>CM053333.1:11493637-12833637 GCA_028583605.1 Dastarcus helophoroides
ATCAAGTGAAAGGATATAACGTAAGTCGCGCCGTCATTGACCAATCACGGCTTGCATCAAAATTAATCCATAGAATCTGTCAAACTGACGTATTTACAAAAGAAAATATTTAAAATGAAGGCTTTTAGGACAGAAGCAATAAACTGCAACCCAGCTGACATTTCTGAAGCTGTAAGTGAAATATCCAAAATATTATTATATGAATTTTGTTACGATCAATTGATGACGTTTTATTGACACATGGACACTTGATATAAAATGTATCAGAAAATGTAAATGTCATGAAAAGTATTTGTTAAATCGTAATTTTGTTTTTGAGGGATCCCAGTCATAGAATGCTGAGACATATGAACAGGCTATACATTACTCGACCATAAGAGAAATAAAGAAATCAGCGAGATTGTGGTAAGATGGGCCAGAACAAGACGGAAACAGTGGAGAGACATGTAGATATGATGTATGATAACCGGCTACCCAAAATAGCAAAAATGGTAAGGCCTAACACCACGAGACTCCCAGGAAGGCCACCAAAACTGGTACGAAAGCTGGACTCCGCATCCCAAGAGTGAGGAACATTGTAAGAAACAGAACTAAGTCCTAACATAGTAAAAAGAATACTAACGTAGTAGGAAGAAGAAGAGTAGGTCACAGGAAAATTCTCTCAACTCGAGCGGATTATCCAAATCACACTTGAACGATTGAGGCACTCCGCCTACGGCGTCGTGTTCAAACTTCGTTCTCATGCGATATGGACATCATTGTTGTACAAACTACTGTTTTGATTTAGTAAGTTGGAGAATAGCGAAAATTAACACCTTTTAGATGTTCATACAAAATCGCAACACAACTTCTTTCAAATCACTAATGCGTTGATCCAATTAAATTAATGACTATTTACAGTCACTGAAGTACTTGCAAAAAATATTTAGGTAAATAAAATGCGTTTGCAGGTCATACTTCATTTTATTCATCAATACCGTGAAAAAGATTTAACATTAAAAATTGTATCTTTATTTAATAAGTTTTATGTTCACATTTGATGAGTGAGGGCATTGACAATTTTCTCAAAGATTTTACCATAAAAAAATCAGTAGAAATTTGGATTGACTTCTGGTATAACTAACTATTCCTAATCTACATCCATTTTAAAATGGGAGTATTAAAAGCCATCTCTAACAATGATTAAGTGAGCTATCAAAGTATAACTTGACATAAATTATTACTATTGCACAAAACATGATTATATAGAAATACATTCGTATACAATGTTAAGGCTAAAGTCAGAAATGTAAAGAGTTTTCAAACAATTCACATTCAGACATACACATATAAAAATTGAACTAAACTATTGCTTCTTTATATCCTGCTTGTATGAAACTACAAAACTGGAATGATTTGAGTAAGTACTAATTTTAAGTCTACATAACCTGCAAACTTTGGCTGGCTTCGAAAGCTGTTCCCGGCTGAAGGATGACTGGATGGATTACTCGGCCCGCTTCAACGCACAACATATTCGACCACTCCTCGTCCCCCAAGTCGGGCAGTTTTTTCGCCCCCTCCTCCCAAGGGTTCCAAATCACAGTATCTGGAAAATTATATTTTTGGATACGCATCTTCCTACCCGACACTACATTAGTTATTATGTGTTCTTGGGCGGTCGCTCTGTATATACTATCGGTTTCCCAGCTTAATGTCACCGCGTCGCGATGCTCTTGATAAACGCAACTTTCTCTAATATTATCAACGTAAGTAGAGTCAGTTAAACCGGTGATTTGGCATCGTTGGACATCAGGAACTTTGAAGTACGTATGTAGTAGAAGCGTAAAGTAAAATGAGCAGTCTGTATTCGTATTGTATACGTTGACGTTAAAGTGCAGCTCCTTCTCCCGAAGAATCAGCCTGTACGTCAGTCGAAACCTGAAAAAAATCATATTTACATCAAGTGTACAAAAATTTTCCCATGCCGTGTGTTGTTGTCATTTTTTTAGCATAAATGGTTTTCAATAAAAACATTCGATCTTTAAAGTAATAAAAGAAAAAGTATAAATGAAACTGTTATATTTTAAAGCATATACAGGTAAGGAAAAATTTTTATTGTCCATGTAAAACGCTAACAATTGTTCCTTCCATAGTTTTCTAGGGCCGCTGTATTCCCCTACTTTGACGCAGCATGCTCGTATCTTCCAGTTTAGATGTTAGAAAAAACTCGTCGAGAGTTTTACAACAGGCTGGAATATTGTTTAGCACAGTCTGGCGGCCCATTTGAACTCATATTGTAATGTTTAAAGAGCTATTATGTTATATGCTTCATTAGAATTATTATTTATTTTGTTTAAGAAATCTTGTTTATTTATTTTGGTTATCAAAGAATATCAGTTCTATGTTGCCTCAGACGTTGATTAAATCAACGAACTAAAAGAAAAAACAGCATGTGGTACGCAAATTTTAATAAAATTGTTGCCTGCCAGTAGCAATCCCGTAACAAAGCACGTTAGAAGCTATGATGTACTACTGAAATCTTCACCAGCACTGATCGCTGGACTCTGCGTTGAATTGTTTACACCGGTGTAGGAGAGTACAAGGCGCCGCCCATCTATCGCACTATTAGCTCTGAATGTTAAATCTCTCATTAACATTCTCCCTATGGAGAATGTTTGACTTTCTTGATGTGTATAGTGATATTATATTTTAAAAATTAGGTCGCTTAAATGTCCGCCGCGACTTTGCCTCGTGAATCGAATTCTGCAAGTCCAATTTTTCGATGACCTGATTACACAGTTGTGGCTCAATCGCATCAATTTCACGCCTGATGTTTGCTTTAAGGGCGTCAACCGTTCGTGGTTTATCGCCATAGACACGAGATTTAAGGAAAACCCAGAGAAAAAAATCCAGTGGAGTTAAATCACATGACCTGTGGGGCCAGTTGATGTCGCCATTTTGAGACTCCTTGAACTGGTCATGCAATGTCACTATAACATGTGCAGCATGACACGTTGCGCCATCTTGTTGAAACCACGTGTTTCTCAGACCTATTCACCCCCTATGGGCCACAAGAATGTTCTCATCATAGATCTATACAGCTCACCCTTGACAGTAACTGCGACTTCTTCATTTTCGAAAAAATAAGGACTGATCATTCCGCCGAACCATATTGCACACCACGCGGTTGCTTTTTCGGAATGGAGTGGAACTTTATGAATCTCCCGCGGGTTTTCGTCGCTCCAAATTCGGCAGTTCCACTTGTTAACGAAGCCACTCAACCAGAAATGTGCCTCATCACTAAAGATTTTTTTTTTTCTAAAATCGGGGTCACCCTCCAAGTCTTCTAGCGCCCAGTTAGCGAATTCACGCCGCTGTCTATGATCGTTGGGCTTTAATTCCTGAGTCAGATGCTCCATGGGTGGAGCGGTAAGTCATGATGCAGAATTCGCCAGATTGACATCCTCGAAAGTCTAAGTTCTTGAGCACGATGCGAAAAAGACTGTCGTGGATTTTATGCACTTTCCCGGACGGCAGCGATATTTTCAAAGGATCTCACTCTTCGCTGACGAAGAGGTGATGGTCCATCTGCCACTGAAGTAGTTTCTTCAAATTTCTCCATTAAACGGCGAATTGAGGACTCCGCAGGTCGATCATGGACACCATAACCTAGACGAAGTTTGCCGAACAGAACTTTGGTTTTGGTAATAAATTTTGACGATTTCGATACCTTGTTGAATTGTGTACCACTCCATATTAAATGTCAAGGCTTACTGAATACTCCTGCCAGAGATAACGCTTGTGTTACTTTCCACCTTGTAATGCGCTGTTGCCAAACATCGAGCGTTCTTATTGGGTACCCTATATTTACGTACATGCCTTACTTGATCTGTACATGCCAAATAGCCATTTAACTTTGACATAACAATTCTGTGATACAACTAGAAATAAAAGAGGTCTATTCGCTATTGCTTTTTTGACGTTTTCAAAGAAAAATTCGACAGTCTATCATTGCAAAAAAAAAAATAAAACATTTTTTAAGGTTATACTTGTTTACTTGTCTGTTTAAGATACTGATTAAACAAGGACTATGCAGGGTACATATCGTAATACTTCTATATGGCCAATTCCTCATTTCTTGTGGGCAAGACTTCTCTTTCTGACTAACCTTTACACGCGGTGATGAGTCGCAATGCGCATGTGTTACAAATCATCTGTGCATGGCCAAAGTCAGCTGTGCACGGTCAAACATAAACACCGCTATAACCCGCGCGTAGCGATTCGTTAATTTCGTTCATTCATGCACAGTACTTGACTATCACGAATGTTCCATCTTTATCGGATTTGGTTAAAATAGACTCGCGAAGAGAATAGGGAGCTGGCCATACAGAAGTATTACATATATGGCAGGGTAGAGGTAAGGAGGACAGTCTCTGTGTATTTAAATATGTCCGTAAAAGAGTAGTAAATTAAGAGGGCGCTAGTGTAACATAAGGTATAAATTTTAAATAAATAAAGCGCCAAAATATGAGTATGATAGAATTAAACATGGAAGGATAAACATGCGCTTTTGAAAGACGCTACTTCAAAATATTAAATAAATATTTTTAAATGTAAACAACACAAATAAGGGCTGCGGACGACTTTTAATTACACAAAATTTCCCAATATTAGTAAAAACAAAACGACCTATAAGACCACGTGCCAAAGCAGTAAACAAAAACAAACTGTAAAAGTAGGGTTAAGAACTGTTCTATGGTACACTATGAAATTGGCAGTGGCGTGCACACAATGAAGGCAAAAGGGCATTACCTACCCTAGCAAAATCAGCAAAAAGATATAATTACTCCTTAATAAAATAATTTTTTTGGCAGACACAGTATTTCGCTTTATTAATATTTTGTTTCCCTTTTCGATCATTAAAAAAGGGTACAAACTTTTAAAATTAATTCAAGGTTATTGCAAGGTTAACACGAATCCCGTAGTATTCCAGTGAACAGACACACTCCATCACAATATTCCCATGTAGGTGGCCCATAAGCCAAAGGCATAGGCAGATAACAACAATACTATAGCGCTTATTTGCTTATTTGTATATTGCAGCGACATCTTTGTTACAGAGGACGTACATTTCATTAGAACTTTCCATTTCGGTAAATCCCCTAGATATTAACTTATAATGCAATTTGTTAGTCTTGTTGTCAACCTCTACGTTTCGTGTGTGTTTTGTAGTGTTTATTTAATACAAACCGAATTCATTCGTTTTATTTTATAACGAGCTTTATTCAAGACATTTAATATATACATAGTGTTAAACTGTTCTGTTACTGTTAGTTAATTCATGGCTTCGAACCGGAACTGAACCGAAAAAAACCGTTATTTTCGTCGGAAAAAATGTCGGTTTATTTCGGTTCGTTAAATATATATAGAAACTGGGAGACTGGGGTATTGTGGACCGCCTTTTTATGTTGGCTAAAAACTGGCAACAAAATATTTTTTTCTGAAAATTTCAAAGCTTGAGTTTGTAGTAAAACTAATAATCTCTCTTTGAGTCGCACCAGTTTGGTCAAATTGTATTCAATTAAACAACTTATATCAGTTGCGATTTTGAAAAATGTCGGGGAATTACGGACCACTTTGTAAATCGATTAAAAATAGAAAAATGTGGTAGAAAAATCTTATTTTTGATTCAGAATGGCAGAAGCTTTATTATGAAAGAGAAACAAAGTGAAGTGAAGTGAGAAGTGGCGATGAAAATCAGTTCGAAACGAAATTATTATTCTGTCCCAAAAAACCATTAGAAATTGCCGAAAAATAATGCTGTGCTAAAAATTTGCACAAATAATCACTTATATGCATTAAATATACGAAATTAGCTTGTGAAATGTAAAGAATTTGGTGATCCATAATTCCACGACAAAAGTGGTCCGTAATTCCCCGAAGGTCATTTTTTACAATATGGCAGCATATGAGTAACACAAGACAAACTTCATGCAAAACTTTATGTTCCTGTCGAAGACTTAAGGTTTCGCAAATATTATGAAGATATTTACCTAAGTTGGTTCTCAAAAAAATGTGGTCAAATTAGAGAAAATTCTAAGGTGAAAAAATTTTTTTGAAGTATCCCGTTTCTATTTGGCATCAAAGCGAGGTAACGGTTCGTGTACACAAGTTGAGTACTGAAGGGAAAATGAGCCCAACATGAGGTGAGCTGAAGACAGTTATTTATAGCTATCAACCACAATTAGAGAAAAAAAATATGAAGCTGGTCCGCAATTCCCCGTGGTCCAGAATACCCCAGTCTCCCCACTTAAAATAATTTTTACTTTGTTTGAAAGTTTTTTTGGACATTTCAATTTCTTTTTTTTTTTAATCTCAAAATTATGAGTCTTTCAGTATTTCATTTTTGTTTAAAAATCAGATTAGAAACTCACAAGCTCCACATTTTGTAGAAAATATTGACTTTATTTTCATAATTTTAACTTAAATCATTTTTAAAAATTTTTGACTTTATCTTTAAATTTGGCCTTTTACCTGGAAATATTTCTTTTCCTCGTTGAGTTTAAAATTAAAAAAATTGTCTTCTGTTGTAACTTTGGAATAAAGCAGTAGCGTGATTTTCATTCGAGCTAGGGAAACTCGGCTTTCCTTACAATTTTTTTTCGCAAATTCAAGTTTTTCTAGAAATTTGAACTTTTTTTAGAAAACTCCAAATTTAGTTCTTTCCTTAAACGTCAATTTTCCTTTTCTAATTTTTTGAAGTTATTAGTCAAATTTTAGATTTTTTGACAATTTTTTCCTTCACGTTGATTTTAGTAGCCCATTTTTTTTCGAAATCCCTAATTTAAATTCTTATGATTTTTTACGCTGCCGACTTCCTAAAACTTTCTGTCATTCAAAGATATGATTCTTTCTCAAAATTTTCGCTGAAATCTCGCAATTTCAATTTTAACCCAGAAATTGTTAAACTTCAAATTATGATTTCATGAAAAAAATACAAAATTATATTCCAATTTAAAGATAAGATCTTGAAATTGGGGTCGGAATTTTTAGAGTAAACTTGAAATGGTGACATCTTAGAAAATGTCTAATGTAAACTTCCAATGAGTTTGTTTACGCTAAAATAGTAATTTTTATTCTGAAAATTTTAATTTTTTTTCTCAAGATTTCGACTTAAACCTTGAAATTGCGATATTTTTTCAGACTCTTTAGAATTTAGGGGTCAAAATTGTGTTTTTAAATATTAATTGTTTTCACGAAACTTATGATATAAACTCGAAATGTTTTTTTTAATTTTATTTCACATTTCGTCGACCCAGTTTGAAGAATAAACTCGAAAGTTTGGCCCTTTGCTCCTTGAAGTGTTTTGTCAGAAATCGATTCTCAAAATATTAAATTTCTTTACAAACTTTGGAGCTACTGTTGAAATTTTTCCTAAAATTTCGTCTTTAAAATTGAAATTCACGTTTTTTTTTTGGAAAATTTGTCGTTTATCTTAAAATTTTAATTTTTTCCTAAAACATTTATTTGTAGAAATAATTGAAACTGCATTTTTTGTGGGTTTTTTACTTTTACTTTTAAAATATAGATTACAAAGTTCAAAAATGCTAGCAGAAGTTAGATTTCAAATGCAAAACTGCTAATTTGAGTTTGAATATTTTACGTTGCTTTTTATTTTCAATTTTAATTCAAAATCTCGAAAGAATATCCAAATTTCAAGAAAACAGTCAATATTTTTGGAAAAAATCTAAATTTTGAGCAAAAATAGTCTAAATTTATGAATAACAATTTTTCAAAATTCATCTTATAATTTCGAATTCTGCAAATTAAAAGCTTTCGAGCGAAGTCAAATATTCAAAAATTTCAAAAAATTATAATTGTCAACTCATAATTTCGAGAAAAATGTCTAGAATTAAAGAATAAAAGTCAACCTGTCGATAAAAAGGGTTATTCTTGCTACTAAATTTTGTTTAAAGTCGATATTATAGAAAAATCATAATAATAATGAAAACTTCAAAAGAAAAAGTTAAAATATCGAAAAAAGGGTAATCAAAACTTTCAGAAATTTTGAAATTTTCAGCAACATTTCCAGAAAAAATTAAATAGTTGGATTAAGTTCAATATTTCTAAATTAAGGTAAAAAGTCTGAAAACTCTTCTGTTAAATTTTGAACTTCTTTTTTCGAAATTTTGAATATTTCATCAAAATCTTAATTTCAAACTTGAGCTGAACTAGAAGTGGTCTTTTGAGTATATAATTTAAGGCTTTTATGAATATTTCAAGTTTAAATTTGAAATTTCTAAACCCGACATTAACATTTACTTTTTTATAAAATTCAGATTTTTCTTGAAATTTGAGCCCAGATTGAACCAAAAATGCAAAGTTTCATCTAGAAATGTTTAAACCTGAAAAATAGAGAATATTTTCCTTGAATATTAGGTAAGGTCTCAGTAGTTATGTGTTGTATACGAAGAAAAAAAGAATATAACATTTTCTAAATTATGTTCGAAAATCAATTTTTAATTCGAAAAACTTTTGAAAAATAACAAAATGAGTCACCTGGAACTGAACCGAAAAGCGGAAATAACCGTTATTTTTGTTGAAACGAAAACAGGAACTGAACCAATATAATTTTTTTGCCGGAACAAAAACCGAAACGAAAAAAATAGCGGTTCGAAGCCTTGAGTTAATTGGACTGTTAGTGACGAAAATGCAGTGAAAATGCGATCATGGTGAAAACTGCTTAGAGTGGCCAAAAAACTTTCATTGGTGTTCACAAACACGAAATTGTGTTTGGATATTTTGGTTAAAAAAAAAATGTATGACAGCTACAATGAGATTATTATTTTTCAAAAGAAAAAAATACGTGGATTGAAAAGTTTAATAATTCATAAAGTTTAGTTCCACTTTCAAACGTGCGAATAAGATTCTTGCTCTATAAGTACACAATAATTTTCTCCAAGGTTTACTTTTGTCTCTATCGGAATCATCGGATATCTATTTGCCTACCCTGTCTCAACTGGAACTGCACGCCACTGGAAATTGGCTACACTACAAATGCCAAGCAAAGCTGAGTTCATAGCGCACTAGCGCCATTTCGGTCATTTATTTAACCCCTATTTGCTGCTTTTCGGTCGCCACTTTTCGAGCTCCACTTCCGTAAGAGACTCTCCTTCTTACCTCTAACAGGCATCGGACACTCTGTCAAAGGGAAGACTTGCAAACCTATAAATGACGAAATATTTCTAAATTATAGCGATTTTTAGTGCATATAATAGGGTGTGGCATGACCTAAATTTTTTAAAAATATAATGTTATTAGGTCACAACACAGCAAGTAAATAAACAATAAAAGACAAAAACGCCGTCAACAATGATAGTGACAGCTGCAATTGTTAATGTAAAATGTAAATAGTAAAATTACTACTGTGTTGGTAATTGGACTGAAACATGACAAAAGTAAAAAGTGTCCAATCCTTGACCTCTACCCTCCATGGTAAGGAGATAGGACATCACAAAAAATGACAGCAGCACACTAGATGGGAAAACTGTACACATGGTATAACCCAGTGAGGGTGGATTGGGTCAAGCAAGCCACGTTAGTTAGCGGGAGCATTTCCCCGGTTCGGGAACGCTCCCGACCAAAATCCACTTAAAGCAAAACATACGCGTAATTCCAAATGCTCCTCGTCACGGAATTATCGCTCAAGGAAAACACAGCCTCAATGTCGCCAGTGGGAAGCCTCTCTGGTCCCTTTTCCAGGGTCCATTTCATGATCCTGGCAAATCCATGTTTCGGCCCTTGGGCCCATTCCCCGAAATGAGCTAGGAAAGAAATATAAATCAGGCGAGGAATGGGACGACGACAAACAACTTACGAAATACGATGGGGACGCCGCCTCTGATCGCTTTTTTGCCGTCGAAAACAGCTTCTTTACTGAAAGAGGAAATTCTAATTTTAATCGTGTATGCTTTGGTGCAATATTTTGATTTATTTTGCCAATTTACTTCGAATTGTATCTAACATTTTAAAAATCAAACCAATTGAGATTCAGAATGAATATTTCAATCTTTCCGCGTAGGTCAACCGATGACCCGCTGACCAAGTTGCATGAGCCCCGGTGAGCTGCCATGTTCGTAAATCACAAAAATGTTGAAGACCATTCGTTTTCTTGAAATTTCGAGTTTAAACTCAGGTTCCTTTTACATAACTTTTTTATTCAAAATTGTGTTACTTTTCTGAAAATTCGGATTTTAAATTTGTAAATGTTTCTAAATTTGTAGTTTTCAATTTTGCAGTTTAAACTTGCAACATACTCGTTTCTAAAATGCTAATTAAAATGTTCAAGTAAAGATGAATTTTTCAAAAAGTCGTTTTTCCAAAATTTCGAAATTTTGAAAAATGTCCACATTCGAAAAAAAGTCGATTTTTCGAGAAAAAGTCGAAATGTTGATGATAAACGGTTGAAATTTTCGAAAAAATTAAGTTTTGCAAAGGTCAAAAAATCGAAAGTTTCAAAAAAATATCCAACTTTTCAAAAAGGTCAATATTTAAAAAAAAAGCCAACCATTTTCAAATAAATTCGAAACTTGGCGAAAAATTCTACATTTTTTGAAAAAACAAAAAAAAAATAATCGAAATTATCGAAAAAAGACAAAACTTCAAGAAATAGTCAACGTTTTCAATAAAACTCCAAATTATCATTTTTTGATGGAACGGACTGGTCCTTGGTTATTTTCAAAAATTGAAATACAGAACTTGTCCCCTGAAACCAAGAAAGATAAAACACAACAAAGGTTGCTCTAACGCGTTTCGACAGCCAAGCTGTCATCTTCAGAGAGAAACTTTCTTGGTTTCAGGGAACAAGTTCTGTATTTCAATTTTTTTCCAAATTATTAAAAAAAAGTAAAAATTTTCAAATAAGGGTTCCAAAAGTCTCAAAATAATAAAAATTACAAAAAAATCAAAATTCTGGAAAAGCTGATATTTTGAGAAAGGGTGGTAGTAAAAATAATATTTAAATATTTTAAATTTACGAGAAAAAGGCGAAATTTTTTGGGCTTGTCACAATTTTTTGGGCTTGTCACAATTTTTTGGGCTTGTCACAATTTTTTGGGCTTGTCACAATTTTTTGGGCTTGTCACAATTTTTTGGGCTTGTCACAATTTTTTGGGCTTGTCACAATTTTTTGGGCTTGTCACAATTTTTTGGGCTTGTCACAATTTTTTGGGCTTGTCACAATTTTTTGGGCTTGTCACAATTTTTTGGGCTTGTCACAATTTTTTGGGCTTGTCACAATTTTTTGGGCTTGTCACAATTTTTTGGGCTTGTCACAATTTTTTGGGCTTGTCACAATTTTTTGGGCTTGTCACAATTTTTTGGGCTTGTCACAATTTTTTGGGCTTGTCACAATTTTTTGGGCTTGTCACAATTTTTTGGGCTTGTCACAATTTTTTGGGCTTGTCACAATTTTTTGGGCTTGTCACAATTTTTTGGGCTTGTCACAATTTTTTGGGCTTGTCACAATTTTTTGGGCTTGTCACAATTTTTTGGGCTTGTCACAATTTTTTGGGCTTGTCACAATTTTTTGGGCTTGTCACAATTTTTTGGGCTTGTCACAATTTTTTGGGCTTGTCACAATTTTTTGGGCTTGTCACAATTTTTTGGGCTTGTCACAATTTTTTGGGCTTGTCACAATTTTTTGGGCTTGTCACAATTTTTTGGGCTTGTCACAATTTTTTGGGCTTGTCACAATTTTTTGGGCTTGTCACAATTTTTTGGGCTTGTCACAATTTTTTGGGCTTGTCACAATTTTTTGGGCTTGTCACAATTTTTTGGGCTTGTCACAATTTTTTGGGCTTGTCACAATTTTTTGGGCTTGTCACAATTTTTTGGGCTTGTCACAATTTTTTGGGCTTGTCACAATTTTTTGGGCTTGTCACAATTTTTTGGGCTTGTCACAATTTTTTGGGCTTGTCACAATTTTTTGGGCTTGTCACAATTTTTTGGGCTTGTCACAATTTTTTGGGCTTGTCACAATTTTTTGGGCTTGTCACAATTTTTTGGGCTTGTCACAATTTTTTGGGCTTGTCACAATTTTTTGGGCTTGTCACAATTTTTTGGGCTTGTCACAATTTTTTGGGCTTGTCACAATTTTTTGGGCTTGTCACAATTTTTTGGGCTTGTCACAATTTTTTGGGCTTGTCACAATTTTTTGGGCTTGTCACAATTTTTTGGGCTTGTCACAATTTTTTGGGCTTGTCACAATTTTTTGGGCTTGTCACAATTTTTTGGGCTTGTCACAATTTTTTGGGCTTGTCACAATTTTTTGGGCTTGTCACAATTTTTTGGGCTTGTCACAATTTTTTGGGCTTGTCACAATTTTTTGGGCTTGTCACAATTTTTTGGGCTTGTCACAATTTTTTGGGCTTGTCACAATTTTTTGGGCTTGTCACAATTTTTTGGGCTTGTCACAATTTTTTGGGCTTGTCACAATTTTTTGGGCTTGTCACAATTTTTTGGGCTTGTCACAATTTTTTGGGCTTGTCACAATTTTTTGGGCTTGTCACAATTTTTTGGGCTTGTCACAATTTTTTGGGCTTGTCACAATTTTTTGGGCTTGTCACAATTTTTTGGGCTTGTCACAATTTTTTGGGCTTGTCACAATTTTTTGGGCTTGTCACAATTTTTTGGGCTTGTCACAATTTTTTGGGCTTGTCACAATTTTTTGGGCTTGTCACAATTTTTTGGGCTTGTCACAATTTTTTGGGCTTGTCACAATTTTTTGGGCTTGTCACAATTTTTTGGGCTTGTCACAATTTTTTGGGCTTGTCACAATTTTTTGGGCTTGTCACAATTTTTTGGGCTTGTCACAATTTTTTGGGCTTGTCACAATTTTTTGGGCTTGTCACAATTTTTTGGGCTTGTCACAATTTTTTGGGCTTGTCACAATTTTTTGGGCTTGTCACAATTTTTTGGGCTTGTCACAATTTTTTGGGCTTGTCACAATTTTTTGGGCTTGTCACAATTTTTTGGGCTTGTCACAATTTTTTGGGCTTGTCACAATTTTTTGGGCTTGTCACAATTTTTTGGGCTTGTCACAATTTTTTGGGCTTGTCACAATTTTTTGGGCTTGTCACAATTTTTTGGGCTTGTCACAATTTTTTGGGCTTGTCACAATTTTTTGGGCTTGTCACAATTTTTTGGGCTTGTCACAATTTTTTGGGCTTGTCACAATTTTTTGGGCTTGTCACAATTTTTTGGGCTTGTCACAATTTTTTGGGCTTGTCACAATTTTTTGGGCTTGTCACAATTTTTTGGGCTTGTCACAATTTTTTGGGCTTGTCACAATTTTTTGGGCTTGTCACAATTTTTTGGGCTTGTCACAATTTTTTGGGCTTGTCACAATTTTTTGGGCTTGTCACAATTTTTTGGGCTTGTCACAATTTTTTGGGCTTGTCACAATTTTTTGGGCTTGTCACAATTTTTTGGGCTTGTCACAATTTTTTGGGCTTGTCACAATTTTTTGGGCTTGTCACAATTTTTTGGGCTTGTCACAATTTTTTGGGCTTGTCACAATTTTTTGGGCTTGTCACAATTTTTTGGGCTTGTCACAATTTTTTGGGCTTGTCACAATTTTTTGGGCTTGTCACAATTTTTTGGGCTTGTCACAATTTTTTGGGCTTGTCACAATTTTTTGGGCTTGTCACAATTTTTTGGGCTTGTCACAATTTTTTGGGCTTGTCACAATTTTTTGGGCTTGTCACAATTTTTTGGGCTTGTCACAATTTTTTGGGCTTGTCACAATTTTTTGGGCTTGTCACAATTTTTTGGGCTTGTCACAATTTTTTGGGCTTGTCACAATTTTTTGGGCTTGTCACAATTTTTTGGGCTTGTCACAATTTTTTGGGCTTGTCACAATTTTTTGGGCTTGTCACAATTTTTTGGGCTTGTCACAATTTTTTGGGCTTGTCACAATTTTTTGGGCTTGTCACAATTTTTTGGGCTTGTCACAATTTTTTGGGCTTGTCACAATTTTTTGGGCTTGTCACAATTTTTTGGGCTTGTCACAATTTTTTGGGCTTGTCACAATTTTTTGGGCTTGTCACAATTTTTTGGGCTTGTCACAATTTTTTGGGCTTGTCACAATTTTTTGGGCTTGTCACAATTTTTTGGGCTTGTCACAATTTTTTGGGCTTGTCACAATTTTTTGGGCTTGTCACAATTTTTTGGGCTTGTCACAATTTTTTGGGCTTGTCACAATTTTTTGGGCTTGTCACAATTTTTTGGGCTTGTCACAATTTTTTGGGCTTGTCACAATTTTTTGGGCTTGTCACAATTTTTTGGGCTTGTCACAATTTTTTGGGCTTGTCACAATTTTTTGGGCTTGTCACAATTTTTTGGGCTTGTCACAATTTTTTGGGCTTGTCACAATTTTTTGGGCTTGTCACAATTTTTTGGGCTTGTCACAATTTTTTGGGCTTGTCACAATTTTTTGGGCTTGTCACAATTTTTTGGGCTTGTCACAATTTTTTGGGCTTGTCACAATTTTTTGGGCTTGTCACAATTTTTTGGGCTTGTCACAATTTTTTGGGCTTGTCACAATTTTTTGGGCTTGTCACAATTTTTTGGGCTTGTCACAATTTTTTGGGCTTGTCACAATTTTTTGGGCTTGTCACAATTTTTTGGGCTTGTCACAATTTTTTGGGCTTGTCACAATTTTTTGGGCTTGTCACAATTTTTTGGGCTTGTCACAATTTTTTGGGCTTGTCACAATTTTTTGGGCTTGTCACAATTTTTTGGGCTTGTCACAATTTTTTGGGCTTGTCACAATTTTTTGGGCTTGTCACAATTTTTTGGGCTTGTCACAATTTTTTGGGCTTGTCACAATTTTTTGGGCTTGTCACAATTTTTTGGGCTTGTCACAATTTTTTGGGCTTGTCACAATTTTTTGGGCTTGTCACAATTTTTTGGGCTTGTCACAATTTTTTGGGCTTGTCACAATTTTTTGGGCTTGTCACAATTTTTTGGGCTTGTCACAATTTTTTGGGCTTGTCACAATTTTTTGGGCTTGTCACAATTTTTTGGGCTTGTCACAATTTTTTGGGCTTGTCACAATTTTTTGGGCTTGTCACAATTTTTTGGGCTTGTCACAATTTTTTGGGCTTGTCACAATTTTTTGGGCTTGTCACAATTTTTTGGGCTTGTCACAATTTTTTGGGCTTGTCACAATTTTTTGGGCTTGTCACAATTTTTTGGGCTTGTCACAATTTTTTGGGCTTGTCACAATTTTTTGGGCTTGTCACAATTTTTTGGGCTTGTCACAATTTTTTGGGCTTGTCACAATTTTTTGGGCTTGTCACAATTTTTTGGGCTTGTCACAATTTTTTGGGCTTGTCACAATTTTTTGGGCTTGTCACAATTTTTTGGGCTTGTCACAATTTTTTGGGCTTGTCACAATTTTTTGGGCTTGTCACAATTTTTTGGGCTTGTCACAATTTTTTGGGCTTGTCACAATTTTTTGGGCTTGTCACAATTTTTTGGGCTTGTCACAATTTTTTGGGCTTGTCACAATTTTTTGGGCTTGTCACAATTTTTTGGGCTTGTCACAATTTTTTGGGCTTGTCACAATTTTTTGGGCTTGTCACAATTTTTTGGGCTTGTCACAATTTTTTGGGCTTGTCACAATTTTTTGGGCTTGTCACAATTTTTTGGGCTTGTCACAATTTTTTGGGCTTGTCACAATTTTTTGGGCTTGTCACAATTTTTTGGGCTTGTCACAATTTTTTGGGCTTGTCACAATTTTTTGGGCTTGTCACAATTTTTTGGGCTTGTCACAATTTTTTGGGCTTGTCACAATTTTTTGGGCTTGTCACAATTTTTTGGGCTTGTCACAATTTTTTGGGCTTGTCACAATTTTTTGGGCTTGTCACAATTTTTTGGGCTTGTCACAATTTTTTGGGCTTGTCACAATTTTTTGGGCTTGTCACAATTTTTTGGGCTTGTCACAATTTTTTGGGCTTGTCACAATTTTTTGGGCTTGTCACAATTTTTTGGGCTTGTCACAATTTTTTGGGCTTGTCACAATTTTTTGGGCTTGTCACAATTTTTTGGGCTTGTCACAATTTTTTGGGCTTGTCACAATTTTTTGGGCTTGTCACAATTTTTTGGGCTTGTCACAATTTTTTGGGCTTGTCACAATTTTTTGGGCTTGTCACAATTTTTTGGGCTTGTCACAATTTTTTGGGCTTGTCACAATTTTTTGGGCTTGTCACAATTTTTTGGGCTTGTCACAATTTTTTGGGCTTGTCACAATTTTTTGGGCTTGTCACAATTTTTTGGGCTTGTCACAATTTTTTGGGCTTGTCACAATTTTTTGGGCTTGTCACAATTTTTTGGGCTTGTCACAATTTTTTGGGCTTGTCACAATTTTTTGGGCTTGTCACAATTTTTTGGGCTTGTCACAATTTTTTGGGCTTGTCACAATTTTTTGGGCTTGTCACAATTTTTTGGGCTTGTCACAATTTTTTGGGCTTGTCACAATTTTTTGGGCTTGTCACAATTTTTTGGGCTTGTCACAATTTTTTGGGCTTGTCACAATTTTTTGGGCTTGTCACAATTTTTTGGGCTTGTCACAATTTTTTGGGCTTGTCACAATTTTTTGGGCTTGTCACAATTTTTTGGGCTTGTCACAATTTTTTGGGCTTGTCACAATTTTTTGGGCTTGTCACAATTTTTTGGGCTTGTCACAATTTTTTGGGCTTGTCACAATTTTTTGGGCTTGTCACAATTTTTTGGGCTTGTCACAATTTTTTGGGCTTGTCACAATTTTTTGGGCTTGTCACAATTTTTTGGGCTTGTCACAATTTTTTGGGCTTGTCACAATTTTTTGGGCTTGTCACAATTTTTTGGGCTTGTCACAATTTTTTGGGCTTGTCACAATTTTTTGGGCTTGTCACAATTTTTTGGGCTTGTCACAATTTTTTGGGCTTGTCACAATTTTTTGGGCTTGTCACAATTTTTTGGGCTTGTCACAATTTTTTGGGCTTGTCACAATTTTTTGGGCTTGTCACAATTTTTTGGGCTTGTCACAATTTTTTGGGCTTGTCACAATTTTTTGGGCTTGTCACAATTTTTTGGGCTTGTCACAATTTTTTGGGCTTGTCACAATTTTTTGGGCTTGTCACAATTTTTTGGGCTTGTCACAATTTTTTGGGCTTGTCACAATTTTTTGGGCTTGTCACAATTTTTTGGGCTTGTCACAATTTTTTGGGCTTGTCACAATTTTTTGGGCTTGTCACAATTTTTTGGGCTTGTCACAATTTTTTGGGCTTGTCACAATTTTTTGGGCTTGTCACAATTTTTTGGGCTTGTCACAATTTTTTGGGCTTGTCACAATTTTTTGGGCTTGTCACAATTTTTTGGGCTTGTCACAATTTTTTGGGCTTGTCACAATTTTTTGGGCTTGTCACAATTTTTTGGGCTTGTCACAATTTTTTGGGCTTGTCACAATTTTTTGGGCTTGTCACAATTTTTTGGGCTTGTCACAATTTTTTGGGCTTGTCACAATTTTTTGGGCTTGTCACAATTTTTTGGGCTTGTCACAATTTTTTGGGCTTGTCACAATTTTTTGGGCTGTCACAATTTTTTGGGCTTGTCACAATTTTTTGGGCTTGTCACAATTTTTTGGCTTGGTCACAAATGTTTGAGCTTGACCAAATTCAATTATTTTGTTCTTGACAAAATTTAATATTTTGATCAAGTTCAGTTCCTAAATTTTATCGGTTTACTAAATTATTTGAACTTGATCAGGCCCAATGTCTTGGACTTGACCAAATTAAATTTCTTTAGCTTGGTCCTAATTTTTTTAACTAAACCAAGTTTCGTATCTCGCGCTTGACTTCTGGGTGTATTTGCAACTTTGTGCGAATTTTGCTATGAAATTTCGGCTATTCTTCATTTCCATGCTTCCTTGCTTCTGACGTGCTATTACGCCAAACGTAATTTAACCTATTCCGAATAACGTCATTCATTACACATACAAAAAAACGTAAATTGGAATCCAATTTTCCAGTATTTAATTTTCAAATACTCAGAAGTATCGTAAACCAGTAGATGACTAACAATTGCCGATAAAAACGAATTAATATGTTCCTAGCAATTAATAACATTTTAACTGATAATTGATAATATATTTTTATAGCATCACGTTTATTCCCTATTATCAACAAATGATAACATTTTAAAAACGACTCTGTTAACGATAATGAAACGACCTGAAGCTACTAAAAAAATTATATGATAACAACAGCTTTTTATCATTCAAAAACTAATCACAGAAACGACAAATCATACCTGACAAAAATCTGTTCTTGATTGTTTACTCTCCAGGAGACGACTGTAGCGCCTGAAAACAAAAAAAATAGGTTAGGTTTTTCCGCTAGGTTAACTGGATAAAAACATCTAGGAAAATTTTATTATACGAGGCGGTTTCGTTTGAACCTTAGGCTCATTACTCACCGTGTAAGTTCACGGTGCATGTCGTGTTATTTCCTCTGTCCATCAAAACGCAAGTTGTTGGGGACGCCATTTCTGTATTTTAAAACGGCCACCGGCCGGTTATCTGAACCAGCTTTGTATTCCCGCACTTTGGATTGTTGAAATTCACTCGTTACCTGCGCGGTAACACACCTGGTGTAGTCCCTCTGTTGGTAGATGAAAAAATAAGATTGTTGGCACAATGGGACGCGAGCCTTTGTGTCGAGACCGAATTTGCAATGGACGTTGTGCAAATTCTGGATGTGAGAAGCTTTGGTCTCAATATGCAGAAGAACGGATGCGTCTAGTTTTTCATCTTTACAAAAAACCGAATCTCTTAAGATAATGGATGCTACAGATTCGGCGACACCTTTTGGGTGATAGTCAAAGTGGGCGTTGCAGAAGGAAACGGGGAATGATCAATAAATGCTGTTTTCCGAGATTTCTATAAGCATCAATAGAGGTAAATTTTAGTTTGATCGAATAGCGTTAGATGCCAGCAAATGGTAAAATTGTGAATAATTTATATTTTCAATGACTTAAAAGATAGAATCCCTTGCCTTTTTTACTTTTGATCTTAGACTGGGCAAAATCATCCCGTAAACTTTCCCATTAAAGAAACACAAAATTTGAAAAACTGTAACTACACGGCGAGTACTACACAACCTATGTAGAAGAAACTAGTAAACCAATGAATGTTTGAATAAAGAAACATAAACAGTGGCAATTATCGACAAGATAAACTAGAGCTGTGCCTAGGAGAGCGAGGCTTCAAGGGTAAGGGTGCACGCTCGAGTGCACAATATTTAGTCAATAAAAATAATTTGGACTAGTGCCAATCAGTATTTGCCTAAACGTCCTACAGCACTGTCAACATTATAATCCGTCACTGAAGATATTATGCCGTTAAGGTTGTCCACCTTAAATACTCTTGGAGGTTAAAATGTCAGTGAGAAACCAAAATTCATCAGTAATATTTTATTTCTCCATCATAATTTTATCTTCATACTTGGAAAGTAGTACCTTATCGATTGAATATGCTACAGATTCTAAGAACTGATTAGACGCTTCGTCTGAAACCAAAAAAAATCTGTGGTAATCTTTGGCATTCAGTCGAAACCGATCTCCTACTCACTGATGCTTTTGGTGGTCGAAATTTCAATGAAAAAGGAAAATTCATCAATTATATTTTCTTTTTCCACTATAATGTTGCCTTCAAGTGGAACATTTTTCCAAGTTGTACCTTATCCAGTAGTTATCCTAGAGACACTAACCGGAAGCTACATTTGAAACTGAATGACCTTCATTGGGTACAACCAATCCATCTTAATAATCATTTGGTGGTCAAAATTTACACCAAAAACACAAGTTCATCATAAATATTTTCCCCCGCGATTTTGTCTTCATATGATACATTATTCTACGATGTACCTTATCGAATGATTACGCTAGAGGTTCCAAAAATTAATCAGAAGAAGTTAAAATTAAAAGCATATCGCTATCATAATCTTAGGCATTCGGGCACAATCGCACTGCGCCATCTTACTTAATAATCATTTGGCGGTCAAAATTTCGATGAAAAAGAAAATTTCATCAATAATATTTTCTTTTTCCACTACAGTGTTATCTTCATGTGATACATTTTTCTAAGCTGGACTTTGTTGAATGGTTATGCTAGATATTCTGGAAATTATCAGAAACTTCATTTGAAACCAAATTGATCCACCTTAATATTCATTTGGTGGTTATAAATTTTAATGAAAAATGAAAGTTCATCAGTAATATTTTCTTTTTCCACTATAATATTGTCCTCATATCATATTTTTCCAAGTTGTACCCCATCAGATAGTTATAATGCTAGAGACCCTTCGAACTAACCAGAAGCTTCATTTAAAACTGAATAGCATATCGCATTAACAATCTTAAGTATTTGGGTATAATGAATCCATCTTAATAATCATTTGGTGGTTAAAATTTCAATGAAACATGAAAGTTCATCAGTAATATTTTCTTTTTCCACTACAAGTTTTGTCTTCATATGATACATTTTTCTCAGCTGCATCTTATCAAATGGTCATGTTTGAGACCCTAAAAACAATCAAAAGCTTGATCCATCTTAATAATCATTTGGTGGTTAAAATTTCAATGAAAAGGGAAAGTTCATCAGTAATATTTTCTTTTTCCACTATATATTTGTCTTCATATCATACTTTTCTAAGTTCTTCCCCATCGGATAGTTATAGTGCTAGAGACCCTTGGAACTAACCAGAAGCTTCATTTAAAACTGAATACCATATCGCCTTCACAATCTTAAATATTTGGGTACAACCAATCCATCTTAATAATCATTTGGTGGTTAAAATTTCAATGAAACATGAAAGTTCATCAATAATATTTTCTTTTTCCACTACAATTTTGTCTTCATATGATACATTTTTCCGAGCTGCATCTTATCAAATGGTTATGTTGGAGACCCTAAAAACTAATCAAAAGCTTGATCCATCTTAATAATCGTTTGGTGGTCAAAATTTCAATGAAAAGGAAAAGCTCATCAGTAATATTTTTTTTTCCACTATAATTTTGTCTTCATTTCATATTTTTCTAAGTTGTACTTTATTGAATAGTTATAATACCAGAGACCCTTGAAACTCACCAGAAGCTTCATTTAAAACCGAATAGCATATCGCTTTCACAATCTTAAGTATTTGGGTACAATCAATCCATCTTAACACTAACAAGACTGAAACTTAGTATATACCTATATTGCCTAAATGCAGTCAAAATGACTGCATTGTGAAAGAATAACTAATGTGGAAAGAAATTTGTTTAAAATTCATTTTTAATATTTTTTATATTATTTTCAGGTTATATAACAAGTTATTAGTAAATATTAACAAAAAAAGGAATTTACTTCACTTGGAAAAAAAATAATTTATGCATTATTATTTGTACATTTTATGCAAATGAAAGTGGAAATCTTTTTATGTGTACATCTTCCGCAATACATATTTTTGACATTTTTTACATATATTATTTGTTTTGTTGTTGTGGCAAAGTCGTACTTGACAAATTTTGCGTTTGTTGGAATGGGTTGCATTTGATGATGTTGCAGTTGATCTTTGTGGCTCTTTATGTTCTGATGAATTTTTCTGTCTTGCAGCTCTGTATTCGGCGGAAAGCTGCTCTGCTAATTGAAACAAGAACTCTTTTCATTGTATTTGTATTCCTGTCGTTTCTTTGTAAAGGATCCAAGCATTTATAGCAGCCAAATCTAAAATATTGAAAAATACTTGGAGGGGCCATCTACGAGAACTAGCTTTTACTGTATATTTTCTGGCCATTTGATCGGCCATATCAACTCCAAATTTTGTGTTGTTATAAAATTGTATAGATTCCGGTAACATATTTTTACTACTTTTGTCAATTTTCACAAATTTATGTTTAGAACTTAGAACAGCTACTCTTTTATGTGGTTTACTTTTATATATTCTAAGAATAAAATTCTCTGATTTTTACAGCAGAGTGGAAAAACGAGGCATGTTATCCTTCGTTTGTTTGGCTGCTTTGAGTAATTCTCTTTTATTTCCTCTGATAGTTCCAACTAGAGTTGTTTTTTTGGCCAATAATTTTGTCGCGAGTGACATGCTAGTGAAAAAGTTATCGGTCGTGATATTTCTTCCACAGCTTGTATATGGCTCGACAAGTTTCAGATCAGACGATGGTCGTTGTTCATCTTTCCCCAAATAAGGAAAACCATTCAAAATATATTTGCTACTAACATCTGATGCAAGCCAGAATTTGATGCCAAATTTGTTGGGTTTATTAGGCATATACTGTGTAAACCTGCACCTGGCTTTTGACGGAAATAATTGCTCATCAACTGTTATATTTTGTCCTGATTGATAGGAAGCTTGACTATTTTCAATGAACTTGTCCCATATTTCCGAAACCAAGGTAAATTTATTTGTTTGCAAGCGCCTACTTCTTTCGGTTCTTTTGTCAAAACGGATAAATCGTAGGATTTGCTTGAATTTTTCTCTGGCCATAGTTTTTCTAAAAAAATCGGGACCCCATTTTCCTGATCATAAATAGATCTGTTTTAAATTTTTTGCCTCGTAGACTCCACGAGCATATAAAATCCCAATATATGCAGGTATTTCCGATAGTGATGTCTTCCAATCGTTCCTCAAAATTCGGCGGCCTTCTTCTGTGCACTTTTTTATATGTTTGATAATATAGTTATCTATTATCAACGAGAATGCACTTATAAGGTTATCTGCCATAATGTTCTTTTTTGCGTAGCCTGTTGGCCCTTTCACACCCTTGAAAATACAAGCAGATGGCAACCTTCCAGGAATACCACCTTCGTCAAATTTTGACCATACAGTATCATCGGCAGCTGTTTCGATCTCCTGAATTGTATTTTCAGTTTCTTCATCAGAGTCTGAACTACTTAGCACCCTCCAACTTTTCCTGGGAATATTGATGCCACTTCCATTTTCATCATTGGTGATCGACTCTTCATCGCTATCTTCAGTGTCAGATGTTTCACTTTGAATATAATCCGATTCATTTTCAGATGATAGTTCAGAATTTGTTGCATCAGATTCTATATCGGAGCACTCTTCACTTATGTTCGTTAGCTTTTCCAATAATTTACTTCTATTCGACATTTTTCTCATGAATTTAGGGCGCAAAAGATTAAAATAAACAACTTGTTAGAACAAGTATCACTGCATAAAGATTCGAGTAACAAGTTTCAGTACAGAGCCGAACTGGTCATAAGAAATTTACGCAATTCAATAATAAGAATTATTTTATTATTTAAAATTTCCCAAGCAGTCAAAATGACTGCTTTTGGGCAATATAGGTATAATACACGTATATATAACGGAAATAATGGAGGGAGAGGTAACTTCAATTATTAATAAATGCATTTATATGTTGTACAAAAAGTCGCAAAATTCTAAGAAATGTTGTCATTATATTCGTAATTGTTTTTCTAATTGAAATTAAAAAGCAGTCAAAATGACTTCCTTGGGCAATCTAGTGTTAATAATCATTTGGTGGTTAAAATTTCAACGAAACATAAAAGTTCACCAGTCTCTTTTTCCACTACAATTTTGTCTTCATAGGATACATTTTTCTAAGTTGCATCCTATCGAATGGTTATGTTAGAGACCCTAAAAACTAATCAAAACTTCACTTAAAAAACAGATAACACTGGGGAACAGCAATTTCCCTGTCTTAGATCTATTACTTGTTTTCAACTAATTTTTAAATCCAACAATGACCTAATTTTCTCTCTATCACTCAAAATTTCCAATTTTTATCTCAAAATTCGTAGTCTTTTTTTCAAATTTCACCATTTCTCAAATTTTAGTTTTATGCTTTCAATTTGTTTATCAATTTCATCCTTTTCCTAAAAATTTAGCTGACGTTGGATAAAAAACTATAGTGATTGTCTGGAAATTTTGATAACGATTTTGCGAAAATTTTGTTAAAAGACAGAAATTTCGAGAAAATTTGCTCTGGAATTTTAAATTTATAGTTGAAACACAACTTTCTGGTCCAACTTGTTTTTTTTCCAAAATTTCGACATTTATTTCAATATTGGACTTTTTTTGACTTATGGTGGGGCAGATCGGGGCCTGCCTCTGATCAAGAGGAAATTCGAGAAATCTCATTTTTCTCAAAATTTGGCTTTTTTTAATTTCGATGCAGTTTTGGAAACATTCGAGGTTTTTCTTAGAATTTCGAATTTCTTAAAATCCGTCTACTTTTCAAAAATTTGAGGAAAAAATCTAAATTTCCAGAAATAAAAACGAATTCAAAAAAAAATTGAAAATTCAATATTTTTCCAAAAATTCGTCGTTCGCAGTTTATCACAAAATCCGATCCTTTATGTTCCTGGAAATCTAAATATTTTTCCTCAAAATTTGTATTTTTATTAAATTTTATGTTTTTTCAAAATTCGTTTTTTTCATAAACAAGTATTCTCAAAATTCTATATTTTTCTTAAAATTTAACTTTCTCCGGAAATTTTCGATGTTATTCTGTTTCGCAGTTTTCTTGAAATTTCGTTCTTTTTCTAAAATTCCGTTATTTTTCTCAAGATCAGGCTCTTCTGAAGATTTCGATCTTTTACAACTTGACTTTTCAAAAATTTTGACTGGTTTCCTAAAGTTTGCCTTTTTCTCGAAATTATTATTTTTATTTAAAAATTCTGTTTAACTTTTCTGAAGAGTTCAACTGTTACTCTTAAAATTAGTTTAATGTCGTCTTTTTCGAAATTTCGCCCTTATTCTCAAAATTCTATTTTTTTGGATTCTTCTTTCAAAATTCAATTTTCTCTTTAAAATTCCAACATTTTTCTTTTTAAAAATTTCGATTTTTTAAATTTGATTCCGGAAATTTTAACTCGTATCTCAAAATTCAATTTATTTTTGAAGGACTCAAAATGGGATGTTTTAGTTTGTGAAAATGTCGACATTTTTCTCGATATTGACTTTTTCTTGAAATCTCAATTTACTCGAAATTCGCTGCTATCTTTAAATTAGATCGGAATATTATCAAAAAGTAAAAATCACAAGAACAATATTTTTGGGAAATTTGATTCCGGAATTTTAACTCGTATCTCAAAATTCGCTTTATTTTTGAAGGACTCAAAATGGGATGTTTTAGTTTCTGCAAATGTCGAACTTTTTCTCGAAACTGACTTTTTCTTGAAATTTCAATTTTCTCAAAATTCGCTGCTACCTTTAAATTAGATGGAAATATTATCGAAAAGTAAAAATCTCAAGAACAATATTTTTGGGATATTTCGAGAAAAAGATTTCTTGTAAATTCAATTTCCTTACAGAAAAAAATATTATGTCAAAATTGGAATGACGAAGTAGAGAAGAAAATTCTGACTTTGAATTTGAAATTTCCACATTTTCTCAAAGATTCGACAATAGTTTTTAAATTAGATTCTTTTTTAAAACAATTTTATTCCTAAAATTACTCGAATAATAAAAAGTTAAAGCGTAAAATATATACATTTTTAATTTTTTTATTCACATTTTTGTGAAATTTAAATACTTTCTAAATTTTTTGAATATGTTCACTCTATAATTGTTTTTTTTTTAATTTTGATTTTTTCAATATTTCGGCTTTGAGAAATGTTTACTTTGTTATACATTTTCTTTGAATAATTCTGCTGTTTTTAAAAATTTTACTGTTTTGAAAATGTCAACTTTGAAAGTTTCGATTTTCGAATTTTTGACCTTTTGAAAGTTTTAACTCTTCTTAAATCTATTTTTTTTATGAAAGTTTTGCCATTTTGAGCATTTTAACTTTTTTTAAAATTTGATTCCTAAGAATTTTGATTTTTCAAAAAGTCAACTTTTTAAAAAATTTCGATCTTTTTTCAATTTCCACCTTATTTAACAGATTTAATCTTTTTTGCAAAATCCTATTTTTTTTAAAGATTCAATCTTTTTTCAGCATTTTTAACTTTTTTTTAAAAGGGTTACCTTTTTTGAATATCTTTACTTATTTAAAATTTTCGATTTTTTCGAGATTTCAAATTTCGAAAATCTGCCTCTTCGAATATTTCGACTTTTTGATTCAACATTTTTAAAATTCCATTTTTTTTTAACTATCCATCAGTCTCAAAAAGTTGGGAGTTTTTCTAATCAAAATTTAAACTTTTCTTTGAAATAAAAAGTTAGCATTTTTAGTTTTTACATGTTTATCTAAAATTTTGATTTTAATAGCAACATGTAGATTTTTTTCCCCGAAATTTTATAAACAGTCCCATTCCTTTTCTCAAGTCATGAAATTCGACTCATTATGAAAATGTATAATTTTTTAATCGACAATTTTGACCTGTTTAAAAATTTCTATTTTTTTTTAAATCGCAATTTTTTTCTCACAATTTCGATCTTTCCTCGAAATTTCGACTTTTTTTTGAGTATTAATAATTGTTATTGTAAACAATTATGAACTTGAAATTTTTTTAAAATTTCAGCTTAAGAAAAAAACAGAATCTTTTTTAACTTCCACTTTATTTTTTGAAATTTAAATACTAATTTTTTGAATATGCTCACTCCATAATTGGGCCTTTTTTTGAAAACTTTGATTTTTTCAATATTTCGGCTTCTAGAAATTTCTACTTTGTTATACACTTTTTTTTGAAAAATTCTGCTTTTCTTGAAAATCTAACTTTTTTAAAAATGTCAATTTTGAAAATTTCGATTTTCGAATTTTTGACCTTTTGAAAGTTTTAACTCTTCTTAAATCTATTTTTTTTGTGAAAGTTTTGCCATTTTAAACATTTTAACTTTGTTCAAAATTTGATCTTTAAAAATTGTGATTTTTCAAAACGTCAACTTTTTAAAAAATTTCGATCTTCTTTTTTCAATTTCCACCTTTTTTTGCCTTTTTTGCAAAATCCTATTTTGTTTAAAGATTCGATCTGTTTTCGGAATTTTTACTTTTTTTAAAAGTGTCACCTTTTTTGACTATCTTTACTTTTTTAACATTTTCGATTTTTTTCGAAATATCGATCTTTTTCGAGATTTCAAATTTCGAAAATCTGCCTCTTCGAATATTTCTACTTTTTTTGATTCAACATTTTTAAAATTCCATTTTTTTAAACTGTCTATCAGTCTCCAAAATTTGGGAGTTTTTCTAATCAAAATTTAAACTTTTCCTCGAATAAAAAGTTAGCACTTTTAGCTTTTACATATTTATCTAATATTTAGATTTTTTTTTTGATTTTACTAGCTACATGTAGATTTTTTCCCCGAAATTTTATACACAGTCCCATTCCTTTTCTCAAATCATCAACTTCTACTCTTTTTGAAAATGTATGATTTTTCAATCGACAAGTTTGACCTGTTTAAAAATTTCTATTTATTTAAATTCCATTTTTTTTCTCACAATTTCGACCTTTCCTCGAAATTTCGATTCTTTTTGAATATTAATAATTTTTATTGTAAAAAATTATGAACTTGAGACTTTTTTAAAATTCCAGCTTAAGTAAAAACAGAATCTTTATTTTTCCAAATTTAAATACTTTTTAAATTTTTTTGAATATACTCCATAATTGGGTTTTTTTTTGAAAATTTTGATTTTTCAATATTTCGGTTTCTTCTAGACATTTTTACTTTGTTATACACTTTCTTTGAAAAATTCTTTTTTTCTTGAAATTCGCACTTTTTTAAAAATGTCAACTTTGAAAATTTCTATTTTCGAATTTTTGACCTTTTGAAAATGTATACATTTTTTAAATCTATTTTTTGTGAAAATTTTGCCATTTTGAACATTTTAACTTTTTTTAAATATTGATTTTCAATAATTGTGATTTTTCAAAACGTCAACTTTTTAAAAATGTCCATCTTTTCTTTTAATTTCCACCTTATTTGAAAGATTTGATCTTTTCTGCAAAATCCTATTTTTTTTAAATATTGACTTTTATTCGAAGTTTTGGATTTTAAATATTTTCTTTATTTTAAGATTCAATCTTTTTTCAAGATTTATTTTTTAGGTGTCACCTTTTTTGAATATCTCTACTTATTTAAAATTATCGACCCTTTTCGAGATTTCAAATTTCGAAATTTGCCTCATTGAATATTTTGTTTTTTTTTCATTCAACATTTTTAAAATTCCATTTTTTCTAAACTGATTTGAAAATATTGATTTTTGGTTTGAAAATATTGACATTTCTATTGAAAACTTCAAATTTCAGTTTCAGTTTTTCAAAATTTCCATTTTTTTCAGTATGACCATTTCTCAAATTTTAGAATATTTTAAAAATGTTGATTTTCAATTTCAATTTTCAAAAATCGTAATTTTTGACAAACTTTTCTTTTGAAAATTTTGACTATTGAAAATTTTGACTTTACTGAAAATTTTTATTTCTACTTTTTTGTATACTTTCTTGAAAACTTCTACTCGAACTCTTTCTACTTTTTTTCAAAATTTTAAATCAAAATATTTTAATTTAAAAAAAAATTAATAAAGATGTTTACTTTTTGTTCCAATTTTGATTGTTTTTTTTAAGTTCGAATACAAGGTTCGAATATTTCCAAATTTTGACCTTCCTGGGGATTTAGGATTTTTTTTGAACATTTCAAATTTTGTTCAAAATATTTATTTTCCTAGTTTACTTTTTAGGGGAATTTCCTCTATTCTGAGATTTTTTATTTTATCGTGAAATCTCGACTTTAAAAATTTCGATATTTTTTAGTAATTTTTACTTGTTTTTTTAATTTTTTCGGACGATATTCAAAAATTTGATTTATTCTCACAGTTTTTGCTTCACTTGATTTTTGAAAAGTTTTACTTTTTTAGAAACCTTTGAGGTTTTAAAATATTTACATTTTGTAATTTTTTTTAATTTTTAAATGTTTCAAAATTAATTTTTTTAGAATTCTTAGATTTTCTTTCAAACTTACAATTTTTTCTAAAAAATGTGATATTTCTCTACAAATTGTGAAATTTTTTCTCGGTAAGTTTTTTTCAATTTTTTGTTTTTTCAAAATGTCGACTTTTTTGTTCTTTTTCACAATTTTGACTTTTAACAAGAATTCCAACCATTGTTCAAATTTTCGATCGTTTCTCAAAGTTTCGACTTTTTTTTTGTAATTTGTAACTTATTTTCACAGTCTTGACTTTGCTCTAAACTTCTAATATATTTTTTTAATATTGTCCATCTTTGATCTCAACAATTTTAAAGATATCGATTCTTTTTAGAAATTCCTGGGTAAGTCTCGAAAATGATAAGAATTTTAAAATGTTAACTCGGAAATTTGAGAAAAAAATGAAAATTTCGAGAACAAACTTGACATTTATGAAGCAACTGTCAAACTTCTATTTTAGTATTTTTTTCATCAATATCAAATAATCGAGAGTTTTAAAAAAAGTTCTAAATTAATAAAAGAACATTAAAATTTCAACTGGAGCAGCATTCAAGTCAAAGAAGAGCCACATGCAACGCTCAGAGCCGAATTTGTCCACCCTTGACATGACATGTGTAAAATTTTTTAATTATTAAATGGCTTAAATCAAAGTGTGATTAAACTGCTTATGTGGTTAAGGTACCGCCTGATGCGGTTGCCTCTTTGTGTCATAACACGGCATGACTCTGGCTTTGAATACACTGCATTACTTGTGTTCAGATTTTTTTCTGAAAACTTTTGTTTTACGTTACATTATTTTTATTTTATTAGGCGAAATTTTTTATTCTATGATTAACGGGATTTTACATTCTAGGATTAGGGTGAAATAAAATAGAAACTTCTACTATGTATATTTTATTTCATGTTTTTATCCAATGAACACATGTTTAATAATAAGATACACAGATTGCGCCATTTACAATAACTAGACATATGAGCAGATTAAAAAATCGTAACTAAGTAACGTTAGGAGAGGAGGAAGAAGAGACATTTAGTTGGATGTCGCAGAGTATACGACACCCTAACGCCATCCGAAGGAGCACCAACAGTCATAAATGGTTGATGTAGAATGGCGTAATCTGATAGAGCTAATTTAGTGACACACAGATATAAATAAATAGAATTTAATATATCAAGGTACCGTTAAGGCTAGTTGAGATCACTAGTGCACTATATCTCTATGCGCGCTTCACGCGCAGTCGCAGCGGAGAATCGCGAACTGATCCGAGTGAGCACTGTCAGCTGTCACAGCTCAGAACCGCGTCGCGGCGGTTTTTATAATATAGATTGTACATAAGAAAGTAACTAGCGCACTTTTGTAAAACCTTTTCGGACGAAACGGTTTTAAAAAAATGGCGCTCGATTGTTTTAATAAAATCCTATCACGCCTCATAATTTGACATTTAATACAGTATTAATTTAGTATTGCTCAGTATGTTCTTACTTAAGTATATATGCTATATAAATGCGCGAATTTCGAAATGAAATGGGACGATAGTGTAGTAGTTCTGGTTATGCGTGTAACCTACTAATTTATGTTTATTGAATAAAAAAATGATCATTTTACGTGTTTTACATTTAAGATATATTGAGTTTATTGGGGTTGTTTTAACGACCTTAATTTCAGTAGTATTACAGACAGATAAAACTGATTATGGTCTATTATTATTAGAAGATATATGTATTACCTGCTTCGAGACATCAAAATCGTAACAACAAGTCCTACAGAATCGATGACTAGAGTGGAATATTACGAAACTTAACGAGTGAAAATAACAAACTTATTACTATTATTATACGATGGGCCGTTGCCAATTTGTGCTATGTGTCAAATCTGCTGCGCCAACTTTCAAAAATAAATAATCAGTCAGAATGAAACGTCTTAATGTCGTTAAAAGATCCTTATTACGCTACATAATACGTGAAGATGAAGAAAATTGTTCGGACATGTAATATGAGTTATGTATGATAGATATAATTTAAACAAACTACACTTACATTTCAGTGTTTTGCGTATAAGCTAGTCTATTCTTATCCTACACCCTATGGTAACACTGCATGTATTTTATTATAAATGACCACCTATAATGCGGTCATATTCGGAACATATTTTTTGATTAAATACAGCATTACACAGGATAGAAAAATCACAATACAATCCTTGGCCAAAGTAAAGTTTTCGCAAAAACGATCAACCCATTTACAAGAATCACCTCAATTAAAAAATAGTATCCCTATACGATTTAAAAAATATAACTATCTACTATAACACATTTTATATAATATATATTTAACGAACACATTTGTCGCATAATAACAATTCCAATATATTTTAATCAATATAACCAATCTTTTGATTTGAGCACCACCTAATCAATAAAATTTTTAATCGTCAACTTGATTAAAAAAATAAAATTTCGGGGTTTGATTAATGTTATCGATCGATAAACAAGGTGATGTCGTAAAGAGGAAGAAAATTTTTGGAAAAATCCGCATAGATGCCGTCTCCCTATGTAAACCTATAAACCGTACAATCTATAACATTAAGAAGAATAAATAGATATCTCTTTGGTATAATCACTATCCATCTTATTAACATACTATAGACTTAAAATACTGTCGGTCATTGCTCCTTTTTGCAGCAATTGTCCTTTGATTAAATAAATTGGCTACCGGTGGCTCTCTTCCAAACCACGCGGCTATTTTGGTGTCGAGAGTTACGAGTAAATAGTTATAACCTCCTGGCCTCCACCTCTCACCATCAAAACCCTTTCCAAACCTTCCGTCAGCACTTCCAAAAATTCCATATCTAAAACGACAACCTTATTGCCGCCTCGCTTTTCTCAACATCAATAACAAGGGATAGATAGCTCAATAACCGCTTAGCACCTGTCTAGTTTTGTCCTTGTAAACGTGACGGCGCCACGGTCGGGCAGGGTGGGCACCTGCCCCTCCGTTTTTGGTACAGTGCCCAACCAATAATAAATGTGTGCATTATTACGTATAAATGGAAAACAATCGAATAGTACATTATCAAATTTCCCACTGTTGTTTATAAATGTCAATATTTTATCAAAATTTTGATTTTTTATCCAAATTTCCTAGTAAAACTCAAATTTATTTTTTGTAAATTATGAAACTTTTTAAAATTTGAATCCCTATTTTAAATTCAGAGTTTAATATTGAATTGTTTAAATTGGAAAATTCAAAAATTCATTTTGTAAATTTTCAGAGCAACACCAAAAGTTGGGAGTGAAAAAAGTCAAAATTTCTATAGAAATAATAAGTTTGACAAAAATTACTTACACCGAAATTGGACGAAACATTTAGCTAAAACATTTTCTACTTATATTCCAAATTTGAACTTTAAATATAAAATTACGAAAGGTTTTTTTCTGAAAATTCGGAAATTCCTACAGTTGGACAATGTTAAATTTTCGATTTTAGAATCACAATTTGATGAAAATAATTCAACATTTCACATTTAAAATCGAAATCGATATTTCTAAAACAAATATCGAATTTTGACTTCTTTTGTATTAATATTTGATTTGTAGAAATGGTGGTTTTATTACAAAAAATGTCTTCAATTTCAAACTTGTCTCAACTCTTTTATCTAACTTTTGGCTTTAAAGTCAATATATCAGAGTATTTCCAATTCAACTTAAAATTTGGATTTTTTTCTCGAAGTTTCGATTACATAATCTCAAAATTTAGAAAAAAAAATTCTACTTTATTTTTGGCATTAGAGTCAACTTTGTTAACAATTAATAATTACTATTTAAAATTTAGTATTAGTAAAATAAAATTCGAAAGTTTTAAACAGGATTGTCAAGTGTTTTCTAAATTTTGATTTTTTTCGAAACTACTATTGAAATCTTTAAGTTTAGATTTTAAACTCTAGATTTTCGTTAACACTCGTTAATCGAATGGCAGACACCAGGCTGGGAAAAATAGCACGCAATGGAAAGCCACAGGGGCCAGACCACCAGGGAGACCACCAGAGAGACCACCGAAAGGATGGCGGAACAGCTGGTAGTCGCTTTCACAGGTACAACAATAAGAGGAATTCAGAATGAACAGGCAACTAGCCTTACTAAAGAAGTCGAATCCAATACGAAAACTATCCTGATTGGTATGGAATGCTCTATTCTCCACTCCCAAACCAAGTCTGCCTCCAGTAAATCTTGGTTCAGTAAAAAATGTGCTCAGACTATCTCCTGCAAAAATCGCGCATATCGTCGTTGGCAAAATAATCCCTCAGTCGAGACTCAGACCACATTTGTAGATGTACGAAATTCTTGTGAACAGGTTATTGTCAAGGCAAAAGGTGATTTCGATCGTAAAATGCCCCAGAGGCTTATCAACTGTCCGAACGGTTCCAGCTCCTTTTGGGGATTTTCAAAGTCGATTGAAAAGAATTTTACATCTTCAAATTTTCCACCTTTACTCAATGAAAATAGCAATATTGCTACTACCTCCAAGGAAAAGGCTGACATGTTAGCCTTAATGTTTGCTGAAAACGTCAATCTTGATTCTCGAAACGCAGAACCTCTTATTTTTCCTAAGGTTGGCACTTCGATGCCTGAAGTTGTTTTCAGACAACGCACAATCAGCAAGATTCTTCTTGAGCTCGACACTTCGAAAGCTTATGGCCTTGATGGTATTCCCGCTACTGTTCTTAAGAAGTGCGCCCCAGAATTGACTCCTATCCTAAGCAAATTGTTCGCACTCTCTTACAACAATGGTGTATTGCCTAACATCTGGAAATCTGCTAGGGTGCAGCCTGTCCCTAAAAAGGGAAAAAGGAATCTGGCTAACAACTATCGCCCTATATCTTTGTTACCCATTATATCTAAAGTGATGGAAAAGGTTATCAACATCGAGACTCTCAAATATCTGGAGTAAAATAGAATCATCTCCGACAGGCTATACGGTTTTAGACAACAATGTTCCACTGGCGATCTACTGGCATATGTTACTCATATCTGTAACTCAACTATGGAAAAACATGGTGAGGCTAGGATTGTGGCATTGGATATCTCAAAGGCTTTCGACAGAATCTAACACCGATCTCTTCTTGCCAAATTAACATCTTATGGTCTTCCTCCTGGACTCTGTCATTTGATATCCAATTTTCTCGCTGACAGATCTCTTCAGGTCGTCGTCGATGACATTTGCGATTAACGCAGGGGTGCCTCAGAGCTCTGTTCTGTCTCCTACTCTATTTCTGTTACACATAAAGGATCTCTTAGCTTCAACTTCCAATCCTATATACAGCTACGCAGATGATAGTAACCTTTTCTCATCTTTTTTCTCTGACAAACTATTATCTATCGCTGCTTCAGATCGACTAAGGGAACAGCAAATATAGACGATTAATCTGGAGATTATTCTGGAATGGGGTAAGAACAATTTGGTCGACTTTAACGTTTCAAAAACTCAGGCCGCAGTTTTCTCTAAAACATCAAGGGATAATGCAACAAATATATTAATGGACTATAAAATCCTTCCGATGGGATCTAATCTATCTATCCTAGGAGCGAATGCGAACACTAACTTCACTTGGGACGATCATGTGCGCGCCATTGCCAAATTCGCCTCTCAGAAGCTAGGCTTTCTTTTTAGAGCTAAAAAGTACTTCACATCTCATCAGCTATGAACACTATACAAAGCTCAAGTTAGTCCAACACTAGAATACTGTTCTCATGTTTGGAGTTCAGCCCCAAAACACACTTTAGCACTCTTGGATTCAATTCAAAGAAGAGCGATTCGCCTAATTGATGGCGAGAGTTTGACCGATTCTCTCTAAACAATAGAGCACAGGTGTATGGTTGGTGACTTGTCTCTTTTCTACAAGTACTATCATGGAAAATGCTCGCAGGGACTAATAGGATTAATCCCCCCCAAAAGCAAGATTCTTGAGGCATACTAGACAGTCGGAGACAGCAAATTCCTGTGCTGTCCAGCTTGACACAGTGAGGACTTCTGCCTACGGAGACTTTTTTTTCTATAGAACTTCCAAGTTATGGGACTTGTTACCGAAAGGAATTTTCCCCAAAAATTACAACCTATCCTTGTTTAAGAAGGCGGTTCATCCCCATCTATCCCTGTTTTCGCATCCTACTCACAGTGCTTTGAAAGCATAATGGGATTACCCTTTACGAGTGGATTAAACTTTAAAAAAAAAGAAGAGAACAAGAAGATTTCCGTCCTTTTTTTTTTAACGACGAAAGATTGAGAAGTTAAAATTTAAAAAAAAAACCGAAAAAGGTCAATTCTGAAATCTTCCAAAACAAAATTTTGAAAATTTGAAGCTTTCTAAAAAAATAAAACAAAATTCCAATAAAGTCGACATTTACCAAAAAGTCAAAATAAAAAAAAGAGGTAAATTTTGAAAAAAAAGTTAAACTTTTAAAGAGAAAAACGTTAAAAGAGTCAAAATTTAAGAAAAAGCAAGAAATTTAAAAAAAAGGAGGAAGATTTCAAAACAATTTTTAAAAAATCAAAATTTTGAAAGAGTCGGAACTTAGAAAAAGTTAAAATTTTAAAAAAGTTCGAGATTTTGAAAAATCGAAATTTGCCAACCACTTGTTGCTGTTACATCGTCACATCTTTGTAAAAATTTAAGTAATGTAGACTTTGTTGATTAACAAGGAGCAGAAATTTATTTTCCTCATCAATCACAGTAGTGCACTAAATCGCAAAATATGTACCAAAATTCATGTTCAACCGGTGGTACACGCTGGCGTCAAGCTGCTAAATTCGAAAATTCAAGAAAAAAATTTAGAAATTTCGAGTGCGATTGAAATTCTAGAGTGCGATTGAAATTCTATATAGAAGAAGTTCAAATTTCTAAAAACCAAAATTGAAAACACGAAATTTTACCTTGATTTGCAAGTTGCAATATTCCAAATTTTTTACTGCGAAATTTGACCATTTTTGACGAAGACACTGCTGACTTTTAGCACAAAATTCATTTTCTAATGCAAGAATAAGTCTTTCAAAAGAAGGTGTAAAGCGGCTATTATAGTTCTAATTTTAAAATTGTAACCTGTACTTACAATTTGATTCTCTTTCCAATTTCGTATCTTTGGGTGGACCAGGTAAATTCAGGATTACTAATTGAGCATCATGCGAACGATTAACTATCACTTCATTTAGTTTCACAGCTGTATGCATTCTTCTAACATTACCCTCATCACTGGAAAATACAACTCATCAGTGGTGACCGAGAATATTATTATTATTCTACTTACGGGGTTATGGCGGAAGGTTTGCTACAATCTGTCGCAACAGAATTAGTTTTGGGCTCGTTATTACAATCTTTTTCGGATGTATCATCTTTCTCGCATGTTGAATTTTCATTTTCGTTTTTCGTCTCTTCTTCCGGTGGCGGCTGCAACATTGAAAATTCATGCAAACAGAATATCACCTAATCTGCGGTGCGCAGTCCTCTAAACTTGAATCATAGATATAACTATCTGATCCAGTGACGTTTAGCAGAAATGGTCACTGAAAAAGTTTATTCTGATGCACAGATTAGTAGGTTTGAACATTTATCAGATTCAAAGTTTGGGAAGCAAAGACCGGTTTCGCTCTTGTCTGATTTGAATTAGGTAATAGCGCGAAAGTTAAAATCGTATCGTCTATGGTTTGGTCTAGAACGCCGCTGTTTATAAGTTAATTCGTTCGTTCGTTCCTTCCTTCGTTTGTTTGATCGTTCGTTCGTTCGGTCGCTCGCTCGTTCGTCCGTTCGTTCGCGTTCGTTCGTTCGCATTAGATTAAAAGGTACTTAACTCGCAGACTGAATGCATGTCTCAACTGAAGTTCGAAATTAAAACAAAATTAAACTGAAAATTTTAAGGAAGAAGTCAAATTTTGAAGAAAAAAACTTCATTTTATTCATAACATTTTAGCTTTAAACTGGATTACTTGATTAATTCTTTTTTTTTGTACTTTTGATTTTTTGCGAAATTCCCAAACTGTTATTTTTTCTCCTAAAAATTCGCCTTCAAATTTAAATGTAGATTTTTTTCTAGAAATAACTCAATTTTCTGTTTCGAAGTTTAAACGAACTTAAAAGGCTTAAACATTTCTGGTTGAAATTCCAAATTTCTGGTCGTAAGTGTTGTGTGGAAAAAAAAGGGTTAAACAAATATTACCATGAATAATTTCATTTTAACATGCTTCCCTAGCTTCTAGAGTTCACTAAACATCGTTAGTTTGTACTATCGATTTTATCGATAGTACTATCGATTTTATCGATAGGCCCTTTACGAAAATATTGGTATTATCGATGGTACTATCGATAGTCTTTATGATATTTTTATTTTAAATGATATAGATGCTCGATATTTCCTTTTAATATGATCTTTTAGGTTGCTTCTGTTTCCACTCGATTTGTATTTTACTTTACATAGTTTACGAGCAGCAGACAACTTTACCAAAAATATATTTATGACAAACTAGCTGACACCCGCGCTTTCGTCCGCGTGAAAGAAGAGTAAGAATTCTTGGGTCACCTTTTTGAAAATTCGACTCTTTTTGAAGAATTCTACTGGGAATATAGAATTATATATTTTGAAAATTTCAACATTTTAAAATATCAATTTTTTCAGAATGTTGACATTTTCTCATTCGACTTCTAAAATTTCAAGCTTTTTCGACATTTTGACTTAATTGGGATAATTTCAACTTCTTTCGAAGTTTTTACTTATTTTTAAAAATTACAGTTTTAAAATAATGATTTTTGGGTATATTCTGATTATCCTTTTTGACAACTTTTTATGATAATTTATGTTGTTTAAAAAATTTCTTTTTTGCAAATTTACGTTTCAAAGGTTAAATTTTTCATACTTTGACTTTCTTTCGGAGTTTCTTTTGGAAAATTTTGACTTTTTGTCACATTTTTGACCATATTTTTGAAAATGTTAAACTTTTTTCTAAATTACCATCTTATTATAGAAAATTTTTGCAATGTTTTTTAAAATTTTGACTCCAAATTTCAACTTTTTGCAAACCTGACTGTTTCTAAATTCCTTTTTATAAGACATTTCCATTCTAAACTCGACTTTCTTTTCAAAATTTCAGCTTTTCCTCATTTCGACTTTCTGAAAGTACCGATTTTATTTAAATTTGACTTCGATTTTTATGGAAAATCTTGACTTTTTTAAACATTGCGACTTTATATTTTGAAAATTTCGAATTTCCAATTTTGCATTTTTTTTAAATTTCCACTTTTTCCAAAATTTAAGTTAGTTTGTAAATTTCAGCTCTTTCACAATTTTGACTTATTTTTCAATTTTGAAAAGATTGATACAAAATTTTGATTTCTCAAAATTTTGACTTTGGTTTTTTGAAGTTGCTTTATTGAAAACCGCGTTTTTTAATTTGCACTTTTGTTCAAATTTTTGAATATTTCTTGAAGTTTTGACTTTTTTAAATTTCGACTTTTCTTTAAAAGTTTCGACCTTTATGAAGCAAATGGGTTTATTATTTAAAAAATTTAAAAATTCGACTTTTTAAAAAAATTTTCAGTTTTTTGAAAAATTTTCGAATTTTTCTTTACTTTTTTTAAGTCTGTTTTTGTTAAAATATTGCTTTATTGAAAATCGCGTATTTTAATTTGCAGTTTTGTTTAAATTTTTGAATATTTCTTGAAGTTTTGAATTTTTTTTTAAATTTCGACTTTTTTAAAAAGGTTTCGACTTTTATGTAGCAAATGGGTTTTTTATTTAAAAATTTAAAAAATTCGACTAATTTTAAAAATTTTCACTTTTTTGAAAAATTGGATGTTTCTTAAAATTTCGATTTTTAAAATTTTCGAACTTTTTTTAAGAATGTTTACTTTTTTTGAACCTTGATCTTTGTCTTTAAATTTCGGCTTTTTTTTAAGATAAGATTTTTTCTAGAATTGGAAATTGGATTTTTCTCAAAATTTCGATTGAACTTTTTCAGAATTTTCACTTTTCTGAAAATCTTAATCGTCTGTCATCAAATTTCGGCTTTTTTCGTAAGATTATGACTTCTTCAGAATTTAAATTGTTTTCAAAATTTCAGTTTTTTGTGAAAATTTCCACTTTTTCTTAAAAATGTTAACTTTTTCTCGAAGTATCGACTGTTATGTAGTAAACTGGCTTTTTATTTGAAAAATTTAAAAGTTCGAATTGTTTTGAAAATTTTCACCATTCTGAAAAATTGGATTTTCTCAAAATTTAGATTTTTAAGATACATGAACCCTCGTCGTTAGATGACGATGTCGTTGTGCCGTTATTGCCAAGTTTTACAATTATTTACATAGAAGAAGTGTCATGGTATAATCCCGAGAGTAAAAAATCGCGAAAGTGTTCGAAATCTAGCATAACTGAAGCGGACAAACAGACAGGCAGACAAATTCACTTTCACATTTATATATTAGTAAGGATGATATTTTAATAATTCACAAAATGACAGAATACACACTATTGATGGGTGGCCAAAATAAATGTTCGAACCTATTGCTTGAATTAATCCATAATTTATAAGTTTTTGTTGAGTGTGTTTCCTTCAATCATAGATGGCTTTACATCAGTTTATGACATTGAAGCAGAGCAAAATTGATGTTTTTAAGGGTTAATGTGGACGTCATCTAGCGACAAGAGGAGAAAACTTGACCTAAATACGAAATATTCGGCTACCTTGTATTTATAATTACACATTACCACTATCCGATGTCTTTTTTTAATAAAGAAGACATATGTATACATAATTAATGTTTTGATAGATTAACTTACTGAATTTTAAATGGAAACAGAAACAAAAATTCATTAAAAACTATTTCTTAAGAACTATCGATATTACCGAACAATACTATCGATAATTTTCGATAGTCAAAACTATCGATATTATCTATAGTTCCTATCGATGTTTAGTGAACACTACTAGCTTCTAAGAAGAACACATCACTGGTTTTAAATTAAAAGAAGCTTGAGGTGATTTATCCCTTTTTTTTTTTTAGTCATTACTTCAATCCTGATACTGTTTTTTCATTTTTATATTTTTTTTACCCTTGTGGATTGCCTAAAATTTTAACTTGGGGTGTGGCTCTAAATAACTTAAAGGTTGGGTACCTCTGATCTAAAGCATGAATTCTTAAAAATGTTAACTAGTGGAAAATGAAGTTGAATGAAGTTTTAGAGAAACCAAAATCAAATTTTCTCCCAGAGTCAATAATTCTGGATAACGTACTTAGACTTTAAAGTCAAACTCTCTAGTTTAAAATCAAGATTAAAAAAACAGTAAAATTCGGATATATAAATTCGGAATTTTGACAAAAACTTGAACTCGAAGTATTGTTAATGTTATCAGATAAGACTCAAACTTTATCGGAGTATTTTTATCTATAATATAAAAAATTACAGGGGTGCGATCAAAGAAATTTGAGAATAAGCATAATAAACATGATAGATTTCGATATTTTGGGTGAAAAATAAAGAATTTCAAATTCAGAGTCAGGACTTTAAGAAGAAAGTTAAAAAATAAAAACTGCTACTTTTAAATATAAATTTTGTGTAGTCGAAATTCTAGTTTTTGGTTTAAGTTTAAACTCTTTAAACTCTATAAACTATAACAAAAAAAAACTGAAAACCTGGTTCTCCGTTTTTGGTTCAGTTCCGTTGCGAAGCCCTGTTACAAATATATTTTGAATAAGTGATAAAGTAGTTAATTGTTGTAATTGTTTCTGCACGCATGAGAAATAAGAAAAAAAGTTAAACTGCAATATCTACGCCACTGATAGAAACTATCGATCATTAGTAAACACTACAAATTGATGACTAAATTGAAATACGTTTCTACCTCATTTGTTGGTTCGACTTCAGTATTCTCGCCTTCCTTTTCCTTTTCTTGGCCGCTCTCGGAGTTAGGTTCTTGGAAACGAACTTTAGTAGCCGTTTTAGCATCTGGATGATGCTGATCTACAATTGATTGGACCTAAGGAAATTAGTGTTAGTAATCTGCATACCACATGGGAAATAAATGATGTCATGGAATGATTGTGAGACCTGTTTTCTATAAGCTGCCCCTATGGAAGTGTTTAAGCTACTATTTCAGTTTATTTAATCTTGTCAGCAACACGAGATAATTATTCAAATGTCGCTTATAATTATTAACGGTGTAACGCCTGTGAATAATATTCTACACTGGATTAATTTGCGGTGACAACTTCGTCTTGTGTACCATCATCTTTACTAAACGTGAAGCCAAACCAAAATAGTAGTTTAAAGTACGATAAAATGAGTTAAAATAACAATGAGTGGTTAAATCAATATAATCGTGCATAAAATAATATATACAATGACAGCTGACATCTATCTTCAACACGCCCTTTACCAGAGGTAGTTTTTCTTCGGTTGAGTTGAAGTCCACCAAAGTAGGTACCTTTGTAAGGAAGGAAATAAGCCATTAAACAATGCCACACATTTTACGTCGTAACAAACTCATCAAGCACTTACCACTCCAAGACTCTCCTTCTTATTCAACCTTAGCTCCCTCAACATTTGATTTCTCTGCTCCATCATTAGCGTTCGTTCATAGGTGTATGCCGATATATCACTGTCCATCTAAACTCATTACATTTTTAATATTATAACCTAAATCAAACGAAAAATTTACCATTTCTACCACTTCAACCTCAGCAACAATTCTGAGATGATAAAGGAACGTCTTCAAATCTTTCTTCATCTGAATAGAATTGTCTTCTAGCTGCGCCACCGTAAATATCCTCATTTTACAATTCTTCCAGGTACGGTGTTGTTTCAATAAAAATGGCAGCAACATAAGAAGACCACCATCGTGCACTATCCACCAGATGTCGATGTTACCAACCACTTTGTCCGTTGAATCAGGGAAGAAGTTGATGCCTTTTGGTACCAGTAAGGCCATGTGAGCAGCGGTAACAGCTCGTACAGTTTGCAGGAATACTTGCCAAGTCCTATCGTCTTCTGATTGTCTCCAGCCGTAGGGCCAACCTAAGATAACCGTGTTGGGCTTCATACCACCCAAACCGGTCGTTTGTACTCTGAAATCGGCGACAGTGTAATCAAAAACTCGAAATTTCCAAAAAAAAAATATATTTCTTGTAAACCTCACTACTTTGACGTTTTTCTAAATGTTACTAAAGCTAAGGTTCAAATTTTAGTAAAAAATGTATAGGCTCCAGGCTAATACCGGAATTTTTAGAAAAAAAGTCACCTCGAAATCTTGAAATTTTGTTTTTTCTAAAAACTTATTCTGTAACTTAATATTTTGAAAGAATTTCTCTGAAGAAACTTTTTCCGCAAATCTCGACATTTTGACCCGGTTCTTAAAATGTGATTTTAAAGCCCAAATTTTGAAAACATTTTTCTCTAAAAGTTTAAAAGTTAACCATCAAAATTTGAGGATAAAATCGGAAACTTAAAAAGAGTTTTTTTAACATATGTATTAACTGTTGCCTTTTTTCGGGAGCTTAGACTTTAACAGTTCCGAGAAAAATGAAATTTTGAAAAGATGAACAGTTCGAAAATTATTTCTAAAAATATAGAAATTTTGACCTTAAATCGAAATAAAAAAAATATGAATTTTAAGAATACTTCTAAATTGTAAAATTAGAGTTGAAATTATCAGAGAAAATATTTAAAATTTAGAAAAAACTGCTTTTTGACAAACTCAAAATTTTAACATTTTTCTTAAAATGTTGAAGTGGAAATTTTAAATAAAGTTGTTAGAATTTCCAGAAATTTTGAAAACAAAAATTCAGGGAAAATAATCTTTTTAGCCTACTGAAATTATTTGCTTTTATTAGGGAAATTTAGACTAACAATTCTGGGAAAAAATGATATTTTGAAAAAACATCAATTCCGAAAAAAAGTTTCGAAATGACTGAAATTTTCACTTTGAAATCTAAATTTAAAATATCGAAATTCCCAGATTTTTTTTTATTTACTTTTTCTAAAAACTTAAGATTTATTGAAAAATCTAATAAAAAAATTTAAATTTCAAGAAAACTGTTTTTTGGAAATTTCGAATTTTTTTTCTTCATTTCTTGAAATTTGGATTTAATCTTGGAAAACCGAAGTTTTAAGAAACTAACAAATGGCTATTCCAACTTCAATTTTGAAAGTCTGAGAAAAAAGTTAAATGTTAAAAATGATTCAAATTTTAAAACAAACTTTGTAATTATGGTTACTTCTCGAAATTAAAGTTAAAAATCGAAATTTGAAGTTAGAAATTCTGAATTTCAAGCTTTTGTAGTTTTTTTTTAAGTTGGAAGTTTCGACCTTATACTCAAAACTTTGACTTTAAAGTAAAAATTTGAAGGAAGCAAACAAAAGACTTTGATATTTTTGACCTCGAAATTCTGGGAAAAAAAGTTAAGATTTAAAAAATCAAATCGTTTAAGTTTTTTTGGATATCAGTGTTCATCTTTTTTTAAAAATGTTGACTTTATGGTTGTAATTTTAATTACAAAAATTTAAAATTTCAATATTAACTAGCCGCTAAAGAAAACTCTAAAATTTGAAAAAAATTATTTTTGCCTTTTTTTTGGAAATTTAGACTTTGACTTAGAATTCTGGGAAGAAACACATTTTTTGAAAGAATTTGCCTTCTCTGCAGACATTTTTTTGGAAATATTGAAATATGTATTTTAAAATCGAAGTATGAATAAAAATATTTTGAAATTCCGACAAAAAGTTCAAACTTTAAACATCTTTTTAACATATTCCTATTTTTCAACTAATTGACATTTTTTTCGAACTTTTGGTTTAAGATTTCAAATTCGAAATTTTTACCTTTTCGGAAAAATGTTAAGTTTGAGGTCAAAAATTCGGGTTTAATTTATAAAGGTTACACATTTTGCTCTAAATTCGACTTTAATTTAAATATTTTGAACCATTTTCTTGAAATGTAGACGTTAATTGCAAAATTTCGACTTAAGTGTATAAAAAAAAACAACTTGAACTCTGAAGTTCTCAGAAAGAATCTAACTACTAAAAATAAAGCGATTTTCTTTGAAATTTTCAAAGTTTTGATTTTATTATAGAAATTAAACTTTTCAATTTAAAAAAATGAAAATGTTAACTTCAACTCCGAAATTCTGAAAAAAAGTACAATTATATTTTGAGAATACGAAACTTGATTTTCTTTGGGATTTTTTATGTTTTGATTTGAAATAAAAAATTGGAACGTCCAAACCTAACTTTGAAATTCGGAATGTCGATTTTTTTGCGGGGAGTTCGAAAATCTAAGAAAAGTTCAAAATTTGAGAATATAATAAAAATATCAAAAATGAAAGAAATCGATTTATTTTCAGTATTTAAATTTCTAAAACACCCGGAGATAAAGTTAACATTTCTATTTTTTTGTAGATTGAAGTCGAAATTTTGGCATTATCAAAATTCTAACTCTTAAGTCGAAATTTTAACAAAAAATATTAATTTCTATTGAGAAAAAAATTGATATTTCAAAAAACCTCAAAATCGGTTTAATTCCATTCTGAAAATTAATTTTAACCTTTGTTTGAAAACTTTGACGTCGAATTTAAAAAAAAATCGATTTTTTTTCTCGCAACTTGAACGTTACTTAGAAATTCGAAAAACATTTTTTGGAATTTTATGTTTTTCTTAGTTTTTTCCAAATTGAAATTTGAAAAATTAAATCGAAATTTTGACCTTTTTGATGTGAAGTCAAAATATTTTAAAAAATGTCGAAATTTTAACCTTAAACCTTTGGGAAGAAAATTTAAAATTTCGAGAAACATTTATAAGATAATTTTTTAATTTTAACGTAAAATCTGAAATTCTTTGAAGTTTTTTAAATCTCTTGAAATTTTGCTTCTTATTTAAAATTAGAAACTTCAGTTCTACAAAACTAAATGAAATTTCGGAAATTAATTCGAATTCTATATAACAAAATATATCTCGAAATTTTTATCTTATTCTCAAAAAGTTTAACTTGAACAATTTAAGAAAAAAGATAGAAATTTGAAATTAACTTTGAACTGTTAAAAAATGTCAAAATTTCGAAAAAAAATGTTTTCTTGGAAATCTTGAGAACCTGACTTACTTCTGAAAATTAGAGCAATTCTGGACTGAAAATTGAAATTTTGGAAAATCTCAATTTGAAAATCTCGAAGTGTTCATCTTTTTCAATGTGTTGGCACATATAATCAAAATTTTATGGAAAATCTTTTAGATACTATTGCCTTAAAATGTTAAAAAGGAAATTAGCTTGGAAATAAATACAAAATTTTGAAAAGAACCTTATAACTTTGAAATGTTCTTTTTTTAATTTTGGTTTTGAAGTTTTTAAAATCTTTAAAGCTTGACTCATTTTTTTAAGTTTAAGTTGAAGTGCCGAGGAAAAAATTTCTAAAAGAAATTGCAAAAATGCCTAAAAAAAAAAATGTTGAAAATATCGAAATTTTGTTTTTTTGTTGTTGAATTCATAGCTATTCTTAAATATTGCAATGATAATTCGTTATTATTAAATGATAAGAGCCATCATTATAATTTCGAATAAACGTTGTGTAATTTAAACGTTAACAACTTACAGGTGTGATAATCCTTCAGTTATGTCTCTAGCTACAAGAATATCTACAAAACCTTTAACTCTCTCTTCATCCATGGTTTTTCGCAAGCTTTGTTTAGCAGCCATAGCCTCACCATAAGAACGGGCGAAGTCCCCGCCAATTACCGAGGCGCAAACAGTTAAACCTTTGCCAGCCTTCAGCTGGGAAGCAAAGGCGAACAGTTTCCTATATTTAGGGACTAATTCCGAGGTCAATTTCACTAAAATCAAAATCTGGGGCCTCCAGTTCTTCGTATGAGGTGGACCTTCTTCGAGGCGTAGTAGAGAGTATCTCGCTGCGGACAAAGCCAAACCTCTAATACCATCACCCCATTCTTTTTCGGCACTAAAACCAGAACGTGATCATGGAGAACTTTATTGGTTGGGTGGGGGATTTACCCTCGATATTCGATGTATTTATAGATCATACCCGCCATGAACATAGCAATTAGGGCGTAGTACCACGAGGTCATGAACATAACGGCGATGCAGAGCGATAACCCTGTGAACGACAAGGACCAGTGGTAGTATTTGAAACGGGGCCTCCAGTTTGGTGTTCTGAGAAGTGTTTGTAGGGCGCAGGCCAAATTTACGAAACCGTAACACATTAAGAAAAACATGGATAGTAGAGGTGCTAGGTAATCTACGTTTCCTAGGAGAATACCACATTGACAAATCACCACGGTTAAAAGTAATGCTCTTGTTGGTTCTCCTCTACTCGAAGACACTGAGAATGGCGATAAAAATGGTATGATACCATCTTTGGCTATTGCTTGGAGTAAACGTGGGGCGCCTGTTAATGATTGAAGACCAGCACCCAAAGTCGATAGGAATGATCCTATCAGTATCACCCATTGATTTGGCCAAGCTATATTGGCCACTACTAATTTACCTCCTATGGAGACACCAAACCTGAAAAATTACACTTTATTTATTACCCCCATCAATAGAAAAGACCTTCATTTAAGACCGTGGAATCAGACATGATTCTTTAATAAATTCGACCGTGAAAACTGCTATTCATTGGAACCAAATTGTTATATTTTACGTATAAATATTTTATCGAGCTGAATATTTGATGAATGTCGATGTCGTAGCGATATTTTCTTGTTATAACTTTGGCCTTACTTCTCGTCAAGGTTTCATATTCAATTCCAAAGACATTGCGTGAGAGCTCCCCTGAACTATACGCGATAAATTAAACTTGTATCCCTGACAGTTCGATTTTATTTCTAGACAAATCTGCGTGTCTTTTTTTTAACGCATAACGTAGTTGACGTTTACCACATTTTCTTTCCCGACACGAACGTCAAATTTCCGTTTCGATTCTTAAATTAATTATCCCTCGTCAGATAAAAGGTATAACTAGCTGATGCTCATAAAAAAATATAGAAAAAACAATTTTTCGTTATTCCTAGAGTGGATTTAGAGAGATCTCTCTGAAGATGACAGCTTGGCTGTCGAAACACGTTAGAGCAACATTTGTTGTGTTTTTTAATCTTTCTTGGTTTCAGGGGGCCAGATTTGTATTTCAATTTTTAAAAAGAATTGATCATTTGAACATAAAAGACAAAACTTTAATTACCATACAAAAATTTTATTTTACGATACTATATTAATATGTGCCGCGACAAAAAGATGCGGAAATTTGGACGTGCGACCAAGAGACGCGAGCATTTGGAAAACAACACAAAAAAACAAAAAGACGTTGTGACAAATGGACACCGCATGGTTAATTGGACGCCTATTAGGACGCATGTAATTACAACGTTAATAGTAATGTTATTATTAGAAGTAAATGAAATTATAATCTAAGAGATGGCATGAAAACTGGATATCCGCATCACAAGAGGCTTTATAACAGACAACACAAGACTTAACAAAAAAGGAAGAAGAAGAAGTTATCATTTAAACTGTCGATTTAAATTTATATAATATACAATTTGAAAAATGAAAGAAGCATCTATACCTAATATTATTTTTATTCAAACCTTGACGTTTTTTTTTATTGAACTTTCTTCTATTTTATGTTCAATAACAATAGGGAAACTAAAAGAAAGAAAAATGTATCGTCTACTTATCGTTTGAATTCTCGAGGTTATTATCCAGAAAATTGAAAAAAGAAATAAGATACAATTAAATAAAAAGAGAGTGTCCCTTCGAAAATCAATATTAGAAAAATATTCGTAATTTTTAACAAGTTGAAATATTGATAAATAGACAAAAACTTTAAAAAAAGGTAACATTTTTAAAAAAATCAGAAGTTTAAAAAGCATATAATTTTAAAACATTCGAAATTATAAAAAATCTTTTTTTGTCGAAATTTTTAAAAGGCAAAGTTTAAAAAAAAAATAAAATTTTGGAAAAGAATTAAAAATTTTAAAAAAATCGACGTTTTAGAGTAACAATTTTGAAATCGTCCCAAAAAGTTAAAATTTTTAAGAGTAGGAATATTTTCCACAAAAAATTGGAAATCCTAAAAATTTTCTTTGATTTTAAAAAAAACTTGAAATATTGAAAAATAGTCAAAAAGTCTAAAAACAGTTAACATTTTTAAAAAAATTCAGAAGTTTAAAAATTAGATAATTTTAAAACATTCGAAATTATATAAAATCTTTTTTTGAAGAATTAAAAAAAAATTAAGCTACGACTATCCGTTTGCGAGATACAAGCCACCAAAATTTCGAAATTTTCAAATTTTCCAAAGTCAAAATTCAAAAGTTTTTATTTACGATTTAAAAGTACCCTATCAGTGAGATTTTGCCCCGTAGATTACGAATCTGTTAACCAAATTGAGCTACGACTTTTGGTTTGGAAGATATGAGAATTTAAAGTTACGAAAAAAGTTCAAAGGGGGAACCCTTCTAACAAAACTTAAAAAATTTGCATTTTTCGAAAATGAGTTTATTGCATTTTAATGGAGTTTTCGGGACGTAGAATAGGAATTTGAAAACCAAATTGAGCTACGACTGTCCGTTCGCGAGATTCAAGCCTCCAAAATTTCGAAATTTTCAAATTTTCCAAAGTCAAAATTCAAAAGTCATTATTTACAATTTAAAAGTACCCAATCAGTTAGATTTTGTCCCGTAGATTACGAATCTGAAAACCAAATTGAGCTACGACTTTTGGTTTGGAAGATATGAGAGTTTAAAGTTACGAAAAAAGTTCAAAGGCCCTTCTTATAGAACTTGAAAAAATTTGTATTCTTCGGAAATCAGTTAATTGTATTTTTCGAAAATCAGTTTATTGCATTTTCGTAGAGTTTTCGGGACGTACAATAGGAATTTAAAAACCAAATTGAGCTACGACTGTCCGTTCGCGAGATACAAGCCTCCAAAATTTCGAAATTTTCAAATTTTTCAAAGTCAAAATTCAAAAGTTATTATTTACGATTTAAAAATAACCTATCAGTTAGATTTTGTCCCGTAGATTGCGAATCTGAAAACCAAATTGAGCTACGACTTTTGGTTTGGAAGATATGAGAGTTTAAAGTAACGAAAAAAGTTCAAAGGGGGGACCCTTCTTACAAAACTTGAAAAAATTCGCATTTTTCGAAAATAAGTTTATTGCATTTTCATAGAGTTTTCGGGACGTAGAATAGAAATTTGAAAACCAAATTAAACTACAACTATCCGTTCGCGAGATATAAGCCTCCATTTCAAACTGAAATTTTAAAAATGAAATCAAGATTTTCAGATAAAATCGAAATTTTGAAAAATGTCGCAACTTGAAAAAGTCGAAATTTTAAAGTCAAATTCTCAACAAAAGTTGAAACTTTGAAAAAAGTCGGGAATTTAAAAAACGAATTAAAACTTTTACAAATGTTGAAACTTGAGTTGAGAATTTAAAAAAAATCGAAATTTTCGAAAAAATCTGAATAGATGAAATTTTTAAAAACATCGATACTTTTAAAAAGGTACCAGTTTTGAAGTCCTAAGCCTGAAATGAAACCGAAGCTAAGAAAAAACGTTAGCCTTTCAAAAAACTCGACAGTTTAAAAAAATAGAAATTTAAAATTTGTAGTTTTTGAAGTCAAATAAAAAAAATACGAAAGTTTGAAAAAAATCAGCAATCCTTTCATAAAGTGAATATTTTGAAAAATATATGTATTTTGAAGAGAATGTCGAAATTCTGAAAAGCCCAAATTTGCAAAAAAAAGTTATATGAATTTAAAGAATTGAAACATGAAAAGAAAATCGAGATTTGAAAAAAGTCGAAATTTTGAAAAATTTCGAAACTTAAAAAATCAAAAATTTAAAGTCAAAACTTTCAAAAGAAGTTAAAATATTTACAAAAAAAGTCGATATTTTAAAAAACGAATTAAAAAAAAATATCGAAATTTTCACGAAAGTTGAACTTGAAAAAAAAAAGAAATTTTCGAAAAAATCTGAGTTCCTGAAATTTCGAAATTTTCAAAAAAGATTGAAATTTTTGGAGGGTCGAAATTTTTGAAGTGTCGAAATTTTCGGAAGGGTCGAAATTTTCGGAAAGGTCGAAGCTTTAAAAAAAGCCGAAATTAAAAAAAATGAGAAAAGGCGAAATTTGAAAAAAAGTCGAGACTTAAAAAAGAACAGATTTTGAAAAAAGAACTACTAATATTGGAATAAAATCGAAGTATTGAAAAAATGTCAACTTTTCAAAAACTCGACAGCTTCAACAAATAATTGTTTGTTTAAAAAACCAACATTTAAAAAAACAATTGTAGTTTTCGACGTCAAATTAACAAAAACCCGAAAGTTTGAAGAAAAACAGAACAGAAAGTTTTTGAGAAAGTCAAAATTTTGAAAAATATATGAATTTTGAAAAAATGTCGAAATTTTGAAAAGTCTAAATTTTAAAAATATTCACGGAAGTTGAACTTGAAAAAAATCGAAATTTTCGAAAAAATCTGAATTCCTGAAATTTCGAAATTTTCAGAAAAGATCGAAAATTTCTGAAGTGCCCAAATTTTCGGAAAGGTCAAAGCTTTAAAAAAAGCCGAAATTAAAAAATAATGAGAAAAAACGAAATTTAAAAAGACTTAAAAAAGTGCAGATTTTGGACAACTCCTAATTCTGAAATAAAATTAAAGTTTTGAAAAAAATTTAACCTTTGAAATACTCGACAGCTTCAACAAATAATTGAAAGTTTAAAAAACCAACATTTTAAAAAAAAATATGATTTTCGAAGTCAAATTAACAAAATGTCTCGTAATTTTTAAAAAGGTCGAAATTTTAGAAAATAATTGGAAATTTGGAAAAAGCCATATTTTGAAGAAATGTCGAAATTCGGAAAATAACCAAATTTGCAAAAAAAATCAAAATTTTTAGTCATATAGTTTTAAAAAATGAAAGTATTGAAAACAAAATCAAAATTAAAAAAAAATCGAAATTTTAAAGTCAAAACTTTTAGAAAAGTTTAAAATTTTAAAAAAGTTGATAATCTAAAAACGAATCAATATTTTTAAAAAATGGCGACATATACAAAAGAGTTTGGACCCAAAAAACCCGAAATTTTCAAAAATAAATTTAAATCTCTAAAATTTCAACATTTTCAAAAAGGTCAAAATGGTCAGAAAGGTTGAGGCTTCGAAATTTTATGAAAATGACATATTTTGAAAAAAGAAGTCCTAACCCTGAAATGAAATTAAAATTTTGAAAACATTTCCAACTTTCAAAAAACTAAACTTTTATAAACTTGACTTCAAAAAACACATTTTTATAAATAGTTGCAGTTTTTCAAAGTACAAAAAAAAAACAAAATTTTGAAGAAAAGCAGAAATTTTTTAATGAAATTGATATTTTTCAATTTAAAATGTTGAAGGAAATCAAAATTTTTAATTAGATAAAAATTTTTAAAAGCTAGAAATTTTGAATAAAATGAAAATGAAAATAGACAAAAGTCAAATGTCAAATGTCAAATTTTTGAAAAATCCAACAGATTAAAAAATTTGCATTTTCAAAAAAAGGCAAGAGAAGTTTCCTCTTTAAAAGAAAGACCGTTTTTTATCATCATCAGTGGAAGCCAGCATACGATTATCATTGAAAAAATCTCGGAAAAAGGAATGGAATTTTAATTCTACTCAAAACCATAAGCTAAAGAAATTCTAAAAATTGAACTATCAGTTTCGAAGATTCTAATGAACACAAGAAATTTTAGAAGGTATATACATTACATCGTAGAATAATATGGGAAGCTTGACTGACAAGGAAAGTACCCGAGGTGTGTGTATGTGCGTGTGAGATAAAGAAACAATGAGTGACTAACTAGTTTTTTATTAACATTGTTCAGTTTTGGAAAAATATTTAAATTGTTTAAATAAATGAAGACCATAGTATATTAAAACTGAACAATGGTAAACAAACAAATTGTTGTAATGAATGAAGACTACTGTATATTAAAACTGAACAATGGTAAACATTTTTTGTGGGATTTACGAATTTTGCAAATTTCTTAGTTAAACCATAAAAACGATATTCTACTTTCAAATCGTAACGTATCGAAGTTTTCCTGTAGGTTGCTCGCCCAAGCCAAAAAAATCTGTGGTGTTATTATATTGCTACTTTTTACTTCGCTCGAATTTCGTGCTCAGCATCAAACTAAACAGTGCCCACGGTATTTTTTTCATCTTTGGCGACTAGAATATGAAACGAAATACTCTTAAGAAATTATGAAATTGAGAAAGGTTATAGCATGTCTGGTAAATCTCCAGACGGGATTCTTTTGAGGTAACGAGTAATTGAAGATTTTGTGCAAACTTTCCGTATAAAAGAAAAACGAATACAATCTCGTAGGAAATCAATAGAAACATTGTCAAGCGCGATTTCGAGTGGTTTGCAGTTAGCACTTGCAGTAGATAACATCGTTTCCGATATCGAAATGCAAATTTGCTCCAATTTTTTCAACCACGATTTTTGAAACATTGCGGAGAAAATTTATTTACATACAGTCAAATTTGGGGAATCTAAATGACATTTACTTTATCACTTTGAGATCCTTATTGACTCGTCTTGAATTACATAACTTTTTTATTTCAGCTTATGGAGCCCAATTTGTAAGATTTTTAATTAATAATTTAAATGTCTTACAAACTGGGATCGATAAGCTAAAATAAACATTTACTTTGGTCAAATTGATTTCGTAGATTTTTAAAATATGCAGAAAAGACTCGAAATTTATGAAAACAATTGAAAATTACTGAAAAATCTGAATCCTATTTAAAAAATTTCGATGAGAAGTTTTAAGTTTGTAAAAAAAGGATAAATCTTCAAAAAAAAAAAGTTTTTGTCAGAAATTTGAAATTCTTACTAACGATTTCTAGACCACTATTCAAAAAATTTCAATAAACATCAAATTTCGAATTATAAATTTCGAGAAAAAGTTTTAATTTTCAAACGAAAATTCCTGGTTGGAATTTTTACTAATTGGGAACGAATTTTTCAACTTTAAATTACTTTGTTCAGGAAATTTTGATAAACTCGATGTCACTAAGCCGAAATGAAGAGAAAAAAATCTGATGAAAGTCACGATTTTGTGGAAAGTCAATATTTTCGAGATGTGGTGTCGGAGCTGAAAATCAAAATGTGGAGGAAAAATGTAAAATTTGAAAAAATCGCTTCAGTTGGTTGCCATGCACTAGACCAGCCGAGGGCACAAGTAATCTAGCTCGCTTATAATCGCTACATCTGCATGAGTACCAAATACGTCATCAAATTAAACCATAACGGGAACATTCCAAATTAATTCATCATTTTGATTAGACTTCTAAATACACGGGACTATTTTTTCTACTTCCGCTGGCTTGAATGAAACCCATTCACGTAATTAATTTTATTATTAAAAGTTGAGTGAACTCCTAATTTCTCCCCAAATTCGCCAAAATATTTGAAGCATGTTTAATATCCTGACACACGTTTTTGGATCTCTTGTTAAAACACTTTGCCATCAACAGGACCTTGACAATCTTCTGAAGCTCGTTGTTACTAGGCAAGCGTTGTCCGCCTAATAATATCTTCAATTTTCTAAAAACCTGAAAATCACCCGGTGCCAGGTCTGTATTATACAGTAGATGTACAAAAACTTCCCATTTGAATTTCACTGGTCAACAAAATTGAAGTTTTGTCACATGAACTTCTTTTGATTTTTTAATAGTGTTAATTGTCATTTAAAACAGGGCTTCGAATCGGAACTGAACCGAAAACCGGAAACCGAAAAAAACCGTCATTTTTGTAGGAACGAAAACGGGAACAGATTCGGAAAAAAAGAACGGTTTATTTCGGTTCGTTGAATTTGTATGTTCCTAAAATAATTTTTACTTTACCCTAAAGCTTGGGATTTTGTTTAGAAATTCCCTTTCCAAAATTTTGCACGAATTCATGCAAGTTTCATCTTAAAATTACAAGTTTACTTTAAAGAACATTTTTTTGAAAGTTTAGTTAAAAAAAATTTCCACTCTTTCTAAGAAAATGTTCATTTTATTCTCAAAATCTCAAGGCAAATTGAATTTTAAGTGGTGTAACTTGAATATTCTTTTTTCAAAATTTTCGGCTCTTTTTTGAAATTTGGACCTTTTTCTCGAAATATTTTTCTTTTTCTAAAATTGTTAGTCCAAAATAAAAATGTTATGTGCTATTATAAATATGGACTCCAGCAGTTGAGTCTTTTTCATTAAAGCCCAGTTTCCTGGCAACTTTATTCGAATTCGAATTTGTCCGAAAATTCCAACTTTTTCTTTATAACAAACACTCAAAATTTGTTTTTTTTCTCAAACTCGGATTTTCCCTTTTATAACCTAATACCCCTATTTTTTGAAGCAATTAATAAAAATTTCGAGTTTTTTTGAATTTTTTTCTTCAAATTTCACTTTAATTTAAATGCGCCAAATTTTTTCTCACAATTTCAAATTCTAATGATTTTTTTACAATGTCGACTTCATTGAATTTTCCAAAATTCCTGGATTTGGCTTTTTTCTCAAAATTTGCAATAAAATTTCGCTATTTTTAATTTTTCCTAGAAGTTGGGAATTTCAGTCAAAATTTCAAGAGAAAAATACAACATTTATATTCCAATTTAAGGCCAGGATCTTGAAAATAAAGTAAACATTTTTAGGATAAACTTGAAACGATAACATGTTAGAAAATGTCTAATTTAAACTTCCAATTTTTATCTGATTTTGTTTACACTGCATTTGACTTTTTTCTTAAAGTTTCGACTTTAGCCTCGAAGCTGCGATTTTTTCTTTCACATTGTTCTGAATTAAGGCAGCTCAAAATCAAAATTTTTTTCAAAATTTAGTCAAGTCTTAAATTCGTTCAAAATTTGAAAATTGGTAATTAGGAAAATTAAATTCTTCAGCGAAATTAAAATATTTCTGGAACGGGCAAATTTTGAAAAAATGTCGAAGTTATCACAAAAAGCTTTTGAAAAAAATTTAAATTTCGAGAAAAAAGTTCAAATTTTGAATAAAGCTATATTTAACTTCAAAAACAAGTCCCAATTTTGATGATAAAAGGTAAACATTTTCAAATAAGTTTAAAATACTGAAAAAATTAAATATTTCAAAAAGTTGCGATTTTTAAAAACGTGAAAATTTTCGGGAAAAAGCCGGAATTATCAAAAAAAGACATTAAAACTATGAGAAATAGTAAAAAGTTTGAACTAAAGTGAAAATTTTCTAAAAATGGTAAAAGTTTTCAAAAAAAGATATTACAACATAATCATATTATAAAAAATCCAAAATTTTGAAAAAAATTAAAATTTTGAGAAAAAAAGCTTTGCGTTCTCAAATTTTTTACAAGAAGTCAAAAAAAGGAAATTTTTCAAAAAAAATCAAATTCTGAAAAAGTTACAGCTTCGAAAAAAAGTCGAAATTTTGATGATAAAAAGTCAACATTTTCAAAAAAATTTAAAATTCTGAAAAAGGTTCGAAAATATTAAAAATGTCGAAATTTTGAGAAAAATTTAATTTTCCAAAAAACAAAAATTAAAGAAAAATCTAATATTTAAAATAAAAGTTCAGTTTACTACATAAAAGCCGAAACCTCGAGAAAAAGTGTAAATTTAAAAAAAAAATCAGTTTTCAAAAAAGATCATAGCTTTGAGAAATTGTCAAGAGTTGGACCAAGGTCAAAAATTTTAAAAACAGGGCAGAAAATTTTAAAAGTCAGTTTTTCAATATCGTAAATTTACAGAAAAAATCAGAACTAAAAAAAAATAACAATTTGGAAAAAATTCGAAATTATGTGTAAAAATTTTCAAAAAATTCAAATTTGGAAAATAAATTAAAATCCTACAGAAACGTCAAACTGAAAAAGACTTGCGATTAATAAAACAAATAAACATTTGATAAAAGTGAAGGCTAAAAAAAAGAACATTTGAATTTCAAAGTTTTCAAAATATGAAGACGAAATGCTTTAAAGAAATCAAAAAATGTTTCAGAATTTTCAATACAAATCGAAGGCAGACTTTTCAAATAGAAATCATTTATAGAAAGTAAAAATTTTGGGAAAAAGTAAAAATTGAATTAAAGTTGATTAAAAAAAAACGAACACTCGAGAGAGTCGATATTTGCAAATAGTTGAAACTCTGAAAAAATTCAGGTTTTTAAAAAGAATTGACATTTTTTGAAAAAAATCGAATTTAAAATTAGTTAAATTTGCAAAAAAAAAGATGAAATTTCAAGTCTGAAGCTTCTAATGTTGACAAAAATAAGGCCAAACATTCAAACTTTGAGATCAATTCCAAATATTCAAAAAAAATTGAAATTTTCAAAAAATAAATCTTTAACAACAACAGTAAAATGTTCAAAAAAAAATCACAACCAACCAAATAAGACAGAGGAATTTGGAATATTCAAAAAATCAAAATTTTTACAAAAATCGAAATTTTTGAAAATCAAGTTAAATTTTCGAAAATTTGGAAGTCGAACGAGAAAAGCTTGACTTTGTGAAAAAGTGGGTTTTTATTGTCGAAATTTTCGAAATAAGTCAATATTTTCAATAAAAATTGAATTCTTCAGAAAGGTCGAAACTTTCAAAAATATGTACTAACCAAAGGATCCTTTTTCTTTTATCACCTAGGCCAGGGGTCGGCAAACTTTTAAACCAAAAGAGCCAACTGCACTAAGAAAATTGGTTTCGCGAATTTCAAAGAGCCACAAATTTTTTCTTCTGATTTTACATTTTATTTCAAAATTAAATCAGATAAATCAGACGAAATATGGGACAAGGAGACATCTCTAACTCATGCAGTCAAACAAAAACATATACAGATCAAAAGACCTTTTATTTCTCAAAATTTAGAGCTTTATTTAAAAATTTGCCTTTTTATCGTAAATCCGATTTTTTTAGCTCTTCTCTATATTCGTCTTTTTTTTAACTATTTATTTTGTTCTTAAAATTAGATTTTTCCCTAAATCTTCCCTTATTCTCAAAACTCGACAATCTGTGAAAATGTTTACTTTTTTTAATTCGACTTACTGGAAGGTTCGACTTATATCTCAAAAATTCATCTTTTGTCGATTTTTTAATAAAAAGAAGTAAAAATTTGAAGTAATAATTTGGAGGTGTTAAATTAAATAGTTTTTGAAGATTTCGATCTTCTCAAATTTTCGTTTTTCGAAATTTAGATCTATTCTTAAATTTAAATCTATTCTTAAATTTGACTTTCTCCAAAATTACATTTTTTTGACTTTTTTCTAAATTGCCACTTTTCTCTCAAAATTTCTATTTTTTTTTAATTACGTTCCTTTTCCAAATTTCATCATTTCCCCCAAATATTGACTTTTACTGAACTTTAAACTTTTATTTATTTTCTGGAAATTTCGACCAATTTCGCAAAATTAGGTGTTTCCGAAATTCCAACTTCTAACTAAAAATTCGACATTTTATTATGTTTCTGCAAGCTGCGATTTTATCGACGAAATTCATTTATTTTTACAATGTTTGACTATCTAAAAATGTGATTTTGTTCCTAAAATTTGACTTTCTCTGGGAAATTTTGACCTATTTTAAAAGTTCAACACTTTTCTCGAATCTGGAAGTTTAATCGACATTCCTTTTATTGAGAAATTATTTTACCATTTTTCTCAAAATTCGAATTTTTTTGAAAATTTGAAGGTTTCTTTTTATTCGTCTTGTCCTCGAAATTTCAAATTTATTCTCAACATTTAATTTTCTCTGAAAAATTGCAAATTATTTATTTTCTTCTTTTCTGAAAAACTTCGACTTTTTAAACTTTGACATCTTTTTCGAAGCTTTCAATTTTTTACAATTTCTCTTTTCGAGATTTTACCATTTTTCACAAAATTCAAATTTGTCTAAAAATTTCAGGTTTTCAATTTGTTCTGGGTTTCAATCTATTGTCAAAATTCAACGTTTTTTTCTAAAATTTTGCTTTTTTGAGAATTTTTGATAAATCCATATTTTTCGAAATCTCTTTTTTTCAAAATTCGTATTTTTCCGGTAATATCAACTTTTATTTCGAACGAAATTCATCTAATTTCAAATTTCAACATTTGATTTTTTTTTCTTAAAATTTGACTTTCTCTGACCTTTTTTTTAAAGTTTAACTTTTTTCGAAATTGGAAGTTTTATCAACATTCTCTTTCCTTTCAAAAGTATTTTACCAATTTTTTCAAAATTCGATTTAGCTAAAAATTTTTAGTTTTTTTTTTTAATTCGTGTTTTCGAAATTTCAAATTTATTTGTAAAATTTAATTTTCTTTGAAAAATTGCAAATTTTTATCGAAATTTGGAACTTTGCTTAAAATGATGATTGACCTTTCTTTACCTTGAAAATTTGACTTTTTTCTACTTCTCTGTGGTCTAATTAAAATTGATAATTTTAGAAAGCATTCGACGTAAATACGACCCTGTATCCTAACCAATAAACGATCTTGAACACGCTTCTCTTTAAAGTATACGAATTATTTTAAAAATAAGTCTTTTTACTACCAATAAACGCTATGAACTACTTCTAATCACTGTGCTGCATAATGTACACTAGATTTAAACTCATCAAAGCTGCAATTAATGACAAAATTGCAAAAAAACATTGTTTTTCTGTCAAAAATTTCTGTCAAAATTCATTGATAAACATCTTCCCTCTCACTCCAATAACAACGACACGAAAGTTTGTTTATTGTCGTCTCTAGTTTATATTTACTCTATGATTCGAACCAATTACGCGCAACAATATAAAATGTACATTAGGAACTTATACTCTTTGTTTTTCTAGATTATTTAGCTTTTAATTGGCCCTTCTTGATCAAGCAGTAGTAGTCAGTCAACACCCTTGAATTTATCCGCCCCGATACAATTTTTTCATCCATGGAATGTCCACATAAAACTTTTATCAGTTATTATCACTTGGAGCCCCCAGAGCCCCCTAATTCTTAGGAATAAAGTCAGGATATGTGTCTAAGAAATGACTCTTGATCCCCATATTGCAACTCAAAGTTTTATATTCCAATAAATGTTTTTTAACCAAATATCTTTAGATGTCACTCTTAAGGTAAACCAAAGAATTTCCAATTAAATTTTTGAAGCATTTTCATGCCGATTTTTTCAAAACATTTAATTTTTGTTTAAACAACGAGTCTTTTGTTAATTTTCTTAATTTGAGGTTCTACTACTAATACTACTTCACTCATTCTGCGGAATTTCTCTTTAAAATATAAAAACCTATTTTTATTGGGACCCATCCCCTCTAGAAAATTTTTGGTAAGCCGCCTAATTTGATATGAAGTGGTGGTATAAATATACCAGGGAGCTTTACAAGTGTAAATGTTTTACAGTTTTCTATTTACAAATTAAAGATCTACGTGTAGGACAACCTTTTTCCTAATTGTGATTTTTTCGATCCCTGGTGTCCCATTCACATAAAAAATACCCAAATTTTAATAATAAAAAAGACTTCAAATAAAGAATTAATATGATCATAATATTATGTTTTATTTCCGATAAAATTTTTTAAGATGTAAATAATATATAGGCCTAAATAAAAACGAACAGTATTTGGGAAGACAACATTTCCAAAAATGAATTTAACCTTGTTACAAGAAATCTGGGGGTAATGGAAAAAAATAAGTACGGTTTCATGATGGGGGTAGGTAGTCCAAACACAATTACCTACCAGAGCTCGTGTGACAAAATCAGTGTTGACCAGTGTTATTTCAAACATTTTTTTTAATTGGCACAGGACGGCACGGCGTTGTTGTGAAGCAAAACAATGCAGTAGGAAAAGTCATTTTGTGATAAATTTCAGCAGCACAACATTCTTTTGCTTGCATGAAAAAATGACCCTTGTTGGTTCAAATTTGGCAAAAGCATCGACCGTAGGAGCCATCTTCTCGTAGCTCGGTTATGACAGACCTGACAGATCTATGGTTACGACCATACATGTAATACTTCTATATGGCGTGTTTTGTACCTTCGATTGTGATCAAAAGACGCGATGGATATATATGTTAGTCTTTATGGAGGACAGAATTTATTAACCAATCCCGCTTCTCGTCAGTTATCTTTGTTGTCATTCATTTATTAGTGTTCCCGCCCATCTTGTCATCTGTTCCCGCTATAATTGAATGAATGCTTGTACTCCAAAGAGTACGACATATACTTTCATTTCACCTTTTTGACAACGCATTTTGTAGTGGCCATTATACAGAACACGCCATATAGAAGTATTACATATATGGTTACGACTAAAGCTCGGTAGCTACCAATGGTGGAGGTTGTAGAGGAAGGATTGCGCAATCACACGACGCGCAGACTTCGCTTAATTACACGACGCGCACTGGTTTGAACGTAAGTCAGCATTATATATTTTCCAAATGATGCATTGGTTAAGTTTAAAGTTGGATGCAAATTCGATGGCGCATACATTACAACTTGGGGAAACTACTCTTTTATACTAACATGTTTAAGCTAATTTATGCAAATTCTTTTGTGCTAGTTTACTCACAAAATTTCCCTTAACTCAAAACGTGGAGAAATAATTAGTTACATTGTTGGTATAATACGTTTGTTTAAACTTCGTGTTTACTTTGAAGCACGATCGTAAGTTGAAAAAAAAGATAACCCTGATAGATTTTGTCCCAAAAGTACAACTTGGTTCCAGCTTTTGCAGTTCACAGTTGGTTCTAACTTACTTATCTCTAAGTAATAAATTGTCAACTGTTCCGGCAAATAAAATCACAGTAGATAAATATACAGTAGACGTAGTTAAAATGGCACATATAGTTCCGATAGGTATGGATTTTTGTGCATCAGCTAGGTCCCCTGATCTGTTGGAGCCCGCCATGATGCCCGTAACAGACGGGAAGAAAATACCGATTAGAATCGTAAACGACGTGGTGATGTCTGCGTAAACCTGATTAAACGTTGGTCTATCCATCTGTTCGATATCCTCGGGATCTTTACCTACTGCGATATATTGACCTTCTTCCAAAAAACTATCGTACAGGTTATCTAAAATGATCCAAAATAGGCTGTTGTCCTGAGTTCGAATCTCGCATCAACTTACCAAAAAGTACACCGGACGATAATCCCTTGATTCCACGGACAACATTAGGCTGATTATTGCGGTAATATGGATCACATGATAATAAACTTTTGTTTGCACAGAAAATATTATGTAAAGGACCACCAATGTTTTTATTGCAATCATCAATACTTTGTACATTTAGTAACCTCTTACCCAAAACGCACATGCTAGAATTGATTGATAATTAGGAAGAGTGCAACTTACGTAACTCTAGTACTAACTGTAGGTTATCATTGCCGTTGATATTGACGAAAATACCGACGTATACAGCCACGATGGAAAACAGCACACACGCAAGTGCTAAGGTGGCAAATTTATTGACAAACTTAACACCGATGAATACAATGGTGCCCATCACTACAAGAAGTCCTGTTCCATACACTCTGAAGTTATTGTACATGGCGTCAGGATTTTTTGTGAAGTCACCGAAAATTGACAATCCCGGGGCCATGTAAGTCTGTAAAAAAAAACCGAATTAGTGAAACCAAACTTGTCAGCTACTTATATCTGGACATTATTCAAATCAGAGGTGCGCGCTCTCAACATGCTTTCAAAAATTTGTGTTGCCATTGGCCTTACTTTATTTTTTTAATTGTCGCTTAAAAACTTAATTTCATCCAAACTCATTTCGTCTCTTGGTGAAAACTTAAGTATTGTGTGCATTTTCGAAATTAAGTTATTCGGAAATTATGAACTTTTTCTAACAATTCATAGTTTGCACTTTTTGCAAGTAGTTTTTTTTGTCAATTTTAAGTTTCTTTTGTAAGATTTTTAGTTTACTTGCATACTTCATCAGAAAAAATATTTTGGGGCTGCCAAATTCTACTGGACACACGCAGACGCCTGAATATTTAGGAGGCCCCTGTTGCTTCGAATATGTTTCGTAGGGTAGATTTCAGGCGTCTGAAATACCGTTATCGACATTTGCCAGTCCTTGTTGTGTGAGAAATTTTTATGGTCTTTGGTGGTCTTTATCGAAACATATTTCCAATAACCCATCTGTGCTTGTTTTGAAGCTTCAGTTCATTTTGAAATAAACCAAGCCTAACCGATAACCCTAATTTGGAGAAGCTGTGAACGCTAGGAAAATCGTTTCTCACGCTAACACTACTGTCTTCAAAATTTCCAGTGAAATAGTTTTTAAAAAAAGTTTAAATGTCGAGAGAGAAAAGTCAAAACAAAAAAGTCTGAGTTTTGAGATATTACCAAGGTGAAGATTTTGAAAGAAAAACTAAAGTTATTAAAACCATGTTTTTTCAAAATTTCAACTTTCATATTGACATTTTGAAACTCGAAAAGTTGTAAAAATTTTATAAGTCAAGTTTTCCTTATAATATAAAGTCGTAATGTCGTGATTAAAAATAAAAAAATTGCTAATTAAAGTCGAAATTTGGTTACTAACATCTAAATTTTAATGTTGAATTTGAAACGTCAAAATTTTTTCCAAATTTTTACTTTGAAGTCGAAATTTTGAGAAAAAAGTCGAATTTTCCTAATTAAAATCGAAATATCGAAACAAGTCTATTCAACTTCGAGTTAAAACCTGGTTACTTAAAAGTTGTGAAAAAAATCCGGAGCTTTAAATCGTGAAGTTTAAAAATGCTCAAATTTTGTGTAAAATTCTAAATTTATAAAAAATCAACATTTTAGACTAAATTTATAGAACAAACTTCTAGAAAAATTATTTGAAAATGTATTCTCAAAAATATGCTTTTAGAACAAGTTTTGAATTTTTAGTAAGGAGTGAAGTCTTCAAAATTTTACTCAAATACCGCATTTAAACTTTAAGTTTAAATAATTTAAAAACCTTTATTAAAAATTCCAAGTTTTTCTCGAAATTTCGTGCTGAATCTCAAAAGATCGTTTATATAAAGTTTTTCTTAGAATTAAATTTTTTTTCCAAATGCAGAGTTTAACATTTAAATTGTTAGGCTACAAAATTCAACATTTCTTATAAAGATTCTAATGCACAGACCAATAGGTTTGAACATTTATTAAATTCGAAGTTTGGAAACCAAAGACCGGTTTCGATCTTTGTTAGATCACGTCAGTTTGGTATATCCAACTCGAATGCTAACAAATGTTCCCACAAGTAAGTACTAAAGAATTTACAGACGTCAAGCGTGTGACTCTTAGTACTACCACCTATTGGTTCATAGAGAAACTATGGCCATCGCCAACAATGTCGTACGTACTTGTCGGAACATTTGTTAGCATTCGAGTTGAATATACCAAACTGACGAAATCTAACAAGATCGAAACCGGTCTTTGGTGTCCAAACTTCGAATCTAATAAATGTTCAAACCTATTGGTATGTGCATTAGAATCCTTGACTTCTGGGAAATTGTTCCTAGAAGAGCAACCGCTTTGCTAGGCAGTGTTTCAACTGTTGGTAGTTCAGCTACCTATGATTCACTATACACGCCTGGAGGGCTGCATGAATTTGTAGTCTAGGTTGCATTCTACTTGCATTTCTTATAAAATTTAAAAAAAGGAATAGAAATTTTTTATTCTCAAAAATTTAAGCTTAACCTTTAAAAATGGCTTTGTTCTGGAATTTTCGACTTTTAGCCTTAAAATTTTGATTTTTTTGAGAAAGTGCAAATTTTAAACAAAATCCTCAATTTAAGTCAAAATTTCTGGGAAAAATCGAGTATTTGAGTTTAAAGTAAAAACTGCAAGATGAACATGAAATTTTAATTTTTTAATTGAAAATACATATGCTTCTGAATTTCTTTTTGTATAACCTGGAATTTATTTTATTTTTAAATTTCGAAAGATCACTACTTAATTTTGACAGGGTTTCCCAAAATTTCGACTTTTTCGCAAAATTCTGAATCTATAAACTTGAAATTTTAGCCTTTTAACATCGATAGTTTTTTAATCTTAAAATTTTGACTTTTCTGGCAATATTTGATTCTATACTCGAAAACTGATGGTTTTTTTTGACTTGAAACGCAAAAATCTAATAATAAAAATAATTTTGAAATTGTAGATTTTTTTGAAAGGTCTTTTGCTAAATGTTCAGGCAACCACCCTTAAATAATTTTGTTAAAAATTTGAAACTTCAAAGTTTAGATTTATTCCAGATATTCCCATTTTATTATTTTCAAATTTCAATTCGAAATGTCGTTTTTTTTAATGAGATTTCGAGACAGTTTTTATTATTGTTTTTTGTCGGATTTTCTTTTCTCTTAAAATGCCTAATTCAATACTTAACTCTTTTCAAAAAATATTAGTTTAAATCCTTAATTTTGATTCAGGGATTTTGATTTTATTTTGAAATTTCAATCCTAATCCCGACATTTTAACTTTTTTTCATTTCGAACAATTATAAATTATTCGGTTTTTTCGTTTTATAATTCTTATTTTTCACTTTTGAAACAAATTTCGATTGCAAACTCGAAAGTTCAGAAAAATTTGTATTTTAATATAAAATTTCAAATTTTCTTGTCAAAAATTCGATTTTAATTATTTACCCATTTCCTAGTTGTTCGCTTACATATTCAATTTTTTTGTTTGTGGAACTTTTGATCTTGTACGTATTTTTAAATTTTGGACCTTTCAAATTTTTATGAATAAATTGCCAGTTTTTTCGAAGTTTATTTTTTCCACAATTGAAAGTTTGTACTTTTAATATTGTTCTTTTTTCAAGTAATTTTTATTATAAATTTTAAACTTCTTTTGAAAGATTTCTGATTACGGCCCTGCTTTTTCTTGGTAATTGTGCTTTTGATCTGTTAGTGCCCTATTTGGAGTATTTTGCCTTTTTAATGCCTTTTTTTTTCAGCTATTCCTTTCTACCTAAATTAACGTTTTGTGCACCTTTTTACCTTATTTCACTGTGCCTAAAATCCCGTCTCTACATATTATAATCGCATGGTAATAAGTGAGGACTATAAGGAGGGTGTTCTAATGTTCTCCAATGCATTTCCTCTAATTTTTGATGTGCCAGATTGGCCGAGTGGGAGCGGGCATTGCCGTGAAGCAAAATCACATTTCTGGCAGAAAATTTGCGCCTCTTTCGCCGATATGCACGTTTTGCTTCATCCAATAGCTGGCAATAATAGGCAGCATTAACCGTACGACGTCCATACAGAAAATTGACGTGCATAACTGCGTTAATCTTGTCCTCAGTCACACTGATCCGAGGACGACGGGCATGGGGCATATTTTCCACTTGAGTTCGTCCCTCAAAAAAATTTTTCTGCCATTCATACACTTGAGTTTTCTTCAAAGAAGTATCCCCAAACTGTGCTTCTAGTCTAAGAAGAATTTCGGCGGGTTTTACAACTTCAACGTCAAAAAGTTTAATAATATACGCTACGCAACGTGCGGATAAACTTCTTGCCCACTCATTGTCTTTACAACTGACGAATGGCGAGAATGGAATTCGCTTGAGCGCAGGGTATCACGTGATATCCCCACCTAACATGTCTAAGAGTATACGCACACTGCCGACGCTCTTATGGCGACATGATAGAAATTCCGATTCAAATTTGATTTACCCTCGTATTTGAAATAACGTACACGAAATTTCGAGTTGAAGATTAAAAAGAAAGAAATCGATTTTATAAATCTGTCGGCTTTAAATATGGACATTTGTATGTCGCGACACACCTATTGGGAAACACTGTTTTTAAGTAACCATCTTCTAAAATGAAATTTCTCCCCATTATACATATCGTGGAAAAATACTTTTTTCCATGGAAGAAAATAACATTCATCAAAAGTCACATTTTGTTTACTGTTAAGACAAATGAAATGTCAAACTCTCCCATCACAGAAAAAAGAAATTTAAATTGAATTGTAATACCACTCACTACCTTAGTTCAGAAATTAATAAACAAAGTACAGAATGCCGAAATTATAAATTTTTGTAAGTTTATTTTAAATAATTTTCTTAATATCTTTACTATTTGCACAAAGTTTTAGGCTTCAAACAATCCATGTTCTGCATGAGATTAACCAGAGAAATTATTTTTAATTCATGAATTTTCCATAAGCTACAAGTTATTCCGGCGCATTCACCATAAATGAAACTGGGGAGACAATATTTTGAATATCATTTGATTAATTTAAAAAAGTTTTATATTTAACAACACCCGTTTCTTCTTTGTTCGGGATAGATATGCCAACCTGCGTGGGCAGATTCTTACAACAAATTTATTTAAAAAATCTGTTTCAAAAATATGCTTAAAAACTTAGAGGGACGGCGATACTAAAATCTAAACTGAACGATTCAAATAAACGTCTGTCTAGTCATGAGAGGTCATCAATTCTCAGTAGTTGTTCAACTGCAAGGTAATTATCTCCAAATTGAAGTTATCGCAGTTTATGGATTTTTCAAACGCGATGTGGTGCATTTGATTGTTTTCCAATAAAAGCGACGTAATCAACGCATAATGAAACGATAGCGACGGTTCACTACCACCTTCATTAAGATATGCATCTTTTCGCAATAACGTTGAATTCACAAGTTGGATAATCGTAAATCCTTTTTCGATCATCGGCAATGCTGAAGCTGTATTTTATATATTCCGTCGGGCGAGCGAAAGGTAATTTATTTCTTGATTTAATACGAGCTTTCGCACCTTAACATCGACTTGGAACACAATCTAAGTAGATAAGTTGGGTGAATAAATGCCTTTAGCAATAAGCTTAAAAGCTTGCATTTCCTTGTCGAGGTGGAGCGGAGGTGTTTGCTTTTATAAAGTATATAGCCTGCAGATTAATACTGAATTCTCCTGAATACTGTGGGTATTTTAAATCCCGATATAGCGCTCCAGGTGTCAACTTGTTATGAAAGCGTGTAAAGGAATGAAAAGCGGCGTTTGTGTAATTCAGATGTAACAACGAAGCAAAAAGTAAATTTACCTAATTCATTATTTTCAGAGAAATGAAGCGAGAAGGAAAATTGAGAGCGAAATAAAACAAATTTGTTTCCCTTTATTTCCTTCTGAGAACCATTATATAACTCTTAAGGTTATATTGTGCCACGAAGTCTCACAATAAATCCATAAATTTTATTTGTAACACAATAAACCCACATTATTGACAAGGCGTAGATAATACTGGGTCATAAGTTATTTTCTTTGCTAAAAGAGTAAACTTCCGATTACAGTAACGCCACCATTTATTTTTTCCGGAAAACGGGACACCTACTAATTTTAGGTAATGTTGGGTGTAGATTTGATCAAAGATTTTATTTTTTAATAATAAAAACATAAACAGACAGGTGAAACTAAGTTTAAAAAGTATTTTGAATATTAATTTAAGGGTTAATGGCTTACAATATTTAAATCAGTTGAAGGGCCATTTACTAGTGGAACTAGCAGTCGTAAAACAAAAAATAAAGGAAAAAATAAAAGTAATTGAAATAAGCACGTCACCTAAAGGTTTTCATTTTCTTAGGGTCGTTTTTCGGTGTTCTGCCGTTGGAAGCTCAGTTTCCGAGGTTTCAAAAATCAACAATGTATACTTTTGATGTGCATTTGACTCTAGCAAAATTTGCTCGAGCTTAACATTTTTAGAAAAATTCGATTTTCGAGATCACAGCATTTCGTCGTTAAAAACGAAATTTTAATTTTTTTGTAACTGACAGATTTTTTATTTCTGATTCAGCATTTAGACTTCAGTTTACAAAAAATTCTTCTGATTTCAAAAATTAGACTTAAATTTAGAATTTTCAGAAGTTCAAATTTAGAGAAACACCTTAAATTTACAATAATTTTCAAGTTTAACATAAAATTTTAAGAAAAAACTTAAATTGGGAAAAAATTCTGAAATTTAAGGGTTTAAAAATGTTAAGTTTAAGCTCAAAGTTTTAATAAAAATCTGAAATATGTACGTGATTTTTTTTACCCAAAAATCGAAAACTTCTAAAATATACGAAATTTCGCAATTAAAGTCGAAATTTGAAGAGATTTTTTATTAAATTTTGATGTTTCTTTCTAGGTTTTACTTCACTTCGTAATTAGGAATGACCAAAAATTTTGGTTTTTCTTTTTCGAAATTCCGACTTCTTTTCTAGCTGTATTGAATTGGAGAACGAAATTAAAAAAATCAAAATTTTAAATTGACGAAAAAATCCACTCTTTATGTAAAAAGAGTCCCCAAAATTTTCATTTTAAATTAAACCCAAATATTCGACCTTAACTAGAAAGGTTTACGAAACATTTTTAGAAAATTGAAATTTTTTAGAGATTTTGTTAGTAGACTTGACAGATTTTTCTTAAAATTCTTAATTTAAATGTACAACTTTCCAGAATTTATGAATTTCTCGAAATTCCAAGTTTAAGCTGTAAATAGACTGAAAATTCATCAATTAGGAATTTTGATCAAAAGTCTAGTATTCGACTTTTTGCATTCTTCTTCTTCTTCTTCTTCTTCTTCTTCTTCTTCTTCTTCTTCTTCTTCTTCTTCTTCTTCTTCTTCTTCTTCTTCTTGGTGTACTATATCCATTTAACGGATATTAGCAATCATGTTGGCTACCATTTTTTAATGTACTGCTGTTCTCAAAAGCTAACTTGTCTGTCCGAACCATTGTCTTAGATTTCTAAGCCAGGATGTTCTTCGTGTACCAGGTCCATGTCAACTTTTCCCTGCAAATGCAACATGTCATATACCACTGGATGTCGTCTCATGACATGGCCAAAATAAGACAGCTTTTAAATCTGCAATGTGTTTACAATTTCTTTATCCTTCTTCATCCTGTTCGGGACTGCTACGTTAGTGACATGGTCCATCCAGCTTATTCTCAGCATGCGCCTGTATGACCACATTTCACATGCTTTAAGCCGTTTCAAGATAACCTCTGTTAGGGTCCATGATTCCACTCCATATAAGAGAAGAGAAAAGACATAACACCTGACCATAGTCCACATAGAATCTTTTTCATTCTTACAAAGGCAGCCCTAGCTTGCTCAATTCTTGGTTTTATTTCTATTGCATTGTCCCAATTTTCGTTCAGAAGCTGTCCCTTTCTGTACCCTTTCTAATGTATTTGGACCAATCCAGAGTCTCGCTCGTGGGTCCGGTTGCTTACTCACGACCATGAGTTTGGTCTTTTTAGTGTTCAGTGTAAGGCCATACAGCCTACATGAACTGACTACTTGATTAGGGAGGCTTTCAAGTTCCTCAAAAGTATTTGCAAGAAGAACAGAACATACAAAAGTCGAAATTGTGAATGAAAGCTCAAATTATAAAAAAATTATTGTTAATAAAATTAAATTTGTTTTTTCGAAATTTTGACTAAGCATAACTTGAAATTTGGTCTAAAAATCTCGACTTCTTTCTCTGGAAATTTAGACGTTTTTTCCTAAAATTTCGAATTATAAGTTAAATAAAAAATATAAAAACGCTAAGTTTCCTTTCGGAACTTCTGACCTAAAATCTTAATTTCGAGATTGAAGTAGAATAAATATTCGAAATTTTTAAGTAAACTTAAAATGTCAGAAGAAACAGTAAAACATTCTACGAAAAAAAATCGGTATATGGAGGTTCGTTATAGGGAGGTTTGACTGTAGTAGTATATAGGAGGAAATAAAATTTTGAAAAAATTTCGAACTTTTCAAAAAAAAATCATGTTTTTAAAAACGATTCCAAATTTTGAACCAAAAATGTCGACGTTTTGAAAAGAAGTTGAAATTTGGCGAAATAGTCAAAAATTTCAAAAAACAGTTCTCTGAAAAAAATCAAAATTTTCAACTAAAGGACCGAAAGTTTGCAAAAAATGTCGAAATTTTGAAAATAGTTAAATTTAAAAAAGATTGTCCAAAATTTTCATAATTCTCAACAAATCTTAAATTTTAAAAAATGACTAAAATTTTGAAAAAATCCAAAATTTAAATAAAGCCAACATTTCCAGTTAAGTGAGCATTTTAAAACAAAAGTGGAAACTTTGAAAAAAGTCCAGATTTAAGAAAAGTTTGAAATTTTGATATTTTACAGAGTTTGAAAAATCGACGCAATACATATTCAAAAGAATAAAAATTTGAGAATAAGGCAAAAATTTTCAATTTTCAAAACATGTCAACATTTTGAAAAGGAACAAGTTTTCAAAAAAAAGTCGAAATCAAATAAATACCAAAACTTTGAAGAGGTTGACACATTCAAAAGATCTGATAATTATGAAAAAATGAAGAAGTTTTTAAAATAATTCGAAATTTTGAAAAACTTGAAATTTTGAAAAATTGGGAACATTTCAGTCAAATTGTCAATAAAAGCCAAAACTTTCGAAGCCAAAATATTTTTAAAAAAAGCGAAAATTATCAGATAAATCAAAATTTTCATAAGTCAAAATATTGAAAATATAAAACTTTGGAATAAGTTGTAAATTTGGAAAAAGCTGTAATTTTTGATAGCTAAAATTTTCAAATAGAGTCGAACATTTTTAAAAAAATTTTAGGACAGAATTTTCAATAACAAATTAAAATTTTGAAAATATATCGAAGTTTTCATAAAAAGTCAAGATTTTAAAAAAAATCGATATTTTGAAAGAAGTTGGAAAATCAGAAAATAGCGAAATTAAAAAATTGAATAGTCGAAAATTTCAAAAAAATCGACATTTTATAAAAATGTCTCGATTTAAAAAAACAAACTTTACAAAAAAGTCTAAATGTTGAAAAATGGTTGACATTTAAAAAAAAATAGTCGAACATATGAATCGAAATTTTCAATAAAAGAAATTATAACTTTGAAAAAAAAATACAAAGGTGAAATTCTGAAAATGGTCGAAAATGAAACAAAAGTTTTTTGAAAAAATCCAAATTTTTAAATGAAGGTTCGAAAGCTTACAAAAAATGTCGAAATTTTGAAAATATTTGGAGTTAAATAAAATTGTTCAAAATTTTCATAATTTTCAAAAAATCTTTTTTACAAAAAGGCTAAAATTTTGAAAATTTCCAACATTTAAAAAAAGCCAAAATTTTCAGTTTAGTGAAAATTTTAAAACAAAGGTTGAAACTTTATAAAAGTCCATATTGAAGAAAAGTTTGATATTTTCCAAATTTTGAAAAATCGACGAAATACATATTTAAAAAAACTGACAATTTGAGAATAATGCAAACATTTTCAGAATCTCTCATATTTGCAAAAGATTTCAAAATTTTGAGAAAAAACAAATTTTTAAAAAAAGTCGAAACAAAAAAAAGTCGACATCAAAAAAATAACAAAACTTTGGAAAGTTGACACATTCAAAATATCTGATAATTATAAAAAAATGAAGAAGTTTTTAAAAAAAATCGAAATTTTGAAAAACTTGAAATTTTGAAAAATTGGGAACATTTCAGTCAAATTGTCAATAAAAGTCAAAATTTTCGAAGCTGAAATATTGAAAAAAGCGAAAATTATCAAGTAAATCGAAATTTATAAAAGTCAAAATATTGAAAATTTAAAATTTTGGAAAAAAATGTAATTTTTGATAGCTAACATTTTTTTTAAAAAGTTAAGGTTTAAAATTTTGAAAAAATACAGTTTTCATAAAAAGTCAAGATTTAAAAAAATCGTTATTTTGGAAGAAGTTGTAAAATTAAAAAATAGCGAAATGAAAAAATCGAATAGTCGAAAATTTCAAAAAAATCGACATTTTATAAAAATGTCTTGATTTAAAAACCAAACTTTACAAAAAAATGCTAAATATTGAAAAATGGTTGACCTTTAAAAAAATAGACGAACATATGAATCGAAATTTTCAATAAAAGAAATTATAACTTTGAAAAAAAATACAAAGGTATAATTCTGAAAATAGTTGAAAATTAAACAAAAGTTTTTTGAAAAAATCAAAATTTTCAAATAAAGAAACGAAAATTTGCAAAAAAAATATTAAAATTTTGAAAATTGTTGAAGTTAAAAAAAATAGTGTAAAATTTTCAGATTTTAAACAAATCTTAAATTTTAAAAAACGGCTAAGATTTTGAAAAATTTCAACATTTAAAAAAACAAAATTTTCAATCAAGTGAGAATTTAAAAAAAAAGTCGAAAATTTAAAAAGAAGTCTAGATTTAAGAAAAGTTTGAAATTTTTGATATTTTCCAAATTTTTAAAAATCGACGAAATACATATTAAAAAATTTCAAATTTTCAAAGGATGCAAAAATTTTGAAAAAGAACAAATTTTCAAAAAAGGTCGAAATTTTAGTGTCGAAATCAAAAAAAAATAAGAAAATTTTGAAAAGATCTGATAATTATGAAAAAATGAAGAAGTTTTTAAAATAATTCGAAATTTTGAAAAACTTGAAATTTTGAAAAATTGGGAACATTTCAGTCAAATTGTAAATAAAAGCCAAAATTTTCGAAGCCGAAATATTGAAAAAAAAGCGAAATTATCAAATAAATCGAAATTTTCAAAAGTCAAAATTTAAAATTTTGGAATAAGTTGTAATTTTGGAAAAAGTTATAATTTTTGATAGCTAAAATTTTGAAGCAGCAGAGTCGAATATTTTTTTAAAAAGTTTACGGCAGAATTTTAAATAAGAAATTAAAATTTTCAAAAAAATGTCGATATTTTGAAAGAAGCTGGAAAATTACAAAACACCGAAACTAAAAAATCGAATTCTGGAAAAATGTCGAAATTATTCGTTTCACACGTTAAAAGTGGGATCGGGACATATCAGCTAGTCAAAACAAAATAAACATCTTATTGCAATTTACTCTCAAAATTTTGACTTTAAAGTCAAATTCGTATGCTTTCTAAATATAAATTAGATTGAAATTATCTGGAACAATTTTCCGTATAATAAAAAGATGTTTTGTACCTCGGGTTTCGAAGAATCTTTATACCAATTTTCGTCGAAATCATATCAGTAATTGGGCCATGAAAAGCCAGCTAATAGGCAGACAGACAAACACACTTTCGCATTTACATATTAGTTATGGTATAAAAGGAGTATTTACTAGGTAAAGCTCCCCATTCATCAGCGTATATTGTTGCGCAACGAGGTGTGGTGCCATTCACGAATGGAGAAACCACTGGGGGAAGGAAACCTTCGTCGCTGGAGAAAGAAACCTTCGTAATTTCGCTAATTTTTTATTTGCAAATTTGAAACCAGAAATTCCAAAATTCGAATTTAAAACCAGATTTTCAAATTGATTAAAATTTTGAAGCGACGTTTTGAAATTTCGAAAATGAAAAATGAAACTTTACAGTTAAATATTCTTCATTTTAGACTCTTATTAGTCACATAATGTTTATTAATTTTATTTAACATTTCTGCCACCCAGTTTGGAAATATTTAAATTTTTAATACTGAAAATTGAAAATCTTCTAAAACATTTTTTGAAATATGATTATGTAATATCTGAATTGTCAAAAAAACAAACTTAAAAAAAACTAACCTATTTTTGTCAGCTGTCATGAGGTGCCGTTTTAAGAACTTAGATATCACGTGATCATATTTCAAAAAATGTTACAGAATATTATCAACTTTCAGTATCTCTCTGAAGATGATAGCTTGGCTATCGAAACGCATTAGAGCAACCTTTGTTGTGTTTTTTAATCTTTCTTGATTTCAGGGGACAAGATTTGTATTTCAATTTTTGAAGATACCCAAGGACCAGTCCACCAAAATTTTCATTACTGAAAATTTAAATATTTCCAATCCAGGTCGCAGAAATGTTAAATAAAATTAATAAACATTTACAGCTGAAATTAAAAAAAAAAGATAATACAGTCGACTTGATAATTTAAAATTCAAGGAACCATAGAAAAAGTTCAAATTACCGAAAGTTCAAAATAATAAGAGAGAGTGGATCCAAGTGATTTTCGATTTGTTAAAAAGTTTCGACTATTTTCGAAAAATTCCATTTTTTGATTTCAACTTTTTTGAAAATTGTAACTTTCTCGAAGATTCGATTCTTTCAATATTTCGATTATTTTTTGAAAAATTTGATCTTTCTTGATAATATCGAGTTTTCTTAAAATTTTGACTTTTTTAATTTTGTTTTTTAAATTTTGTTTATTTTTTGAAAAATGTGAAACTTCGTACATTTCTACTTTTTTTAAATTTTAATTAGAAGCTTATAAAAACATTGAATGGAAAATTCGGTTTTTCTTAATTTCGACTTTTTAAAAGGTCCCTCAAATTTCAAGCTGTTTTTTCAATTTTTAATAAATTGGATATTTTGAAAACTACGTTTTCACGTGTTGTGAATCTTTTGGAAATTTAATTTTTTTAAACATTTCGAGTAGACATATTTTTTTTAAATACATTTTTTGAGAAATTAAATTTTCTTAAATCTCGACTCTTGGAAATTCCGATGTCTTTAAAGACATCAAAAAAAAAACAAAAATCTTAAGATTTTTGTTTTTTTTTTCGAAATTTAGACACTTGAAAAAATTCCTAATTTTTTGTTAATGACAATGTCGATTTGTTTAGAAAATGTTTCCCTTTAAACGTTTCGGCTTTTGACAATGTCGACATTTTATAATTTTCATTGGTTTGGAGATTGCGCTCTTAAAATTTTAATTTTTGATAATTTGACTCTCAAAATGTCAACTTATTTGAAAATTTATTTTTGCTTTCAAAATTTTACTTTTTTTGGAAATTACAGCTTATTTTTTGTTTCATTTTGAAATTTTCGATTTTACTAAAAATTTCCACTTTTTTCAAAATATTGACTTTTTGAAAAATTCGCCTTTTTATCAGAATTTCCTGTATTCCTTGAAATTTTGCTTTTTTGCCTTATTTTCAGAATTTCCTGTATTCCTTGAAATTTTGCTTTTTTTTTGTAAATTTCGACTGAATAATTTTACTTTCTTTAAAACATTCTTTTCCAAAAATTTGTAGTTTTGAAAAATTTGACTTAAAACTTAAACGTTTCTCATCGACTTTTTTACAATTGTTGATTTTTTTAAATCAGTCACTTTTTTTAAAAATTTCAACTTTTGTCTTTGAAACCTTGATTTTTTAAAATCTTGAGATTTTTCCAAATTTTGAATTTGCCTCAGTATTTCGACTTATTTTTTTAAAAACTCGATATTTTTGACCATTGAATTTTTGAATATCTTTTAAAAGTTGGACCACTTACATTTCGCCTTTTTCACGCTCTTCGACTTTTTTTCAAAATTCGAGACTTACCCTTGATCCTTGAAATTTATCCTTGATCCTTTTTTAAAATTTTGACTTTCTTTTGAAAACAAACATCGATCCTTTCCACATTTCCACCGTTTTGAAACTTCAACTTCTTCTCAAAATTTCGAACTTTTTTGAAATCAGAACTTTTTGAAAATTTCAATCGTTTTAAAAAATTCGAATTTTTGAAAATTTTTAGTTTTTCGATTTATTTTGAACTTTTGACTTTTTCTGGAAATTATTTTATTTTTTGTTTTAATTGTTTTTTTTTGAAGAATACTACTTATTTCGAAATTTTCGATTTTATTGAAAATTTTTACTTTTTTTCAAAATGTTTTTTTCAATTTATTTAACATTTTTTTTCAAAATATTGACTTTTTGAAAAAAATCTCCTGTTTCAGAAGTTCCTGTATTCCTTTAAATTCCCTTATTTTGTGTAAGTTTCCACTTTTTGAAAAAGTTTACTATTTTTTCTAAAAATTTTGTTTAGTTTTAAAAAATTCGATATTTTAGGTTTCACATTTTTTAAAATTTCGACTTTTTTTGCAATTATTTTAAAAGTCACCTTTTTGAAAATTTTAACATTGTTTGCCCTTAAAAGTTTGATTTTTAAATTGTATCATTTTTCCAAATTTCAAATTTGTTTCAATATCTGGACTGATTTTTATTTTTTTAAAAACTCAATTTTTTTTTCTAAAATTTCTACTACTGAAAATTAGGAGTTTTTTCAAAAGTTGAATAACCTTAAAAATTCTCCTTTTCCAGTCTATTGATATTTTTTTGAAAAATTTCATTTCATGAAAATTGTGACTTTTCAAGATTTTGACTTTTTTCAAAAAAAAAGTTCAATCTTTTCCAAATTTCCACTTTTTTGATAATTTCGAACCTTTTTCAAAGATTGGATATTTTTCAAAATCTTTTTTGAAAATTCTGGCCGTTTTGAAAAATTTGAATTTTTCAAAATTTCGAATTTTTGCCGAGATTCTTTCTCTTCTCTTTTTCTTTTTCTCCTCCCCTTTTTTCTCTTCATTGTTTTTATTTTTCTTTTTCCCTTTCTCTTTTTCTCTTCATCTTTCTCTGTAATTCCCAGTCCTTGTTCTCTTCCTTATCATCTCCTTGTTCTTCTTCCGCTTCTTCTTTAATTTCAAGACAGTTTCAATTTTTTTCAAGAATCCGATTTTTTTTTTAGAAAATGTTGCTCTTTTTGAGAATTTTGATTCTCTGTCTATTTCTATGAAGTCTTTACGCATTATTTTCAGTATAATTATTAATGTGTAGTTAGATCAGAAATGAGCGAATTTTGGAACTTTCCCTTCTCGAGTTTCCGCATCCATCACTGATAGCTGTTCAAATAACCAAGAGAGGGTGGGCAGCAATTCAAATAAACAACAATTTAATTAAAATTCGTGATTCTTCTTTCACAATATTTGAAAAATATTCAAATGTTCATTTAAAAAAAAGTCCCTAATTTTCATTTAGGTGAACGAATTTCCTCTATCATCAGAGGATCCACGCTGGAGGACTTCTGGCCTAGTGTGCCCAGTTTGATTGAGGCGCGTCCAAGAGAAATTCTTCAGTTTCTCAATAAAATTGAGCGGCTAAATAAATGACCAATCACAGAAATAACACAATGGGACCAAAAACATATGTAACAAAAGCTTTCGGACAAATAAGTGTGTTCGAAGTATTTATTAAAAATGTTTTTTTAGAATTTAATTAACAAATTATTCCTAATCTCTGTCTATTCCTAATCACTGTCTTTGATGGCACCCAATTTTCTCCTGATTTGTTGCATCAAGTGATAGGCGGTCAGATTATCTATTTCCGGAATTTTTGGAGATTCGACATCGTAACATTTCTTCATTTCTGGTCTTCCTGTATTTATCATGGACCTTTTAAGCCAATATTGCTCAAAAGTTTTCAATTGGGCATATCTATGGAACATTTGGAGGATTTTTGGATACAAATGGAATGTTGCGAGCCTCTAACCACTCTTTGGGTATTCTTTTTCGAATTGTCAATTTATACGCTATAACTTCGTAAAATATATGACAAATATGCTACCGAATATTCAACTGAAACATTTTTACAGGTTTGTTTTCAGTGACAACTCGATACTAACTTATTTCCATGACTTCGCATCGAAAATTTTTATTACATACGTTAAGTGCTGGCCTAATCTTTAGGCCACCCACCTTAAATTTAGACTTACATTTATCGTTGTCCAATCAATTTTCGACAGTTATGAGAGTTGAAACTTCAATTATAGAGAGTAGGAAAGTTCAAATTATAGAATGTCGGCAAACAAAATGCCATTCCCACAACTTCAAACTACCGAGGGGACCAAATCACATTGATTTTTTTCAATTTACTGAGTATTTTTCAAGGGACGGGAAAAAACTTCAAATTATCAAAGATGTCAAATTAACGAGTGGCAAGTTGTCGAGGGTTAAGTCGGACTAAAAATGAAACCCTGAAATCTGTAAATCTATAAAAAAAGATTAAAGAAGCCACCTAAAAAAGTAAATCTTATACTTTCCAACTATGAACTGTTCACAAAAAAATTGAAGTGTATTGAAATTGAACCAGTTTGATTATATAAAATTTACAAACAATAAAAAATTTTGTAAAATAACGTAGCAAATCTTTGTAATATGATATAGATTGCAAATAATACAACATATTCAGGTATTCAATAGAAAAATTACGCAAACCATCCGTTAAATTTCCAATAGCTACCTACAATTGGCTAAAGAAAATGTAAATGGCTTTTCCATTTACAGTTTTTTTTAACTAAATCACCAATTAGTATAAAACCAGTTTTGATTCCAGACAATTTTCTTTTTATAATTGCCTCCAACCAACCGTTTGTTTACTCTACGTTTACCGAAAATAACATAAAAAAAAGTCGAAGGCGAAAAAAGTTCTGACGATGAAAGGTCCGGAACGTGAACTGTATTGAATTAATTAATTCTGTTTTTTAGCTCCTTAGGCTTCAGTTTATTTACTTTTCAGGCAGCGTCGAGTCACAAACAAGCAGCTAACAAATTAAAAACCAACGCGAGCGCTGTTTAAAAAGGTTGCCAATCTCATTAAGCAAGACAACATAATTTAGAAGATTTAAAAGTATTAGGGGAAGAGGAAAACAGCATGAAAATAATTTTGTTTTTATTCAAATGTATCGGTTAGTTGGTGGATGGTTGATTGTTCAAATGTATCGGTTAGATGGTGGATGCGCCGATTCGATGTATCCTAATAAGCTGTTAAGTGGGAAGTCACCACGCTCTTCATTTATAGGTTTATGCAGCGTTTAATTAAATTATTTATGGTCAGTTTTTGAGTTCTCCCAAACAAAGGGTAGCTGTTTAAGTTAGCAGCGTTTCAGAATAGATAGTCATGTTGCGTACAAAGCCTTTCAGAATTCTCAATTAGAGTAAAGTGCTTTGGAAATGTGCACTGTCGCTCTGTCTCTCTCCTCACTTTATCATATCGCCTCTATTGCTCTAAATTGGAAACATGTGATCCAGGTTAATTGTAATTTAAAACGTTTATAATGATACTGAATAAGGGTAACAAATTTTTATGTAATTGTGAAATTTTAATGAGGAAAGCGATGTCAGCGTTATAAATGAAATTTCTAATTTGTTTATTCGTCGTCACCAATTTGTTCAGTAATTATAATTACAGGGGGTTTTAAAGTGATGCAATGAGAGAACCCTCGGGATGATAATTAAAAAATTGAAATTTAACCCTCGCGCGGAATTGCAATTATCTCTGTTTGAGTTTATCAGCCATGCAACGGAATAGTCAAATGAGTAATGGAATTGTCAATTTCACAATTTCAGGACACTGCTTATGACCTATTTAAATAACCATATTTCGCTCGTTCCCATCCTTCGCCTGATTATTTAAAAATTATAGCTTTCAGATCGGAGAAACTTTAAAAAATTAGGTTCAACACATGTAAAGCTTAATAATGAATGAAATTTAGACCTTTTCGAAAATTTCGCTTTTTCCAAAATCTTAATATCTTTCATTTTGAGTTTAAATTCGAAGTGTAGACGGCTTTTTGGAAATGCTATTTTCAAACTTGAATCATCTTAATAAGTTTTCTATTTTTGTTAAAATTTGTACTTAAAAAACTCTTATTTTTTAATTTTTTTAATAAATTTCTAGTTTATCGAAATATCTATCTCTTTCTGAAATTTTTCTTAGAAAATTTCGACACTTTTTCAAATTTTAGAAATTTTTAAATGGTAGATTTCTACAATGTTTGATTTTTTCAAAATACCCATGTTTTTAAAATCTTAGCTCTTTTTTTGGAAATTTTAACTTTCTATGAAAAATCTGACCTTCAAATTTTGATTTTACTAAAAATATGGACCTTTTTAAAAATTTTGACTTTTTGAAGAGTTCTGTTTATTTTTTTTTTAAATTTTGTCATTTTCTGTAATTTTTAACTTAATTTTTCAATCCATTTTCGTAAATCCCCGTTTCTCCAAAATGTCTACTACTTTTGAAGAATGCGCCTTTTTTGAAAATTTTTTATTTTTAAATTTCGCATTTTTCAAATTTCCGTTTTTTTTGAAAATTTTAACTTTTCGAAATTTTGATTATTTTTAAAAGCTTTCAACTTTTTGATAATTTTATTTTTTCTTTAATATTTAGACTCAAGAAAATTCCACTTTTTTGAAAATTTGGGTAATCCTAAGTTTACAATTTTTTTTAATTTAGATTTACCTTTAAAACTGAAAATTGGAAAGGAGTTTTTATATTTCTAAAAATAATTCTAATATTTATTCTTGCATTATTTTACAAATTTGGATTTTATTTAAAACCTGGATATGTGGATATTTTGAGTTTTAATTTTAGAGATTGAAGTAAAAGATTTAAAAAAAAAACGGAAAAATTTCTTGACACCATTTGAAAACATTTCAGATTTTTTCACCAATTTTAATATTTCTTTCTGATTGAAACCCAAAACAGGAATTTCAGTTGTACCTAAATTTCGATTTTAAAACGAAATATCCAGGATAAAATCAAAATGTTCAGATAAAAGTCGAAATTTCAAAAAACATATTCAAAATATTTTGTTTTTATAGTCAAAATATCGAGAAGAGAATAAAAATCCTGAATTTATTAAGATAAAAATTATTGTCAAGTCGATGTTGACGATGTATTAACCAAATAAGATAAAATACCAAATTTAAATAAACATATGGAAGCCAAACTCACGCAGATAAGAGGCGAAAATCGACGAAAATTACATAAGGGAAATTTAGGCAATTTTAGGCAATTAATAAAAATCGAGATTCCAAGGCAAATTATGTAAATTGAGTATTAACAGGAGTCCTGCTCTCAGTAAATCAATTCCAATCACAAGTTTGAAGAGGTTGTGAAACCAGACCAAACGAAAAGCTAAAGAAGGCACTAAAAAGGTAAAATACTCTAAAACATAGGCATTAACAGGCCAAAACTCAAAGTTAACAAGAAAAACATTTTGAAATCTCAGTCGAAATTTAAAAAAAAAGATTTTATGTTATACTCAGAATATTCAGAAGGAGTATAACGTTTTTAAATGAAGAAGTTGCTAAAAATTTCGAGTTCATTCTCGAATTTTCACCCTAAGTCCTAAAATTTTTATCTTAAACTCATTCGAATTTTTTTTCAAACTTTGACTTTTAAATCTACGATTTCGTTTCTAGAAAAATTTAAACTTTTCTTGAAATTTCTTCTTTTTTATTCAAGATTTCAATCTTACGTTTTAATTTTATTCAAAAAAATTTCGAATTTTGCAAGTTTTTCCATCTTAAACTCCCCATTTTAAAAAAATAATCAAATTTTGACAAAAACTGGAAATTAACTTTTTTAAGAATATCGATTTTTTTTGAAAAAGTTGACTTTTTCAAAATTTTGACATGTTTTTGCAATATTATGACTTTTTCTAAATCTACTTTATTTTTAAAATGTAAATTTGCTGCAGAAATTTCAATTTTAAAAATTTCAAACTTTTTTTCGAAATTTCGCTTTATTAAAATTTGTGACCATTTTCTGGAAATTTGTGTGAAAATTTTTTGTGAATTTCGACTTTTTTTCGAAATTATTAATTTTCCGCAGTTCGACTTTTTTGAAAATGTCTTCTATTTTTCAAAATTTTGACCTTATTCAAAATGTCGATCGACATACCTTGAATTAATTTTGACTTTTTCTTGAAATTTTGACATTTTAAAAAATCTTTTTTCTGATAATTTTGGCTTTATTTAAAATTCGACTTAACAGAAGTTAACACTTTTTGAAAGTTTTGACTATTTTTGAAATTTCGACCATTTTTCAAACTGTCAACTTTTTTAAGAATATCGAATTTATTTGAAATTATACACTTTTTTGAAAATCTACTTTATTTTTAAAATTATCAATTTTTCTATGAAATTTCAACTTTGTAACTTATGACTTCAAAATTTTCGACTTTTTCAGAATTTAAACTTTTTTTTTGAAAATTTCGACTTTTAAAAATGTGTGACTATTTTCTGAAAATTTCAAGTTTTCTGTAATTTCAACTCTTTCTCGAAATTTCGGCAAATTTCGACTTGTTTGAAAATCTCTTCTATTTTTCAAAATTCCGACTATTCAAAATGTCGATCGACGTACTTACTTAATTTTGACTTTTTTTTAAATTATGACATCTTTAAAAATTCATTTTTATACAAAAATTTCAAACTTTTCGACTTTTTTACAAAAATGTTCGATTTTTTTCCCTAAGTTTTAACTATCCAAAGTTTCGATTTTTTTTAAATTTCGACTTCTGATAATTCTGGTTTTTTTTTAATAAATTGGCATTTCCAAAATTTCGGCTTTTTAGATAAGCTTGTCAGTTTTTTAATCTCGATATTTTTTAAAAATTTTGACTATTTTTGATATTTTAGACTACTTTTCAAAATATCAATTTAGAATTTTTTTTGGAAAATTTGCCATTTTTATATATTCGAGGTTTTGAAAATCTTGACTTTTTTTGAAAATCTTTTTTATTTGCAAATTTTAACTCTAAAAATTTTCAAAATTTCGATTGTTTTAGAAAATTTTTATTTTAAAATTTTCGAGTTATTCAAAGTTTAAGGTTTTTTTGAAAAGTTCAACTATAAAATATCGAAATCTTTAGAAAATTTGGAATAATTTGCCTTATTTTCTTTAAAATTTTAACAAAAAGTTCGTTTCTTTCAAAATTTTAACATTGTTCAAAATTTTGTTATTTTTCAAAATTTTAATCAATTTTTGATATTTCCAATATTTTGAAAATTTTGACCTTTAGATGTCGACTTTTTCAAGTTTTCGACTATTTTTCTTTTAATTTTAAAATATTCCGCACCATTCACAATTTAAAATTAACATTCATTCTTCTGCAAGTTATCAACGTAGATGCACTTTCGAATACAAATTCTTTGTGTTTTCTTTTAAGTAGATTTTACTTTAAGGGGATGAATTAACAAAAACGCCGATATAACTAACTTATTAATAAACTGAAACCTAATTACCAATTTTCATATTTCCAAAAACAAAAATGACGAAGTTCCATGCAAATTTTCATCCCCAATTTTATCACCCTTGGCGGATGAATTTTCAAAAATCCCTTCCTAGTGCTCACCCACATTATCTAAGGAATTCATGTGCAAAATTTCATACTTCTAAATCCATCAGTTTGACCTGTGCGTGGTCTACCAGTCAGTGTTTAGAGTTTTATTAAATAGATAATCAAATTTAGTTTCAAATGTTTTGTCTTTTGCTGAGAAATTGCTGGAGACATATAAATAGACAAAATAGAGATAAATATGCACATAATGAATTAATGATAAAGGCAACAAAGCATTTTGAAAGCCTAACCTCTGTAGACAACCTTAAATACGATTATTTTTTAGGAACATGTAAACCCGAGACTGGTACATGTAAAATTTGATACACATTTTCATCTCGTTAGGGGCTGAATTTTGAAAAATCCTTCCTTGGTGCTCACCTACGTTATATGGGAAACCTATATGCGAAATATGCTTCTAGACCCATTGGTTTAAGTTATGTGTTATCTGTCATTAGCTGTTTGGGGTTTTACAAAGTAAATTATTAAATTTTTGTGTAATTTGGTATTTCTGAATATTTATTTCTAAAAAAAGATATTCGCTGCACCGACTATGAAAATTGTGTGATGTCTGGCTTTTGCAGACAGCCATTACACCCACGGCAATTCAAATTAAACGATAGATTTACCAAATCGTAGTAAACGGTTTAAATGTAGGTGTTGCTTGTGTATATGTGTTGCTTTAGATATTAATATTAATGGTGTCTCAGAATATCGATAGCTGCAAGCTATTTGCCTAATTAACTTAATGTCTCTTATTTAGCACTGAACTGTATATTGTATTTATTGTCGAATATAGTGTGAGATGAATATTGAACAACTCCACCAAGTAAAAGGTTACAAATATCACATTTCTAAAACTCTGTGTGAAGTACTATTGGGCCATAATTTTTTCAAACGTGTCTTATATGTCAAAAATTTGATCTTAATCCATTAACGCCAACTGTTCCCATTTGAAAACTAATAAAAATAAGCATTTATGCACTATTCTAATTTGTTGATTTTTCTGTTATGACTTCGTTGTTATGACATAAAAATGAAGTCATAGCAGTTTGGACAGGTCACTGTCAGCTAAACAAACACCTCTATACAATGGGAATTATAAACTATCCGAGTTGTAGGGGCTGTTTGGAAGAACATGAGAGTGTCGAGCACGTGAAGTGTCACTGCCCGGCTCTACCATCACTTAGACGATCCACGCTGGGACACGTCTGGCCTAGTGTGGCCAGTTTGAGAGAGGCGCATCCTTCAGTTTCTCAACAAGGTTGGGTGGCTGAATGAATGGCCAAGAATACCTCACTAAATGGGCCCGGAAAGGGTGGTTTAAGTGCAGGCCTAAACCCTAGGCAACCCACCTCGAATCCAGAATCCAGAACTCATAGCAGAAAGAATCAAAATGAGTTCATAGAATAATACATAAATTTGTATTTTCGTCCTTCCTTAAATGGAAACGGCCGGCGTTAATGGGTAAACTATCGAAATGTTTTTTCTCGCTTATGGGTTAATGAAATTAGAAAAAAGTTGCATTAACTTACCAAAACAATTTCCACGGCACCAACGATGTACATAGCGGCAGCCAGCGTGGTCCCCGTATAGAAGAGCATGCCAACTGCCCCTCCAAACTCAGGACCAAGAGATCTTGATATCATGAAATAGCTGCCTCCACCAGGAACAACACCGTTAGTCGCGATCGCCGACATTGATATCGCAGTTAGCATAGTGACACAACAACAACATAAAACAATAAGAAAGCCTTGTATGGCACCTGCAGTTCCCACAACCCATGTTAGACGGATGAATAAAATGACACCGAAGATGTTTTGGATACAAGGCAAATATACACCTATGAGGGTGCCCATTCTAGCTCCTCCGGCTGCTGGACGTGCGTCCGGATCGTTGGATGCTGGGGGTATGGTGTTGGAGTAATTTGCCAGGGAACTAATGAGGGTCGAAATTCGAGGCCTGTCTTCCATTTCCTCCGAATAAAGGTACAGATTCGTTTCGTATCCCGACATCTTCTCCGACACAAATGGCTGTTCTTCGTTCCCATCTCCTGCAAAAATACGTCTTCTGTAACAAGACTACTTGAACGCAAAATTCGCAAAAAAAATCACAAAAGCAAAAATTCCAATAGTAATAAACGTAAACAAGATTTCACAATTTGGTTATCTGGAACGATTTTGCTTTCTTTGATCGCCGACGATAGACGTGATAGCTGGAAATAGGAGCAGAGGAATTGAAAAGGTAGGGCATTGAGATTGAGGCCATCCTTATCACCATTCTTCGCCACATCGTTTCGCTTTTCATTTCCATGTCAACGGTTCTTATTTTTTTTAATGTTCGGACAAATGAATAAAAATTCAAAGAGAAGGATAAGAACAAATTCATCACAGAAGCAACGTTTTCTCTTCAGAAAAATTTAAAAAAACTATCAATGCTTTTAGGTAACATATATGGAAACAGAAGGAATAAGCAAGCAAACACTAGTGGTCAATTGTGAGCATTTGGCTAACCTAAATTTGAGAACTGGGTTCGTTTCCCGCTCGAAACAACATATCCCTGATCAATCTTGAGAGACGAATATTCAAACAAATGAATAAAAATTCTAACAGAAGGATAAGAACAAATTCATCACAGAAGTAACGCTTCCTCTTCAGAAGAATTAAAAAAAAACTATCAATGCTTTTGGGTAACAGTTATGAAAACAGAAGGAATAAGCAAGCGAACACTAGTGATCAGTTGTGAGCATTTAGCTAGCCTAAATATTTCCTTCTGGCTTTAGCTAAACCGAGTAAATGTTAAAAACATGTTTCGTCCATTTTTAAAAACATCCACATCGATGCCACAATTGCCTTATTGAAGTTCCTAATTCATTAAATTTCAACTGCCTTCTCCACAATCGAGGTCTCGCTCACTAACGTCTAATTCTATATAAATAAACAGTTACTACTATATAATAAGCTGCTCATCGTTTCTTTGTAACTGTCAGCTGTTCAAGATTCCAATTTCAAAGAAAAATCAATTTCAGTACACAAATACCCTCCAAAATTGACAGATTCAAAATGTAAACAAAAACAGTAATGAGTTCGTAGCAGAAAAAAAGTAATAAGTCACTAGCAGTTAGATGCGTAAACGTTAAACTGTAGGTTCGAGTTTCGTGGCGCTTTTTGATAACGCGAAACCATTTGTTTGGCCCCTATCTAGTCGCCTAAAAAATTTTTCACTTAAAAACTTAACTTAAAAAAAAGTGCAAAATTCTTTCCATCGCATTTTGTTAACCACGAAGCCTTAAAAATCAATGTTTATAAAAGCCGTTACCTGTCTTGTGTTAAAAATAAGAAAATTAAAGGCGAGCTTTTGAAGTAATTGAGTACTAATTAATTCCTCAATCACTAATTTGATTACGACGAAATTAATTGATGAATAAATAACGAAGTTGGCACCCACGTAAAAGCTCAATTTGAATATCAACGCTAAAAGCTCGCTCATGGTGTAATTTTAGCACAATAGATGCGGCGCAAATGTAAAATATAACAATAAAAAGAAATGTTAATTTCCCCGTTTTTATGTTTTATTTCTCAAGAAACTTCATATTCTGCAAGTTTCCACCAAATTACACCAAACAAAATATTCAGGCATGAATATAAATTTTAAAAGTTCTCAGAACAAGGAACTTATAATTGCAAGAAATATTTTCAGAACTTTTATAATTAATGATTTGCTACTTGAATGCCAGTAGGGGGTTCATTTATTTGAAAAGTTTGTCAGCTTCTAATCAGTGCCAAATTAATGAACCGGAACTAGATATTTTTAGTATTTTATCAAGAACGTATAACTAATGCTAAGGCGTGAAGGTTTATTTTATTTTCATGATTTTTTTCAATGGTATTGTCCTAAACTCTTGGCAATAAAATTCCTTTACAACAATATCATATCGACACTTTTTAAAGCTAGCGGTCGCTCAAGATTATTTTGAATATACGAGAGCTACTTTTTTCAGTCACCGATAGTTTATAAGAATTAATTTTTATAACTTTTGGTTCTCCTCTATCTCGTACAGCATATGAGGAGGCTTGTCCAATAAAAACTGAACTTTGAAAAAACCCGGGCAACCCCTTGGTGAAACGGGTAACTCGGAAAACTCAAATCTCAGGCAAACAAGCTCTTCAACAAAGCGAAGAAGACAAAACTGGTATGTGACCGGCAGGCTTATCATAACCACCGGAAACAATACAAGAAACTTATTCGCAAGAGACAAAGGGAGAAATGGAGAGAATTCTGTAGTGATGTAGAGTCTACTACATCAATTTCCCGACTGGAAAAAATACTCTCGAAAGATCCAAACCAACAGGTAAACATGATAAAGCGAGCCGACGGTACATATACCAGTACACCCGCTCAAACAGCTTCAGAGCTACTAAACACGCACTTTCCAGGATGCTGTGTTATACCAGGTCATAAGTGGCATGGGCACTCAGCCTCTCACCCTAGATATAGAGACTGGAAGTTGTCTGTTCAGATGGTAAATGACACAAAAGTGAACTGGGCCTTACAATCCTTTGCTCCCTTCAAATCGCCCGGGTTAGACGGTATCTACCCTGCCCTGCTTCAGTGGGGAATCGTGTGGATACAAAAATACATGGTGGAAATTTCCAGGGCGTGTATTGCCCTTAAATACATACCTCGAGAATGGAGGGAAGTCAAAGTAATTTTTATTCCAAAACCGGGGAAACCTCAAGATGAGGCTAAATCATGTCGCCCAATCAGCCTAACGTCTTTCCTACTGAAGACGTTGGACAGATATATAAGGGATAGCATCGATATACACTACCCCTTACATTCAAATCAACATGTTTTTACTTCCGGCAGACCTACCTAAACTGCGCTACATTCAGTAGTTAGCAGGATCGAGAGATCGCTAGAATTAAAAGAACACACCCTGGGTAGTGATGGGTAAAACTGCTATTTACAAGTAGCAGTTACGAGTTGCTCCTGTTACAAACAAGTAGCAGTTACGAGTTGCTCCTGTTACAAACAAGTAGCAGTTATGAGTTGCTCCTGTTACCACCAAGTTACAGTTTTAAATAGCTGCTACTTTTGTCACTGTTACTTATTACGAATACGCGATTACATATAGCAGTCCCAGTAAACTGAAAGTCGGAACGGAATGGAACGGAGCAAGTAGCAACTTATAAAGACTACCTGCTACTGCTACTTTGTCATAAATCGCAGTAAGGAGCAACCGACAAGAAATAGCTGCTACTCCACTAAACTGTTCCTGCTACTTAGTCGTTCCTGCTACTTTGTCACAGTATGATTAAACAATAACACTACCTACGCTAAATCACTGAAGTCGCAGTTACGTTCGGACGATAGGAGAATTGATACATGGATATGTTTTAAATTCATTTAGCAGACAATCTTTTATAAGGGGAAACTCGAATGTAGGGTATAACACTGATCATTTTTGCTATTATGAGAATTTAAAGAGACGTCTGAATTTATAAAAGGTAAACATGTGATTTAAATCGTAAAATGGAAGAAAAAAGGTATCAGTACAATTAAGCTGTTTTATTTTGACTTAATCTTCTAATAGTAACTAATTAAAGACAAAGAAGGGTAAAAATATAAAAATAAGCTTCATGATTATCAATATCATTTAATATTTATTACAAGAACGAAATGATTTATATACAGATATAACATTAGAATTCCAAGATGCTTCAGACTGTAGAAGAGAAACACTGATAAAGCCCACAATTCCCTAAGGAAACGGAACGAAAGTACACGGAGTTAAGTCAAGTAAGTAAAGTAGCAGGTAGCGATAACGTTATGTGTAACAACTGCGACTGAAAGATCTTATATGTTCCAAAAGTAGCAGTTACTTTTAGAAACTGATAACTGTTCCAACTGCTACTCAATAAGTAGCAGTGATAAAGTAGCAGATTGCTATGTAGCAACCTAACACTAACCCTGGGTGTATTTCTGGACATAGAAGGTGCCTTTGACAGACCTAACTTCAACAGCGTTTCTCTGGCGTTTGAGCGTAGTGGTATAGAACCCGCATTGCGGGAATTCATACGACATATACTTAAATGGCGCGCAATACAAGTTACAGTAGGAGACTATACGGTCAGAGGAATCGTAAGTAAGTGATGTCCGCAAAGGGATGTATTATCCCCCCTTATATGGTTAATCGTAGCGGATGACCTTATCCGAAAACTCAATGACCGGGGTCTCTATACAATTGGCTACGCAGATGATATAACCATTCTGCTTTCAGGTAAACACGAGGGAGTACTTTTCGAGTTAATACAAGACGCCCTATATATATAGTCGAGAAATGGTGTAAAGAACATTCCCTAGCAGCAAATTCTGCAAAGACGGAAATGGTTCTTTCCACGAATAAGGGGAAATTAGCACGATTTAAATTTCCCAAACTCGGTTTGTCAAATCGAGTGAAATACCTTGGTATTGAACTTGACAGCAAACTGAGCTGAAAGTACCACATTGAAAATAAATTAAACAAAGCTTACAAGATCTTCTGGCAATGCCGTGGGGCCATCGGGAGGTCTTGGGGGTTATACCCTAAGATGACCTTTTGGCTATACACGGTAGTCGTCAGACCAATTGTAAGCTATTGAGTTATAGTTTGGTGGCCAAGTGCACCACTATAAAACAAAAGCTAAATCACATCCAGAGACTAGCGTGTCTAGCAGTGATAGGAGCAATGAAATCCACTCCAACAGCAGCAATGGAGGCGATATTGTGCCTGCCACTTCTCGATATATTTCTTGAGGAGGCAACACAGGCTTCTGCTCTCCGTTTGCGAGCAGGAGGAATGTGGAATACGGTAGGTAAAATGGTGGGTCACCGGCGCATAATGGAGGGAGCGCTCCAAAAGGCACCTATTCTGGGTGTGCCGATAGACCATCTACCGGTGAAATATAACTTCACAAAATCCAACCGTATAAAAATGGATGAACTACAAGCAAGGACACCAGACCTAAGTATACACGGATGGAAAGAAAACAAGACGGGCACTGGAACAGGAATCTTCTCGGAAGACCTAACCATAAATGTAAGTATTAAGTTAGATAAATACTCAACAATCTTCCAAGCGAAGATGTTGGGAATTTTATATAGCGCCGAACAAATGACGCAACTGAACATTACAGGAAAATATATCCAAATAAAGACGGACAGCCAGGCAGCTCTTAAGACCCTGAGGAATGTGAAAACAAACTCAGTACTGGTATGGAACTGCCACCTAGCTTTAGAACTTCTATTACAAGAGAATGCAATTGGTCTAATATGGACCAAAAGACAATCTGGGAAAGAGGGAAACGAACGCGCTGACAAACTAGCGAAGAAGGGTTCGGAGGGACAATTCGTTGGACCAGAACCAACCCTTCCCCTGACGAGATCAACCGTAAGATCCTTACTTAACGAAGAAATTTATCGTATACACAAAGCCATATGGGCATCAATAACAACATGCCGACAAACTCACGCATTCATTAGAATGCCGTGCAGGGAAAGGGCAAAACTATGCCTACAACTCTCAAGGAATAATCTCAGAAAACTTGTAGGGATTTGGACAGGTCACTGTCGATTAAACAAACACCTCCACAGCATGGGAATTATAAACGAGTTGTAGAGGGTGTTTAGAAGAAGATGAGAGTGTCGAGCACATGATGTGTCACTGCCCGGCACTAGCATCAATCAGAGGATCCACCCTGGGGAACTTCTGGCCTAGTGTGGATAGTTTGAGAGAGGCGCATCCAAGGGACGTTCTTCAGTTTTTCAACAAGGTTGGGTGGCTGAATGAATGACCAAGGACACCTCAATCACGGGAATAGCACAATGGGCCCGGAAAGGGTGGTCTAAACTTTAGGCAACCCACAACGAATCCAGAATCCTCTATCTCGTGTATCTTCCTCGTGTCTCGTGTTTAATAAGAGGTTAAAAAATAGCTCCCATATATGTATTTTTTTTAAATATTTAAATGATGTAGGTTATCTTATGTGATTATATAAAAATAGCAATCTTAAGTTACATTAAAGAAGGTGATTATTCGAAAAAAAAAATACCCCAGCGGGGAATCAAACTTTGGCTTCCGGCGTAAAAGGCTAGCCCCAACTACTAATAAATACACCTTTTTTAGGTATGATGATTTCGCTCTGGTTCGACTAATCCAAAACTTAAATTATATCCAATAAAACTTTCTACTTTCGAATGAACATCTTATCAAAATTGGATTAGCTGTTTCCATGATTATCCTACCCAAAGACAGACAGATAAAAAATTTTAAAAATAAATATTCAGCAAAAACCCCTATACGGCTATAAAAACAAGTTATTTTGGAATTACTGACTCTTGGAACTCATTTTAATCGCCTTAGTATAAACAGTAATTTTAATAACCCGCAAGAGGTGTGATAACGACAGCCGGTTAAGTTATTAAAAGTCAATTAAAGGGTAGGTTAGGACAACAAAAGTGAAATTAGCATCGCTAATTAAATTCTCCAAAGTCAAATATTTGTAATACACTCCGTCTTTCTCTCACGAAATCAAGTGGCAACTGCTCCTCGCAAATAAGCGCGAAAGTGAAAATCGCTTGCTCGAAATATTTTAATATCTCTCAGACTTCACATCCAAGCTACACGTGAATGAAAGCATGGGATTAAGAGTTTTTCGAAGCAAAAGGCCGACCGTAAATTTTATCACATTGAATAAAACAAGTCCTGTGGGGAAACTCGAGCCTGGACAAATTCATTTCGACGAGAGGACAAAAACACTGTGTTTATCAAAGAAATGCCCTTTTATTGCAACATTCCAAGCATCTTTTTTAAAGCTTTTGTTACTTTTGTTTTGAAGCAATGCCGTGGATATGTATAGGTAGGATTTGCACCGACAGAAATGTAATTAGCGGTCGAAATTAATCAATGATAACGATAAAAATGAAATAATTTATTATTCAATCATTCCATTATTCAATTCATTATATAATCCTGTTTTGATTAAATTAAATGAAATTATTCAATTAATGGGGTGCATACCAAATCAGTTAATTATTGACTTTAGATTCGGTTTTATTTTTATTCAAATGTGTATCTGCTACTAACAGCACTCCATTTGTTTACTTTTCTGTGTTTATGTAAATTAAAATAAAAGAAATTGTGTTACTTACGTTATAGAAAAAAGAGGGCGTAAACCGTTAACGCTCCTCAAAAGAGAGAGTAACAATATATTTGTTTCTTTCGCGTCAAAAACAAAAAATGGTCCGATCGGGATCGTTTTAAATATTCTATGTGACCGAATTTTTTTTCATTTATTTTAAATTGATAAAATGCGAAATCGTAAATCGGCCACCAATTTACAAATTTTTTTTAACAACTTATTTGATCTTTTTCTCAAGTTTTCATGTTAAGATTTGAAATCTCAATTTAAACTTTAAACTGATGTATAAAATTGAAATCTATAGTTTATTATTTTTTTAATTTCCAATTAAAAGTCGAGCTTCAAGTCAAACTGTTGAAATTAGACAAAATTCCAAGAAAAATGTCTTTTGGGATTGAACTTGAATACTTAGATTTTGATCTCGTTGTTTCGACTTTTATATCGTGAAAAAATATAGAAATTTTAAATTAAAAAGGATATTCCGAAACTGATTGAAATAAAATTTTAATTTTGGAATTTCCATTTTGATTCCGTGATTTCGAATGAATGGAAATTCATAAAAAATATTAATTTTAAATGAAAGACGAAATTTCTAGAAAAGCGCTTTCGAGATTGAACACAAATCTTTTTAATTCGTATTTCGATCTTAATCATAAACTATCGATGGTTTGAATTTCCATTTTGATTTTGTAATTTCGACCTTAAAATCGAAATAAATAATAAAAATTGTAAATTCAATTCGAAATTCCGAGAAGGATGTCTTTAGATTAAATTCATTTTTTTATTACTAACTCGGCTTTGACTTTAAAATGTCAAATTTGAAATCATTTAACACCGAAATTTAAAAAAAATGTTGTAAATTAAAGACATTCCAAAAACTGTCTTTCGATTTTAAACTCGAATCATTGTAATTCCTACTTTAATTCTAATCTTAAAATTGAGATTTTGATTTGGTAATTTTGATTTTAAAATCAAAACTTTTAAAAATCTTTGTTTAAATTTGAAAATTTGATAAACGAGTGTTTAGAGATTTTTTTTTCAGATTTTTCTTTGACATACGGATTTCGGCTTTCTTAGAATTGGGAAATATTCAGTCAGAAATTTCATGTTATAACTTGAAATACAGTGGAGACTCTCTTAAGCGGACACCTTCGAACTACTAATATATGTCCCCATATCGGTGTCATGAGGTACCATGAGGCATGGTAACCACTAATTTGTTTGATTAATTATTATTTCCGTTTCTACAGATATCAGACATTGTCTTGGAACTTATTCCTTTTTCTTTTACTTCAATGTTTAAATTTCATTATTTAAAAGTCGAATCTTCAACAAACCTTAAAATATTAAGGTTAATTTGTATTTCATAGTAAATTCAAAATATTGAGAAAAGGATTGAAATTTCAATTTAAAATTTAGAAATTAATTTTGAAGTTTCGGGAAGAATGTCAAAATTTTTATTCACAAGAAAAATGAAAATTTTGGAAAAAGCTTAACAAGTTTAAATTGAAGATTCCAATTTTTGCTTCTTGAAATTTCGACTTTTAAAAAAGAAATTTCTCGAAATTACTCATGAGGTTTTACTCATAATTTCAAGTTTACACTTGAAATTTGTAATCATTTTCTTAAAGTTGCTACTCAAAAATTGAAAATTTCGGTTTTAAATCTAAACTCTAGGAAAAAGTTGGAGAAAAGTTTTGGAATATTAAAAAAAGTTTTCAAGTATTTAAAGTTTAAAATCGAAACAAAAATTAAAATTTCGAGGTGAAATTATAATGAATATTCAATCTTAAATTCAAAATTTAAAGAAAAAGTTTAAATTAATAAAAAGAGTTTGAGATATTTTGAGAAATTTTTCGAATATTTTTCCAAAATTTGAAATTTGTGCAGAGTTTAAAATTTAAAATAGATTTTTTTTTATTGTTTAAAAGCAAAATCTAGAAAATAATATCGTTATTTTATAGAAACTCTAAAAAACAAGTTTAATAAAATTTTAATATTAAATTCAAAATTTTGACATCAGCTAAAAATGTTCTGATAAAAAAATCGGATTTACAGTCTAAATTTCGAAATTACAAAGTTTACAGTCCAAGAAAACTGAAAACTTCGGCAACGAAGACGAAATGTCAAATTAATACTCAACATTTTTAATTTTTAACTTTAAGAAATAAAGTACACACTTTAAAATCAAAGTTTCGAAAAAAGAGTAAAAATTATGAAATTTCTGAATAAATGTATGGAAAATAGGGGAAAATGTTGGCTGACACAAGTTTAATCGGTAATTTTCAATTTTTTCCCCAAAACTTCGAATTTTCAAAACCAAAATTTTTATAGAACAGTCAAAATTACAACATTTCTAATGTTTTTTCATATATCTTCACATTTTTCAAAAATTTCAAGTTTAACCTTAAAATTTGTAATTGTTTGCTTAAATGTGGTTTAAAGGGCGAAAATTTGTGATTAAAATCTTAATTCAGGAAAAATGCTTAAGAACGATTATATTGGAATTTAAAAAAAAAATGGTTTAAATATTTGACGTTTTAAGTTGAAGTGAACATTAAAATATGTTCTCTGGAAATTTCTCAATTAAAGCATACATTTCTAAACTGAAGCAAACATTTTGGAATCTAAAATTGAACTTTCGAAATTTTTTCGAATTTGGGAATTTTTTAAAATAAATAAAACTTCTCAAAATTATGACTTTTGCGTTCGAAATTAGCATTTATTAATTCAAAATTTGATTTTTTACGTTAAATTTCGATTTCAAGCTAACATTTATAAAAAAGTTTTAAAATTTTGAATTTAAAAGTTCAAAGCTCAAACTTCAAATTAAAAACGTCAATCGACTTTTGACGGCAAAAGTTGACAAAACTTTGGAAATGGAAGTATTTGTAAACTAAAAAATTTTGTTTAAATACGAAATTTTTAAAATATCTTGTTTTTTTTTTCGTAGTTTTCAATTTGATTAGAAATTTAGACTTTCTTCTTTAATTGAAACATTCTCCTTTCGAGTTAAAATTCGGAATAAAAAAATAAAAACATCAATCTAAAACTAGGAGAAAATAGTCGATATTCCGAAAAAACTCGACTGCATTTAGTCCTAAGAGAGCTTGGAAGTTAATTTACAACATAACTAAAGGTAATTAATTTTTATCAAAGCCATCTTTGATTCTTTGTCTTGTATCTTAGTGTCGAAAGACCCATATATAATTATCAGAAGACTATCTGCTTAACCGTTAAAAATTTTGAAATATTTGTAAGTACAAGAAATGTTCATCTTTTAATTCTGTATCTCATAGAAAAAAAATATATAGGGTGTTCCATTTGAAAAAACGAAGAAAAATTGCTTCATATTTTACTCAATTTGGCATTGAATTTTGGACACCCTGTACAAGTTAGGCTTAAGATATTTATAGCAAAGTAACTAGAGACCCACTACAGTAAACACCTAGCGTAGTTTTGATTTTAGGGCGTTTTTGAATTTTTAATGAATTTTTAAAGAAAATGTGGAAAAATATTTTTTTTCTCTTTATTTATTTACTACTCTGGAACTATCTAACCAAATTTAACAATATCTTAGGAATATGTGAAATTGTCAGAAAGGCACCCAAAAAATGTAAAAAAATACGGGGGGTTGACCCTTGGCGGCTCACACTTTCTGGAAACACCCTGTACATGTGAACATATTTTTCTGAAATACATCCTTGTACACAGTGAAGGTCTGCATTCTTCTTTATTATAGGATCTACAGATGCCCGACGCACTGTTGCACGACCCTGTATATAGGGGATCCGGTCGGCTTTCCCTCAGTTAGTTAGTTCATTGAACAGTTCATCACCCACGACATCTGTTTGTTAAATGTTTGAAAAATGATGCTTCTCCAGAAATATAACATATTGTAACGAAAGTCAAGTTAGAAGTCAATGAATAAGTTAGTTAATTAAACACTGTTAGTGAATTACGATTGTAGTGTTCCGAGTTCAGTTTTGAAATAAAGTGGTTACACTTCACCAAGTGTTAATCATTCGAACCGATAACGCGCAACAATATTAACAATAAATATTAGGCAAATTTATTTTATATTTGTCTAAAATAAATAATAGCAAACAACAATACATACAACAAAAAAAAACAAGATAAAATAAATTTTATTTGGTTGTGTAAGTGTAAAGTTTTTAGCCTTAGGATTGAATGCCAATTTTATATCAAGTGACTGATAAAATCTGGGAATTTTATTCCTTCAAATGCAGTTTCGCTTTGAGAGGTTTTCCTCAAGCTTAACTTTTCGCATGATTTTATTTTATATTTATTGTTGAGAGCTGTTATCAAAGCTGAACGCCATTGCGTAGTCATTCTTTGCGATTTGTTATGTTGAAAGCAAGTCGTCAATTCAAGGAATCCAGGTAAACATATTTTATGGCATACTGCAAAATTTAAGCCCATTGTATGCTTTAGCTGCTCCATTTTTGTAACGAGGGTTTTTGAAATTATATTTAATGTCGTAAAATCGTTGTTCGGAGAATTCTTTTATTGAATTGCCTCAATGTTAAGCCACAAACTATTAAGAAAGTAACCGAATGGCTTTTTCTTAAAACTTAAATTTGAAACTTCAGATTTTAGGTTTGTAGCGGAAATGTATATAGCAACAGTTATACATTTTTAGCGGGCGGCTGAACCACTGAACATTTAAAAACGACTCTGGGCTTGATTCATACTAATGGTGAAACCAACAGCTCGTTACCGAATAATACAATTTGGACATTTTGCACCTTATGTCTGTCGATATAGAGAAAAACTTTTTAAATTACGAGCATTTATTGCCGCGAACATGCACAAATTTTACAATAGAAAATATTGGGAGACAATTTATAGTTGGCAATAAAATAGGTAATGTTCAAAATGATCAATAAATGTTTTTCTTGGTAAAATTGTGGTTTTGACCTTTTAATGCTTTTTTAAAAGTATGTTGCCTTTTTAATGCCTTTTTTAACCGTTCGTTTTTGCCAAATTTAACGTTTTGCACACCTTGTTTGATTGTGCCTAAAATCCGGTCTCTAGTGATTATGTATAACTCACTAAAGCATTTTAACAGTTTCTTCATAAATGTCGAGTTTTTTCTCGAAATTTTCATTTTTTTTTTCTCAAAGTTGTGAATTTACACTTTAAAATTCTTATCATTTTCGAGACTAACCCAAGGATTTCTAAAAAGAATCGAAATTTGAAAAATGTCTTAAAAATTGTTGAGATCAAAAGTGAATAATATTAAAAAAATTATTAGAAATTTAGAGCAAAAGTCAGGATTCTGGAAATAAGTTACAACTTTCAAAAAAAAGTCGAAACTTTGAGAAACGATCGAAAATTGGAACAATGATTTGAATTTTTGATAAAAGTCAAAATTGTGAAAAAAAAAACAAAAAGGTCGACATTTTGAAAAAATAAAAAATTGCAAAAAACTTACCGAGAAAAAAATTTTACAATTTGTAGAGAAATATGATACTTTTTATGAAAAATCGAAGTTTAAGAGTTCTAAAAAAAATTAATTTTAAAACATTTAAAAATTAAAAGATTCCACAAAATATAAATATTTTAATAAGGTCAAAGGTTTCTAAAAAAGTAAAACTTTTCAAAAATCAAGTAAATCAAAAACTGTGAGAATACACTTCTCCACAAAATCAACGCACCACTATCCTTTTATCAAAAATCATGTACATGTGCAAATAATTTAAAATTTTCACATGCATGAACATTAGCATATTATGTTAGGATGTGATAAATGCTGCTACTTTTTTTGTTGGTCCATTTTGCAGCTGGTATCAAGAAAAAAAACAAAATAAGGTATAAACAACATAAAACAGGATTTTGTGTTGTTCCATTAGAGTTCTGTCTAATTGATTGTTTGAGGTGTGTTTTGGCATTTTGGATTGAAAAACATTATTTTCAAAAGATGAACCGTGTTTCGCGCAATTTGAGTCGTGATGAGTGTGTCCAGGCTGTAACATTTGCCGATGAAGGTTTAAGTTACCGAAACATTGCCCAAATACTTGGGGTATGCCATTCAACAATTTCTCGTATCGTTCAACGGTTTCGGGAAACAAACACGAATCAAAGAATACCAGGACAAGGAAGGCCTAACAAAACAACTGCTCTACAAGATCGTTTTTTGAGACTCCGTGCATTACGTGAGAGATTTACAACCTGTAGAAGTTTGCAAATCCAGCTTGCAACCACACATAATCTGCAAATTAGCATAGAAACGGTTAGAAGGCGGCTTGCTGCTGACGAGTTGCAGAATTCCAGTCAGGGGTCCATTCTTAACGGCAGACCATCGCCGAATAAGACTACAATTTGCTAGAGATCACGTCAATTGGACCAACGCTGAATGGGCTCGTGTCTTATTCACAGACGAGTCCAGATTGTGTCTGTTTAACAATGATAGACGTATGAGAGTGTTTCGACGAAGAAACGAACGGTATGCCTAATGCAACATAAGACCAGTCCAAGCTTTTGATGGCGGATCAATAATGGTATGGGGTGGCATCTCTTCAACGGGTCACACAGACTTGCAGGTGATCAATCGAGACTCATTGAATAGTCGACGATACATAACCGAAATTGTATAAGAACATGTCGTGCCGTATGGTCCCTATATTGGCGATGATTTTATTTTACTGCAAGATAATGCGAAAGCACACATTGCTAGAATAGTGAGAGAATACATTGATGAAGTTGGTATTCAGGTTATGGACTGGCCAGCAAGAAGTCCAGACCTGAATCCCATAGAACATTTGTGGGACATTATTGGAAAGCGAGTCAAAGCTCTTATGCCTCCTCCAGCTACCCTTGGTGAGGTACAAGAAATAATTCTAGAAATTTGGGATGGACTAGATCAAAGGGAGATAACAAGTTTAATAAAGAGTCTGCCACGTCGGTGTAAAGCTGTTATCCGCAGTAGAGGAGGAAACACACGATATTAACCTCAAAAAAAATTTTGAAAAAATTAGAATTTTGCAATATTTTGTTAAGTATTGAATAAGTCTTAAAAACTACTGTCATTAAATGACTGGGGAAATAAAAGTCTTTTAATCCTTAAGATGTTAAAGTTCTGAATATCAAATTTTGTGATTTTGAGATAATTGTTTAGTTATCTCGAAATTTCCAAGTGGTGCGTTAATTTTGTGGAAAAGTGTATATCAAATTTTTGAATATCGTCCGAAATGTCAAAAAAAAAGTAGAGATTACTAAATAAGATTGTAAAATTTTTAAAGTCGAGATTTCACGATAAAATTAAAAATCTCAAAATAGAGGAAATTCTCCTAAAAGGTAAACCAGGAAAATAAAAATTCTGAACAACTTTTGAAATCTTTAAAAAAGCTCAAAATCCCGAGAAAGATTAAAATTTAGAAATATTCGAACCTTATATTCGAACTTCCAAAAAAAATCGAAATTGAAACAAAAAGTAAACATCTTTACTAATTTTTTTTAAATTAGAATTTTTGAAGTCAAAATTTTCAAAAAAAAAGTAGAAAGAGTTTAAGTAGAAGTTTGCAAGAAATTATACAAAAAAGAAGAAATAAAAATTATTAATAAAGTCGAAATTTTCAAAAGAAAAGTTTTTCAAAAATTAAAATTTTCGAAAGTTGAAATCAAAGATCAAAAATTTTAAAACAATCTAAAATTTGAGGTCATATCCAAAAAATCGAAAATTTTGAAAAAGTGTAACTGAAATTTGAAGTTTTCAATGAAAATGTCAACGTTTTCAAAACAAAAACCAAAATTTTCAAATTTGTTAACAAAAAAATGGAATTTTAAAAATGTTGAATCAAAAATAGTTGAAATATTCAAAGAAGCACAATTTCGAAATTTGAAATCTCGAAAAGGGTCGATATTTAGAAAAAAATCGAAAATTTTAAATAAGGAGAGATATTAAAAAGGTGACACTTTCAAAAAAAACTAGAAGAAAAAAGTTTAATCTTAAAAAAAAATGAAAATATTCAAAATTTTCAAAAGGGCCAAAACCTCGAATAAAAGTCAATATTTCAAAAAAATAGAATTTTCCAAAAAAGGTTAAATCTTTCAAATAAGTTGAAAATTAAAAAAAAGATCGACACAATATTTAAAAAAAGTTAAAATGGCAAAATGGCAAAATTTTTACAAAAAAATCGATTTAAGAAATGTTAAAATTTTCAAAAGGTCAAAAATTCGAAAATCGAAATTTTCAAAGTTGACATTTTTAAAAAAGTGAGATTTTAAAGAAAAGGAGAATTTTTTAAAGAAAGTGTGTAACAAAGTAAAAATTTCTAGAAGAAGCAGAAATATTGAAAAAAATCAAAATCTTCAAAAAAAAACGCCCAATTATGGAGTATATATAATAATTTAAAAAGTATTTAAATTTGGAAAAATAAAGATTCGGTTTACCTCTAACCTGAAATTTTAAAAAAGTCTCCAGTCCATAATTTTTTACAATAAAAATTATTAATATTCAAAAAGAGTCGAAATTTTGAGGAAAGGTCGAAATTGAAAATAAATTGAGATTTAAAAAAAATAGAAATTTTTAAACAGGTCAAAATTGTCGATTAAAAAATCATACATTTTCAAAGAGTAGAACTTGATGATTTGAGAAAAATGTTTATAAAATTTCGGGGAAAATATCTACATGTTGCTAGTAAAATCAAAAAAACAAAATTTTAGATAAATAGGTACAAACTAAAAGTGCTAACCTTTTATTCGAGGAAAAGTTTAAATTTTAATTAGAAAAACTCCCAAATTTTTGAAACTGATAGACAGAATTAAATTAAAAAGCAGTTCGTGATTTTTTTCACAAAATTTATATTGTACGCTCTCACTTTTTATTATTTAAGTAATTTTAGGAATAAAATTTTTAAAAAAGAATCTAAATTTAAAAACTATCATCGAATCTTTGAGAAAATATTGAAATTTCAAATTCAAAGCCAGAATTTGAGAAAAAAATTGAAATACAAATCTTGCCCCCTGAAACCAAGAAAGTTTAAAAAACACAACAGTATCTCTCTGAAGATTATAATAGCCTGGCTATCGAAACGCCTTAGAGCAACCTTGTTGTGTTTTTTTAATATTTTTTGTTTCAAGGGACAAGATTTGTATTTCAATTTTTAAAGAAACCAAGGACCACCAAAAGTGAGAAAAAAAAGTCAAATTTGAAATCGCCCCAAAGAGGTCATAATTTCGACACAAACGTCAATACTTTGTATTATACGATATTACAAAAATTAAATATTTTAATCGAAATTTTGAAATAATTGCTAGATATTAACTCATAATCGAAGGTTGTATTGTTTGTTTGTTTTAAATAAAAAACTTCTATGGGGCTGCATTATAATGAGAAAATTTACCGCACGGTCCTGACATTTGCTTTCAGTTAAAGCCCGAAATTTTGAAAATATGAAAATCTTTAAAAAAAGCCAAAATAAAGCCTTTCGAAAAAAATAGTAGAAAACGTAGAAATTTCAGGAGGTTCCTGCATAATTCCCAAGTTCCGCGAGATCCCGCACAATTTACATGCGGGATTAATCCCGCCAAAATCCCCGTATTTTGTGATCTTGGTATTGCATCACCAAATGTCGAAATTGTGTTTCTTTCAAACTTAATTTAAGCTTGAAATATCAACATTATATACATACAGGGTCCTGCAACAGTGCGTTGGGTATCTATAGGTCCTGTAATAAAGAAGTTAGGAATTCCGTTCACATGCAAACCTTAACTGTATTTCAGAAAAATATGTTCACATGTACAGGGTGTCTCCAGAAAGTGTGAGCCGCCAAGGCTCAACCCCCCGTATTTTTTTACATTTTTTGGGTGCCTTTCTGACAACTTTACAAATTCCTAAGATATTGTTAAATTTGGATAGATAGTTCCAGAGTAATAAATAAATAAAGAGAAAAAATAATATTTTTCCACATTTTCTTTAAAAATTCATTAAAAATACAAAAACGCCCTGAAATCAAAACTACGCTAGGTGTTTACTGTAGTGAGTCTCTAGTTACTTTGCTATAAATATCTTAAGCCTAACTTGTACAGGATGTCCAAAATTCAATGTCAAATTGGCTAAAATATGAAGCAATTTTTCTTCGTTTTTTCAAATGGAACATCATGTATATTTTTTTCTATGGATACAGAATTAAGAAATGAACATTTTTTGTACCACCAAATATTTCGGAATATTTAATGGTTGAACCGATATTCGTCAGATTATTACATATGGCTCTTTCGACACTAAGATGCAAGACAAAAAATAAAAGATGGCTTTGATAAAAATTAATTACCTTTAATTATATTGCAAAGTAACTTTAAAGCTCTCTTAAGACTACCTATTAGCCTTATTATCGTTACATTGACGATAAGGATGAAAATTTTCACAATGTGTATTTTCAGAATACACTAATTTATTTCTTTCTTTTTGGGGAGACAGCTTTCTTCGCCGTTTTCGGTTTAGGAGCTTTAGGTTTTTTGGTTGGAGACTTGTTAGGCTTCTTCGCCTTAGATGGCGACTTGGGTTTTCCTGCGGCTTTGATGGATATTTTTTCCGCAGATTTCTTGGCTTTCGCGGCAGCAGTTGTAGTGTTAGCGGAGCTCACTGCTGCGCTACCACCAGAGCTTGCATCCGCAGCTGTGGTTTTTTTAGAACCTGTTTTTTAACCTTAATTCCAGTTTTCTTCGATGGTTTGGTTTTAGGTTTAGATGATGCGGATTTTTTCACCTTCGACGATGCCGATTCTGATTTCTTCTTTTTTTCTCCTGAAGCAACTGGTTTGCTGGAAACGGCGGAAGCAGCGAATTAATTTTTATCAAAGCCATCTATGATTTTTTCCTTGTATCTTAGTGTCGAAAAAGCCATATAGCATAATCCGACGAATATCTGCTTAACCGTTAAAAATTTCGAAATATTTGTAGGTACAAAAAAATGTTTATTTTTTAATTCTGTATATCATAGAAAAAAATATAAAGGGTGCTCCATTTGACAAAAACAAAGAAAAACTGCTTCATATTTTAGCCAATTTGGCAGTAAATTTTGGACACCCTTGTACAAGTTAGCCTTAAGATATTTATAGCAAAGTAACTAGAGACTCACTACAGTAAATACCTAGCGTAGTTTTGATTTTAGGGCGTTTTTGTATTATGAATGAATTTTTAAAGAAAATGTTGCAAAATATTTTTTTTCTCTCTATTTATTACTCTGGAACTATCTAACCAAATTTAACAATATCTTAGGAATATGTACAGTTGTCAGAAAGAAATCCAAAAATGTAAAAAAATACAGGGGGTTCTATTTAAAAAAATTCACCCTCAGCAGCTCTCATTTTTTGGAGACACCATGTACATGTGAACATATTTTCCTGAAAGGTTCCTTGTACACAGTTAGGGTCTGCATTTGAATGGAATTCGTAATTTCTTTATTATAGGATCTACAGATGCCCGACGCACTGTTGCACGACCCTATATATGGTTGTAAATACATGAGATTATTTACAATCGAAATTTTGAGAACAAATAATTCTAGGAAAGGTAGTTACAAATCTTTTAGTGGGTCAAAAAGGAAAATCATAAAAATAAGCGTGTCAGGGCCAAAATATTTGGGAAACGCACGAAGTATAAAATAAAAGAGTTAGAAGAAAAACTACAAAAGAACTATTCAAGTTTCTGAATAATTATGGTTTCTTAAATTGAGAAAGTTCAGTTTGCTGCACTGACTTCTACAAGCCAAAGTTTTTTTGTTGATGCGATCATGTATATTTGGTCCAGAAAGCTTTTCTCCAATAAGCAGCAAGAAAATTATCGTAAGATTACGATAGATGGCGCATACTATTTCTTGATATAAAATTAGTGTCAAAAACAATTTTCCGGGATTAAACTTAGCCTATGGACTTTACGAGGTTAAGGTAACATCAATACCAATTTTTACCGAAATTTAGTAAGTGCAGCGTGAAAATATAGTCAACAGACAGACAGACAGACAATACACTTCTACATTTATAAAATGTCAAAAAACTAATTATTTGTCAGGTGCGCTGGAATTTGAGGAACTTTTTATCATATTAGTCATTTCATAATTCAACGTTTTTTTCACAAATTTGTCCTAGTTTTCATTTGGATATTTTTTCAGATTATAGTCGTGGTAACGTTAATGGAAAACGCAGAAATTAATGTTTATAAAAATTTGTAAAAAACAATATCTTGTAGGAACATGAAACATAAAACTCTTCTATCCAACAGGATTCTCGTATCACTTTTCCACATTTATTAAATACAAATTTTAATTTTTATGCTCTCCCTGACGCCAGGCGCCCGGGGCGATCGCCTCCCTCACCCCCATGTGACGACGACGCTGTTGCCTTTCGTGTATTAAAAAAACATTAACGCACACAGTTCAAGCGATTACGTTCGGCTTTATTTGGTTTGTAGACGATAAACATCGAGATTATATCGACGTAAGAAGAGAAAATACGACGCTGAAAAATATTTTAAAAACGCGCATAATTAAAGTCGTTCAAAGTAACGTTTATACGACTTCGACGACAAGTTAATGGAATATTTATTTTCTGAGAGTGCCATACACATTTATTTACTCTCAAAATTGAAAATACAAGTTATTTAGCTGGAAGAATTAAACTTACCCAAAGAAAACAAAAACTGATGAAAATATAAGCTGAAAACTTTTAATTGGTATTTAGACAGAACATCCGCTGAGCCTTTTAAAAACTTAAACGACTTTAAATTACATGAAGTGTCAATTTGTCAATTTATTCATTTAATAGCCCATTAAGAGCTTTATTTCCTAGTTTAAAAGATTTTCCATAAAATTTCAATCTTGCACGCCGACGAGCCGTCACTTTGACGGTCTTTTTTCTAAAAAAAGAAGTCGAACACGATATTGAGATTTAGGACTTCATTAAGTTCGCGAAAATACCGTTTCCAGGGAACACTGCCTGAAGCTATGCATCCGGAAAGAGCTCCAGATTGGTTGGAGCAGGGTAAGTTATATTCGTGAAACCACTGCATAATTAATGTGCTCTACCCTTTCAAGTTCGTCGCATGCATTCGAGCGTTTTATCCTGACATGATTCGAAGTTGTACTTCCAATGTCAATATCGTCAGCCACTCAACCAATTTCCCTGGAAATTCGTAGGCGATATGGAATCGTATCCTTGTTTCTATATCGCTACTTACGTCTTCATCGGAGAAATAAAACTGCTTTTTACCCGACTTCTTCCACTTTTCACATTTTAGATTACACGCTGATGTCATTTCACCTATACATCATCCTTACGTTAGAGCGAGCTTTAATATACGCGAGAGAATACGCATTATATCTGTTTGGGCGAAATCTCTGGAAATATCGAAGAAAATTACGTTAAGGCACATTATGTGTCACACTCCAGTTCGCATAGCGCGGAAAAATAAAATTTCCCAGGAGACTAAGCCACTCGCTACAATTTAATTTCATTTGTCTTATCTGGATTTAAAAGGCGCAGTAATTATGTCAATTGGAAACGAATTGAAATATAACATGAATCCTCTTGGAAATAAGCAACGCAAAGACGCAGATTTAAATTATAAAAGCGAAGGGCGTGTTCCGTGAAAGCTAAACAAGCACAATTTTCCTTAGAGAATGAAAACATACATATTATATTTTCAAACCTATTTCTTGAGTGATACCTAGGACCCATGATCAAATTTTCAGTAAAAAATTCAAGCAGACAAATTTTGTATTTCGGGTAATTTTTTAAACAAATATCGATTTTCTTAACTTTGACCATTTTCCCAAGATAGTAAATTTAGACTTTTTTTAATTTAGTTTCAATTCAAAATATTTCCATCCAAGAAAGTTAACATTTTTAGAAAAAGTCTAAATTTTCAGTCAATAAAAACTTTAAAAAACTGACTGAATTTACTGTAAGGATTTCTCAAAATTGCTACTTAAATCTGAAAACTACTTTTTCTTGAAATTTTTTGTATTTGAAATTTGTCGATTTCAATTTGAAATTTTTAGATTTTATTTAAATTCGGTTGAAATTCTAGTGTTAATATTTACATTTTTTTAAAGTATTCCAATTTTAAGAAGAATTCTATCATTTTTATGTTGACAATTGGCTATTTACACAACAAAAATTTGTATTTTTCCTACAGACCCTATTTTTTTAAATTAATTATATTGAAAATCATATTAATTTCGACATTTTCTCAAATAATAAACTGCCTCATTTCCCAACCTGAGTATTCGTCGAAATTTTGCACCCTCGATCACTATCACCTTCATTTTTTGGGTCTCATCAAATAGTTTGAAATTCTGATCACCTCGATTTACTTCAACCGGGAAATTCTGCATCACGGCATCGCCGGCATCGCCGGTTCCTGTTGATACTAGTTGATTGGTTTATAACTGAGATAAGTAGGGATGCAACATCGTTCATAAAAGCATCGATGTTTGAACATCGATATTTTTTTTATGAAACATCTATGTCTGAAACATCGGTATTCGGTAACGATACATCGATGTTTTTTAAATACAGTGAAATCTCTCTTAAGCGGACACCTTCGTGACTGCCAAAATATGTCCGCATATCGGAGGTGTCCGTTCATGAGACATGGTAACCACAATTTGTTTGCTTGCTTATTATTTCCATTTTTTCAGATATCAGACATCAGAAATATCTTGAAACTTGAAATTTCTTTTTTTTTAATTCATGTTCAAATTTCGTGATTTAAAGTTCAAAGTTTACAGTTCGAAGAAAACTCGAAATTTCGACAAAGAAGGGGAAGTTTCAAATTAATACTCAGCATTTTTAACGTTAAGAAATGAAGTTGTACACTTAAAAATCAAAATTTTGAGAAAAGAGTAAAAATTGTGAAATTTCTAAGAACGTGTAAAAAAAGTCAAAATGTTTAGAAAAAGACTGACACAAGCTCAATCTGAAAATTTCAATTTTTTCCCTCAAAACTTTGAATGTTCAAATCAAAATTTTTATAAAACAATCAATACTACAAAATTTCTATTGTTTTTTCATATGTGACTGTGTGTGCTTTCTTAAATGTGACTCTAAGGCCAAAAATTTGTGATTAAAATCCAAATCCAGAAAAAATGCTCAAGGACAATTATTGAAGTTTTCTAAAAAATGTTCTTCAGATATTTGGCCTTTAAAGTTGAAATGTTACCTCAAAGTGAACATTAAAATATGTTCTCTGGAAATTTTGATTTTAATTAAAGCGTCAATTTATAAACTGAACCGAATATTTTGGAATCTAAAATTGAATTTTCAACATTTTTCTCGAAATTAAAGTTTAAGTTTCAGTGTTGAGGACAAACTCGAAGTTCTGTAAATAGATCAAACTTTTTTCAAAATTATGACTCTTTCATTCGGAATTAGGATTTATTTATTCAAAAATTTGATATTTTTATTTTGAATTTCGATTTCTAACTAAAATTTATAAGAAATTTTAAGATTTCAAGCTTAAACTTCAAACTGAAAACAACAATTCAAACTTTGAGAAACACCTAAATTTTATAAAAAAAAAATTTGAGTTTTAACACCGAAAGTAGAGAAAATCTTGGAAGTGGAAATATTTCTGAGCTTAAAATTTTTTTTAAAACACCAAATTTTTTTAACATATCTTAATATTCGACCTCAAATTTTTATGAAAAATCAAGTGGAAATTTTCCTAATGTTCAAATTACATGATTTGTTTTCCATAGTTTTCATCTTGATTAGAAATTTAGTTTTTTTATTTTTAATTGTAATTTTCCTCTTTCGAGTTAAAATTCGAATTAAAAAACTTAAAACGTCAAATTGGAAATTATGAAAAAATAGTCGAAATTCCTAAAAAAACTCGATTGCTTAAAATTGAAAGTTTCACAAAAAACTCGAAATGTAGCTGCAAAATAAGTCTACTTTTGATTCCTGCTCATTTATTTTAAAATAAAAAATATGTAACTGCTTTTCCATTCTTCAAGTGAAGCTTCAATGGAGAATTAGTTTACGTTGAAGATATCCTTTGGCGAATTTGCTTTTTCCTTTTGATATGTTTGAGTGAAATATCCTGTCAATGCAACATTGCGTATAATTTTGTGGTGTCCGGTTAAGAGAGAACATTGGCATGTTGTGTGTAGAAATACGTTTCCGCATCCGCCCAACAGAGAGTCCGCTCAACAGAGCCTCTATTGTTTGGAATTTTCTATGATACGATTCCGGACTATGAAAAACTGTCCGCTTAATAGAGGAGTCCATTCATTAGAGGTGTCCGCTAAGGGAGATTTAACTGTATTTAATTGCGTTTTTAAGAAGTCAGAATTACCAAGGTGTAGAAAGGACATCAGTTTAAGAAGAATTTTTTTAATAAATTTCGAGGTTAACGTTAAAATTTAGAGTTTTTTCTCGAAAGTCCAAAATTAAAATTGAAATTTCGTCTTTAATCTCGAAATTGCAACTTTCATTCTCGTAAATTCGACTTCTCTATAGAAATTTCGCCTTCAATCTTAAAATTTCGACTTTTTTATAGAAATTTTGAGATTAAATCCAAAATTTTGACTTAAATATCGAAGTTTCTACTACAGATAAACTCGACACTTCAACTTTGAAATTTCGAGGAAAGAAAGTGAAAATTTCGACGCTGACCTATATAGTCCGGTTAGGCGGACTTTGGCAGTAGGTTGTGTTCAATAATTTTAATTTTAATAACCAAAATTTCGATTTTTTCCTAGAAATTTCTATGTTAAAATCGAAATTCGAGATTCCGCTATTTCAGGATCCTGGTATTCCGATATTGCATTCTCTAATTCATATGAATATAAAATACTTTTTTTACAAATACAATCAAACCTCTCTATAACGAACCTCCATATACCGAATTCCTCTATATAACGAATTTCTTCAGGGAACGTAGCATTTTAAGCAAATTTACACATAATATTACCTCCATTTAACGAACAGGATACCTCCTTACTAATTCTTCAAGATTTGGACTCTTTTTTAAAAACATGACTTTTTTTGAAAAGTTCGAAATTTTTTCAAAACTGTACTTCCTCATATATACTACTAAAGCCAAACCTCCCTATAACGAACCTTCATATACCTAATTCCTCTATATAACGAATTTTTTTAGAAAACGTAGCATTTTAAGCAATATCCACGTAATATTACCTCCATTTAACGAATAGGAAACCTCCTTATAACGAATTTTTGGAGCAAGATTTTTCAAGGTTTAATTAGATTTAATAATGGCCTTCAATTCAAAGAAATTTCTTAATACCTCAGTTAATGACATTCCAAGGTTTGATTCGCTTATAATTGCCTGTCATTCAAAATAAGTAAATACTCAATTTTTGGGATACTCCATGCTAATGACTTTGTTCACCTGCTAGTATAAAGGGGGTTTGCAGTTTGAAAACACACCTGAAATTGTTTTCAATGCGTTAAATAAGTGCGAAGTGTTCCTTGAATAGCAACCATTTTCTAAATTCTCTCTTCCAACAGAAATAACAGATTTTTTTAATTAAATTTAATGTATCTACATATGTTTGTTTATATATTTATAAATAAACATGTAACATGAAATTTTACATTTAATTTGTGCATTTTTAATACTACCTGCCTATAACGAATTCCTCTTTATAGCGAATTTTTGTAAGATCTTGGAATCCGCTATAGAAGGGTTTGGCTGTACTTCTGGTTCTTCTTTCAAAATACGTTATTTACCTCAGAAAAAATTGGAATCTCATGCATAGTGCACGTAAATGACAACATTAAATTTATTGAATAAATATAATAACTAACTAATAAATGTGTGATAAAGAAAAATAAACTACCAATAACAATTTCCATCCTCAAAATACTTGCCCTATGGTTAAATTGATCCGCAATTGAAAACACAATTGTAATTATTCATTGAAAGCGGCGTAACCTTGGAACTTGAAAAAAATTCGCCCATTTACAGTTACTTTCCACGGGCACAACGCGCCACTGTAAGAGCCCGCCAATTTTGTGAAAGGTTTTTGTCCCGAGGGCCCATCTTCCTTGGCAAACTGCTTATATGTAGTTAAAAATTTATAGATTTTTGCAAATCCATTAAGTAACTTTGGTTAACCGCAGCATACTTTCAAAACATTCTCTCGGGTAAAACTCCCCCTATTATTCCTTATTTATTGTTCGGGTCGAAACCAGAAAAAATAAAAATGGCTTGTAAAGAAACGGAAATGTTTATTTCGTTCTTCAAAGCAAAGAATAGAATTGTAAAATCGAATCATCAGTTGTTGGCTAAGAGGTAACTGCGTTCTTTTGTGAATGTAAAAGGCGAAATGTCCCTGACTGCAAGAATTTTATTGAAAGATATATTTTTACATTTTGCTCGCCTGCCGTTTGTTGTATTTTGGATTACTTGTCAAGATTTGTCTTCGAAGTTTTCTGATTTTCCTTCTGAAAAGTTTCAAGCTCATTATAAAAACTTTTACGCTTAATTCGTCAATGCATTGACAATTTTCATCCTCATGCTGAATTTTCATGCTGCAAACATTTTGTTGTAAAGTTGATAGGGCCAGAAAATTGCGTTCTTGTTCTTTTTTAATTAACTGCCTGTCTTACGTCAGAAAATAATTACTATCACGATGTTTACAACGTTTCGCTGCCGGTTTACACGATTTAAAATTTGTTCAACATTTTTATTTAACGGAACAGCTTATTCGTATAATCGTAAGTTACAACTGACTCGTTTAAAATGCGATTGCTGTCTTATATTGGTATTCCACGCAAACTAGAATATTCGATATCTCGAAGTCTCGAAGGCAAAATATCCCTAATTACTTGTAAACCTCGACAGGCATCTTAAAGCTTCTAATAAACAACTTTTAGCTTCATAATCCGTTCCAGTTTTCAGTTCCTTAAATAGTATACAGCCGTGCCAATTCTCGATGTTTGTTAAAATTTCAAATTTAATTATTTACAATTGTTGAAATTTGGAAATTAAAGTTTAAATTTAGCAATTGAAATCTCAATTCCAAAACAATTTTAATATTCATTTAAAAAGCTTTTGGCAAAATTTCAACATGAGTTAAAATTTAAAATAAAATCTGGAATTTCAGAATAAAGTCAAAAGAGTGATAAATATGGGATCTAAAGACGAAATGGCGAAAAATAATCAAATTTTAGATATTTATGCTAAAAATAAATAAATAATACAAATGAATCAAATTTCATAAAAACAATTCTCTTGGAAAATCAAAATTTTATGAAGAAGTAATTACTCAAAATAGGAGTTATAGGAAAAAAGTCAAAATTTGCCAAAAAATGTTTAAAAAAGTCAAAACTTCCAGATAGAGTCAGAATGTCCAAAAACGGTCAAAATTCAAAAAGAAAAATAAATTTTGAAAAAGGACACCGTTTTTGAAAATTGAGAAATTAAAAAAGTTGCATATATTATATATTATATTATATATATATCATAAATAAGTGGAATTTTTCGAAAAAAGTAGAAATTTCAAGTCAAAATTTTTAGAAGAATCAACATTTAAAAAAAACGTTAATGTTAAATAAAGTCAAAGTTAAAAAAAAATAATGTTTGAAAAATGATGGAAATTTATAAAAAGTCAAAATTGTCAAAAATTTCGTAAACGTTGGAATATTTAAAAAGGAAAGAAAAGTTTAAAATTTGCCAAAGTCGTAATTTTTATATAAACTCAAAATCTCCAAAAAAATTAAAATTTTTAAAAAGTATAACCTTTCAAAAAACTCCAAAATTTCCAACAAAAGCAAAAGAGATGTTCGAAAAACCAAAATTTTTAAAAAAAGTAACATTTTCAACTTATTTCGGAAATTCTGTCATTTTTTGATCATTTTCACTTTTTTCAAATCGAAATTTTTTGAACCTTTTGAAAAAAGTGGTTATCTAAAAATATTAAAATTTTTTTAAAGAGTCGAAATATTTACGCAATACTGAATTTTTTAAATTCAAAATTTACAAAAAGTCGAAATTTGTCAAAAAATTGTAAAAAAGTCAAAACTGTCAGATATAGCCAAAATGTCCAAAAATCCAAAAAGAAAAATAAATTTTGAAAAAGGACGTCATTTTTGAAAATTTAGAAATTTAAAGAAGTTGAAAATGTTCATAATAAGTGAAATTTTTTGAAAAAATTAGAACTTTCGAGTCAACATTTTTAAAGGATTCGAAATTTTAAAAAACTGCAAATGGTTACTAAACTCCAAGTTAAAAAAATAATTTTTAAAAAATTGTGAAAATTTATAAAAAAGTCAAAATTCTCAAATATTTCATAAATGTTGGAATATTCAAAAAGGGAAGAAAAATTTAAAAGATAGATCAAAATTTACCAAAAGTCGTAATTTTCATATAAACTCAAGGTCTTGAAAAAAATCGAAATGTTTAAAAAAGTATAACTTCAAAAAAAGAATTTCCAACAAAGGCAAGAGACAAAATTTTCGAAAAGTCAAAATTTTTTAAAAAGTGACATTTTCAACTTATTTCGGAAATTCTGTCATTTTTGATCATTTTGACTTTTTACAAATCGAAATCTTTTGAAAATTTTGAAAAAAGTGGCTATCTGAAAGTATTAAAATGTTTTAAAGATTCGAAATATTTACGCAACATCGAATTTTTTAAATTCAAAATTTACGAAAAGTCGAAATTTGTCCAAAATTTTAAAAATATCAAAACTTCCAGATAGAGCCAAAATTTCCCAAAACGGTCTAAATTCAAAAAGAAAAATAAATTTTGAAAAAGGACACCATTTTTGAAAATTTGGAAATTTAAAGAAGTTGAAAATGTTCATAATAAGTAAAATTTTTTGAAAAAAGTAGAACTTTCGAGTCAACATTTTTAAAAGAATAGAATTTTGTTAAAAATCTAAATGTTTACTAAAGTCAAAGTTAAAAAACATAATTTTTAAAAAGTGGTGGAAATTTATAAAAAAAAGTCAAAATTGTCAAAAATTTCATAAATGTTAGAATATAGGAAAGAAAAGTTTAAAAGATATGCCAAAATTTACCAAAAGTCGAAATTTTCATATAAAATCAAGAACTTTACGAAAGGCGAAATTTTAAAAAATATATAACTTTTCAAAAAACTCCGAAATCTCCAACAAAGGCAAAATACGAAATTTTTATATAAATCAAAATTTGTAAAAAACAGTAAAATTCTCAATTTATTCCGGAAATTCTCTTTTTTTGATCATTTTGACCTTTCTCAAATCGAAATTTTTTGAAAACTTTAAAAAAAGTAGTTATCTGAAAATATTAAATTTTTTTAAAAAGTCGAGATATTTAAGCAATATCCAGTTTTTTAAATTCAAAATTTACAAAGAATCGAAGTGTTAAAAAGCAATGATTTCGGAAAAAAGTTGGACCAAACTCTCAAAAGGGGACTTGAAATTAGTCAAAATTTTCAAAAAAGTCCAAAGTTTCCAAAAACTACTATTTTTTAAAAAGCTAATTAAAGTTTAAGAAACGTTAAGCTTCTTAAAAGGGCGAAATATTTCTTTTAACTCAAAAAACTTTTAAGTTAAAAAACGAAATATTTTTGAAAAGTAGAATCTTTCCAAATTATCGAAATTTTCAAAGAAGGCAAGATTTCAATAAAGAGCAAAAATGTTCAAATAAGTCACAATTTTGTTATGTTCAATTACTCAATTTATAAAAAAAGTCAAATTTTCAATTTTTTTCTCGAAATTTTGAATTTTTCTGATTTTGACTTTTTTAAAAATTGTAACTCAAAATCGAAAGGTTTTGAAAATTTTGAAAACAAATAGATATCTGAAAATACAGGCTGGACCATAAGTAATGGTACACAGAGCGATGGTGGATTTTTCGAATAAAAATAATGTGATTTAGCTACATTTACCTTCTACCAAAAGTTGATATTAAAAGAGAAAAGAGTCGAAATATTCAAAAATATCGAAATTTTCGAATTACAAATTTTCATAAATCAAAATTTTTGAAGAAGGCAGAATTTCTTTAAAAAAATCAAAACTTTGACTCAGAAAACGAATTCTTCCAAAAAGAGACCAAATTTGCCAAAAACCTTTTGAGGATTTTAATTTTCACAAAATGTCGAATTAAAGATAAATTAAATTAGAAAGAAAAAGATGAAAATTTGAAAATGTCGAAATTTTGCAACGCTCAAAATTTTCAAAAAAGTCAAAATTTTGAAAAAAAGAAAAAGTCGAAGTTTACTATAGAAGTCAAAATTTAAAACAAAAGTTGAAACCTCCAAAAAGATCGGAATTTCCAGGAAAAAATCCAAATATTTAAAATGGGTTTGGAATGAAAAACACCGAAATTTTCAAAAAGCCCAAAATTTAAAAATCTAAATTTAGGGTAAAACTAAAGTTTTAATAAATTTATAACAAAAATAAATTTATAAGTCAACATTTCAAGAAAAAAAGCGAAAATTATCGAAAAAAATGAAAATTTCTAAAAGAGATAAAATACTGAAAAAAGAAGAATTCATGAATAAAAGTGGAAACTGTACCATAAATCATAAATTTCCTTAAAAAAATCCGAATTTAAAAAAATGTTGCAACGAGAAAAGTCATAGTTTTGAAAAAAGACCAAATGTTTAATAAAGGATGGATCAAGAAAGATCTAAATTTTCGAAAAAAACACATTATATTGAAAAGAAGTCAAAATTTTCAAAAACCATTCGAAATATTTAAAATTTTTAGAAAGGTCAAAAAAAGACAAAATCCAAAATATGTAAATTAAAAAAAATCGAAATTTTTAAAAGAAAATTGTTTTTTTAGTCTAAATTTTCAAAAAAAGTCGCACTCGTCAAAAAACCTGGATTTTCAAGAACGTCAAATTTGAGACAAAATGCGACAAAATCTCGATAATTTAAAAAAATAAAAATTCTATACTGCCACTCTTTTCTTCGTAGCTTGAAGCTAAAATTAGGAATTTGCACACAAATAAATTACCATTATTTATGTGAAAAACGAGAATTTCTTTGCTTTAAAGACAAAATGGGTCGAATTTCGAATACAAATGATTTTATTAATAATAATTAATTTTCTTACAAGCTCAAAACATAATTTTCGAACTAAAGATTTTCAGAAAAAACACAATATATTCAAAAGAAATCAAAATTTTCAAAAAAATTCAAAATACTTTAAATTCTGAGAAAGGTCAAGAAAAGACGAAATTCAAGAAATATAAATTAAGAAAAAAATCGAAATTTTTAAAATATAATCGATTTTTAGTCAAAATTTTCAAAAAAAGTCGCATCCCTCTAAAAAAACCTGGATTTTCAAGGACTTAAATTTACGACAAAATGTCAAAATTCATTAAAACGATTCAAAATAAAAAAAAAGACGAAATGTAAAAATGAAGAAATTTTCAACAAATCTCGATAATTTTAATAAAAAATATTATGATTTAAAATACAAAAATATCTTATGTTGCCAAATGGCAACTGGATGCATTTAAGGTTTAAACAAAACGTGTTCCTTTTTTGTAAAATCGAGTTACGAGGGTTACTGCAATTGCAACCTTCGTTCATAATTCAAAAGTTCTGAATTGCAAGCGAAGGTACCAATTCCAAAAAATGTACCCCTCTTAAAAATTAAATTTATATTCTAATGGTAACGTTGTGCTTTCATCGGCGGCTGCAATTCTGCATAACATTTAAATTGAAATTACCTATAACATAAGTTTTATTTCGTTTCTTGATTGAATTATTTTGAATTACAACCGCCGCTTGTAATTCAGCCTTTCTGGATTGCAAGCGGAGGTTGCAATTTGAAAAACTTTGTAAAAAACGTGGCATCCAAGAAGACAAATTTCATTTTGTAGGAAATTTAAATTATTTTTTCTGAATTGCAACCGTCAACAATTCAATTTAGAAAATCCAATTAAAAAGCTTGCCCCCGGATAGGTATCTTAGTTAAATTTTATGATTTGTCAAAGTGGCATTGTACCATCTTATCGGTGATGCCCTTATTTCTAACGGTGCTTTTACACTAGACACTTTATTTCGTATATTTCTCTTTGACATAAATATATTTTCTGACATAAGTGTCAACTATCCTGAGAGAAGCTATCTCCTCTCAGTTGTGTAGATAAGTCTCGAATGTCAGAGAGAAATGTAAGGATTAAAGTGTCTAATCTTAACGACAATGAATAAAAATAAGTTCGATAAAACGTTTTTCTCTGGGGAAATACGTCTTCATTAAAACTTCTAAAATCACGCCACGTGTTACGCCCATGTCTTAAATTTCCATACGCAAACTGAAATGTTTGCGTTCAGCACTTTAATCAATAAGGGGCCTGAGGTTGAAATCTTGTTCATTAATTATCGGGGGGGTTATTATCATAACAACGTGTCAAATTTTCAAGATATTGATTTTCGATTTGGCCCTAAAGACTTCGAAAAGTTACAGCAGAAAACTTTATATTTAAAACAAAACTCCAGCCCTTTTAATTCCCGCTAACGCTTTATTATTTTTCGATCAGTAAACTTGATAATATTCGATGCGTTTAGCTCGATTTGTTTGGAAGTTCAGGAAATGACGAGACGAGATAAATATGTATTTATCCCTAGCGATATCAAAGAAGCGTTTTAAAGCAGAAAAAATAACGTTTCCAAGCGATAATTACTTTTCATCACTCGGGTTGATAAAGACTTTTCCGGATTAATTGTAAACGGAACATTGTTGCGCTCGTTTTTGATTAATTTTCGCTTTCTGGAAAGTATAGAGTTCTCTTTAATTAACTAGGTCGAATATGAGTGGTATTTAAAACATTATATTACTGTCATCACATTTATCATTTCAAGTGTTTCGATGGTAATCGAAAGGTCAATAAATTTAAATATAGATTGAATACAACTTCCTGATTTTTTAATATCACTGAAAGCTTTAAGGTTACCCGCAGGAAAGCTTTCAGATTTAGGACGAGTTTACAAATCAACATTGGCGTGGTTATGGGTATTAGGAATTTGATTTGTAAATTTATACTGATTTTTTTCATTTAGCGACAAACGAAAATTTGAATACCAGTTTATCGGTAATTTACTGGTAATTTTTAATTTTTGAAAAATAACCTAAACGATATTTACAGGTTCTTAATTAAGATCAGACTATTTGGTTTAGTCTTCGAAAATGTTCATGGCCGCCAGGACCGGACGTGCAAGGCGTACACCACCGAGGGGGCTGCAAAAGTGAACAAGGGAATTTTTTTAGTCGTTAAAAATACTTTGTACTAGAGGCCTGCACGAGTGAGTACGGCATCGTCAGATTACAGGTACAAGTACTCGTTTGCCGAGTACAACGATGCCGATTAGGGTAATCGTGACGTGATGAGACGAGTATGAGTAATAATCGGCATCGCGTCTGATTTTGTAATCGGCATCGCTTGGAGAAATAAAGAGGCGCGTAATTTTGAAATATATTTTCTTGGAAACGACTGTAATGATTTCTATTAAATTTTCTAACACGAGGTTCTTTGAACCAACAAAGCAATCTAGGTCGGTCCCGTTTTGATTGTAATTCTAGATCATTTTTACATTTTATACCTTTACCTGCATACCTATATTTTCTTGGAAACGGCTCTAACGATTTCAATGAAACTTTCTAACACGAGGTTCTTTGAACCAACAAAGCAATCTAGGTAGGTCCCATTTTGATTGTAATTTTAGATCATTTTTACATTTTATACCTTTACTAGTCAATATTTCATCCAATCCCAATCACTGTTGCCACGACCACTTCTTTCGTTAGCGTGTTATATTAATCATTTTTTTTTCAATTTCGACATTTTTCGAAAATTTCTATATTTTTGTCTAAATTTTTCGCTTGTTTAATTTGTTTTTTTTTTTTCCAAATTTTCTTATATTATTTTGAAAACACTATTAAAATTGTCTACTTTCGAACCTTCGACTTCTTTCAACGTCTTTTTAAAAAATTTGCCTTGTGAGATTTTAAAATTTTTTTTTCCAAATTCCAATTTTTCAAACTTTTTAACTTTTTGTGAAATTGATGTCGAATTTTTTAAATGGTTGAATTTTTCTCAAAATATTGTTTTTATTTCAAAATTACGACTTTTTTTTTATTAAAATTTCGACTTTTTTAAAAATCTTGGCTCTCTTATAAATGTTTGACTTTTGAAAATTTCAAATTTAGCATTTTTCTAAATTTTAAACTAAAATTTTCGAAACTATATATTTAAAAAAAACCGAAATTATCAAAAAAATTTTCGACTTTTCCGATAATTCAATTTTTTTTAGAATATTGATGTTATTCCAAAATTTATATCTTTTGTTCACAAAATTCGACTTTTTGTCAAAATGTTGCCCCTTTTTAAAGACTTTCAACTTTTTCTCATATTTTCGACTTTTTTCATAATTTCGCCTTTTTTACAAGCTTAGACTTTTTCGAAAATTCGTACTTTTTGAAAGTATAGATTTTTTTTGAAAATTTTGACCATTTAATGTGTAGATTTTTTTCGAAAATTTAATTTTTCTTTTTGAAAATTATTTTTTTCATCACTTCCATTTTTCGAAAAATCTTCCTTTTTTTAATTTACGTCTTTTGTTTACGTTTCGAACAACTTGTCCAAAAATTTGTGGTATTTTTGAAAATTTCAACTTTTGAAAGTTTAAATTTTTTCCTAAAATTAAGCCTTTTTAAAATCTTGATCTTTTCCTCTTTTTGAGAATGTTTTTTTAAATGTATAATTGTTGAAAGCTAATCTGTTTTAAAAATGTCAGTTTTAAATTTTCGAGTTTTTTCAAAATTTCCCTTTTTTCAAAAATTGAAATTTTTTGAAAATTGTACCTTTTTGAACTATTTTTTAAATTTCAATTATTTTTTAAATTTCGATTTTTTGCAAACTTTCGATTTTTTTGTTGAAAATTTCGCTTTTTTTTAAATTTGCACTTTCGTTTGAGAATTTCGGTTTTTTAAAACGTCACATCTTTTTAAAATTTTGTAAATGTCAACTTTTTTCCAAAATTGAAACTTTGAGTTTTTAATCGACATTTTAATTTTTTGAAAATTTTGAGTATTTGACTGTTATTTCAAAATTTTAACCATTCAAAACTTCGCCTTTGTCTAAATATTAATTCCCCAAAATGTCGTCCTTTTTTTAGAAAATTTCGATTTTTCTGACAATTTTGGCTTTTCTTCAATATTCAGACTTCGACAATTTTGACTTTGCTTAAAATTCGATTTGGTGAAACTCAAAAAATGTATCAAATTTTAACTCTTTTAAAAATTTTGATTTTTTTTTCAATTTTTTTTATCCCAAAAAAAATTGAGTTTCCTGGTAATTTTGTCTTTTTTTAATAACGTGACTTTTTAAAAATTTAGATTTTTTAAAAATTCGATTGAAACTTCTTCAATTTTTTTTAAATCTCAACATTTTTTAAACATTTTGACTCTTTGAAATTTTAGATTATTATTATATTAACTGTTTGAAAAATTTTGAATTTTACTGAAAATTATCTCAGTTGTTGAAATATAGCCGAATTTTTCGAAGTGTCAAAATTTTGACTTTTTTGAAAATCTCAACTATTTTTTTGAAAATTTTAACTTTTAGCATTTTTTAAAATTTTAATTGTTTTAGAAAATTTTAATTGCAAAATTTTCAATTTTTCAAAAATTTCTACTTTTTTTGAAAATTTCGACTTTTTGAATGCCAAAATTTAAAACAAATAGTTTTAAATTTTGGCCTTTTTTAAAATTTAAACCGATATTTAAAATTTCTTACTTTTTGAAAATTTCGACTTCTTTAATTGTCAACTTTTTCAAATTTTCGATTTTTTTTAATTCCTGCTTTTGTGGAGATTGGCTTTCAAATTTTCGAGTCAATATTTTTTTGAAAATCGTTACTACTTTTTCAATTTTACATGTGTACTTGTTACATAATCAAATCTCTCTTCCTTGGACAAATATCGAACTATAAGGGGTTTTTTGAACTTTTGATTATTTCTCGAAGTTTTATTTTTTTTTTATATTCTACTTCAGGGGTTCCCAACCTCGTGCCCGCGGGCGCCATGGTGCCCGCGGAACGATTGGTATGTGCCCGCCACTAGTCGACAGAGACAGAATTTTTTCATAAATATTAATTAAAAATGTGAATTATTTTTATTTATTTGTTAGAGTTTAAATATTTTTGAGTGCCTAGGTTTATGAAATACGTTCGTATGTTTGCGATATTATATAAAATTGAATCATTTTTCGGTTGGACATATTTATGCGATTCATTGTTTTCAAACATGAACTTATAAAATCAAGATATAGATCTCGACTCACCGATGAGCATCTTTATGATTGTTTGCTAACAGGATTATGGTCATACTCTCCCAATTATGAAGCACTGGCCAATAATATGCAATGCCAAAGCTCATATTGATATTATATTTTTTATAAAATGTTTTCTTTGTATTTGTTTTTTGTTTTCTTTGTTTTCGTTTTTCCGTGTGTATGAAATTTGAATAATAATTTATTATTTTGAAATATTTTTGTTTATTATTTATTTACAAATTATGAATATAAGAAAATAAATTATGGAAAAATGAGAAGTTGTGGAAGGAGTTTGTAGATTAAAAATAGGTGGTGCCCGCCACTTTACCGATATTTTATAATGTGCTCTAGAGTACAAAAAGGTTGGGAACCCCTAGAATCTACTTTTTTCCAAAATTACTTCAAAAAAGATTCCAAATTTTCAATTTTTCTGGTAATTTCATTTTTTTTCAAACTATTGATGTTATATTAAAATTTGTATTTTTTTGCCCAAAGTTCGACTTTTGTCAAAATTTGGACTCTTTTAAAGACTTTCGATTTTCTTCATATTTCCGATTTTTTCAAATCTGTTACTTTTTTTCAAAATTTCGATAGCAGCGGACAACTATATTTATTTTTCAGTGGATGAAACTACGGACAGTTGTGGACGATGTATCACAAATTTAATTATTGGAATTTTAAATGCAGACAAATTTGGTGCAGGTTATTTAATAAGTGCAAAAGAGCTTGACAAAACCAATAACGCAACAATATGTAGGTTTGTAAACGGGGGACTTAAAAATTTTTTTCTTCCAGCTGCTTGTCGATTTGAAAAAGTAGTAGATACTGACCCTTACATGATAAAAGCAGGTCAAAATCAAAAAATGTTTACCCCAATTTAAGTTAATAAAGTCCTTACGCAACTGTTTGCAATACAGATTATCCAAATTAAAAAGATTTTTTCTATATTATATACATATCATGCATATAATCGTGCATATTTTTGTGAATTATCTGCATATAATGGGGATTTCAGGTGCATATATATGGGCATATTCTGATCATTTCTTGTGCATATGAATCCGAGCCTTGCTAATATATAAATTCGATAGTGTTTGTTAGCCTTTCACAGCACAATTACTGGACCGATTTTGACAAAAATTGGTATAAACATTCCTCGCGATGTGGAATATCTAGTAGGTTACTTTTTATCCCAAACTTATACCTAAAAAGGTTAAAAAAACTTTATAACTGTGTCGCACGATGTAAACAATCATAGAGAAACGTAGTGTCAACTCTGTGCTCTTCATTTTGACAGCGGCTTTTCTGTCTTCTTACGTTTCGATAAGACATATTTATCGCAAACAGTTCATGAAATATCAAAATTTGAAAAAGTTAAAAAGCTTTTTAACTTTAAATAAAATTGTACGCACAAGCAATATCGACTAAATAAATAGCCTAAAATTTCCCCAAAAAAGTAATTTACATTAAGTGAAAGTTTCATCAAAATCGATTCAGCCGTTTCAGAGAATGCCTCGCACAAAAGAACGGACAGACAAAAATTCTAAAAACACCATTATGGATTTTTATATTATGGAAAAAACGATATGAGCTTATGAAGAGATGGTTATTTTGAAATCACAGGCACTAATTTTTTAATAGAAAATAACTAAAAAGGTTATTCGCATGAGCTTCCTAGCAGGACTGTTAAATTGGTTGAATACCCCATGCGAAGACGATTGAAGTAATATCTGATTTAAATCGAATTTTGAACAAGTAAAATAAAAATGCCCACTTTCTTGAAGTTAATGCTATTAACAGGTAGTTTTAATACACACTGTGGCTTGTTTGTGCTTTGAAAGGCTCTAACACACTTCCTGTCAGTAGTAGGAAATCTTGTTAGCTCTCTCGTAGAGTGAATTATTTAAACCCAACTGTGGTTCAAGTGCTTTTAAGTTAAACGTAGTTCAGTGCTGATGTAAGCGCCTAAAACCAAACAGACCTCTTACTTTTTCAGCGCATTTTCCGAATATAATACCCCGAATACTCGAACTTTTATCTACAATTCTTCTAGTGCTGACGTTAAAATTTAATTATCGTTTCCATTTTATTAAAGCTGCAAAAAAGCAATTTTAGGCGGCGTGCCCTTTCGAGCGGAAACAAACGCTAGAGAGCCGTTGAAAACTGAATCAAATTAGGGTTACTTCCAAATTGCAATATATATTTTCATTGAATTTTATTTTAGGGGTCAATTGCTGCGAAATTAATTATAGAGGTCTGGCTAAATGCAAAGAATTGTGTGTTCCGATTTAATTGCAGTAACAAAAACTTGAATTTGCTTTTTTTTCTTTGATGAAACGGGCTGGTCTTTGGTTATCTTCAAAAAAAGAGAGAAACAGTTTCTCTCTGAAGATGACAGCTTGGCTGTCGAAACGCGTTAGAGCAACCTTTGTTGTGTTTTTAATCTTTCTTGGTTTCAGGGAACAAGTTCTGTATTTCAATTTTTTAATTTGCTTACTTTGTTGCTCTCTATATGCTACACTGTGCAAAAGTATTGTTGCGGACTATCGGTTCGAATTGATTAACACGTGAATTGAATAATGCCCACTTTATTTTCAAACTAAACTCGGATCACTACAACTGAACAATTAACTCACTTATTGACTTCTAACTGCTAACTCACTACTTAACTACACTCACTCTAACTGACTTAACTCAAGGGAAAGGCGACCGCCTTATATAGTTTTGGCTTCCAGGTTCTAAAAAAATCTCGCAGATAAGGTTTATCGTTTGCCGAAATTTCTGGAACGCTTATCTGCCATTTGTTTCATTGTCGCGGCCGCTTTCCCCTTATGCGATCTTTCTATAAACTTTTCTTACGTACTAAATCCTACAATTTACATTTTGTTACAGTATTATGTAGTAGTGATTCCAGAATAATTATTTATTTTCAAATTTCGAGTTTCTTTTTAAAATTTCGATTCTTACTCGATATTCGAATTTGTAGTTGAAATTTAAAAAACAGATGTCAAAATTTCTAGGAAACACTTATAACTTCTATTTTTGTTTTGATTTTTTTAGAAACACCTACTTTTTCTAGAAATTTGAACTTTACATTCCAAATTTTAATTTTTCCTTAATATTTTTAAAGTTGACTTTTTCTGCATTCCGAAATTTTTGGATTAAAATCGTTTTTGTGGTTAGGAATAAACTTTAGCGAAAATGCCCAGAAACTTTAGAAGAAAGTTGAAATTTTACTAAGAAAATATTCAAATGATCTATAATATTTTGAACTCAAAATAAAAAGATTCGGCAAACTTTCTTTTGCGATAGGATTTATATTAAAAAAAAATTAAAAACTCTACTTAAAAATGTTCAGTGTTTTTCTTTTATTTCTATTTTTGTTCCATTGGAGTTTAAATTTCAAACTTTTCATTTTTTTTTAATTCAAAAGTCAAATTTTCGATTTAAATTCAAACCTTCAACTTTATTCCTGAAATTATGAGTAAACAGTGAAAATTTAATACAGTTAAACCTCCCTATAACGAAATCCTAAATCCTTCAAAAAAATTCGTCATAGAGAGGTGGCATTGAAAATACATAAATCATATGTAAAAGTTCATATGCTTGCAAGGATTCCAAATTTGTTAGCGCACTCCTTTTTTTAAACCCTGATTATAACACTATTGATCAATTCAACTTTTTTTGCTGAGCGTTAAATCTTTTTTTCTTTGACATCTTCTTGCAGTTTTACTCTTCTTACCTTTCTGGTACAAGAAATCAACTAAAAAAGAAAATCTTTTTTGCTCTAACATGCCAACAAAGTCATTAGCTTGGGGTAAAAATAAGAATTTTCTCAGAACCGAAGGCAATTAAAAACTAATTAAACCTGGGAAGGTCATTAGTATGAGGATCATAAAAATTTAGAAATGGAAGCATTTACAAACTGATTAAACGTCCTAAAATCTTGGTTCAAAAATTCCCTGTATTGTATTCGTTAAATAGAGGTAATTTATATTTAAATTTGCTTAAAATGTTGCGTTCTGTGAAAAGTTCGTTATGTAGAGGTATTCGAAGGTTCGTTATAGGGAAGTTTGACTCTAGTTAAAATTTGGCTAAGGCAAAAAGTTCGCAATAGAAATTACAATTACGCGAGAAAAGACGACATTTTCTAAAAAAAAAGTTTGACATTTTGAAATGACAATAAACGTTTCCCGAAAAATTCAATTCCATTTTTTAAGTTTTTTAATTTCAACTTTAAATGAATACTGGATAGTATTTTCGTAACTTTCGGGACCCTGTTTTGAAAAAAATATTCAGATTATTTTCATTTTTGCCGGCGAAAATTTTGAGAGAATTAAATATTTTGTGTTGGGAACAAATCGAAATTTCAGAAAAATAATAGAAATTTGAAAAAAAAAAGTTAAATTTCGGAAAAAACTCAACTTGTAACCTAAAAATCAAAACTGATTTGTTTGATTAAAAACGAGTTTTTGAGAAAAATATTACTTTGGAGAAAACTCAAAATGTTGGAAAAAATGTAACATTTAAAGGAATCTCATTTTTTTGCTGGAACGGACTGGTCCTTGGCTATATTCAAAAATTAAAATACAAATCTTTCTTGGTTTCGGGGAACAAGATTTGTATTTCAAGAATCTTATAGTAAATTTTGAGTTTTTCCAGGAATTCCTATTTTTCTCGAAGTTTGAGGGATAAGTTTAAAGTTATTAATATTTTTTAAATGTCGATTTTAATGTTAAAGTGTTGACCTTGAAACCCAATTCTTCAAATTTTAAATTCAGAATTGTAAACATCATTTGAGATTAAAACTTCCAAAAAACGTTGAGGTTTTGAGGGGGATTATTTTCAAGTTTACACAAGTTTCTTAATGGGAGCACTATCACTTCAGAATGATTTTTCCATTGGTAGGAAAGACACTGAGTTATCGTGTTCTTTTATTTTGATTTTAGGTTTTTGAAGAAGCCCATTGCGATTGTGGGCGAGATGTCGGACATTTTAAGTCCTATCTCGGACCAGGTATATTTTATATTGATATTTTAAATTCAACTCAACCCCCTTTTTTGATTTGATTGTAAACATTAATTTATCGTATCAAATATGCCAATAAAAACCCATTTGGAGATCGCAGTTCATAATCACTGATTTTTGTCAAAGTCAAACTTTTAAATTCTTTTAATTTCCACCTTTTTAACGATTAGCTGTGGAAAAGGTTTGATAGCAGAAATGGATTTATCGCATTAAATATGCTAATAAAAACCTATTTAGAGATCGCAATTCATAATCACTGATTTTTGGCAAATCAAAATTTCAAATTTTTGGAACTCTTAATGTCTATCTCTTTAACAATTAGAGGTAAAAACACTTTGGTTGCACTTTGATTTATCGCATCAAATATACTATTTTAGAGATGACAATTCATAATCACTGAATGTTGGTAAAGTCAACGATTCAAGGTTTTTGGTACTTTAAATCTCTTAAGTTTTGAACGATTATTAGTAGCATCCTAATAGGTTACACCATTTTGGAAATATAAAAATCTAAAATAAAGCATATTGTTCAAAGCTGTCAAAAATTTTATTTTCTACAAAACAAACGATATATGTATTTTTGAGATATTTTCCATGTCTGGTTAAACTGTTTTGAAAATAGGTTCCCCTTTATTGCGCTATGGGATTACTGATGAGTACTAATAATAACAAAACGGTTGGGTTGAAAGTGCGGCCATTTGAAAATTGAATGCCCTAATTATCCTGTCCAACTGATACCTGCAGAAATGGAAAGGTTGAAAATGCGACCACTGAATCTGCGGCGACCCTTATTATGCACTGATATTGTTTATAGATTGTAAAATTTAAATTTCCTTGTATCCAAAAATTTCTTCCCTTTTACAGATTCGAAACTGACAAATTGTTTCCTATTTCATTTGGTTTTTTTACTGGTTGCTGTAATTGTATATTTGCTGGCCGTTTAAAGCTTAAATAGGGAAACTATTTTTTTGTATTTAAAAATGTCGACAAACTCAAAGTTTCAATTTTTATTTTATTAACATCATATACCGTCTTTTTGTAATCTTTGCTTTCTAAAAAATTTTTACATAAACCCATTTTTTAATGTATCTAGGATCCTATATCCAGATCCGCAAATAGGGGGGCAAAGAGGACAAATGCCTTGGCACCCGCGCTTTATGGGACCCTGGTAATCAGCCATGTTAGTAATTCGTGAATTACAAAAATGTTGAAGGCTTCCCTTTCTCAAAATTTCGTAGGTTTTTTATCTGTCTCAAAATTTGAGCTGTTTTTCTTATCAAACATTCCATGTTTATGTTTTTTAAACTCGAAAATGCTTCTAAATTTCGAATTTTTTGAAGCTTTTCAGTTCAAACCTAAAAAATGCTCCTTTTCAATGCCTGTCATTTAAAAGATCAGCTTTTAAAATAATCAGAATTTTCTGGAAAAGGCAAATTTTTCAAATATCAAATTTACAAAAATTCGCAATTCGAGAGTCAAAATTTTGAAACAAGTGCTAAATTTACAAAAAAGTCGAAATTTTGAAAAATGCTCGATATTTTGAAAAAAAGAAAATGAGAAAATGTCGAAATTTTCAAAAAAGCGGGCATTTTGAAAAACGATCGAAAATTTTCAAAAATACTAAATTTTGAAAAAATCCAACTTTTTAAATAAAAATCGACTTTTCTTAAAAAGTGGAATTTTTCAAATAAGAGTTAAATATGCATATGTCTGAATCCCCAAGAAAACAAGAATTTTTCAAAAAATTGATTTACAAACATTTGAAGATTCGAAAGAATGTCAAATTTTTAAATAGGTTCAGAATTTTCAAAAATAGTCGCAAAATTTTTGAAAAAAGTTAAAACTTCAAAGAACAATCGAAATTTTGATAATAAAATATCAAAATTTTAAAAATAGGGGAGATTTTGAAAAAAAAATCGAAAATGATAACAAAGGCGAAGTTTTCAAAAGAGTCAAATTTTTCAAATAAGAGTCAAATTTATATACGTCAGACTCTTAAAAAAATAGGATTTCTGTAAAAGAAGAATTTTTAAAACAGTCGAATTACGAAAATTCAAGAAATCAAAATTTTTAAAAATATCCTGGTTTTTAAAAAAAAATTGAAATTTCGAAAAAAAGTCGTAGTTTGAAAGTCAAAACTTCGATGAAAAGTCTAAACTTTTATGACAAAATGTCAAAATTTATAAAAATGAAAGTGGAAATTCTGAAAAAAGGTCTACAAATTCAAGAAAGTCTCAATTTTGGAAAAATCCAAGTTTTAGCAGTGTTGAAATTTTCGAAAAAAGTAGAATTTTTCAAATAAAATAAGTGTTAAATTTTAGCTTAATAGACGCAAAAAGGGTGGCCTAAGTGCTAACCTAAATTTTAGACAACCCACCCTAAAATCCAGAAAATCTAGAAAGTGTTAAATTTATATAAAAGTTGAACCCTCGGGAAAAGTGAATTTTTGAAAAAGGAAAAAAACGAAGTCTTCTTATTTTCATTGAGAAATAGTCAAAATTTTGAACTAAGTTGGAGATTTTCAAAAAATGTGGAAACTTTGAAAAAAAAAGGGGAACTTTAAAAATAATTTAGAACGATCCAATTTACAAATAACAAAATTTTGAGTCGAGATTTTCTGTCAAACACTTAATAATTAAAAAAATGGAATCTTACAAGAAGGTGCAAATTAGCAAGCCGAAATTTGGAAAAAAAATCGAAATTAAGCAAATATATTCTTTATGGTAGACTCTTGTTGGTCGAAAACACTTTGTTTATTAAAAATTGAAATACAGAACTTGTCTCCTGAAACCAAGAAAGATTTAAAAACACAACAAACGTTTCTCTGTGTTTTTTTAATCTTTCTTGGTTTCAGGGGATAAGTTCTGTATTTCAATTTTTGAAGATAACCAAGGAAAAATCCGTTCCACAAAACTATGTTTATAAATTTTATTTAACATTTCTGCGACTACATCATAGTTGAAAAAATGTTTCAAATTATTGTCAACTTTCATTACTAAAAGTTTAAATATTTCCAAATTGGGCCGCAGAAATGTAAAATAAAATTAATAAACTTAGCATACGCTTGCCAAAAGATTTTGAAGATTTTGAAGAGTCTAAATTTTCAAAATTAAGCTAAAATTTCGAGAAACAGTCGAATTTTTGAAAAGTAGTGGCAATTTTAAATGTACAAATTTTCAAAAAACAGGTCTAAATTTTTAATATCAATCGAATTCTGAATTTTCAAAAAGTTGATATTTTGAAAGAAAGGATGTGAACTTTTCAAAAAAAATGTTCCAAAATTTTAAGAACAGCCGAAATTGTAAAAAAAAAGCAAAAATTCTCATAAATGTCGAAATTTTCTAAAAGGTCGAAATTTTCTAAAAGATCGAAATTTAAGCAATTTAAAATTTTTAAAAATTCGAGATTTGTTTTTTTTATCGTCAAAACCTAAATTATGAATTAACCCTTTTATTTATTTTTTCTCATTTTGATTGTACCGGGTATCGTAGGGGCCCGCGCCCTCATAATTGTTACCGGGCCCAGAAATTCTCTGAGCGGGCCTGAATATATCAATCTTTAAAATAATTAGAACAAATTTGGTATCCCATAACATACATCATCAGTCGTATAAGTTTCATTGCTTTTTAGTATACAATCGGGCCCGTAACAAGGGGGGCTTCAGACTAGATAGAATTGAACTTTCCAAACGTGCGACCTTTTAAAAAGACATTTTTAATGGATCACTTTTGTTTTCGTACTGAAGTGCAAGGAATTTTGTTTTCAAATTTGGTGCCTTTTTTTATTATGTTGGCAGAAATGATTCGAAAAAAATGTCAGAAGAATTAGACTTTAGAATTGGTTTGAGTGTATTTTTTTAATATTTTAGTATAGTTGTATACAATAATAATATTAATAGTAAGTAGTATTGGACCGTGGCTTCTTACCTCTAACTTAAACGCAAAGACTAGTTTTAGAAAATGGATCGCAGCTCCCCCCTCCCCAAAAAAAATCCTGGTTACGGGCATGTATATAATTAAACAGTGAATTTTTAACATAGGTTGAAGATTTATACTTTATGAAACTTCACATATTTACTTACTAGTTCAATGGCTGTCATGTATATTTAAAGATATTTGGATCACCAACAATTAACAAAGATCTTTTCATTAACTACACTTTCAACAAGGTCGTAACGTTATTAGCCTCAATTATGAGAATTTCAACCTTAATTAAGTTTTGGCCGCACTTTCAACCCTAAATGAGCACTGGCCGCACTTTATGCAGCCGCACTTTCACAGACATCAACGAAACATTGATGTCTAATCGTGCTTAAACTCTAAAACCTCATTTCTGTCTCTACTGATTACAATGTTCCTTAATTGTTTTTATTTATTTCTTCAGAAATTTGTCAATAATTTCCACTTTTTTCAACAATTTAGATTTTTCTTAAACAAAATGTGACAATATTAACTAAGTCATTACATTTTGTTACACCAGTTATATGTTTTGCTGTTCCTTATTATTTTATATTTTCTTTTTTATTCTATGCAAAAGAACGGTGCTTTTTAATCATAATCTTTGATTTAATATCACAATTATGCACAACTATTAGACTTTATTAACGATTAAAAAGCAACAGATACTAAAAATTCCACAATGTTTCGATAAATATGTGGACCAGGTTTCGGTGTTAGCAAATATTTATCGAAACATTGTAGAATTTTTAATACATGTAACTTTTTAATCGTTAATAAAGTTTAATAGTTATGAATATTAAAAAATTCCACGAAATAAGGGCTGTAAATATCAATTATCATAGAACTATATTAAAAATCTTTCTAACCGTCATGTTACTCGGTGAATTTGATGTTTTAGGAAATCTGTCTGAGAATTTCACTTATAAAATTTAGGAGTGCGTATGTTACAAAAGTTAAATTACAAAAGTCAGTAGAACAATAAACGGTCGTCAAAACTGGGTTTTTCTTTGGACCCAGCAGTCGGGCGCTTGCATATTGGATATATTTTTTTTAATTTTTAAATTGCATAACTTAAAATTACGGCGTCGAATTGATGCATCCACCACTTTAAATAGTTGTGGAACAATTGGATTTATTTTTATCGTATTTGTATTTAAAATGTCTAACAGGTACAACGTATTAAATTGTTTATTATGGCTCTTTTAATGGTGCGGATAAAACAATGTATTGCACACGTATGAATAGGATATAAAAACACCTGAAAACAATCATATAAACTTTAATTGTTCCATATCAGTTAAACTAAGTGCTGGTGTCAAAGCAGCTATAAATTAAAAACCTCACACGTTTGAGTCGTCTTAATTGCAATTTTATTTCCTTTCACCTTGCTGTAATGGACCAATTAGTTGCTTTTAGTCCTAACTGGATTGAGACACTGAATTTTATACTTCGTGTGTTATCACTTGAAAACTTTTAATCACTGCAAGTGTTTTATTTCTATTTCGTTGAACGAATTAAGTTTCGCAAAAAAAAACGCATGTCAAGTGGCGATGTCAACTTATCAAATTAAATAAGTCGACTGATCCAACTGAATAAGTCGACATTTAAACCACCTACCACAAATCTCCTGATTAGGTGTAATAAACAAATTATCTTTATGTGCTTATGTGCCTTGTATTAAATTTATAATTAAATGAAAATTAGTTGGGCTACCAGGGTTTAATTATCTTCTGTAATTAAACCTGGCTTCTAAATCAGGTCGGATATTAACGAAATAAGCCGGGATATTATGGAACTAGAGTAAAAACAATATACACAGCCGCAGGAGAAAATGCCAGCTATAAATATTCCTCTGAGCTTCTAAATACAATTAAGAAAATAATCGGAAAATGTCAACCTCTTTTGGTATTCCTCTTTCGCAACCCAACACGTGTAATTGTATATTAGTGCCTACGCTTTGTATTTTCTAAAATTATGCTTCGCTTCCACTTCAGTTATTACGCCAAACTTATTCGATACTTCTCTTATTTATGTTAACAGAAGCATGGAATAAATTAGTCTTCATAACTTTGAATGCTTTGTTCGATATAGTTTTAACTTCTAACTCCTTTGAATAAATATGATTTTATAATGGAAAAGTTAAAGGAAATCTGAATAAATTAAACTCACTAGAAGTTTAATTTTAGACAAGTACAGAAGCAACTCTCATTCCGAATTTCCATGTACAAGTTTTGTGGTTTTAATTTAACTGTTACACTACGTTTGATATGTTATACTAACGGATACGAATTCCAGATAAAATACAATTATAGTTGATTTCATAAGTTATGTGCTAACAAATTTAAACTCCAATTTGTGGCTGGAGTGTACGCTCCTGCAGAGAAATTTACACGATGACGTTTGAGGATATTGCAACATACAACTTCGTAATTAACATCGGGGCAAACTAGCTAAACTAGCCACAAAGTCGCAAATAGCGTCGATTGACTTTCATTAATCATGTAGGGGTGGTGTTTTCATTATAACTGAAACTGGAAGTTTTGAAGGCAACAGGAAGTTGTAGATTTTTCTAAGGATTCCCCCCAAATGATGGCATTCGAAAGCAACCAATGTGACGCATACAGATAGCCCCTTACTGAGTTGAAGTTTACGCAGTATCGATTTTAGTACCATTGGGAAGGATTAGAGAAGACCTAGGAGAACAGGAACAAGCGGGGAAGGGTGACAACTAAGTCTACACTAATTGAGTAATTGTCCCTTTAGTGATACGTCATCAATTATTCAACCCTCAACGGTCGATTTAATAGACCAGCTGGAATATATTTTCCTCCTTCTTTATTTATTATCCCTTGGCGCTTAACCTGCTATCCTTCCAATAAAGTCGATGGCGGCCTCCGAAATTCGAATGTAGGACAAATGAAATTTGAGATTTTTTAAGAAAATCTAGATTCTTTTGTGGCTCATAACTCATAAACTGTATTTACTTAATAAAACTTCAAATACTGACTGACACACAACGCACAACCTAAACAAAAGTTTACTTACGAATTTCTTCATATAACGAGCACTGAGAAAGGATTTTTTAAAAATCGTCCCTAAGAGGGTAAAGTAAGAGATAAAATTTGTATGAATATTCCCCATTTTTGAAATTAGTAGTATCGAAATTGGGGTTTCGGCTTCTGTTTATAAATAAATCATTAGCAAAAGCGTGTTTAAAAATTCATCCCCTAAGAGGGCAAGATCTCCTTAATAATGTCTAACATTGATAGACTGACAACGCATGGCTAAGACAGTGCGTCTATATAGTATATATATATATATATATATATATATATAGTAGCCCTGAATGAAATTTTGCACATGAGTTAGTCCCTTAGACAACGTAGATGAGCATTAAGAAAGAGTTTTTAAAGTTTTAATCCCTAGGGATGTTACACAGATGACAAATGTTTGTGCGAAAGTTTGTCATTTTTTGAAGTTAGAAATATGGAAATTGGCATTTATAAATAAATATCAACTTTAAGAGCATTTTTAAAAATTCATCCCCCAAGGAATGAAACTTTGTATGAAAAGTGTCAATTTTGAAGTTAAAACCTTTGTTTGAGAAAAGTCGTATCATTCCTGAGATCTTGCCTTTGTCAATCAGAAATTTCATCGGGCACACGACTACAATACAATCAATAAATAAATATGAAAATTTCACAAATCATAATAAATCTTAGATTTTTTGGGGCGATTTTGCTTTAGAACAGTGGTCAGTAAACGTCGTCTCGCAAGCCACATTCGGCTCTTTTACCCCCCTAAAGTGTAGCTCTATAAAAGTGACAGTCATCGTCATGATTTAATTTGATGAATGAATGAATTTTTAGGATTAGGAGTTAGTATCTCTCTGAAGATCATAGCTTGGCTACTGAAACGCGTTAAAGCAATCTTTGTTGTGTTTTTAATCTTTCTTGGATTAAGGGGAAAGGCTTTCTATTTCAATTTCAGAAGAATCTTTAAAACGCTCGAACTGTTTCGTAAAATTTAGACATTTTCTTAAAAATCTGGTATTTAAAGTTGAATTTTTTAAATTTCTTCATTTGGAATTTGAATACAAAATTTCAAAAATAAGTCAAACTATTGACATTAATATCGAAATTTTAAATCTTTGAGTAAACAAAAATTTTAATTTATTTTAACTCAAAATAATTTCCTTTAAAATTTGGAATTTAGACTCTAATCTCAAATATTCAGCTTTTTTTAGAAGCAATAAGACTCTGAACAATGTTTCAAGTTGAAAGTGAATTAAATTGCACGAAAAAGTCAAATATTCCAGTTTTAAACCCTAATTTTGAGTTTGAATTGTAAATGTTGAGATTTTTATTTCGAAATCTTAAGTTTTTTCAAAGTTTTCGAAATATTTAGAATTCTTGAATTTAAATGAAATTTCAATATTTTTTCGGAGTAAAAATTTCAAAGACGTTAGAATTTTGAAATAAGGATTATAAACCCAAAAGTTTAAGAATTTGAAATTTAGAAAAAAAGAAACAGACATTTCTAAAAATTTCAATTTCGATCGTAATACAGTGCATTCAAAATTGAAAATTTTAACTACTTTCCTGAAAAATTCTCGCTTATAATCGATATGTTTACATTGTTAATTTCATTTGGCTAAGTTCGAAATTTTGAGTTTAAAATTGAAATTTCAAAACCTCAAAAATCTGAGAAATCGATATTTGGAAAAAAGCAAGGATTTCTAAAATATCTCGATTTTAGTTTTGAAACTGCGCGTTTAAAATTGAAAATTTCAGCTTTTTCCTCGAACTTTTTTTATTAATATTCGAAATCATTTTTTTATTTTTTTTTATTTTCGAAGTTAAACTCGAAATTTCGGAGGCATGCGTAACTTGATATATTCTTTAAGAATAGTTAAGAAAAAAATAGGGTTGCCATTTAAAAAATTTGTCGATGACGTCATATCCTAAATTTGAGACATGCTGTACAAAATTTTCCTACATCAAGAAGAGCGCAAATTAAAATATTAATCGAAGTGTCTAAACATATTTCCGAAAAAAAACTGTCTTTGATTTACTGAATTTATTCCAAGTTACAGACTAGTACTGTATTTTTATACGTTGCCTAATTTTTTAAATTTCTTTTTAGTTTTTTTATCTAATGTCTCCATTATTTCAATTTTTGTTTAGATGATCTATGTAAAAACATCTAATTTCTCTGGCAGATGTCAAAAAATTTGTTTGTAGTTTTCATTGTCTTTGCGAAACAGGATGTAGTTTCTTGAATATTCTCAAATATTTAGTTTCCTTTCACTAAAACGTTTAAGAAATTTGCAAACTTTCGGTTTAAATACAAGTATTTAATTGGGTTTGTCATCTGAAGCGCTACGTGTTACGTAACAAAAACAGTGCGCCCCAGAAATTCCAATTAACACATGTCCAATTCGACTTGATAACATTTTAGTCAGCTTGCCCCGACAGATATGGATTCTGTCGAGCCAATTTGAACCTATCCAGTATTCTCTAGCTGGCCATATTTCCAAATTAATTTTAGATTAGGGTTTGATAATGAACAAAATCGATTGCGGGGCCAACCTTCACCCCAGATGCTGAAAGCAACAAGGTAATAATAATCGATATGGAGATAATGCTTTATTTCAGGGTAAATCCACGTTAAAGTTCTAGAAATAGTTATTTTTGGTCCCGGATTCACTTAATTCACTTAATTCACTCGCGAAAGCTTTCAATAGGAACACTGCATACATTATCTGGATAGTTGCAATTCAGCTCAAGGTTTATTATAAATTTTTATCACGTAGTTTTTAAACGCTTCTTTCACTTTGAATAACAATTAAGGCAGGATTCAGAATTGCATTTTAAATTACCCAGTTTTCTAGGACGTAAAAAAGCTAATGATGCAAATTTGTGTTATGGGAATGAAAACATTATATTAAACGAGCACAGACGTGAAAACCATAAAAAAAGTGCAGCATCTGCTATAAAGGGCGTATTTTAGGTGATTTAAAATGATGGACCTCGTAACAATAATTTACCGTTACTGACAACATTCATTTTTTCATCAATCATCCCCGTGTTGTTCATCCTCGTTATTTTGTTGCCGTTACGCCGCAAAAAATACCCATTGTGTTTAAAATGTTAACCAATATACCCTAACAAATTATTTCAAATATATATCCCTTAAAAAACCGTTTGGTTTCAGCTAACAAATGGGGCACTATTTCGTTTTTGATTCATTAACTTAACGTCTTGTCATCTACAGTATTATCTAATTTATTGGTCTCTCTCGCAAATAAAAGAGGCGAAACAACCTGATCTAAGATAAATGGAAGTGAGAAACGAGAGGAGCCAAACCTTAATTGAATCATTTAAATCGCGTTATTAAGGTAGTATTGCCGGTACTGCTCGAGTGAAAAGCATATCAAAAATATAAATTATCTCGTTTGATTAACGTAGTATTCAGATTGAGGAACGTCGCAATAGAATAAAAGGCAGATGATGTTATATGTCGTGGTCCAGCAGAGCCAACAACAAAAACGGGAGGACACTTTAAAGGTTCACAGCACAGAACGGAATCGATGTAATGGCACCAGAAGAATCAACCCATCATCATCTCGCCACAGGAATACCAGATGTCCTGGACGTTGCACTAATGAAGGATGTTGGATACACTGTTGAGTTAACATCAGTTAGTGAGCTCAACTCGGACCACAACCCAGTGATAATGACCATCGGAGATGATCGTAGACCCAAGCCTCCAGAGACCTCCAAGAAAACAAACAACACAGTTCAGGGAGTATCTAGCAGCAAACTTGGAAGGGCCTGGAGAGATCAACACAAACGATGACATCAACGCAGCGGTGGAAAGACTGGAAATCAGCATAACAGGTTCAATTCTGGCAGCGACCGAAACTTTCCGGCGTATAGAAGGAAGGGAACCACTGTCAAATCACTTGGTGGAGCTGATTAGAAGGAAAAATCGTGCCAGGAAGAAAGCAAGACGGACCAATCTACAAGCAGATAACGCGGAAGTCAACAGGCTTAGGTATGAGCTCCGAGAGCACAAAATTTCTAAGTTACAGGAACACCTAAGAAGTTGCAACCTCGAAACTCCATCAGATCTCTGGCGTACAGCCAAAGCTTTAAAAGGAGATACGAAACCTATCCCACCGATACACGGACCTTAAGGAATGGCTTACTCAGATCAGGATAAGGCCGCAGCTTTCGCTGATATCTTTGAACGACAGTGTCAGGGCGCACTTGAAGAAGTAGACTTAGACTTCGTAGACTACGTGGAAGAAGAGGTTCAAGTTTTTCAGGATGAAGTGCCAGAAGAAGACGACATCATCCAACCGACTAACGAGAAGGAAATCCAAAGCTTTCTGCGCAACCTAAACGTCAAAAAGTCTCCAGGTCCAGACAGAAATCCAAACCAAGCTCTGAAGTCTCTTCCGGACCAAGCTGTCAAATACTTTGGAGCAATAGTCCATTCCATGTTTAAGTACCTGTATTTTCCCATAAGATGGAAGACTGCAAACGTTATCTTCATTCCTAAGCCTGCAAAGAATGGGAAATTTTCCCAAAATTACAGATCAATCAGCTTCTTATCCAACTTGGGTAAGGTGACGGAAAGGATTTTGAGGAAGCGTCTGCAGAATATCGTCAGCGATCGCGACATCATTTCCAATTTGGGTTCCAACCTATGCACTCTACCTCAGATCAGCTGCTGAGAGTGGTTGAAACAATCATTCAACGCATGAACTGGAACCAGGAAGTTGGAGCTATTTTCTTCGATATCTCCAAGGCATTTCACACAGTTTGGCACCAAGGATTAGTCTACAAGATGCACCAGTTTGGAATACCTCTAACAATGGTTCAAATGGTAAGCTCGTTCCTGGACCAGCGCTCATTCAGAGCAAAGGTGGAACAGGAACATCAAACCAGTTTAGGCTACAGTATGGGGTGCCTCAAGACTCTGCCTTGTCACCTCTGCTGTATTCTCTGTTCACAGCAGACATCCCGAGAACCAATCCAACAATCCAACAACTTTGGTGGCGTACTCTTACAGTCCAGAATTGGTCACCAGACGACTTCAGGAGGCAACAGACAGTCTTCTAGATTACTTCGGTCAATGGAGAATCCAAGTCAACGCAGACAAGACCCAAGCAGTCATTTTCACTTGAAGAAGACTCCAATCATATGGACATGTAAATGTTCATGGGCAAAACGTCGACTGGAGACTTCAGGCAAAGTATCTAGGTGTAATTCTTGATAAAAGACTTACATTCCAGGCACACATTGATTATGCAGTATCCAAAGCCAAAATGCTGAAGGGACTGCTGCAAGCGATGTCCATTGGACTTAAAGTGTTACTATACAAATCAATCATAAGGCCAGCGATGACCTACGCATCTGTAGCTTGGCCAAAGGGGACAGATAATCAGATGAAGAAACTCTAGGTGTTCCAGAACGTCTTTCTAAGATGGACGCTCCATGGTCTGTGAGAAACAATTAATTCCATAGGGAAGCTGAACTACCTTTGGTAAGAGATTTTCCTAGGGAAATTAATTCCAGGGCGATGGTGAGAGCGAAAACGCATCCCAACGAACTAGTTCGACAGGCAGAGGATTACGATCCAAACGTCTCAATCAGGATTAGGAGACCAAGGATGGTCCTCTAGGCTACGACTTCCATTTCGAAAATTTTTGTTTTGTTTGTTTCTTACGTTTCAGGCAAAACAGCTTACAATAGTGCTCCAGCACTATTGTTCTGTTCCGACGGAGGGATTGGGGGCCAAGGGCCCGGCCCGAAGAGGTAGGGGTTTTTAGTCGGTACCCGTACTATGAGCGGAAGTCCGACACTATCTGGGTACCTTCCAAAATGTCCTTAACGGATTTTCTCCTACTTAAAAAAAAATGTCGTGGTGAAAATCATTCAGTCACAATAAAGATATATTTCATTGGAAAACACAGTCACATGAAAAAACCTTCGAGAACAGGCTCCAATAATTTGAATTAGTAAATTAATTAACGAACGGTTCTGCAAAGTTTATCATATAACCTTAAAACGGAATAAACAATGATGTTTCATTCGATGACAAATTAGAGTTGACAAATTATTTACAAAAAAATGACGTTACCACATTTAATAAACTACGGAAAAAGTACGATAAAAAATAAATTTTTGATATTTATTCGCTAATTACTACTATGCCACGCTCTAAACCTGTACTTCCAAGAGTCTAAAATGTCATTTTCCATGATTTTATCAATTCTCAGTAAATTCTGCACGATCAATAACTTTTTATTGGTCCTCCGTAGCTCTTCAAAAATTTAAGTGGATCATTATCTTAGTATAATCTAAAATTAAAATACAGAACTTGTCCCCTGAAACCAAGAAAGATTCAAAAACACAACAAAGGTTGCTCTTACGCGTTTCCACAGCCAAGCTGTCATCTTCAGAGAGAAACTGAGTATAATCTACCAATATGACGAATTTTATTAAATTCTGAACTGTAATTCTAAAACTGACAATACTACCTTAACGTTCAAGATCACTAGATAATATCGCAGAAATAAAACATTGATTCGATATCAAACATCTATCTACAAGAAAGATGCTGCCTTAAGGAAGTCGTTAGGGACTTCGTTTTTTCATATCAATATCGGCCGAAACCGATAGCGAATTATAAAAGCACGTTAATTGCGAATCGTCCTGCTTCAATAATCCGAATTATTCACAAATCTAAACCACTGCAGCATTTAATTAGTTAGGATTATCGAGGTCGCACTGTTATTTAAAGAACTGGTTTTTTTTAATAAAATTTCGACTGTGTTCAATTCTTATTCTTTAGCTTCGATTTCGTGCGATTTCCAAAATAAATAACTTAAAAAATATTTTTAATTTCGATAATTTTTTTTCAGAATAATCACTCAGATTAGATATTCATTTTGAAAAACTGATAAAATCCATCCTGATTATTTTTGAATGTTATTTTAAAATTTTTCGGCTGTATAATTTTTTAAATTTGGGTTTTTTTTAATATTCGAAAATATTTTATATATATATATATATATATATATATATATATATATATATATATATATTTGTTTACTGTGTGTTTAATGATTTTTTTTTCAAAAATTCACATTCTCGAAAATATTCTCCTCAATTTTCCAAAAAAGACTTTCACTAATTTGTAAAGTTCGAATAGTTTAATTTTTCTTTTTTAAAATATTCATTTAAATTTAGAAATCTAGAATTGTTATTTTTTGAAATGTTCATTCTAATGTAAATAAATTTTTCTAATTAAGTTAGCGATATTTTGCCAAAGAAATGCATCAGCGTAGACAGGATTTCGTTCAAAGGATGGCAGCAATTATTTTAAGAATTGGTTGGTAAAAAAAGAACCAAAACATCTTCCTGCTAAGTATATTGTATACTTTTACTGAAACTAAACTGCACGAACTTGGGGGATCGAATTTTCAAATTGGAATCTAAATTTTGAAAAAGAGCGGAATTTCCAGAAAAAAAAGTCAGAACATTAAATTTGAAATCAAATCCGACCTTTCAGAATATTTCGAAAAATGCCAAGATTCCTAAAAAATGTCCAAATTTTCAAAGACCAATTTTGTGAAAAAATTGAAATATTCAAATATATTTTTCTCAGAATATTATTTTATTTAAATTTTAACATAATCGAAATTTACAAGAAAGTTTCTCTCGAAATATTCTAAAAATATTATTCTCAGAATTATAACATTTTATTAAAATTTCGTTTCAATTTAAAAGAAAATAAATAAATTTTGAGAAAAAGCCAAAATTAGAAGAGGGCAGTTTTTAGAAACACAATGAATTTTGAGAAAAATCCGAAATTAGGAGAAGATAAAAATTTTTAGAAGCATAACGTCGAATTTTGAGGTATATGTTGTTCCGAGAATAAGATGAATTTGGAGAAACCAGTGGAAATCCAAAAAGTAAAAAAAAAAAACAGGAAAAGCCGAACAACAAGTAAAATGAATTTCGGATAAATACCGTTAAAATTTCGACAAAATGATGAACATTTTTTAGATAATATCCGAATTTCCAAGGGTAATAATTTGAAAAAATAGGACTCAGAAAATAAAGTCCTAATTTCGGAAAAGACGAATTTAAAGAAAAAGTCAGAATTTTCACAAAATCAAATTTCACTTTGGAAGAACTTTAAAAACATCGAAAAATTTTAAAAAGGCGCTATTTTTGGAAAAACCAGAGTTTAAAAAAATCGCAATTATAGTTTTTTTTCGGAATTTTTACTTTTTATTTAAATGTTGACATTTAAATTTCGATAAAGAAATTCAATTTTTTTTCTCCAAACACAGAAATATATTTCCCAACATTTTTGCTATTTTATTAACATTCCGATCAAATTTAGAGAACATAAACGAATTTTGAGAAAATCGAAATTTCAAAGAAAAGCTAATTTCGAGGAAAAAGTCTATAATTTTAGAAACATAAAATATTGCGCGATAAAAGTCGAGCAACTTGAAATTTCTTGAATATTTAATTTAAAAAAGTTGAAATACCAAGAAAAAGACAAATATTAAGAAAAATAGTAGAATTTCGCAGACAAATATTAAAAAAATAGCGGAATTTAAAAAAAAAAACGATTTTTGAGAGAACATTCCAAAAAAATAGAATTTTGAGAATAAAGCTAAAATTTTAAATTTTTAATGAGAAGAAAAATTTTAGGAAAAAGTCTAATTTAGGAAAAATAGTAGAATTTTGAAAAGATAAATAATAAAAAAATAGAGGAATTAAAAAGCGATTTTTGAGAGAATATTCCAAACAAAATAAAATTTTGAGAATAAAGGCAACATTTTTGATGAAAAAGAAAATTTTAGGAAGAAGTCTAATTTTAAGAAATAAAGTCAGGATTTTGATAAAAAGACAAATTTCAAGCAAAAAAGTCGAAACTTCCAAAAATATTAAATATGGAATTTTGAAATAAAAATCAAGATATCTAGAAAAAAGCAGACTAACAAATCAGTCAAAATTTTTGAAAAGTAAGTTTCCTGATTGAAATTTTAAGAAAAATCTCAATATTAGGAAAAATAAAGGAATTTGGAGAAATAGGCGAAATTTTGGGAAATCGGTTTGAAACTTCAAGTGAAACTTCAAAATCGAGAGGAGATTCAGAGAATGACAAGAAACCAGTCGAATTTTGCGATTAAAGTCAAGGTTAACAAAGAAAAACTTTTACAAAAATAGTCATGAAGATCTAGAGAAAAAGATCAAAGCGACGAGACAAATGAAATCTCAAGAAAGAATTGGGAATTTTGCACAGAAAGTTAAATTTTGACAACATAGTACAATTTTGAAAACAATTGTTTACAAAAAACAAATTTTGAAAAAAAAATAAAAACTTCAGATAAAGAGAAACTTCGACGAAAATATTGAGATTTTCAGGAACATGAAGGATTCGATTTTAAATGGAGTCAAATTTTCTAAAAGAAGCCCGATTTTCAAAAAAAAGGTTTAACTGAAAAAATCGCAAAAGCAAAAACGAATTTTGAAAAAAATTGAAATTTCGAGAAAAAGATTGAAATTTATGAGAAAGTTTTTACTCGAAATATTCTAAAATGTCGTTTCAATTTTAAAAAAATAAATGATTTTTGAGAAAAATCCGAAATTAGGAGAAGATAAAAATTTTTAGAAGCATAACGTCAAATTTTGAGGTATATGTTGTTCCGAGAATAAGATGAATTTGAAGAAACAAGTAGAAATCCAGAAAGTCAAAAGAAATTTTGAGAAAACGGTCGGAATTTCAAAAAAAAAATTTGCAAGAAAAATTCGAAATTCGAAGTTTTTCAGAAAAAAGACTAACATTTATTAATCAGCTGTAAATTAAAGAGGTAAATTTTGTGAAAAATCACGAAATGTGAAAAAAATTAAGATTATTAAAAAATGTCAAAATTCCAAGAAAGGTAAGAATTTTGAAGAAAAAATGGAAAATTAAGTGTAAATATTCGGTGCCTTTAGGAGGGGGGGGGGCAGTGCCCCATCCTGTCCTATCGTAGTTGGAGAAATATCATTTTGAAACACACTAATCGTAATTGATTAAAAAAAAATCGATTCTCTTTGCTTAATGATTAAACGATACTCATTAAGCACATCACACAATCCGTTTCTGTTCTTAAAATGTCAGCCTCAATCGAAAATTTAAGTTTTCGCTCGAAATTTTCCAAGTTGTCTCGAAATTTCGACTTTTCCTGAAGCTTACACTGTCAATTATCACTTCTTTGCTGATTTATTGTTAACTCTATTCTTTATTTTGAAATTTGAATTGGAATAAATTTTAACTGTTCACTTTGAAATGTTAACTTTAAACTCAAAATGGAATTTTTGGAAAATTTTTGATTTTATTTTGTGACGAATCGTAAAATTTTGACTTTATTCTCGAAATTTTTTGAATTTAAACTTCAATATTTTTTCGTAAATTTCCGGTTTCATCTAAAAACCGAAATTAAAATGCAAACTTTGCTAAAATTAAAAATTCTCCCAAAACTTTGACTTTGAAAGTAAAAATGTTACACTCTGATGCTTTGAATTAAAGTGACTTTAATCACATTATTTTCCCTTAAAGTATAGGTCATTCGATACTGAACACCAGAACAGCCTGTATATTATCAATTAAATGTTCTTTAAAACAAGAACGTTCCCACATTTAGTGATCTTTGTGACTTTAATTAATTGCATCGTACATAACCTGATTGCAATCCTCTATATATTTTTTTGTTATTTGTTGTTATTGTATTGTTATAAAAATAAACGGCATACAAGACTATTCAGTCTAATAATAATAATTAAGAAATGTTTTGTTTAATAAATTTAATTATTATCAACATTAACTAATATTACTCGTATATTAATGTATTAATTCATGTAGTAATGTTATTACAAAAGAAGACACAATATTATGATAAAAAATACAATTGTAATACAAATTAAAACTTTTAAAAAATTAAAACTCGTTAATAACATTATTTTTATTTTTTAAGTTTTAAAAATAACAACAATGTTTCATATAAGAAGTTGAAGCGAAATTTAAAAACAAAATACTCTCTTTGAGTTTTGTTCTTGTGTTACCAAGTATTACTATGTAGGAAGTCAAAAATCTTTATTTCAAAAAAAAAAGCTTTAAAAAACATTAAATTTTGAAAAACATGAAATTCTTGAAGTATTTATTTTTCATTCAATTTTTGAATTTCCAAAAAAATTAGTTTCAAATTTTTCAAATATTTATTATCATTTTTTTTAATTATAAACATTTCCCCTTTTAAAATCCATTTTTAAATGTTTTCATTTTTAAAAATAGGTTTTTTTAATTTTTCATTTTCCTAATATTATATTTTTCACATACTTTTCCCAACTGTATCATTGAATTGTTTGCAGGTCGTCTTCCGATTTTTTGTTTGTTTTTTGATATATTACCATTACTTCTAGTTCATTTGCTATTACTTTTGTCAGCAAATTTTTTGATATGGTTTGATATTGCAAAAAAAAGAAATGAATAAAAAATCAAGAAAGGTACTAGACGGGACAAACGTGCATGGGCTAAGAAACCTTGCAAAGAAAGCACAAACATCTGCTGACATGAAAAACTGAAAAGTACTATATCGTATTACAAATCGTCTTGCAAATAAATTATACATAAGAGAAGGTGCATCAATTAAGGCAAGCAATGGAACTAAACTACTGATCCCACTGAACAACTTGCCAGATGGACAAAGTATTTTGCCGAATGTCTTAATGCCCAACTACCAGCAGATGGAGAAGAAATAGAACCAGAACCGCCTGAAGTACAGCGTCGCCTTAGAATAAATGTAAATCTTCCTCCCGAGGCAGAAATATAGCGAGCAATATCCCAACTGATATCTTTTAAAGTTGCAGGACCAGACAACCTCCCTCCCGAAATTTTCAAGGCTTGTCCAGGTGTCATAGCCAACCTCATAACGCCAATTATCAACACTGTATGGGTATCAGAACAACTTCCAGAAGAATGGAAGTAGGGGCTAATAATTAAACTGCCAAAAAACGGTGAGTTGAGCGAGTGTCGTAACTGGCGAGGAATCACACTCTTAAGCACCATTAATAAATTTACTGCCATCATAATACATAATCGTCGTGAATTACAGAAGCAGTAGAACCAACTCTCAGACAAGAACAAGCCAACAACGTCATGTATTGACCAGATCAACACTCCAGTCACAGGAATTTAAGTCCCCACTATATTTAGTATTTATAGTAACTATCGTGTTATACACAAAGGAAAAAGAGAAGATACCAGTCACGAACGGGATAAAACAAGGCCTAATACTATCCCCAATATTATTTAACATCGTACTTGATTCCGTTCTCCTGAAAGTAAGTACGGCAGAGAGAAGAATAAGATGTGAACTTACAAGACACCTAGAGGATCTAGATTATGCGGACGATATGTGTTTACTATCCCACACTTTCAACGACATGGCAGAAAAACTGAATACTCTGAAAAGAAAAGCAGAGAAAGTGGGTCAAAAAATCAATACAAACAAAACCAGAGAAATCTGACAAATATCTCAATGTCCAGTTACATTGTATGTTAGTGGTTCATGAATTTGAAAAATGTGATGAAGACCATTTTTCCTCTCTTTTAGTCAGCAAATGTCGAAATTGCGGATGAATCCCCTTTTTTAATGGTTAAAAGTAAAATTGTGAAGTGCACCTCCTTTTTTAGTCGTCAAAAAAAGAAAAACTAAACACAGGTGATTAACCTAAATCTCGAAATTCGTTCTGGAATAGAAAATGAATAATCTGTTTGACTTCAATACCTCAACAACTCAGGTTACTGTTTTCTCTAAGAAAACACTTTTTCCGATCATCTCATTTATTTTCCCCTTTATTTAACCTTAAGAGGGAGAGGGGGGCAATGCACGGTAGATATCCATGCAAAAAACAGGTTTTACTTCTTGGTACCTAATGTTACCCAATAATAGGGATACGTGAGTTTACAATTCGTTTCGCTTTGAATTCATCATTCCAAGATTCAGAGATGTTTTACATATTTCCAAATATTATATTCAAATGGCCCCATCTGAGTGTCTAATACGTATACAAACGACACATACGAAAATGAAAGTAGTGGGTGGCAAAATACAAGTGAGCTGGAATTGACACGAAAAAAAAACCCGGGGGCCATACTTTCTGAATGCTCTTTAACAGGACCTGTGTTCAATAAAACTAAAACGCGGTCCTATCTCGAAACAATGGCTATCAGAGAATCGAAATGGGTCAGTGAATTTTATCCGTATTGTATCTTCTATACAAAGGGGAGCCTCCAAGGATAACTTTTTTTATTACGTGCTCCATACACATCACATTAGCACAAAAGCAACCCCAGAAGTTGTAATATTGATTCGGTTCGTTATTGTCTGAATAAATTTATAACACAAAAGTTATGTCGATTTACGAGACTTTATGTTTGAGAGAATTAGGCGAGTTTAAAAAATGGGGATGTTCTCTTCGGTTCGATAGATTTAGATTGTTTTTTCCTGCTTCTCCGAGATGCGATCAAATTAATTTTATTTCCTCTAATGGCGCAGTCGGCGGGATGGGCTAAAAACCAATGAGACTAATCAATTGGAGCAAAAAAAGGCGAAGCCCCGAGGGTAAAATACCTTTGGAAAAAGTCCCTCTTGTATAAAGTAACCTGAAAATTAGCGAATGTGGTTAATTTTTAAAGCTTTGTAGTATGTTATTAGTCACGTAGTCGCGATTAATTTTCGTCTTCCTGCAATAAAACTAATCGATAGAATTTTAATAAATTGATATTGCCTTCAGTTAAGTCAACTATTTTTACAAGTATGCATATTAGGTCAACATCTGGAATTAATTTTTAGAAGTATCGACATTGAGCTTGTATTGAAAAAGTTGGGTTTTGTCACATAGCGGAGTGATTTTCATTTGTATCGTTATGGAAGTTTGGCGAGACTTGGCTAATTTAATGAAGTCGATTCGGGAGAACAATGGCAGAAGATAGAAGTAAGGGCATTTATGCTGAACTTTATAAATACGTCTCGCGAATCAAGACAGGGAGAAAAGTTAAGCTCAATATTTGGTTGGGGCAAGGTCAGAATGTGTTACTAGAGTTTAAGCCTTAGAGTTAGCAACTCCTTTATCTGATCTCGCTTCTTAACTTTAGAAGGTTTATTCCTTTTGTTTCAAAAAAGATACATCAGCGTTTTCAACATTTCTCGAACTATTTTGGCCTAAAGATAAATCTGAAAGCGCCCCTTTCCGTCGATTTCATTATTTAGTCGCAACGGTAAATGTAAAGTGAGAGGCAGTTAGTTGAACATAAAGTTGTTTAATTAGGCTTTAATACATGGCCAATTACCATGTGATATTTATTACCCACTTAACAAACTTTGTTAATTTGTTAGTAAATACACCCCGTCGCAAATCTTTCAAAGGTTGAACATCACATATAAACAGAAGGAAGCTTTCAACATGTTTGAAGTTTGGTTAGGTAAAGTTAGCTTTGATGTGTGCTTTAAATTATTCAAACGGCATCCCTTTTCACACCTTAGCATAACGAAATTTCAGATGCCCTTAGATGCCAATTTTTTATTACATCGTGGAAACGTTACCCAAATCCTGGCAAGGAATTTGGTTTCATTATTAGCATACCAAGTTGAAAACTAATTCAGCTCATCACTGACGTATTGGATCATGCAGCGATATATGATATTTTAATAGATGAGAGTGTGAGCGAGGCAATAAGGGCGGTATACTCAAGTCATCCCCCATTGCAATTTTGATTACTCTAGTCAGCCAGAGCAAGGATTTGTACTCGTTTTGATTGGCTTTTTTATCGCCTGTATTATTCCCAAGCTTGGACCTTTTCTTTATCGAGAAACATTTTCCTTTATCTGAAAAGATTTTTAAGCAGCGGTTGCTTTAGAAACGGGCGGTGACTGTTGCCGCGGGCAGGAATAGAATTCGAGTTTCAAAATATGCTAGTAGAGCATTGACGACTCTGCCATATGCCCTCTCATAAACCGCTTTAAAAAGGACTTTTCACTTTTCAGAACAGCTCCCATGAAAGAAATGACAGTCAAGAGGAGATCGCCAATCAGCGTCTAGTGAGACACGGTGAGAATATAATCAAGAATAAGGTGACTTATTCTTTTTTGAATTAATTTTAGATTTAAATCTAAAAAGGCTAATAAGTGTTTCAGGCTAAATTTGTAAGTGGCGCAGCCGGTAGGATTCTATTCAAGCAAGTACGATGTTTTTTGTGTAGAGTAGAATTTCGCAGAGCACCTTCCCAGGAATTCGTTCTTGATGTTTTCGACAATTTCCCAATTTAGAAGGAAGTCCTGCGTTGGATAAAAATAATGATACCACCAAACGTCGCAAGTACGCAATGCACAACGGAGAAATTCTTACACAGTTTTGTATATTTTTCTATATTATTTTAGTATGGTACTTAATGGGAGTAAAGGAATCGGCGTTTTTATTTTTTGTATAAATTCAATAACGTTTAATAACCACTTTAAATAACGCAAATATATAATGATACCTCTTATTTTTAGGGACGCCTGTTTTCTATGGTAATTTTTGACTTTAACTTTAAATGTCTCTTACTTTTTCATTAAATGTCAACTTTACAGTTAAGTTTTGACAAAAGATTTTGCGTTTTCTAAAAAAAATATATTATTTTTAAGCTAGGACTATTTTTTTTAAAGTTTGTTTTTTTTAATTTATGAAACATTTTCAAGGTTATAATCGTTATTTGAAAAATATGTATTAAACATTTTAAGTGAGATTTCGATTTTTAAATTTTGACTTTAAAATCGAAATTTGCAATTTCCAATTAAACCATTTGTACTTTTGCCAAATTTTCTACCATAACCTCAAAATTTAGAAATCTTGAAGCAACTTCAATTTCGATATTTAAAAAAATACGATATATATTTATGTCAAATCTAAAGGTAAAAGGTTTCGACATTCTAGTTAAAATTATTGAATTAATTATGATTAAAAATAAGTAAATTGTTAATTATTAAAGTTTTGATTGCAATTTTACCTAAATGTTCCTATCGCCAACTTTAAGTTAAGGCAATGGAGTGACATACATTTTAAAAATGGGTAAAATTGATGTGGAAATAAAGCTTAGATAAATCAATTTTGTAAGTTTTGATTTTTTATTCGAGAAGGTCAAGCTAAACTTAAAATTTTTATTGTTTTTTTTTTAAATCAACTCGAAATTTTAAGATATCTCGATTGTTTAAAGTTCAAATTTTATTAAAAATTCAAAAATAAAAAGAATTCGGGCTTTTAATCGAAATTACCATTTTAAAGTTGCAATTATAACAAAGTCTAATTTTCAAATTTAATCTGGTTAGTTCCAGAAGAGTTGAAATTTCAAGCAAAATATATAAATTTATTGTAGTGAAAATATCCCCGGGGGTAAAATTTGCAGTTTAAATGAAACATGGAATTAAAAAAAAATCCAAATTTCGAGTAAAAATGTAAGACTATTTATAAACAACATGAAATTTTAAAATGACCATAGCTGCAATTTAAAACAAAAGTATGATTTTCAAAATTCCAGATTCAGAAAAGTCGAAATTTCAAGCAAACAAATCAAAATTTAAATATAATAAAAATATTCTCGGATTCAAAATTCTCAGCTTAAATCAAACATAGAATTTAAAAACACCCACATTTTCAAAAAAACCAGTACGCAAACAAAAAAAATACATAGCTTTAACATGAAACTTCAAGAAAAATTCTAATTTTGAATTTTAATTAAAAATTTTGCAGGAAAAGGTGAACATTTTGGGATTACGATCGCAATTCGAGAAACAAAATCAACAACACATAAGCCATCGAAATTTAAGTCGAAGATTTTGAAAAAAAATTCAAGCTTAAACTCGTAATTTTGAAAGGAACGATAAAGTTTTGAAAAAATCTCATATTTATGCAAAACAAATTCTTAAATTGTCTCGAATTTTCGATATAAATTTCAAATTTTCAACTTTAATTAATTATCAACATTTGGTTCGAGACTAAAGTTGAAAATTCGGAAAAGAAGTCCCAACATTTGATGAATTTGAAATTTGTATTCTTTAGTTAAATCTTACGATTAATAAAAAATCTCGAGTTTTAAAAATTTCAAGCTTAAGAAAAAAGTTTAAGTTTGGGAAAACTCAAAAAGTCGACCTCAATGCAAAATTTCGAAAAAAGGAAAGACAAATTTTTGAAATTTGTCAAATTTTTGATGTAAGCGCAAAATTTCTTAAAAAAGTTTGCAATTCAAAAATTTTTCAAATCTTCAAGAAACTGGGACAAAAATCGATTTTAAGACGAAATGTTGAAAAAAGTTGACAACTTAAGAAAAAGTTTACAAATTTTCCAAATTTCCGGATTTAAAAAGTTCAAACTTAAATATGCAATTTTCAAAATCTCGAATGTCCTACTCTTCACCTAAATACCAAAAACTTTAGGAAAGCTAAGATTCTTATTCTTCTTTTTCTTCTTCCTTTTCTTCTTCTTTTTCTTCTTCCTTTTCTTCTTTTTCTTCTTCTTTTTCTTCTTCTTTTTCGTCTTTCTTTTCTTCTTTTTCTTCTTCTTTTTCTTTTATTTAGGTCTAAACCTGTTTTTCTTTAGGAATTTCATGGTGTTTCTGTTGAGGTAGGTCCCCAACTTTCTTTTTTTTGACCTTCCTGGATCTCTCTTTCCTACTGGTTTTCCGCCACATGCTATCCTTATCAATCTATCTTCATCTGCTCTTTGAACGTGTTCATTCCAATCTTTTCGTCTTTTTCTCACAAATTTCACTATGTCTATTATGCTACATTGATCCCTTATTGCTGCGTTTCTAATACAATCTCTTCTTGTTTTCCTACTGTAGCTCTTAAGGTTTCGTTTTGGTTGTTCGTAGCAGTTGTTTTGTTCTGTTTGTATCAGTTCGTGTCTCTGCTGCATAAGTCATTGCTCGTCTGACCATCGTTTTGTAGATCTTCACTTTGCTTTCCGTTTTGAGGTATTTGTTCTTCCATGTTACATCCCTTAGGTATCCAGATATTTGGGCTCCTTTCAAAGTTTGGTGTGATACTTTTTTATAGTTGTCCCTTGTGCTTGATATTTCTACACCCAGATGTATAATACTCATTACTTGTTCTAGTTTTTTTTTTCATCTACTACCATTTGCATCTTAATGGATCTTTTAACACTACTAGTGACTTAGTTTTTTCAGTGAAAGATTGACATATTTAGGTCTTTGCAGTTGCGTTGAATTGATGTACAAGTCTTTGTAAATTAACTTCGGTATCTGTGATTAATACCACGTTGTCTGCATAGCCTAAAATCTTTAAATTCTTCTTACCCATTCTATATCCTCCATAGTTTGAACACTATCAATTAGTTTATCCATTATCAAATTAAAGATCAATGGGCTAAGTGAATTCCCTTGTCAGATTTCACTCTTCGTTCGTATTTCCTTGGTGTGATCTCTTCCTGCTTACACTCTGGTTGTAGTGTTTGTACATAGATCCAGGATTATTTGGATCAACTCTGGTGGTGTCTTTTTCTTGGAGTATTGTGATCACGTCTTTTAGTTTTGTCCCATCGAATGTCTTCTTTAGGTCTTCAAAGCACGTGAAGGCAGGGGCGTTGAATTCGATCACTTTCTCAACTAAATAATATTTGGAGCATCACAAATATAGCATCCATGGTTAATCTATTAGAACGAAATCCCTGTTGTTCTTCATTTATGTTTAGGTATGGTTGTAATTTGTAATGGGAGTACTTTTCCGCTCCCAAGCCCAAATGAAGGAGGAGGGTTGATGGACCAGATTAGCAACTTACCCATCGTAAAAAGTTAGATTGCTCATAGAACCACGAACAGCCTCGGAAAGCTGAGTTTAAAGACCTAATTAAAAATAATGTTACTTGTTAAAATTGTTAAAATTGTTACTTTGACTCGTTTAGATTTTTTTAATTTTTCTCAAAGTTTCGACTCAAAACACGAAATTTAAAAACCAAAAATGTTGAGGTTAAGATCGAGATTTTGAAAAAAAAATTAAAAATTTCGAAGACAATTGAAAATGAATGTAAAAAATTTCAAAATTTCTACTTTATATTGGAAATATTGACGTTAAGTCCAGATATTCGATTTTTTTATCAAATTTATTTCAAACATTTGAAATTTTTTGAAAAAGTTGAAATTGTGTAAAAGTCTTGATTAATAGATTTAAGTATTCTAAATGTTACCTGCTTATTTCAAAATTCGTGCCTTATACTTGCAATTTTTATCTTTCATTTTTCTAAAGTTTCAACTTTAAACCCAAAAAAAGACAAAAAACTCAAAACTATTTTCCTAAAAATTGTGACGTCCTTTTTCCTGGACATTAAATTTTAAACCTCGATATTTTTGTAGAAATAACTAAAACTTAAAAAATTGGAACTTTGATAATAATCTATTATTCGAAAGTTCAGAAGTTTTAGATAAATTCCTAATTGTAACGAGATTAAAGACAGTTTATTTTTCCGAAGTTTTAACTGGTCTAAAATTTAGACTGCCTAAAAATGTCGACCTATTTCCAGAAATTTCAAATTAAAAAGTAATAGTAAAAAAAAACAATAAAAATGTTTAGTCTAAATGCGAAATGTACTTAAAATCTAAATTTAAAAGTTAAAGGAGATTATTTTGAGAGAAAATGTAATACATTGAATAAAAACGAAATTTGAACCTCCAAAAATACAGGGTGCTTCAAAAAAATGTATACACACTTTGAACTTCCATAGAAAATTTATTTACCGTTCTACAAAGTTAAATTTCAGGAAAATAGAAAGCTGAAAGTCCAATGTAAATGAAACATAAATAACAAATGTTAATACTGTTCAAATTGGTGACCTGCAGCATCAATACAATTCTGAGTACGAGTCACCACAGATTCTGTACATCGTATCAAAACGTCCAATGAGATTTCTCTACACACTGCTTGAATCTCATTCCAAAGAATGTCTAGGTTACGTGGTTTACGTTTGTACACCTCATCTTTTACTGTGCCCCACAAGAAGAAATCCAGTGGTGTAAGGTCTGGAGAGCGTGCTGGAAACTCGATTGACCCCCTGCGTCCTATCCACTGGCCCGACAAATTTTGATCCAGGTAAGCTCGTACGTCCCTGTGATAGTGCGGCGGAGCACCATCTTGTTGAAAATAAAAATCATCATTACCGTATAATGCATGATAATATAACATAGAGGGACGATTATGCTGGCACCTGGCGAAGAAATATAACATTAGCCTTGTAGAGCGGGAAAACTACAATAGTTTAAAGTGTGTATACATTTTTTTGAACTTTTAGCTTTCTATTTTCCTGAAATTTAACTTTGTAGAACGGTAAATAAATTTTCTATGGAAGTTCAAAGTGTGTATACATTTTTTTGAAGCACCCTGTAGAATAAAATTTTAATTTGTGATTAACGTTTCGAAATGTTAGCAAAAAAGTAAATATGTTAGAATAGAGAATTTAAATTATTTATTTGGAAATTGCAAGAAAAACTTGAGTTTATAAAAATATCAATTAAATTTTTAGAAAAGGACAAAGTCGATAACGATTTTTGAATGAAAATTGACATCCATTGCGAAAAAACAGTGAAGTATTTTGGAACAGAGAGACATATAACTTTTAAATTCAAAAACTATCTAAGCAATTACAATTACGAAATTATTCAAAATTTAACTAACCAGAAAAAAGTCGAAATTTTTAGATAACACTTGAGAACAAACATAAAAATTGGCTGTCGAAATTAGAAATTTTCGAAAACGAGCAACCATTTTAAAGCTTACTCTGAAAATTTTTCATTCTTTTCATCATTTTGAGTTCAAACTTAAATATGTTAGTTTTTCTAAAAATGTCCTTTTTTAAACACCAAATTCAAAAGTGGAAAGTTACAACTAAATTTTGTGTAAAATAGTTGAAAATTTCAGTGTTAACATTGAAATTTTGGAAAATGCAAACATTCCAAAAAATAAAATGGGTCGAAATTTCAAAAAAAAGTCCAAATTTAAAAAAAACTGATCAGTTCTCTATAAAAAAAAACCTTTGGCCCTGACCTCAAAATTTCAACAAAAGCTGATAGTTTCAAAAAAAATTATAAGATTTAAGAAAAAAATAAATACTTTCTGTATAAGCAAAAAATTTGTGAACAAAGTCAAAATTTTAGCAAGAATTCGAGTTTTAACACTCTCAGGAAGTGAGGAAGGTTCGAATTTGGAGAGAAATTCCGCGAAACAAAATTGAAACTTTGGGAGGAAAAAAAATTGCCAGAGATCAAGGAAAGCTGAGTTTCCCTAAGTTCCATGGGGAACGCGCCACTGATATGCAACAGTCGAAAAATGATTAACATTGATATATTGTTATTACTAAGCGTTGTCCGGGATTGGACGATGTAAGATCCCTCTTGGAAGAATTCCGCCATTCGTCTGATTGACATATGGAGTTGTGCGCTGTCCTGTACTGCTATTTTATTTCTAGTGTATTTTGATTCTTCTTCTTGGTATGCCATATCCGTTAAACGGATGTGAGCAATCATGTTGGCTATCATTATTTTATTTACAGCTGTTCTGAAAATCTGACTTGTTTGTCCGCACCATTGTCTTAGGTTTCTAAGCCAAGATGTTCTTCGTATACAAAGTCCACCCTTCCATCAACTTTTCCCTGTATGATCAAATGCAACATGTCATATACCTCCGGATGTCTCATGGCATGGCCAAAATAGGACAGCTTTCGAATCTTCACTGTGTTCACAATTTCTTTATCCTTCTTCATCTTGTTCAAGACCTCTACATTAGTGACATGGTCCATCTAGCTTATTATCAGCATGAGTCTGTATAAACACATGTGCTTCAAGCCGCTTCAAGGTATCCTCTGTTAGGGTCCAGGATTCCACTCCATATAAGAGAACAGAAAAGATATAACATCTGAACAATCTCATTTTAAGATCAATGTTTAATTCAAGTCCACATAGAATCTTTTTCATCTTTACAAAGACCGCCCTAGCTAGTTCAATTCTTAATTTTATTTCTATTGCGTTGTCCCAATTTTCGTTCAGCAGCTGTCCCCTTCTGTACAGTTTCTAATTTATTTGGACCAATCCAGCGTTCCGCTCGTGGGTTCGGTTGCTTACTAACGATCATGCGTTTGGTCTTTTTAGTGTTCAGTGTAAGGTCATACTGGCTACATAAACTGACTACTTGATTAAGGAGACTTTGAAATTCCTCAACACTATTTGCAAGAACAGATTTTGATTACAGTCTGTGATCTATGGATAAGACGTGTGCATTTAAAAGGTCATATTGCAAAAATGTTGTATCTACAATGTACCAAAACCGGATAACTGTTCCATAAAGTGAAATATTATTTTATAACAATCTCACATAGAGTGCGCGTCATATGGCGAAATGGGGCCGTATAATTTTAGAGGATTATAAAGATATGTGAAATTGCTGAGCTAAATCCAAAATAAAACAGAGCATTGAAAAACCTTTTCGGTATTAATATTCATCCCTTATGAATATTAATAATGAAAATAAAAATGTGCCGTTTACGTTGACATTAACTGAAGGGTTTTCAAATCGAAATTTTAAAACACCTCACTTGTGTATGTATAAGCATTGAAGCAGAAAAATCCCCAAATCCCTAAATGCATGTTTTGGTTTTATATAGCCTTCAGATGTCCTCAACTATATAGCGGAAGTTTCCGAAGACACAATGACTAAGAGAAAACGTGGCACAGAGCCAACTACTTATTTTTCCATAAATTAATTAAATGGTTTTTTGTCAAGAACAATAACTAATTTTATAAAGGAGCTTCTCCGACAGCATGTTATAAAACAGACTACTTATTTATGTACCTATTTTACTTGGGATGTTGTACTTTCCTGTTTCGTAATGTAATGCTCAGCCAACCAATTATATTCCCGTGGAGGCAATGTATTTTTATGGATAATAAAAGTCGCTTATGGCAGATTTATTGTTGATAAGTACTATTCTAAAAATCAATATTTAAGCCCAGACGAAATGGATTACTCCTATTTGGAAAAAGCACTTTTACAACGCTAATCGTTCTCATAAACATAAATATAACATCATCTGGTCCCAGGATATGAAATTTTCGATTAAGCGAAAATGCGGAGAAAGAAGACCATCATAAAGAATGTAAATAAAACTTAAACGAATTTATCGTTTTATGTACTTTTTACATCAGAATTTCACAATATTTTAATTAATTGCGCAAACAGTTCCTTACAAAGTAAGATCTAAGATGTATTACAATTAAAAGGAAGAAGACAAAACAACAAATTAAGGACAACCAAACCAAGCGTAAATTGGGGAACAACCCAATCCCTTTTAACAAGGCTGGAGCTAGTTCATTTAATTTCCACGCTAACCTATTTGTGTTTATTTTGTTATGTCCTAGTTGGACTGAAGTTATACAAATAATAACAACATACTAATGAGCTAAGTTCTCAAAATCTATTCACTGCAGACTATACAGCAACGGCTTTCATGCCGAGAAAAACAAAAAAATTCAATCCATCAAACTTAAAAGAAAATGTACGTCTAGTAATAAAATCAATGTTATTGGAAAAAGCTTTCACAGGTTGTAAACTAATTTCGATAAGATTTTCACGTCTAAAAATTTTATCGGACTTAAAACAGCAGAAAAAGCCTCCCTACAGAATGATGGATTGCACTCCGGAAAATTGTGCGGTATATGTCATCATCACATGACACCCATTCGTCACTAATAAAACGAATAATAAATTCGTTTTCGGTAGTAAGTTTGCCCCTTTTCATACCGATTTTTAAGCCGAGTTGTGTCCCTGTTTAATCCACAGGACAAACTCCAGCTAAAGATGGCGAAATTCCCTATTCAGATCCAAAATTGTAAACGTGAAAGGGAGGCTTTGCTACTTTATCGATTTTTCACTTCATTATCATGATTCCGCAGAGAATATCATTATCATAAGGAATCTGAGATGCCTACGAAGAATTTAATGGAAAGGGGTAAATTTTAAGATTAGGTGTTAGTATCTCTCTGAAGATGACAGCTTGGCTGTCGAAACGCGTTAGAGCAACGTTTGTTGTGTTTTTTAATCTTTCAGCGGACAAGTTCTGTATTTCAATTTATGAAGATAACCAAGGACCAGTCCGTTCCACCAAACTGATAATTTCTTCATATTTCGAGATTTATTTTAGAGCTACAATTGCGAATTTTCCACATTTGTTTTCGAAATTTCGACATCTGTTCCAGAAATTTCCACAAAAACCTGGAACTTGAAAAAATCTCGACATGTAAGAAAATATTCGAAATTTCGACGATTTCCATTCCATTTTTTTTCTCGATATTTTGACATTACCATCAATGTTCCGATTCGATTTTGATCAAGAACTAATTCGAAATCTCCAAAATTTCGAAAAAACAATTTTGGAATTTTTATTTCAATCTTGAAAGTGTCGTAGTTTTTTTGTCAAAATTTTGACGTAAAAGTTAAAAGTTAAATTCTCCAAAAAAATGTTGGAACTCTAAATTTTCAAAGGTTTGTTGAGACTTTCTAGTATAAACTTTGAGAAAAACGTTGAAATGAAGTTTCAAACATCTTGAGTTCGAAAGAGTTCGAGAAAAAATCCGAAATTTCAGAAAAGTCTCTCTCTCGATCTGAAATTTTCAGTCGAAATTCTAACGTTAATTTCAATTTGTTCTATGAGTCATTTTTCTTTCTTCTCTTCTTTAAACATCACTTCATGACTGCTGTCAAAGAATTTGGTGAGATTTTATATAAAACACAAAATTCAATTTGAAAAAAATTGAAAATTAAATTAAGGCATAGAGAAATTAAAAGAATAACATTTTTAATTTAGTTAGACAAAAAATAAGATCAAAAATACTAAAGAGAAATCGAAGTGAAATCGGAACATTAGACATTGAGTTTCGTTAAATCGTTAGAATTTGAACTTGTCAGCAATATATACCAACATAAAATTAAAAATATAGCAAAAGGGAATCTCTTGTTTTTTCTTTTATTATTAGCTTAGATATTTGATTTATGAATCGACATTTGAGAAAAATTTTAAATAATACTACAATTCTATTGATATTGATTGGCATTTTCTTCGCCAGTTGCTTCCTTCACAATTTCAGATTTTCAGATACCTTTTTTGTTAGGATTGGCAATCTCTTCAAGATTGCGCCAAAAGCGATCGCATTAAATCTTAATATGCCAATTGCTTAACATTCACTGAAAAAACACTTAAAACTACCTTAAAAATTAACAATAAATGTAAATAACAATAAAATAAGGTTTTAACGTTTCGGGCAGTTCACTTTTTTGTCGGTTGTCAAAAAACTGAAAATATCACTATTGTTCTCTATTTTTTTATATTTACCGTCAGAAATAATTCTGACTGTTTAATACTTTAATTCTTTAATACTTTACTTTTCAAAGCCAAAACTTCTTTAAACGCATTGGGCGATTTTTGATAGGGAATAGCCTCATGGTTTCGCATCACCAACATGCTAATATCATGCTAATGTTGACAGTATATTTAGATAACTATTAAAGTTTATTAACGATAAAAACACAACAAAAATTAAAAATTCCACAATGTTTTGATAAATATTTGCTGACATCGGACCAGGTTTCGTATTACCGCATCATCGGCGGTCATACCAGCGATTTATTTAGCCGTTGTTATGCTAACAAGCTCCATGGATCACTCCACGAAGTAAAGGTTGGAAATGTCAAGTATATTTACAGCTATAAATAAATCTGAATCCACACAAATAACAATTTGTGTTGTGCGTTGCATTTGTCACAAAAAGTTAGGTTGTATCCACGGTTTTTGCACTGTATTTGAAGAATGTAGGAGGCACACGAACGAATTCGGCGGTACAACACAAAATAACTATTTACAGCACAAAATGATTGATCTTGCTTGAAAAATATGTTTTTTAAATTCCAAAATTCAACGCATAACCCGAACTTTTATTGATGTGGACCCATCTTAAGACGTGTAAGTGAATTAAAATGCGTGCTCGGTCGGGACCTATAACGTGAGAATCTAGTGTGCATAATTTTGAGCCACCGCCCATTAACAATTTTTAACTTTTATGCATCTACACACGCCTACAATTTATAAGTAAAATTGTCTACGTGGAAGATTCAATGTGTGTATACTGTGAATTGTTTCAATTATGATTTAGATTGAATTGTTTAATTGTAGAATCACTGTGCATAACAACAGTGAGTCCTAATATGTTGATATTTCTATATGCAAAAATAAATAACAAAAACGAAGCATTTATTTTCAAATATTTCCAACATTCGTATCAATAAAACCAATGTTATTTCCTTGCTTGAAATTTTCACTTCTGTCAGCAGTCCCCATGGTTGTATTATTTTTGTTCAGTACTTTACAACTTATGAACTGTCAAAAGAAAGAAAGAAAAAAGATCATTTATTCGAATTAAATAAAAGGCTTCTATTGGAACTTTTTCTTTCAATGTCTAGTTTTAATCGAATTATACAAACTTCAACGTCTTCTCCAAATGTTTGACTTCAACACTTGGGGTTTCAAAAATGTCGAAATTTCTAATTTAAAGTTTTTCATTTCTGTAATAGAACTGTAAATTTCGGAAAAAAATGTAAATAAGACTACACAGTTTTTAAAAAACTTTGACGTTTCTAAAAAAAAGCCTTCACGTGCCTAAAAAAAACATTGACAGGTCTACAAAAGAAATTGATTTGTTATATGCTTATCCTGACTATAGGCATGTATATCAATATAGTTGAAAAAATGAAACCTACAATTGTGAAATTCCCATTATTGGTTTCGTCTATTTGAACAATTTCACGAAGTGATGGTGTAAAATATTAACTTATTGCTAGCAGAAAAAGTCCTAATATTGCGGCGTCGCGCGGTCGACAATCTAAAGAAAAGAACAAAACGACTTTCAGGTCAAGATCGTTTTTTCATTATTTCAATTTAGCAGCGTTCCATTAAGGTACATACAGACTTTCCCACCTTTGTTCGAAAACAAACTTATAAAATTGTATCTAAACAAACTTTCTCCGCAATATATTTGCTTTGGCTTGCTTTTATAATATTGTCTGCAGCGCGGCATTCGCTTTTCATCTGCATCGTCTGCGTATCGCCCTAGTGTTTGCTTCAGCGGAATAAAACCACCGTTTTTTTTCTTTTTTTCAGTTGAATAAAACCAAAAATTACCAGTAGGCAATCGGTGGGAGTCCTGAATTATAAACCAAAACTTACTTTTGGCGAAACTGGCCCAATTTACTGGTGAAACCTAATATCTAAAAAAATAGAAAACTATCTAGCATCTAGATCTAGAAGGAATGAACTAAAGCACAAGAAATATCTAAAATATGTAGCTAAAAGTAAAAGGATTAATTTTGATTTTTTTTTTTTTTTCAGTAGCGTTTACTACTGAAGAGGACTTCTTTGTGGTGAAAGTGAGTGTTTAGTGTTTTCGGTGTTTTTTTTTGAAATCTTTCGAGATCGGTTCATTCTTCGTAGGATGATGGTTTTGTGGCTTCCAAGTTCTGCCAGTGTAGTGTTGTGGAGTGATCCGTTCGGATGGAAGAGGTCCAGTGGCATCGGCAGGAGAGTTACGCTAGACACGCAGACTGCCACGAAACCGTCGTCCAGGTGAACGTGGGGAACCGTGGTTGATCGATATCAAGGGTCGGAGAAGGGAGCAGTGGCTGGGTCGGGACAAGGCCGGGTGGAATGTAGGTTAGGCAGATTCGAGGAGCGGAACCTAGAGCGGCTATCAGGCAGGGCGGTGGCGCAATCGATATGCGGCTCACGCTGTTGGCGGGAAATAAGAATCTGAGAATACATCTACCGCGAGATGAGATGAAAATTCTAAAGGCAAGCGATCGGTACCTGTTCCTTTAGTAGGGGAGCAGTGACCGTCGGCCAGAGGTTTGTTGGAGTCCATGGCTCCCGCGGGCTCTTGGGGCGCGTTCTTGCAGTCATCTGGAGGAACAGGCATGGACATGATTACGGGCCGGCATATGCTAGGGCGGGAGATGACGGGCACACGTCGCTGCCGATCTCGCCGCCAACGAGTTACTGAGCTCTCATCTCTGGCGCAGCATCCCGCCTCTGTGGCCCGGATCCCAACCCCTACCCCCCTGCATCGACACGCGCGCCGCCCCAACTCTTCCACCGACGATCTGCTATGTTCTTCTCATCTGCCTCCGCCGTATTCGCAACTAGCCCAGTAGGGCCGTCACCGGCGGCCGGCTCTGCGGATATTCGGTAATTACGTACGCTAGCTTTCAGAATGCATATGCACGCTACCGAATTATCCACCACAGCGGAAGCGCCACCTGCGAAAATTGCCCGTACGCCACCAACAATTAGGTGGATGGCTTCTTTTCACTCCAATAAATATAAACGACGACTTGCGATCCAGGTCCCATTGGCAGACGTCAAATGTTAACACAAAACAAATAAATTGACAGCTCATGGCCAGATTAATCTTTTAGGGGGTCCGGGGCTAATTTGATCCATGGGGGCCCTACCTCTTGGTTTAATAGCAGGTCTCAAGGGTCCAAAGGCTAGAGCCCCCAAAGCCAACTCCTTTTAATTCAAGAGTGATTTCGCTAATCGTCAGTGCTTCATCATTTTTCAAATGATACTATCAACGCATATCACCATACCCACCCCAATATTCCTTTTTTTCTAACATAGATAGCATGGAGCAGTTTAGATGACGAGTGTTAAGCTAACACGTTTTTAAAAATTGAAATACACATCTTATTCCCCGAAACCAAGAAAGATTAAAAAACACAACAAAGGTTGCTCTAACGCGTTTCGTGTTAGACCAACTGTAAGGATTATCCTCAAAAGTACGTCGGGCAGACTAGACGATCTCTTAAAATCCGACTGCAAAAGCATTTGGTTCATTTGAGGTACGGAAGATCTGAGAAGTCAAGTGTGGCCCGACATGCTTTTGAATTAGATCATAGGATTGATAATAATATTAAACTGTTAAGAGTAGTAAGATTTCTATGTTAAATGCATATCAAAGCTTAGCTAACCTTAAGGCTGGAGACATCCTTATGAATGGTTGCGCTGGGCCTTTAGGCCACTCATCTCTGTTAAAAATAGTTAAGGTTGATAGATAAGTAATTGTGACACTCCGACGTGTATGATTATATGTGCATGCGCGTTCGGATGCAGTCGATCAAGCACGAAGTGAATATTCTTAGTATATAAGGGTTAATTTTAAGATTAGGTGTTAGTATCTCTCTGAAGATGATAGCTTGATTATTGAAACGCGTTAGAGCAACCTTTGTTGTGTTTTTTAATCTTTCTTGGTTTCAGGAAACAAGATTTGTATTTCAATTATTGAAGATAACCAAGGACCAGACCGTTCCACAAAACCATTCAAAGCTACAAATGGTACACGCAAAGTGTTCCTTAAAATGACAGAAACCCATTCGTAAGCAGTGATACCGAGTTACCAAGAAAACGTCCTGTTTAGCAATTTTCGTCGCCTTCGATTTAGTGATTAAGTTAAACACCTAAAGGCATTTATTATTATATCAAACTTACAAAACGTTTTCCACATCTAATGTGCTGCTGTCATTTTTTGATATGTTCAAGTATGTTCCTTACTTGAGTCGTACTCTCGTCAAGTTGATATTTAATCTTGAAATAAAAATTCTGCAGTACTATCAGGAATAGAAGAGGTTCACTCACTATTGCTTTTTTAGGTGTTTCGAAAGTAGGACTCAACAATTCAAGCTCTAAACAATAAAATATTTGTTAAAGGTTCACTTGTCTTTTTAAAATACTGATCAAGTAAGGAACACACGTAAACATGACAAAAAATGACAGCAGCACAGTAGATGGGATAAGTTTTTATACACATGGTATTTATTAGATATTAGTAATTATGGTAATGAATATACTAAACTTTAAACGGTTCATTAATCATTAAGCTCTCGCTTGTATTTAGATGAGATCTGACAATACAGCCACACTTATTTAAGTCCTGCTTTATTAGGAAAAAATACAGATTACCAAATTCATATAATGTAAGGTTAATTGTAGATAATTAAGCATTCCAACTGAATAATTACGCTTTTAAAATCAGCAGCCGCATTAATAAATTCAATAGCTAAATATATGCTTCGATCTGAATTCCAAGTGGATTTGCTTATATTGAATTAAATCGGGCAATCCTGAATGTTGATTTTAATGAAGCTTTGAATTCTAAGCTTCTGGAGGCAGATCTTTAAATAAAAAATGACGCGAACTGTTGATATACGAATATGAAAATTTAAATGAGAGTCTTATTTACAATTTATACGTTCGAGTTATTTATATAGAACCAAAATACTTCTAAGTGGATATTTTCGCAATTAGAAGAAATAACCCACAGTAAAAGAAACAGGTTAAAAGTAAATTAGTGTAAAACGCCGACGAAACTGAAGCGAAAAATTTGTTTTTCACGAACACTGTATTTACTTGAATGAGAAAACACGTCAAAGGCAAAATGAGGTAAATTATCTGCTTAATTCAACCCTAGATCACGGTAGAATAATTCGAAAAGAGTTATCAGAAAAAAAGCGGCGAAGTAAATTAAAGAAAGTAAAATAAATTCCGAATGAAAACCCCGAAATTTATTTGGTCCGTTATGCTCTGAGGTTGTAAAAAGGATAATCAAGAAAGCATATCCCCAGCGATCGTAATTTTCCCACTTTTCACACTCCGCTTCGCCTATATGTACCAGGGAGAAGAGAAGCATAAACAGTGACAAGAAAGCTTAAACATTTCCAACCCTTTTTCCGAAGGAGACAAAGAACTCTGTCATTCGAGCCGAGAAATGTTTATCGTACATTCAAATTTAGGGCGGCTTTAGCATTTCTAATATTCAGGGCTCTGTTTACTTCTTAGCCTAGAATACAACAAGGTTGCTACTGCGAGTAAATATGTAAATAACTTAGCATTGCATGTTTGGGTAAATTAAACATATTTGAACAAGGATGACAAGCTGCAAACCGCTGTTTGTTTCTGATGGTTATTACACAGCTAATTGTCATATTTATCAAATAACCAACTGGCCGCAAGATTTTTTGACTTACCTATCATAAATTTAAACAACTGATAAAACCCAATTAATAACAAAATAAATTGTCACATATATTTTAGGAGAACAGATAAAATTTTCTGGTTACTAACCAACGAACCCCTGTGATTTTCTTTGCGTATTTTAAATAGTAGTATCCCGTGACTTTCCTTGCATAAATTGAGAAGATAACTAATGATAAATTTTTTGACATCAACTAGAACTCTTTTTGAAAACATCGCACTGCACACAATCACTTCAAGAAAAAATTGAAACAGTTTTAAAAATTCCCCGTATAGTGAAAATCCCAATATAGTGCTCAATATTTTTAAATTAACAGGAATAGCAATCACCCCAGCTAGAGTTCATTGTAAAAACACCACATTACACTCGATCACCTAGGCCCCCTGCTGGATGCTTCAAAGCGTGTAAAAGTGACAATGCCGTCCCTATAGGACAAGGGAAAAGCGCCGGAATCATGTTTTTGATCTAATTGAACTGAATTAAATGTTATCAAACCTTAAAATAATTTACTCATTGAGTATCTCTCTGAAGATGATAGTTTGGCTATCGAAACGCATTAGGGCAACCTTTGTTATGTTTTTTAATCTTTCTTGGTTTCAGGGGACAAGATTTGTATTTCAAATTTTCAAGCAATTTTCATGAATATCGGTTTCCAAAAAAGAAATACACAAAGTTTAAAATGTTATCACATCCCAGAATCTTTTGATGAAAATCGAAAATCGGTATTTTGGTGGTATTGACCAGAGTGCACTTTTATTCAATCTTAGTGTTTCTGTATCTCACAATTCATCCTAAGTAAATTTCTATGTAAATATTATAACTATTTTGGATCAAATGACGTAAAAAGTGCAACTCTAAATATTTTCCTTCCAACTTCGAAGATTACAACACAAAACATCTCACAGAAATTGGAACTCGATGAGAAAATGGTCTATAACGAATAAAAAAAGGAAAGTGATCTTAAATTCGCCCCCACCTTTCATAGAAGTCAAGTTTTGTATAAAATAATTTATCGGGAAATTTTTGAGACGCATTGCTAATGAGCTGGACTGGTTTGTTGCACCAAATGCGAAGGTTCTACCAGATTTAGAAGCAATTCTGTTTTGGAATGATGAAAATTATCCAGAGTTTTTAACTTTGCTAAATAAGTCTGATAGAATCGTTGGAAAAGTTTTCGAATAAGTTAGAAGGACTACGAAGAAGTTGGTTGCACAAGTCGTGAATCATCTGAATAATTTACAGGCCTAACATTCAAGTTGGATCTTTCTTTCTCTTAGTTGACAAAGGGTCACTCTTATCCCTTTACATTGTGCTTACTTTTATTTACAATCCCCTCATCCTTCCGTTGAAGAGTTTTCAATTTAAATTAACTGTACATCCAAGTGATTTCGATATAAAACCTTATCGAGTTAGACTGTGTATTATAAAAGACCGTGTTTAAATAACCCAAATTAATCTGAAGTATTTTTCCCTGTCTCAAAATACGTCAGAGAATGCAAAAACCAATTTGAATTTTGGTCTAATTGAAAGCAATACGATATCTATTTATAATACTTTTAGAAAATATATTGTTTATTTTGTGTTACCTTTTCGTCAAAAATACATGTTTTTTTTATTAAAATGATAAATGAGGGTGGAGTTTCGCTTAAAAAAAAGTTACATACTGAACAAATAACGATAAATGAGGTTGGGACCTTACCTGAAAAGATAAAACTTATGTTTTTGGAATGTCTTATTTCTTCTCGAAATTTGAAGATTATTAAAAGGTCGATTTTTCACTTAAAATTTCAACTTAATTTTTGATTTGGAAACTCAAATTTTAAATTTTGTTTCTCAAATGGCGACAGTAAAGTGAAAATGATAATGTCGAAATTTCGAGAAAACAACTAAAATATTGGGTTCACAGGAAAGTAATACGCTATACAGCGTTATTGAAGTTTTTTTGAATAGATTCTATGGATGATGTTCTTTACGTTTTGAGATTTGATATCAGACAGATCGAGGTTTATTTTGAAGGACGTGGTGAGAGATTTTTGTAGTTGATAGTTGAGGGTCAATTTTACCATGGAGTGCAAAAACGAACATTTTCGGCATATTTTACTTTTTTTATTTCCGTACAGGACGAAAGCTGCAGAGGTTCATAAAAAAATATGTGAAGTTTATGGTGGAGATTGCGTAACAGAACGCACTTGTCAGAATTGGTTTAGGAAATTCCGTTCTGGAGATTTTTCACTCAAAGATGACCAACGTTCTGGTCGACCTACTAAAGATGATAATCAAATTAATGACATTATTAAAGACAATCGTCATATAACTGTTCAAGAGATTTCATTGAGAATCACTTAAAATGTCTTGGACTCGATATTTGGGTTCCGAAAAAGTAAAAGATATTCATTTGACACAATGAATCAATATTTGTGATACGCATCTTAAGCACAATGAAAATGATCCCTTCTTAAAAAGAATCATTACTGGTGTTAAAAAATGGGTCACCTACAGGAACATCATTCGAAAACGATCATGGTCCAAGCACGATGAACCAGCACAAACCACATCAAAAGCTGAATCGCATCAAAAAAAGATCATGCTGTCGATTTGGGGGGATTATAAAGGTGTTGTGTATTTTCAGCTGCTTCCAAGAAACCAGACAATCAATTCAGATGTGTACTGCCAACAGCTAATGAAACTGGATAAAGCAATCAAAGAAAAAACACCAGAATTGGCAAATCGGAAAGGAATTGTGTTCCACCATAACAATGCTAGGCCTCACACATCTTTGGTAACTCGTGGAAAATTATTGCAGTTTGGTTGGAAAGTGATGTCGCATCCCCCATACAGCCCTGACTACCACTTATTTCGTAGTTTGCAGAACTCTATGAATGGTAAAAATTTCCCAAATGATGATGACCTTAAATCGCACTTGGCTCAGTTTTTTTCTGAGAAAGATCAGAAATTCTATGAGCACGGAATCATGAAGCTGCAAGAAAAATTGCAAAAAGTCATTAAACAAAATATAAAATATATAATTGATTAAAGTCTGTTCTTTGTATTAAAAAAATGTGTATAACACAAAACGGAAATTACTTTCTTGCCAACCCAATAGAAAAAAACTCAAGATTTCTGGAAGAGAGCAAAATTTTGTTAAAATTAGAAATACTTTAGGAAAATTGAAAAATTAGAAACTTTAATTTGAAACTGGAAATGTTCATAGTTTGAGAAAAAAACTGAGTTTAAATATTTTAAAATTTTTCGTAAGTTTTTGCGATTTATTGTGGATTATTGTAAATTTTTTAATTAAATTTTCAAAACCGAATGTTTCAACTTTAAATTTAAAATTTCGCTTTGTTTCCGAAATTCCTTAAAACAATGTTTACCGAAATTTCTAGTTTAAATTCGTGTCGTAAACCGGGGCGCTACTTTGTCACGCGGGGCTACTTTGTCAATTATTAGTTAGATTGTGGTATTTTTTATTTCTTTTCGGTTTGGTTGAAAAGTGACAGTCAAAAATAATAGCAAGGCCTAAAAAAATTACGGGGTGTCTACCGTGCGCAAACTTTATTGTAGAAACTTTGGAAAAAGCTCTTGCTGAAATTAGGAAGGGCGTAAGATAGACTGAGCCTCAAAATTCTACCTAGCACACTTTGCATAAAATATTTGGTAAGCATTTAGTAGATCCAGGAGGTAGCACACTGCGCATAAGCTATTTGGTAAGCATCTAATAGATCCATGATATTTAGAATACCCTAAATCCTGAAGATAAGCAGACAATAACTCACCACCCCAAGTTCTGGGAATTGGGTAAGCAATATATTGCCACCCTAATTTCTGAAGGTGAGTAGATATTAACTGGTTTATTCTGTCAAATCGCAAAATGAGAATTTCCATGAACATAAAATGGTTTTACTTTATTAGTGACCAAATATGTCCAAAAAGAAGTCAGGACCATTAAAAAATGGGAAAATAATCATCCTGGGTTACATTTTGTCGAAAACTGTGCATTTATAACCACAACTCTAACAGATGAATCGATATGAACCTCTTTGAACTTTGGAATAAAAATGAAGTTCCTAGATGGAGCTACAATAATTTGTCATAAAGAAGTTGCTGCCTGATAAAGTAACCTCAAAGAATTTGAGAATTTGACTAAACACTTTATCAAGTATTTAGTCAAAAATATGTTGTAGTAACAATTTTACTCATTTTTTTTTTCTGTATAGATATTGACAAGACATGCATTATCATAAATGAAGCTAATATTTGTGAATATCACAAACACGGAAAGAAATTAAGAGTCTTCCATGAAGGAAAGAAATTTTTTGCAGAATGTTCCAATATCTGTGGAAAATAGCCCCGGTTTACGGTACTTTCGAACTCGAAATTTCAAAAACAAATCGAAATTTGAGTGAAATTTAGCGAGAAAATTTCGAGGTTAGTCGAAATGTTTAGAAAAAATTGAGATTACAAATTTTGGGGAAGTGACATTTATTATAGGTATTTTAAAATCCAAAGCAGAATTTCGTGGTGACAATTGTATCGAGAAACATGTTAAAATATCGAGATGAACACAAATAAAATTGAAAAATTAGATTTTTGAGAAAAAATCTTGAAACTGAATTATCTTTTTAATTTATGTTTTTTGCAATTTCAGTTTTTATCGAAGTTTGCGGTCCTCAATTTTTTGACTCGTCTGACAACTATTCAAAACAGGTTGTAGAACATTAATTCAAATGAAATAGAATATTTTTTTTTGAAATGTTTTTAATTAGAAGTCTTTACACAGCATATTTTTCGCGGCAAAATATTGGCATTTTTTGTTTTCTACAAATCGAATTTTCAATGATTTTCTCATTTCCAAAAAGTGCATTCAAAGACTCTCTTTCAAAGTATTCATTTATTCAAATAAAAAATTAGATATGCCTGAAGTAAAGCCAAAATTTTTGAATTTAAGGTGAAATTTTCAGTTTCTTAATATACTAAGGCACAGACAAACATTTAAACATTTAGCAGATTCAGAGGTTAACAACCAAGGACAGGTTTCGATCTTATTAGGTCTTGTCTTGATCTTGATCTCACAAATGTATGGCTGCAAGATCTAATAAGATTGAAACCGGTTACCAAATTCTGAATCTCTTAAATATTCAAACCTATTCGTCTGTGATTTAGAATGAAATCTCTGAACTGATAGTGACCATCTCTGCTAAACGTCAGTGGGTCAACTGTTGGAAGTTCAGCTACCTATGATCCGCTACCACAAGTTTCGAAGCTGCACCATTGCAGTCTAATTCGTAATCTATTTGGACTTTCTAAATGTAATTCAACATTTTTACTTTAAGCTTGAAATACTGTGAAAAATGTAGAAATTTCGAGTAAAAATCCGAAATTTCTATGTTGTGTTCAAATTTCGCGTTCTTTCTCAAAATGGTGACTTTTATATGGAAAGTTCGAACAACAAATCAAAATTTTAAATAAAAAAAAATTCTGGTTTTAACTAAAAAATTTTAAGAAAACACCCAAAAGGTACACGTATTTTTCTAGTCTCCAGTTTTTTCTGCCATTTCTACATTTTTCTGTAGAATATTGAAGTTTAAATTTCAATATTTTTGATATTTTTGGCAATTTCAGATGGAAACCAAAATTCAGCGAAAAATTCAGAGCCTTAAGAAAAAAATCAAAGTTACAAAAAAAAATAAATTTCAATGTTTGGATTACTACGAGGGTAAATTTGTTTTTAAAAATTTATTGGTACAAGATACATAAATGAAAGTTATTAACTATATAATAATCTCCCGATTTTGTTATGCATTTTTCCCAACGGATTGGAAGTTTTTAATGCAATTATTATAACAAGAAGGGAGGCATGTTCGCGGCCAATTACGCACAAAAAAATTATCAACTTTAAAAAATCAGAAGTTCTAGTTTTTTGATAAATTTCCAGTATTTCAGAAATTTCTACTTCTGCAGTTTAAAATTAATTACTTTTTTTTTTAATTTCGACTTTAAAATCGATTTTAACTTAACACTGGCTTTCAATTTCTGACATTTTAAATAGACAGTTAAAATTTTGTGAATAAATTAGCAGTTTTGAAAAAAATTGACCAATTTGCCAAAAAATAGAAATGTGTGGAAAAATTTAAAATTTAGGAAAGGTTTTAACTTTATCTTGAAGAAATCTTTAACATCTATATTAATCAAATTGAATGATCTGAGCTTAGATAATATAGTCAAAGGATCTGAGTGTCTGTCTGTCTGTCGACTGATCTTTTGTCCGAGTTAATCTCAGAAATCTAAATCGACTTCAATGAAACTTCTTCAAATGTAGAGTATTTTTTAGGATGCCTTTTAGGTTATTTTGATTCCAGTAAAACTCAATTTTTCACTTCTAAGAACTCACCTATGCTAACAATTTTATTATGTTATAACACATAAAGAAACCAATTCGCAAAAATGAACGTAGGCAGGATTTCCTTCAAAGGGGGACATCAATCATTTTGAAAAATTCATGGGCGAAAAAACCTTTCGACTGAATAATGTTATTTTCAATTAAAAGCTAAACGAACTGGGCAGATGGAATTTTCAAATTAAAGTCTAAATTACGAAAAAAAGCCAAACTTTAAGAAAAAAACCTTCCGGATGACTTCAAGAAATGTCGAAATTTTGAAAAAGTGGAAATGTCAAAAAAAGATTAAATTTCCAAAAAGTCAGTTATTGTGAAAGGAATGAACAAGTCGAATTTAGGTAAAAAAAATTGCAACTTTAAAAAATATTTCTTTCACAATTTTTACTTTATTTAAATTTTGTCATACTCTTGAAATTTACAAAAAATCTTTTTCTCAAAACTTCCTAAAAAGATTATGTTCAGATTTTTATTTTTCTATTAAAATTTCGATCCAATTTTATAAAAATAAATGAATTCTATAAAAAGTCGAATTCTTCAGAAAAAATTTGATCTTAAATAAAAATGTCCAAAAACAGAAAATATGAAATTTTGAGATAGAACTTAAAATTTGGAGAATAACATATTTTGAACAAGTTGAAATTACACGAAATCATATTTAAAAATAAATAAATTCAGAAAAAACACTTAATAAAAAAAACGACTTTCGAAAAAAAATTCACGATTTTTGAAAAATACGTTGCAATTTCGAAAAAAAGATCGAACTTTCTAGAAAAAATTCCAACAAGAGCAAGTTAAATTTCAAGAGAAAAATTGAAATTTTGAGAATGCAGTAGTAATTTCGAAAAAAGAATTTCGAAGAAAAATTGGAAAAGTCGCAATTTTCAATAAACTATATTAAAAATGAAAACCTAACATATCCCCAAATACTCGAAAATGTCCAAAATTCGAAAAAAGTCAAAATGTTCAAAGATTTAATTATGTGAAAAGACGCAGTTTTCAGAAAAAGTCGAATTTTGAGAAAGAAAAATCGAAATTTCCAAAATCATTGTTCTCAAAATTTAAAATCCAATAAAGACGTTGAATTTACAAGACATTTTTTCTCGAAATTCCCAAAAATATTTTCTCAACATTTTTATTAACACTCCGTTGTAATTTGTTGAAAAAAGAAACAAATATTCAGAAAGTTGTCAAAATTTTGCACTAAATAAACGATTTTTGAAACAAAAGTCGAAGCATTTGGAAATAAAATCGAAATTTCAAAAGGGAGAAAATTTGAGGAACAGGTGAATTTTAGGAAAACGATTATTTTACGAAAATAAAAGTCAACATTTTGAGAAAAAAGACGAATTTACTAGAAAAAAGACGAGTTTACCAGGAAAAAGGCGAAATTTCTAGATATATTCGATATCGGATATTGAGATAAAAATCAAAATTTCGTAAAAAGGGCAAACGTTAAGAAACCAGTCAAAATATCTAAAAAATCAAATTCTAAAAGATCGACTATTTCAGAAAAAGTTAAATGTTGTATCGGAATTTGAAAAAAAAAGTGAAATTTCGAGAAAACTTCGGAATTGACAAAAGATTCAAAATTTTCTAGAGATAGTCAAATCTTAGGAAAAAAAGTCGAAATTTAAAAAAAAAGTGGTCAAAACGGCGATAAAAAGACGAAATTACAAAAAAATGATCGAAAATTTGCGAAAAAGATATAAATTTTCAGAAAAAAAAGTTTAATCCTAGTGAAAATTTGGAATGTCCTAGATTTTATCGAGATTTCGAAAAGAAGCAAATTTTAAGAAAAAAATCGAAATTTTAAGAAAGAAATTGATATTTCTTGGGTGAATATTTATTTTCTCTTGACTGCTCGAGTTAGAGAAAGACAGGCCTCCAATGTGGCGTCAAAATGTCTAATATTCCGATACTCGTCAAAATTTTGACAAATAAATATCCAGAAATTTGGTTTAAAAAAAAGAGTTGAAAATCACAAAGAAAATTTTTTTCGTAGTTTTTGTCGTTTTTATAAAAATTTTAAATTTGCAAAAAATATACTCTTTTATCAGAAGATCGAACAAATTTCAAAGAAAAGGCAAATTTTAATAAACAAGCTAAAATTTGCAGAATTAAAAAAGTTGAAATTTTCAGAAAAAATCGAATTTGGAGAAATGGCGAAATTTCAGAAAAAAACGACGAACTTTTAAATACAAATAATAAATTTAGACAAAGTCATGTTTGATAAAAGAAGACGAATTTTATGTATAATTGCGAAATTAAAAAAAAACAAGTATTGCAAAAAAAAACGAAATCGTTTTATAAAAATTCTAAATTTCCAAAAAATATACTCTTTTATTAGAACATCGACCAGATTTCAAAGAAAAGGCAAATTTTAATAAACCAGTTGAAATCTGCTGAATTAAAAAAGAAAAAAGAAAGACTAAATCGAATTTGGGGAAATGGAGAAATTTCAGAAAAAAACGACGAACTTTTAAATAAAATTTCAAAATTTAGACAAAGTAATGTTTGATAAAAGAAGTAAAATTTTATGAATAATTGCGGAATTAAAAAAAGACAAGTATTATGAAAAAATACGAAATTTCAAAAAAAATCGAAATTTGGAAAAAATGTTTCCAAGAGAAGGATGAATATTGAAAAAGGAAAGAAAGTCCGAATTCAAAGATTCGGTTTACTGCATGAACCATTGAAGAGGGGCAAGGGCCCCACCCTGCCCTACTCTAGCTATGCCTATGAATCCGCAATGTCTATGAACGATATCCCAAGCCACCTACAGCGTGTACTAGAATAAGGAGCGCCAACCTTTGCAACTATTTTTGTATTAAAATCAAATGAGACATTTTATTTTGAAATGTGACGTTGCGCAGACAAAGTCGCGAATGTCGACTAGTTTTGGAATAAATTGTTTGAAAAAACAGATTTTGAAGCGTTCTTTTGATATTTTAAATGTTTTGAGTATCGAAAAAAATTCAATTTCAAATAAATTTCTTCTTCGAAATATTTACTGTTAATTTTTTTTAATTATAAAAAAAATATAAAATTTTCAGGGTTTACCATTTCTCGAAATTCTCAGAATCAAGGGGCCCTAAAACCCCCAAACTTAATTAGAAAAATGTGATGTTAATTGAATTGAAGAGCTGAAAGTTGGCAGAAGGACTATAATGAGTGCGCCACGGCCCTATTCCTCCCCATCGCAAAAGTTATCTGCCAACGTTGTGAGAATACCAAATAAGTATCTGGCTATTTTAAAACGTTCACTTCGAAAAGATACATTTTAGAAGCGTCATTTCGACTTTAATATAAGACGAGTGAAAAGGTGACTAAGCCATTCACTGGAACTAATCCACAAAGAGGACAAATCTTTTCAAAGGTATTCAATTCTAAGAACTGAAATCTGAGATATTGTCGACAAATATCAATATAAAACTTTGGTTGCAAAGGAGGAAATTTTAAAATCTACTGGTCCATCGTAAAGTTATAATTGAATTCAACCTTTCATAATATTGGCGTACTTATAAACGTAAATTAGTAAACATAAAATGTAGTGATTATTATCCTGTGGCTTGAATTTATATGGATTTCAATAAATAAATTTATAGAATTCCACAACAGGAATTAGTTGTATTTTTATTGCATTCGATAAATCTAGGAATGGGCGAACCAGTTTAAATTTAAATTTTAAAATTGTTTGTGACTTGTTTATTTACATTAACTGAATTCATAATCCAGAAAATATATTAACTAGAAATGCCTACGAAAAGAATACTAATCACAATTCAAAGGTAATTTCTTTCGTTGTATTTGTTCTTAACATGCTTTCTGAAAAACAAATACTCAGTAATGGTGTTCCTTTTTTAAAAACCATATTATCAAGAAATTCACAGGAAAGATTAAGGACAATATAATTTCCCAACACAGAGTCTTGTGGTATCGTAATTATTTAACAAGAAATACATCGCAACGATTAATGACAATGTCCCAAGAATTTGAATTGTAGAATTGTTTTTCTCGTTTCGTTGTACTTTTTGTTAGTATGCTTTCTGAAAAACAAATTCGTGCTGCAAAAGCATTCGTGTTCCATTTTCAAAAACCACATTATCAAGAAATACAAAGAAACAAATAAGGACAATTCAGTAACAAAAATATTTGTGGAATTATAATTATTTGAGAAGAAATACAACGCAACAAGTAATGACCAAAAAATTCGTATTATGAAATTGTGCTAATTCGTTTGGTTGCATTGCTTGTTAATGTCCCTTTTGAAGAACAAATTTTTGTGTTCCTTTTAAATACAAAGGGCAATTCCACAACACAAATCCTTGTGGCATTGTCATTATTCGTTACATTGTATTTCCTGCTAATAAAGGTAGTTCTGAAAAATGAACACGAATATTAAGAATTCGGTGTTTTCCTGAAACTATCTTGATAAAAAGCAGAATAAAATAGATAATAATTTTACAATACTTTTTATTGTAAAATTAAGTCGCCTAATACTGAGAATTGTTTCAATATTTGATCCGTTTTTCTCAAAGTGCATTAAAAATAAATTCTAAATATGGCAACTCCATAGTACTTTACAACGTGTTTCGTTCTAAATGATTGATGACCCTTTCTCCTTTTTTAATAGTTTGTATTGTGGACTTGTCAGTATTTTTTGTTGTATTTTTTATTGATATTGTTAGTACATCTTTGAAGATGACACCTTGGTTATCGAAAGGCGTTGGAGCAACTATTGTCGAATTTGTATATCAATAGTTTATAAATTAACACAGCACGAAAAATACAACAAAAGGAATCAATTACACAATAATTTTGAAACGAAATACTGACAACGAAACGAGTAATGACAATTTCACAACACAAAGTTTTGTGGAAAAGTTCAATTCACCCGCAAAGGGCAACCCTATTATGCCTTCAGAGCCCCGCTATTAGAATGCAGAAACAAAGGTAGATTGCGATGAACGGCCTTTTTAAACTACGAGAGGTTGTTATTTTTGGGAAAATTCTGTTAGGTAACGAATTCCATAGCTTGGAAGTTCTATAGAAAAATGAGTCTCCATAAACAGAAGTCCTCACTGTGTCAAGCTGGACCCCGCAGGAATTTGCTGTCTCTGCCTTGTATGCCTTAATAATTTTACCCTTGGAGGAATCAACCCTATTAGTTCCTCCGAGCATCTTCTATGAAAGTACTTGTAGAAAAGAGAAAAGTCACCAACCATCCGCCTGTGCTCTAGTGTTTCGAGAGAATCGCTCAAACTCTTGTCATCAGTTAGGCAAATCATTCTTCTTTGAATTAAATCCAAAAGAGCCAAAATATTCTTTGGAGCTGAACTCCAAAAAGAGAATAGTATTCTAGTGTTGGTCTAACGTGGGCTTTGCATAGAGTGGGCAGCTGATGAGATGGGAAGTACTTTTTAGCTCTAAAAAGAAAGCCTAGCGCCTGAAAAGCGGACTTGACAATGGCGCGCACATGATCGTCCCAAGAGAAGTTGGTGCCCATATTTACTCCTAGCATAGGCAGATTTAGTCCCATCGGGAATATGATAGCTTAGCTGCCGGAAAGCATCAGAGCAACATTTGTTGTGTTTTTAATCTTTCTTGGTTTCAGTGGACAAGATTTGTATTTCAATTTTTGAAAATAACCAAGGACCAGTCCGTTCCACCAAAATCCCTTGATGTTTTCTTAGAGAAAACAACGTCCTAAGTTTTTGAGGCGTTGAAGTCGATCAGATTTTGTTTACCCCATTCCAGAGCGGCATTGAGATCCTGATTAATCATCTGTATCTGCTGTTCCCTTAACCGATCTGAAGCAGCGACGGATAATTATTTGTCTGAGAAAAAAAAAGGACACTATCACCGGCGTAGCTGTATATCGAATTGGAATTTGAAGCTAAGAGATCGTCTATGTGTAACAGAAACAGAGTAGTAGACAGAAGAGACCCCTGAGGCACCCCTGCTTGATACACAAATGTCTCGGATAAGACGCCATCAACGACGACCGGAAGAGATTTGTCAGCGAGAAAACTGGATATCAAATGACAAAGTCCAGGAGGAAGACCTTAGGATGTTATTTTGGCGAGAAGAGCTCGGTGCCAGACCCTGTCGAAGGCCTTTGAGATATCCAATGCCACAATCCTAGCGTCACCATGTTTTTCCATAGCTGAGTTACATATATGAGTAATATATGCCAGTAGATCACCAGTTGAGCGTTGTTGTTTGAAACCGTATTTCCTGTCTGAGATAACTCTATTCTTCTCCAGATTCTCGACGTTGATAACCTTGTCCGTCAGTTTAAATATAACAAAAAGGATATAGGGCGATAGTTGTCAGTCAGATTTCCTTTTCCCTTTTTAGGGACAGGCTGCACCCTAGCAGATTTCCAGCTGTAAGGGAATATACCTTTGTTGTAAGAAAATGAACAATTTGGTTAGGACAGGAGTCAACTCTAGAGCACACTTCTTAAGAACAATAGCGGGGATAACATACCATACCAAATTAACAAAAAATGAAACGAATACAGTAGACTCCTGGTAAAGTTGCGCTCACCGTCTGGATCGATCGTTAAGTTGCTACTCCTCGTTATCCCTACCATTGTCGAAACATATATACGTTTTATTGCTCCTTACGCGGTTGAGTGGGTTATTCAAAAGTGGCGCTAAAACTCGGAAGTACAATTCGTTGTTCGAAAATTAGAATGGGGGAATATCCGCGCAACTTCAACGATCGTATCTTGACAACTTTAACGAGCGAACAACTTTAACGGGCGCAACTTTAGCGGGAGTCGACTGTAATGACAATTTCACATACTTTGTTTTGTGAGTTATAAGTATTTTATATAATCGTTTTTCCGAAAATATGTTAAGTGAAACGAATACGACAATGTAATGTGGGATTATCATTTTTTGTTTAGATTATTTCTCGTTAATTTAGTTTCTGAAAAGCGAAAAGAATACTAACAGATCCCTGCAATCATTATTCGTTTCTTGCGTTATTTTCGCAACTATATATCAACAAGAGTTTCTGAAAAACGAAAACAATTCACCTATTGATTAAAAGTTAGAAAGCCGCGAAGTGTTCGAATATTTCGAATAGGTATTTTGTTTCATAACAAACTTTGATCTAAATAAATCGCAAAATGTTTCAGAGATTCAGAATCTGCTAAACAAATCTGACTATTACATGACATCTTTTTAAAGTTAAAAGCCTACAAACTATCCAATTTGACAACAGTTGAAATATTGTCTTTTTTCCGAAGGAGAGTTCCCAAGACATTATTTTAAATTTCAACATTTTTTGATAAATTTCGTCATTGTTCTGAAAATGGCAACGTTTTCCAAAATTCAGTTTTTTTGCAGTTGCTGCTTAATACGAAAAAGCTGAGTTTCCAAAAAAAAATCAGACATTTCCAAGAAAAACCGTAATCTTGTAGAAATTTGGAGAAAAAGTTGAAAAATCAAAATGCTGACTGCTGCAGAAATCTAGAGGGAAACAAAGCTTTAAAAAAATTCAAAAAAGAAGCCAAAAATCAGAATCCTGACTGAAAAATGTTGAAATCTAGAGGGAAACAAATTTTGAAATAAATTCGAGAAAGAAACTAAAAATGAGAATCCTGACCGAAAAATATTGCAATTTGGAGCGTAACTGAATCTTGACAAAATCTCGAATAGACGGAAAAAATTCCAATCAAAATTTTTATTTTTCAAAATTTTTTGTATTAAAGTAATAATTTTCGTTATTTTCAAGCATGCACCTCGACAGGGTGGAGCACTTCCTCTTCCTTTTGTCTCAAACTAGGTATTTAGCAAGAGGAGTTTTTTCTAGAAGTTTCCATTTTTTTTTTGGACATTTTTTTATTTCTATTTTATTATCAAAATTCGAACTTTTCCTAGCAATTTCGACTTTTTTTCTTAAAATTTCGGTTTTTACTCGAAATTTCGATTTTTCTTTCCAAAATTCGTCGCTTCTTTTGTAAATTTTCACGTGTTTCTGAAAACTCTACAAACGTCTGAAAATTGACTTTTTTCTTCAGCCAAATTTCTGGAAATTGCGATTTTTTTTCTCAAAATTTGCATTTCCTCGGAAATTTTGACCTTTGTCTCCAAATTCAATTTTTACGTTTCTGCAAATTATGAATTCTTTCCTACTTTCCTATTAAGTCTTTTAATAGAATTTTTTACTTTGTCTTTTTCCAAAAGTTTTAATATTGTTGCGCGTTATCGGTTCGAAATGATTATTACGCCGGGAATTATAACCACTTTATTTCCAAACTAAACTCGGAACACTACAACTGAATAATTAACTCACTTCTAACTAGTAACGCACTAACTACACTGACTTCTGAGTGATTTACTCAAGGGAAAGGCGTCCGCCTTATATAGTTTTCACTTCCGGGTTCTAGAAAAATCCAGCAGATAAGGCTTATCGTTTGATGACATTTCTGGAACGCTTACCTGCCGTTTGCTTCATTATCGCGGCCGCTTTTCCTTATCAGATCTTTCTAAAAAAAATTTTTACGTACTAAATTTTACAATTAACTTCGTTACTATATTCTCATAATTCTATGTTTTTAAAATTTGACTCTGAAAAATTTCGCATTTTCTATGTTCAGTCTTATTCTATTTTTATGAAAATTTGTGATTATTTTTTATTTATTCAAAATATGCATCTTTCAAAATTCGACATCTGTCAAATTGGACTTTTCTGGGAATTTTTATATACTCTCATAATTCGTCTTTGTCAAATTTCGACGTTATTCCAAAATTCGACTATTTTTCTCAAAATTTGACTTTCTATTGGAAATTTCGATATTTTTCGCGTCATCTTTTTAATTTTCTTAATTTTTCCGCTAAGTTTAAATTTTTCTTTCCCAAAATTTTTACTTTTATCTCAAAATTGACCCTTTTGTGTTTCCGAAAATTTTCCTCAAAATTCGTCTTCTAATTGAAATTTAAACTTTTTTCAAAAAATTTGTCTTTCTTCAAAAGTTTTACTGCTCTCGAAATTCCAATTTTTGGCTCAAAATTTGAATGTGACAGAGTTTAGCTTTTTTATGTTCAGCCTTTTTTGAGAATTTCGAATTTTGTTTTTTTTTTCAGAACACACTGCGTCCTTTTTAAAATTTTGCAAATATTCTTAAAATTTACCTTTTTTCGTTGACCTTATTCTGGAAATTGTAATTTATTCTAAAAATTTGTCTTTTTTCAAAATTTCGATGTTATTCATAGATTTCGGTTGTTTTTCTTAAAATTGACTTTCTGTCAGAAATTTCGACATTTTTTATCAACATTTCGATCTTTCACTGCAGGTCAAATTTCACTGTGAAATTTAACCTTTTCAAAACCTGTTTGTTCCGAAAATTCTTCATTTTTCTCAAAGTTTAACCCTTTCTGGAAATTTTGGCTTTTATCTCAAAATTCTAGAAATTTCTATTTTTTCACGAATTTTTTGTCTGCAAATTTCGACTTTTCTTTAAATTCCTTCACAATCTCTAAAGTAGGTAAAATTCTTGTAATAAAAACCAAAAATTTCGAGACAAAAAGAAGAGAAAAATTACTTCTTGAGAATTTCAACTTTTTTCTCGAATTTTCATTTGTCAAAATTTAAATGATAAAGTGAAAGTTATGAGAAAAATACTTTTGACAATTTAACAGGTGTGTCAAAATTCGTCTCTTTCTTTAAATTACAATTTTTCCCCAACATTCGTTTAGTAAGTCAAGTTTTTTATTGCAAAGTCTTTAGAGCCCATATACACTGTGACCCAAAAGCTGAAAAGTCCCGGAGTAGTGAACTTTGGGTAAAGTTCAGATAGGCTTTAGAAAATACATTCATTTTGTCATTTTTTGACCCGTAAAGAAATGTTTTATGAACCCTCTTGACGCCCACAAGGTTGTCCTCATTTTTTTAAAATTAAATTTAGATTAAAGCACAGTATGGCTTCTGATACGTCATTTTAATGATAATTTCATTCTCTTTTTAATAGATAGGCTTTTATGGGAAATTTTAGAAAACGAAGGAACGAGTAGCTGACTCTTTCACTATGATTATTTCCACCCAAAATACTCAATGTCTAGCTATATCCAGGGAACCAAGAAGATGCAAGCTAGCAGTATACAATAAGAACATAGAGCAAGTTATGTCGTACACATACCTTGGCGCCAAACTAGCAAGTAGAAGAAACCTAAAAGAGGAGGTGCAGAGCCAAACAACAAAAGCTTTTTTGATATCAGGATACCTACGCGACATAATATGGAGGAATAGGCACATGAATATATTAAGCAAGGTCACAATTTATAAAACATGTGTTAGGCCAATCATGACATATGCCATTGAAACTAGAGCCGAGAATGCCAAAACCAAAAGACAGCTGAGAACAGCAGAGATGAAAGTGCTGAAGCATATAACTGGCCACACAGCACTCGACCATAAGAGAAATGAAGAAATCAGAAAATTCTGTAGGCTACAGGATGTGGTAAGATGAGCCAGAATAAGGCGCAAACAGTGAAGAGACCATGTAGATAAGATGCCTGATAACCGGCTACCCAATAGCAAAAACGGGAAGGCCTAACACCGCGAGGCTCCCAGGAAGACCATCAAAACGCTGGTATGAAAGCTGGACCTCTGCATCCCAAGATTGAGCAACATTGTAAGAAACACAGGTAGTCCTAAGGTAGGAAGAAGAAGAAAAAGAAGAAGGATTTACAGCTATTTTTTAATTGAACCAACGTTAAACCCCAATTCAGAAATTTATTTGATTAAATCAAGTTTGTTGGATAATAATGAAACTGCATTTGTCATTTTACAATAAAGTAGCTTGGTCAAAAAATATTTGATTTGTCAAATTTTTTAATAAACATTTAATCAAATATGGCTTTAAACGAAAGAGAGCGAATAAGGATTTTGATAATGAAATGATATGGCGATCTCAAAAGGCCATTCGATCAAGTAGATCATTGATTTAATGACATGTTTCCAAACAGAAGACCAGTACTAAGATTAACTGTGCCCAGAACAATACAAGAAAATGGAACTATGAAAGACAAACTCGGATCAGGACTGCCAAGAACTGTAACTAATGACAATAACGCTGTTGAAGTATTGCAGAGTTTTGTGGAAGATCCTCATACTTCTGTGTGTAAGGCTGCTAGAGAACATGATGCAAATAGTAGATCATCTATTGAGTGTGTGAATATGACTTCGCCCTTTTTTATTAAAGTAAAACACATTTACTTTTTCAGAAAATTAAAGAAAAGTTTATTTAAAGTATGCTCCATCCGTAGCTACAACCTTCGCCCATCTTTCAAGTTATTTAGGTATTCCTTGCTTGAAGAAGTCCTCGCCTTTTGAGCTTATCCAATTATGAAGCCGAATTTTGACACTTTCATATGAGGTAAACCGTTCTCCAGTAAGATCTGACTGCATCGTCCGGAATAGGTCGTAATCCGAAGGTCTGGGGAATATGGCGGGTGGAGTAACACTTCCCAGTCCTGTCCGTCCAAATATTTTTTTACGAATTCTACGGTATGTGATTTGGTATTGTCATGTTAAAGAATTAATTTTCGGTGTCTGCTCCCTCTTCTAGTCGTTTTTCTTCTATGGCTCGCTTCAAATGCATTAGTTGTCGGCGGTAAACTTCTCCATTAATAATTTCAGAGGGTTTCAGTAACTTAGAATATAGAACATCTTTCTGATCCTACCAAATTCACAGTGAATATTTCTTTTAAGGTGTGATGGGACGAGTTCACCTGGCTTCATCCAAGCTTTTTTGCGTTTAGGACTCCCCTAATGTATCCATTTTTCGTCTCCTGTAACTATTCGATGCAAAAATCCTTTTCTTTACTGTCTTTGACCCTTTTTACAAATGGTTATTCGACGTTCCATGCGTCTTTCTTTCAATTCATATGGAACCCAGTTCCCAGCTTTTTAAACTACTCCTATTGTTTGTAAATGCTTTGTAACAGTTGAACGATCAACATTTAATGCTGCAGCTAATTCTGATTTAGTTTGACAAGAATCTTCAGTCAATAATGCTTTCAATTCAGCATCTTCAATTTTTTTGGTGGTTTTCCATGTTCTCTGTCCTCAATGCTAAAATCGTTCTTTTGAAATCATCGAAACTATTCCTTACCAATTGTATTAGATAAAGCATCCTCACCATAAATCTCCATGAGCAAACCATAAGTTTCTGCTGCAGTTTTCTTTGTAATAAAATAATGTAATTAGACTTACCGCAAATGATGCTTATTTGGAATGAAAACCGACATTTTCAAAAACGTGAAAACAATTATTGCTTACATTTCAACCAAATATCACATAATGTGTTAGATAGCTGACAATCAGTAATATCGAATACAAATGTGGCCATTTATTATTACACGCCAACAATACTGAAATAAGGAAAGGCGGAGTCATATTCAGATACCCAATATTTGCCGTATTTAAAAAAAAAACTCTTATAAACCTTACAAAATACATATACTTCAAGAGTTGAGTAAAGCTGATTATGATCGAAGGCTAGATTTCTGTGGAAAAATAATGGCAATAATTGATCAAAACCTGATTTCATATTTAAAATTTGTTTTTTCGACGAATTAACTTTTACTGTTAATGGTTTAGTCAATCTTCACAACTTGAGGTACTGGAGTCATCAAAATCCTCACTGGATGAGGGAAGAACATACTTGGAGACCTCAAAAATAAATAGGTGGGCTGGTATTATTGGTACTACAATTTTTGGGTAGTTTGTAATTGATGGTAACCATCAAACCACCAAAATGACAACTGAATGTTACATAATAAAATTATATCTCTTTTACAACACCTACAGTGACTCACAGCTTAAAGGATGCAGTTATCATATTTTATTATAAAAGAGCATATAAAAATAATCAAATGAAAACTGGGGGAAATGTTGGTTGTAGTAAATAGGGGTATGTATATGTAATTTGCCCCTAGAATAATATGAATATTGTAACGCAATGTAAATACGCACGCTCAATCAAAAAGGGTAGTACTCTGGCAATCTGTACCCCGGTAGCCTCAATAAGCTCCTTGGGTGACAATTGTGCACCAGTGCGGGAAGCGAACATTGGGCAAGTCAAGTTGGAAGTGGACTTGAAACACTTGTCCAAGGAAGAAGTAGTTTTGGCTAGATCATTTCTAAAGAAAAACCACGGCGTTTTTACCGATGGAGACCAAAATCTAGGAAGGACGGACGTAGTTCGACACAAAATCAACACCGGCGATGCAACACCTATTCGTCAACCCCTAGAAGATTACCGGTGGCCAAGCAAGAGGAAGTCGCGGGACTGGTTAAGAAGATGATGAAGGATGGAGTCGTCGAGGAGTCCAATAGTCCATGGTCTTCCCCTGTAGTCTTGGTTACAAAGAAGGACGGATCAACAAGATTCTGTGTCGACTACCGGAATTGAACGACGTCACTAAAAAGGACAGCTACCCCTTGCCAAGAATTGATGACACTCTAACAACCTTATCTGGGTCCACCTGGTTTTCAACTTTGGACTTGAAAAGTGGATATTGGCAAGTGAGCATAGACCCCGACAACAAAGAAAAGACGGCCTTTTCATCTGGGAGTGGATTATATCAGTTCACGGTTATGCCTTTTGGACTATGTAACGCACCGGCTAATTTCGAACGTTTAATGGAACTGGTACTTCGAGGACTCACTTGGAAAACCTGCTTGGTTTACCTAGATGACGTCATGGTGATGGGCAAGAGCTTTAAAAAACATTTGAAAAATCTTCAAGAAGTTTTCGACAGATTAAAGTAAGCCAACTTAAAGCTGAATCCAAAGAAGTGCTCTTTGTTCCAAAGTAAAGTAGAATTTTTGGGCCACACTGTATCAGCCGCAGGAGTAGAAACAAATATCAGCAAGACTCAAGCAATTCGTGACTGGCCAAGACCCAAGGACAAACATGAACTGAGGAGTTTCCTAGGGTTATGTACCTATTACAGAAGATTTGTGAAAGGTTTCACCAACATCGCTGCGCCGTTACATCAACTAACGGAAGGAAGAACGCCGTATGTCTGGACTCCCGACTGTGATACCGCTTTTCGAAAACTGAAGTCCGCCTTGTGCACAAACCCTGTCTTGGCTTATCCTCAGCAGATTGGGAAGTTTGTGTTAGATACAGATGCCAGCAACGTCGGCATTGGAGCTGTGCTGTCCCAAGTTCAAGGCGGTGAAGAAAGAGTAATCGAATATTACAGCAAGATCCTGACGAAGCCGGAGAGGAACTATTGCACCACCAGGAAGGAACTACTTGCGATAGTCAAAGCCGTGGAACACTTTCACAAGTATTTGTACGGGCAAGAATTCCTCATCAGAACAGACCATTCGGCACTTTCTTGGTTACTCCGAATGAAGAACGCGGAGAGACAGGCGGCTAGATGGTTAGAAAGGCTTCAGCAGTATCACTTTAAGGTGCATCATCGACCGGGACGACAGCATAACAACGCTGACGCTTTGTCCAGAAGACCTTGTGGGGATTGCAAACATTGCAGACGAGTTGAGGACCATGAGGAGATGGTGGATATAAGGGTCACTTCTGTCCAGCCAGAAGACGAATGGACTGTTGAAGGTCTTCGGAAGCTACAGAGGAGCGACGCTGATATCGGACCCATATTGGAATAGAAAGAAGCTGGAGACAGACCGGAATGGCAAGAGGTTTCCGACAGAAGTCCAGCTCTTAACAATTTGTGGGCTCAATGGAAATCCCTCCAGGTCGAGGACGGGGTACTGAAGAGAGCATGGGAAAGCGCGGATGGAAAGCGTGTCAACTTGCAGTTGGTGGTGCCTCAGGAGAAGATTCCACAGGTCTTGTGGGAGGTGCACAATGGGACCTCTGGTGGACACCTAGGGATGAACAAGACCCTGGAGAAGGTTCGAAAACGCTTCTATTGGGTTAACTGCAGGAAGGACGGCGAGCGGTGGTGTCGGAAATGTGTCACCTGTGCTGCATCCAAGGGTCCTCGTACGAGAACCAAAGGGGCCCTGAAGCCATATAATGTGGGAGCTCCATTTGAAAGAATTGCAATCGATGTGGCAGGACCATTCCCAGCTTTAGACGATGGAAACAAGTACATCCTGGTGGCCATGGATTATTTCAGTAAATGGCCTGAAGCTTATGCCACCCCGAACCAGGAAGCCACCACAGTCGCAAGGGTTCTTGTGGACAACTTCAACTGTCGATTTGGTGTTCCCTTGGAACTATACTCGGACCAGGGAAGGAACTTTGAATCGGGGGTTTTCCAAGAGGTGTGTCGTCTTCTTGGAATAAGGAAAACTCGAACAACACCTCTTCATCCACAGTCTGACGGAATGGTGGAGAGATTTAACAGGACCTTAGAGGAACATCTTTCGAAGGTCGTTTCCAAACATCAGACAGACTGGGATCAACATTTACCACTGTTTCTGATGGCCTATCGCGCGGCTACTCATGAAACTACAAGTCAGACTCCGGCAAAAGTGATCTGCGGGAAGGAACTGCGGCTTCCGTGTGACTTGGTGTTTGGATCACCAAAAGACATCCCCAGGGAAACGATGGATTTCGTAGATGACTTGAGGGAAGCGATATTGGAGACGCATGCCCTGGTGCGGACGAAGATCAACTTGGCGACGGACCGGATGAAAGCCAGGTATGACGTGAATGCCAATCATGGTGGTTTCAATGAGGGCGAATTGGTGTGGCTATACAACCCTCAGCGAAAGAAAGGAGTTTCGCCAAAGTTTACGCCATCTTGGGAAGGGCCGTACAAAGTGCTGAAGAGGATCAACGACTTGGTATACAGGATCCAGCGTAGGTCCAGGAGTAAAATGAAAGTGGTGCACCTGAAAAGACTATGCAAATTTAGTGGCGAAGTGACTGATTGGAACTGATCGGGACGATCATTCCTAAGGGGGAGGCAGTGTAACGCAATGTAAATAAATGAAATAGGATTTAGAATAAAATTGTAGAATTTAGTAAATAAAAAAAGTTTCTAGAAGATTCTGATAAGGGGAAAGCGGCCGCGATAACGAAACAAACGCCAGATAAGCGTTCCAGAAATTTCGGCATTCGATAAGCCTTATCTGCCGAAAATTCTAGAAGCCGGCGGCCAAAACTATAAAAAAGCGGTCAGCTTTCCCTCGAGTCAGTCAGTTAGAGTCAGTGTAATTAGTGAGTTAGTAGAAGTCAATAATAAGTGAGTTAATTTTCAATTGTGGTGATCCCAGTTGAGTTCAGTAATAAAGTGGGTCTTATTCGATAAGTGTAATCAATTCGAACCGATAAGCATGTAACAATATAATGCTGACAATAACCAAAATATAAATAAAAATTTGTGGAAACCGGTAAATTCAGCATCACAGCTTAAAAGATGCAGGCTGCAGCACTTGCCCATATCATCAGAATTACGGAAGATTTTTCCAATTTAGCTAATGATTAGATGTTTATAATAGTAAATCTTAGTTTTGTGCCATATTATTCATGCAAAATGTTTGTAAAACAGACACAAATAGCTGTGCGGACCGCCATACCACAATTGAGAAGTCACAAATGATGATCAACCATTTTAATAATGATTACAACTATAGAAAATTGCTAAAATGGTCAAAAAGGTTAAGGAACAGTTTAACATATTATAACACATTATATTAAAACAAAATAGGACCTTAAATAAATTAACAAAAGCTTGTAACAAAATTTTTACTCAATACGACAAGGAGCAGATGTAAGAACAAGCACCAAAAACCCCAAATTAAGTGCCTCAAAGTTAAGAATGGAAGTTCATGAGACATCAAAAAACAATGTTGCACAAAAAAAATACGACCTGTTTTAAGGGGAGTTAATTTACACGGAAGAACATCTCGGAATATACCCCTCAGAAGAAAGCTAAGAATGGAATTCATTCAGAAGCATCTTAATAAATGAATGATCTGCATGAAGTCACTATTATTGGTTGATGAAACGAAATTTAACCTTTTTTCATCAGATGGGAAGATAATTTTAAGAGAAAACTTAAAGAAGGATTAAAATTTAAGAATTTGAAATTTTCAGTTTAATAGGATGGTCAACACGTGATGCTTTGGGGTTGTATGTGTTTTGTCAGGGTACGCAAAATACACTTTAGTGACGGTATAATCGGTTAATATTACTGTTTCAATATTTTAAAACAGTTCGTATAATATAATGCTGGAAAATTAAACATTCAACAGAATTTTCAACTTTTTTACAACAACCCAAAATTTTGAGAGTGTACTGTACGAGAATGGTTATTACAAAATTTTCTGGGGTGTCTTAATACACCACCACTATCATCTAACGTTAATATAATAGAAAATGTATGGTCAATATAAAAGAAAAAAGTCGCTAAACATAACATAAACAATAAAAATGAGTTAAAGATGATCATTGAAGAACGAAAGGCAATTTCTCCTCAATGCACTCAAATCTTAGTAGAGACAATGCCTAAAAGATTACATGCAATTATTGATAACAAAGAGAGACCTTCAGATTACTAATAAAGTACAAATTTATGGTATTTTATGGTTAGTATAATGACTGGATCATTTGTGCTGTGAGTTCTATTTTATAAGGCGCATCCGTTTGTTTGCATTTTTTTGTCAGGTACTTTATTTTTATAGTTTGACATACAATAAAGTTTGAACTATATTTGCAAAGGTTTATAACTATTAGTAACTCTTTGTGTTTAGTTCTTTCTGTATGTTTGTGCCAGTAGTTTTATCTGTTGTATGCTCATTGCATTATTTACGCTGTGAGTCACTGTATATCTTAATTTTGACAGAATATGGTTCCTGCAGGATGGTACAACGTCTCATTTTGCTCTTGAAGTTCGGAAATTTCTGAATCAAATGTTTCTGAATAAATGGATGGGGAGTAGAAGTGCTATTGAATGACCAGCACGTTTTCCTGACATAACACCTCTAGATTACTTTATTTGAGGACATTTACAAAGTAATGTAAATAAAACAAAGCTATTAAATATAGACGATTTGAGGAACAGAATATTTGAAGAATCACGACAAATTACTAGAAAATAAACCTTATGACGTCGTTCTACTATAGGTTGGGATATTGCCAAATTGAGGGTGGGAAACAGTTTGAACATTTATTAAAGTCGATTTTTTATTCATAGTGTAATCGCTTAGTTACTTCATTTTTTAGTTTGTATTTTGTAATAAAGGAGTGTATTTGAGAAAAACGTAGCTATAAAATTTTGTAGCTGTAAATTTTGTTTTCCAAAATTTTTCAGAAAGCTTTACATTACTGCAAAGAGAATGAAATTATCTTCCAAATGACCTATCACAAGTCATAATGGGGGGAGCCTTCTGGGCGGTAGAAAAAATAAAAATATAAACATTTATTTACACGTCAGAAAATGACAAAATTAATGTGTTTTCTGAAGCATATCTAAACTTTTTCCAAAACTCGCTATTAATCTAGAATACCGTTACAGGACTTTTAGGACACAGTTAGTAAAAGAATAAACAAAATTGTTGAACCCGTTATTTCTTAAGCAATGAATATAATATTTTTTTTGTGGAACTGACTGGTCCTTGTTATTGAAATACAAATCTTGTCCCCTGAAACCAAGAAGGATTAAAAAACACAACAAAGGTTGCTCTAACGCGTTTCGGTAGCCAAGCCATCACCTTCAGAGAGATTCTGAGATATAGTATGAAACAAAACCCACAGACCTGAGTAAGTTAGCCAGCCCTAAGTTTTAATCAATTCGGAATAATTTTGACGGGAAAACTCGGAACTATTGAATTTGGAAGATTAAACATGATATATTCGTTTATTTCCAAGAAAATATGTCCCAGTATTGACAGTACTTGTGATAAATCACGGAAATTAGGTCAGGACACTGTTGAGAAGTTCAGACGAAAAGTATATGTAGCCAGCGTTATAAAGAAAGAAGGAAATAATGGAAAACTGCCCGGAAAGCTATATATACTCCGAACGGAAAATATATATGGCTTTCTTTCTATTTCACGCTTTTTGGTCAACGGTGGTTTTAAAACAAATATCTTAGGCGGTATCGAAAATTAGATTTATCGTGCAGTGGAGGAGTTCAAGTCTCGTTTATTTGTATTGGGACCACTGGAGCATTTAATTGCCTAAACAGCAAAAAACAAAGCAAACAAAATGTCCAAAGTGATTGTAAACAGATCATAGTTTACTTTAACACTAGAACGTTTTAGACTTGCTGAAAGACGTGTTAGGTTCGAAAAAAATATTGTTTCATTTCGCAGAACAATGTTGGGAAGTTTATTCTGAAAATCATGCTGTGCAATTCCATAAGATTTATCTAGAATTATCTTCAGAACAAGATTTATTATCTTTCATTGAAGCACCAATATTTTTTGTAATCTAATATGCAGAAGATCATCTTTCATTAATAAATAATTAACGCAACTTGATCAACTGTATGTTTATATAATAGAAACCTTGAACCTGATCATTTCATTTAAAATAATTTCCTTAATGATTACGAAATTATAATATTTTTATTATACGCAGCTGCAAAGAAAACTTACCTCCGTGAGTAGATATCCTTTCATTGAAATGAATGCAATATGATCAACTACATAAACGTATTTATGTTTACAAATTAAAAACCTTGAACTTGATCATTTTCGCTATAATAATGTCCTCAATGATTACGAAATTATGTTTGTATTATATGCAGCTGGTAAGAGAAATATTCCTGAATAACTAATTTCCAAGTCTGCTCTTGTCATTAAGATAAAGACGTTAGCGATAAAACAATAGTGCTCGCAATAAAACACGAATATTTAAATTAAAAACTTACCAGAATAAAAGCGCACTATTATGAGCAATTTGCAAACGATAAGGAAGCAGATAGCGTTAAATATAACAGTCCTAGTTCTGTAAGTCAATTTAGTATGTTAAAGATACGATTATTCGTTCCAAATCCAGGAGTTCAAGGTCATTGAAGCCCAAAATCTAAATATGAAACTGTAATAATTTATTAAAATATTCCGTTTCACGTGAATTATTAAATATTTCAGTCCAGCTTTCACGATCAGTGTCATTCAAATTTAGTTAAGGTCGTGTCGTAATACCGTCTTTATTAATGTATTCGATATTGCGAATGACAATCTCATGCATTTTCTTTAAAAACCCCAAACGTCAAAGCTTTCCATTTCTGCGAAGTAATCAGTTTCTCAAGATCGATAACTTCATAATTTGGGCCTTTAAGTGAATGCATGACAAAAAGAGGAAATTAGTTTCCTCAAGAAACAGCAAAGACTGTGCAATACCCACGTTTAATTTTATTTTAATGAGCCAACCTCCTCTGTAATTTGAGTGCTGTGATGAAAATTTAAATTTAGAAAACTCGATTTATTAGCAAGATGGAAAACTAAGACCTTTGATTGTGGGTGCAGTTGTAAGCTATCTTATTAACATTTACCGATAGAAATACGAAAATAAGTTATTTTTCTAAGGAGACGCTCCAGAAACGGGAAACTTTCACAGACTCGTCGCTTTGTCGGGGCGGGCGGGGCGATCGCCCTGGGCGCCGGGTACAAACAGAGAGTAGAAATTAAGATTCAAATTTGTTGCATTATTAATGCAGGAAAATGATAGCGAATCCTGTCGCATAGAATAATTAAACTACGATTTCATGTTTTATATCGAAATGTATTATGGTCTTTAGAATGATTTTTTGTATTACAAATTCAAAAAAAATAGTCTGTGCCCATCTTTTTTTTTATTCATTATAATATCGACCAAATAGTAACCATTACGATTGATCGGTTTATTACAAATCGAAATGTAGAAAATAAATCGAGATAAGATTTTTTTGATAAATAATTCAAAATTTGTTTGGATTACGGGAGATGAATTCTGAAAACTAAGAAGGATTAAAAAACGAATATCAATTTAAGAATTTCGATTTTTTTCTCAAAATTCCAAGTTTATACATGAATATTGACAAAAAAATTATTCAATTTTTCAATAAGATTTTCACGAATGCGCTTTGAACAAATATCTAAATTGTTGAAAAAATGAAAACTATCAACAAACACAACAAAATTTAAATTTTGACATCGACTAATGTGATATTAAAAAAAAGTCTTCAAACATCACTCCATGACATCTGATAAAAAAACAAGCTAACCTGTTTATTCCCGGAATGTCGTGAGACGTTTGAAAGTAAATCAAAATCTCTTTAATAAGTCGAAATTTTAGGAAAACGAATAAAAATTGAAAGTGCAAATTTTCAAAAAAATGTCAACATTTTTAAATAGACTTATAAATTATATTTAAAAAATCTTGAAATGTCGAGAAAAAAACTTATCATATCGAGGTTTAACTAAAAGTTTCGAAAAAGATCAAATCAAGCTCTTTTAAAATAGCTGAAATTTTAAAAAAGCAAAAATTGAAAATATACATAAATTTTCATAGACTTTCATATTTCCAAAAATGTATAATTTTCATTAAAACAAATTACAAACATAAAATTTAAAAACCGAAACTGAAATGAAGGAGGAACAAAAATAATAGATAGATAAAAAATTAAGGAATAAAAGAGGCAAATTATAACAAAAAATATAAGCAGAAGTCATAAAGAGAGTGGACGTTTCGTTTTCATTTGAAACCATCAGAAATGCACGACAACGTAGAACAATAATATAAATAAAGGAAGAAAAAAAAGAGTTAACAAATAATTAAACATCATTTAAAAGTTTATGTTCCTCTATTATTTGAATTTCTGTTTTTAAAGTCGATAAATAACAAAAACATTTATTTCTTAAATGTTTATTAATTTTATTTAACATTTCTGCGATCAAGTTTGGAAATATTTAAATTTTTAGTAATGAAAGTTGACAATATTCTAAAACATTATTTGACATATGACTACGTGATATCTAACTTTTTTTAAACGTTACCTTATGACAGCTGATTAGAAATAAGTTAGTTTCTTTTGCAGAAAATAGAAAAAAATGAAATAGAGAAATCCAAAATTAGACATGCAAAAAAAATTTTTTTTTAATTATCATTTAAGAGCGTCAGCAATGCATAACGAGGAAAGAGAACAATAAGGGAGGAAAAAGTGCTTAAAATAAAAAATTGAAATACATAAAAAATTTTAACATGAATAAACATTTCATTAATAATTTACGATTAATAAATAAACATGTTTCCGACTAATAAGAGTCAACCATGTAGAATTATTTCTTAAATATTATGACGTTTAATTTTTTTATCCCAGTCTATGTCAAAATTCAAAATAACAAATGAGAAATTTTTCAGCAGTTTTCATTTTTTCCCTTGTTATTTTTTCAAAACGAAACCGTGGAATTGTTAATGAAAAACTAGATATAATTGATTTTGTGCTCAACAGTTTGGCTTTGAATTCGAAATTTTGATTTTTTTTCTGGGAATTTCAACTTCTTAACTTTTATTTTATTCTTGTTTAATTTTATTTTTCAAATTTCCAGTTTTTTCGAAATCTCGACTTTTTCATCAAAATTGCAACCGTTCTTAGAAATTTCGATTTATAAAATATCAAAAATACTTTTTTTTGTTGGAACGGACTGGTCCTTGGTTATCTTCAAAAATTGAAATACAGAACTTGTTCCCTGAAACCAAGAAATATTAAAAAACACAACAAACGTTGTTCTAACGAGTTTCGACAGTATCTCTCTGAAGATGATAGCTTGGGTGTCGAAACGCGTTGGGGCGACGTTTGTTGTGTTTTTTAATCTTTCTTGGTTTCAGGGGACAAGTTCTGTTTTTCAATTAGAAATACTGAAAAAATACCACATACTTCTACTAATGTTTTTTTTAATTCTTAACCTCAGTCGCGATATTTCGAAATTTTTGTTTAGTTTAGACTTTTTCTAGACATTTTTATTTTTATTTTGCCAATTTTTAAGCTTAAATTTGGCCTAAAAATTCCATTTTTGCTACGGAAATGTTTCTTGAAACCTAAAATTTGTTTTTTTAATAATTTAGATTTTTTCTTTCTATTTTTTAGTCTATAAATTCATTGAATGTTTTCCAATTTTCCAAACTTAAAAGTCTAGAAAATTGCTTGTGTAAATTACGAGTTTTCTTTAGGATTTCGATAGTTTTTTCTTAAAATTTTCATTTAAATTTGAACTGAAATTGAAAAATTGAATTGAAATGAGTAAATAAAAATTTCGAACAACTTTGACCTTCTGAAAGAGTAGTCGACTTTCAAACAACAGCAGGAATCTCGGGGAAATTTCGAGAAAAGAATTTTGATTTTTCGCATCTTTCGCAAAACTTGTATAAAAATGTTTTTGAGAAGAATCCAAGAAATTCAAATTTCGACAAAAAGACGAAAGATAAAGTCTTTCTATTTCACGCAGCTTGCTCCAAATTAGAGGAAATTTATAGAAAAAGGAAAAAATTAAAATGTTAAGAGGTACGAAAAAATTTGTTAAAGAAGTCCAAGCGCAATTCTTTTTAGAAATAGAATTACCTTCGGAGATTTCGATTAAAAAGTCATCACATTAAAAGACACCTTCGAAAATCGAGGCAAATAAATTTAGTGATGCATTTTAGATTTTCCGGACCGGTTTCGCTGATAATGTTGTGCAGCTTAACTAGTAAGTTTTAAAGCTAGTAGTTTAGGGAAAAATATGGAATTTAATAACAGAAACCTTACAAAAAAACGGGTGACATTCTTAGAAATTAGGATGCCCATACTTAAAATCATGCCACGATGTTGCCAAATATCAAAACTTGCAAAAAACCTTTAAAAGAAAAAGTTGAAAATTTCGTTAATAAAGTATCAATTCTGGAAAACTCGAAAATTTTGAGCAAACATGGGACAACATTAAGAACAAATTTGGGACTTTCAGGAAAGGTACGAATTTCCTATTTTGGAGAAAAAAGCGATAAATGAAAATCTGACTTTCAAACCGAATTTTGTTCGCGTTTGCTTTATTCTCGAAATTCTTGGAAAATTTTTGAGAAAAATATAACAAGAGCTTTGAGAAAAATGTAACAAGAAATTTGAGAAAAACGTAAAAAATGGAATTTTGTATTTACCAACAATTTCCGAAAAAGGACGAACAATATAAATTCCATCTGACCGGCAGATTTTCATTTTTCCGAAATTGTTTCAAGATTCCTTAGTGTTTTATTTTTTTTAAATACAGTTGAAACCGGATATAACGACATTGAAGGGACCATAAACTACGGACGCTGTAAGCGGTAGTTGTTATAAGCAATATAAAGTGGCAGTACAGTTAGCTTTTAAAATAATCGCCGGTACCTTGCCATTTAGTCGTAATAACCGATGCGTTGTTGTAAACGATGTCGTTATATCTGGTTTTGACTGTAAGTTCCCTATTTTCTTAATTCCGCGTTTTCAAGAATTACTTCTAACGGTTACCAAGTTTTATTTTTTTAGGTTTTTCTCAAAATTTTACTTTTCCACTCTTGGTGAAAGTTAAAAATAAAGATTTTGACTTTAAAAAAAAAGTATAAGTTTCAAATAACATGGATATTTTGAGAAAATCTTCGACTACTTTCCTGAAAATTTTAAACTTGAATGCAGAAGATTTCAAAAAATGTTGAAATTTTTTTAAATTCCCTCCATTAAATTCGAAATTTTGAATTATTACTTTCTGGAAATTGTATTTTTTATTAAAATTTCCACAGTTTTTGAAATTATCTGGAAATTATATTCAGTAAGTTTAACTTTCCTTTGTAAGTGTCTTCCAAAAATGTTAAACATATTTTTGAAAACCTTACGCTTTTTTCGAACTGTTTACTTTTTATAAAATTTTGTCATTTTTTGCAAAATTTCTGCGTTGGAAATAAAAAACTCTCAAAAAACAAGGATATTTTGAAAAAATCTGCAACTGCTTTCCTGAAAATTTTGAACTTTAATGAAGAAGTTATTTTTTGCAAAGTTTGTGCTTTTGAAATGAAAAATTCTCAGTTTAAACGTGAACGTTGGTCCCTTTTAAAATGCCAGCTTTAAAATTTAATTTAATTCAGCCCGAATTTGTTCAAAATTTTTGAAATTTGCAATGTAGTGAGTCTCATTCTTCAGAAAAATTAAAAATTTTCAAGAGTAGCCGAATTTTTCAAAAAATGGAATTTACAAATATGCGAATTTTCGAGTAGAAGTCAAAATTTTAAAAAAATATCGAAATAAAAAAGGCAAAATTTTAAGTCCTAATTCTGAAAAAAATCAAAATTTTCACAAAAAAATCGAAATTTCGATGATAAAAGGTAGACATTTTCAAAATTGGGAGGATTTCTAAGAAAATTCGAAAATTACAAAAAAGTCGAAACCCTAAAAAAGATCCAAGTTCTCAAAAATTAGAAACTTGCAAAGAGGAAATTTTTTTTAAATAAAAGTCACATTTACATAAAAGTAGAATCTGCGAGAAAAAACTTAGATTTTTTTTGCATAAGATTAGAATTTTTGAGAAAAAACCGAGATTTTTTTAAAGTCAAAATTTTTAAAACAAAAAAGTTAAAACTTCGAGAAAAAGTTAAAATTTTGGACAAAGGTCTAAATTTGATTTGATTTGAAGATTAGAATTTTTGAGAAAAAAACCGAGATTTTTTTAAAGTCAAAATTTTTGAAACAAAAAAGTTAAAACTTCAAGAAAAAGTTAAAATTTGGACAAAGATCTAAATTTGAAAAACTTCAAAGTTTAAAAAAAATATTAAAAGAATCAAATTTATAAAAGGGAGAAAAAATCTTAGAATAAATTAACATTTTCAAAAATAATAGAATTATTCAAAACAGTCCAAATTAAAAAATAAGGCTAAAATTTCTAGAAAAACTGGACATTTTAAAACAAAACACAAAATTTACCACACAAGACAAAGTTTTGAAAAAAGGAGAAATTGTGGAAGAATTAACTTACAAAATAAGTCAAAATTTGGAAAAAGTCGATAATTTAAAAAAACGTAAAATCTACAATTTTTAAAATTAGTAGAAATATTCAAAAAAAGTCGAAATGTTTAGGAAAAGTCAAAATTTTCAGCACAAACCCAAAAGTCAGATTTTTCAAATAGATATTTTCAAGGAAGTAAAAATTTTGAAAAAAAATCTAAATCCTGAATAGTTTAATTTAAAAAAAAAGATACAGATACGTATAGTAATAAAGATTTCAAATAAATTGAAAATTTCGAGATGATATCAAAATTCTAAAAAGAAGTCGAAATTTTCAAAAAAGATGAAATTTTAAAAAATATTTTAAATTTTCAAGCATTAAAATTTTTCAAAAGATCCAATTATACACAAAAGCAGCTAACATTTCAAAAAACTATAACTTTTTGGGAAGACTGAAAAAAATTCGAAAAAACGTCGAAATTTTGAAAAAAAAAGTGAATGTTTAAAAAATATTATGATTTTCAAAATAAGTCAAAATATTTAAGAGTTCGGTCGAAATTTTCAAAAAAGTAGAAATTTTGAAAAAGTCAACATTTTGAAAGTCGAAATTTTCAAAAGTAAACCAAAATTTCGGGATCAAGACGAAATTTTGGAAGACGAAATTTGAAAAATGTTGAAATTTTGAAAAAAATTCCAAATACTCAAAAGAGATCAAAAATTTCGAGAAAAGTCGACATTCTGAAAAAATGGTAAAAATTTTCAAAAATCTCGAAATTCTTAGAAAAGTGACAATTTTCAAAAGAGTCGAAAATTAAAGAACTTAAATGTTATTAAAGAATCAAAAAAATTACTTTTTTGTAAAATTTTTTCGTTTAGTTGTCAAAAGAAAAGTATGAAATAAACCTCGTATTAATATTTTTTTATGTAGCTTCAATAATAAAAAATGTATGTCAAACAATTTTCAAAGAAAAATCAGCTTTCATTGCATTTATTGCCAAAAGAGTTTTTAATTTACGAACATTGACAATGCCACAAATTAAGGGTTGAAATACATATCACTAAGCCAAAAGCAAAAAGCAATAAAAAAGCTACAGTATTTAGCGAACTTTTCTGTAATAACCAGAAGCAAAGATGCCAATTCAATTTTTAATTAAAAGCTTCCATCTGCGTGCAAACTGTATTAGCTCATCGACAAGGAAAAAAAGCAACAGGTGCCACATTTTCGAATAACCAACTTTTCTCACGAGACAAAGTTTTAACCCTCATTCGGACACGTAGAAAAGGATCGATTTAATGCCCATTGTTCCGAAATAAATAGAATCTTGAATTGAATTTTGTTTTCAATGGAACTTTGATAATAAGCATCCTTTACAATTCTTGCTTCAAAAGACTTAGCAGTTTGTTTTTACCACGAAAGAAGAATTAGCAAATCGATCGGAGCGAGCATCCACGTAAATAAAAAAATGAGGTCAATTCGTTCGTTTTTAATTACACACTCGTTTGTTTTACCTCAAAAAAAAAAATTATAATGCTTCCCTGGCTCTACATATCAGGTATATTTCTCGAGAAAGCATTCAATCGTACGAACATTTCGTATTAGAATTTCAGAATTCCCACCAGGCATTTAAACGCTTTAAATGTTATATTGCCCCAAGTGATGTTAGTGCAAAGAAGTGTGAATTTCTGGGGTAAATATCGGGGTCAAATATCGAGTTTCAGCAATTTTAAGATGTTTATGTTAGGGTCCTGAAATATCCTTTTCCTCGTCAAGATATGATTTTGCTACGTAATTTCCAGGATGCCTGGAAATATAACAAGCTTTCGCTTCAATTAAACGATAATTTCCAACCTCCTTTACGCCCTTTTATTATCCGTACTTTGAATATCTGACCTTGAAAATATGCGCTTATTTGCACTTGGGGTTTTCAGAGGCGACCAAATTAATCTGCGAGCTTACAAGTGGAACGACGCTGCAAAAAATAAAATAAAAAATCATCTGTCTTGAACACCTGTATATTCACAGGTTACACACACAGGTTCGTGCGATTATTGTTATTATCATTTTTGCCTTATAGTCCAAGTAATGGATGGGAAAAGGTTGGCAGTTTTTATCGAAATACCTAAATGGATCACGGTCAGTGGGAAGTATAAAACTCAGCTTCGCATTCAGATAGAATTGTGAAAAGACGAAGTAAGTGGGTTTTTGTTATATTTGTCCCATAAAAATTTGTGTAACGAAATTTTTTTGTAGAAAAAAATTTTTATCAAAAAAAGCAACACCATTAACTCGGTGCCTATGCATAAATATTCTTACGTAGATCGGTACATTTCCAGTTCCTGGGGAGTAGGTAATACATGCATTCCCTGGGAGCATCTTGAAACATTTAAAATCAAAGTTTTATATTTTTTTCACATTTAAAAATTCGAAACTAAATTGTAAACGACTGTAAACTCGCTTTAAGTTTGAATCAACATTTTTAAAATTTGACAGTCTTGAAAAGTAACATGCCTTTTTAATTTTTTTGATAATAGCCTTGTCCATCTCCTTAGTTAGGGTTAAGTTTCCAAAAACACCATTTCTTTCTCGAATTCTTTACGCAAAATTTTGTGTTAACTACACATCTTTTTTTATATTTTTTACAAACCCACTTAGAAACCCCTGGAACCCTGTGGAATTTCCATAAATGCCTTCTTAAGGTAAGCGCCGATTATGACGGAGAGCAGAGCAGCTCATCGGGTCGGAAAAATTTGATTACACAGGTTCTTATGGGAAATCACTTAAATCCGCGCCGACTCGATGAACCAGTAGTGTGCGTTACCGCATAAGAACACGTGTAATCGATCATGGCGGATTTTTACGCCCCGATGCTCTGCTCTCCGTTCTCATCTGCGCTTAGCTTTAGTCCTTGCCAGTGGCGAATTATGCATAAGGAACACTAGGCACACTAGGGCGCGTCCGAGGGTTCAAAACTATCTTTTTAGCCATCAAAAATAATTGTCAAGTGGCGCCATACAATATTTGCCTAGGGCGGTCAACATTTAATGGTCCTTGCATAGGTTATGTAGAGTAATGCTATTCTTCTTTCCTCATCCTGTCCTTTTCCTTATTTCCTTTTTTCCTCTACTCTCATCTACTCTGATTTTTTCGTCCATTTATTAAAAACAAAGATGATGGATTCTCTTCGTACAAAAAATTCCGGACGTAAACTACCCTCCCGTTTGGATGTCCGGGTGGAGGGTGTACGAGTGAATCCAAAATCGACGGAAAATTTTAATGTACCACTGGCCAAGTTTCTTTCAAACAATTCATTCAAAATTCAATTCTGTAACATTCGGGGTCTAAACTCGGCTCATCAAGACCTTCAAAAGGAAAGACCCCATGTGCTGTCTCTGACAGAAACCCAAGTCTCCCCATCCACCAATACAGTTCATTTGCTTTGCCCTAACTACGACTTGCACACAAAATTTCGACACAAGAGGGGAATTTGTGCTTTTACTCAAAGCGACCTGTCCTGTCAACGAGAAGAAACACTGGAATCTGCTAATCATGATGTGATTTGGCTGAAAATCTGCTCCAAAAACGAAATAATATTCATTTGTTCATTTTATTTGTCTCCAAACAATCCCTCATACAAACAGCTCTTCTCTTATCTCTCCGTAACCTTTGATCACCTACAGACGAATTATCCAAAAGCTGAGGTTGTCTTTCTCGGTGACTTCAAGGTACACAACATCCCCTGGTTAAGATTTTCTTCCCGAACTGAAGACACGGGAAGGGTGGCAGAGGCTTTCGCCATCACTTGTGAACTATCGCAGTTAGTTGAGGAACCCACAAGAATTCCTGATGTAGATACCCATCAACCTTATCTACTCGATCTTTTCCTTACAAATTCGTCAAATTCGTATAAAATCTCTGTGACATCACCGCTTGGAAATTCAAATCACAAGCTTGTAGCAGCCTCTCGCTCGCTTCATATGCCACCTCCTTCCCAGACGCAGTCCCGTAGGGTTTGGCACTTTAAATCTGCAAACTGGGAAGAATTAAGAGACTTCTTTGCATCTCTCCCATGACAGGAAGTCTGCTTTAACTCGGACAACCCTTCCTTAGTCGCCGAATCCATCACGGAAACTATCCTGATTGGTATGGAATGCTCAATTGCCCACTCCCAAAAGAAGTCTGCCTCCAGTAAATCTTGGTTCAGTAAAAAATGTGCTTGGGCTGTCTCCTGCGAAAATCACGCATATCGTTGTTGGCGAAATAATCCCTCAGTCGAGACTCGGGCCATATTTGTAGATGCACAAAATTCTTGTAAACAGGTTATTGACGAGGCAAAAGGTGATTTCGATCGTAAAATGCACCAGAGGCTTATCAACTGTCCGAACGGTTCCAGGTCCTTTTGGGGATTTGCAAAGTCGATTGGAAAGAATTTTACACCTTCAAATTTTCCACCTTTACTCGATGAAAATAGCAATGTTGCTACTACCTCCAAGGAAAAGGCTGACATGACTCGAAACGCAGAAACTTCTATTCTCCCTAAGGTTGGCACTTCGATGCCTGAAGTTGTTTTTAGACAACGCACAATCAGGAAGATTCTCCTTGAGCTTGACACCTCGAAAGCTTCTGGCCTTGATGGTATTCCCGCTACTGTTCCTAAAAAGTGCGCCCCAGAGTTGACTCCTGTCCTAAGCAAATTGTTCACACTCTCTTACAACAAAGGTGTATTCCCTCACATCTGGAAATATGCTAGAGTGCAGCCTGTCCCTGAAAAAGGAAAAAGGAATCTGGCTAACAACTATCGCCCTATATCTTTGTTACCCGTTATATCTAAAGTGATGGAAAAGGTTATCAACATCGAGACTCTCAAATATCTGGAGTAAAATAGAATCATCTCCGACAGGCAATACGGTTTAAGACAACAACGTTCCACTGGCAATCTACTGGCATATGTTACTCATATCTGTAACTCAGCTATGAAAAAACATGGTGAGGCTAGGATTATGGCATCTATCGCCATTTATCCTTGTTTCCGCATCCTACTCTCAGTGCTTTGAGAGCATAATGGGGTTACCCTTTGCGAGTGGATTAAAAAAAAACATAGGTTAACCCTTTGACAAACATATTTTTCTTTCCAAATACAAAATCACGATTAAGTTTTACAATATCACAGATGCATGTTCATTCAGTCTTGCTTGCAAACATCTATGACAGAAATAGACAGGCCTAAACAAATGTGTGCTTAAATTTGGCTTATTGTCACAAGAAAAACAAACAAATGTCTTGGCGATCGTTTTGTTGCCATTATCTTTAAATATAGCTGCACATCTAGATGGCATTGAATTTAACAGCTTTCTGATTCACTCGGTTAGAATTTTCAGCTATTCTTCCCGAAAACTTGCAGAAACTTTTTGGTGAATATTCGCTTAATGACTCTAGGCACTAGCTCGTTTTAAAGATGCTCAATTGAATTAAGATCAGGACTCTGACTAGGCCAAACCAACACAGCTACTTTGTTCTTCCTAAAAAACGCTTTGACAGGCTTTGAAGCATATTTTGCATCGTTCTCGTGTTAAAAGCACCATTTTCCACGAAACACTTTCTTAGCATGATCTAGCTAGCATGTTATTTTGAAGGGTTTCCTTATAGAGGAAACGATCTATGGTATCCTCCATTTAGACTAACGGATCAACCCCGTACCGTGAGAAACAACACCAAACCATGACATTTCCATCACCATGTTTTACAGTCAGCATTTAGTACCGCACGTTAATTACACCCCCGATCGCATACGCTTCTTTAGTATGGTGGCCAAAAATAACGAGAAAAACAGCACAAAACCAACTGAATATAGTTCAAAGGTACGCATGTCTGGGCATAACAGGAGCAATGAACACGTGTCCAACAGCAGCAATGGAGGCAATGCTAGGTCTAACTCCATTCCACCTTTTAGTGAAGAGGGAAGCGATTAAAGGAGCCTCAAGATTACTGCAATTAAAACAATTTGAAGAAGGAGACTTCGCCGGTCACATGAGAATCCTCAAGGAATGTAGCCCTGTGATTTTAGCAAGATCGGTTGATTATATACAACCCAGGTACTAATTTGACCATTCCTTTGAAGTGGACTGAAATAGCCACACTGTCCCTCAGTCAGTACCTGAAGAAAAACACAAATTATCTATCGGGTTTACAGATGGATCAAAGACAGCACATGGGACTGGAGTGAGAATTTATGGCCCTAACTATTGGTTCTCTAACGCCTTAGGAAAAGACCCAACTGTCTTTCAAACTGAAATACATGCAATAGAACTCTGCGCCTACGAGTATCTTCGAAGAAACCTGAAAGGAACAAAGATCTATATTAACTATGACAGTCGAGGGGCAATAAAGGCTCTCAGTAGCTGCATTATCAAATTCAAACTAGATTGGGACTGTCAACAAACTCTAAAACAACTGGCTAAATACAACAGGATCAACCTTAAGTGGATGCCAGGACACAAAGGAATACAAGGGAATGAAGCTGCGGACCAACTCGCTAGAGAAAGATTTGCTTCGTCATTTCTTGGACCTGAACCGGCTTTTGGTTTTTCTAAAAGTCAAATCAACAATGAGGTCAAAAAATGGAAAGCTAAGTCAAAAATTTCCCACTGAAGATCATATCCAGGACTACGACAGGTGAAAAGGTTCATATTTGGAACGCTTGAGAAGACAAAGGTCTATTTAGGACTCAGCAAATCCGAATTGAGGATCTAACCGGCCTCTTAACAGGACATTGCCCTATGAAGTACCACCTAAAGAAAATGGGTCAATCTGAAACAGACTTATGTCGCTTTTGCGCGGAAGCTGCGGAGACTGCAGAACATGTGCTATGCAAGTGCGATGCGCTTGCACGCAAAAGACACGTCCAACTCGGATGGGCGTCCTTAGATCCCTCAGATATGACAAAACTCAATCCCATGTCCATAATAAACTTTTACAAGAGTTTGAACCGGGGAACTACATAGGTCAGGGTATGCACACAAGATCTCCTTTGGTCGAGATGCGGGGTGGATGAGACAAGAAACACGAAACGACCGATATGTAACTTAATGTAATTTAGTACCGTACGTCAATGCACTTGTCTAACAAATCGAATCCCACTCAAAGGAATTAAGTTAAACTTGCTTTTGTCACTCCAGAGGACGGAAGAGCACTCTTCAGATGTCCAGCGTTCATGTTTTTTGGTAAACTCAAGTCTGACCTTCCGATTCTTTTTGGAAATTAATGGCTTATTACTGGATGTTCTCCCATGCAAATCTGTTTTATTTAGGCGACGTTTGACTGTAGAAACATGAATGTTTACGTCGTGCTATTCCCTTAACTTATCTGCAATATTCACGATTGCGACCTGGGGATGAGCAGTTGGGAATGTTTCAGGATGTAAACTCGAATCTATAACCAAAGCCAAAGGTGTCAAACATCAAAAACACTTAATTAAAGACAGTTCATTTACTCAAAATTGCCTTCAAAATATTTTTGAACGTCCAATATCTCTTAAAACCAGTACAAGTCAAATAGTTACACTTGCTGCCGTGATCTGGTGGACACAACCAATACGCTTAACCTCACGTCACAAAATAAAAACAACAGTAAAAGATTTGGGCACCTAGGTCGCCCCCTAGCAGCCAAAAATCGTTTGTCAAAATACTTATGAGCGCTACGGTCTTTTTAAAGTACAGAGTATCAACCAATCACAAATTTTATTTATCAACCAATTCAAATTTCCTTCTTTTAAGTTCATAACTAATAAACTTTATTAACGATTAAAATGCAACAAAATTTAAAAATTCCACAAGGTTTTCGTTAAATATTTGCTAACACTGGACCAGGTTTCGCATTACTGCATCATCGGCGGTCATACCAGCAATTTGTTTAGCCGTTGTTATGCCAACAAGCTCCATGGATCACAGACTCCCAGAATATTCCGTCTAATCCAAATTGTCGTCCAAAGCTTCAATTAGATGTTTGTTCAGAAGATCAAGCTGCTCGATTATAAGTGTAAATTGACTAGATTGTAAATATTTGTGAATTTCTATGGCTTCCAAGAAATTAAGTTTTTTAGTGTTATTACAAATATGTAATACTTCTACTGTGTTCGCGCATGTAAGTTTATGTTGTATTTCTAATAGATGCTTTGCAAAATTTGATCTTTCTGGGTGTTGATTTCTGAAGGCAGCAAGATGTTCGCTGTACCTAATATGAAAATTACGTGATGTCTGTCCTATGTATACAGCATTACATTCAGAGGAATTCAATTTATAAATACCAGATTTACCAAGTCGTGGAGTTTTTTTTTACACAACATTTACTTAAGGTTAAATGTCATAAAAATCAGTTTCTATTTAAACATCTAAACAGCGTTTTATTACCGTTAGAACATTTATGATAAAATTTGTTCATCCCAATAAAAATATTCTGTATTTTGTAAAATTTGGCCCTAAACTAATACACAATTGACCCTCGAATGTTTAGATTAGCCTCAGATTTCTTGGAAGGGTCAAGTAGGTCCATTTATGGGTAATAAACGGGCGTCCCATTATTATCTGCAGGTAGTTGGATTTATGCTTACTTTATAATCATTTAGTTAACATCTATTTGTATTTTCGCTTAGAGCTACGTGCCTGTTTAAAACGGTAACAAAAATGTCGCAAATTTGGGTTAATAAAGCCGACAACTCCTGTTATATTTGTGACGAAGTTACCGCGAAAGCGTACCAAAAACTTTTATCTTCACTAGTAAACAGGGCTTATGAACTGTACTTTAGAAGTTGGAGATCAAGATAATTCGTGGGCCCCGAAAATGTATTGCAGTTTGTATTCGAGAACATTGACCGGATGGTTGAAAGGTACTCATAAATCTATGCCATTCCCAGTTCCAATGGTTTGAATGGAACCTCGTAGTTACGTAGATGATTGTTATTTTTGCATGACGAAAGTTAAAGAAATTACTAGCAAAACCAAGTGTAGCATTTGGTACCCCAATATTCCCTCTGCAATGCGATTAGTGTCCTTGACAACTTATTACCTTTTCCCCAGCTACCTGACTCATAGACCCTGGAGATACTGCACCAGAAGCCGGACCAAGCTACATGACTAGTTCTCATGATTTGTCTGATACACCTCATTTAATCACTCAAGATTAATTGTATGACCTTGTTCGTGACTTGGACCTCCCGAAAACAAAAGCAGAACTTCTCAGATTCCGCCCGAAGCAGTGGAACCTCTTAGAAAAAGGAGTTAACGTGTCCATTTAAGGAAAAGGCAACCTATTCTTACAGATTTTTTTGCCGTAAAAGCTGATCTAGTATTTGGCCATGATATACCTGGCCTAAAGACCGAATTCAACTTACCATATACGCCCTATCAATGGAGACTATTCATAGATTTGTCTAAAACAAGTCTAAAAGCTGTTTTACTTTTTAATGAAAACGAGCATCCATCGATTCCTATAGGTCATTCGGTAAATATGAAAGAAACATATAACAATATTACGATGTTACTCAGATGTATAAAGTACAAATATCACAAATGGAACATATGTATGTGCAAATTTAAAAGTGGTGGCGTTATTGACAGGACTGCAATCAGGATATACTACAAAACGCTGTTGCTTTTTGTTTGGGTGGGACAGCCGTGCAAGAGACAAACATTATAAAATTAAGGTTTGGACTCCACGTGAAAAAATAGAAGTTGGCGTTAAAAATTTGACACGAGAACCATTAGTTCAGAAAGAAAAAATATATTTATTTCCACTTCACACTAAGCTAAGTCTGATCAAAAATTTTGTTAAAGCACTGGGTAAAGAAAGCAATGCTTTTAAGTATTTAAAAGACAAATTTCCACGTATAAGTTAGGCCAAAATTAAAGAAGGAATTTTTGTTGGTCCCCAAATTAGGCAAATGTTTTAAGATACGAACTGCAGACAAATTTTAAGTGACAATGAGAGTCGAGTATAGAATGCATTTGAGAGTGTTTACAATAATTTTCTTGGAAATAATAAATCAGAACTTATGGAAGAACTACTCACGGCCTACCATATAATAGGATGCAACATGCCACTGAAATTTCACTTTCTCCATTCTCATTTGGATTTTTTTCCTGAAAATTTGGGTGCAGTATCAGATGAGCATGGAGAACGACTTCACCAAAACATTGCCTCCATAGAGAAACCACAGGAAAGTGGAGCCCGAATATGTTAGCCGACTATTGCTGGACCCTAATACGAGAAACATCCAGGATTTCTTACAAAAGAAAGACGTCAAGGAAATAAATATTAAATTTATCGAAAATTAATTAAAAATGTTTATACTGTGTCTAAACTAACTGTTAATAAAATGTATTATAAGTTTTTAATTGTTTCAATTTAATAAATCGGCATTAAAGGGAGTTTTTATTGAATTTAGTTAATATCAAAGCATATATCTCTCCCTCATCATTGAAGAATAATATCGGAAATCTGAGGTCAGATCCGGATTCAGTAGGCCAAAATACATAAAATCCAGCCAACATCATTCCAGGGACGAAAACAGTTTTAAAATGTTCGTCAGTGTATTTTGTGAAATTACGAAATTTTAAAAATTAAAGAAGCAAATATCGCAGCGAGAAGGTTTGCTCGGAATTGGCGCTTAATTCAACGTATTTTACTTCACCAAGCTTGAAAAACGAAAACTAGACATTTAGATGTGGGTAAATAAACTAAAGAATATTGTCAATAACTTATTTGGTTACGGTTTCTCCGAAGTGGTTATGTGCAGTGCGGCGTTTTCACGGTGAATTCTAAATAAAGTGACTGCCCTGTTTTTCCCTTTTCTGATGTTTTCAGAATTAATGAACTAATCGTCTTTCCTATCAGTTTAAAAGTTGTATGGTTTACTTTGATTTTGACAGCATTATGGAGGAGGCATGTCGTAGACTGTTATTATATTTTTTAAAATTACGGCATATACAGCTAAGCTACAAAGCTTATGTTCGGCCAACACTAGAATGTTGCTCTGATGTTTGTAGTTCAGTCTCAAAGCACAAATTGGCTCTTTTGAATTTAATTCAGAGAAGAGCGATTCGCTTAATTGATAATGAGAGTACTCTTGAAGCACTGGAGCACAGGCGGCTGGTTGGTGACTTATCTCTTTTCTTCAAGCACTTTTATGGGAGATGCTGTCTAGTCCTTCCAAGGACAATACTCTTCAGAAACAGCAGATTTCTTTGCGGTTCTGTTTGGCACAATGGGGACTTCTTGTCTATGTAAACTCTTTTCTATAGAACTTCTGGAATTCTTAATCGAATCGAATTTTCCTCAACAATTAAAATCCATCCTCATTTCTCCATCCTACTCGTAGTACTTCAAAGTCATAATAGGGATGCACTTGGCAAGTAAATTGAATTTAAAAAAAGAACAAGTCTCTTTCTTATGAATTTCTCTTCTCTCTTCTGTGTAATCTTTATTAAGTATTAAAGATGTTAAAAGTGTATAATATGTTAGATTATCTTCTCAATCACAAAATTCATGATATTGGGTCGAGGACTACATAAATAGGTCAAATAGCTATTAAAAATTCACCTCATTATTTTTAGGTAACCACAGCATATTTATCTATTATTTCAAGATATAATTCTAAAAAATTATTTCCTTTCATTAAGTGATAGCGTTGTCAAAAATTCTTATAATAACTCGAAAAATGTTCCAAAATTTGAAATCCACGCAGGCGAGTCACGGGTGATACTGATCCTTAAATAAAGAACGTCTATGAAAAAGTTTAAAATTCTAACACCCAGCCCAAGAACACAAATAGTCTTCTTGGCCGAGTCGTTGTGCGTTGATACGCCGGCAGTTAGTCAGTCATCCCATATAGATTAATTTAGTTAGACTTGCTTTCGTATTTAACTTTCTCGAAAGCTAATGCGATGCTAATTTGGAGCACCCTCACAACAAAACTGCAAGTTCAGACGGTGGAAACGAAATTTCTCCAAGTTTGTCGCGTCTGTCTCGAGAGGAAGTTAAAGGAAATTGAAACTTAAACGATAATTTTAACGCTGACATCTGGCAGGAAATATAATAAATTCTTTTATTAAATTTGTGGTACAATTCCAAATGGGAGATCTTGATATCGAACACGTTCAAATAAGAAAATTATAAACGCATTATTTAAAACCTGTACCCGCTGATATGAAATTGGCGTTTAAGTTTTAAATAATCGGTTTGTGGTAGCAGAGCTAATTTATTAAATGGGAGATGGGAGATATGAAAATTGCCGTTAGACCAGTAGTCATAGTAACCACATATATAATTGCGAATTACGCAATAATAATTAGATCTGGCCCATTAAACGTTGCATTAATCCATGGTCAATATGTGAAGGGGAGTCCGAGATTTATCGCATTCCGAGAAAATGTTTTAAAATGTAAATTTTATTGTTTTAAAGTTAATTGCGAAAAAATCTAGTTTTCATAAGAATGCCGAGCCATTTTAGGACGAAAAATTTAGAGCCGCAATTTTGTTATTATCTGGCGCAATTTTATTAATTTTCATACGCAATTACACCATCTTTTTCCACCATGGAATATCATTAAATACATAAGTGTTCCGATAAGCACCATAAACATACAATTGCCATCTGTTTTTTATCGCGACGGTTTCCTGCCTGTGAATACATTGCACACAATCGTGATAGTAACGTAATACATTCGTGAATAACATATAACACAAAGAGGGAAGAGTGCCAATATTAAGGGACGTAAAGGGTGCCCGTGTACCTTCTTTGTCGTATGATGAGCACCGCACTATCCGGATCCCAACCCCATTCATTTTAAACTCCGTCCCCCCAAGCAGCTCGCTATATACTGAATTCTCGCATCGTCAACACCATTCTTTCCGCTGAAAGAGCTTCAGGGTAAAAAGCCCCTATTAAAGCGTCCACTGCCCAGCTATTTAAAGATCGAACTATTAACAACATATCGATTCTTTACCTCGCCGGGCAATAAATAAATTGCTCGCAATTAAAATAAAAGTAAACGAAGTCTAGTGCGAGGATGGCCGTGAACTAAATATTTGTGGTCGATATGATATGCTTTTGTCTTACCATTGATTTATTGACTAAAAACGGCAACTTATCTATTTATAAGGTCCCAACAGGTGTATTTTCAAGAACAAACAAATGTTAGCACGCTAAATTCAAAACCAATATTTTACGACAAACATTTATTATAAAGCTATAAGTATGTACAAAGCAGTTAAAATACATTACATAAAAAAAGTTAAACAAACCTTGAACAATAATAGGGGTTGTATTATTCTTCGGTAATAATTTTTCAGTCACCGCATCATCTTCATCCACTGAAATACCAGAGTCATTATATTTACCGTAAATACTTTTCTCATCTTGCGACTTCGAAACTTTAAACCGTTCCGGCATCGTTAAAATCGACTTAAACTCGGCGCTTTCGAACACATACGACTAATTAAAATGAGCGGTACCATAAGTCCTCAAACCCAAAACTATCTTTCATTTTTAAATTAAATTTAATTGACGGCCGTTAAGTACCAACTTAACCGCTTAACCAACACTTTATTGTTACGGCGCGCACACTTCTAATGTGACAGCTGTCAGCATAATTATTGTATTCCCCTAAGTTTGTTTACTTGCGCGAGCGTCATCTACCGACTGTTTGGGATAAGAAATGGAAAGCGTTCAGTGAATTTGATCGCCATCTACAGTAATTTAGAGTGGATCGATATTACTTTACATAAACTTTGTTACCTTCACAGCATAGGCAACTCATTAAACAGAGACGTGTTTTTATGATGGCCGGAAATCAATGATTATTACAGAGACTATACAGATTAATTAGTTTTTCTATGGATTATAACAATTAGAAAACTTTAAAGCATGTATTCTCAACCTTTATTGGGTTGAACCTTCCCAGATTACGTAAACTATATTCATGCCCCACTTTAAATTGTTTTATTGCTACAATAAAAAAATCAAGACAATTCTTTCTCAACTAAAGATGTAAACAAATACATTAAAGCTTTTATGTTCCCTCCTTAAAATAATTAAATAATTTCAATAGATTTATTTAGTGATCTAAGGAATATTCACGTTTTTTCATATTCGTAATCGCAAGAAATTATGCGAATGTATTTGGAATTAAAACCGGAAATTATTTATGAAATAACAATGCAGTTGATTGCAGCTACTAAGGTAAGGTTTCTTAACCTGGGGTTCATGGATCCTTAAGGGATTCATTTCATGAGAGTCGGAGATCCATGGGTTCCAAATTAAGATAAAGTAATTATTTATTAAGACGAACTAATACTAACTACGAAGTTGCATCTTCAAGTTTATTTTATTTTCGATTTTGATCAAAAACTGAAAGTTATCATAAACTAGTTTTTGTAGAAATTTCGAGGCAAAAATCAAAATTTCGAGAATGAGGTTGTAATTAGGAGAAAAAAACCGAAATTATTACCAAAATTTTTTAAAAATAATTAATATTTTGAAAAAAAGCTGAATTCCTGATTTTCACAGTTTGATATGTTTCTTAAAAATATCAAGTCTCGAATTTTTACTTGAAATTTCAATTTTCAATTTTTTCTACAGGAATTTCATTTTTTTCCTGAACATTTTACGTTTCTACGAAATTTTCATTTTTTTTACAAAATTTGTATTTTGTAGAAATAAACCATTTTCTTTTAAACATTTTATGCAAAGAAAACTTCGCGAAACTTTTGACTTTTTTTGGAAATTTTATCATGAATATTTTTTGCCGAAATTTTAACTTTTCCGGAAGTATTTGCATAAATTTTAATTTTTCCCTTGTTTTGGAAATTTCGAGTTCTCTTACGACGTTTCGACATTTTAAAGTTTATTTTAATTTGTAATTCTAATAAAAAATGAAAACTATAAACAATTTTTTTTCTAGAGATTTTCGTAGGGATTTCTGGGAAAAATTGAAATTTCAAGAAAAAAAAAAAGAAATTTCGAGAGAAAAATACCTCGAAACTTCTAAAAAAAATGTTGAGAAAAACATTGAATTTTCAAGAAAAAATCTAATCAACTTGTTCACATTTTGATATTCTAAAAAATAAAAAAAAAATAACCGAGTCTTCGACTCTTTTTCTCGAAATTTTGAAATTTTAATCTCGAGATTTTTTATTCACAGAAACTCCTGTAAACTTCTGGAAGTTTCGATTTTTTTCTAAACATTCTATGCAAAGAAATTTTGTCGAAATTGGAACTTTTGTGGTAATTTTGTTTTTATAATTGTTCATATTTTGGTTTTTCCGGATTGCTTGAGTAGAAATTTTGATTTTTTTTTACAAAATTTGTATTTTGTAGAAATAAAACATTTTCTTTTAAACATTTTATGCAAAGAAAACTTCTCGAAACTTTTGATTTTTTTTGGAAATTTTATCATGAATATTTTATGCCGAAATTTTAGCTTTTTCGGATGTATTTGCAGAAATTTTAATTTTTCCCTTGTTTTGGAAATTTAAAGTTCTTTTACGACGTTTCGACATTTTAAAGATTATTTTAATTTGTAATTCTAATCAAAAATGAAAACTATAAACTTTTTTTTTTCTACAAATTTTCGTAGGGATTTCTACGAAAAATTGAAATTTCAAGAAAAAAGGCGAAATTTCGAGAGAAAAATATCTCGAAACTTTGTTGAGAAAAACATTGAAATTTCAAGAAAAAATCTAAACAACTTGTTCACATTTTGATATTCTAAAAAATAAAAAAAAAATAACCGAGTCTTCGACTCTTTTTCTCGAAATTTTGAAATTTTAATCTCGAGTTTTTTTATAAACAGAAACTCCTTTAAACTTCTGGAAATTTCGATTTTTTTCTAAACATTCTATGCAAAGACATTTCGTCGAAATTGGTACTTTTGTAGTAATTTTGTTTTTAAAATTGTTCATATTTTAATTTTTCCGGATTGCTTTAGTAGAAAATTTGATTTTTTCTTCATTTGTTTTAGAAAAGTTTTTCACGACATCTTAAAGTTGATTTTACTGTTCAATTTCAAACAAACTGAAATTCTGTAAAAATGTCAACATTTTCAAAAAAATTAGCAATTTCAAAAAAAATTTAACATTCAACTCTTTTCGCATTTTGATATTTCTCTAAAAATCCGAATCTTTGATTTTTTTTCTCTATTTCAAACACTAAACAAAAAAAACTTCTCGAAATTTCGACTTTTTGAAAATTCTGTGTAAAACTTTTTTGTAGACATTTCGAATTCTCCACATTTTTCTTGTAGAAATTTTGATTTTTCTCCAATTTATTTTAAAAAAGTTTTTAAAGACATTTTAAAATTCATTTTACTTTTTAATTAAAAAAAAATGATAATTATCAAAAAGAAATTTTGGCAAAATTTTCGAGAAAGAAAAATCGAAATTTCGAGAAAAACCAGAACTTCTGTAAAAATGTCAATGTTTTCAAAAAATGCAGCAATTTCAAGAAAAAATCTGAAATTCGACTTTTCCATTTTGATATTTCTCTAAAAAACCAAGTCTTTGATTTTTTTCTTAAAATTTCAAATTCGACTTTTTTTGCTCAGAAAACTTCAAGATTTTTCCAGATTTTTTGATTTTTTTTTGTGAAATTTAAATATTTTTTTATGAAACTTTCATTTTAAACAAAAAAATTGTCTCGAAATTTCGACTTATGTTGGATATTCTGTATAACATTTTTTGGTAGAAATTTCGAGTTCTCCACATTTTTTTGTAAAAATTTCGATTTTTTTCCAAGTTTTAACATTTCTTTGCAAAGTTTCGACATTTTAAAGTTAATATTGTGAAGTAATTTTGAGAAAAAAATTTAAAATAAATGAAAGCAAATTCTAACAAACATTCCGAGGTAAAATTATAATTTCGGCGAAAAGTTTAAATTTCGAGAAAATAAACCCGGAATTTCGATAAAAATGATAAAATTTTCAAAGGAATAATTAAATTTCAAAGAAAAATTTGGACTGCCGGTAGAAGTGAAAATTTAAAAAAAATTGCCGGCGTATTTTCTTTTCTGATATAGTCGGCTTTTAACTTGTATATTGCAAGCTTGGGGATAGGTTATCAAGCGAGTTAAACTTTTAATTTTGCAAGAATATATGGCGCAATGGGTAGGACGATTGCTTTTTGCGTGGTAGGGCTCGAATTCAAACCCAGCTGTCCATTACGCGTTTTTTAATTCTATTCGGCGTCTTACTACATAATATACTGTTAATATTAGGGCCTGTTGGTAACAAGAATTAGAGCGATAGTGACGCGAACCACAAGTTTTACCTTTATTAAAAGTTGAACGCAGCTAAAAAAGTTTTCACTTCAAAAATTGGAAGTCCTACTACATTTCTCTAAAAAAGTTACCCGTTCTTGAAATTTAGGATCAGCCTGTTTCTGTATGGAAATATCGAACTTTTTCTTGAAATTTTGTCTTTTTCCAGAAATTTCGCCTTCGAATTTTTTTATAAATTTTTGAATGTAAACTGAAATTTTGACATTTTCTGACTTTTATCTTGATATCTTGACATAAAATATTGATTTTTTCTTGAAAGTTCGATATTTTTTAAGATAAATTTTAAGCTTTTTGTTCAATTTAGACTTTAATTTTTTCAAATATTCAAAATCCTTTTAAAATACAATAATTTTTGTTCTTTCGAATATTTTTAAAGTTGAAGTTTCTATGGGGTTCGTTGAAACGCCAACGGGGCATGCTTACGAGGTGCGGCGAAAACTAAAGAAACTGGCAAGCGATCTGGTAACACTACGCTGTTATCCGTAATAGAGCACGTGTATCAGTATCCTCCCATAGTTCAGTGCGAGTTTCAACTCCGTTCGATAACGACGTGATTTTTGTGATTGCTATTAGTAAAATTGTATTTTGGTTGTGCCCCATGCAAAATGAAACAGCGGAATTTGGAGCAACGTTATGCCATTAAATTTTGTGTTAAGCTGGGAGAATCGGCAAGTGTGACGCTTGAAAAGTTAAAATATGGGGAATCTTCTTTATCCCGAGCTCAAGTCTTTCGCTGGCACAAAGCAGTTTTGGAAGGCAGGGAACACGTTGAAGATGAACACCGTTTAGGAAAGCCTTCAACTTCGAAAACCGAAGACACCATCGAAGGGGTGAACACTCTTGTGAGATCAACCAGTCGTTTAACAGTAAGATAGTTCAGTGAACAATTCAGATTGACTGTTTATCAAATTTTGACGAAACATTTGCATATGCGAAAGGTCTGTGCCAAAATGGTGCCGAAAATCCTCACAATTGAGCAGAAGGGCAATAGAAAAAACAAGTGTCTTGATGATGACAGAATCGTCAATGAGCAAGATTTCTTTAGTCGTGTGACCACAGCTGATGAATCCTGGATTTTTGATTACGATCCTGAGACCAAGAGGCAAGGTCAGGAGTTGCACACTGCTAACTCTCCTCGACCAAAGAAAGCTCGAATGAGCAAATCCATGATCAAATAAATGCTAATTTGTTTTTTTGACAGAAGGGGAATCGTCCACAAAGAATTTGTTTCTCCCGGACAACCTGACCAACAAGTTTTTTAAAACGACGTCCTCGACAGGCTCGGAAAAAGGGTCATTTTTTTAAAGTTTAATCCACTCGCAAAGGGTAACCCCATTATGCTTTCAAAGCACTGCTAGTGGGATGCGGAAACAAGGATAGATGGCGATGAACCGCCTTCTTAAACAAGGATAGGTTGGAATCTTTGGGGAAAATTCATTTCGGTAACAACTTTCATAATTTGGAAGTTCTTTAGGAAAAAGTGTCGCCGTAGACAGAAGTCCTCACTCTGTCAAGCTGGACCGCACAGGAATTTGCTGTCTCCGACTGTCCAGTACGACTCAAGGATCTTGTCCTTGGGGGGATCAATCCTATTAGTTCCTGCGAGCATCTTCCATGATAGTACTTGTAGAAAAGAGACAAGTCACCAACTATACGCCTGTGCTCTAGTGTTTCGAGAGAATCGGTCATCAATTAGGCGAATCGCTCTTCTCTGAATTGAATCCAAGAGAGCTAAACTGTGTTTTGGGGCTGAACTCCAAACATGAGAACAGTATTCTAGTGTTGGCCTAACTTGAGCTTTGTATAGTGTTGATAGCTGATGAGCTGTGAAGTACTTTTTAGCTCTAAAAAGAAAGCCTAGATTCTGAGAGGCGGATTTTGCAATGGCGCGCACATGATCGTCCCAAGAGCAGTTAGTGCTCGCATTCACTCCTAAGATAGATAGATTAGATCCCATCCGAAGGATTTTACCGTCCATTAGTATGTTGGTTGCATTATCCCTTGATGTTTTCTTAGAGAAAACCGCGGCCTGAGTTTTTGAAGCGTTGAAGTCGACCAAATTGTTCTTACCCCATTCCAGTATAATCTCGAGATCCCGATTAATCGTCTATATCTGCTTTTCCCTTAGTCGATCTGAAGCAGCGATAAATAATGGTATGTCGGAGAAAAAAGATGACACAAGGTTACTATCATCTGCGTAGCTGTATATAGGATTGGAATTTGAAACTGAGAGATCGTTTATGTGTAACAGAAATAGAGTGGGAGACAGAACAGACCCCTGAGGCACCCCTGCGTGCATCACAAATGTCTCTGATTAGATGCCATCGACGACGACCTGAAGAGATCGATCAGCGAGAAAATTTAATATCAAATGACAGAGTCCGGGAGGAAGACCATAAGATGTTAATTTGGCGATTTTGAGATATCCAATGCCACAATCCTAGCCTCACCATGTTTTTCCATAGCTGAGTTACAGATATGAGTAACATATGCCAGTAGATCGCCAGTGGAACGTTGTTGTTTAAAACCGTACTGCCTGTCGGAGATGATTCTATTTTCCTCCAGATATTTGAGAATCTCGATGTTGATAACCTTTTCCATCACTTTAGATATAACGGATAACAAAGATATAGGGCGATAGTTGTTAGCCAGATTCCTTTTTCCCTTTTTTAGGGACAGGCTGCACTTTAGCAGCCAGATGTTAGGGAAGGAACCTTTGAACAATTTGCTTAGGACAGGAGTCAACTCTGGGGCGCACTTCTTAAGAATAATAGCGGGAATACCATCAAGGCCAGAAGCTTTCGAGGGGTCGAGCTCAAGGAGAATCTTCCTGATTGTGCGTTGTCGAAATGCCAACCTTAGGAAGAATAGGAGGTTCTGCGTTCCGGGAATCAAGATTGAAATTTTCAGCAAGCATTAAGGCTAACATGTCAGCCTTTTCCTTGGAGGTAGTAGCAATATTGCTATTTTCATCGACTAAAGGTGGAAAATTTGAAGATGTAAAATTCTTTCCAATCGACTTTGCAAATTCCCAAAAGGACCTGGAACCGTTCGGACAGTTGATAAACCTCTGGCGCATTTTACGATCGAAATCACCTTTTGCCTCGTCAATAACCTGTTTACAATGTGCATGAAACCAGACATTGCAGACAAATTGATGCTCCATCATGACAACGCCTCATGTCATGTTGCCCTCTCAGTCACAGAATTTTTAACCTCAAAAGCCATTCCTGTGGTTCCCCACCCTCCCTATTCACCTAACCTTAGTCCTTGTGACTTTTTCCTGAACTGAAACATGTCCTCAAAGGACGTCATTTCGGGGCTGTCGACAATATTCAAAAGAGTGTAACGGTCATGCTGAAGACCATACAGGTTGAAGATTTCCAGTGCTACTACCAAAACGGGGAATAACGTCTTCATCGGTGTATAGCTGCCCAAGGGAACTACTTTGAAAAGGATAACATTGATGTTTGCGAACAATAAAAACTTTGGTAAATAAAAAATCAATTTCATTACTTTTCTGCTAGACCTCGTATTTTATTAATCAATACATATTTGTTTCCTTTTATACGATTTCAACACAAGAGCTAAAAATTGTTTGGAGCAGCACCCCCACTAATTTTAGCTACAAGCCACTACTAGTCGTTCTACTGTACTTATTTGTTATGTCATTTTGTTGGGAAGTGAATTATTAACCTAGCCTCGTTTAAAAAGACGATTCATCGTCAGTTAGCTTTAGTTGTGCATCCTACTCGCCTCAGTCTGGAGGCACAGTAGGGCGGTCTTTTGCGTTTAGATTGCAATTTAAATAAGACATAAATGGGTTAATTGTACTTACTTACGGTTCACGCCCAATTCGATTCGGGGCCAGTGCGCAGGAACAGATTAAGTTCGTCTTGCTGTGTTTATCAGATTGTTTAATGTTGACAAAGTTTGTGAAGTAAAGGATGCAATTAAAAACGAAATCAACATAGTATAGAATTATATTTCGATAAAATTTGTACACAATTTTGAAAGTACAACAATGATATATATATTAAGAACTGCACTTAATTACAACCCTATATCCACAACATAGAACACGACAAAAATCCTTGTATATCTATAAAATTTTACTTGTATACGATATTAAATATTACTAGAAGAATTTGAGCATTACAGATTTCTCTACGATTATCAGTTAGTTTTTATTATAATGTAAAAACGCAATACGTAATTATTCTGAGAACAGACTAGCATATATTATCAACATCGTCATTTTTAACTCACGGTAAATTTGAGGTTTGCAGATAGGCCGAAGCGGAACTCAACAACTCAAATCTTTGCTTCTGTTTTCGCTGCTCGGTCATCTGGTCTTTCAAATCCATAAGTTGTTGAGACAAATTAGTCACTAATAATTGCGTATTTTCTAATTGAGCTTGAAGACTTCTCAATTCAATTTGTTCCCCTTCACCTTCGACCGCAGCCAAAGACATCGCACGCAAACGCGGGAACCAATCCAAATTTGAGCCTTTAACCATCGTGTACACGTAACTTTCTGGACCGGTAAACTCCGTTGGATCTTTCACTTTTATTAACACTATGAAGTACAAGTAGTGCCACATGTTATGTTCGCACTTGGTATGTTCCTCAAAGGAAACCGTCTTATTGTCGAAAGCAGATCTATTCAAACCTAGAACAAGCTAAGACTTAGCACCAGTAGAGAAGTCAGATGACGCAGGGTCAGTAAAAACCTTAAAAACGTTGTTAGACACATAGAGGCAAAAGTTCCTTAGAAGCATATATTTAATTATCTATTCTCTGCGTAAGTAACCTTTATAGTAAGGGATACAAAAGGATAGTCTCCGGGGACAACGAGTTTCGCGCAGACGTCAATTCGAAACTTTTATGTTTACCTTAGGGACTGAAATACAAATCTTGTCTCCTGAAACCAAGAAAGATCAAAAAACACAACAAAGGTTGCTCTAACGCGTTTTGATAGCCAAGCTACCATCTTCAGAGGGATACTGAGAGAGATGGGAGATGATAGCTTGGCTATTGAAACGCGTAAGAGCAACCTTTATTGTGTTTTTAGTCTTACTTGCTGACAGGGGGCAAGATTTGTATTTCAATTTTTGAAGACAACAAAGGACCAGTTCATTCCACCAAGAACAAAAAAATACATTAGGGATGTTATGGAGCTCCGTAACCGTAACCGAAACTATCCGATATCCGAAGTAAAAAAATATCTGAATCCGTAACCGAAACCGATATAAATGTTTCGGATATTATTTGAAATAATTTTGCTAATTTCAGTCTACGACTTTTTTTTGGTCAACTAAAATTATGAGACAAACTAGTTGGTGTGACACCTGACCTTACTCACTATCGCCACGGCTCCTAACTTTCTTTACCATGTTAATGAATTGATTTTTGTTTAATTTCGATAGTTTTTCAAAATTGTGAATATTTTTTGAAGTTTCCACATTTTTAATATTCTCATCATTTTTTTTTAATTTTAGCTTTTTATGAAAATATGAAATTTTCTTAAAATTCTGACTTTTCAAAATTTTATCTTTGAAAATTTTTGAAGGGTCGATTTTTTCCAAAATTGCGATTTTATTTAAAAATTTCGACTTTTTGCAAAAATTTGTATTTTGTCAAAATTTTGGCTCTTCTTAAAAATGTTAACTGTTTTTGAAAATTTCGACTTTTTTATGATTTAGTTGTTTCCAAAAATATCCAGTTTTTTGAAAATTTTAATTTTTTTATAAACTTCGTAAATTTAGCAATTTTTGTTAAAAATAACGATTTTTCCGAAGATCCCGACTTTTTTGCAAAACTTCTAATTTTGCAAAACTTCTACTTCTTAAAAATTCTCACTTTTTTTCAAAATTTCACCTTTGTCACAAAATATAAATTTTTTTGAAAACTATCTTTTAAAACAAAATCAAAATTTTGACTACTTTTTTAATTCCAGTTATTTTAAAATTTCAACTTTACTTAAAAATTGCCAATTTTTCAGTTTTTCAAAATGTCGACCTTGTTCGAATTTAACTTTTTTAGAAATCCTATCTTTTCACAATTTAGAAACTTTTTAAAATAATTTAAATTAACCATAACTTTTTACCTTTAAAAATTTCGATTTATTTTAAAAGATCTACTTTTCAAAATGTCTTTTTTCGATTTTAACTTTTTTTAGAAATCTTAGGTTCTCAAAATTTCGAACTTTTAAAAAAAAAATTTAATTATAACCTTTTATCTTTCAAATTTTTGATTTTTTTGAAAGATCGATTTTTCTGACAATTTTAGCTTTTCGAGAATTTTAAACTTCAAAAATTTGGGATTACATTAAAATTTTGACTGAGCATTTTTTAAATCTCAATTTGTCTCAAAATTTTGATTATTTTTAAAATATTAGATTATTTTTAAAATTTCAACTTTCAAAAAATTGGAAGTATTTGAAAATTTATTATTTTTCAAGGTCACGAAAATATCGACTTTTTCAAAATTGTGACGTTTTTTAAATTTTTTTTTTAAAGTCAGAATTTTTTTTACTTTTAACTTTCCATGAAAACTTGGAGACATTTTTTAAACTTTCGACTTCTTTTGAACACTATAACTTCAAAATTTTAGCCATTATCAAAATTTTAACTTTTTTTAATATTTTCAATTTTTTTCACACAATTTGTGACTTTTTAAAATGTTTAATTTTTTTGAAAATATTTGATGTATTTTCCAAAATTTCGACTTGCTCTGAAAATCTCAAATGTCTTAAAAACTTGAAAATTTTAACATTTTTAAAATTTCAACAATTTAAAAAGTTTGTATATTTCAAAATTTTGATCCTTTTTAATGTCGACTTATTCAAATTGTGGGCTTCTTTTAAAAATTCCCACTTCTTTGAAATTTAATAATTCAAATTTTCAACTTTTTTAATATCGATTTTTTTTCTAAAATCGTTATTACATGGGTATTTGGAGGAATACCTAAGTGCTTGTATTCCTTAGACCAATACCGAATTATCTTCACTTATGAAGAAAAATAAATGATTCGATACAACACTTGTTAAAAAAATTCTGCTAGCATTACCTGTTTTCCTCACAGATTCACAAAACTAAGACATTTGTATGTAATAATTAATCATGGTTTCTTTTCAAAATATTGCAATTTAAGATTAATTTTTTTTTGCAAATGGATAAGAATACCCTATATTTTGTATTTTCAAATACGAATTCGTTATATTACCTTTAAGGGGATGAATTGACAAAAAACGCTGATAAACTAACTGTTCTTCATAAACTGAAGTCTTAACACCAATTTTCATATTTCCAACTTCAAAAATGAGGAACTTTCAAACAGTAATACAAATTTTTCACCTATTTACCACTCCTACGGAACGAGTTTTCAAAAATCGTTTCTTAGTGCGAAATTTCACGCTTCTAAAATGATCGGTTTAGGATATGTGTCGTTTGCCAATCAGTGTTTAGAGTTTTATTAAATAGATAGAACTTGAGGATATTTTCGTTTGGATTGACAAAAATAATTTAAAAATATCTGTAATCGAAATAATATCCGAAATAGTTTTATATCCGTATTCGTAACTGAAACCGATATAATATTCGCAATATATCCGTATCCGTATCCGAAATATCATATCCCTAACAACTCCGGTTTATATCATGTAAATCAGATTTCGAACGCCTGCGCATTGGGAATATCCCCGTAGAAAAGCCGAGTAGAAAGAAAGAGGTGTTGGACCCACGTAAAACGCGGAACTGGCAATATAAAAGTATTAAATAAGTATATGTTTAGGTGTGAATCATGCCTGGTAACGCATATGCAGAAGCGCTTCATTTGCATCACCTGTGGTGTCGTGAAAAATTGAGATGAATGTCAATGGATTTTGAAGTTTTTAGCTGTTCCTGCACCTCAAAAAGAAAAAAATTGCCAACTATTACGCTAATCTAGTTGCGAAAATGTTATTTAATATTAATTGATTATTCTTTTGCATTAAGAAGAGTGTTACGCGAGGTCACTTTCGATGCGTTTTTAAGGTTTTCATTTGACCGCACACTTCTCAGCTGATACGTACCACAGATAAAACAAGTATTTTTCAGTATCAATTCCTTCTGTTGTTTCTCAGATCTCAAATCGGCGAATGTATCAATAATAACACCAAATATAAGGTTAAGTACGATAATAATCACAACAAAGAAGAATAGCAGATCATAGACAACTCTTGCAACAAATAAAGGTTCCTAAAACCAAATATAATTGAATGTGGTCAAGCTTCAGCTTTGTGTTTTAGAAATTAGACCAATGTATGCGATGGTCATTAAAACAAATGTGAAAGAAAATTAAAACATAATAAAAAAAAACATTGGCCAGCGGGTAAACATTTTTTTGCACTGCAAATCCAAATTCGTCACTTTTAACTACTATTTATTATCTTTTAGAAAATTGGACTTATTTTGTTATAGTTATTATAAAAATATCAAAAAATTTAAAAGAGAATAAAACGAAGGTCATAAAAAACTTGACCCACAAGGGTCAACGACTTTTTTAATTGATAGTACTGGAAATCAACTGTTAAATTTTATGTACAATTATTGTAATTACCTCACTACTGGGGGCCCGTAATATATCACCAATACCGCCCCCGTTCCTAAGCCCTTGATTTAGGGTCGTAACAATGCACATTATAAGCGAATCACACGCTCGCTCCTTCTTTTCTTCGCCATCGTCGACGAGTTCGCAAAATTCACCATGTTCAACGTATTTTCTTCCAGTCTTCTCCGACAACGTTTGGCAACTTTCCTCTTCTGTTTTCTTTTTGACGCTAACGATGAAATCATCCTTGAAGAACATGTATCCAATAATCGAGAACATATAGACTAATATAAGGGCCAAAACCGCCGTCAAAATAATCGACCGACCGTTTCTCGTCACGGAACGGATAACATTTAACAAAGTCTCTTCTCGATAGACCACATCGAATAACTGGAAATTTCGAAGTTTAGGGAAAAATAAAGCAGGTTAATCCGGGGTTTCCCCAACTCTCTCTGCGATGGAACCACAGATAAACGCTGACACACATCGTTATTTGTACTACGAAAGCGTTGAAAAAAAAATTTGGAACCATGCAATTCTTTCGCGGAATTTCAGAATTCGTTTTTATTAAGAGGAATTTTGAAATTTCAAGTTCTTTCGCAAAATTCAGAAAATTGCGGGTTCTTCGGCAGAATTTCAAAATCTCGAGTGGAATTTTGAAAATTCTAACTCAAGACTACAAATTTAGGGAAAAATGTCGAAATTTCGAGAAAATACTAGATTTATCGAGAAAAAAAATACGTTAAGTTTAATATCGAAATTTTCATATTGCGAAGAAATGTTGAGAACTTCTTTTCCAAGTTTAGATTTTTCCCGAAATTTTAACGTTTTCTTAAATTTCTGAGTATATTTAAAATGTTTAGTGTTTTTCTAAACATTTCCAATTTCAAATTAATTATTACTGTTTTTTTTAGAATAGACCAGCAATTAATTTTATGAATTATCATTTTTTTTCCAAAATTTAGACTCTCGAAATTCCAAATTTAAATTTGAAACATCTACTTTGTTTTTATAAAATTTCGGCCTAAACTAGTTCAGAAAAATGTTGGTTTGGTTGGCTGGTTTATATTATTTGGCTTTGAATTATTAACTCAGACGCCATAGAATGTTGTATAAATATTGACATTTTTAAACGAAAATAAACACCCAAACCCGACTTGGAAATCGAACCCATGATCTTGATGGCGAGTAGTCTGCACTCAACTGACTATACCATTAAGTCGGTTAGCCAGAAATGTTCACTGTATAAATTTGGGGTTTGCTTCTTGAAATTGGAACATTTTTCTGAAACTTTTCATTTTCAAATTCAAAGTTAAAGTTAATCTCTTTTTAACTGCGCTTATTTGGATTGACTTTCTTTGCCGGTACGTCCTTCACGAAACAGTTTAGGAAACCCTAGCTTCATCGAATATACTAACCAGAACTGAGTAGAAAAACGGATGCATAAGTAAACCAAGCATACAAAAGACTAGGTAGGCCAAATGGTAAACTAATTCGGCATCTGTAAGTATTTGTTGATATGTTTTCGTTAATGTACCATGATTGCCCATGATACTGACTAGATGTATGCCTTTTAATAAAATTGTTACAGTCCCCAGAAGCCACAGCGTCGGCTCTGGACCTAATGAGAATATCAGTCTGAGTATAGTCGAAGCCACCAACGTCCGTATCCCCGTTTCCCTTGGTAACGTCACCACGATGGCAGCCGAAGACAACATGGCCGCCCATATCAAAATTGAAATGCTTGAGCTAATTTCTAAAACAAGTACAAGTTAGGCGCTTGCCCGAGAGACCAAAACCAAGAATTCAACCTGGACCCTAAGAGCTAGAGAAGACTCGAACTAAATTTACCCTAAACGTCCATCTGTAGTTTGCAGAACTTGCATGGGCTAATACTCGGCCAGCATTCGCGTGTAATGAACGACAGTTCGGATAAGGACAATAAGCCGCGGATAGTAAAAGCTTGCGCGGCATCAAATTCAAAATTGCTACATTGGATGCTAATGCTTCCGGTGTGTGTTCACTTTAAGGAAAGATTCTCCTGGTAAGTATTCAACTTTAGGATGATATCACTAGGGCGAATACTCACATCCAAATTGCTAGAACGCAGTGAGTATTCACCCTCAGGAAGTATATTTTAGGCGAGTATTTACTCCATGGATGACTGCTCCTAGTGGGTGTCCGCCCCAAGAGTGAATGTTTCTAGTGAATAACTTTGAAGGTCAGTGCTCCTTTGGTCCAGTACTCCTTATAATAGAAGCTCGGTGTTGAATACTAACCCTAAAGATGAATGCTCCCGGTGAATACTCACCAGAAGAGTGAATGCTTCTGCTCGAAATCAAATTCAGAATTATGATCACCCGCAAATGCTCCCGATGAGTATCTAACTTCGCAGATACAAATTCAAATCATTCTTGGTTTCAGTCTCAATAAAGTAGCTTATGAAAAAATACTCACTTGGTAAATCATCTTCGAAAGGGTAGAAAAATGCAACTATCAAATTAATAAGTACGGCGCAGTTGAAAAGTATATTGCTCCAAAGTGACATGTAACTACTGACCCAAAAGAGAACCGGTTGAGCGCGCAACTTCTTCTGCCACTTCATTTCGTTAAACATCTGATCTGTACGCTCGAAGAAATCAGCCACTTTCGAACCCTGATCATCCCTTTCCGCCGTATTTAACACTTTAATTTTGGTATCAGTGGTAATATACTCGCAAATTTCCGGAATCGGAAAAACTATCTGCTCCAGCGTTCTATCGTGCCTGACGATTTCAATCTGTGCGGTATGCGTCGCGTAGTACATCAGAGCTTTTTGTATTTTAAGATCCACCCCCGCATCGGTGGGTTTCAATAAGGCTGCTAGTTCTTTATTGTGTTGGGCAAGCTGATGGCACAAAATGTAAATGTTGTGGCCAACTTCTCTAGGTGACACGGTATCTTCCCCTGTTCCGTCATCAACGTCGTCACCATCTTCTTCGGAAGCTTCCTGGTGGAAAGCCCGACAAGCCACATCCACCAGCTGCTTCGGATTCATATTGTACAAAATTCTTTCCGCATTTTCGCTATCCCCTCTACTCTCCATGATGGCCAACAGAAGCTTGGAAGCGTTGTTTTTAAGTTCCAAAACTAAATCCATCCGCGACTTACCCAAAGGATTGATGTCGTTCAAGATCAACGCGGTTATAATATCCAAACCGTTGGACTCGTGCGTCGCGATGCAATTTTGATTTTCGTGACAAGGACCCTGACAATACTCTGTCAGCGTCTCCAAAGTTTGATTAATTAGAGCCACATTATTCTCGTTGATGTACAACCCAAGCAAACCCAAACCGCCAGTGGTTGAACCGCAAATGCAGTCCAAAAACATTAAAGTCTCCGAAACCAAATTATAATTGGTTTTATTGTTTTGATTCCTAAGAAGGTTTTGCAACGCCGGGTTGTGGTTCTCACACAGCAGCTGCAAAAATCGCAGGATCGGTTGCATTATCAACACTTTGTTAGACAAAGCGTTTTGGTCCTCGCGGTCTCTATGCTTTTCGAGCTTCTCAGCGAGCAAATCTTCGAAGGCGGAGGCCGCCCCCGGCGTCACCGCGCAACCGTCTTCGCCGGCTGCCATATTTCTGATATGGGCGTATGCCTGGGAGGTCGACTCGGCAGCCCTACTCAGCTCCTCCCTCAACTCGTCGCTTATTAAAATACCGTTGGACTTGGTTTGCTTCTTGGAGATTTTGTCCAAGTCTTTCCCGTCTTGTTTGTCCTCGTGGGCTTTCGCCGCCATATCCGAAGTGTTGACGCTTACGGTGGATTTGATTTCCTGTTGGGAATCCTTCATTTTGTCATAGAAAACCTTGAAGAAGGATAAACTTAAGTCGCCTGCCACCAATTTGTTAAACATGCTTTTTTGTATGATGGGGTTCCCCCCTTCTAAGAGAGCTATCCCGAGCTCGACGGCTTCGACGAATATGGATGGGGAATGTACCGAATTTATGACTAATTCGACGACGAGATCAGAGGCGCCCTCTCTGTCTAAGTGAGTTTGCACCTCGTGCAAAGTACGACCGGCTCTGCTAAGTACTTTTGCTGAAATAAATTATAACTGTAACTGTAATGGAATCACTTAGGAGAGGAGGGGATTTACCTCCGGGGCCGTGCGTCACAGATGATATTTTGTAGTTCCCCAGTTCAACTGTGTCGTGTTTCTGAATGAACGCCTTACCGAAATATCTGGCCAACAAACTATTCCTTAAAACATCGCCCTGAAAATAATCAAATGTTTCTACAAACTGCACTATTTATAAATACTGAGTGACAAAGCGATAGGGTGATACATTTGTACAAACAAAGGGTTACACTGAGGGAAACAACGAACGAAAAGTCCATACCATGGAGTTAGTTGAATCGACCTTGTCATTCTGCAGCATTAAAACCAAAATGTTATTATAAAAAGCTCCAATTAAAATTAAAATGTTATTTTTCGTTTGAAAGTAGATCAAAATTGCCCTACAACTACACGTACCTTTTCTCCATATTCGGGATCGATGGCCATCATTTCGCGCAGCGTTCTCAAAACTTTAACACACAGCTTCTCTTCTTTCTCCTCTAGCAACTTCTCAGTATGTTTAATGAGTCTGAAAACGAGTTTTTATCTAGTTAGGGGAGGACAACGGTTAGGAGAAAATACCTTCGGATGAAGCCTCCGCTTTCACACTTCTTTCTAGACTCTGTTCCCACCGGGAATAACAATTCAGGGCGATAGAGAACATCAACCAGTAGAGAGAGTTCTGACTGTACAAGGGGTTTAAGCTGATCTTCCAAAAGAGAGACGATGTCCTGTAAGCCTTCGATGATGCTTCTATCAAGCCGCATTAACTGAAATGTAGATATAAATTTTCGTAATCACAAGGCTTCAACATTGTTTATTAAAAATTTTAACATCTTCCGTTTTTTAACGGAAAAATAAGTAATTTCAAATAATTCCAAAAATGCCATTATTTTAGCATCTTTGGATTGCCTCTACTTAAAAAATAGGTACTTGTTTCTCGAAATTTCAGGTTCCGTCTGAATAAATGATTTTCAAAAATATAATATTTCTCTAAATTTTGAGTTAAACCTGAAAATTTAAGAAAGCATTAGTAATTTCAAATAAAATCTTAAAATTTCTAAGAGTTTTTGATTTTACACTCAAAATTTCGAAACACCGAGTTATAAAATCACAAAGAATGGTGTAAAAAAATACTTAATTGTTAAATAAAGCTTTCAAAGTTTGCGGTAGAAAGAAATGGCTTTATACTAATTATTGGGCAGGCAAACTTCAGATCGACATACCTGTGATTGAGACCTTTCCATCTTTGGAGTTTTGGAAGCTTGCAGCCATTTGCTGGTTTGCCTCGTCAGTATAGTTGCCTTATTGAACATGGCCGCTACCTGACTCTCTAGATCTAGAGGAATAGCAATCCCACGGTTTTTAGCTACAAATTTAAAAATTTGACAATAGGCCGTTGGTAATGCCTTTTCCATCTTGTAAAATGAGTTAACGTATTTAGTTGGAAAACAATTACATTTTGAATAATATAGCTTATAACAAAATTTGTAGGTTATGATACTATTTATTAAGGCAAGATTTACTATTGAAACGAATGATAACTAGAAAGGTAAACAAGTTTCTAAAGCTGAAGCTTACAGGCTATCATACTTATAAGCCATCAAAATCTACCTCTAAAATCTCAATCTAGCAACGATTTTGAAATCGATTTGTAATTTGGTTTTATTAATTTTTAACTTAGTTATAACGTCTGAAAACACAGCTGAAGAAAGATTTCTAGATTTTTACAAGCAGCTACAAATTTTTATAGTTAAATGGTTTTGCAAAACCTTAAATCACTTTTTTATTTTCCAAACCTAATACTCGGATGCACCGACAGACGTACTCGAGTATTTATCAGATTCGGCTAAAGCTGAGTACCAAAGAATGCTTTCAACTGTACTCAATTTAGTCATTTTGGCATACCCAATTCAAATCTGATAAATACACTTCAGGCTAAGATTATTATTGTGATAGTATCACTAATAGAGCGCCATCTATCCGTCAGTGCTTGCAAACTGCCAATAACTGTCGCAAATTGTTGGTTTCTAAATATTTTGACCAAATATACTAACCAACATCAGACAATGTTCTAATGCAGTTTTCCACGTTGAAGCGTTGAGGAGGAGCTAGCCAAGCACACTGAGAAACTCTGAAGGCTGATTGTAACAGTTGAACAAATATAGGCTGCCTTGTCTAAAATTTCACAACATATAGACAAGTTTTAAATAACTAAGGAACTTTTAAACGTGATCAGTACGAAATGATACTGAGTGTGAAAAATGTTATACCGTCTACGAAATGTTTAAAATTTGCCTAAAAGCTGATATAGCGAGTATGAAAAAACATGCACTGTGCTCACAATTTTTTAACCAAAGTTTGAGCACAATATGATAATGAAACCAAGTACTTACGTTAGGGGAGAACTTACGTTAGCAGCGAACGGAGTTTGTTTGAGAGGTGTGTTAACAGAGAATGGATCGTAATCTTCTATGGTCGAATCGCTCCAAAATACCCTCGCTTCATGCAGATGTTTCTATTATTCCAAACACCATAGACAAAGGCCATTATATTGATAGTTTTTTAATAAACATATTTGTTTGAATTTGCTGATTTACAGTCTTAAGTTAAACGCAGCGGCGGCCCTAACATATCAGGCACCGGAGGGCACCGGAGGGCACCCTCAGCTGATACTACGTTTTGAATAACGATCTAACTGTAATACTGGAGCCTTATTCACTTTGGAATAAGCAGAATAACATTTATTAAAAAAACATATACAAAAATTCAAATTCCAAGAACAAAAAATAATACTAGAAAAAAATCTCATTTACGCGCTTTTGCATTGGCGAAATTCCTATAAATTAGAACCCGGAAGGCGCTTGAGGAAAAAATCAACTTCAAAAAAGTCGGCATTTACAGAAAATTACGAATTTAAATTTCAAATTCCAACTGTTTTCTAGAAATTTTAAATTTATATCCGAAATTTCGAAACCAGAGACCAATAGGTCTGAAAGATGTATCAAATTTAGAATTTGGGAACCAAATATCGTTTTCGATCTTATTGGATCCTGTCAGCTTGACATAATCAACTCCCAACTCGAATGCTGACGAAGATTCCGCCGCCAAATATGCACTTAGAAATTAATGGACTTCGTCCATATGACTTCTGAGTATAACGCCATCTGTCGGTCTGTGGAAGAGACTGAAATAGCTCCAACGACCGTTCAGCCTGGAGGCGCCCCTGGTGATTGCATAGATATTAGGGCCACCCACCGCTACACATTAATCAGTTAGTTCACAATTTTATTTACATATATTACACAACTTGCGCATACTTTAAAAAACTTGAAATCATATATAGTACATACGATTGTAGGAATCAGTATTTCAAAAATTGTTAAGTGCAAAACGACTTGAAACTAATTAAAAAAATAGCTCTAGCTGCGGTGCATTTCTTATTAAAAAAAATCATAACCACAGTTGCCAATGCTAAAAAAATAAAACAAAACAAAAAAACTATCAGTATAAAAGCTAAACTGAGAAAGAAGCCCATGCTGAACTGAAGCGCATGCAAACCCCAACCAAGATACCAATGATCATACCTGAACGGTGGTACTTTGATCCGAAAAGGGACTACTGAAAAATGTTGATATGATATTCATTACGCAATTTGTAACGTAATTCTCCAGAGCTTTGTCCGGATGTTTCCTGTCGGTTGGAGCTGTAGCAATGTCTGCCATATCCACCAAGAAAGATTTCTCAAATAACGTCCACATGTGATTTGATGTGTAAATTTCCTTCATCTCCACCTCTGTATCGATGTAGCAGTGATTCAGGAAGCCAACATAAGCCTCCTTAACTTCCGGTATACAATCCGGATGGATCACCATAGAAACGATATCGTCCAGTGGTAACAAACTGTGACATTTAATCTCAGTGTAGACATTTTTCCCCATTGTACAACACGCTAGGAGTTTAACAAGTTCAACGTGGTACTTGAGCGGACTCCCTTCATCCATACAATGGCGCTCAGATCTCATCATCTCAATGAAGTGATTAAACGAAGCTTTATCGTTGTAGAATACCAAAACGTCTTCACCAGCATTAATGAGCTGAAACAGTCATAACTTAAAAAAACTCCAAATAGCAGTCCCCTTATACCTCTTGCATCACCATATCTTGGCACTTTCGTATGAATTGATTTTCAGCCTTCACTATGGTTTGTAGGAACTTCAAATATTGCACGTGTCTCCCATGACTCTCGATGCAATGCACAAAGTGTTGTATAACCTTCTCATTAACCTCATTACAAAGAGTGGAATTATCTTGAAATATGGCGCAAACCGTTTGAGCTTCCCGAATCTAAACATGGACGTAAACGTCATTGAAATAACATCAGGAAGTTAAGATGTAACCTACCCCCGGGTTCAGAAACAGATCCAAGTGCTTGTAGAGCAAAACTTGATTCTGTTGATTCCCCAAGCAGAAATTCTGCAAGAATTCATGAGCTAACCTCATTAGCTCATTCATCCTGACATCCTCTTTCTCATCGTATGGTATCTGGAGTAGATCCAGAACGACTGTATGGACACCAACATTTCTTAACAGTCTTTGTTCATGCTTCCTGGGTTTGAGCATCCCGCTGGGGGACCCCTGTGTGCACAACTTATTCATCCGGATTAGGATCTGCTGAATTTTTTTGTATTCATCAGCTTGATCCGGATGAAGTGGAGGACCAACATCCAGATTGATGGCAGACCCTTTCTTCTCCAAAATATTTCTATTCGAGGGCGACTTAGTCGTAACCTCATCTTCGTCCTCTTTATTTTTCTTCCCGGTCGTGTGATCCTCCACACATTTAGACTTATACACCCAAAGTTCAGACTTTTCAACTGATTGTCGCAAAACGTCCAAGTCAGCCTTAATTTGCTTATAAGATTCTACATCGCTATCCGAAACTAATAATTGCACCTGTGAAGAAACTTTAGTTTGCGTCAAATTCAATAGGTTTGAATGGGACCACTCCATAATTATTAAGATGGTGTCGAAATAACGACATTTTTTCTCGAAATTAACAATTTTTTTTTTCGAATTGTTTTTCCAAGTCTAAAGACTCAAACTTAAAAAATTTCAGAGTCTGAAGATTTAAATTTCCGAAATTTAGATTTTTTTAAGGTCGAAACACGTATGTTGTACCGGAAGAAAAGGGAAGGGCTGGAAATCAAATCTCCCTTTGAATTTCGTCGCATTTCGCTTCTATTAAGTAAGTATGCCTTACCACATTGAAAAGTATTGAATATAAAATGGTAACATTGCGCCGTTTCCCTTCCCTTTTGGTACAACGTACCTTTACATGCAAAATCGAAATTTCGAATACAATAAAATTTCAAAATGTTCGAAACTTTGAGCAAACGCTTTCTCCCCCCCGCATATCTTTTCTCTATCTTTCTCCCCCTTTCTATCTTTCTGCTCCCTCCCTCCCTCTCTCTCTCTCTCTCCCTCCCTCTCCCCCCCCCCCCCCCCCCCTCTCTCTCTCTCTCTCTCTCTCTCTCTCTCTCTTTCCCCCCTTATCTTCACCACTCTTTTTCTGGACTTATTCAAAATCACGTTAATAATTTTGGACTGGTCCCACATCAAATCGATGTTTTTGTGGTACCTGTCTAAATGCTTGTAAAACTTCTTGCCGTTGGCTGAAATGCCTAAAAAGTAAATGCAACGCCCCCGAAACGAGCGGTGGATAATCGTGCATCGTCAAATGCAACAAAACCCTCAAAAACGTTCTCCCGCCGTGTCCGTCGAGATCTAGTACAGCGCACTCCTCGCTACTTCCAAAAATCCCCTCGGCCTGGCTACCTATGAGCTCCAGATCTATATTCTTCTGTCCTAGCGCTAGAGGATCACTCAAATTATTCTTTTCTGATTCATCAAATTCCTGCTTGAAAATGCTCAGAAGACAACTGATCCTGTAATCTAGCCGCACGTCCAGAATAAACTGAACAAAAGCAGAAGTGATCAATTGTTTTAGTTTTGGGGTAAGTGACCTACCTCTAAAATTTCTATTATTTTGAGCTTGGTATCCATCACCAGTGGGTATTCCTTGAGGCCGGTCTTGTGTGATCCCGAATTATTTGTTACGACCGACCTGCCAACAGAACCGAGAGCTAGGGAGGTCATAACGGCGCCCATATCACCTATGGTCCTCAAAACGCCTCCCTCTGCTGTTAACAAGATTTAGTATTACTATTTCTTAAAAACATTGGCAAGCTGAAATCTGGATTGATACCCAGAATAGTTCAGGTGTCGGGATTAAATGAAAGAGATTTCTCGCCCATCTGGTGGATGCAATTACAACTAAATCACTAATTTGGTTATGTTTAGATGCAGTCATAGGAAGTATTTTGCGATTTTTCAATGTTTTTTTTTAATTTTTAGCGAATTTTACGTCTACAAGATGTTTAAAGAGATTTCTTTTAGTTATGTCTTCTCAAATCCTTTTCTACTCTTATGATCGTTTAAATGCATTTGCATGCAATTATAAAAGTGACCTAAATTAGTGGAAAGAATTTGAATTATAGATCAACAATTCCAGTTGTAGAGCTTTACGAACATTTAAAAGCAATTATACCTATCAAACAAATAACTGACGATTGCCAATTTGGTATCTAACATTTTCCAACAACAAAACTTGAAAAGAATAAAATAAAACGAATTCCAGCGCAATTACGCCACATTTTTGAATTATCTAAATCTAACCTTATTAAATAAAGCCGACTGCACTTCACTACGGTTATATAACACTATTGAAACGATCATACAAATAAATGCTACAAATCAAGAAATAACACACAAGGCATAACAAAAAATACCTCGTTCTTCTCTGGATTTTCGATCCGAGGCTGCGTGAAAACAACGAAGGTAAACAACTGAAATTCTGAGTTAAAGCTACTTACAGTCGACGTCAACCGATGGCAAACGATCATCGGTGAAATCGTTCTCAGAAACGCAATCCAAAATGCTGAGCAAAGTTTTAGTTAGTCTAAGCAAATCAGAAAAACTATAAAAACCAAAGTATATTAATTCTCTGGCTAGTTTGACGACCTAAAAGAAATTCTATGCACTCACTACCAAACCACACACAAATCTTACCTCGAATGTCAACTTATTTTGTTCCTGATCGGCGAAAGACCACATTTTGGCAACCACGTTACACAGGTAATCTTCCACGAAAGTAATGGTGGAACTAAACCTCGCTCTCACAGCCTCTTTATTCTGATCGGGAGTTTTATTGGTATCGTAACTAAAATAGTACTAATTAGCGCAAAAACTGAGAAGACCTAACACATACTCATTGATAGACATCTTTGAGGGAATCTCGGACCAAAGTCGAGCGTATTTAACGGGAGTAACTGGCTCTTGCGGATCCCGATCTACATGCAAATGGAGCATCAATCGGCAAAAAGACGCTCTCAGCTCAAAACTAACATTCTCATCCGCCATACACTTTAGGATCAGCTCAATATCTAGATGCGGAGATAAATTATTAAGAGCCAAATACTGTCTGTTTAAGCACATATTGGAAAACAGATCAAGTTGGTGTCTGTAGTAATCCAAAATGGCCTGATCATCCTTGCTTCCGAGTTTGGCATTTCGGCACAATTCCGTCAAAGCCAGCGATTTCTGTCGATTGTTCCACAGAAGGAAAATTTGGCTTTCCTCCACGAAGGTAATGTGATCCAAATCGTTAAATTCATCGGCCTGATCGTCGCTAACTTCCTGCACCTCAACCTGAGTTTTCATCATTCTGGTTTCGATCAATATGTCTGAATTCTTCTGGCTGAGCACGCTCTTACAAATCAGTTCTTGCGTGACAGGTATTGCTTTCTTATTCGAAATACACAGATCTGATAGATAGTCTAAAAAGCGAGATTCCCAATTACTCATGTTTTTACGCACTAGGCCCACGAAGGTTTCGATTTCCGCCGGGGTTATGTGCTTTTCCAACAATTTGCGATTGTTGTGTAAGAGAGCGGTTATTGTGTCTTCGGCTAGGATATCGTAGCCGATTTGTTTTTGCATAAAGCCGAAATGTTTGGCGATGTATTCCTACAAGAAAAAGTATTATGTGATTATTCGACGAGGCAGAGAGGGGAGCAGGAGATTCGACTTTCCGAAATTCGAACGAGTAAGTTCATGGATTCTGTATTCTCGAATTAAGATTTCTTTGATTCGGACCCAACAGGAACATGGAAACGAAGTCGCCAAAAATTAGACGAGGCGGCACGAAATAATAACACCAACTCCACTTTTATTAAGACCAAAGGAAAACGAAGAAGAAGGTCATTAAGGAAGTTATCTTAAATACTTTTTAAAAAATTGCATTACTAGTTTTATGTATCTCTCTGAAGATTGGCTATCGACACGCGTTAGAGCAACCTTTGTTGCGTTTTTTAATATTTCTTGATTTCAGGGAACAAGATTTGTATTTCAATTTTTGAACATAACCAAGGACCAGTCCGTTTCACCAGAAAAAAAATGGAATATTTGCTTCTTGTGAAAAATTTATTTGATGGGTAATCCAAAAAACCTTCCTTAGTAATCGGGCACTTCGCTACTCCGAAAGGTACAATAACCCAGCAGGAATACCAGTCGTGCTTGTTGAAATCGTTGGTTGAAGAGAATTGTTTAGTTTTTCGCACGTCGCAATTCGAATTAATACCTACGCGAGACTCACCAGCCGGTGCGCTATATCCTTTTCCGATTCAAACCGTTTTCACTAACGTAGAAAATAGGGAACTAACAATATTAAATATACGGCTAGAAGTTTTTAGGGAACATTCGCCACTCGAACTTACCTGATTTTTCCTATAATCCTGTTGACTTAAACGTAATATTCGATAGCACAGCCTAAAAATGTATTTATAAGGTGCATGCCTCGGATCATTCAATTCTTCTATCTTCAGAAAAGGCCCATCCCCATTCGGCGGCTCAGTAAATGGTCCCTAAAGTCAAACGTTACTTTCCGCTACTACAAAAGCCACAAATCAACCAACCTGCAGTATTTTAAACAACTGCTTTAGTATCGCTTGTTCCCTGAGCAGCTTCTGTCGATCGCGATTCGGATTCGTCACAACTAACTCGAGAGCCTCAGTTTTATTTTGCTCATTTTCCAACTCGGCTACGAAGTAAACTATATCTTGCAAAAGCGTAGTCAAAGATCTCCTCTCGTTGTGCGAAATCGTCCCCTTTTCCAATTTGACCGACAACGCCGACAGCAATTTGCAAGCGTCATTGGCGAAATCCAGGTCGCGTACTTCAACGGGGGACACCGAAATTAAAGCGAAAGCTTCCTTATCTTCTTTCGTAACGGCGCACCCAACTTTGGACATCACAGGTTTTTCTTCCTCTTTATCTATTGGAATTGAAGTGCTGTGCACCCAACTGTTGGTAAATAAATGGTGTAATCGAACGTAACTAGACTGAGGGACCAACGAGTCTCCTCTAGTTAAACTAGTCGGGTCCAATTCAAATAAACTGGCGATTTCGTTAGGGAAGGCGACCGGTACCAAATGGTAGGCTGGGGTATCCCCGGTTTCCTTGTGTTTGTTGATGGTTTCATCAGTATCCACATCAGCAGCTAAGTACTGTCCCGTGGCAAGATGCTTGAATCGAAAAAGTGAATCCCAGTGACCCGCACCACCCTTGCAAGGGTCATGTTGGACAACTTCGATTTCCCAGAGAGCTTTACTACTTGTGGCCGCGGTAGCGCTGGTTCTACTTGTGGTTCTGAGAAACACATGATGCGTCTTCTTGTATTCGTCCATGGTCAAAAACTTTTCTTGCTCAGCGTGGAATAACCGAACGACATCTCCAGCTTTTAATATTTCGTCTGAGTTTTCTCGATGTTCCATAAAAAGCGTGACTTTCCAAGAAGTGCTACCGTTGACTACATTAACTTCTTTGCATCCGGGGTTATCGAGTAGTTCGTGATTTGCCGCCACATGCAAAACTTGTTGACCGGCATTAACCGGATTTAAAATAACTTTGTCCCCTAAGACTATGTTGTCACCTGTTGCTCTTAATTTATAAAATGGTAAAATATAAAACCATGACCCTTCATTGCCATTACCATCCAAGTACACCCGCATGGCGTTTTTCTCTAGCAAAGCCGGCAACCTTTTATTAACGGTTAAGTACTTGTTAGATTTAAGATGTAAAAGTTGCACAACGCTCCCATATTGCACATTGGTCCCCAACAGCTTCTTATTTTCGCTCTCATTTTGCTTCTTTTCGATTTCAGCCGCGTGCTAAAATATTGAACTCTTAAGCAACTAAAAATTCGAAATTTTTTAACGTACATGCAATCTTTTTATCAAGCTGGTGTCTGTATTGGCCCCCATGCTTTGCTTCGCTGCTTTCCAGAACTGTTTCTGGGCGGAATATCGATTCATGGGGCATATTTTAAATAGACAATCTGAAATAAATTCGGTTTTTGTAATTTGTTAACGATTGATGGGAGTATTTACCCCTGAATTTCTTCGGGGGGTTCGCCAGGTCCCCCGCATCGGGACAAACAACGCACCGGTCATCTACTAGACTGCAAGAAAAAACATTGCGGGGTTAACATAAGGTGGAATGTGAAAAAGTCACATTAAGTACGTGTGGTTTACAAGTTGACTGTAATATTTAGCACGATTTGAAGACAAAAAATACTTTAGTTTAGTCATAATTGTGTGGATATGCCAATAGTCTTTACTTAAAGAGATTTTGTGGTGTTAACGTGATGATAGTCACCAGTTCCATAAATGTTGCTATCGACTTTCTAAAAAGTGTTCTTTGAAAATAGACAATTTCTAGATTTTTCTATTATCACAAAAACATTTGAATAAGATTTTCAATATAAATAAGAAACTGTTAAATTTGATCTATTGACTACTGACTGAAATACTGGTAGGGAACACTAATTATCTGAATTGCGCTTGGAGGATTTTTTTTTGAAAAATGTCTGAAAGCTGACAAAGCATTGTATTAAAATGTGCTTTAGATATCATTTCCTTAATCAACAACAACGCGTCTGCATCACTGAATAAATAATAATTTGACTGATGTAGAAATTGTTTACAGATTAATTCTCTATTGTGTTGGCACATCAAGTTAATTAAAATTACATTTCACTAGGTGTTTACATCTACTATTTGGATGTAAACACAGCCTATTGTTTATTTTTTTATCCAGATTGTAAATAATTTGTCACCTTTAGAAAAATTGATAAAAAAGTACTTTTACCGTTCCCACAGCAAACTAAATTGACGCTCAGGACAATCCTAAACTTTCGAATTTAAAGTCAAAAATATCAAGAAAAATCAAAGTTGCGAAATTAAAGTCGAAATATAAATATGTGGTGAATAAACACACGAAATATTTCCTAAAACACTGAACTAAACACGTAGCTTATGATTAAATCCATAGGTTTAACCCCTTTACCACATCGGCAGTTAAACGAATAATTACGCCATACGTATTTCGCCAGCAGAACTGGCATTTTCAAGCGCACTAATCTTAATTGATTGATAATTGCAAATCAATTATGGACACGAAATATTTATAAAAAGTCAAAATTTCTAATGAAAAATTGGAAATAAATTAAAGGAAAATCTGGTTTAAATGTGAAATTTTGAAAATAAATTCGGAAATCCAAACTGGAACTCGAAATTTCCAACAAAAAAAATAAATTGATTTCGCAATAGAAGGTTATTAACAAAAAGGGGAAAAAAATAGGGAGGGTACCCTTGAAACCATGAGGAAAACAAATTTAATAATTATTTCTACATTTAGAACCAAAGTCTAATTTCAAGATTAAGGTCAAAACTTCGAAAATAAAGACAAAACTTTTCGGAAAGAGCGAAATTTTGCATTGTAATCTATGAATGCTGTCAAAATTTCGAAAACTCTGAATTCCTATTAAAATCAAGTTTAAATTATCCTGGAGGAAATAGACGTAATTTCGAAAATTAAAGGTGAAATTTCGTAAATAAAATCAAAATTTTTAGAAACACAGAAAAAGTTTCTAAACGAATCTTGGAAAAAACTGACGATAAAAAATCTAAATGTTGAGGAAAGTCTTCGAAACATAATCATAATTTATACAAAAGATTTATCAAAAATTCGAATAAAAGTTGACTTTTCAAAAGTTACAATTTGGAAAGTTTCCAGGAAAAATTAATTTGCATAAAAGTTTGCTAATTGAAATTTTACGTTAAAAAAACTCGAAATATATTTTAAAAAATCAATTATTTTCGAGTTTCATTCGAAATTCTATTTAAAAAAACTATGAATTATGAGGAGAGTTAAAGTTTCAAAAAATAAAATGCAAATTTAATAAATAAATCAAAAATTTAAGAGAACATTCTCCCCAAAAGTCGACAATTTGAATTTAGAATCGAAATTTTAGGAAAAACAAACATGAAAGATTAAAATGAAAATGTTAAGAAAAATAATTATGAGAACAAGTTAACTTTTCGAAGGTTAAAATTTGGGAAAAAAGTTAAAGAAAAAGGATCATTCACATAAAAAATTTATTAATACTAACATCCCAAAAAACAGGAAACTTATTTTTTTTAAATCCAGAATTTTTTAATTTACATTTCAAACTTTATAAAAAAGTAAAAGTCTAGGGGGAAACTTAAAACTATGACGAAAGAGTCGAAATTTGGGGGGAAAATGAGAATTTAAGAACGTTAAAACGTTAAACGTCAAAAACGAAATTCATGAAAAAAAATTCCAAAATTGAAATATCAAGTTTAAAATCGTAATTTTAGCAAAAAGATTAAAATAGATTAAACTAGGAATTTTAATTTAAAATAAAGTTAAGAAAAATTTAACTTTTCGAAAGATGAAATTAGGAAAAAAGTTAAGAAGAAAAACTAATTTAGATAAAAAATTGCAAAATTAAAATTATGTAAAAAACGAGAAATTCAAAAAAATCCAGAATTTTCGAATTTAAATTCGACACTTCATAAAAAAAGCAAAAATTTAGGTGTAGACTTGGAACTATGAAAAAAATTAAAATTTCGAAACAAAAAATGAAAATTTAAAAAATCGAACATAAATTCAAATTTCAACCCAAAATTCTTCAGAAAAATAACACATTTCAAGTTTTAAGTCGAAATGTTAGGTAAAAAAATAAAAATGGAAAGATTAAAATGATATTTTGAAATAAAATAACGTTGAAAACAAATTGGCTTCTCCAAAATGAAAATTTGAAAAAGAATTTCCAAGAAGAAATAATTTATATAAAATATTTATTAATATGGAAATTTCGCAAAAAATCTGGAAATTTATTTTGAAAAGATCCAGAATTTACGAGATTAAATTCGAAATTTTATTAAAAAAAAAAAAGTTTTGGTGTAAATTTGGGATTATGTAAAGAAGAAAGTCGAAATTTTGGAAAAAAAATAAGGGAAAGTTAACCAATCGTACATAAATCGAATTTGAAAGAAAAGTTTCTCCAGAAAATATTGCAAAATAACCCGAAAGAACGATTACGAAAAAAGTATTTTTTTTGTCATTTCGAGATAAAGTCGAAATTTCGAAGAAACAAACAATCAACCATTAATTTTATAAAATCAAAATTTGAGTTTGACTCCATTTTTAGACAAAGTTTTCGGGATTACAGTCCAAATTTCGAAAAAATGTAATTTGGAGCGTAAAACTGAAATTTTGGAGAAAAAGCAGAAATTTTAAGTTTGCACAATTTTAGCTAAAAAATAAAAACCAAGAGAGAAAAAGGTCAACATTTTGAGAAACTAGTCGTAATTTATTTAAAAAAAATGCAATATTCCAAATTTAAACTCGAAAGGTTAAACTGAAAATCCCAAAAAGAAGCCAGCATTTCTAGGATAAGTCAAAAATTTAACCTTGAAACTCAAGAAGCAAAGTAAAGCGAATTAGAATTTTAAGAAAAAAATCGAAATGTCAAAAAAATTGAAATCTATGAAAATAAAAACCAAAATTGTCAAATTTTAATATTGAAATTTCATGAAAAATGTTCAAGATTTGGTATTGAAAACCTAAATTCTAAGAAATCAATAAAATTGTTAAGTCTCTAAAATCTTTAGTCTCTAAATCTTGTGAAAGGGTGCTTTAAATACAAATTGTTAATGCACGGCACGCTTTCCCGATGTAGAACTAAGAAGAATGCTGCTTTACCCTTAACCAATTTAAGAATAATAATCTTAGTGTGCTTGGAACAACTTACTTTTCATTTTTATTTTCCACAACTACTTGATTTAAAGTAACAACCAATAGTATTAGCATATTATGCCACTAATTATAAACTGAACTATTAATAAAGGTGAATACTTACCCCAAAGTGCTTAAAAACCCACTGACTGAACCTTCTGCATATAGGGAGACCACATCCCCTAGATGTAGAAGACTAGATAACCCCAACTCGACCATCTTCTAGCTTTGTTTGTCCTTTACACTTTACGCATTATATTAATAATGTTCCTGTATCGGAAGAGCATATTTATTTATTAAACGCAAATATAGTTCAAAGCAAAACATTACACATTTTAAACAATGTATTCCACATCCTATCAAATTTTACACATATATGTATATTCCTACAGTTGATAAAAAACAAATAAATAATATTAGATAAGAAAAAAAGATTATTACAATTCTCAATATATTATGTTTCCAATAATATAAAACAATAACAAATCTAAAAAATTAGGTTATGTTTCAATCAAGGACTCTCTAAACTAAATACAAAACGGCCAATTAATGCCCCTCTCGTACAAATTAAAGTAATAAATGAAAATACGTTTAATTCTGGACCGAAAGTGCAAAAATTCACATATTACTCTTGCTTACTGTACAAAAGCCAAGAAACGAACCATTTAAAAAAACACTGAAATGACAGCTGACGTATCAAACGTCACTCCTACGGTGATTTTTTACATCTGATTACCTCAGCGCAACGCATATGCGCAGAAGTTGACCTAATTCCACCTGATACAGCGGCCTTAGCTAAGAACGTGGCTAACCAGCTCTTTAGCGGCGACGTCGTTGATTTATTCAATCAACGGCGACGTTGAAATCAAAGGTGGCGGTATTCGGGTATTCATTGCATTTTAATCAACGGCGAAGATTTACAGCAGTATTTGGAATTTCTCAAATTTAAACTTTAAATTTCCAGTATTTTGCTTCTCTGAATGTCGTACGTTCTTTCAAATATTTTGACTTTTTCCCCAAGTCCGACTACATTTTACTTCGTTTTCCTAAAATTTTGAGTAACCCAATCTTTCTAATTCTAGGAATGTTGATTTATTTTTCGTCAATTTCGAAGTTTTTATCAAAGGCGGGGCGGTTTAGGGCAGTATTTTGAATTTCTCTTTTGCCAAATTTTCGATTGTAAACTCAATATTTCGACGTCTACTAATGTCGACTTTTCAAACTTTCAACCGTAATCTTCATTTATTGCTCGAAATTTCAGGTGCAAAACAAGAACTCAATTTTTTCGGCTATTAACCCAGTGTTGCCAAATTTGCTGAATTTTCTTCGGTATGCCAAATTTAAGCTTTACTAAGAACTAATGAAAAAAAGAATATTTTAAGAAAATGATTCAAATATGAAACTTTTTTCTTGTAAAAACGGAATCAGTCCCCAAGAGATATACAAACATTTTTAAAAAAACAAAATTTCGAACAAAAACTAGAAATATAGAAAGCGATAAGAGTTAAATCTCAAAAATTTCGCACCCGTTGAAAAATGCGTAACTGAAGAGCGGACCAGCCAATTAAGCGGCGCATTCTAATTTAAGTGGAATTTTTTTATTAAGTCATGAAAAAATATACTTTAATTTTTTTTTCATTTTTACTTCTGTGTTGAAGTTTCAGTTGATTTTTTTGGACAGGTGTGAAAGTGAAACGAAGTACGCTATTAGTAAACTTTTTATTTGTTTTAAATGCTAAGAAAAATCTACAATTAAACTCTTAAATGGTAAAAGTACAAGTCAATGTTAAATGGTTGGAGATTTTTTGGGACATCTACTTAAATATTGTGCAATTTTTTAAACAAATCGTTATAAACACAGAGTGTACTACACAACTCGCACATAAATATTCCGATTTTTTTTTACATTCTAGCAAGACGATTTTAAAATTCTATTCCACGTTCAATATGACAAAATTTGAAAAATTTTAATAGTTCATAAGAAGCAATTCGATGGCAACTGGCCAGCAATCAGGTTGAATTTGTAAACAGCAAATAACTCTCGTTGCAATTAAGAAGTTAACTGCGCCATTGGTTCGCTTAAATTGTAAAGCGTCGAGAATTTTAAGCAAAATTTACCAAAATTGTCACAACTGCAACGAAACGAAAATTTATTTCAAAAACGCAAACCAAATTCACAGGTACATCAATTGGTAAATGTAATATAACCTTAAATTAATATCGATAAAACTTAATGTTTCAGTACTTTATTTAAAAAAAAAGATTAAAACAAATAATGCATCCTAGCTAAATCAGTTGTGATGTAAAACTGCTCATTTAATGACGCTAAGTTATCGATGCAAACCCTATGTTTATAGAAGTTTAATAATTTAAAAATTCTAAAATACTATGCAAAAATTATACATTTTGATGATGTATTATGGAATACTTTGGTGGATTTTGCTTTATAATTAGTCAATTCTTTTAAAATAATAAATAATATATAAATATGAGAATCGATATAAAACAAAATGGTGCGTTTTAAACACAATTCTATCCATTATGTTCTGATATTGCATAGTAACTTAGCTTTATATATAAAATAATTTTTAGTTCCCATTAGTTATATGTGCAAAAATAAATTTACACTATGTTTAACATCATATATAACAAATATAAATGTATGTACATAAAAATGACGAGAGTATGAACTGCTTATCGAATCTTAAATAAACAGTAGTACTATTTAGTAGTTCTTAATCTATTGCACTATCTAATAATAAAACTAGATAAATATATTATATATTAATGATTTAAAACACGCCCACACAAATAATTATTTATTAAAAGAATATTGGTTAAATTAACAGAGCCAAACATTTCGAAATTCTTAAATCAAAGTTAAAAGACCTGAAGTACGTCTGGAACAAGCAAGCGTGCTACAAATAAACTATGAAAATTGCAAAAAACGTTCAATAAAACAGTAATAAACAACATTTCAAGCACATCACATTTAACACCGAACGGGAAAAATAGAGAGGAAATCTTGAGTGAGCGCATTTATTATTTAACAGCCTACGTTATAACTCCATATCCTCAGCTTCGTTTTCCGAAAAGTCGGACATACTCGACTCACTTTCGGAACTTATATTTTCCTGCCCCCGCAACGCTTCTTCCGTTGCGTATTTCCTAACATATTCTGGAAAAATAATCTGATTAGAATCGGTTCTCACTTCACTGAAAACAAACTGTGGGTACATTGACATTCGTCTGGATTTTGATGATTCGCTAAACATTGAATGCAAAAATGTTTAAATTTAGCAAAACATTTCAAGGTCAATCGCAAAGTTTAACAACCCTTGAGGTGGAATCTGTGTATTATTAAAATAATATTGCTTTTCATTTTAATGAGCACACATAACTGACAAAAGCTTCAAATTTAAAAATGTGTACTAAATTAACTGTCTAAAATGGCACCTTGACTATTCAACTGCATTAAGATGAAAAGAAAAGGGAGAAAACTTCTAATTCTTTCACAAAATATTTACCTTTTTTTAAAATTTTGAGTCTACTTGAATGTTCCCAGTTTTTAAAGAGTTTAAACTTCAAACTTCGAGAAAAAATTCGAATTTTGGACAATAGATAACAATTTCAGTATTTTAATTGAATTAAAGTTTTAAAAAATAAAATAATTAACAAAATTGTTACAACATTTCGGATTTTTATTGATTTTTTTTAAGATTGAGGGAAATTTCAAGAAAAAAGTTCCATTTTAAAGACATTTTGTGACTGAAATGGAAATTTTAGAAATTTCTTACAGTTAAACTTTGAGAATTCTCTTTTCCGTTTGAAATGTAAACTGTTTTCTCAAAATTTCAAGTTTAATCTTAAAATTTCGTTTTTGTAGTTTGGGATTTTAAGAAAAAGGCAAAATTTTGGGGCAAAGTAATAAACTGAAAAAAAACTTAAATTTAGAAGAAAAATTTTTCTTAACTTTTTCAGCTCGACTTATAATCACGAAATTTTGCGTTTTCTAAAAGTGGATATAAAGTCTAATAGTCAAGGTTTTTAATTTTTTTTTATTTACAAAATTGAAACAAAATTTCGAATTTTTATTGAATTTTTTTAAGATTGAAGGAAATTTCAAGAAAAAAGTCATTCCATTTTAAAGACATTTTGTGACTGAACTGGAAATTTTATAAATTTCTTTAAGTTAAACTTTGAGAATTCTCTTTTCCGTTTGAAATGTTAACTGTTTTCTCAAAATTTTAAGTTTAATCTTAAAATTTCGTTTTTATAGTTTGAGATTTTAAGAAAAAGGCAAAATTTTGGGGCAAAGTAATAAACTGAAAAAAAAGTTAAATTTAGAAGAAAAATTTTTCTTGACTTTTTCAGCTCGACTTATAATCACGAAATTTTGCCTTTTCTAAAAGTGGATATAAAGTCTAATAGTCAAGGTTTTAAGTTTAACGTTGAAATTTTTAAACTTTTTTGTTTAAATTCATTGAAATGTTTAAACGTTTTCTGTGTAAATTCAAAGTTTTTCTGTGTAAATTCAAAGTTTTTCTTAAAATCTCGAATTTTTTCTCAAAATACAAAAGTTTTTAGACTAAGTAGAATTTATTTCGTTAATCTGGTCATAGTAATAACTAGAGACTGACCGAAGTTTCGGTTTGGGTTCAGGCCCCGGTTTCGGCCGCATTTTGGGTTTCGGTCCAAAATAGGTCGAAATTTCAATAAATGATAATCGTCTGCGTGAAACAAGAGACAGCATTCTCGTATCATCTTTGTTTGAAGAATTTGATTTTTATTGAACATTTCGAATAATTTTCACAATTTCAACATTTTAAAATATCCACTCTTCAAAATGTCCACATCTTCTCGTTCGACTCCTAAAATTTCCACTTTTTCTCGAAATGTTGATTTGATCTTGAAAATTTCAACTTTTTTCGAAGTTTCCACTTTTTTTGAAAATTCCACTTTTTTTGAAAATTCCAATTTCTTTCAAATTCTGGCTTTTTTGTACAATATGATTTTTTTGGAAACTTTATTTTGGTCATTTCTGTCTATTACAAATTTTCTCTTTTGGAAATTTCAACATTTTTGACAGATTCCTAATGTTTTAATTTTTTATTAATCTTAAACTTTTAAATTTTTCGAAAAATTTTGACTTTTTTCACATTTTCGGCCTTATTTTTGAAAATTTTGGCATTTTCTCAAAATTCCATTTTGTTATTGAAAATGTGTACCTTTTTTCAAATTTTAATTCGAAATTTCACTTTTTTGCGAATCTGACTGTTCTTAAACTCCATTTTTGTAAAACATTTTAATTCTTTATGAAAATTTGAAATGTTTGAAGACATGATGTTTAAAATTATTGACTTGAAATGTTTGTTTTTTTAATTAGGCTTCATTTCAAAATTTTGGCTTTCCCTTAAAATTTTGACTTTCCGAAAATGAGGATTTTTTTTAAAATATCCTTTGACTTCATATTTAGAAATTTCGAATTTCCAATTTTCCATTTTTTTAAATTTCCATCTTTTCCAAATTTTAATTTACTTTCTAAATGTCAACCCTTTCACAATTTCGTTTCTCTTTAAGATTTTGATTTATTTCCGAATTTTTTTAAATCTTTCACTCAAAATTTTGAACTTTTTCAAGTACTTTTTTTTTAAAACTTTGATTTTTTTTATAAGTCTGATTGAAATATTTTTTTGAAAACTTTTATCGGTTTTCAAAATATCCACTCTTTTTTTAAACGTTTCCAACTTTGTTCAAACTTTAGACTATTTCTCCAAGTTTTTACTTTTTTTTTTTAAACAATTTCGACTTTTTCTCAAAAATTTAGACTTTTTTCTCGAAGTTTCAACTTTCATATGGTAAACTGAACTTTTATTTGACAGATTGGAAAATTCGACTAATTTCTGAAATTTCTCCTTTTCGAAAAATTGGTTTTTTTGAAAATTACGACTTTTGAAATTATCGAATTTTTTTCATAATATTCAATTTCTTTTAAAACTTTGACCTGTTATTATTAAATTTTAATGTTTTCTGAGTTACCACTATTTTCGGAATTTAGCAAATTTAAAATTTTTTGAAAATCTTGACCTTTTTCTCCAAATTTCAAATTTTTGTTACTTTGATTTCTTGAAAAATTTGCCTATTCCCAAAAATTTCAATTTTTTTTTTGTGAAAAATCTGACTAAATTTCGAATGTTTAACATTTTGAACAAATTGTATAAAACGAATTCGAAATTTAATTCATTTTGATTTAAGAGATTTTTAAAAAGGAGTATTTCCAAGTTTAAACTATAAAACATCGAAAAAGGTCAAAATTTAGAAAAATGGTCGAGTTTAAAACTTGAATAGGAAATTTAAATAAAAGAGCACAAAGTTTTAGCTTTAATTTAAAAATTTCTACAAATCTGTTTCTCGAAATTTGGAAATGATACTGAAATTTTAAAATGTCTAAAAAATGTTTCCCAACATTTTAAGTGAAACATCAGATATTTGCAAATGTTTAGAAGTTTATATTAAAAAAAAGAAACATGATCACCTCCAATATTTGGATAAATTTGGAGACACATTCATCAGTACGGCAGCTCTCAATGTATAGGGGCAACTTTAAATACAATCGAGAATCAAGAATTCTATATTTAACATGAAATTTTGATTAATCAGATGAACTTAAAATTTTGATAAAATTACCATTTTTTGTTGAGAAGCTTCCAGAAAAGGCAGATTTTAGTGTTAAAGGTCAAAATGTCCGTCGAAACCTTAAAATTTATTTAAAGTCGAACATTTTTAATTTATTTTTTCAAAACTCTGATTTCGTTTTAAAAATTTGAAAACTCTTTTTCAATTTTATAAAATATTGATACTTCACACTAAGATGTTGGCTAATTTTTTTTCAAAATTTAAATTTTGATAATTAAATTCGAAATTTAAATTTCTAACATTTTAACTTTTTTTTTCGAAATATAAAGTTTAAACTCTTCAAAAACTTTAAAAATTCAAGTTTAAACTTAAACTAGCTAAATTCAGTAGTAAAAGTAGTAGCTAAACATTTAAATTGCTGCTACTTGTTACTGTTTTGTTTTAATTGTATATGTATAGTAATACAAATTTTAGGTTTCAGTTTCGTTTTTGACTGAAATCAAGTAGTAACTAAAATTTAGTTTCGGCCAAAAATCTAGTTTCAGTCGTTCCCTAGTAATAAGGCATTATAATTTGTTTGGATTGTTTTTGGCAAGCATATATAATAGTCGTGTTGTAAAAAGTCTTACCAGATACTTTTTTCTTATATTCATCTGGCTTATGAAGGTACATGGCAGCTGCGTCCCCATTGAGGGGGTCGATAGGATTTGGATAAGTTAGTAACTGAGGAAGAAAAGATTCAAAAATATTTGATAAATCTGAAACACAACACATTAGAAATATTCGACACACTTGGTTCCGTCATTACCATATAAAGCAGTCCACGCTTGATTAATAACATCTAAACAAACAGTACCTGAGACCTCATCAATATTGGGGTGATATACCCTATTCATAAACCCTATACTGGGTGACTTAAAAGGATAATGTTCGGGCAAATGTACCCTAACTTTCCAAACGCCACCCTCATATGGGGCTACAAAATCAATGACATAAGAAAAATGACAACTGATAAATAAAAATGAAGATAAACTAGTACTTACTTCCTCTGGGGCCGTAGAATTTAACACAAAATTCATTCAGTCCCCCTAGAATTGTAACTTCGTGCTTGCTTTCAATTCTTCAATTAAATAAGGAAAAAACTTAAAAAATTCAAAACTTTTTCCAGATGAAACAACACAATGAATTAAACAATCATTAAAACTTAAAACCAAACGGCAATCGGATCAAGACAAATTGACACATAAAAACGTAATTTCCCAATCAGCTGATACAAAGAATATTGTTGTTGTTTACATTTGGGGAGCACACAAAGAAAGGATACAGTTTGATAACATCTGTGTCCATTCGCCTTTTACCAGCACTCGGAGACGACATTGTGGGATTGTCATGAAATTACTACCATGAATTTGGAATAGAAATCAATCTATTTTTCGACAGAGACGTAATCAGTAATCACTTCCAGCACAATGGCCTCGAAATCGAGCAATATTCTCCACCAATGCGCACACAACCTTCACGAACATTTGCCACCAACAAATTCATTTCATTCTCTGAACCACGCATGACAATGCAGGAAACAGAAGGACGAATTTTGGATCACAGACGGCTCACGTATTTCCTCTGTGTCAAATTTAAAGTAAAACCACAGTTTTTCCATCGCTAACAATATAATCCGTATGCGTTAACTGAATGTATCCAATTAAATATTCATTGAACATTTCCACGAAGGCATAAAACGGATATTAACATAAATTTGTTTAGAAATATCAAGATTAAACTCGAAATTTGGATTTTTTTCTCGCTAATATTAAAACGTCGACTTTTGGAAATTATGACTTATTTCTCGAAATCTGGTACTCAAAATCGAAATTTCGAGACTTGGGTCGAAAATCGGAATTTCGAAGTTAGGTGGAAATTCGACTCTTTTTCTTTTAGAAATTCCGGAAGGTGAAATTTTAGTTATTAAAATTTAAAATACCGAACGTACTCTATTGCCAACTGTTAGTAATTAGAGACTAGAGATGTTATGGAGCTCCGTAACCGTAACCGAAACTGTCGGATATCCGAAATAAAAAAATATCCGAATCCATAAACTGAAACCGTTATAAATGTTTCGAATAATTTCGGATGTTATTTGAAATAATTTTGCTAATTCCGATGACAACTTTTTTTTTTTTGGTCAATTAATATTATAAGAAAAATTTGCTTGTATGTTACTTTACCTTACTCGCTATTACCATGACCACTACTTTTTTTAACTTGTTAAAAATGAAACGATTATTTTTAATTTCGACATTTTTCCAAATTTTCGATTTTTTTGAAATTGTCACCTCTTTAATTTTCCATTTTTTTTTAAATTTTGACTTTTCGTGAACATAGGAATTTTTCATAAAACTTCGACTTCATTCCAAAATTTCGACATTTTTATCAAAATTTCAACTTTTTTATCAAAATTTGGACTTTTTTTATCAAAATTTTGAATTTTTTTTCAGAATTTTGGTTGTTAAATGTCTGACTTCTAAATTTTAACTCTTCAAAGTTTTGCCTTTTTTAAAATTTCCGACATTTTTCAAAACTTTTACTTTTCAAGAATCTCAGATTTCTTTGAAAATTTGACAATAAGAATTGTTGGTAAAGTCAAAGTTTTTGGCTTTTTGAGAAGATATGAATTATTCGTAAAATTTCGACTTCATTTCACAATTTGGACTCTTCAAAATCTTGATTATTTAAAAGGTTTGACTTTAAAATATTTGACTTTTAAGGATTTTGCCTTTTTGAAAATTTCGACATCTTTCAAAACTTTTACTTTTCGATAATTTCAGATTTCGTTGAAAATTTGACAATAAAATTTTTCGAAAACGTGGAGTTTTTTAAAGGGTTGAATTTTTCCAAAATTGCGATTTTATTTAAAAATTTAGACTTTTGGCAAAAATTTGATTTCTTGTCAAAATTGTGTTCTCTTTAAAAATGTCAACTTTTTTTTTCAAAATTTTTTATGCTTTGTTTTCAAAAATGTCTACTTTTTGAAAACATGGATTTTTTTTCTAGAAATTTCGACTTTTCAATTAGGAAAATTTGGCATTTTAAAAAAAAATATCCACTTTTTGCAAAATTTCTACTTTTAATCCTTACCCTTTCGAAAATGTAGATTATGAAATCTGGATTTTCTATAATATTTTCGACTTTTTCGAAATTCCATCTTTTTCTCTAAATTTAAATTTTTTAAAAATTATAATTTAAAAAAAACCAAAATATTGACTACTCTTTTAATTCCAACTATTTAAAAATATGGATTTTATTTGAAAATTTTCATTTCTTTTTAAATTAGGACTTTTAAGTATTGACCCTTTACAAATTTGTTGCTATATTTACGTAATTCTTTTTTAATTTTTCTGAAAATTTTGACTTCTTTTAGAAATCGTTTTAAAATTCGAAATTTTTTTCAAAATTTTAATTTCTGAAAAGTTGCGATTAAAAAATTTTAATTAGAGGTGCCGAATCCATCACTAAAACTACCTGATGGTTGGTATGGAATGCTCAATTTCCCATTTCCAAAAGAAGTCTGCCTCCAGTAAATCTTGGTTCAGCAAAAATATGCTCGGGCTGTCTCCTGCAAGAATCGCGCACGAAATTCTTGTAAACAGGTTATTCACAAGGCAAAAAGTGATTTCGATCGTAAAATGCGCCAGAGGCTTATCAATTGTCCGAATGGTTCCAGGTCTTTTTGTAAGGATTTGCAAGGTCGATTGGAAAGAACCTTTTATCTTCAAATTTTCCACGTTAACTAGATGACAACAACAATATTGCGACTACTTTCAAGAAAAAGGATGACCTGCTAGCCTTAATGTTTGCTGAAAATTCCAACTTTGATTCTCGAGACGCAGTACCTCCTACTTTCCCTAAAGTTGGCACTTCGCTGTATGAAGTTGTTTTCAGACAACGCACAGCCAGGAAGATTCTCCTCGAGCTCGACACATCGAAAGATCCTGGCCTTGATGGTATCTTCGCTATTGTTCTTAAAGAGTTCCTAAAAAGGGTAAAAGGAATCTGGCAAACGCGCTATTGTTCTTAAGAAGTGCGCTCCAGAGTTGACTCCTGCCCTAAGCAAATTGTTCACACTCTCTTACAACAAAGGTGTATTCCCTAAAACCTGGAAATCTGCTAGGGTGCAGCCTGTCCCTAAAAGGGAAAAGGGAATCTGGCTGACGACTATCGCCCTATATCTTTGTTGCCGGTTATATCTAAAGTGATGGAAAAGGTTTTCAACATCGAGATTCTCAAATATCTGGAATAGAATAGAATCATCTCGAAGAGGCAATACGGTTTCAGACAACAACGCTCAACTGGCGATCTACTAACATATGTTACTCATATCTGTAACTCAGCTATGGAAAATTATAATGAGGTTAGGATTGTGGCACTGGATATCTCAAAGACCTTTGACAAAGTCTGACACTGATCTCTTCTCGCCAAATTATGATTTTATGGTATTCCTCCTGGGCTCTGTCTATTTATATCTAGTTTTCTCGCTGACAGATATCTTCAGATCGTCGATGGGATGTCATCTAAGACATTTGCCATTAAAGCAGGGGTGCCTCAGGAGTCCCTCCTGTCTCCTACTCTGTTTCTGTTACATATAAACAATCTCTTAGCTCCAACTTCCAATCCGATATACAGTTACGCAGACTATAGTAGCCTGGTGTGATCTTTTTCTCCGACAAACCATCATCCGTCGCTGCTTCAGATCGACTAAGGAAACAGCAGATGCAGCTGATTAATCGGGATCTAGAAATCATTCTGGAATGAAGTACAACAAATCTGGTCGATTTCACGCCTCAAAAACTCAGGCTGTGGTTTTCTCTAAGAAAACACCAAGGGATAATGCAACAAACATACTCATGGACGGTAAAATCCTCCCGATGGAATTTAATCTATCTTAGGAGTGAATGCGAGCACTAACTTCTCTTGGGACGATCATGTACGCGCCATTGCCAAAACCGCGTCTCAGAAGCTAGGCTTTCTTTATAGATCTAAAAGATATTTTACATCTCATTAGTTACTCACACTATACAAAGCTTAAGAGTTAGGTCAACACTAGAATTCTCTTCTCATGTTTGGAGTTCAGCCCCAAAGCCACTTTAGCTCTTTTGGATTCAATTCAAAAAAGAGCGATTCGCCTAATGGATGGCGAGAGTTTGACCGATTTTCTCGAAAGAATGGTTGGTGATTTGTCTTTTTACTAAAAGTACTTTCATGGTAGATGCTCACAGGAACTAATAGGATTGATCTCCCCAAGGACAAGACTTTTGAGGGATACAAGACAGTCGGAAACAGCTAATTCCTGTGCGGTCCAGCTTGACACAGTGAGGACTTCTGTCTACGGAGGCTCTTTTTTCTATATAACTTCCAAGTTATAGAACTAGTTACCGAATGAAATTTTCCCAATAAATTACAACCTATCCTTGTTTAAGAAGGCGGTTCATAACCATCTATCCTTGTTTCCGCATCCTTCTCGCGGTGCTTTGTAGGCATAATAGGGTTACAATTTGCGAGTGGACTGAACATTAAAAAAAATTGAATCGTAATCGTAATTTACAATTTTTCTTCAACTTTCAGATTAAAATAAAAAAAATAATAAAAATTCCATATTTGACAGTGCAATGTGAGAAATCAAAAGTTCGAAAAAAATAAATATTGACGTTTCAAATTTTACTTTCCAAACATCTTCCACTACATATAAAAAAACACAAAAAAATCAGTAATCAGACAAAATGTGGTTACCACGTTTCATGAACGGTCACCTCCGATATAGGGACATATTTTTACGGTCCCGAAGGTGTCTGCTTTAGAGAGATTTTACTTTATTTAACAAAATGCAGTCAAATAAAACTTGCTTAAGAATAGAATAGTTTTATTGGTAACAAAACTCAATTTTTGGGTAACAAAATTAACAAAAATATAACTTAAATCGCCGTTCAAGGAAACTACTTTAACTGGAAGAGATTACAAGGCTGACTGAAGAATTTGTTCCCCTAAGCCATCGGTTTTTGGGGTGGGGGGTGTATTCAAAATATACTCAGAAACTGAAATGTATATAGCCACCAATATTCCGATAATTGCCGCCAAAGTAGTGTTTTTATTAAATATTATACACGTAGCCACACATAGTCCCAAATAAGTCAAATATCTGGTCAGGGAAACATATTTTTTTCTGTTTTCTTGTTGAATATCTACAAGAAGTGAATAGTTGAGTAATTAATGGCAACAAATGTTATTTGATCTTACCAATACAAACATTATCTTGTAGTGCGTATCCTTTGGCACATTTTACGCACATATCTGGACCGTCTCCAGTACATCCTAAGCAGGATCTGTCGCATTTTAAACATTTAAAGGAGCCTTCATTGTTAACACAAAATTCATTAACAGGGCAAGGTGATTCGGGGGCAGCACACTCATTTACATCAAGACAACCTTTTTCTTCGTCCTTTATCCATCCTTTATTACATTTGGAGCAACCTAGAGTAAAAAAGCGTGAAAACCCGAATCTTATAATCTCTATTTTTGTTTCTACCGCAGCAGATTTCTGGAAAAACTTTTTTTTTCGTTTTTTGTCCAGAATAAGCTTTAAGCAATTCAAAATTGTGGCAAAGTATAAATTTCCCTCAAATTTAGGAGACTCGACTCGCCCCCACAAATCAAGTGAAATCCTCAATCGTATCTGTGTAAAATTGGTGATGTCGTGTTGTAGGAGACAACTTTGTTAATGACTTTAAACAACAGTTTGCCGAAATGTTGAAAAAATATTATAAATACTTTATTTTTATATACACTGAACCAAACACATGGGTTAAGTTAGATTAGAAAGTCAGTATTCTGAGGTGTTACTGCAATTTTTCCGATTTTAAATTCATTCTTTTCATTTTGTTTTCCATGCAAGCGTAGAAGCATAATCAAGTTGATACCTTGAGTTTTTTCTAAAAATTTCTGTATCGGAATTTCAACTTTCCTTGGAATTGCGATTTTCTTGCTTAAATTTCGATTTTTCCCCCAGAAATTTCCACTTCATTAAAAATTTGAATTTTTTTTGTAAATTTCGAATTTTTGTCTAAAAACGTCAACCTTTCCGGAATTTTGACTTTTTGTCTGAAATGTCGAATTTTCCCAAAATTTTTACTTTCCCCAGAAATGTTCACTTCTTTCCTAATTTGAAATCCTTTGACAAACATCCACTCTTTTCTAAAAATGTGTAATAATTAAACCGCATTCGTTCAAAGAAGAAAAAAAATGTCCTATTTTCTATGCAAATTATGTTAGTGCTAGTGTTAGTGACAAAGTTGAAAATTTGGATAAACTTTTTCTCTAAATTTGATTTTTATTTTTTAATCATCAAATTTTCCTTTTTTTAAGTTTGTATTTTCTCAAAATGTATTTTTTCCACATTTCAACTGTTCCCAGGCAAAATCGAAATTGCTATTTTGAGGTCAACACTGTCAACAATGATAAAATAAATAAATAAAAAATAAAATAAATAAATAAAAAAAAAATTAAAATAGTAGATTTGCTACGAAAAAAAAAATTGCACCATGGCCACAATTTGAAACAAAAAATGTAAGATCTGGAAATGAATAAAAACCCTGACTTTCACTCATTTGCCACTGCCTAATCAATATCAGTACCCAAGAAAAATTTACAAACCACTTGGACCAGCCTTGGTGCAAGACCCATCGCATGAAGAATGGCATTTGGAGCAAAGCATCTTTTTGGAATCTTTGTACGAAACAAAAAATCCTTCTTTACAAGTCTCACAAAACTCTCCAGCATATCCAACATCACAACTACATTTTCCACTCCCCTTCCTAGTACCAGCACCTTTACATTTCCCGTTACCATTACAAATGTTATTAGGATACCCATGACACGGACTGCAGTTGGATCCAAAATGGTTCTCAGGACAACAATACTTTATGGTTTCTATACAGAAATACTTGAACAAATCTGGGTTTTCCTTCTGTTCATTGAACCACCAATGCTCCAATTCACTGTCAAATTGCTCGTGAAGTGAGTAGCACTGGTCTTTGCCTTCTTCCACATCTGAGCAAAGATTTTCTTGTATTTCAGTTAACCTGATTTCACTGGTGGCATAACTGCCCAATTTTTCTTCTTCCCACGCTGCGTCCCCACCCTCAAACTTCCCCTTTTTCGTACGTTCCAACCCCTAAAATGAGGTTAATTTCCCCTAAAGAACTTTTACAATTGACGTGACATGTACGTTACCTTTTTAAAAGACTCCGTGAAAGTTTTGCATGCCCTACAAGGTGGTAATTGCGTCTGATGTAGTACATCTTTCGGACTAGTGCTTGAAACCCCGCAAATAATTAACGTTATATTAAAAATAATGACAGAAAGTAGCCTCATTGTTAGGAATGACTTAAGTGTAGGCGAGATCTAAATTATTTGATCGACATAGCGATAATATTCGGTATTTAAATTACTACATAATTGGAAACATTTCGCCAAGTAGACAGGCCAAATTTGACAAGCGGCTTGACCTCTGAACTACACGTGGACCAATGGGGCGGCAATAAATTAAAAATTAAACAGAAGGTCTGCTGGGGCTATATTACTATGTTAAAAAGGTTTTAATAAAAATTTAGAAGGTCTTAAAGTTGAAATTCGTTAAAAAAATAATAAATAAACCGTCTTGAAGATAAGTAATCTAACGGCGAAAAGCTACACTAAGAAATTAGGTGTGGTATGTAATGAATAGATGGCGCACTATGCAAATGTTTATAATTATCTCCAGCGGTCTGTTCTTTCTGTAGATAATCTTAAAAAAAACGTATTATTTAAAATCAACTAATATCTAAAAATATTGTTTTTTATTTATTTTTAAGTACAATATAATGATAAATAATTTGTTTTGTCTAATGTGGCATCTAACGGAGAAAAGATAAAACACATACGTTAAAAAGATAGTATAGAATTTAAAAGATAGATGGTGCAAAAAAAGTATGCTTTTTAATTATTTTGAAAGATCAGAAATGCTTTTTTACTGATTTTTTTTTAAATATCTATTTTAACCTTGTCATTATATTTGTACAAGAAGTTTTTTTAATCACATCTTTATTATATTGCAGTTAAATATCTATATCAGTGGTTCGTCATCTAACGGAGAAAACTTGCGCTAGATATAACGTAGCGGGGATACAATGTGGGATTTAACGGATAGATGGCACGAGATGGTGCATATTTAACTGTTTAACTTGTGTAATACAGTCAAAACCGGATATAACGACATCGTTTACAACGACGCATCGGTTATAACGATTAAATGGCAAGGTCCCGGCGATTATTTTAAAAGCTAACTGTACTGCTAGTTATATTGCTTATAACAACTACCGGTTACAGCGTTCTTAGTTTGTGGCCCCTTCAATGTCATTATACCCGGTTTCAACTGTATATTTCTTTTCATTTTTTTCAAAATTTTAATTTTTTCAAGATTTTAACAAAAACAAAAATCCAGTAATAGTCAAAATTTTCAAGATAAACTTGAAATTTTAAGTTTAAATTCGAAATGTCGAAAACAGTGCACATTTCGAGTGTTATCTCCAAATTTTCAAAAAGTCAAGGAAAAGATCGCAATCTGTTTCGTTAAAATCGTTTCAAGTTAAAGTTTCGAGAAAGACAACATTTCGAATTTTCTCCAAATTTTTACTAGAAAATTCGACTTTGAAATATGTAAAAAGGTTTTACCACATCAGCAATTAAACAAATTATTAGGCGATATGTAGTTCGCCAGCAGAACTGACATTTTCAAGCGCACTATCTTAATTGATTAGGAAAAGAAGCATCGACAACATTTGCATTGAGATTCAAATCGATACTGGGCCATAGACAGGTAATTAATAATACTGGCGGTCTTTTACTTTCTTTCCTCTTTCTAATTGTTTAACACATCTGGTACATGCAATTTTGGTCTGTCACAAATAACCTTTAATAAACTGGAGGCCGCCAATAATCCCTTTTCTCCATTAAGGTTATCTGGCCTCTGGTTGATGTAGAATGTTTCGTATGAATCAAGTTCTCTGTTATTTATAACCAATCTTAACAATTTTAAAATTTCAATGTTAATTTTGTATCTTGTTTTTATCATATGTTGGGCGACACTGGACTTTTCTTCTGTATTGTATTTAAAATCAGAGATATGTTCTTTAAATCTAGTTTTAATCGATCTTTTGGTCTGTCCTACATATAAATTACAATTGGTGCAGCTTATTTCGTAAATTTCTGAATTTTCAAGCTTGTCCAATTTATCTTTAACATTACCAATTGTTGCAGAGTATAAATAAAAACTGTCCATATACGTTCCGCGGGCGGAGTGTTTTGCGGCTGCGAATTGCTTCGCGCTGTACCGACTGCACAAAAAATAAATTTTTTAGAAGAAATTGAAATTTATTGTTTAAACTCACAATGTTGAGAGAATGTAAAAATTAGATTTGTAAGCTTGCAATTTCTTGAAAAAACGAAAGCTATTAGTTTATCGTTGATATTTCAAGAAAAATTTCCAAATTGAAAATGTAGTTTAATTTTTGGATAAATTAAAACTGAAACTGAAAGAAAACTACTCAAATATTAGAAAACGAAAATGTGTGTAAAAAAAGTACAAATCTTAGGTAAAGTAAGGTATCTGAATTTAAGAAGTAAAGTCAAAAATTGCTGCAGCATGAAGTCTAAATTTCCAAAAGATAATTTTTGACAAAAATATTGAAATTTCGAGAAAAAGACAAATTTCAAGGAAAAAATCTAAACTTCCAAAAACAACATTTGAAATGAAAATAAAAAGTTCGATAAAAAGATCGAAATTTTGAAAAGGACAAATTTTGAAGAAAAAGTCGTTGTTTCCAAAAATATTACATACTGAATTTGAGATAAACATAAAAATTTCGAGAAAAAGTCAAATTTTACGCATACAGTAGAAATATCTGAAAGTTCTGATTGTAGCAGGTAAAAAATTTCAAAAAGGATCCAATGTTAAAAAAAATAACGTTTCCAAAGAGACAAGATTTCGAGAAAAACCTTGATTTTGAGAAACGAAATTTTGATGAAAATTCAAATTTTAAGAAAGAAGAAAGAAAAAACGAAATTTACTAGAAATTTAAAATATCTCAGAGTTAAAAAAATAGGCAAATTTTGTGAAAAATTTTGAATTTTTCGGTTTAATATTTATTTTTTCCTGACTGAGACAAATGCCCCACCGTGAGGTCAGAAAAGGTCCAATATCGGGATAAATGTTAACATTTTGAGAAACAAGTTGGAATTTTCAGAAAATTGGATTTAAAAAAATCTCGAAGACCTTGAAATCTCCAAAGGAAATTGGCTAGGCTTCCAAAAAATGTTTTTTCAGAGTTTTTTTACTTTTTATCAATAGATCGACCAAATTTGGAGGAAAAGGCAAATTGTGATAAACAAGTCGAAATCTGCAATAGTTCGGATTTTGAAAAAGTGGACATGTTTAGAAAAGGTCAAATTTTGAAAAATGGAAATTTTGAAGAAAAAAGAATGAATAATTTTGAGATAAAAATTCAAAATTTTAAAGAGATCAGATTTTGGTAAAAAAATAGGTCAAATTTTAATAATAAATTCGAAGCTTGGAATTAAATAACTGTTTTTTTAAATGTTAACATTTTACTTCCTCGAGGTTTGATTTTCTTAAAAAAAAACTATTCATGTTGAGCATTGTCAATTTCCCGGTGTAGTCATTAATTGAATTTACTAAGCAAGTTTAGGTTTCTCTAGCCAGAGATTTAGGTTATACATTGGTTCGTTAATAGCTAGGTAAAGTCGAATTTTTCAACAAAAAAAATCAATTTTAATAAATGGAAATGTCCAGAAACAAAATATATTGAATTATGTCAAAATTTGCAGAATAAATGAATTTCTAACAATAATTTGAAATCACTGGGGAATCAAATTTAAATAAAAAATTAAGACAAAACAGATAATTAACAAAACGGACTTCGAAAAAAACATCGGGATTTCTGAAAAATACTTACAATTTAGAGAAATTAACAGAAACAGATCACACTTTCTAGAAAATATTTCAACTTTCCAAGAGAAAATCCTATTTTAAGATCAACATTGGAATTTTGAAAATAAATTACTAATTTCAAAAAAGACGAATTTCGAGGAAAAAAATTTGGAAAAGTCGGAGTATTCAGTAAATCACATTAAAAATAAAAACCTAACCTTTTACAGAAGCTCGAAAAATGTCCAAAATTTAAAAAAAGTTAACATTTTCAATGGTCTTATTTTGTGAAAAAGTGTAATTTTGAGAAAAAAATTGCAATTTAAAAAAGCATTGATCTCAACATTTAAAATTCACCAAAGACATTGAATTTATAAAAAATCTTTTTCTCTAAGTCCTTAAAAATAGTTTTCTCGACATTTTTATAAACATTCTGATCTAGTTTAAAGAGAAAATATTTTCACAGCCATAAAATATCATATTTTGAGTGGAAAGTGGAAATTTGTTGAAAAAAACAAATATTAAGAAAAATTGAGGAATTTCGAAATAAATAAACGATTTTTGAAACAGAAGTTCAAAAAATGAGAATTTTGACAATGAAATCGAAATTCCGAAAAAGTCGAATTCTGAGAGGAAAAGGCAAATTTTAGGAAAAAGTCTGGTTGAAGAGAAAAAGTAAAAATTTTGAGAAAAAGGCGAATTTACCAAAGAAAATATTAAATATCAGATATTGAGATAAAATTCAGAATTTCATGAAAAAGAATCCAGTCGAAATCTCCAAAAAATCAGATTCTAAACTTTGAAAAATAGCTAAATGTTTAGAAAATTATCGAAATTTGAAAAAAAAAACGAAATTTTGAGAAACATCGATAAGGACAAAAAATTCAGAATGTTCCAGAGAACCTTAAATTTCAAGAAAAAAGTCGGAATTTTGAAAAAAACAATCTAAATTTTGAGAAAAAGACGAAATTAAGAGAAAATGATAGAAATTCTGCAAAAAAATCCAAAGTTTAAGAAATAGCGTTTAATCTTTTAGTAAAAATTTGAAATGTTCCAGAAAGAATCAGATTTTACCAAAATTAAGAAAAAAAGCAAATTAATAAAAATGAAATTTTAAGAAAAAATGGAAATTTCCTGGATGAATATTTATTTTCTCTTGACTGCTCAACTCAGGGGAAGACATATGCCCTACCTTGCCTCATGTGTCGTCAGAGAATGTCTAATATTGTGATACATGTCGAAATTTTGACACACAAATTGAAACTTCCAGAAAATTTTTTCGTTCTTACAAAAATTTTAAATTTCAAAAAAATATAGCTTTTTTTATCAGAAGATCCACCAAATTTCAAGGAAAAGGCAAATTTTAATAAACAAGTTCAAATTTGCAGAATTAAAAAAAGCCGAAATTTTCTGAAAAAGACGAATTTCCAGAAATGGCGAAATTTCGGAAAAAAACGACGAACTTCTAAATAAAAATTGAAGTTTTGATAAAGTCATGTTTGAAGCAAGAAGTGGAATTTTATGGATAAATGCAAAATTAAAAAAAAATCAAATCTTGTAAAAATGAACTTTGAGAAAAAAATCGAAATTTCGAAAAAATATTTCAAGGAAAGAATGAATTTTGAAGTTGGAAAGAAAATGTATGGTCCCTCAGTTAAATACATAAATTTTCGGTTTGCTGCGTGAATTAGCCCTATTCTGGCTACGCAGCCATAGGCATAGCTAGAATTTTGAAGCTGGAAAGAAAATTTTTGGGCCCCTAGTTAAATATATAAATTTTCGGTTTGCTGTATGAACTAGCTCTCTTCTAGGTACGCCTAACTAGGATATAATCCTTAATATTAGGTGTAAAAGGTAATAAAACACGACGGTCTAAAATACTATTAAAGAAAAAAGTTAACAGAAATGAAAATTTATGTAATTAACTATCCAAAGTTACAAACAGTTTATGCAATTTCATGGTTTGTTGAATTGAAAGAGTTCGATATGTTTTGTTTTATATATAAACTCGATAATACATTATTTTATTTCTGCTAGCTGCTTAGTCAAAACAAAAACTAAAAAAAAGAGGGTCCCGCAAAAAAATCTAATTGGGGGTCACACTTATTGGATCCGGGCCTGAGATGTTACTAACTTCCAAAGAAGTGTTTTTATTGGTCATATGCCAAATACTAGAATTAACAAATGCACTTTTTTTGTTTTGTTTAGGTAGCTATGGACCCAGGTAATAAGTACGTATGAGGGATGTAACGAATATTGGTTTTTCCACATTCGCGAATGCGAATGCGAATATTCATTTCCAACATTCGCGAATGCGAATGCGAATGCGAATGCGAATCGTGAATACGAATGCGAGTGCGAATGCAAATGCGAATGCGAATGCGAATATTGCCCTTTGTGAACAAATTCGCAATTTACAGAATAAATCGAGTTTGGGGAAAAACAAAACAGTTTCTAAGAATATTTCTAATTAGATTTTTATTTTCATTTAAAGTTTGACATAATCTCAAAATTTTCAACAAATATTTTTCTTTAAATTTTTTTTTATTTTTATTTTAATACAATTATAGAAAAATAAACGAGTTTTGAGAACAAGTTGAATTTTTGATAAAAAAGTCGTAATGTAGAAAAGAAGACTTATAATATTAAAAAGAAAAACGATTTTGGGATAAACTTGGAATTCTCAGGAAATCAAATTTAATATAAAAATCACACCATTTTTAAAAACGTGGAAAGTATCGAAATTTCGAGAAAAAGAAGATTTTTGGGATAAAAATCGAAAATTTCGAAAACTCAAACAAATTTTAAACAAAAAAAAAATTGAGAAAAATTCGACATTTTAAAAAAGTGATCGAATTTCGAGAAAGAAGTAATTTAGTAAAAATTCGAAACTTTTCCAGAGAGAATCAATTTTTTGTCAAAAATTCGAAAAAAGGACGAATTTTGAGAAAAATTTCAGGAAAATGTGGAAATTTCTCAACTTTATATATATTTTTTGACAGCTGTCTCAATTAATGACAAGCTTCTCCTTCCCTGCCCCACCGTGACGACAGAAAATATCCATTATTGAGCTAAACATCGAAGTTTTCAAAAAATACTTTTCAAAATTTCCAGATAAATATTATTTTAAAAATTTTTACTTTTTTAACAAAAGATGTACCAAATTTTGAGAAAAAGGCGAACTTTGATAAATAAGTCGAAATTTGCAGAAGTACACATTTTTAAAAAGAAGTCGAAATTCTCAAAAAGTCGGATTTTAAAAATCACGAAATTTTGAAAAAGCACGACGAATTTTGAGACAAAAAATTAAAATTTTGAGAAAAGCAGATTTTTAAAAAGAAGTCGTATTTAAAATAAATTCACAATGTCAAAAGAATTTTTTGGAAAAAAAGACGAATTTTGAGAAAAAGTCGAAATTTCTAGAAAACAAGGAAAGGATTAATCTTCAGAAAAAAATGAAAACTGGAATTTAAATAAAAATAGTTTTTATAAAGTGTGACTGGATAAATTACTGCATTAAGTTATTATCTTAATAAATGCTGTTCCCTTAAGGGCCTATGAATGCCAGTTTAAGAAACCCTGCCTTTGCAGTTCTTTTGTTATTTCAATAAATAATTTCCCGGGTTATTGCCAAATACATTCGCAAATTTAGTGTTGTAACGAATATTCGCATTCGCCTTCGAATTCGCATTCGCGAATATTCGCATTCGCATTCGCAAGAAATTATGCGAATATATTTGGCAATAAGACGGGAAATTATTTATGAAATAACAATGCAACTGCTAAGGGTTTCCTAAACTAGGGTTCATGGACCCTTGAGAGATCCATGTCATGAGTGTTGGGGGCCCATGGGTAGTGTAGCCAACAACATTTTTGAAGAGAATAACTAATCCAGTAAATTATCTAATCCCACCTCATAAAAAGTATTTTTAAATTCCCTTGTTTTTTTTTCCTTTTAGCTAGCTACAATATGGCAGGGTGGGATGCTTGCTCCCCCCTGGTTTATACCCCCAACCGAAAACTTATTTTCCCAACTGCGGGAGCCTTTTCAATAAATTTTTATTTTGTAATGAATATTAGTCCTTTCCCTGAGATTTCGACATTTTTTCGAAATTTCCACTTTTTTTTCAAAATCCGCATTTTTTCACAAAATTCTCTTTTTTCATTCATTCTAAAGTTCGACTTCTTATATCAAAATACGACTTCTTAAAATTTAGAATTTTTATCTCAAAATTCGTCGTTTTGTTTTTCAGAATTTCGTTATTTCTCAAAATTCATCTTTTTTTTGAAAATTTCGACTTAATTTAAATTCATCTTTTTGAAAAACTTGACTTGTTCATCAAACTTCGCCTTTTTCTGGGGAATTTTTGAAAAACTTTGAATTTTTGTTAAGAAACCAAAACTTCTAGAAATTTCAAATTCCAACTTGTTTCTCAAAATTTCACATTTTATCTCAATAGTGGATATTTTCTGATGTCACAGTTGGGGAGAGAAGGGTTAAAAAATAAATATTCAGTCAAGAAATGTCGACTCTTTTTCTTGATATTTTGACTTTTTTCTGAAAGTTTCCCCAAAATTCGCCATTTTTTCGAAATTTCGACATTTGACTTTCTCTGAAAAATTTTGACTTCTTACGAAATTTCGACGTTTTTCTGAAAATGTCGATCTTTTTCTCAAAATGTCAATCTTTTCCTCGAAATTTTGATATTTTTTTCGAAATTTGGATTCTAGAAACTTGTGATTTTTATTTCAAAAAAATCGTTTCTCTAGATTTTGACATTTTTTAAGCAAGTTTTTTCAAAAAGTCAGGTTTTTATAATTAAATTTGATTTCCTGAAAATTCCAGTTTTATACCAAAATTCTTCTCTTCGTTCCTCTTCTCTTCCCATCTCTTCTCTTCCTATCTCTCCTCTTTCCATTTCTTCTCTAACCATCCCTTCTCTAACCACCCCTTCTCTTCCTATCTCATCTCTTTCCATCTCTTCTTTTCTCTTCCCATTATTTCTCTTCTCTTTCCTTTCTTCCTTTTTCTTCTCTTCTTATTTTTCTTTTACCATCTCTTTTCTTCCCATCGCTTCTTTTCTCTTACCTTCCCATCTCTTCTCTTCGTATCTCTACTCTTTCCATCTCTTCTCTTCCCTTCTTTTCCCATTTCTTCTCTTTCATATCTTCTCTTTCTATCTCTTCTCTACCAATCCTTCTCTTTCATCTCTTCTCTTCCCATTTTTTCTCTTTTTATCTATTTTTTCCCATATCTTCTTTTCCTATCTCTTTTTTTCTCTTCTCTTCCGATCTCTTCTCTTCCTATCTTTTCTCTTCCTATCTCTCCTCTTCCCATTTCTTCTCTAACCATCTCTCTTCTAACCACCTCTTCTCTTCCTATCTCTTCTCTTTATATCTCTTCTTTTCTCTTCCCATTACTTATCTTCTCTTCTCTTTTCTTCCTTTCTCTTCTCTTCTCATTTTTTTCTTTCCATATTTTCTCTTCCCATTTCTTCTCTTCCTATATCTTCTCTTTTCATTTCTTCTCTTCCCATCTTTTATCTTTTCATCTCTTCTTTTCCCATCTCTTTCTTTTCATCTGTTTTTTTCTCTTACCTTCCCATCTCTTCTCTTCCTATCTCTTCTCTTTCCATCTCTTCTCTTCCCATTACTTTCTCTTCCCTTCTTTTCCCAGTTCTTCTCTTTCCATATCTTCTCTTCCTATCTCTTCTCTACCAAACCTTCTCTTTCATCTCTTTTGGTCTTATCTTTTCTCTTTTTATCTATTTTTTCCCATCTCTTCTCTTTCTATCTTTTTTTTCTCTTCTTTTCCGACCTCTTCTCTTTCCATCTTTTCTCTTCCTATCTCTCCTCTTCCCATTTCTTCTCTAACCATCTCTTCTCTAACCACCTCTTCTCTTATTATCTCTTGTCTTTCTATCTCTTCTTTTTTCTTCCCATTACTTCTTTTCTCGTTTTTCTTTTTCCATCTCTTCTCTTCCCATTTCATCTCTTCCTATCTCTTCTCTTTTCATCTCTTCTCTTCCCATCTTTTCTCTTTTCATCCCTTCTTTTTCCATCTCTTCTCTTCCCATCTCTTCTTTTTTTTTACCTTCCCATCTCTTCTCTTCCTATCTCTTCTCTTTGCATCTATTCTCTTCCCATTACTTTCTGTTCCCTTCTTTTCCCATTTCTTCTCTTTCCATATCTTCTTTTCCTATCTCTTCTCTACCACTCCTTCTCTTTCATCTCTTCTCTTCCCATCTTTTCTATTTTTATCTGTTTTTTTCCATCTCTTCTCTTCCCATCTCTTCTTTTCTCTTCTCTTCCGATCTTTTCTCTTCCTGTCTTTTCTCTTCCTATCTCTTCTTTTCTCTTCCAGTTTTTTCTTTTCCCATCTCTTATCTTCCTTTTTCTTCTCTTCCCATCTCTTCTTTTCCCATCTCTTCTCTTCCCATCTCTTCTTTTCCCATCTCTTCTCCTCCCATCTATTCTCTTCTTATTATAAGTCGAAGCTACTAATGTATTTCAAAAACAAGTTGGAAGTGTCGTTTTGATTTTTTTAATGTCGATTTAAACATTTAAAAACACAAAACTGTATTTAATTTATCTTTCATTTTTCTAACGAAGCGTCTTTTTCTAAATTACGACTTTATACTCAAAATTTCACTTTTTTCTCTTATAAAATTTTAAATCTTTTATAAAAATTTCAGCGTTTTTTCGAAATTTTGAGTGTCTGGAAATTTCAACCTGTTTCTTAAAATTCGCCTTATTCTTAAAATTTCGATCAAATTTCTACTTAAAATTGAGCTTTTTAACCAAAATTCGGGTTTTTCTTAAAATTTATTTATTTTTTAAAAATTGGATATAAATTGTAATAAAAACATAAAAATTTTGAGAATAGTAATTTTACGAAATTTAGAGAAAAATATTACTTCTAAATTACGAGATGATGTCAAAATTTAAATAAAAATAAAAACTGTATGAGAAATATTTTTATTCTGGAAAAGTTTCTCACAAAATTCCGTGGTAGTGAAACAGCCAACATTCGTATTCGCATTCGCATTTGCATTTCCGAATGTTTGAAATAAATATTCGCATTCGCATTCGCGAATATGGGAAAACCAACATTCGTTACATTCCTATTCGCAATATATTCGCATAATTTCCTGCGAATGCGAATATTGAAAAACATGCGAATATTCGCGAATGCGAATATTCGTTACATCAGTAGTACGTGATACACATTTCATTTTCTTCCCATACAATTCTCGTTTGATAGTCTACGAAAGCCGATGGACATCCGCGTGTGTTAAACAAACGTATCTCTGTATTATTTAACGCGGAAAATGGCAGACCGAGTGCATAGCTTATTTTGCAAAAGAATAAAAAACAGAGACAGCCATGGATTTGATTAGCGAATGTTATTAAAAGGGCGTTATTCAATTGTTTCAGTGCACGTGGTGCGCGCGCAGGGGGTGGGAGTTGAGCGTAACTAGCGGAAAAGAGTGGGGCGTTCATTCCTGTCAGTTTCATTCGGGTTGTTGTGCGATGTGTATTTGAAACTTCCGCGAAAATACGGTTTTTTTTTTGAGATATCTATGGTGACATTGTTAATTAACTGGTATGGCACTAGAATTACAGAGAAATTAATTAAATCAAAAATATGTTGGAGAAATTTTTTCTTAAGAGGGGGGTATTTAGTGATGATTTTTGAATTTCAGCTATGGAAAATTCGGGGTACCCGAATACTGCCCATTTGAATTCTCCTGCTTTGGTGGTTTTTTCTCAAGCTGGGGGATTGCAAGATGCACTGCGTATTCAAAGACCGTTTAATCCACAGGTGAGTTGTAAATTAGATGTCCTTTGAATTTAAAACGGTTTAATATTTCTTTGAAATGAGACATGAACAAATGAATTTTCGGGAAATAAAATATCAGGTTCCAATTGTTTGAAGTCATTGAGAATTTGATACTAGGACAATGACTCAAAACATAAAGTTAAATACTTTCCGCTTTGTGTGTGTAAATGGATTAGAACTATTGAATAATTAATATTTTAAATAATATAACAATATTTCTATAAAAATAATCAAGTATTGTTACTTAGATTGTTTTGTAATGTAAAATAATTATTTTTGTTATTTATGACTGACATTTTAAGCTTAAAAACCTATAAATATTTTTTTATGTTATGTTCAAGTAATTTAAAACAACTAATTACGCGAAACACCATATAATCATCAGCGGAGTAGCTTCCACGAGATAATAGAACGTTAATGACAAATTGTTATTAGTTTTAAAAATTCAGCGTGCTACTATGGATACTGTAATTATCTGTTATTTTCATTATAATACATCTCCGGGAGAAAATTTTACTGTGTCTCTCTGTGGATGAATTACATCATCTTTGTTTTCGTAGTACACGAGTTTCATTCAATGTCTTGCACGAAAAATGTGTCACGATTTAATACCGCAACATTCAGAATATTCAGACTGCGGCTTTCGCCACCCAAATACTAAGAACCATAAATTCCCGATTTGATTCAGATAACACGTTTTATATAGGACTTATTAGGACAGAAATAAAAAACAGACAAAAATTAGAAATCAAGTTTAGTTACTCCAACTTCTTTTTTTTTTCATTATTACGAGAACATCGCTTCAAATATTTTTTGTAGAGGTATTTTGGAGCAATTAATTTGGCTTGATAAGTTTTTATAATTATTTTTGATAGTTTTGCTACCAAAGGAAAAAAATAGTATACAATGTGAACACCCAAATGGAATAAATTCCGTATTTCAGTTATTCTACAAATCAGTTAATTGTAGTTTTATTTTTAGATCCATGCAGGACACTTTCCTTTTAATAAACGGACTCTTGAATCAGTCAAAACCTATTTTTTTATTAGGTTATTATTTTCGAAGCTCTTCAGAAGTTTGAATACCAATAGCTACATTTCTAACTTGAAAACTAATGGCATTTCCCATACTTGGTTCCTTAGAAAATGACTTTCTAAAAATGTTGATACAACGGACTATTATTGATAGGCGGAAGTCCAATAATCGATTTCCATGTTTCCAACTTCCATATAAAATTTCATTGCCTATTTAACCCTCTTTGGGGATGAATTTTCAAAAATCCTTTCTTGGTGCTCATGTACGTTATATAGCAGACTAATGTCCAAAATTTTATGTTTCTAGAGCTATACCACCAGGGCCTTGCCGTGCTATGATGCAAAGGAGCAAGCGCATCAGGCGGCACCGTAAGGGGGCAGCATAAGCAGCTAAATCAAAATGAAATTTGAGCGATTCAATTATTAAAAATTTTTACCCATCGGGGTCAGCAAATGGTGTTCTGACTGCTGCTCTGAATTTTAATGTTTTCTATTAATTCATAACTTTTTTTATAACTTTTGTTAAAAGTTTTAGCTAAAAATTAAATAATATGCCAAAATGTATAAAAACAATTTCAAAATTACAAAATAAAATTATACGTTATCTGAAAAAGTGACAACCCTTTACGGACAAAATTTCGCATTTAAATTCGCCATTTTGCTAAAATAATTCAAGATTTAAATAAGATGGAAATTAATGTATCCAAAATCAAAAATGTGCAAAAAAATCTTCTCGAAACTATTAAAAAAAGTCGACATAAAAAAAGGTGGACAATTAAGTCTCAATTTCGCAAATAGAAGAAGAAAAAAAAAGGTCGTTTGAGGAAAATCGAGAAAAAAAAGTTAAATACAGTAAACTCTAACTTAGCGGACACCTCTAATGAACGAACACCTCTATTAAACGGACAGTTTTTCATAGTCTGAAATTGTATCATAGAAAATTCCATACAATAGAATCTCTGTTGAATGGACTCTCTGTTGGGCGGACGCGGATACGTATTTCTACACACAACATGCAAATGTTCTCTCTTAACCGGACACCACAAAATTATACGCAATGTTGCATTGACAGGATATTTCACTCAAACATATTGAAAGAAAAAAGTAAATTCGCCAAAGAATATCTTCGACGTAAACCAGTTCTCCATCGAAGCTTCACTTGAAAAATGGAAAAGTAATTACATATTTTTAATTTTAAAATAAATGAGCAGGAGTTAAAAAAAAGTCTTGTTTTGCAGTTTAATTTCGATTTTTTTTTCGATACTTTGAATTTTAAGCAATCGAGTTTTTTAGGAATTTCGACTATTTTTTCATAATTTCCAATTTGACGTTTTAATTTTTTTAGTTCGAATTTTAACTCAAAAGAGGAAAATTAAAATTAAAAATAAACAGAAAACAAAATTTCTTATCAAAATAAAAAAAAAACTAATGTAATTTGAAAATTAACAAAATTTCAACTTGATTTTTCATAAAAAAATTGAGGCCGGATATTAAGATATGTTATAAACATTCCGTATTTAGACAAAATTTTTAAGCTCAGAAATATTTCCACTTCCAAGATTTTCTTAACTTTCGGTGTCAAAACTCGAATTTCTTTTTTATAAATTTTGGGTGTCTCTCGAAGTTTGAATTTTTGTTTTCAGTTTGAAGTTTAAGCTTGAAATCTTAAGTTTTTTTATAAATTTTAGTTTGAAATCAAAATTTAAAATGAAAATATCAAATTTTCGAAAATTCCGAATGAAAAAGTCATAATTTTGAAAAAAGTTTTATCTATTTTAAAAAAATCCCAAGATTTCGAGTTTAGATTCCAAAATCTTCGCTTCAGTTTATAAATTGAGGCTTTAATTAAAATCAAAATTTCTAGAGAATATATTTTAATGTTCACTTTGAGGCAAAATTTCAACTTTATAGGCTAAATATCTGAAGAACATTTTTTAGAAAACTTCAACAGTCGTCCTTACGCATTTTTTCTGGATTTGGATTTTAATCACAAATTTTCGACCTTAAAGTCACATTTAAACAATTACAAATGTCAAGATTTATCTTGAAGTTTAAAAAAATGTGAAGATATATAAAAAAAAACAATAGAAATTTTGTAATATTGATTGTTTTATAAAAATTTTGATTTGAACATTCGAAGTTTTGAGGGAAAAAATTAAAATTTTCAGATTGAACTTGTGTCAGCCTGTTTTAAACATTTTGACTTTTTTACACGTTTTTAGAAATTTCACTATTTTTACTCTTTTTCTCAAAATTTTGATTTGAAAGTTTACAACTTAATTTCTTAGCGTTAAAAATGTTGAGTATTAATTTGAAATTTCGATTTCGAAATTTTGAATTTTCTTCGAACTGTAAACTTTTAAATTTAAATCACCAAATTTGAACATGAAGTGAAAAAAAAAGAAATTCCAAGTTCCAAGACATTTCTGAGGTCTGGTGTCTGAAAAAACGGAAATAATAAGTAAGCAAACAAATTGTGGTTATTATGTCTCATGAACGGTCACCTCCGATATGCGGACATATTTTGGCAGTCCCGAAGATTTCACTGTACAACATTATTAGAAAAAAGCAAAATTTTGAGAAATTGATATTCATAAAAAAAAAACAAAATAAAAATTTGTTAGTTTTTTATAAATGTACAGTCTTTTTTCGAAATTTTCTTTTTTTCTCAAAATTCTGAGTTAACATTTTAAAATTCTTATTATTTTCGAAAGTAACTAGAAATTTCGAAAAAATATCGAAATTTGAAAAATTTCGAAATTTTGAGAACATAGTCAAAGTCAAAAATTCAAATTTAAAGTCTAAATTTCAAGAGAAACCTGAACATTAAAACCGAAAAATTAAAATCTGAAGAAAAAATCAAATTAAAAAAAAGTACGTAATTCATAAATAATATCAAACTGAAAAATAAATTGCATTTATTACAAAAGGCGTTTTCCAAAATTTCGAGAAAAAAGTCTATATGTTAATATTAAAGTCAAAATTTTAGATAAACATGTAAAAACCAAGCGCGAACTTTTTATTTTCAGGAAATATTTCCCGAAAAAGCCAAAATTTTAAGTTTCTAGTGGAAATTTTAGGAAAAACGTGGTCATCGGAACTGAAAAGTCGAAATTCGTTGAAAATAAAATGCGCAGCCTATGAGTTGTTCCAGATTTTTCATTTTTATATCAAAACTCATCTTTTATAAAATTTTAATTTTTTTGCCAAATTTATTTGAAACTTTAATTTTATTCTCAAAGGCGACCTTTTTGTTTAACTTTTTCTCAAAACCCGAGATTCTCTTACACTTTTTCTAAATATCAACATCCTCTAGAAATTATAATTATTGTTAAAATTTCGACTTTTTTTCAAAATTTGTCTTTTTCAAAGTTTGCATTTTTTTAAAGATGCATTTTATTAAAAATTCACTCATTTCTAAAAGTCCCAATTTCGAAAATATTCGTTTTGTTTCTTATATTTTGTCATTCTTCCAAAATTTTCCTTAAAATTCGTCTTTTTTCGAAAAGTCGACTTTTTTTATAGAATCTTTTTTTTAAATACTTCAATATAATCTTCAATAATTGAAATACAAATCTTCTGAAACCAAGAAAGATTAAAAAACATAACAGAGGATTTTTAACAGAGATGAGTGGCCCAAAGGCTCATCTCTGTTAAAAATAGTTAAGGTTGATAGATGAGCAATTTTGACACGATGTGTATGATTAGATGCACGTTCGGATGCTGTCGAACATGCACGAAGTGAATATTCTTAGTATACAAGGGTTAATTTTAGGATTAGGTATTAGTATCTCTCCGAAGATGACAGCTCGGCTATCGAAACGCCTTAGACCAACCTCTGTTGTGTTTTTTAATCTTTTTGTGTTGCAGAGGACAAGATTTGTATCTTAAATTTTGAAGATAACCAAGGACCAGTTCGTTTCACCAAAAAAAAATCGTCCTTTTTTCAAAATTTCTTTACTCCCAAAATTACACTTTTTTCTCACAAATTGGTCTTTTTTAATGGAAAATCCAACCTAGGTATTATTCAAAATGTTGCCCTTTTACTAAAAAAAATCTACTTCTTACGAATTTGCGTTTTTTTTTCTTTATTTTTCTGAAAGTGCCGCCTTACATCTCAAAATTTGACATTTTCTGTTTCGTAATTTCCACTTTGTCCACGACATTTGTTTTTTCTCGAAATTTCGTCTTTTTTCCGGGAATTGGATCTAAATTTTATTAAAAAAAATTCTCAATATTTAATCTTTGTGTTTTTTCGACCTTTGACTCAAAATTCGTCTTTTATCGAAATTTGAATTATTTTTCAAAATTTGACTTTCTTCTGTTGAGCTTTTACTAAAAAAAACTCGACTTCATACGAATTTGTCTTTTTTCTTTATTTTTTTGAAAGTGTCGACTTTCATCTCAAAATTTTACATTTTCTATTTCAAAATTTCGACTTTGTCCACGAGTTTTTTTTTCTCGAAATTTCGTCTTTTTTTTCGGAAATTTGATCCAAATTTTATAAAAAAAAATTCTCAAAATTTAATCTTTGTGTTTTTTTCGACCTTTGACTCAAAATTAGTCTTTTATCGAAATTTGAATTGTTTTTCAAAATTTGATTTTCTTTTGTTGACCTTTTACTAAAAAAAGCCCGACTTCTTAGAAATTTGTCTTTTTTTCTATATTTTTCTGAAAGTGCCGACTTTCATCTCAAAATTTGACATTTTCTGTTTCGAAATTTCCACTTTGTCCACGACATTTGGTTTTCCTCGAAATTTCGTCCTTTTTCCGGGAATTGGATCCAAATTTTATCTAGAAAAATTTCTCAAAATTTAATCTTCGTGTTTTTTTTGACCTTTGACCCAAAATTCGTTTTTTATCGAAATTCGAATTATTTTTAAAAATTTGATATTTTTTTTGTTGACCTTTTTAAAAAAAAACTCGACTTTTTAGGAATTTGTCTTTTTTTCTTTATTTTTCTGAAAGTGCCGACTTTCATTTCAAAATTTGACATTTTCTGTTTAGAAATTTCGACTTTGTCCACGAATTTGTTTTTGCTCGAAATTTCGTCTTTTTTTTTCGGAAATTTGATCCAAATTTTATAAAAAAAATTCTCAAAATTTAATCTTTGTGTTTTTTCGACCTTTGACTCAAAATTAGTCTTTTATCGAAATTTGAATTATTTTTCAAAATTTGATTTTCTTTTGTTGACCTTTTACTAAAAAAAAGCCCGACTTCTTAAAAATTTGTCTTTTTTTCTATATTTTTCTGAAAGTGCCGACTTTTATCTCAAAATTTGACATTTTTTGTTTCGAAATTTCCACTTTGTCCACGACATTTGGTTTTCCTCGAAATTTCGTCCTTTTTCCGGGAATTGGATCCAAATTTTATCTAGAAAAATTTCTCAAAATTTAATCTTCGTGTTTTTTTTTACCTTTGACCCAAAATTCGTTTTTTATCGAAATTCGAATTATTTTTAAAAATTTGATATTTTTTTTGTTGACCTTTTAAAAAAAACTCTACATTTTAGGAATTTGTCTTTTTTTCTTTATTTTTCTAAAAATGCCGACTTTCATCTCAAAATTTGACATTTTCTGTTTAGAAATTTCGACTTTGTCCACGAATTTGTTTTTGCTCGAAATTTCGTCTTTTTTTTCGGAAATTTGATCCAAATTTTATAAAAAAAATTCTCAAAATTTAATCTTTGTATTTTTTCGACCTTTGACTCAAAATTAGTCTTTTATCGAAATTTAAATTATTTTTCAAAATTTGATTTTCTTTTGTTGACCTTTTACTAAAAAAAACCCGACTTCTTAGAAATTTGTCTTTTTTTCTATATTTTTCTGAGAGTGCCGACTTTCATCTCAAAATTTGACATTTTTTGTTTCGAAATTTCCACTTTGTCCACGACATTTGGTTTTCCTCGAAATTTTGTCCTTTTTCCGAGAATTGGATCCAAATTTTATCTAAAAAAAATTCTCAAAATTTAATCTTCGTGTTTTTTTTGACCTTTGACTCGAAATTCGTTTTTTATCGAAATTCGAATTATTTTTAAAAATTTGATATTTTTTTTGTTGGCCTTTTAAAAAAAAACTCGACGAACTCGACTTTTTTTCTTTATTTTTCTGAAAGTGGCAACTTTCATCTCAAAATTTGGCATTTTCTGTTTAGAAATTTCGACTTCGTGCACGAATTTGTTTTTGCTCGAAATTTCGTTTTTTTTCCGGAAATTTGATCCAAACTTTATTTAAAAAAATTCTCAAAATTTAATCTTTGTGTTTAATCGAAAAATTCGTCTTTTATCGAAATTCGAATTATTTTTAAAAATTTGACTTTCTTCTGTTGACTTCTTACTAAAAAAAAACTCGACTTTATGCGAATTTGTCTTTTTTTCTTTATTCTTCTCAAAGTGCCGACTTTCATCTCAAAATTTGACATTTTCTGTTTCAAAATTTCCACTTTGTCCACGACATTTGGTTTTCCTCGAAATTTCGTCCTTTTTCCGGGAATTGGATGCAAATTTTATCTAAAAAAAAATCCCAAAATTTAATCTTTTATGTTTTTTCGTCCTTTGACTCAAAATTAGTCTTTTATCGAAATTCAAATTATTTTTAAAAATTTGACTTTCTTTTGTTGACCTTTTATTAAAAAAAAACTCGACTCCTTACGAATTTGTCTTTTTTCTTTATTCTTCTGATAGTGCCGACTTTCATCTCAAAATTTGACATTTTCTGTTTCGAAATTCCACTTTTTCCACGACATTTGTTTTTTCTCAAAATTTCGTACTTTTTCCGGGAATGGGATCCAAATTTTATCCTAAAAAAATTCTTAAAATTTAATCTTTGTGTTTTTTTGACCTTTGACTCAAAATTCGTCTTTTATCGAAATCTAAATTATTTTTCAAAATTTGACTTTCTTCGGGGTCTTTTTCTGGAAATTTTCGCCAGATTCGACTTTTTTTAATTAGTCTTCTCAAAACTTTAATTATAATTCTAAAAATTTATCTTTTTTTTGACTTTAATTATTTTGACGTCGTTCCTAAAATTTAAATTTTGTTCCAAAGTTTGTCATTTTAATGGAAAATATGATTTTATTTCAACACTTTGATCCTTTACTCATTATTTCGATTTTGATAAATTTTCCTCTTTTTTCTTGTTTTTTTTCATTCTTCTTATGACAGTTGGAGGTTTTTCGGAAATGTTGACTTTTATCTCAAAATCAAGAAATTTTCTGTTTCTGGAAGTTTTCAATTTAGATTCAAAATTCTTTTTTTCTTCAAAAGTTTTCTTCTCGCAATTACATCCAAATTCTGTTCACATTTTCTCCCGAAATTTCGAATTTTTTCTTAAAATTTGACTTTTTACATCCCTACAAACGACCTTTTCCCTGAAATACGCTATTTTTATCAAAATTTTGACTTCTGTTCTCAAAATTCTACTTTTACTGAGACAATTCATCTTTTTTATAGTCCAGTCTTTTCCTGAAAATGTTGAGTTTTTTTTTGAAATTCAACTATTTTTAAATCGGATTTTTCTCCAGTTTTACAAATTTCAATTTTTTCAAAAGCGTTTTTTTCTCAAAATTTTGACTTCCCCACATTCATAGTTTTTCTCAGAACTGACTTTTTATCAGGACAATCCATATTTCTCAAAAAAGTTAACCTTTTACTTAGAACGTAGACTTTTTTTTGAGATTCCAATTTCTTAATATTTCTCAGTCTTGTTTTTTTCTAGAAATGTCGAGATGTTAAAATTCGGGATTATGTGCTTCTCAAAATTTAGGTTTTTTTCTCGAAATTCGTTTTTTTCCCGACGTTTCATTATTTTGTTCTCAAAATCAGGTCGAAATTTTATAGAGTAAAGTAAAAATTTATATTAGGATTTTTTTTTGTTGATTGGTGGTTATCTTCAAAATCTTGTCCCTTGAACACAAGAAAGATTAAAAAATATAACAATTATTGCTCTAAGGAGTTTTGATAGCAAAGTCTTCAGAAATCTTCAGACATTTCGATTGTTTTTTTATTCAAAGCTTAACCTTTTATATCTTTGCAATTTTCTATTTTTTCCTCGTATTTTATTTAAATTTTAACATTTTTTTATTAAATTCGTCATTTTTAAAGTTCGGTCTCTTTGAAAAATAAGTTATTTTTTTTTGATTTTTTTTTTAATTGGGCTCTTTATCGATATTTCAATTTATTTTCCAAATGTACTTTTTTCAAAATTTCAACTTTATTTCGAAAATTCGACTTTTCCCAAAAACTGACCTTAGTATTTTAGACTTTGTCTTCTTCCTTTCATCTTTCTCAAAATTTGGCCTTTTTTGGAACTGTTAACTTTATCTTAAAATTCAACCATTTTTTGTTCCGCAAAATGTCGATATGTTTCTATTTTTTTTTCAAATTAAGCCGAAATATTATTAAGAAGGTAAAATTTTAGGGAGAAAGATTTCTTAGGATTTTCAACTACTAGCTTGAACTTTCGAGGGTACGTTAGAATTTAAATAAAAAGTGAAAATTGATGTCTTTTAATGTCATTTTTCTGAAAATTAAGCAGCATTAATTATAAAAAAAAATACTTTTTGAAAATTTTAAGAGAAATAATATTTCTTGGTTTCAACTTTTTCAAGATTTTTGTGATTTTGAATAACAATATTTGGAAGAAGAAAATCGAATTTTTGAGAAATTCTAAAACGTTTTAATGAATTTTTACTCGAAATTTCAAGTAAAAATTTGTTATTTAGATTTAATCAGAAATTTTGAAAAATTAAAAAAGATTAAAGTCGAAATTTTAGAATTAATGTCGTACTATATAATGTCGTACAGGAAAAAGTCAAATTTCGTCTAGAATGCCAACATTTCATGAACAAATTTACCTCAACATTTTTCGATGAATATTGAGATTCAAATCGATTTGAATCTCAATGGAGATGATGTTTTCTTTTGCTAATCAATTAAGATTAGTTGCTTGAAAATGCCAGTTCTGCTGGCGAAATACGTATACCGTAATTATTTGTTTAATTGCCTATGTGGTAAAGCCTTCTTTTTTTTGGCAAGTTTTGATATAAATTATTTTTTTGAAGTTTTATGTACCAAGTATTATTAGTTTTTTGGTATTTGTTTGTAAGTTTTTTCAACAACCTTTTGATTATTAATGAATGATTGAATGTATTAATAAGACATATAATTATTATTAAATTAATTAAGGCAATCAAATTATTTAAAACAAATCCAAAGTAATTACTTTGGTTTGAAACTCGGAGATTTTGCTTGAAAAAACCATCATAGTCAAGCTAAAGCTCACGATCAATTTACTAGTTTACTATTCCTGAATTGGAGTCTAAACATCAAGATTTTTCCAGTTTACCATGTCTGAGGCCTCCAAGGAGCTGCACCGGCCATTCACCGCCTCAGCTTTCGGTCTACGCCACATGGAAGCCTACAGTGGATTACCAGCTCACATCCTGAATCACCTCCAACCTCAGTTCCTCCATCCTGGGCTCTCACTTGGCTCGGGAGCGTTTAGACCTTTGGGCGATTTTAAAACTTTTCCTTCTCCTTCCGCCTTTGCTCCCCCTAAGTGTTTAAAGGTGGAAACTAGTGGTGATTCACATTCAGCTCACGGTCATGGAATCTTTTCTCCAAATGAGGAAAGATTCCTCGGGCCTAGTCCCAGAACTGATTCCTGTTCGCCTGCCAGTGCATCTATGTCTCCGCAACCGCAGACTGCCGTCAAAGAAGAAAGCATGGATGCTCATGCATCCGAAGATGGGGAAGGCCACCATGGGGGCAACACGGACAACGATTCACCCGTGGAAGAGAATCGGGGGTTTAGAAGTAAGTGACTTGAACATAACATGCTATTAGTTGCTTTTTACACTTATGATGTAAATAAACCGAAAGTGTATCGACAACGAAACTATCTATTGACTGGCTATTAATTTTAATTTTTTTGAATTGCTCAAAATCTTAATAACAGGAATCAAAATATGCTAAGATATTTTAAATGTTTAGAAGAATAAACTCATAAAAAAGCTAAATATTTTAAATATAATTAGATACGAATCAATTAAAAATATTATCTGTAAGTTATTTAATTTGCTTAACATGTTGCATGGTTCAGCTCATGACAATTTGAAAACGATGATTTCTTCTCTAAGTTTTTAGATATTTTTGTTTTTCTTCTAAATCACCTCTAGAGATTTCTGAATTTTGCTTAATATTTTAGTTTTATTAAAATCTTTACCGCTTGCTCCAAATCTGCAGAAATATATTTCTGTCTTTAGCATTTATTTTCTATTTATTCTTAAATATTTGTTAACCTTTCTTTTTTTTCCCAAAATTTGATGCATCTTCAATCGCTTTCTTCTAATTTCTAAGTATTTCTATTGCTTTCTTCAATGTTTTTTTGGTGGAACGAAGAATTTCTGTGAAGATGAAACATTGGCTATCGAAACGTGTTAGAATAACTTTTGTTGTATTTTTTCATTTTTCCTGATTTCAGGAGACAATATTTGTATATCAATTTTTCTCCAATCTGTGAGGACTTCTGTGTCTTCCTCCTTTCTTGATATTTCTGTCTCTTCTAGCAGATCTCTAAATATTTCTGGTAAAAGCTCTTACGACTTCTATTTCTCCGTCCAAATCACGCTGATATCTCTGTCTTCTGTATATACTTAATAGCCTCGTCGTTTGTATCAAATCCTTAAATAGTTCTAACTCTTTAAAATCTATTAAGATTTTTATGTTTCTTCGAAATCGGTCAGTGCATGATTTATCTTCTATAATTCTCTTAAAAAGTTTTGCATCCTCCTCTAAACCTCTAAAGGTTTCTGTTCCTGTTTTCAAATTTCTAAATATACATCTTCTTCAAAATTCATAAAGATTTTTTTGTCTTTTCTTTTAAGTCTAATAATTTATGTCTCTACCACCAAGTCCCAAGAGACTTTGTATATTTCTCCAAACCTCCAGAGATTTGCCATTTCAAATTTCTTCACAATTATCTTCCTTCTTCCGTATTTTTAAACTTGTCTCCTGTTAAATGAACTCAAAATACAAAGTCTCATGGTTTAAATTTCCAGACTTTTTTTTCGTTTTTCAATTATCGAAAGATTCTGTATATTTCTCTGTCTTTTGTAAATTTCAGTCTCTACCACCAATTCTCAAAAGACTTTGTATATTTCTCCAAACCTCCAGAGATTTGCCATTTCAAATTTCTGCACAATTATCTTCCTGTTTCCGTATTTTTAAACTTGTCTCCTGTAAATTGAACCCAAAATACAAAGTCTCATTGTTTAAATTTCTAGACTTTTTTTTCGTTTTTCAATTATCGAAAGACTTCTATATATTTATCTGTCTTTTGTAAATTTCAGTCTCTACCACCAAGTCTCAAAATACTTTTTATATTTTCCCAAACCTCCAGAGATTTGCTATTTCAAATTTCTTCACAATTATCTTCCTTCTTCCGTATTTTTAAACTTGTCTTCTGTAAATTGAACTCAATATACAAAGTCTCATTGTTTAAATTTCTAGACTTTTTTTTGTTTTTCAATTGTAGAAAGACTTCTATACATTTCTCTGTCTTTTGTAAATTTCTATCCCTTTTTCCAAGATTTCCTTTTCTTCTGTCACATTTTTAGAGATTTTTTTAGGTTTCGAATGTTTCCTTCAAAATTCAAGAGATGTCTACCTTTTATTCCAAAATTTATTTTCACTTCATATACATTTCTTAGAAATTGTTAAGCTTTCTTTACTCTGTAAATTCTGTTAACGTCTTACGCAAATCTAGTGATTTATGTCTCCTACTTTAAACATCTTAGAGCTTTTGGCTTTTCTTTAATTCATTAATAAATATTAAAATTCCACAATATTTTAATTAAATCCTTGATTTTTTGGACCTGTTTTGCTTTACACGAGTAGTTTGTTTTTCCGCTGAGCGTTGATATTGTAAAGCGAAACCAGTCTGGAAAATCTACGTTTAAATTGAAACATCATCGTGTAATTTTTACATTTATTTATTGTATTTCTCCTTAATATATTCTATGAATTATGAATATCGAACAGTTTCACCATGTAAGTAATTGTCTTAAAATGTTTGCTCCTTCCTCCAAATAACATCTTTCAGTGCACACTTCCAAATCACTAGAAGTGCTTTTCTTCCTCGACTTCTGGATTTTTTTAAAGAGCTTGTCCCTCAAAATCTCTTCAAAACTTTGTTATTTTATTTCATTATTTATGTATAGATATTTCTGTATCTTCCAAACCCTAAGATGCTTCTGTATTTTTATATAAAAAGTCCCTTAAAATCTTTACAGAATTTTGTTCCTTTTTCCACGTCCTAGTCTTCCAAATTTATTAAATTTCTAAAGATTTCTTTCTCGTTCATCTAAAGGTTGCTGCTCCTAGTTCGAATTTCTGGCAGATTTATGCCTTTTCATTAAAATATCTAAAGATTCTCTCTTCCTTAAAACTCAAATTCAATTCATGATTTATTTATTCTTTAAATATTTTTGATACCTTCTTTAAGTGTTTGGCTATCTGTGATCTGTGTTTCTTTCCCAAAATATCTTCCTTTAAACTTCTGGAAGTGTTTCTTTCTTTCCAAAAATATCTGGAGATTGCTCTTCTACCAATAGTCTAGCTCAAATCTCCATAAATTTCTGTTTTTGGTTCGATTTTTCTGGTTTTTTAAAATAATATAGAAATTTCTGTTTTCCTCCAACTTTCTAAAGATTCCCAACTTTTCTCTCAAATTTAAAATTAAATTGATTGCATTTTTTAAATCGTTTTGGTTTTTCAATTTTTTGGAAATTTTTGTTCATTCCTCTACATTTCTTAGAGATTTATGACTCCTCCTTAAACATCTCTTAAAAATTTTGTTTTATTTTTCAAATCTCTAAATTATTGTTTTTTTATAACTAAAAAATAAAACGCTACTTTGTTTTAATATAATTTCGCATATTCACAAATGGTGGCTATACTTTTGACAGTTATGTCATTATCAAAAAGAATCTTTCCTCCACAAACTCTAGAGATTTGTGTTTTTTCCTTTAAACCTTAAAGCCTTATTTTTCAACTTCCTAAAAGTTTCGTCTTCTCTTTCAACTCTCCAAAGCTTTCTGCCTTCTCCAGCCCTAAATAAAAATTTCTTAGCGTTTCCTTTCTTATTTTTATAAAATGTAGACGATATTTCAATGTGTTCCTTCAAATATTTCTGCCCTTTCTTAAAAATGTTTGCCTCTCCGAATTTCTACAGCTCTAAGTTTTTTCTTGCAAATCCCTTTTTCTCTCTCTCTACGCTTTCCTCTCCCCATCCTTCCCATCTTTCTTTCCCCTGTCCCCCTTTCCTGATTTATCCAAATCTCTTTTCTCCGTTTTACAAATCTCTAGAAATTTTTATCACATCCAACAAAACTTCTGAAGTCTCTGTCTCTATTAAAATCTTTACCGATTTCTGTTTCTTTCCAAATATTTATTAATTTTCAATCTTTGGAAATGCCTGTTTTCTTTTAAAACCCAAGAGATTTTTGCCTTCTTATCCAAATCGAGATTACTTTCCCTTATTTTGAATGCTTATGGATTCCTACCCATTCCTTCGTAGCTCTAGAGATTTCTAATCCTCTTGCAAGTCTTTTAGATTTTTCTGTCTCTTATTGCAATTCATTAAATATTTTTGCCTTCTACAGAGTCAAATAAATTTAAGATTTTCCTTTTGGTTCTTCAAATTTTTAGATTTTTATCTCTTGCCCCAAATATCTAAAGATTTATGTATCTATCTAAATCTCTTGAGATTACTGTTTTTTTCTAAATCACAACAGCGTTCGGGTTTTTTTCCTTTAAAACATTCTGCTTCATCTTCCAAATCCAAAAAGAGGGATTTCATACTCAAACCTCCAGAGATTGCTGTTTCTTTCTTCAAATCTTTACCGATTTTTGTCCTTTTTCCAAATATTCAGGTTTTTTTATTCATTAAAAAAGCGTTTTCTTTCAAAACTCAAAAGATTTCTAACTTCTTATAAGAATCTCGTGCGTGTTCTAAATCCCTGCTGATTCGTTCAAAACTAGAGATTTTTGTCTCTTATGATTACTGCGTCTAAGTCCTGCTTTCGAAAAACCCGCGGTATACTTTTTGCCTATTTAAAGTCGTCACGGTATATTAAATGTTCTTCGTTGCTTGGATTGGGTTAGTTTGTGTGGGGAGTACAGATTTAAAAATGGTTTAAATGTGTTTTCGGGGGTGGTTTGTCGATTTGTATAAACTCGTGTAATTGCGGTAATCGTTCTAAGGGGTGCAGAAAGACTAAACGCACGTTTCCATCAGGGCGCAATTAGTGTGTACGTGTTACAGTCCAAGTTGCGAGGCCAGAGCGTCATTCCGCTTGGTGTCGGGATGGCGTCGCGATTGCTCGACCACTAACAAGTAACGACACCATTTGAATACGAAATAACATTTTATTTCCTGTAAAATGCGTAATGTCATCATTTCATTTCACATAACTTTACTAAAATAATTCAATTTTGCGCATATGCTGACAAAAGGGGACCGCGTGCCGCATGAAAAATTTTCAGCCGCACATCAGCAGCTGTGGAAGTTCATCAGAAACCAATAGTGGAGCACGTAATGAAAATTTGCGGAAAGAACCAGGAAATAATCTGAAAATGAGTGTGTAGTGCGAAGTACAAAGTAAAAACCGCTAAACACAAACCGCTATAGTCGTTAAAATGACAGGAAAAGCTATTTCCCGTAACACCGCGCTTAACACCATTTTGTTAGCATTATCCAGACAGTTAAAATCTGTTAGTAAAAGCTTACGTTTGATTTGTTATTAGGGATTTGGGATCCACAAAATATGCGCCAGTCCCTAACTATTCAACGAAAATTAATGTTGCGTTGGCCAAATATTCTAATTTTCGCGTTGTTATCAGATACAACCTTCAATAATCGGCACGCAGTAAAAAATAAGGGCAAAGCGGCATAGCGGTCTTTCAGCGAAGGATATATTACTTTCATTTCAAATCAATTGTGGCAAGTAGGGGAAAGAAAAGCTGGGAAATAATTCTCACCCATAATTAATGACATTGGAAATTAAAAACCTAAAGACCAATATTGTTGGCAATTATTTTTCCCCTGCGATTCAATAAATCAGGTCAGAATACCGATATAATTAGCTAAGTGAAGAATTAAATGCAATCGCTCTGATTAACATAAACATGTGCAATTATAAATAACTAAATTGATATGTGGCACTTGTTAGCGAACAAATGAAATTCAGATATTTGCTAGACATACGTCATGTCTTTGTTTACGTTGCAACTAAGTTTTGTTTAGATGTCGAGATAGGTCCCATTTGGTTAAACTAAATAAACATATAATGTTAAGTATTGTTTTTCCTTTCTAAACCGTTGCATGCACCTGTTTATATCCTATATCCAAACAAATCGAGTTCATTTTTAGCCACAAAATTGCATCCATTCATATACAGCCTCATACGCGTTTAATGGCAGAAATCTTTAAAATCTTGAAAAAATAAATAGACATTTTAAAAGATTTTGAAAAAAGTATCTAGATGTTTTAAGGAAAAGAGGAAAATCTATAGAGATTTGGAAAAAAAAACGAATTATATGAATAAACAAAATGTTAAAGGTAGTTGAGAGAAAAGATAGAGATATGAGTGAAGAAACAGAAATCCGAAATTTGAAGATAGAAGTGAAAATCTTAAAGAAGTTAAATAAAGAAGCAGAAATATCTAAAAATTGTGGAACAGATAGAAACATTTGGAGTATTAAAAAACGAGAAAGAGATCTTCAGAGATTTGATTTAATGAAAACGAAATCTATACAGTTGCAAAAGAGGAGATCGAAGTTTACAGAAAAGTAAAAAACGAGTAAGACATTTCTATTTAAATGTGAGACAGAAAGCCTTAGAAATCGACAAAATAAGTTTCGAATTTTTAAAGATATCTGCCTTACCTATTACAGAAAACTCAATTTGGATGAGAGAGATTAGGAAAAGGAAAAAACATTTTAATTTAGAGGAAGGAGTCAAAATCTGTCGAGATTCGGAGAAAAAAATAGTCTCTAAATATTAAGAATGAGGGATTGGTAGAAATAAGACAGAATCTCCAGAAATTGGAAAGACAGAAACCTTTGGATATTTGTAGAAAGGGGCAAGAATCTCCAAAGATATGAAAAATGAGAATCAAAAATTTAGGAATTAAAAAATCAGGAGGCAGAAGGCACAAATCAATAGAGATTTAGAAGAGAAGACTGAAATCTCTAAAATATTTGGTGATGAAAACAAATATTTGAGGAGGGATCCAAAATCTAAACTCTAAAAAGAAATAGTTCAGAATCCAAAGAGATAGATATTTCTATGAGATTTAAAGTAATAGAAGTGATTTTCGAAGGATTGGAAAAGTCGAATGGACTTCTTTGAAATTTGGAAAAGGAACGAAAAATTATAGAGAATTGGAGGGGAAGACATAAAAGAAATTCCTAACAATTGGAAATATTTCTAAAACGTGAAAGAATCCTCGATTTATACAAGGAAGCAGAAGTCCTTAGTCGTTTAGTCTATTGATTTAAGAATTTAAAAAATCTAGAGATTTGGAAAAAGAAACAGAAATCAGTAGAGTTTTTGATGATGAGACAGAAATCCCCAAAGATTTGGAAAATGTTTAGATTTGAAGGAGGAAGTAGACATCTTTAGACATGAGTCAAAGAAATAAAAATTGAGATTCGGAGGAATAAGATTTTGATTCAGAGATGGAACCACCAAAAAAGTTTAAAAAAATGGGATAGAAACCTACGTAGATTTGGAGGAGGCAGAAAAAGCTCCATTAATGTTCAAAAAGAAAACATAATCAATGGAGATTTGGAGAATGACATGGTTTTAAAATTTGGAAAAATCTCTAAAGATTTGGTCTCATATAGAATATTTATAAAACGAGATCTAGAGGCTTGGAGAGGAAAGCACAAATTTTTATTAATTTGGAAGACGAAAAAAAAAGAAAAAAAATCGGTAAAGCTTTGAAGAAAGAGGCAGAAATCTCTAAGGATTTTGAAAAAGAGGTAGAAACCTTTAAAAGTTGTAAAACGAGAAAGAAACCTATTTGGATTTGGAGTGAAATACAATTTTTTTAGAGTATGCGATACACTTCAGTAGATTCAAGCATTCCAAAGAAGTATTTAGTGTTCATCTAACACATTAAGTACTTGACATTTCCAACCCTTACTTCGTGGAATTCTTTAATATTCATAACTATTAAACTTTATTAACGAATAAAAAGCAACAGATATTAAAATTTGTGGAATTTTTAATATCTGTTGCTTTTTATTCGTTAATAAGGTTTAATAGTTATGAACAATAAGTACTATCACGCAGTCTCGGAAAACCTATATTGTATAATAGTATCTCATAGTGATTATGTTCCTGAAAATTTTTTGTGATGTAAAATATTAAAGGAGTTAAAAAGGCAAGAAAAATTTGCACAAAAACTTTTCTACAAAATCTACAAATACAAAAAAATCTCTAAAGGTTTGGAGGAAAAGAAAACTTTTAAGGATTTATAAAACAAAAATGGAACTTCTATAAAGATTTGAAAAAAGCAAGCACAAATCTTTAGAAGTTTGAAGAAAAAACTCAAAACCGGAAGAAATCCCTGAAGGTACGGAAGAAATTCCTAAAGATACAGAAGTAGAAATAGAAACCTATAAAATTCTTGGTGAAAAGAATAAACATTTCCAAACATTTGGAAAACCAGAAACAGAGTTTTGATAATATCAAAAATCCGAAATAAAATCTGCTTGGATTTGTCAACAAAAAACTTTCTTTTGAGATGTAGAAATCTCAGATAACAATTTCAGAGAATCTTAGATGTATTTGGAAGAAGAAACTGTTTCTAGAGATTTGAAAAAGCAGAAAACAGTCATAAAATTTGGGGAAAGAACCAACATTTTTAGAAAAGAAAAGAGAAGATAATAGAAAAGGAAAGGAGGGAAGAATAGAGAATAGAAAAAGCAAAGAAGAGCAAGTAAGAGTAAGAGAAAAGAAGAGATTGAGAGAGGGGTGGAGAGAGACAGAGAAAGAGAAAAAAAGAGAGAGAGTGAGAGAGAAGGAGAGAGCAAGAAAGAGAGAGAGCGAGAGAGAAAGAGTGAGAAAGAGAAAGAAAGAAAGACAGAGACAGAAATCTGTTAAAGGTTTTGACGCTTTTTCCAAGTCTATAGATTTTCGATTTTTCCTCCAAACCTTATTTATCTAATTAGGTAATTTCCTACTTTTTCTATAATTCTTTTTATATTTGTCCATCAAAATTATTACAGAATTCTGTTGCTTTCCCATAGGTGACTGTCTCTTCAAATTTTAATTCAAATATAGATAAGTTTCTTTCTCGTTTTCAGTGATCTGTCTCTTACCTCAAATAAATGTATTATAGAAATCTGTAAGAGTAGATTTATCTGTAAGAACAAATTTATGTCTTTTACTTTCAATCTCTTAGAGCAATGGTTTTTAACCGGTGGTCCACGCACCAGTGGTGGTCCCTGACAGCATGAAATTATCATCCCTAAAAAGTTATGAACCAGTCGTATTTTACTTAATGTCTTTAAAGATTTATCTTGCCTCCAAAGTCAAATCCAAATAGGGATTTAATTCTTATTTTTAAAATTCATTTTTCCTCAAAATTTCTGAATGTTTATCTTTTCTTTGCAATCTCTATAGATTTTTGCTTGATATTTGAAGGGTGGCACAGAAGTGGAAATAGATTTGAAGAAAAGGTATAAATATAGAGATTTTAAAAAACAGGTTCGAAACGACAAAGAAATATTAATTTGAATTTGGATTTGGTGGTAGAAATCTTCGGATATTTGGCAGTAATAATCGAAAGATAGAAATAAACTAATAACTTCTTAATGAAAGTCTGAAGTATCTGATAAATTGAAAGGAACCCTTAGAATATAAAAACCTAAAAACTAATTTTTGTAGCTTTTGGTGTTTTTAAACACCGCTATCGAAAAAGGTTCGGTAGAAAGACCTAAATCGAGATCTGGGAAAAAAATTCCAAAAATTGACAAAGCGAAGAAGAAACCTTAATTTGAATTTGGAAAACAAAAAAGGAAATATTTAGTGGGTAGGAGCAAGAAACTCAGGTGTCTAAATACTAAGAAAACAGAAAAAATTGTATAAAAATTTCTAAGAAAATAAATTCCGTAGAAGTTTGGAGGAAGAAATTTTTAGAAATTTGGAACATATGTTCATTGTTAAAAATTTGGGGAAGGTGGAAATTTTTAGATATTGGGAGAAATGAGAAATAAAATTAGAGGTTTGATTAATTGGAAAGATATCTTGGATTTGATTTGAATTGATTGAAAGTAAAAAACCTTTGGTCGTTTTTTAAAAACGCGTGTTGAACAATTTAAGGGAATGAATTGAAAAACCGTCAAGTGTCCTAATCCAGCATTGGCAGTAAATATAACAAACATTGTTCTTAATCCTTTGAGTAAGATTTCAAACTTTTCTTAAACCTTAGTTGATTAGTCGAGCCACCTAAGCGAGTGTCAAACCTAATGACATATTAAGCTATTATGCCCTTCGATGATAATTATCATTTTTCGAATTTGCGAAGGTATTTTTACTAACAACACGCTTTACATGGGCTATTATATCCGGATTTGTAAAGCTTGAGTTTCCAGGAAGCTCATGAAAACGTTACGTCAAGAGAACTTTCTCTATCCTGAATTCGTATGCGGTTTTCAATTAAGGGTGCACATCAGGTTGAATGACAGGCGGGGTAGCAGAGTTTTTTTCAGATTGACTTAAAACGTGTTAACATTTTTACATTACAAAAAGATTGTCGAATTTAAAGAGGGATTAGGGATGTTATGACCGTGTTAAGAGAAGTGTTATTCATCTAAGCTCGTCGCTTCTCCCACACTTTATTGTAGCCAGATCATCCCCTATTTGAATTGTTAATTCGCGAGGGCTGCCTATATACTTTTCTGCGGCTTTTTACATTAATATTTATAAAAAGTAACTTTCTTGTTTCACGTGTACTCGTACGATTCAATTCAGATTGAAGCTAACGGATGCTTTATTGGATTTAAAGTAACTGACGTGTGAAGAGATTTAAACGAGGATGCGATGATTTGTCACCGATGAATTTAAAAAAACCCGTAACGCTAGTGGTAAACAAGGATGGCAGGCTATCAATTAGAGATCTATTTGTCAAACTAGTACAACACATAAGTGACTTCTGGACACCTGCTTTCCGGTCCACTGCACTAAATAGCCGTTCGTATTGCTCATTTTGAGTGTGTCGCTCTGAACCTTTCAATAGGGGTGAGTAGGGACGAGGTTTACTTACCTCTGCACCCTAGTTATACCGCTAACAGTTAATCGCATTATTGTCGCCTAGCGTAAACCAGAAGCAGAGAACTAGATTATTTTAATCGCGTGAAGCACCACAAGATAATGACTACTATTGTTATAACTTTTTTATTCAATGAAATCAGGACTGAGGAATTAACAGCGCAACTGAAAAAGTCAAAGATGAACTCAGGTTGAAAGCAACGAAACAATTCAAGTTTATCAAAGTCGTGTGCCAACGTTCTGGATAATCTGGGATAAGTCCCTAATCGTCAGTTTGCTTTACTATCGTTATTTCCGTCATAGTAAGTTACCCTGCGGCTTAACCACAAATTCATGTTTACGTGTCCATCAGTAATAAATACCACAATCCTTATCCCTTAACAATGTGCTTTATGGTCTGTTTAAAACCCCGATACACATATAACTAAAAAATATTCTCTTCCAGTGCGCTATATTTCATGAAGCTTCTGACGCTTTTTGGATAATTTATTTTCGAATTGATGAAGTAAAACTGCATTAAATGCCACTAAAAATAATTCCATTTTGAAAAATAAATACCACGCGTTGTTTGCTCCAACATCCCATAAATCATTTTGTGGTAATTATGTTTGTTGCAACCAACTCTGATTTATTTCGAAGAGAAATTCGTCAAATAAATCATATTTGTAATTATCATACATTAAAGTTAATTCTCTAATTAGTTCGAATGTCAGGAAAAGGTTGTATTTACGATTAATCGTTTATATATTTCACAGCTCTAGGTATTCATACATTTTCGCGAACTCTCTGCATAATTTTCCAAAGCAGTTCACCTTTTCAATATAAATTTTATTTGTCCGGTTGGTTTGGATTTTGAAATCTGATTTCTGATGGCGAGAACTGTACTCTATTCTGGAGATTTTGCTGAAGAACGGAAAAAATTCCCCCTCACCTTTGTTCTTGGAAGTAGAAAGATAAATTTATAGAGATCTGGAAAAAGAGATAGAAATCTCTCCAAATTTGGAGACAGATCAAAAAACCGAAACAGAATTTTAAAAATCTTTAAAGATTTTTAATCAAATTTCTACAAATTTTTGTTTCTTTTTCCAAGAAGATATGTAGAGTGTTTGGTACATGGACGATCATTATTTTGTGGATTGCTGGGATCATTTCCAAGGTTTTATCCGCAGTGGCCCATATCCTAAATGTTATAGTTAAAGAGAAATTAATTTTTTAGTTAAGAGACGCATTTCTGGTAGCATTCTTGCAAATTCCAAATTAATTACCTCGATCAAATTTTTTCTGGCATGCATCTCCGTTGCGTATACAAATCTCTTGCTACATTCTTAGACATACAAGGTTTAAGAAGCGCACTGGCCAAGAAATAGAACCACTTCTTCTAATCCATGAACTGGGAAATCTTTTGTCCAGGTACTCTCGGAACGTTTGCATCCCTAATTTTCAGCACTTATTGAATGTTTTGTTATCACATGTAGCACACCTTTAAAAAGCGTATTAACTAGAGAAGTTTGTAAATAAACACGAATTTTGGGAAATGTCCGGAGAATAGTCAGATCTGCTAACGAAAACTTCCTCAGAGTAAAATTTTGAAAGAAATAGTTAAAAACTTTTTCTAGGCATTTTTAGTATTTGGGAAAAAATGAGAATCTTTGCCACATGTTTATTGTTGTCTCAAAATCCTGAGTTCACGCTGGGAAGTTTTATTTTTTAAGAGGAGAAAGCAGTGGCGGGTCTAAAATTCTGAAAAGAGAGGAAGGGGGTCAAAAATAAGACCGTAACCAAACCTAGTTACTAATGTTTATTCATTTGGAATACATTAATAGCGTTGCTAGTATTGTTTACAAAATATTTCAATTTTTCTAATTATACATTAGAATATACTACTGGAAGGGGCAGGGGGACTCCGCGTGGATCCGTCCTTTAAAGAAAGTTTAAATTTCAAGAAAATAAAATTAAAATTTCTGACAAATCTTGAGTTGAAGTAAAAACTCTGAAATAAAAACAAATTTCTTTAAAAAAAATTTCGTTTCGACCTAATTCCAAAATTTGGACTTTATAAGTTTTAAATTTTTGAGCAAAAATTCGAATATTTGAAATTTAATCAAAATGAGCTTAAACCTAAAAATGTTAAACTAAAAAATTGGCAAGTTTCTCTCGAAATTTAAACTTTTTTCTCGAAAATTCTTTCTGCCAAAAATCCAGTTTCTGCTGATCTCTAATTTCTTGTCCCTAACTGGGTTTGGTTAAGGAGCAATTTTGATTAATTTTAGTTTACATTCTGATCAAGTGGATTTCGCTTGAGTAACCCTTTGTTAACTCAAAAGCACTCCATTTTCAATTCGGTTAAGAAAAAAAATAAGCATTCTGGGCACTGCTAAGACAGAAGTGAAAACTTAAATCTATAAAAGAAGAGTGGCTTTTCTTTGATTTTCAAATTAATTGCAGTATCAAAAATTAAAATTTCCTAATTTGTAAATTAAAGTTATCATCAAATCCACTCTTGTTGTACAAACTAGTATAGGACTCACTGTTGTAGGCCACGGTGATTCTACAATTAAATAACTAAAATAATAATCAACAATAGGAGACTATACGGTCAGAGGAATCGTAAGTAAGGGATGTCCGCAAGGAGGTTTATTATCCCCTCTTATAAGGTTAATCGTAGCGGATGACCTTATCCGAAGGGGTCTCTATACAATTGGCTGCGCAGATGATATAACCATTCTGCTTTCAGGTAAACACGAAGTGCTCTTCGAGTTAATGCAAGATGATCTAAATATAGTCGAAAAATGGTGTAAAGATCATTCCCTAGCAGCAAACTCTGCAAAGACGGCAATGGTTCTTTTCAAGAATAAGAGGAAATTAGCACGACTAAAATTTCCTAAACTCAAACTCATGGGAACCCAACTCGGTTTGTCAAATCGAGTGAAATACCTTGCTATTGAACTTGACAGCAAACTGAGCTGGAATTACCACATTGAAAATAAATTGAACAAAGCCTAGAAAATCTTCTGTCAATACCGTGGCGCCATCGGGAGGTCTTGAGGATTATCCCCTAAGATGACCTACGGAGTTATATTTTGGTGGCCAAAGATAAAGTGCACCACTATAAAACAAAAGTTAAATCACATCCAGAGACTAGCGTGTCTGGTAGTGGTAGGAGTAATGAAATCCACTCCAATAACAGCAATAGAAGCGATCTTGTGTCTGCCACCTCTCGATATATTTCTTGAGGAGGCGGCACAGGCTTCCGCTCTCTGTTTGCGAGCAGGAAAAATGTGGAATACGTCAGGTAAAATGGTGAGTCACCGGCGCATAATGGAGGGGGCGCTCCAAAAGGCGCCTATTCTGGGTGCGCCGATGGACCATCTACCAGTGAAATATAACAAAATCCTACCGTATAAAAATGGATGAACTACAGGCAAGGATACCAGACGTAAGTATATACACGGATGGATGGAAAACAAATACGGACACTGGTACAGGAATCTTCTCGGAAGACCTGAACCTAAATGTAAGTATTAAGCTAAATAAATTTTCCAAGCGAAGATATTAGAAATTTTATATAGCGCCGAACAAATGAAGTAACTGAACATTAGAGGAAAATAAATCCAAATAAATAAGACGGACAGCCAGGCAGCCCTTAAGGCTCTGAGGAATGTGAAAAAAACTTAGTGCTGGTATGGAACTGCCACCTAGCTTTAGAACGTCTATCACAAGAGAATGCAATTGATCTAATATGGATTAAAGGACATTCTGGCAAAGAGAAAAACGAACGCGCTGACAAACTGGTGAGGAAGGATTCGGAGGGACAATTCGTTGTACCAGAACCAACCCTTCCCCTGACTAGATCAATCGTAAGTTCCCTACTTAACGAAGAAATCGATCGTAATCACAGAGCCCAATGGGCATCAATAACAACATGCCGACAGATTCACGCATTCATTAGAATCCCGTGGAGGGAAAGGGCAATCTATGCCTACAACTTTCAAGAAATAACCTCAGGAAACTTGTAGGGATTTGGAGGGGTCACTGTCGATTAAACAAACACCTTCACAGAATGGGAATTATAAACGACCCGAGTTGTAGGGGGTGTTTAGAAGAAGATGAGAGAGGGTCGAGCGCGTGATAGGTCACTGCCCGGCACTAGCATTAATCAGAGGATCCACGCTGGGGGACTTCTGGACTAGGTGGCCAGTTTGAAAGAGACGCATCCAAGGGACGTTCTTCAGTTTCTCAACAAGTTTGGGTGGCTGAATGAATGACCAAGGACACCTCAATCACGGGGATACACAAGGGCCTAAGCTCTAGGCAACCCACCTGGAATCCAGAATAATAATCAACCTTACCTTGTTTATGTCGAGGTTGAGCGGTACTAGAGGTTGGGGTAGTTTGACTTAATATTTGCTCATAAGTTTTTACATGTTTCCCCACTTTTATCAAATTAATTTTATATTAATTATTGACAACTTAGGCAAATGTCAGTAGTGTCAACTATCAATTAGTTTCCAAGTTGCCGCCTCAAAGCAGATGAATTGTCTTGTTTTTGTTACGATATTTAATTTATTTAATGATTTTCTGAATATTAAATTATGGTATTATGCTCTATCTACTGTTTTTTTGGTATTTGCTTTAATATAATTTTTAAAATAGTAGGTTCAATCAACTTTTTATGTTTTTCTTATTTTTTGAAGTTTGTGTATACAAAATATCCAATAGTTTATCTTAAGTTACATTAGTAATTACAACATAAATAAATGATATACTATATAGAGCTAATAATGATTAAGATAAGTATTTATTGCAATATTGGAAATACTATAACAATTTTTAATTATTAATTGGCGAAATAGTTTTTCCTGAGAATATTATTTATGTTTTGCTAGTACCATCCCGCCCCAACCTTCTTATACTCAGTTAAAATTCAGGTTGTCATCAGTCAGTATAACTTAGCTGGTTGAGACGACAGATGCCACTTCATAGGTACCAGAGAAGTACTATTTGCTTTTAAAGTAATATCACAAAGATGCCTGGATATGAACCAAGATATTATGCATGTTTTATAGACTACAACAAAGCATTTGATAAAGTCAGACATGACAATATGATGAGACTAGTAAAAAACAAGAGTTAGACTGTAGAGAGATCAGAATAATATCGGGGTTATATTCATATAATCAAAAAGCCAAAAGCCAAAGTACATCGAGAGAAATTGATATAAAAAGAGGCGTGACACAAGGATGCATGCCCTCACCTACTCTATTTAATCTCTACTCAGAGAACATAATCAGTAGAGCATTGGAAGCAGTAGAAGACCACAACATAGGCATCAACATCAACGGCACGCCAATAAACAATCTAAGGTATACCGATGACACAGTCTTACTCGCAGGATGTCTGAAAGACCTACAGATAGTGATGGACAAGATATTGAATGTAGCGAAGAATATGGACTCTCGATAAACACCAAGAAGACAAAATTCATGCTTATAACAAATATCAACAATATCGGCAACTTATACATCCACAACCAGGCAGTTGAACATGTGAGGAAATATAATTATCTAGAAACCTGCGTAAACGAGAACAATAACAGCTCTAATGAAATAAAAATGAAGAATAATAAAAGCAAGAAGTACATTCATGAAAATGAAAAAAGCACTGTGCGACCGGAATTTAGATCTCGATCTCTCTCGATTGATGAGGTTCTACGTACTATGAGTGCTTTATAGAGACATTGACAATGAGGAAGAAGGATACTCAAAGACTGGAGAGTTTTGAATTGTGGACGTACCGTCGAATCCTGATAATACCATGGATAGAAAAGGTTACTAATGAAAGTGTATTAACAAGAATAAGAAAGCAGAGGGAGGTCTTGCTAACAACCAAAACAAGAAAACTACAGTACTTGGGACATATCATGAAAGGAGAAAAATATCGCTTGCTGCAATTCATAATAGAGGGAAAAATCGCAGGAAAAAGAACTATAGATAGAAAACGACACTCCTGGTTAAAAAAATCTAAGAGACTGGTATAACTGCTCGAATAACCAGCTATTTGGATCAGCTGTATCAAAAATTAAAATAGCCTTGATGATTGCCAATCTTCAGAATGGAGAAGAAGAAGGTCTGATGGTTCGCGGGTTCAAACCCCCTCTGCCCATTTCATGTTTTAACAGTATCACACCTCCTATTCATAGCTACATAACATTAACATTAGAGCATGTTGGTAACGCAAATTAAAGTGATGGTCACGCGAAACCATAACTTTCCCCCTATCTACAATAAAATCGCTTAGCGTGACTAAGGAACTTTTCAAAATATTTGTGATACAAGTTGCGATGCGGCTCAAAGATCAGAATATCGGTGTACGTCGGTGAAATCGAAATATGTTATTGATTTTGGGGGAAATAATTCGCAGTATTTAGAACGAAGTGTATTCGATAACAAGTTAAACTGGCGTAATGAAGCTTCGGTTTGTCCCTAGTCGTATTTACCGCACTCTGCCGACCTAAACCTACTGCGATTTGCGCCCAACATCCAACATACAAATTGAAACGTCAGTGTCATTTTCACGTTATATTTGCGTTATCCCGACAAATCACACAGGGTTTGCGTTTGCAGCTAACGCTGGAAGAGATAAAACTGCTGATTGTTTTGAAGAAACAACGTTACAGTTGATGGTAGAGATGAGATTTTTCGATTGACAGAGGGTGGCGATATTTTTAGCAGAAATGTGCATGTGTCAGAGTCTTTACGACCACTTAAAGACGAGAAGAATTGGTAAGACGTAGCAGACATGGGTCACTGCTATCGTACAATGTACAGCCAGTTTTGAAAACATCAATAAATTACAACCTTACATCAATCCAAACTTGAATTTTACGATGACTTTATGACGAAAACTTAGCAAGAATATGTTTCTTAGACTACCCGCGAGTTATGGCACGCTGTTGCCAATTTATTAGTTTCCTCGAAATTACAATATCCTACCTGTTATTTTTAATTTGGCCTCGTACGTATTTTAAACGCGTTTCGATCTCATAATTATAAGTGATTTTCTCGATGCATTGACGTGAGGCAAAGTTATGGCATGTTTGAAAGCAGAAGCTGTCTACGTTCCTAATCGACAGATATAAATAAAAGAAGGAACTTGAGCGAGATGCCGACCGCGGATGACGAGTAATTGAAACAGGGCTGTTAAATTATACAGGCCGCAGAAGCGACAACTTGACAAAACACCGGGAGAATTTATCATTTGCCGGAAAAATGCATATCTAACAAACCGCACTAAAAGTTACCGAGCGTTTCTGCATTTCAATTAAAAATGTGCAAACATTAGCTTGCCGGGCGAAAATTCCATAATTGATTGTAACGTTGGCGAGCCTCTAGCGTAATGAAATCCTCTTTTTGGTAATATTTCAATTTAAAAAGCCGCAAACATGTAATAATAAGACGGTGGTTATAATCGGCCGCTTAGAACCGCTCTTTGTAATGAAAGTGCCCTCGCGCTTTGTGTAATTATATTGTATCTCAGCGAGGGCCCTTTTGCTCCACTTGTCCTTTAACTACCTTTCATAACTACGCCCTGCTCATCACAACTTTTATTTCGCTACTTCGAGAATCTTTCCAAATTAAGACGACGACTCGAGCAAGAAAATAGTTGCCTGAAAATTAAACAATTTCCCTCCATAGATTGCCCTGTTAATAGCCTGCCACCCAAATTTTGAATTTAATTTTAATTAACTATGCAACTACGGTATAGGTCCTGTAATAATCCCAACTCACTTCTATCCGTATTTTCAGTAATTTCAACTGTCAAAGGCACTCTTGTCAAAGGATTTCAAAGAAGCTAGTGAGGCACATCAATAAAAAATACATATTGCTATTTTTTATTTAAAAACCTTTTTTTTTCTCATGCGACACCTATGACCAAACTTTTCCAGAGAAAATTCGAATATTCAAAGGTTAAAATTCAAGATTAAAATGGATACTTTTTACATGTGTATGTAAGTCAAAATTTTTTTTTCGAAATTTTGGCCATTTATCCAAAATACCCAATTTAAACATAAGTTTTAATTCGAAGTTTCTAAAAAAATCCAAATATCTAGAGAAAACGTTTAAAAGTAAAAAAAAAGTTATAAATATTAAGTCGAACACAGTCTCTAGAAAGTGAACTGGATTTCTTAAAAAAAGATTTCCTAAAATTTCGGCTTTAATCTCAAAACTAGTTTTTAGGATTCTCCAGCAAAAGAAATGGATATTATAAATATTCTCAGTTTATACGTCAAATGGTCAGTTCCGTCGTAATTTAAGCATTTGTAGAAAAAATTCCAACATTCCAGCGAAGACAAAGGGAGAGGGAGAGAGGGAGAGAGGGAGAGAGGGAGAGAGGGAGAGAGGGAGAGAGAGAGAGAGAGAGAGAGAGAGAGAGAGAGAGAGAAGAGAGAAGAGAGAAGAGAGAGCGAGAGAGAGAGAGAGAAGAAAGAGAGAGAGCGAGAGAGAGAGAGAGAGAGAGAGAGAGAGAGAGAGAGAGAGAGAGAGAGAGAGAGAGAGAGAGAGAGAGAGAAGAGAGAGAGAGAGACAAAATTATCAGAAAACGTCTGAATTTTCACGAAAGAATTTAAAAAATCTAATTTACAAAAAAATTTGAGTCAAAAAAAGCGTAAAATTTTAAAAAGGTCAATGCTTAAAAAAATCAAAAAATTTGGAAAAAAGTCAAAACTTGGAGGAAAACTCAAAGTTATGGTAAAAGATCGAAACTTTGAAAAAATGGTTGAATTTTTAAAAATCGAAATTAAAAATTTCAGAGAAGTCTAAATTTTCAAAAAAAAAACCAGAATTTAAAAAAAATGTCAAATTTCCAAAAAATATTGAAGACTTGACAAAAAGTCAAAGTTTTGAGAAAAGTTGACATTTAGTAAAAATCTAAATTTAAAAAAAAACTGAAACTTCGATAGTCAAAATTTGGAAGAGATCGACAACTTCAAAAAAAGTGAACATTTTAAAAACAGGTGGAAATTAAAAAAGTCGAAATTTAAAAATAAACAAAATTTTCAGAGAAATACAAATTAAAAGAAATATTTTAATAAAAAAGTCGAACTCTTAATAAATAATATAGTTTCTTAAATAGTCGAGATTTACAAAAAAACTCAAAATTTCAAAAATTTTCAACCATATTTTCAAAATTTTTTTTCATAGTTTTGATGTTTTTCATAATTTTGAATTTTCCTCCAAATTTTGACCTTCTTTTTTTATGGTGGACCCTTATTGGTCGGAAACATTATGTTTATTAATTATATTTAACATTTCAGCGACAAATTAATAAACATTTTGATCTTTTTTTGAAAATGTCGACTTTTTACAAATTTTTTGATTTTTTAAACTTTCGCCTCTGTTAACAATTTACGCTCTTTTGGTCTCAAAATTTAAAAAAAATGGAATTAAAAAGGTCGAAATTCTAGTCAGAATTTTGAAAAATATTGAAACTTTCGGAAAAGTCGACGGTTTCAAAAAAATCCAAAAAAATCGAAATTTTTAAAAAGCCTAAAGTCAAAATTTTGGCATTCAAATTGTGAATTAACATGTAAATATTTAGAATCAGTCACACTTTTTGGAGAGGTAAAAATAAGTCAAAATTTTGGAAATAGATCGAAATTTTAATGATAAGTGGAAATTTTGAAAACAGGCTGAAAATAAAAATTTCTAGAAAAATGAAGGCTTTTAGAAAATCTTTATTTTAATTAAAAAAATCGAAATTTCGAAAAAACATCGAGAACGTCGATGGTAAAAATTTGGAAAAAGATCGAAATTTTCAAAAAGAAGTAGAAATTTTGAAAAATAGGTCGAAATTTAAAAAAGGTCGGTATTTAAAAAAGGTCGGTATTAAAAAAACAAAATTTCCGGAGAAATACAGATTAAAAAAATCTATATTTTAGTAAAATAAGAACTCGTCAAAAATATAGAATTTTCCAAATGAAATCGAAATTTATAAAAGAAGCAACATTTCAAAAAAAGCGGTATTAAAAACTTAAAATTTTTCAGTCAAAATGTTCAAAAAAGTTGAAGCTTCGTAAATAATTGCAGACTTTTAGAAATGTCGAGGTTTTGAATTTTGAATTTTCCTCCAAATTTTGACCTTCTATTTTTTATGGTGGACCCTTATTGGTCGGAAACATTATGTTTATTAATTATATTTAACATTTCAGCGACAAATTAATAAACATTTTGATCTTTTTTTGAAAATGTCGACTTTTTACAAATTTTTTGATTTTTTAAACTTTCGCCTCTGTTAACAATTTACGCTCTTTTGGTCTCAAAATTTAAAAAAAATGGAATTAAAAAGGTCGAAATTCTAGTCAGAATTTTGAAAAATATTGAAACTTTCGGAAAAGTCGACGGTTTCAAAAAAATCCAAAAAAATCGAAATTTTCAAAAAGCCTAAAGTCAAAATTTTGGCATTCAAATTGTGAATTAACATGTAAATATTTAGAATCAGTCACACTTTTTGGAGAGGTAAAAATAAGTCAGAATTTTGGAAATAGATCGAAATTTTAATGATAAGTAGAAATTTAGAAAAGAGGCTAAAAATAAAAATTTCTAGAAAAATGAAGGCTTTTAGAAAATCTTTATTTTAATTAAAAAAAATGAAATTTCGGGAAAAAATCGAGAACGTCGATGGTAAAAATTTGGAAAAAGATCGAAATTTTTAAAAAGAAGTAGAAATTTTGAAAAATAGGTCGAAATTTAAAAAAGGTCGGTATTTAAAAAAGGTCGGTATTAAAAAAACAAAATTTCCGGAGAAATACAGATTAAAAAAATCTATATTTTAGTAAAATAAGAACTCTTTAAAAATATAGAATTTTCCAAATGAAATCGAAATTTATAAAAGAAGCAACATTTCAAAAAAAACGGTATTAAAAACTTAAAATTTTTCAGTCAAAATGTTCAAAAAAGTTGAAGCTTCCTAAATAATTGCAGACCTTTAGAAATGTCGAGGTTTTAAAAAAAAAAGTCCCAAAAAATCGAAATTTTTAAAAAAGGCTCAAATTTTGCAAAAAGTCGAATTTTCCACAGTCAAAATTTAAAATTAAAGTCGAAATTTTTAGAATTAGTTAAAATTTTGGGAAAGAGTTAAAAATAAATCAAAATTTTGAAATGTTTCAAAAACAGTGAAAGTTTTAAAACAGAGATAGAAGGTTTAAAAAAGTCAAACCTAAAAAAGTCAAAATTTTCATAGAATAAAGATTTTCAAAAAAATCTATATTTTAGTAAAAAAAAAGTCGAAATTAAAAAGGTCTCAATTTTTAAGAAAGTCGAAATTAAAAAATAACAATTTTTAAAAAATAAAACAGTTCAACAAATATCGGTATGCAAAAAACAAAATTTCCGGAGAAATACAGATTAGAAAAATCTATATTTTAATAAAAATATAACTCTGCAAAAATATAGAATTTTTCAAATAAAGTAGAAATTTATAAGTCAAAATTTTCGAAAAAACATAAAATTGTAATTTTGAATTAGGAAACATTTTCCCAAAAATTTAAGTTTTTTAGAAATGTAATAATTCTTTACGAAATTTAAAAAAATGAATAGTCGAGAATTTTTTTTACATATTTACCTCTTTTCGAAACTTTGACTGTTATCTCCGAATTTCCAAATTTAAACTAGGTAGTGATTTCAAGTTTTAACTCGAAATTTTCAAAAACTTATTCGAGGCTTTCAGAAAAAAGGTTGACATTTTTAGAAAATATTTAAAGTCTATGTCAAAGTCAAAACTTCGAAATAAAAATCAAATTTATTTAAAAAAGTTTCTACAAGTTCGACTTTTATTTCGAAATTTTGTCTTTTTTGGAAATTTTTGATTTAAAAAAATATCAAATATTTCAGTTTTTTATGAAAATTCTGGCAATTTTATATATTCAAACTCGAAAATTGTACTAATGCACAGACCAATAGGTTTGAACATTTATTAGATTCGAAGTTTGGAAACCAAAGACCGGTTTCGATCTTGTTAGATCTTGTCAGCTTGGTGTATCCAATTCGAATGCTAACCAAAATGCTACCAAACTGACGAGATCTAACAAAATCGAGACCGGTCTTTGGTTTCCAAACTTCGAATCTAATAGAAGTTCAAACCTATTGATCTGTGCATTATAATACTTGTCTTCTGGGAACTTTCGTAGAGAGCAACCGCTTCGCTAGGTGGCAGTGTTTCAACTGTTGGTAGTTCAGCTACCTATGATTCACTATAAACACCTAGAGGGCTGCATGAATTTGCAGTCTAGGTTATATTCTACTTGCATCGAAAATTTTAGCCAATTTTTTTTTGAAATTTCGAATTTCTGCTCCAAATCTCATGTTAAAACTGAAATTTCTCTTTTACAAACGTTTAGTTTTTCTGAAAGTTCGATTCTTTTCGAAATTCGGAGTATGTGCTTCAAATTTTTGTACTCTTCAATATCGAATAAAAGTCAAACTGTCAAAAAAGTTATCCGTTAATAATTCTCATTTATTTTCGAATTTAGGCTTGACATGCTGATGAATTTTTGACTAAAAAGTCAAGTTTTTCTAGAAATTAAATCTCAAAGTATGTTAGTAAATATGTAAGTTGTTTTTTAAACATTCTATTTCTTCTTTATGAAAAATTGAATTTTCTCCAATCATTTTCCATGCAGCATTGAAATACAGAACTTGTCCCCTGAAACCAAGAAAGACTAAGAAACACAACAAAGGTTGCTTTGACGCGTTTCGACAGCCAAGCTGTCATCTTCAGAGAGATATAGTATCTCTTAAAACGCGTTAGAGCAAGTTTCGTTGTGTTTCTTAATCTTTCTTGGTTTCAGAGGACAAGCTCTGTGTTTCAATTTCAAATTTCAAGGACCAGTCCGTTCCACCAAATTCATGCAGTATTAAAAAAAATGCAGAATGTAGCTAAGTAATATTACGACAATGAAAGGTAAATAATAGTAATTATAAAATAAATAATAATATAAATACAAATTATAATAATAAATAACCTGAGAACTGAATTTTTTAGGCTTTTGTTTATAACGTTCATGCGGTAATAACTCAGTAAATAAATAATAAATGCGAAAGTGTGTTTTTCTGCCTGCTTGCCTGCTTTTCACAGCTCAATTGCTGTAACAATTTTGACGAAAACTGGTTACGATTCTGAATAGTTAGTAGACTACTTTTCATCCCAAACTTCTATTATATCCATAAAGCTTAAATAACCTGTACAACCTTTTTCTACGATGTAAATAATCATAGAGAAAGGTAAGAGTGTCAACTCTGTGGTCTTTATTTTAACAGTGGCCTCTCTTCTTGGGTCCTCGAACTATTACCATAAAAGTAGGTACCTGTATTATCGATTTCTGTAATATTACGTTATCGCCTTAAAATTCGAATTGAATATTAATTTCAAATTACATTTAAATGTAAAATAGTTTTGAAACTTCCATTTAGTTGCACTGCAGTTATTTCTTCAAGTTCGTTGATGAATCTCGAGTAACAACTAGTAATTCATATGCTGAAAAAAAAAAACAAAAAATTGAGAAACATCTAGGTGTCACAATTTATGTATTTTCCAATGAAATATGCTCAGAGGAAAAGCTATCCTATATATCTACTACGATTGAGAACCTAAATAAAATAGGGAATATAAAAACTCTAACTGTAAAAACTAGTCATTTCTGGCACATTAACGACAAAAATGTATAATTAATCGATAATGAACTCGAGAAATCTCCGACAATTTTTCCCCAACGGTGGCGTGTTAATCTTAAATTCTCAATTTTTTATCAGGGCGGCAAATAAGCAATGAAAAGGCAACCTTCAAAGAATTTATTTCCATATACATTCAGTACCACATATTCACGTGTTGGTTGGTAGCGGCAGCGTGTATCTCGCATTCTCGAGAACGAAAACCCGTAGACAACTTATTTATGTCTGAATTGTTTTCAAAATGCCGACATATTCCCACTACTGTTTGTCGAATAAGCTAAAACTCATTCGGATATTCTAAAAACTTCTCAAACGCTGTTACGTTTACGGAATCTCGTGGAGTCACGAAGGCAGCAAATCGAGAGGGTTATGTGCAACTTTTCTAAGCGTCTTCAGCGACTTCGCAAGTGTTTTCCTACCTCGGAATTTTTACAATATTCCAGCCAAAGAGTCGCTTTGAGAAGTTTCGCTTGTTTTCCAGGGTAAACACATTTCCAGTTTTCCGTATTTTCGGTACGTCGAATGTAGAGTAGTTTCCAAGTTTTTGGCTTATTTGACGAGCTTAGTTTTTTGTGGTCCTTTCTGAATCCTCGTTACGTAAGATGCAAATAATTTTTGACAAGTTTTGGTTCAGTTTACATTTTTTTTTTCAAGGCAGTTCATTGTTATGTATTTATTTTTTGTAAGTTTGATTTGTAAAATACAAATTTTTGTAAGTTTGATTTGTAAAATACAGACTATTTGAGAATAGTATTGGCGCATTTGATGAACTTCATTTTTCCAGGTTCTTTTTGAATTGTCTTCTGATGTTACGAATAAGACATCAACTTTCGATATTAGTAACAAGGCAACTCGGACAGTATGATAGAGTTGGTTGAAGCGGCGCATTTGTGTGATAGGTCGTGGGTTCAAACCCCGCTGCCAATCACACATTTTTGAATTCTATTACACATGTTGCGGCTACATGATACTGTTAACATTAGAGCATATTAGTAACACAAATTGGCGTGATGGTGACGACAAATCATATGTTTTTCCTCTGTCAAAAATTGCTCAACGTGCCTAGAGAAATTTTCACTTCAAAAATAGAAAAATGCAAAGAAATAAGACGAAATTTTAAGAATAAATTCTGCGTTATTTTAAAGTCTAAATTTTGAAAAGAAAGAAGAAATTTTGATTCTTAATTAATAAAAATTTCAGATGAAATTTTTAGAAAAAAGTCAAAAATTTTGAAAAAAAGTCTCGAAATGATAAAAATATTTCAACACTTGCAGTTTAAAGACCAAATTAGCAACAAGTAAAAATATCAAGTTACTCGGCATTAAAAAAAAACATTTCGAGAAAACCATAGTCATAAAAAGTATAAAATAGCAACTCAAAATTTCAAGAAAAAACCAAAAATTGCGAAATATACGTTGATACTTCTAGAAAAAAGTCGGAATATGACATATTGAAAAAACTTTCTAGTTTATAAAATATAGCTTTCTCGAAAATTGCGAAATATACGTTGATACTTCTAGAAAAAAGTCGTAATTCTAGTGAAAAAATTTAAGTTTAGGATGAAAGTTTTAAGGAAAATGACATATTGAAAAAACTTTTTAGTTTATAAAATATAGCTTTCTCGAAAATTGGAGAACAAAGTCGAAATTTCGAGGAAGAAGTTGAAATATTCGACATTTATAATAACAATTTTCCGAAAATTTTTGATCATTATGAAAATTCTAAGAAATAACTGCAAAAATTAAAGTTTAAATTAGAAAAATTGTCGACATTTGAGAAAAAAATTTTACGTTTATTTAAAAACGAAGAAGCGAAATTTTTAATTGAAGCGGTAATTTGGGCAATAAAAAAGTTTAAAAATAGTCTACATTTCTAAAAAAAAAAAAAAATTAAAATCCAAGTCACATCCAATAAGTCTAAACTTCTTCTTCTTGTTTTCGACATCAATTTAAATTAAATTTGGGAAAAAAATTGAAACTTCCGACATAAGAGACGAAAATTTGGAGAAACACATTTTTGTTAAATTTGTAGTTTTTCATGAAACTTTGACTTGTTTTCAAAAATCTGAATTAAAACACAATTTACTTCTTTCCAAACATTTCGACTTTGGTTTTTTGCTTTTTTTCAAAATTTCAATTGTAATATCCACATTTTGACCTGTTTCTCAAAATTTCTAATTGAGACGTAAAACAAAATTTTTTGAGAGATTCGAAATTTGGATTTGGAGTTTTCAGATAAATTTTGAAATTGAAATTAAAATTTCGAAGAATTGAAGCTTCCGACATAGAGACGAAATTTTGAAGAAACACATTTTTGTTAAATTTGTAGTTTTTCATGAAACTGACGAAATAAAACACAATTTACTTCTTTCCAAATATTTCGACTCTGGTTTTTTGTTTTTTTTCAAAATTTCAATTGTAATATCCACATTTTGACCTGTTTCTCAAAGTTTCTAATTGAGATGTTAAACGAAATTTTTTGAAAGATTCGAAATTTGGATTTGAAGTTTTCAGATAAATTGAGATTAAAATTTCGAAAAATTGTTAAGAAAAATTCTAATTCCTAAGCTGAAGGCGTAATTTTCGAGGTAAATATCACTAAAAAAGTTTGACTGAAGGCAAAATCTTTAAACAAAAAAGGAAAATTAAAAATGTGGATTGTAAAGAAAATGTCGCTTCGTGATTTAAATTTTTTTGAGATTTTGAGAGAATAGACATTACGAAAATTTTAAAAAACTATCAAAACTGGAAACAAAAATTTTCAAGTTTAAAATGACAATTTCGAAAACATTCGATATTATACTGCACGTTTCAATAAAATGGTCGAGATTTAAAAATTGGGGTCAAAAATGCGAAAAAGAGTGCTAATGCTTTAGGAAAAGTCGAACTTTTCAGTTAAAGTTGAAATTTTTGAATTATAAATAAATAAATGAAAAATATAAAATGTGAATTGGACAAAAAAGTGGCATAAAAAATTGATACCTAACATAAAAAAAAATTTGCGGGATTTCAAGAAAAAGGCCGACATTCCAAGATTGAAGTCTAAAGGTCTAAAAAGAAAAAAATTAAACAACTAGAACAAATTCCAAACATTGATTAGTTTAATCCAAACATTGATTAGTTTAATCCAAACATTGAGTAGTTTAATCCAAACATTGATTAGTTTAATCCAAACATTAAGTAGTTTAATCCAAACATTGAGTAGTTTAATCCAAACACTGAGTACTTTCATTCAAAATTTCAAAAATAAAAACTGATTTCTGGAGAAAAGTAAGAAAAATGCAGTTATTTGGAGAATAGCAACGAAGTTTCTAAAACAAGGTAAATATTTATATAAAAAATTAAATAATAATTGAAAAATTATCAGCTTGCGATTAAACAACATTTTTTTCTAGAAAATGCTCTGAATTTATAAAAAAAATCTCAATAGTTTTGCTTTAAACTAAGATAAAAGTCGAAATTTCAGAAATCCAGTCTTGGATTTCAAAATAGTCTCTAGATAAAGTCGAACTTTTGAGTTTAATTCAAAATCTTTATAAAGAAGTAGTGAATTTTAAAAACCAATAAGTGGAATTTTTGGAAACATTTTTGTGATTTAAATCATGATTTTGAAATAAAAAATAATGTTTCAGAAAATGTTCTAAATTCATTAAATAGTCGATATTTTTAGTTTAAACTAAAGAAATTTAAATGAAAGTAAAAATTCCAAAAATACAATTTTACGAGGACCACTGATGGCTTCTAAAAAGTAACCCATTCAGATAAAAACATTTATTGTTAAAAGTTGAGTAAAGTCTTATTCATTCATAATCGCCAAAATAATTGATGCATTATTTCATGTCGTGCTACAAACTTTCTCTTAGTCAAAGAACTTTGTCGCCACGAGAAACGAGATCAGATACATATTGACACTTTCCGAAGCTCTTCGTTGGTGACGAAGAGTTGTCCGCCCAACCATGTCTCCAATTTTTAAAAAACATGCAAATCATTAGGTGCCAGGTCTGGATTATACAGCGGATGATCGGAATTTTCCCATTTGAAATGTTGCAAAAAATTTTTCGTCACTTTGGCAAGTCGGCAGTGCGTTGTTGTGGATCAAAACAATGCAAGACCTAAAGTCACTCTGCGCTAAATTTCAGCAGCGCTACATCCTTCTACTTGCAGAAAAGTAAATACAAATTTTGTCCCCTGAAACCAAGAAAGATTAAAAAACAGAGCAAAGGTTGCTCTAACGCATTTCGATAGCCAAGCTATCATCTTCAGATTAAAAAGCACAACCAAGTTGCTCAACCAACAACAAAGTTGAGCAACCTTTGTTATGTTTTTTAATCTTTCTTAGTTTCAGGAGACAAGAGTTGTATTTCAATTTTTGAAGATAATCATGGACCAAACCGTTCCATCAAAATTGCAGAAAAAGAAATGCACTTCTCTATTTAAATTTGGCGGGAACATTGATTGTAGGAGCCATGTTTTAATATTCGTAGCTGGGTTGATAGCCACCAGTGGTCGCGCTTATAGTGGAGGGACTGCGCAATCGCACAACGCGCAGATCTGGCTCTGCGCTTTGAACAATTCCGGATTCGTAAGTAAATAGTTTTCGAGAAAAACTTCTCTATGAAAGACGGACGAACGAATATAAGAACGAGATTACAAGGGTTCTGATTTTTCCTTTTAAAGATTGATAAATTAACTGTATTTATTTATTTAAGGGCATTTAGTATCGCAATAAGTTTCTGTGCTGCCAAGAAATGAACTTTCGTAGTATGTAGTAAGAAAAAAATGCGTTGGAATAAAAAGAAATTCGGAATTATTAAAAATTGAATCGATTTAAAAATGGTTAATGTATGAGAGGTTGAATTGAGAGGACAGAAGAGAGACAAGGATATGTTGCGAAAAGCTGGAAGATCGACAATCTTTGCATATAAATTCAACAACAATCAGAAACCGAAGATAGGTATAGTATAGTATTTCTTGACAGTCGGCAGATGCAAGTATGGAAGAGGTTTCAGTAGTCGATGAGTGGATGATAAGGTAATAAGCTAAACCCGCCCGATATTTAAATACATGAATTATGTAGATACATACTTACTCGATTGGACATATTGATATTCCACGGTTGTTATTAATAGACGTTATTTACACACAATACCAAACTCAGAGCAAACTCTTGCAACATTTGAATACTATTTATATTCAAATGAAAGGTTCATTTATAATTGTGCAGAAATACACTTTGTCACACATTTGCAAAAAAAAATCGCAAAATTACAAGACGGCAAGTAGTAAAACTATTTATATTGAAGTGTTGATGTAAGATTTACAAGCCGATATTGCAAATGCGTATGGGGAACTCAAAGAGATAAGTTGCCCTACGGCATTTCAGTAATATAGGCATGTGTGTGTAATCGCTCGAAACAGGGGGGGTGAGATCAAAAAATACCCAAATCGATTTCTTACAGAGCACTGACCCATTTCTAAACAGTTATTTATAACTTTGAGTAATTCATATTTTTAACCATTAATTGGTAAAATGTTGTGTTGACAAGATGAATTGGTCTGAATGTCATGCTGTCTACATAGGGCAGACATACCGCAATTTTTATATGAGGCATGGGGAACACTTTGCTGCCTTCAGAAGTAAAACGTACAGAAAAATCAAATTAGATACATAACAACGTTATATAAACTGACGAACGCAATCGAAAATTATTAAAAAATAAATCTTTTTGAAGACATAGAAATTCACAGATATTTGGTCACTACAGTCTACACTGTTGAATGAACAGCTGGACCTTCCGAATAGACCTTTAAAAGAAGCTTTGGATGGGACCTTAGATTAAACCCTTACATGAATCTGTTATTAACGAAATGATTTAGCAAAAACAAAAACTACTGATATAATCCTCAGAAAATGCTGTAAAGCGAAACCGGTCCAGAAAATGTAAAATTTATTGAAACGTAGTGGTATTTTCATATTTATTTATTGTTAAATATATTTCATGAGTTCTAAGTATCACTTTAGATACAACAATTAGATTTAAATTAGATTCGGTTAAAAATAATATTGACTGAAGTGAGAAAGATCGCACCAAGTCCCATATTACCTATCCAGCTGTGATTCGAGATCCCTTCGAATAAGGCCCGTTGCCCCGTGAGAAATCAATTTAAATTTTATTGTTATTATATATACTGCAAACATCACTTTCTGTACCCCATTCAATTCTTCGCGTTTTACAGTAGCTCAAAACTAGATTAGAATACATCTGGAATTTTATTATCCTATTTTTATTTTTGTTCCAGTAACTTCGGACGAGTAATATTTACTTGCCGTTTTATGTCCCTAGTTGACGCCCTTAGAGAATTTCGCGCTCATGCTTAATTTGATTGAATTCTTCAAAACTGCTAAACTACCCTTAAATCAGAATATGCCGCGGTATAAATTTAAACAGACTTAACTTTAATGAAATAGATATCCAAACTTTTGTAAAGGTGTTCAAAGTTCAAAAGATTTTCCTGCTTTACCACATCGATAAATAAATTATCCCAATTAATATATAAATGCGAAAGTGTGTTCCTCTGCTTTCCACAACTCAACTACTGAAGCAATTTTGACGAAAATTGGTGAAGATGTACCTTGCAAGCCGGAATCGTTACCAGATTTTAACCGGGAACACTGTTCCAATACCCCAAAACTTATATCATATCCGGTAAGAGTATGCAGGTAAATGATCTAGGGCACCATCTTACCGTAATTTTACTCAGAGGATTCTTTAAATATAATGGTCTGACACTTTGCTTTGAAATTTTGCTAACCAATATACAACTGGAGACTCGCTAGGCGGCTAAATATATACATGGCCGAATCAACTAATTTGAACAAAACATCATTCTGCACCTTACGTGAACTCTTTAAAGTTGTGCATATCCGATTGGTTTTATTCCGTTGGCAGAGGCTTTAGCCATCACGCCAATTGGTTGAGAAACCCAGAACCTGATGTAGATACCCATCAACCTAATCTACTCGACCTTTCCTTACAGATTCTCCAAATTCGTATACAATCGCTGTGACATAACCGCTTGGAAATTTGGATCAAAAGCTTGTATTAGCCTCTCGCTCGCTTCATATACCACCTCCTTCTCAGACACAGCCCCGTAGGATTTGGCGCTATAATTCTGCAAACTGGGAAACATTAAGAAACTTCTTTCCATCTTTTCCATGGCAAGAAGTCTGCTTTAACTCAGACAACCGTTCTTCAGTTGCCGAATCCATCACTGAAACTATCCTGGTTGGTAGGGAATGCTCAATTCCCCATTCCCAAAAGAAGTCTAGAAGTCTGCCAGCAGTAAATCTTGGTTCAGCAAAAAATGTACTCGAGCGTTGTCCTGCAAAAATCGCGCATATCGTCGTTGACGAAATAATCCTTCAGTCGAGACTAGGAACACCTTTGTAAATACACGAAATTTTTGTGAACAGGTTATTGACGAGGTAAAAAGTGATTTCGATTGTAATATGCTCCAGAGGCTTATCATTTGTTCGAACGCTTCCAGGACCTTTTGGGGATTTGCAAAGTCGATTGGAAAGAATTTTACATCTTCCAATTTTCCACCATTACTCGATGACAACAACAATATCGAGACCATTTCCAAGGAAATGGATGACCTGCTAGCCTTAATGTTTGCTCAAAATTCCAACCTTGATTCCCGAAACGCAGAACCTCCTATTCTTCGTAAGGTTGGTACTTCGATGCCTGAAGTTGTTTTCAGACAACGCACAGTCGGGAAGATTCTTCTCAAGCTCGACACATCAAAAGCTTCCGGCCTTAATGGTATCCCCGTTATTGTTCTTAAGAAGTGCGCTCCAGAGTTGACTAGTGTCCTACGCAAATTCTTCACACTCTCTTACAGCAAAGGTATATTGCCTAACATTTGGAAATCTGCTAGGGTGCAGCCTGTCTCCAAAAACAACAACTATCGCACTATATCTTTATTGCCCGTTATATCTTAAGTGATGGAAAAGGAAAGGTCATCAACATCGAGATTCTCAAATATCTAAAGAAGAATATAATCATCTCGGACAGGCAATACGGTTTCAGACAACAATGCTTAACTGGCGATCTACTAGCATATGTTACTCACATCTGTAACTCAGCTATGGAAACACACGGTAAGGCACGGTGCCATTGAATAGCTCAAAGGCCTTCGACAAAGTCTGGCACCGATCTCTTCTCGCTAAATTAACATCCTATGGTCTCCCTCCTGGACTATGTTATTTGATATCCAGTTTTCTCGCTGGCAGATCTCTTCAGGTCATCGATGGTATCTCATCCGAGACATTTGCGATTAATAAGGGGTGCCTTAGGGGTCCATTTTGTCTCCTACTCTGTTTCTGTTACACATAAACGATGTCTTAGCTTCAACTTCCAATCCGATATACAGTTACGCAGGTGATGGTAGCCTGGTGTCATCTATTTCCTCCGACAAAACATTATCCGTTGCTGCTTTAGATCAACTAAGGGAATAGCAGACACAGATGATTAATCGGAATCTCTAAATCATTCTGGAATGGGGTAAGAAAAATCTGGTCGACTTCAATGCTTCATAAACACAGACCGCGGTTTTCTCTAATAAAACATCAAGGGATAATGCAACAAATCTACTAATGGACGAGATGAGATTTCATGAGACATTTGCCATTAATGTATGGGTGCCTCATGAGTCTGCCCTGTGTCCTACTCTGTTTCTGTTACACATAAACGACCTCTTACCTCCAACTTCTAATCCGATATACAGTTACGCAGATGATAGTAGCCTGGTGTCATTTTTTTTCTCCGACAAACCATTATCAGTCGCTGCTTAAGATCGACTGAGGAAACAGCAGATGCAAATCGGGATCTATAAATCATTCTGGAATGGGGTACAAAAAATCTGGTCGATTTCAACGCCTGAAAAACTCAGGTCTCGGTTTTCTCTAAGAAAACATCAAGGGATAATGCAACAAACCTACTAATGGACGGTAAAATTCTTCCGATGGAATTTAATTCATCTATCCTAGGAGTGAATGCAAGAACTTCTCTTGGGGCGATCAAGAGCGCGCCCTTGCCAAAACCGTCTCTCACAAGCTAGACTTTCTTTTTAGAGCTAAAAGGTACTTTACATTTCATCAGCTGCTCACCATATACAAAGCTCAAGCTAGACCAACACCAAAATACGGTTCTTATGTTTGGGTTCAGCCCCAAAGCACACTTTAGCTCTTTTGGATTCAATTTAAAGAAGAGCGATTCACCTAATTGATGACGAGAGTTTAACCGATTCTCTCGTAAGACTAGAGCACAGGCGGATGGTTGGTGGTTTGTCTCTTTACTAAAAGTACTTTCATATAAGGAACTAATAGGATTGATCCCCCCAAGGGCAAGACTTTTGAGGTATACAAGACAGTCTGAGACAGCAAATTCCTATGCGGTACAGCTTGACACGGTGAGGACTTCTATCTACGGGGACTCTTTTCTTCTATAGAACTTCCAAGCTATGAAACTCGTTACCGAACGGAATTTTCCCGAAAAATTACAACCTATCCTTGTTTAAGAAAGCGGTTCATCGCCATCTATCCTTGTTTTCGCATCCTATTCGCAGTGCTTTGAAGGCATAATAGGGTTATCCTTTGCCAGTAAATTAAACATAAGAAAAAATCTAAATTAATTTTATTAATGAGAAAGTATGTTTGATTGCCAGTACCATCTATCGCTTACTTACATCAATCAACTATATCTGGTTATTAATTAATACCAGAGATAAATTAAAACATTAAAAGAAAAATTGATTCTCCAGTTTAACAAATTTAAAAACTCTTTAATTTTGGACAGTTTTTCCCTTGTTGTAAAAGCAATTTTTCTTCTAATTCAACAGACAAAGTTTTGCCAAAATTGACTGTATCTGATGAGCATTGCTGCTCCAATTTTAGGTTAGAGTTATTGATTTTGAAAACAAGTTTTCTGGAATTTTTCAGAGCTGCGCTTTTTTTTGGGGAATTTCAAACGTTCTTCTTCTTCTTCTTCTTCTTCTTCTTCTTCTTCATGTTCCATGGCCTCACCGAGCGTTGGCTATCATATTGGCTATTATGACTTTGTTGACACCATCTCTAAATAGTGTTGCGCTTGATTTTTGGAACCATTCCCGCAGGTTTCGAAGCCAGGATGTTCTTTTGCGACCAGGTCTTCTCCTACCCTATATTTTACCTTGCATAACTAAGTGAAGGTCAATCATTGTAAAAAGAAAATTGTTTGGAAAATTCACCATTAAATTATTATTTGTTGTTATATCTTATTATAAACATATTCTTTGTTGTGAGGACTTAAGCTTTAATTTGATTAAGCGTTGGAAAATTTATCGTAATTGTGCTCTGTTTATTTAATTAAATTTTCCAAGAGGGTTTTTTAACTAAGCTCTTTACATTTCACACGGAATTGTAATGTTTTGTAAATATAGTACCCCTTTCTGACTTTTTAATCCTTCGGAGATATAAATTACACTTAACGAAAGGGGGAGAGAGAGAAGTATATAATCAGAGGTAGAAGTTTTCGAGATTGAAAGAAATTGTTGAGTTAGTGACACAGCGATCGACTTTAATGTTACAGCCGGAAGTGCTTTTTGTTATTTGACACCTTTCCTAGTCCATTCACAACTTGGTGCCAAATGCCCATTGATAATTTACAGATTTGGGATAATTCCCTACCATATATGAATAGAATTGACTTGTGTATTGTATTTCAAACTTATTAGACATGCTCGATGGCACAGAATTGATTTGGCTCAAGCATTTCTAACCAATGCTGGACAAAATATACACGTATACAGAGTAAGAAATGGTAAAAAATATAACGAAACTAGTGGACCTCCGCGACTTTGTCTATGATTTTAAAATAATGGTGATCTGACTTCGTTTGAGTTAATTAAGAAAAAAATTCGAATTCTGCGTCACATGACCCACTTGAAAAATTTCTGTTGGTACAGTATGTTACATACTGTCACATCCTGTCGATTAATAATATTGAAAAGCTAACCGTTCAGAACAATTTTTGACGTATGTTAATTAAATGTTTTGTAAATAAACGATTAAATAGTCTAACATAACTGACATCTTCAAGAGGTTTTATAAAATTATATAGGAATTCATGGGAAGGAGATTAACTTAAGTACTTAAGTACAGATGAGAATACCCCTTTTTGAAATTTTACGCAACACTGCCAAAATATCAGTACACCAATACCTCACTTTGCATCGGGGTTACGTTTTAAAAAAACACGACGCAAATTGAAACGACGCAAAGTAAACTAAGATTTTCTATAGCAAACCATGTAAAGATCGAAGGTGGTTCTAGGGTTACGAAAATAGTACTTTTTAAAAAGAAAATTGGACAAAGTAAACATTTAAAAAACAAAAATAACATAAAATTTTAATACATACATACAAAAATAAAAAAAAACGTATTCAATTGAAACAAAATAAACTATTCAATTAATTTATGAAAAACAAAATTAAAATTAATCACTGTCTGATGAGTCCATAGTGACTGTTGTCGTAAGTCGGCTTTCTTTCACAAAAAAATTGGTGCAATGTTTGCTGAACAGCTTTTTTTTCAAGGTAAAATAAATTTTTCTTGTAGCAATTGATATTCGTAGCTACCGCCTGGGACACTTTAAAACTCCTTTCGCTGTCAGGATCGTTTTTTAAAAAATCTCCATAGCTTTGTCAATCAAACACATCGTTTTGGAAATTTGTTTGGAGGTTAAATTTTGTTCTTCGGAGATTTCTATTGAACGGTCACTATCATCTTCTTCATTAGCAAATTGCAATTCCAGTTGCAATAGTTCTTCATTAGAGAATTCTTGGTTGTGCGAGGTTAGCGATTCATTTATGTCCGTCTCCTCCATACCTTCAAAATTAGACTCTCTAGCTAAATTAGAAATTTCATGACGAACAGCTGGTGTACCATCAACTTCTGCAGCGCATATTCGGTGAACACATTCAGACCATATTTTGCGCCAAACACCATTCATGCAAGATGATTTAATCTCCTCCCACGAATCGGAAATAATTTCTATGGCTTTCATAATGTTGAACTTTTTCAAAAACTCTAGCATGGCAGGCTTATCTTGTCCATCAGTCTCACTTAAAAGAAGTTTAAATGTTCGTCGAAGGTAATAACTTTTAAAAGTCGATATTACTCCCTGATCCATCGGCTGAATAACTGGTGTCGTCGGATTTTTTGATTGATAAATGAGAAATGGTTTAAATTTGAAATCACCATTTGCATTACCACCAAGAAGAAAAGTCAGTCGATCCTTCCTAGCTTTAAATCCTGGCGCAGATTTTTCTGTTTTAGATATGAAAGTTCTGTTAGGTAGACGTTTCCAAAATAACCCAGTCTCGTCAACATTAAAGACTTGTTTCGGATCATAGCCACCTTCATGAATTAATGCTTTTAACTCTGTCGGGTAGCGTTCTGCAGCAGTTAAATCAGCGCTAGCTGCTTCGCCTTTAAAGAGCAATGCTGTGCAGATTTGCCCGAACCTTGAATCTCTCAAACCAGCCCTGACTAGCTTCAAATGTTTCATTCTTGTCTGTATTACTACCACTAGCATTATCGTTGGATAGTGCTTTACTTTTTATGTCATCAAATAAGCTTTTTGCTTTCATCTGAACTACCATTTTACTTAATGGTATTCTCTGCGCAACTTGATTTTCAATCCAAATAGAAAGCAAGGACTCCATTTTGATCATTGAAACACTCCTTGTACGGTCATCGTATTAGCATCTAATGATGTTGCAGATTTTGCAGCCTCTCTTATTTTATCCCCACCTCGATTTCAAATAGTTCTGACAGTTGTTGCAGCCAGACCAACAGCCTTTGCTATCTCCACAGCCTTCTCTCCCTTATCAAATCGTCGCAGAATATCTAATTTTGTCTCCAAGCTGATAGTTTTTTTTTATTTTTGGTAATTCTACCACTCATTTGGCTAAAAAAATTACAAGCGTATGTAAAAAAAAATATAACTCTGCCAATAAATAAATTGGAAAAACCTTTACCTTTTTTGTAACCAGAAACAACCCGTAAAAATTTATAAAAAATTATTATTCTCTTTTAAAAAAAGCACAACACACTAATTGAAACGTTACAAAAAGCACAGCATACTACATAATTGAAACTGAACTCTAAAATTAGCAAAACAAAGTGAAAATAACACTGTATTAAAATTGCGTTGATTTTCGGTTAGAAAGGGAATCCTCGAGTTTTGATGGCATGACGCAATTAGAAACAAAAGTGGTGCCAGTTTTTAGAAAAAAAAGAAAATTTCAAAAAATTTCAAAAGAAAAATTAAAGACTCGAACCCAAAACAACGCAACCTCGAAAATCTAACGACGCACAGTGAAAATTAGTTACTAATTAAGCAGCGACGCAACTTCGAAAAAATGCAAAACGAAACGACGCAAAGCGAGGTATTGGTGTATGTATTTGAGTTGACAGGAACTGTATTTATTTCAGCTAGAATTAATTTTGAACACATATATAGGAATTACTTGGAGAAAAAAACATAAAATCATATTAAAAAATTCCGTGTCATACCAATATGATGTACAATATTTTTAAATTACCAGGAAAGACAATCACTACAGCTAGACTTCATTTTAAAAAATACAACGTTGCACACAAAAGCAAAAACTGAAAGCAAAAATTTTATGGAAAACTATCGATAATATTTACAAACATCAAGTTAGTAAGTCTTTGAATCTGGAGCTTAAACATAATTGGAGAACAAAAACACGTTTAAATAAGCATCAATATCTAGCAAGAGTTTTGAACGCGACCGGGAGTGAAATCGAATTTTATTTGAGACTCATTTGCCCCCCAACTTTTCATATCTTGATGTCTCTCGAACTATTCCTGTAAATTATGTAATAAACATTTTTGTGATAATATTCACTGATTATAAAATATTTACAACAAATTGATGTTTATGACAATCTTAAATAAAATTGTTAGTACAGTTAAGTTCAATGAAAACCGAGTAGTCTAATATATGCCCAATAAAATGCTCTACCCTTGGCAAAAGTTTTATTAAAATCGGTTTGGTGATTTTCGAGAATGGCCCTGACAAACAGGCAGGCAGACAAAAGTTAGCAAAAAAACTTCTGTATGGGTTTGTATAAGAGGTAAAAAGCCATATGAGCTTATAAAAAGGATTATTTTAAAATCTCGGACAGACACTCCAATTTTAGTCATAGAGACTGGGGAAGTCTCTGTGTTTTTAATTTTGTATAATTAATAACTGAGGGCAGAAATAGGAAGACCAGTTCATAAATTTGATGCCTTATTTCTTTATCTTGTGGCTATCTTTGTGGGTAACCGTCAGATGTCAGCGGTTCAGACGAGAGGACAAATGTACTGCTTTTGGTCCAGCGACAAATCACACAATTCCTCCCTATAAATCAATTACCAGAACCCGCCCGGTCGCATACCTTACATAGATCTCTGAATGTTTCCTCTTGTATGGAAAGCAGGAACATACTTTGCAGAACGCCGCTCGCTTCAGAACCGCGGTTCAAAAAACTAACGTTTACGTTTTTATCAACGATGTGACCTATCACCAAATTTTTTATTGCAGTAGGACACCTTTTCGGCGGCAATTTCAATAATGGGACCGGGGCTTACACCTTTTCCGTGCCAGGATTACCTTCAGCTGCTCATTCTCTCGCCAAAACGAGCTTTCTTTTCGACCACGGTAAGTAATTATGTCATAAGTTACCCCTGTATCTTTCGGGTTGTCGGTTTACGCTACGGTTTATTTCGCAGCTTCGCGAATCTCAGTTTTTATCGCCTTTTTATTTTAACAGGGCGATAACTGCTAACTGTCCATCTGTTTGAAGTAACCCTCGCAATCTCGACGAGCTCAATGTTTAAGAGCTTTTTTATATAATCAGAGAGTCAGTGGCGCACCGGGAACCGTAAAATATCTGACGTATATTTCGGTCATTATTCTTCATTTTCTATTGTTAGTTTTAGCGACTTAGAGACATAAATTATAATATGTATGAGTATTGTTAATCATTTCTTGTTCTGTTTATGAAAAAATGCTCAATGACGAAATCTCCTAAGATACTACTTAAATATTTAACTTTTTAGGGTATTGGGTTACATTAGGATGTGCCATTTTGAGACGACTTTTTTTAAAACTTGGAAACAGCCTGAAAACCTGCAGAAAAGTGTAAAAATACCCCTCTCCAGAGATGAGCTCTTAATGTTAATAAGAGATGGCTCATCATTAATTTCAATTTTCCATTTAAATATAACGTTGATTTTTTTTTAGTTTTGGAAGTTATTATCTTGGTACTGGCATTTCATATAGACAAATACATGACATATTTTTATAGAGAATTAAACGCTCTACAAAACCTCTCTCTTACACTTTTTTTGTAGTCAACCATTCCAATGATATTCGAAGATACATTTTGAACTTTATTTTCGAATATAATTGGAATGGTTGACTCTACATAAAAATGTAAGAGAGAGGTTTTGTAGAGCGTTCAATTCTCTATAAAAATATGTCATGGATTCGTCTATATGACATGCCAATGCCAAGATAAAAAATTCCAAAACTAAAATGTGTTATTTAAATGGGAAATTCAAATTAATGATGAGCCACCTCTTATTAACATTAAGAGCTCATTTTTGGAGAGGCGTATTTTTATACCTTTCTGCAAGATTTCAGCCTGTTTCAAAGTTAAAAAAAAGTCGCCTCAAAGTGACACACCCTAGTGTTACATATAGGAATACTTAAATGTATATTTCCCCAAGACACCATACAATGTTACTTTGGTCAAAAATCGGCTTAACCAATCTACATTACAAGGATACCATTGTAGCAATATTTTTTTGCCGGGCAAATTTAGGTAATGATTAACTGGGCATTGTGCATAATTTGTGGTATCTTTATGTCGAGTGTTTAAAAAATTATACAGCGTGTCCAAATAGTATTAAACATTGACTGTAAATTTTGAAATGTCTTTTTGAAAAAAAAATATTTCGAATTTAAACTCGAAATTACATTTTTAAACTCGAAATTTCGACTTTCCCCAACATTTACTAATTGTTCCACATTTTTTACCAATTTAATAAGCCATCCATCCAAATCCTATTTATTATTAACAAAGCCCCCAAATTTCAAAATTAGTGAGACAAAGTAATCTTGATATGTTGATAATATGTATAAAAATGCATGCACATACTTTTGCCAGTTCTATCAATGTCTCTATCTACCACGCTCGAAATTTGAACGGCCTTCGTAGATATTCCTGCCCAGGAGTAGCTTTCTTAGAAGTCAAAAATAATGAAGCCGGAATAATTAAATGAAATCGTAATTGTCTTAGCCAACCTTCCGCATTTTATATTGCCAAAGATGTAAGGCAATTTCGTCTTAATTTATTAGGTGGTGATTGTTTCCCTAAAAGGGTCTTTAGATTTAAGGTATTAATTATACTAAATTGTAATACGAGTAGGCTCAGAGGAACAGGTTATTACATTCGATGCGCCCCAAAGTATCTTTTTCGAGGGATTATATTAAAGAATAAGTAGAAGTAACCCTTGTAGTTGGAAGATCGCATTTTGCCAGGCAATTTTCACGTGAATTTGCGGCTGACGATATTTCAGCCGTCTCTCACTCACCCTCTGAGTTTATGTATTTTCTTCCTTGTTTGCGAGATGCTACAGGATAACAGCAATTTAGTAGAAAGTGTTCCGATAACACTAGGGTTGACATATGGCTACATATGCTGGTAAGATACGGTATAAACAAACAGTGTTCTTTGCATATCTTATGTACCCTCATAATGTGGATCCTGGAGGGTTAGTCAAGACCATTATGACATAATAGGGTATTGAGCTCCTTGTTACAACGTCCTTTAAGATGTATTACCTTCTTTGTGGCTTATTATTTAAAACATGTAAATTAACTTGATCTATTTGTCCACCTATTATTTATGGTTCTGAACTTTCTACTTTGAAGCAGCCACCTTTAGTTACGCATAACGAAATGTGACGATATAATTAATTATTCCTAGTTATACCTCTCTGTTTCTCTCCATTTTCGATAGCCCAAATAGGTTATGCAGTCCCGTAAATATGCCTTTTGACCAAACAGTGCCCAATTTCATAGTTTTTACCTCCCTGCTATTGAAAGGAAATATCACGAAGTGGATTTTTCCAAATCTCAGGGACGCTGCAAACAGAATTATAATAGGAATTGGTCACTGAAAAAAATCATTTGACTAATTTTTACAGGGTGCTGAATTCTTAAGACAAGTGTTCCGAAAAATCAAGTCTAAACTGGCTCAACAAGTCCATACTTTAGTAGTCTTTGCCTTTAATTCACCCCAACAACCCGCATAAGATGATTTAAATATGTTATTTCGAATTAAGATTCGAAATTCTGAAATTAAAAACAAATGTCTAGTTTCTTTTTATGATTTTCTCCTCCTGAAAATTCCAGTTTTTTAAAATTTTGACTTACAATTTGAAATTTCGATTTTAATCTTGTAATTTTGGTTTTTTATATTTTGATCAAAATTCGGAGTTTACTTTTTAGATTTTCATTTTTTGCCCAAAATTTCGATTTATTCTAAAATGTTTATGGTCTTTTTTGAAATTTCACCGTTTTGAAAATTTCAAGTTTAGACAATCAAGTTTTAGTTTTTTCCTGAAATTTCTACTTAAATTCGAAATTTCGTCTTTTCGTCAACATTGTTCATTTCGAGTTTTTATTTAAAATTTCGATCTTTTTATCAGAACTTCCAATTTATTAGTTCAATTTTCAGTTTATTCCAAAAATTATGACTTTAACTCGTTATTTCGACATTCTTTAGAAATTTCGGTCTTGAATTAAAAAATAACAAATACAGAAAGCCTTAACGCAAAATTTTGAAACAAAAGAGAAATTTGTTTTTTTTCGGAAATTTTAATCTCTAAATATTTACTTTTTTAGACATTTCAAGTTGGAACTCAAAAATAACATTTAAACAAAGAATCAACGCAAAATTTGAAACAAAATCGAAATTTGCAATATTTTTATTGGAAATTTCAACTTTAATCTCGAAATGTTGACTTTTTAGTAATTTGGAGTTTGAAATCAAAAATAGCAAATACTCATAGTAACAAGGCGAAATTTGAGAACAAAACCGAAATTTGAGAAAAAATTGGTCGTTGCAAACTTTGCGTTTATTTTTAACAGTTGGAATTTTTGTTCCAAATGCTGTGTACTTTTAATTTTAACGTTTTTTTTTAATTTTAAATTCAAGTAGAAAATCGAATGGTTTTGACTTTTTTTTCAATATTTCACTTGCAATCTTAAATTGTAAATTTTTTCTTGCAATTAACAAAAATAATTTTGCTTTTTTAAAGTTGTCAAATTGTTAACCTTTCCTTTAAATTAAAAAAATGTTAAATTCTGAACTTTTTCAAATTTTTTACTTAGTTATTTTTTCTCCATTTCTCTTTCTTTTACAATTATTTTTAGTTTTTCTTTCGGTTTGTCGCACTTTCCATTCTTTTATTTAAAATTTCGTCTTTTCATCTTGAAATATTAACTTTTTTCCGAAATTTCGGCAGTAGTATTGTAGTTTGTTAGATTTCAATTTTTTTTTTAATTTCGACGCAAGATTTCAACTCTACAAGAATTTTTTTATGTATCTTGTGCAATTTTTTGACATTTTCTCAAAATTTAGAATTGATACTTTCAGTTTTAAAATGTTTTTTTTTGCCAAAACTTTGACATTAGGACTTCAAATTTTATAGATTTCACCGTTTTTTAGAAACTTCAACTTTAATCTTGGCAAAATTTTTTTAAAAAATTTTGAGAACCGCCTTTTGAATTACGTGTTTCTTTTTTAAAATTTGGAATTTAATCCCCACATTCTGAATTGTATTTTGCAATTCCTAATTATTAACAATGTTTTGGAGTTAAAACTCAAAATTATTTTTTGGTTATCTTACAATATTTAGTTGTTTTATTGAGATTTTTTTCTCAAAATTTTGACTTTACACCTTAAATTCTTGTTTTTTTTTCTCTAAAACTTCGACTGTTTGCTTTTTTATTTTAGTATTAATCTCGAAATTTTGATTCCTTACTCTAAATTACGATCGTGAATTTTTAGAAAAATCGCAGTTAGTAGAAACCAAACTCTAGCTTAAGACTAAAATGTCTAAAAAATTCATTTTTGGTTGAAATTTTGTGTTTAAAATCAAAAGCTTAACAAAAATATAAAAACCGAAAATGTAAACTCGTTAAATTGGGAAAAAATTGAAATTTGGCAACATTCATAAATATTTTTTGGTGGGACGGACTGGTCCTTGGTTATCTTCAAAAACTGAAATACAGAACTTGTCCCCATATCAGTATCTTTCTGAAGATGACAACTTGGCTGTCGAAACGCGTTAGAGCAACGTTTGTTATGTTTTTTAATCTTTCTTGGTTTCAGGGGACAAGTTCTGTATGTCAACTCATAAATATATAAAAAAAATCAAAGTATTTGGAGAAAAAAAATCGAGCATTAAAAATTCAAAGTTTGCGTAAAAACGTTTGAGTGTAAGCTCTTCGAAATGCTGCCCCATAAAAGTTTTTTCTATTTTTTTTGAAAATTTTAATTTTTTCTCATAATTTCTAACTTTTCTCGAAATTTCGATTTTATTTGAATATTATGATTTTTTTTGTCAAAAATTATGAACATGCGACCTTTTTAAAATTCGAACTTAAGAAGAAACACTTCGACGTTATTTTTCAAAATTTAAATAATTTTAGAATTTTAAGTTTTTTGAAAATGTTCGCTTCATAATTGGGCTTTTTTTTTAATTTTGATTTTTTCAATATTTCGTCTTTTTTTCGAGATTTTTATTTCGTCATTAATTTCGATTTTCTTCGAAGATTTCTGCTTTTTTGAAAATATCAATTTTTTTATAAATGTCGACTTTGAACATTTCGATTCTCGAATTTTCGACCTTTTAAAAAGTTTTGACTTTTTTAAAATTCTACTCTTTTTTTTTCAAATTTTGCCCCTTTGAATCATTTGAACTTTTCAAAATTTTGACCTTTAAAAATTGCGATATAAAAAAAATTATATATTTTTTTCAATGTCTACCTTATTTGAAAGGTTTGACCTTCTACTTTGTTTTGAAAGTGTTAAGTTTCGAAAATATTGACTTTTATTCGAAGTTATGACTTTTTGGAAAACCGCGACTTTTTTTAATGTTTTCACTTTTTTTAAAAAGATTCACTGTTTTTTAGAAATTTCAACTTTTTTTGAAAAATGTCACCATATTTCTATTTGTTTTTTTAAATTTCGATTTTTTTGAAATATCGTCCTTTTTGCAGATTTTATTTTTTTCCAAATGTTGTCTTTTTCAATATTTTGATTTTCTTTTTTTAATTCGACATTTTTGAAATTCCATTTTATTTTTAAATCTAACTTAAAAATTTCGAATTTTACTTCTATTAAAAATTTCAAATTTCACAGTTTCCAGTTTTTTTAACATTTCCCTTTTTTTAAATATGACTTTTTTTAAATTTTAGATTATTATAAAAATGTTGATCTTCGATTTAAACTTTCAAAAGTTTTAACTTTTGAAAACCTTTACTATGGAAAATTTGGACGCTATTAAAATTTTTTGCTTATACTTCTTTTGTATACTTTTTCAAAACTTCTACTCAAAATTCCTTTCTGCTTTTTTCAAAATGTTGACTTTTTCGAAAAATTCTACTTTAAAAAAAATAGTAATAAAGGTGTTTCTTTTTCAATTTCGATTTTTTTAAAGTTAGAATATTTCAAATTTTAACTTCTTTCAGAATTTTGAGTTTTTTAAACATTTTAAACATTCTTCAAAATTTTTATTTTCATAGTTTACTTTTTGAAGAATTTTTGTTGGTTCTAAAATTTTTGATTTTGTTGTGAGAACTCGACTTGTAAAAATTTCACGATCTTTTTAGTAATTTCCATTTTTTTTTTGAAAATTCGATCGATTTTCAAAATTTTGAGTTGTTCTCAGAGTTTTTATTTTACTTGAAGATTTTAAGTTTTGAAAAATTCTACTTTTTTGGAAATTTTGACCTTATTAAAATTCTTTAAAATTATGTATCTTTATTTTTTTTTAGAGAATTTTGTCTTTTAGTATTGACAAAATTTTAATTTTCTTTTTCAAAAATTTAGATTTTTTTTTCAAACTATCATATTTTACTCCAAATTGTGAATTTTTTTCCTGGTAAGGTTTTTGCAATTTTTTATTTTTTCAAAATATTGAATTTCAAAATGTTGTTCTTTTTTATAATTTTCACTTTTATCAAAAATTCCAACTTTTTTGTAATTTTTTTATTTTTTCAAAATGTCGATTTTAAAAATGTTTTTCTTTTTCATAATTTTCACTTTTATCAAAAATTTCAACCATTTTTCAAATTTTCGACTGCTTCTCAAAATTTACATTTTATTTTGAAATTATGTCTCATTTTCGAAATTTCGACTTTTGCTCTCAATTTCTAAAAAAAATTTAATATTTCAGATTTTTAAGTTTGAGCCCTTTTTAAAATTCCGTCTTGGTTTCATAATTTTTAAATTGTTTAAAAAGCCACTTTTTTAAACTTACTTTTTTTTCAAAATGTTGAATTTCTTGAAGTTTTTGAATTTTCTTTTTTTTCAACCTTTCAAAATTTTGTCTTATGGAGCCAAAATTTAATTTTCGCGTTTCTCCTGAAAGTTTGACTTTTTGAAATAATAACTGTTTTCTCGTTTATTTGATTCCGATTTGTTCAACTGTTATCTCAAAATTTTTAAAGACATTTTTCAAATTTCGATTCCTATTCATAATTTCTAGTTTAGTCTCGAAAATAAAAAGAATCATAAAATGTTAACTCAGAATTTTAAGAAAAAACAAAAATTTTGACAAAAAGCTTGACATTTATCTTAAAATTTGAGTTTTTTCTAAATATTTTTTAGTTGGCACTCACGTTTTATTGTATTTTTCTTAATTTTTCGTAAACGACATTTTTATTTTTTTTTTCTTCTCTTTGTGAAATTGGGACTTGATTGATGACTTTTTTTTTGAATATTTGTCATAATTTTGGAGGAACAGACTGATCCTTGGTTATCTTCAAAGATTGAAATACAAATTTTCTCCCTTGAAAGAAAGATTAAAAAACACAACAAAGGTTGCTCTAACGCGTTTCGATTGCCTAGCTACCATCTGAGAGGTACTATTCTGGATTCGTTGTGGGTTGCCCAAAGTTTAGGCTAGCACTTAGGCCACCCTTTCCGGGCCCATTGTGCTATCCCCGTGATTGAGGTGTCCTTGGTGATTCATTCAGCCACCCAACCTTGTTGAGAAACTGAAGAACGTCCCTTGGATGCGCCTCTCTCAAACTCAGAGAGGTACTAATACCTAGTCCTAAAATTAACCCTTATATACTTAGAATATTTATTTCGTGCATGATCGACCGCATCCGATCGCGCATGCGCATCTAATCATACACGTCGTAGTGTCACAATTCCTTATCTATCAACCTTAACTATTTTTAACAGAGATAAGTGGCCTAAAGGCCCAGCGCAACCATTCATAAGGTTGTCTCCAACCTTATGGATGGCCAAGCTTTCACATGCATTTAACAAAGAATTCTTAATTACTACTCTTAACAGTTGCTTGGCTATCGAAACGTGTTAGAGCAACCTTTGTTATGTTTTTTAACCTTTCTTGGTTTTAGGGCACAAGATTGGTATTTCAATAGTTGTCAGTTTTATATCTACTAATTTCCATTTTATCTAAATTTTAAATTATTTTAGCAAAATCGCGAGTTCGAAATTTTGTTCGTAAAGAGTTCTGCACTTTTTCGGAAATCATAATTTTATTTTTGTAATTTCAAAAAATTGTTTAAACACCTTGAACTTTTATTTAATTTTTAGCTTAAACTTTTAACAAGAATTGTATCTTCTGAATTAAAAAAAAAAACATTAAAATTTGAAGAAAAGCCGCATTCAACTCATCGAAGAGCGGCATTTGCCCCCTTTGACATAGACTGATATAGAAAAGCGACGTGTAAAAAGTTTTAATTATTGAATGGCTCAAATTATATTTTGATTTAGCTGCTTTTGCCGCCCCCTTAAGGTGCCGTCTGATGTGGTTGTCTCTTTGCATCATAGCACCGCACGGTTCTGAAGGTAAGATTCCTAGAAAAGGTAGAAATATGCAGGTTAAATAAGTCTAACCAAGAAAGTAGAAACCTGAGTACGTATCATTCAAAACAAAAGTCAAAATACCAACCAAAAAAAAATGAATTTATATGTATTACATCTTAAGAGAAAAATTCAATATTTCCAGTTTAAACTCGTATATTGGACTGTTCGACGTGCAATAATAAATATTTATATTTTGTTTGGAAAAGATGAAATCATTGCTAAATTTGCCATCTTTTCAAAAATTTGTTTTTTTTTTCAAAAGTGTTAAGTAATTACTGTTGAAGTTTCAAAAATCTTTAAAATCTTTAGAACAGAATCAGAATTTTGAATTTAGCGTCCAAATTTCGACTGTCATCTAAAGCTTATATCATAGCTTCATCTATTAGATCCAGATGTTCATTCATCAGTGTTGATTTTCGCGAATGTAAATATTTGCTAATTCCTGTGGTCGCCAATTAATTTTGCTTTCAATATTGTTACAAATGAATAGTATTTTAATGGTTTGTTAAGTTAAAAGTTGTTTACTAGATGTTTATTACTAGAAGCTATCAGGAAGAAACACACATACACAGCCGGAGAAGTTACACATAAGTTCGAGACGTCTATCGAATGTTTATAAGCAATTAGGGCTATTAAGGAGATACGTAACCGAGCGTTCGAGACTTCGAGATATCGAAAATTCTGGTATGTGTGGAACACCAGTATAAGCCATCAATCGCGCTGTTGTACGGTAGGCGATAAATTGTTTAAAGCTTTGGTTAAATAAAAGTGCTAAAAAACCACAGTGTTTAATTGTGTAAATCAGTAACGTCTAACAGTATAATAGTATTTCTACTTTGTTTGCATTCGAATTTTTATATTTAGCCATATTTAATTTTCCTGAAAGTTTATTTTTGAAGGCAGCTCAAACGTGTCTGTAACAAACGTGTCTGTAAGATTTTGCTTTGGAGGAGGAGGGAAGTTAAAAATTCCCGGCTATTACTATAATAGTGTTCTTAGGTTCCCAATTGCAGTTAAGGTACTTTTTGCTAAATTTCCAATTATCAGAAGCGTCTTTAACAGAATTAATTTTTAACTTGATATGGAGCGACATTTCTGTTGTTCACTGTATCTAATATGAACATTACAAACCTGTTTCACCTAGGTACGTAGTCAGTATTTGTTTGCTTATTAAATCATGCAGACATTACTTGAAATTTTACTTTTATATTTAAATATGCTAATTGTTACAGTTCAAAAAAATGATTGATAAATTGGTGTGTAAAACCGCCGTAGACTCGTAGACAGCGCGTTATTGCCGTTGCATTATAGTATCGAAAGGGCGACAGAGGTCCAATCAAGGCAGATTTATTGTTGGCTAGCGGTAAAATCGTTGTGAAGATTTGCGGTCGCAAAATGCCTACCTTTATTTTGAAATGTGGCCTCTACTATTGTCATCCGAAGGACTATAAATACCTAAGTAATTGTAGTAAACAGAGCGCGATCTCTGACAATGGATAAAGTTGTGAAAATAGCCGGAATGGTGGAATGTTATCTCGCTAAATGCCGCTATAAAAACTGAACGCGTGTATGAGTGGATGTTGATGGCTGATTTTCAGATGGTCCCTCGGCTGACAACTCATCCGGAACAGGTCACTACTGCCTCTCTTTTACTGCCGGACTAGCATAATCAAATAACGAAAATACATTAACGCGTCGGCCACTCTAGCAAACCTAATAAGCACCACTGAACCGAATTCTCCCGCTGAATACCATTTCATAATTAAACTTGAGCACAAGAGAGCGTCTGCTAATTACGTAAGGTGTTGTTTTGAAAATTTGGACCGCTCCCTCCCCTTTGGTGAGATTCGTTGAGACATCGTGACACCCCCCAGGTGAGATGCTTACGTGACATACTGTGGACCGTCCCAAACGATTATTTAAAAAGTTAATGACATAAAAAAAGGCCCTCACGTACTTCTTAGTGTAAAGTTAGTAGGATTTAATCGGTGGAGACTTATTTGACAGCTACAAGAAGGTGATTGCCTTCGAAATGATATCCTCCTTTTCTTTTGCTTCTTCTTCTTCGTCGTCTTCTTCTTCTTCGTCGTCTTCTTCTTCTTTTTCTTCTTCTTCTCCTTCTTCTTCTTCTTCTTTTTCTTCTCCTTCTTCTTCTTCTTCCTAAGTTAGGACTTGGTCCTATGTTTTATACAATGTTCCTTACTCCTGGGATGCGGAGGTCCAGCTTTCGTACCAGCGTTTTGGTGGTCTTCCCGAGAGTCTCGCGATGTTAGGCCTTTCCGTTTTTGCTATTCTGAGTAGCCGGTTACCAAGCACCCTATCTACATGGTCTCTCCGCTGGCCTATTATTCTGGCCTATCTTACCACATCTTGTAGTCCACCGATCTCTCTGATTTCTTCATTTCTCTTATGATCGAGTAATGAGTAGCCTGTTATATGTCTCCGAAACAAGATTTTTATTGACATCCGCCACCTCCCCTAGGTACTAGCAGCACTAGTGTTTGTGGACTTAAAGTTGGATTTAAAATCAAAAAAATCTTTCTTGCCACACGTTATTCTGTCTACAGCTTCAGCTGAAAAAGCGTTTCTTAGTTCTACTAAAGATTACTAAAAGCATCGTTCACGCGATTAGTGCTTTTTCATTATTTTTCTGAACCAAACGACAAAATCAGCTTTACATCTAGTAAAAACGTTACGTATGCTTTTCCCAATATAACGCTGTTCGTAATCGGTAGACAGCAAGACTGTCTACTTTTATATGGTACGTAGCTCTAAGTAGATTCTTTTTGCATGCTCCGCATACAAGACAAGCAAAGTGCGCCCCTGGGCTGACATTATGGTCAAAAGTCTTTTCTCAGATCTCTGATGAAATTAAACGCCGAGTTTTAATGTTCATTGGGTGGAAAAAGTTCATATCGTCTCCCTGCCGTGTGCGTTGACTCGGCAGGCCAAAGAAGGGAATTTAATTAAGTAAAATTACACTGCTTGTACTTTAATTATGTTAGTATCAGAGTTTTTACGGGTGCTGTCCCCTTGAAATCGGCTCAGCGATCAAAAGGTGTCGCCGTGAAGGGCAAAAGGGGGAAGACGCTGCTTCCGCACAGCCACGACGATGCGCGCCAATTAAAGAGATAACTGGAAAGTGCAACAATTTAAAAACGCCATAAAACATCAAGGATAAGGACCTAACTTTTCACTAATAGAATTCCAACCTGTCTTCGGGCCATACGTACCCCCAACCCTTTTAAGAAGATTTAATTCGCCTTTTATCGCTTAATAAAAAGAAGCGCTCATGAAAGCATTTTTTTTTCATTATATAGCTGACATGTTACAAACAATTCAAAAAGATAAGATAATTAAAGCAGAGATATTTTATGTTTTTTAATTTTATCTAACATTTCTGCGACCCAGTTTGGAAATGTTAAATAAAATTAATAAACATAATGTTTCCGACCAATAAGAATCCACCATGAAGAATAATTTACTCGAAAATAGGAAAAAAAGATTACTTTAAATATTAGCAGTATTTACCAAATTAAAAACAAACAAACATTTCTTAAATCACTCTCTCATGTCCCCTTAATCTGAATATAGTGATCTTATAGAATTGTCTTCATTTTCCTTCAAATCACCCATTTATAGATTCTTCTTCCAGCATTTTTCAATTTTTTAAGGTTACATACTTATTTTCTACTTTAAACCTCTTCAATCTTAGTGTGCTTCATAGTATACAGTATATTGATGATTAATAGATTCAAAATTTTTTTATTTGAATTTCCTTTAAATTCCCTGAATAGATTCGTTGGCATCTTCATTCACATATTTTGAATTTGCACACTCGCCTGAATATTTCTGAAAACTTTCCAGTAGTTCGTTCCGTTTTTCTTAAAATTGTTTCAATTTGTGGATTTGTCTATTTTCAAATTATCTTAATAGAAGTTTGATCAACATTTTGATAGATTTGTGGAAGATTCGAAAATAGCCGCGGAAGATTCTTCGCTTCTTGCAAGTCTCCTAAATTTGTAGATTCTTATCTTCCTTTTTCTCCAAGTCTGCTAAATGTATGGATCTTAAATTTCTTTCAGTCTGCCTGCTTCTGTTTTTGTAGGCTTCGGACTTGAAATGCATAAAGGGATTAGTGTTAAGTTGGGGTATAGTACATTCTTCTGCGTTTTGTTCCAAATTTACTCAATTTGTAGATTTGCTTTCCTCTTTCTTCAAGTCTCTTTAATGTATGTATATATTTGCTTTTTTCCCCTGCTTCTGTTTTCTTTTAATAGTGTTTGGATTTGGGATACACACCGAGGTTAGTATTGAGCTCAGGCATGCTGTGATACTCCAAACTTCTATGTGCACTTATTTAAAGCCCCGAAATGTCAAAAAAACTACATCAAAGCACTAAATTACTAAGGAAACTCATAAAGAGAGCGCCAAATTCTTAACGAACATTAAAAGTAATATATTCTTGAGCAAACCCATCTGGACTTCTAGCTCTCAAGAAAATTACTTTAGAGTTAAACATTCCGAAAAGGTTCTCTCTTCTAAAACTTCGAACCTATAAGTTAATTCTTTTGAAGCCCTAAACTACCTGGATTTAGTTGGAGCTCTGAGCTCTCGAAAAAATTTAATTAGAGCTAATTGCCAAGAAAACTGCCTAGAGCGCCAAAATATACACTTAATGATCTTCTCAAGAAAATTAGAATAGGACATTTAAAGTGTTAGATTATTACGGGCTTTAAACTAGTCCACACTTTCAAGGAAATTTACCTTAAGCTACAAAGTTCGAGAGGGGATTATACAGAACTTTGAAAATTTTATAAACTTGGTAAACTCTACAGAAAATTTATTTAGGGTTCTGAAGAGTCAGTAATTCTGATTTACAGCTCTAAATTAGAAAATCTATGAAATTTATAAATAAACTTTTTAATAACCAGAAGGGATGGGTCGTTTCGTGTTTCTCTTCGTCCACCCCACACCTCGACCTAAGGAGATCTTTTGTAGTAATCTATGTAATTCCCAAGTTCAAACTCTTGTAGAAGTTTGTTATGGACCTGGGATTGAGTTTTTCCACATCTGAGGGAGTCTAAGGACGCCCATCCGAGTTGGAGGTGTCTTTTGCGTGCAAGCGCATTGCACTTGCTTAGCACATGTTCTGCAGTCTCCGCAGCTTCTGCTCAAAAGCGACATAGGTCTGTTTCAGCTTGACCCATTTTCTTGAGGCGATACCTCATAGGGCAATGTCCTGTTAAGAGGTCGGTTAGGATCCTCAATTCAGATTTGCTGAGTTCTAAGTAGACTTTTGTCCCTTCAAGCGTTCCAGATATAAATATTTTCGCCTGTCGTAGTCCTGGATATGATCTCCTCAACTTTGCTTTGCATATTTTAACTTTATTATTGATTTGACTTTTAGATAAACCAAAAGCCGGTTCAGGTCCAAGAAATGAAGATGCAGATCCTTCTCTAGCGATTTGGTCCGCAGCTTCATTCTCTTGTATTCCTTTGTGCCCTAGCACCCACTTAAGGTTGATCCTGTTGTGTTTAGTTAATTGCTTTAGAGTTTGTTGACAGTCTCAAACTAGTTTGGATTTGACAATGCAGCTGCTGAGAGCATTTATTGCCGCTTGGCTGTCAGAGTTAATGAAGATATTTATTCCTTTCAGGTTTCTTCGAAGACACTTGTAAACGAAGAGTTCTATTGCATGTATTTCAGTTTGAGTCTTTTCCCAAGGCTTTAGAGAACCTATAGTTAGGACCATAAATTCCCACTCCAGTCCCATGTGCTGACTTTGATCCATGTGTAAACCAGATGGATAATTTGTTGTTCAAGTACTGATTGAGTGTCAGTGACCTAAGTCCACTTCAAAGGAATGATCAAATTCGCACCTGGGTTGCATATAATCAACCGATCTTGCTAAAATCACAGGGCTACATTTCTTCAGAATTCCCATGTGACCGGCGAAGTCTCCTTTAAATTGTTTTAAAGGGATGTGTAAGATTCTTAACAAAACTCGTTTAGAGTTATACACTATAAAGAATATGATTTCAGTTTTACAGTTAAAGGAAGCTCATTCAGAACACAACAGTTTTAAAAAATTTCAAATGCCAGATATTTTAACAGAACTTCTCTAGAAGTACCAAACGTCTCTAGGAAGCTTCAATTTTGAAAAAAAACCTAAGAAAAGCAGCTAACGTCTTCAGTTCTTGTTAAGACTTATTTAGAGATCTAAATTCTCAAGTAAAATTGTTTAGAGCCCCAAATTAAAAAAAATACCTTTGCTTCTAGACCAAATAAGAATTGTTACATTTTTAAGAAAGCAAACATATAGCTCTAAACTCTCAAGGAGATTCATCTAGAGCTCCAAAACTTTAAGAGAACTCATCTAGCTTGGCTGGTTTTTGTTTGCCAAAAGAGTTATAGGAGTTACAGGACTATAACATTGGTGTTTCTTCCTTAAAGTTAACTTTAGTCTTAGAAAACCAAAGAAAAAGTACAATATCATGTGGTAGAGACTTTAATCTGACATATGTAGGCCAGATTAAGAGATTAATAACATTTGGCTTAGAAGAACATAAGCTACGTTACATTTTAGATTTTCAATTTTGTCTTGAATATGTGAAGAATGGTTTCACCTTCTTCAGTACATCTAGAAGAAAGAGGATCTTTAGTTCATTTGTTTCAGTACTTCTGGAAGGATCAATCTGTATCCTTCCTTGTTTTATTTGACCAACATAAATTAGAAGCAAAATAGCTTATTTTTTATCTAATCAGTTCCAGTTTAACCCTTTGGGGATCGTTGGAACATATATGTCTCATGAGATTTTGATGTTCTCTGCTGATTTAATTTTAAGCCAAAATATTGTGTGAATTATATATATTGGTATTTTTCGAACATATTTATGTTCTTGGAGAACCTGAATATGTTCTAAAAAATAACTATTTTTGGTTAAAATTCACCCAAGAGGGCACATCAAAATCTTATGGCACATATATGGTCCAGTGGTCTCGAAAGGGTTGCTCTCAAGTGTTTGCTAAATCATTCTAATGATTTTATAAGATGAATTTTAGAATATTATTATCTGTGATCAATAGCTTAAATAGCAAAAGTAACTCCAACTGCAATGAAATCCCTCAAATTTATAAGAGCGAATTTGTTCTGGTTGTAGACACATGTTTAAAGAAGGTTAATTTTGATAATCAAATAAAATCTATTTTTATCGGTTCTTAGTTTATTTCTACTGAGGAGTGTATGCATATGCATTTCTGTATTAAAATTTTGTTTAGGACACCGCTACAGCTAGAGTGTAAAATGCAGTCATTGAATTGATTTGACACGACGTCACTTTAGAATGCATATTTGTAAAAACGAAATGACAAACACAAGCGAATATGTAAGGGGTCGTGCAAATGTCAGAAACTGCAGCAGTTTTATGATTTCCCCTATTAAATGCAACCCCTCTTATATCAATTGCGAATAACTTGTCGTTCGCTACAGTGTTTGATTAGTGTAATATTTTATATGAACTACGCGGTAAAAGCTACATACAGATTGATTAGAAATCATAGAAACAGGAGATTTTAATTACACCTCTTGGTCATCAAGATGAAACTCATCGGTCGAACTCTTCTAGACCTGTATGTACTAAAACCTGATTTGAATTGATGGGATCACACGTGAAAAAATGTCGATTCTCCTATTTAACACGTTTTTAGGAGTACCAAGAATAAAACCATCATAAAAGCATAGTAAACCATAAACACACAAAAAAGTTTTAAAAATAAGTATTACTTCATTTCGTATTTATTAGCTAATTCCAAGCGATGAAATGAAGATATTTTAATGGATACAACACACGTTAGGAAATATAAAAGAGGAATCCTTGAAACTCAACGGGATTTATAAGACGCTTATTGGATGCGATTTATCAGATTCAATAGGAAACAAAGAAAAATCTAAACGTGCGCCCCTATTTTGATTTTCACTGCATTTGAAAGAAGGTCCTCGGATAGTTTAAAGCGTGCCATGGGCCGTGGGGCGAAGAGGGTGAAATTCCTTGCGCTATATTTTAAAGCGTTATCTAGTATCAGTGGCAAAGCTTCCAGAAAAAAGGAAAAAACCAGAATGGGGTTTATCGCGAGCCTGATGTTATATAATATGTTAGGTTAGTTGAACTGAAAGGCGGACCTAGGCGGAGCCTTTTGCATTGCTCGAATATAAGGCCAACCGTCGGGACGCCCGATCTCCTCCAAAGACGCCCAAACTGCTCGGTTACTCCAAACAATATGCAGCCGACTCCAGTCTTTTATATCTTATTCTTGGGAAATTTATCGTTGCTTCTTGATTATGATGTCCAAATGCGAGTCAGACGTTAAATATTTCGTCTTCGGGTACATTTAAAAATTCGGAAAATTTCTCAATTATTTTAGAGGTTTCGTGGAAGGCTTTGTCATATAAATTAGTTCTGATCTGCGGGTGTTTATTCACATGGAGCGAACATTTTCTTTCCTATACTTACTATGAGATGTTAATATTTAATAATGAGTTAAAAAAAACAACAACTATTACAATGAAATAACAATAATGAATGAAATAACAATAAAACTTGTAATTTGTTTTTTTACAAGTTTTCAAAAATATTTCAGTTACGATAACCTCAACAGTTTAAAATTTTTGAATATTTCGTTTAAAATGTTAATTGAACTTAACTGAGGTAAACTTGAAATTTTATTTTTCTTTTCAAATAACTGATATTTGATAATTCTAGATCACTGATACCCAATCTGCGGGTTGTACTCCCCTAGGGGGTTGTGGTGAATTTAATTGAGAGTGGTTGCCTTTATATATGTCAGTTCTCCTCATTCTAAAAAACAAAATCCAACAAAAATGTTTTTTTTTTATTTCACCCGATTTATTATCATAGTAAACTGTTTATTGTTAATTTAATTCTGGAAAATGTTGATTATAACAAAATATTTATCATTAATAACTTACATTTTGAGAGGTTTCCAAATTAAAAAAAAATACCTATAAACATTGTTTATTTTGAAAAAAATAATTTTGAATTTTCCTTTTTTTGAAAATATCTATTTGTTCAATTTTTAAATGTGGAAAAACTTTTTTGGCAAAATATACATTCTCATTTTTTTTAAATTGTAGATATTCTTTTTTTAAATGTTCATTTATTTTTAACATTTTCTTAAGTTGTTTGGATTATTTTTAATTTAAAAATTTTCGTTGTGAATTTTATTTTAAAGAAATTTGACTGTAATGGTAGGTGTCCATTGGGGAGTAAAACTCGCGCAAGTAGCTGTCGAGGTGTTCTTGCAAGTCGACACATGTTTGCAAGCACATGTCCGAGGGTACCAGTGTAACTATCGGAGAGTTTTGTGTCGATAGTAGCACCTCAAGTGTACTCGTATACTAATTCTTTTCACTAGCGAAGAGTTACTTGCAAAAATCGAACTTTGCGAGTTCTCGCAGAAATGTTTTCAAAATGACCAGCAAAAAGGGTGGTTGAAAGATGAAGTTATGAATTTAATCAGCATTTATGAAGAAAATCCCTGGTTATGGGACCAAAAAAATAAAAATTTCAAGTTAAGGGAAAAAAGAAACCAAATTATTTACATTTGGGGATACAGACTACAAACTGGAGTACGAGTCACCTAAATTTAATTTCGTTAATAACGTTTTTTTTTCTTTTCTACTTATTCCTAGTATAATAATATACATATACTTGGCTGATGCTAGAAAACGCAATGTTATTACTATCCGATCCTGAAGAGAAATCGCATCTCTCAGTTTTGTGTCCAATTTGGCTACTGATGGTCCCATTGAATCAATGACAAATTGAAGCTAAACTGCACTTATTTGTACAAATGAGAGTTAAACTTTCTAAAATCGTCTCTCAAATGGCAACTCCTTTTCTAGTACTCTCACGAGACACTCGTGCAAGTTACTCTCCAATGGATACCTACCTTAAGGGCAAATGGCATCTGTGTACAATGGAAATTTTGGTTTACCTGGTCTCTGTTTTTCTCGTCATTCAGGAAATGTGCCCTTAATTAGAGGAATGTAGCCCCCGTGTTTAAAATAAAATTCGTTAGCGGGTTCGGGGGAGAAATTAGCCAATAAATTTCAGATCACGGTTAAAAAATGTCACGAGTTGGCCACAATGTTGTCGCACAATAAAAGCTTTGCTGGCGGACCCCAGTTTTCTATTCTAAGCGTTGTTATCTAAGTTTCATCAATCATGACAAATTTTAATATTGCGGCAACATATTATGAGATACTAAATTCTATACAATATCGTTGACAGCTTGTCGTTTTTCTGCTGTCCATTTAATCATTCAGTTTTCGAACTCACTTTGAGCTTAAAATTAATAATCGGACAATTTTCTGGGTTATAATTTAATAAAATGTAGGATTTAATGCGGAAATAAATCGGGAGCGGGTCGCTGGCGGCAGGGTAGGGCACCTTTTAAATAATTTTCTTTGAAAATCTTTTACACGGTTTTAAACATCTAAGTGACACGCAGCCTGTCCCCTACTTTAATTTAATCCGTCCTTGAATGAGCTAACTTTTCATTTATTTTTGTACTTTGTGACTTTTCTCCTCCTTATTACTTTGCTTCTTCGGAGATTTTTAAGTTTCTTTGATGCCCGCTTTTAAATAGTAGGTAATTATATTTGTTTGTTTTTCTTTAATCTACTTAGCAATTTAAACGCTTTTCGCCGCCTTCAGTTTTACGCCTTATGAAGGGTTATTTATTGCAGACGTAACAAATTAGCTATTAATATAATGGCGATGTAAAAAATTGGATAGCTAATATTTGCTCCCTTCGCATTCCTCGTTGGCTATATGAAAAGAGAAGAATAAAGGGCTAAAAGAGAAAAAGAAAATGTTCCCTGCAGCAATAATAATCCTGTTTAAATCATTGACATTTATTTGAGAAGTTAGCAGGCAGTTATTGCTGCCACAATATACCTTTTAGACGTCAAGAACAGGGCCTAATATTTGGGGACATAAATTTACAAAACACTGCAAAACTGAGTGAAACAGAGCTACAGAGGACATCATAAATATGGGGCCGTAGGAACATTTGTTAAACGTATCTTTTATTTGAAAGAAAATATATCCACTCGGTATTTATCATCGGGCTGGAATGCGTATTATTCCACAAATTATAAGGGTTATTCCACGCCAATGCGCTGATGTTTCATATACCTAACCGCTACAATCGAAACTTTCGTCTCTCAAACAATTCATAATTAATTTTGGTGCATATGAGACTATGGTTTTATAACTCCATGACTCCCCCTAGAAACGTTGAATAGGCAAATTAAGAGAAATATTGTTAGTTCTAAATGAAATCAGTTTTACTCTTTTTAGGGTTCCGTACCTTAGGAGGAAAAAACGGAACCCTTATCGCTCCTCGCGTCCGTCAGAGGTTTTTCTTGAAAGCTAGGAACCTGAAATTTGGCACAACTATGAATCTTGGTAACGGGCACATATATCGCCAATCAACGATTACACAAAAAAAATGAGAATAAAAGTGGGGGTTAAATTGATGCACAAAAAAATCAAGTTTTAATTAATATATCGCGTCAGGTATCATTTAAAAGATTATCATTTAAGGATCCAAAAATATTCAAAGAAACCCTTTTAACAATTTTTAGTTCAGTGCTCTTAATATACAACTCAAAATTTCCAAAAAATGACCCCCTTCTGATATCCCAGGTTTCTAGTAGATATTAGGCCATAGATCATAGATTATAGGAAAACTGCAGATTGTTTTTGATATTGTAAACAGAAGTGATTACTTCTCAAAGCTCTTTGACCTATATAAGCATTAATTCTTATACAATAAAAAATATTGGTTACGCGAATCATAAGTGGACATAGATAGCCACACTGATGTTTAATCAGTACGTTAAGAAAAACATGAATTATCCCCCCGGTTTATAGATGGATCAAAGATGACACATGGACTGGAGTGGGAATTTATGGCTCTAACTATAGGTTAGGTAAACTATAGGTTACCTGTCTTTCAAAAAATACATGTAAGAGAATTCTGCGCTTACGAGTGCCTTCGAAGAAACCTGAAAGGAACAAAGATCTATTTTAACTATGACAACCAAGTGGCAAAAAAGGTTCTCACTAGTTGCATTGTCAAATCCAAACTAGTTTGGGACAGTCAACAAACCCTAAAGCAACTGGCTAAACACAATAGGATCCAACTTAAGTGGGTGCCATGGCACAAAGGAATACAAGGGAATGAAGCTGCCGATCAACTCGCTAGAGAAGGATCTGCATCGTCATTTCTTGGACCTGAATTGGCTTTTGATTTTTCTAAAGGTCAAATCAACAATGTCGTCAAAAAATGGGAAGCAAAGTCAAGAATTTCCCACTGGAGCTCATATCCAGGTCTACGACAAGCGAAAAGATTCATATCTAGAACGCTTGAAAAGACAAAGGTCTTAGAACTCAACAAATCCGAATTGACGATACTAACCTTAACAGGACATTGTCCTATGAGGTAGCACCTCAAGAAAATGGGTTAAGCTGAAACAGACCTACGTCGCTTTTGCGCAGAAGCTGCGGAGACTGCAGAACATGTGCGATACGCTTGCTCGCAAAAGTCACGTCCAACACGGACAGGCGCTCTTAAACACCTCAGATGTAGAAAAACTCAATCCCAGGTCTATAATAAATTTCTACAAGAGTTTGAACCTGGGAAATATATAGATCAGGGTATGCACAAAAGATCTTCTTAGTTCGAGGAGCGAGGTGGACGAAAAGAAACACGAAACGACCCATATATAATCTAATCTACGCGAATCATATGTATATTTTAGGAGTTATTACAGGTTTATTAATTACGCGTAAATATTCTAACTGCGGCAGATCAGCCGATGTACAATGCACCAAACACCAGAGCCAGCCAGCTGAGCGGAGATATTGCGACCGAACGTAAAGCGTGTATTACTCATTGTGAATAGTGAATAGGCATGTAAATACTTTTAATTTGATCGATTGATATTGGTGTTATACTTATTATGACAACAGCTAGTTCCAGTTGAATAAATGTTGCGATCGACTGTATAAAAAAGTATCTGTTTGTAAATAGACAATTCATTTATTTTTCAGTAATTACACAATTTGGATGATGTTACATAAACAAAAAATAAAGTAGTACATAGTATTGTTAGTATGGAACCCTAATTGTGCGAGTTCAACTCGCTCTTGGAGAACTTTTTTTTTATTGCAGGATGTTTATTTTAAAATAAAATTCCATACACAGTGAGACCCCGCTTAACGCTGCTCTGTTTAGCACTGTTTCGGTTTAACGCTTTTTTATTGGAATAGTGGGATTCCCTGAAAATTGCACGCATCATTAGGTTTCCTCTAATACTAAAGTATATACAACGTACATTATATTTTTTTTTTGAATGAGGTAATAAAAAAATGTTTGAAATAAGTGTGGAAAAACGTTTGGTCAGATCTACACGAAGACGATGGCAGTAGAAAATCTGTTGTTGATATGAATGAAATAGTCGAATTAGCGAATCAAACAGGTTTAGGAATGGAGAAGATTTCAAAAAAAAATTAATGATGAGCTCAAGGAAATAGTGAATCAAGAAGAACATAAAAATATTGAAAAATGTGATTCTGAAGAAAAGCAAAAAATAAACTGTCAAGGTCATTTCTAAAAACCAGTTTAGCTACAGAAATTAAGAAATAATTTATTGAAAATGAAGCAGAATTTGATAGGAGTTCAAAGGCAAGACGGAGTGCCAACTTCTTATGGGGCGTAAAAGAAAATTACAAATGACATAAGGCAGCTTCTTGATAAAAAAACAAAAAAATTGGAAAAGCAGAATATGAATGATCCAAATATAAATGGCGACTTACTTTTTATACCCGTTTTCCCTAACCCCATTATTTACATAAAGAGATGACCTCGTTTAACGCTGTTTCGTATAACACTCTATTTGGTTGGAACGTAATCCCCTCGTTAAACGAGGTATTACTGTATACCAAATAAGGTTATATGGTTATATGAAGTGCCAGATTAACCAAATAAATAAGCTTCATAATTTGAAAGAGACTTTGTTATTTAATTTAGTTTCGTTTCGTTAGGAAAACACTTGGTGTTGCAGTACATTTTGTATATCTCATAAATATGAATTATCAAAGAAACGAAAATAACAATGAAATGAAATAGTTTTTTTTTCAAATGAAGACCCTCTTCTCTCCGCCTCTAATGAGAGATAGAAAGAGAAAAGTCTCTCTTCTCTTCTCCCCTACTATATCTCTTTTTTCTCCCCCCTCTCTCTCTATCTCTCACGTCTCTCGCTTCTCTCTCTCTCTCTCTCTCTCTCTCTCCCCTCTCTCCCTCCCTCTCACTCTCTCTCACTCTCTCTCTCCCTCTCTCTCTCTCTCTCTCTCTCTCTCTCTCTCTCTCTCTCTCTCTCTCTCTCTCTCTCTCTCTCTCTCTCTCTCTCTTTGAGATGATAGACGTTTGTGTCTTGCTCCAAAATTTCAAATCGCAATATTGCAATTTACAAAAATCTAAATCTCAGGCGCTTGTGTATGTATTAAAGCTCCAAATTGCAGAAGTCTTTCTTCAAACTCCAGAGCGTTTCTTTGGTTTTCCCATACTTTGAGATGGCAGACGTTTGTGTCTTGCTCCAAAATTTCTAATCGCAATATTGCAATTTGCAAGAATCTAGATCTCAGGAGCTTGTGTATGTATTGAAGCCCCAAAGGACAGAAGCCTTTCTTCAAACTCCAGAGCGTTTCTTAGGTGTTTGTGTCATCTACAAATCCTTCAGGTTATTGACGATTGTGTTATCCTTAGTACTCCAGAAGGCAGGTTCACATGGTCTTCTTCAAAATCTCCTGATGGCTTGTATTTTGCTTAAAACTGCAGAATGCAAGTTCCTTTGTTTTCTTCTTTACAATTTGAAAGTCCAATGTCTTTGATCAAAATTTCAGATCGCTGTTGACGTTTGTATCTTTCTCTGGAATTACAGATCGCATATTCCTTTATCTTTACCCAAAACTCCAGATAACCGCTTGTATTTTCCTTAAAATTCTAGAAAACAAATTCCTACGTATTCTTCCAAAATTTCAGATAGCAGGACTTGTTTTCCTCCAAAAGTTCAGATCACAGGCGCTTGTCTCTTCTCCCAATACTTCAGATTATAAGCCAGTGGTCTCCAATCCTATGCCTTTTTTTTTTAGTCATAAAGAGTGATGGAGCTATTGGCGAAAATCCTAAATATCGACTTTTTTAATCGGCATTTATTTTCGGATAGCTGCACTACTGAAACAAATAAATGACGCTCGCCTCGTATTCTACGAGGGTAAATCAAATATGAACCGGAATTTCTATCATGCCGCCATGAGGGCGTCGGGAGTGTGCGCATACTCTTACACCTGTTAGATGGGGATATCACGTGACTTCCTGCGCTCACGTCCATGAGAGCAGGAATTCCGTTCTCGCCGTTCGTCAGTTGTAAATAATAAGTGAGCAAGAGCTTCATCCGCACGTTGCGCAGCGCATTATTATTAAATTTCTTGCAGTTGAAGGTGTAAAGCCCGCCGAAATTCTTCGTAGACTAGAGGCACAGTTTGGGGATACTTGTTTGAAGAAAACTCGAGTCTGTGTGTGAGTGGCCAGTTTAAGAGAGGCGCATCCAAGGGACGTTCATCAGTTTCTCAACAACGTTGGGTGGCTGAATGAATGACCAAGGACACCTCAATCACGGGGATAGCACAATGGGCCCGGAAAGGGTGGCCTAAGTGCTGGCCTAAACTTTAGGCAACCCACAACGAATTCAGAATCCAGAATAATTCGAGTCTATGAATAGCACAAAAAATTTTTGGAAGGACGAACAAAAGTTGAAAATAAACCCCATGACCGTCGTTCTTGGACCAGTGTAGTGTGACTGCGGACAAGATTAACGCTGTTCAACGCCTTTTGGAAGGTGATCGTTGTTTAACTGTTGGTGAAATTGCAGCTCAAATAGGGAGTGCTCAATCCATCATTTTAGATGAGCTGGGGTTTCGAAAATTTTCTGCCAGGTGAGTACCTAGTCTTTTGTCTGAAGAACAGAAACAACGTCTGGAGATTTGTCACCGCCATCTTGGACGTTTTCAACGTGAAGGTGATGGTTTTTTGTAACGTATCGTTACGTGTGATGAGACTTGGATTCACCATTACACCCCTGAATCCAAACAAGCAAGCATGGACTGGAGAAGAAAGGGGGAAAGTGCACATGTCAAGCCAAAAACTCGCCTCTCAGCTGGAAAGGTTCTTGCGACGGTGTTTTGAGATTTTAAAGGAGTTGCGCAGGTAGATTTTCTGCATGAACGTCGTACGGTTAACCTACTACTGCCAGCTATCGGATAAAGCAAAACGTGCATATCGACGGAAGAGGCGCGAATTTTTACTTCAAGACAATGCCCGCCCCCACTCAGCCAATCTGACACATCAACAATTAGAGAAAATACATTGGGCAACATAAGACCACTTTCCTTATAATCCCGACTTATCACCATGCGATTATCATATGTTTCGGCCTCTGAAAGAAGCTCTAGAAGGTAACCGATTCCATGATGATGCTGCTGTTGAGACATTTGTGCGCAATTGGCTGCAAACACGCCCCACTTCTTTTTATGAGGAGGCATTAAAAAACTCCCAATCCGTTAGGAAAAATGCATAACAAAATCAGGAGATTATGTAGAAAAATAGTTAATAACTTTTATAGATGTATCTATGTACTATTTAAAATTTTAAAAACAAATTCCGGCTCTTATTTGATTTACCCTTTTACATTGTCCTCTTGGGCACAACAAGTTTGGAGTCCCCTGTTAAAAACGCCTATATTCCTGAAAACTTCGGAAAGCATATTTCTTTTACTTCCTCAAATTTTAGGGCGCAAGTTACTTCGTTTCTTCTAAAACCTGTGATTTCTGTGTCTTCCTCCAAAATTCTAGATGGCAGCTTCTTTCCATCTCTTCCAAAATTCTATATTTTTGTTAAAACTCCACAGTGCAGGATTTTTTATTCTTCCAAAACTCCAGAGCGCAGGTACTTGTGTCTTTTTTCAGTCCTTCAGATTACAGGCGCTTGTTCCTTAAAACTCCAAAGAACAGGTTGCTTTGTCTTTTTCCAACTTTCCAAATCTTAGACTCTTGTGTTTTTCCCAAAACTTCAGAGTGCAAATAAATTCTTTCGTTTTCTTGCAAAACTTCAAATCGCAGTCGCTTGTGTCTTCTTCAAAAATTTCACATCGAAGGCGCTTATGTCTTCTTTCAATCCTCCAGATTACAAGTTGATAGCGTAGGTACCCTTTTGGGTTTGCCCAAACTCAGCGGTGTAAACATCGTTTTAGCTTAACGATGTTTATACCGTTGAGTTTCGGCAAACCAACCTACGGTATCAACTTGTAATCTGGAGGATTGGAAGAAGATATAAGCGCATATTTTTAAAAACTCTTGGGATAATTACACTCTAATGAATGACAAGATGTTTACGAAAACTTGGAAGCAATTCAAATTAAGAACAAAGCTGGCGTAATTATCTGATCAGGATAATTGTTAATAGCATTTATCAGACCGGACCTTAATTATCCTTGCTAAGGAGATTCTATGAAATTCATTGGGGTGTAATTGAATCTTAATGAGCGTGCTTAGTGAATTATTATAAAAGGAGTGGTTCGTTCAAGCTGAAGGAAAGGTGGACCGAGTAGCCTTCTTTAGAGCGACTGCTGTCGATCACGGACGCCTGCCATCGGGGGTGAATTGAGTAGCTTTCTATCGGCGGCCTCCGCAGCTCACAAAATTATCACCACAGTAATGTTCACTAAAAGACGGCGGTCAAAGGAACGAAAGTTTCGGAACCGCGTTAAACTACCAAAGAACCATGATGATGAAGCTGAAGGCAGTTCCTGGTCAGTTGGCAGACCGCACCAAGACAGCAGCCCGAAAAAATTCAACATCACCAGCTCGACGCTCCATTTGCCTAACGATTGTGATTTAGTTTCGACGATTGATTGAGAACTCCGAAAAGTGCTTGTTGTGAATCCCAGGTGTCAAAAAACATAATGGATTTTTCCTCCGTGTATTTTATTTTTGTGAATACCAGTGACCAGAGACCTAGCGGCATCAAAATGCATAAGTCATCTTCCAATTTTCAAGAACGCAGGCGTTTGTGTTTTCATCAAATCTCCAGAACGTAGACTTTTTCATTTTCTTCATGTCACAGTAACTTGCGCCTTCCTTCAAAATTCTATATCGCATGCGCTTGTGTCTTCTAATTCTCCAGATTACAGGCGCTTGTGCCAACTCCCAGTCCTTGTGGATTTCTTAAAACTCCAAAGAGCTTGTTCTGTCTTCTTTTAAAATTCCAGGTCTCAGGCTCTTGGGGTACCCCCATAACTCTAGAGCGCACCCCTATAACTCAGAAGCGCACCTCCATAATTCTAGAGCGCACCCCGATAACTCTAAAGCGCACTCCCATAACTCTAAAGCGGAAAACTTTACATCAGTAGCTTGCGTCTTTCTCCAGAATTTTAGATCTCAGGGTCTTGTGCCTTCTTCCAATCCTTCAGATACAGGGGCTTGTATCTTCTTCCAATTCTCATCATCGTAGGCACTTGTGTTGTCTTCCATGGTACTAGATGACAAGCGCTTATGCTTAAAAACTCTAACTTCATTTTTTTTAGAAAACTCCAGCTTGTAGGTGCTTGCCTCTCCTGCTAACACTCAAGACAAGACGCGAATGTGGTTTTCTAAAGTATAAGTCCCAGATCCAAAATCACGTAGATATGTGTCTTCTTCCAAATCTACTGTGTCATCATGTAAATTTATCTGGCCACTCACGTCATCTTGTCGGAAAAATCCCTTCGTTAGTATCGGAAATAAGTAGCTCATAAAATTTAAAATCTAGACCAAATACACTCTGTTAAAAAACTGACTAGGTATCAGTAAGTCTTTGATCTTCAATACAGAAACTGTGTCATGCTGCAGGGTAAACTTCAACAGAAGGTCAAAGACAGTGAGCGGGAAACCATATAAGTTTATTCTTCACTGTGGCTGTGGCACGAGGTCGCACGATCTTCGTGGCCAAGACACCTTGCTATTTCAGGAAGTGTACCAGAAATTGCAAATTTAATGTGTTGTGAATGTAAAGTTGCATTTTGTTACATTTTTTGGTTACATATTCCAATTGTTGATCGTTTTAACTGCTGAAGAAGTGTCACTACTGAAATACGGATATGAGATACAAATCAGATGGGATGGTGGATGCGCCTTCAACAGAAAAACTGGTCTGCAGGTTACTTCATCTGTTGAAGCTGACCAAATTACAACAGGTGTGTGGGGGTTAATGTCATATTTTCTGTTTAAACTAATCATAAACTGAAATTTTTTAAAACGACATCACTCCTGCATATTACACAGGAGCAAACGAGTGGCAATACACCCCAATCTAGTGATAAATGACCGCGGACGGTCGACATCCGGGATTTATTCGAGTTTGATATGCATTTCCAGCGGCGAAGAAATACCGGTGGCACTTTACCTGTGTGATACAAATATCCGCTGAATGTTTACGAGTTTACGACACAGGTGTTAGTTTGATCACGGAGGCGTGGTGCAGCAAAGCCACGCCAACAGGTTGGGTTAAACGCCTTGTATCCCCACTCGACCCGCTGAGCTAAAAACTAGCAGGAACATTTCACACATTTAGAGCACTGCTCCTGCTGTTGTCCTTGATGTTCTTCGGTCGCGGCAGTGCTCTTGAGTGTATATTGTTCCGAAATATGAGTCACGTATTTTTACTAGTAATAAAGTCAGGTGCAAGCAGGAGTTAGAGCCCCTGCACTATTCAAATTTTATCTGCAGGAATTATCAAGACTTTTACAATGAAAATTAGAAAGCTGCTAATCTCTATGGTAACCTTATCACTACAGCTGACAGCTATATCAGGCATAACAATAAACTTTAATTTATTTACAGTAATGTAGGAACTATTTCAATATAGTCTTGGTTCCAAGTTTCTATTCATTTAAGGGAACCGATTCGTCACTAGATACCTAAGCGCTTTCATCGGGCTTACTGCCCTTAGACACTTTCACATAATGGCTCTCACCCCATACATCTGAAAATTTTACCTATCTATCAATGCTAATGGGTAAAATAAAAAGGAGTAAAATTATTTTCTTTTTTTTTTTAAATTTGATTTAGAGCAAAAGAAGTTGTTCAGAAATGTCTACCAATTTCTTCCATTTACGATTTTAAATATTGATATTTTGAGCTAACATGTCGAAATTTTGACTTTCCATAAAAAATTTATCTAGACATTTCGAAGTTTTTGTTACCTTTAATTCCCACATTTTGACTTTGAACTCGAAATTTCGAATTCAAACTCAAAATTTCGACTTTAAACTTGAAATGCCTTTTATGGTCACCAAATTTCGATTTTAAAATCCATATTTCAACTCTGTTTCGACGTTAATACCAAAATTTTGATTTTAGAATTTAGACTTTTAATTGCATTTTAACGCTAAATAATCAATAACTAATTTTTAGATAAATTTTGTACTGTTTAATTTTAGAAAAAATAATTTAGATTTTTTCAGTAAATGAAAACTATTGAACAATTTCTGAATAAAAAATTACATTTGAGAATCATTTTTTTTAATTTGGCAATAATTTTTATTTATTTGATCAATTTAAAGAGTTTTTCCAAACAATGCGGTAGAAAATTTCTCTAAAAATTAGTTATTAGTTATTAGTAATTTAAATTTAAAATTACAAGATATTTTTTGGAAATTGGGAAGTATTTTCGACTTGAATTCCTACAATTTCGAATGCACAAAACTAATTTATTAGATTTAGAAGTTGGAACCAAAGACTGGTTTCGATCTCACAGTTTGGCATGCTCAGCTCAACTGCTGACAAATTAAAAATGGATGGCCTTTTTCCTTATAGTTTCTAAGTATAGCGTCACCTAGCGGCTTGTGAAAGAAACTGGGGAGTAGCTCCAATAGCTAATAAAATATACAACTTACAGGGGACTAACTAATGAGGTCTAAATCGTATTATGTTGCCCGACTTTCTACCCCAAATTTCCCCTTTAATCTCAAAGCTAAACTTCCAAAACTATTTTTTAAACTTCCAAGTTGTTTCCCACATTTCGACTCGAAAAACTTTGAAGTATTTCAAATTTAAAAGCAAAATTTTCTAGTTTAAACGTGAAATTTCGACTGGAAATTTAGGTTCTATTCTTAAAATTTCGATTTTAAATTTAGCACTTTATATTTTTTATGGTGGAACGAACTGGTCCTTGGTTATCTTTAAAAATTGAAATACAAAACTTATCCCCTGAAACCAAGAAAGATTAAAAAACACAACAAAGGTTGCTCTAACGCGTTTCGACAGCCAAGCTATCACCTTCGAAGATATAGTGTTTTCTCGTTTATCTGATTCCGATTTGTCCAACTGTTATCTCAAAATTTTTAAAGACATTTTTCAAATTTCGATTCCTTTCCAAAATTTCTAATTTAGTCTCGAAAATAATAAAAATTATAAAATGTTAACTCACAATTTTGAGAAAAAACTTGACATTTATGAAATAACGACCAAACTTTTTTTTAGTTTTTTGTTTTCATGAATATCAATTTTATCTTAAAATTTGGCTTTTTTGTAAACATTTTTTAGTTAGCACTCAAGTTTTATTGATATATTATTTTAATTTTCCGTAAACGACATTTCCATTTTTTTCTTCTTTTGTTTGCAAAATTGGAACTTGATTGATGACTTTTTTTATATTTCAAAGAGTTTTTTTTGAATATTTATCATAATTTTGGTGGAACGGACTGATCCTTGGTTATCTTCAAAAATTGAAATAGAAATCTTGTCCTCTGAAACCAAAAAAGAATAAAAAGCACAACAAAGGTTGCTCTAATGCGTTTCGATTGCCCAGCTATCATCTTCAGAGAGATACTAATACCTAATCCTAAAATGTACCCTTATATACTAAGAATATTCACTTCGTGCATGATCGACCGCATCCGAACGCGCAAGCGCATCTAATCATACACATCGTAGTGTCACAATTCCTTATCTATCACCCTTAACTATTTTTAACAGAGATGAGTGGCCTAAAGGCAGCACAACCATTCATAAGGTTATATCCAGCCTTATGGATGGCCAGGCTTTCACAAGCATTTAACATAGAATTCTTATTTACTAGTCTTAACAGTTTAATATTATTATCAATCCTATGATCTAATTCAAAAGCATGTCGAGTCATACTTGACTTCTCAGTTCTTCCGTACCTCAAATGAGCCAAATGCTCTTTCAGTCGGATTTTAAGAGATCGGCTAGTCTGCCCGACATACTTTTGAGGACAATCTTTGAACTCTCGAGATTTTTTTCCCGATTGCAAGTTTTGTCGGTTTCAACCTGAGCATTTCGACTTTAAACTAAACATCTCAATTTAAACCTTTGTTGATTTTAAGCCCAGGATTTCGATTTTAATCTCGAAACTCAACATTTTTACCAATTTTCTTGAAATTTAGATCACTTTTTAACTTAAAATTGGTTTGAAAAAATAATAATTTAATATAAATTAAAGTTAAATTAACTTTTGTTTCTGGACTTAATACAAAATTTTAGTTTGACTACAGATTTCAATTTTTTAAACGCGAAATTTTGACTTGAGGCTCAAAATTTTGGGAAATGTTTTATTTTTCTCAAAATTTTCATTTTGAACTCAAAATGTTAGATTTCCAGCTCAAAATTTCGGATTTTTCTGAAAAATGACTTACAGAAATATCGAGTTTTATCTTTGACTTCAACCTACACATCATCCCCTGGTTAAGGTTTTCTTCCCGAACTGACGATACGGAAAGGGTGGCAGAGGCTTTCGCCATCACTTGTGGACTAACGCAATTGGTTGGGGAACCCACAAGAATTTCTGATGTAATTACCCATCAACCTAATCTACTCGACCTCTTCCTTACAAATTCTCCAAAATCATATAAAATCACTGTGACATCACCGCTCAGAAATTCCGATCACAACCTTGTAGCAGCCTCTCGCTCGCTTCTTACACCACCTTCTTCTCAGAGACAACCCCGGAGGTTTTGGCACTTTAATTTTACAAACTGGGAAGAATTAGAAGACTTCTTTGCATTTTTCCCACGGAACGAAGTCTGCTTTTACTCAGACAATCCTTCCTCACTCGGCGAATGCATCACTGAAACTATCCTGGTTGGTAGGAAATGCTCAATTCCCTATTCCCAAAAGAAGTCTGCTTCCAGTAAACTTTGATTCAGCAAAAAATGTGCTTGGGCTGTCTCCTGCAAAAGCGCTCATATCGTCGTTGGCGAAATAATCCCTCAGTCGAGACTCGGATCACCTGTGCAAATGCACGAAATTTTTGTAAACAGGTTATTGATGAGGAAAAAGTGATTTCGATCGTAAAATGCGCCAGAGGCTTATCAACTCTCCGAACGGTTCCAGGTCCTTTTGCGGATTTGCAAAGTCGATTGGTAAGAATTTTACATCTTCAAATTTTCCACCTTTACTTGATGACAACAACATTGCGACTACTTCTAACGAAAAGGCTGACATGCTAGCCTTAATGTTTGCTGAAGATTCCAATCTTGATTCTTGAAACGCGGAACCTCCTATTCTTCCTAAGGTTGGCACTTCGATGCCTAAAGTTGGTTTCAGACAACGCACAGTCAGGAAGATTCTCCTCCAGCTTGACACATCGAAAGCTTCCGGCCTGGATGGTATCCCTGCTATTGTTTTTAAGAAGTGCGCTCCAGAGTTGACTACTGTCCTAAGCAAATTGTTCATACTCTCTTAAGGCAAAGTTGTATTCCCTAATATCTGGAAATCCGCTAGGGTGGAGCCTGTTCCCAAAAGAGAAAAAAGGGAATTTGGCTAACAACTATTGTCCTATACCTTTGTTGCCCGCTATATCTTAAGTGATGGAAAAATAATCAAATTTTTATATTAGTTGTTTATGAAGAAAGAATTTTTAAAAGAAAAATTAAAACTTTAGGAAATAGACGAGATTTAAGAAAATAGTGGAGGTTTTCAGGAAATAAAGGGTCAGATTTTCAGGTATTTTGAAGTTTCGGTAAAGGAGAATTGGGAGAAAAAAATGATAATTTAGAAAAGTGGATAAATTTAGAGAAAAAAGTTGTATTCTTCAAAAACAACAACGAAATTTGAACGAATTTTGAAATTTTCTCGAAAAGTCAAATAAATTGTAAGAGAAACAAAACAAATTGCGGGGAAACAGGAAATTTTGATGAAAAAAATAAAATTTCGAACGGAAGGAATCGAAATAATAATAAATAACAATAATACACAAGGTTGCAGATACAACTGGAGTTAACAGAAATAGAAAAAAAAAAGACGAAATTAAAAAAAAAAAATTGGAAACAAAAACGAATTGGAAAAATGAGATTACTAGGAGATTAAGGGCCAACCTTTGAGATACGTCGAAATTTCGGAAATGACCAATGTTTAGAAAAGTATCGGCATTTCAAGGAAAAGATGAATTTCGAGAAAAAATCGAAAATTTTAAAAACAAAAACGAATTTAAAATAGAATCCATCACTTCAACATCTGGATTCTCAAATATCTGAATGAGAATAGAATCATCTCGGACAGGCGATACGGTTTCAGACAACAACGCTTAACTGACGATCTACTGTCATATGTTACTCATATCTGTAACTCAGCTATGGAAAAACATGGTGAGGCTAGGATTGTGGTATTGGATATCTCAAAGACCTTCGACAGAGTCTGGCACCGATCTCTTCTCACCAAATTGATATCCTATGGTCTTCCTCCTGGACTCTGTCATTTGATATCCAGTTTTCTTGCCGACAGGTCTATTCAGGCAGTCGTCGATGGCATTTCATTCAAGACATTTGCGATTAATGCAGGGGTGCCTCAGGGGTCCTGTCTCCTACTCTGTTTCTGTTATACATAAACGATCTCTTGGCTTCAGCTTCCAATCCAATATACAATTACGCATATGATAGTAGCCTGGTGCCATCTTTTTTCTCCAACAAGACATTCATCGCTGCTTCAGGTCAACTAAGGCAGATACAGATGGTTAATCGAGATTTCGAAATCATTCTGGATTGGAGTAAGAAAAATCTAGTCGACTTCAAGGTCTCAAAAACTTAGGCCGCGGTTTTCTCTAAGAAATCCTCAAGGGATAATGCAACAAACATACTCATGGACGGTAAAAGCCTCCCATTGAAATTTAATCTGTCTATTCCAAGAGTCAATGCGATGGGATGGGATTTAGCCTGTTTATGGGAGCACTAACTTCTCTTGGGACGATCATGTGCGCGCCATTGCCAAATCCTCCTCTCAGAAGCAAAGCTTGCTTTTCAGAGCTAAAAAGTATTTCACATCTCATCAGCTATTCACACTATACAAGGCTCAAATTAGATCAACATTAGAATACTGTTCTCATATTTGGAGTTCAGCCCCAAAGCACACTTTAGCTCTTTTGGTTTTAATTCAAAGAAGAGCGATTCACCTAATTAATGACGAAAGTTTCAACGATTCTCTCGAAACACTAGAGCGCAAGCGGACAGTTGGTGACTTGTCTCTTTTCTAAAAGTACTAGCATGGAGATGCTCGCAGGAACTAATAGAATTGATCCCCCAAAGGGCTAGATTTTCGAGGCATACAAGACAGTCGGAGGCAGCAAATTCCTGTGCGGTTCAGCTTGACACAGTGAGGACTTTTGTCTACGGAGGCTCTTTTTTCTACAGAATTTCCAAGCTATGGAACTCGTTACCGAACGGAATTTCCCCCAAAAATTACAACCTATCCTTCTTTAAATGGGCGGTTCATCACCATTTATCCTTGTTTCCGCATCCTACTCTCGGTGCTTTGAAGGCATAATAGGATTGCCCTTTGCGAGTAGATTGAACGTTAAAAAAAATGTATGGATATTCCTGTAAAAGTTTTATAAAATCAAGTTTGCAAATTGTTACTTTGGCCTTTAAATTTCGACACTTTTTCAAAAAAATTCCAATTTTTCGCAACAATTTTTTTTTGGTAAATTTTGGGATATATATATATATATATATATACTCGGTTTTCTTTAATGTAAACGTTGAGCTGAAAATTAATGAATTTTGAGTTTTTACTCCAAATATTGTTATTTTCCAGAAAATTCTGGTGTAAAAGTAACATTTTTATTTTTCCTTAAACTTCGACTTTATTTTGACGTTTTCCTCAAAATATCGAACTTAAACTTGCATTTTTTATGTTCATATGATACATATATTACATAACTTATTCATTTGCATTGAACATTAAATTCAAAATTTTGACTTTTTCTCGATGTTTGAATTTGTTTCTTCTGAAATTTCAAAATTTACTTTAAAAGTTTCGATTTGAATCGCGAATGTCGAGAAAAAGTCAAATTCAGGTTATTCCTGATGGGCAAAAATGCTAATTTTGGGTGTCGTACAACTGAAGCGAGAAGAAGGAAGGGTGGCAGCTTGTAATTGGGCTGTTTAGGGGACAACGGCAAGCGGAAAGGAATGCGAAGACTAACGAATTCCACACGCTTTGATATTGTTTTATATTGGTAATTTATTGTATTGCTTTGTTGTAGATGTCACGAGATTAAATTTCAGTTGAAAAGGCCCATTAAAACAAACAGAGCTATAAAATCGTGTAATTTACTGTATATTTGTTGCTAAATCTTGCCGTAATTGATTTGACGAGAGCGGTTAGCTGGCTAATTCGCTATTAAAATGATTACGCGCAATCTAAACTAGATGGAAAGCAACTGCGGTGCATATTAAATCCTAACAGGAGGAACACGTGTTAAACCAATTAAACTTACAGAATAGGTGTACGCGGTCAGGATAACTCCCCAACATCAACATAGTATCGCGCCATGAAATTGTTCACTGAACCCTGAAACATATCATCTCTGCTGATAATCTGATTTCTGGAATTCAGAAAATATCTTTTTCTACTTATCTGAAAATAAAATCAAATTACTAAAACTTAAAGATGCATGGATATTTAAAGTTAGAAAAGTCGATATTTCCAAAAAAGAAATCAAATTTTTGAGTGTAAAAATTAAAATTCTTTTAAAAAAATAAAAAGTGTATCCTTAAAAATACATATTTTGAGAACAGCCGAAACATCGAAAAAAAAAAAAAGAAATTTTGACATTTATCTCGAAACATTAACTCTTTGAAATTTTGATTTTTCGATCTATTTTTTCAAACATTTTGACTTGAAACTCAAAATTTAAACGTTTTTCTTGACATTTCGATATTTAAAAATGTCTTAAAATGTTCATTTTCCCCGAAATTTCGTCGTTTCTGAAAGCTTCGCTTATATCTTAAAAAAATACCTCGAAATTTAGGATTTAAAAGTCGACATTTCGCCATGAAATTAGATAAACAAGTAGTGAGCATGTTTAAAAACGTTTGAATATTGGGAAGAATTAATAATTGCTACAAATTTGAAGAAACGATAATCTTTTAAATACTGCTTTAAATTTAGAGAAAAAATTATTTGTTTGAAAACCAAGATTTTTTTCAGAAAGCTTCAGATTTCAGCTCGAAATTTCTACTTTTAGCAAGATGTTTTTCTCAAAATGTTTACAATTACCTTAAAACATACTTTCGACTTTATTATTTATTATTTCGACTTTAGACTCTAGATTTTTCGTCGTTAAATTTAAAGTTTTAATTTTTATTTAGAAATTTAAATATTTTTTTTTCAAAATCCAATTTTATTCCGAAAATTTCGACCTACTTCTTGAAATTGCAAGTTTTCGGTAAAATAGTTGACATTGATAAGTTAAAGCTCGAGCCCTGGTTTTAAGTTAAAAATTGAAAATGGACTTTTTGGAAAAGAGTGGAAATTTTGAAAAACTAGAAATCAAAAGAAAATTATTTAAATTTTTAAAAACAAATGATAGAATATTTAAAGAAGTAAAAATGCCAAGAATCTAAATTTATAGAGTGTTCAAGTATTACGTTAGGAAATTAAGACAGTGGAAGAGTTCAGATTTTTCTTATTCTTGCTGACAAATGGGACAGGGAGGATATTATAAATCTTAGGTAAGATAAACACTGATGGGTAAAATATATATTAAGGGACATTCTTTTTAGTTGACGTATACTTTTGTTTGTAGGTGTATCTTTGTTTTTTTGTGATAAAATATATTTTGAGGTACGTTGTCACAAAAGTTACTTTTGGTTTTTGGACCACTTTATTGTTTAGTTGGCAAAAATTAAGCTTTTACAATTTTAACAATTTAAATTGAATACCGAAATTCAAATTTAGAGAGCTGTCAAAATTTCGAGAAACTTCTAAATACATTTAGACATTTCGACTCCTTATCAAGAAAAAAAGTGAAAATTGATAGAATTTTCAAAGAAAAAATCAAAATTGCAAGAATAAACTAGGAGTTTGGAAAAGATACTCGAATTTAAAAAAAATTTGATATTTTGATTTAAAACTCGAGACGAATTTGCTGCACTTAAAAGTAAAAGTTTGCAAAAATTAGTTTTGGTTCAGTGGTCTTTGGTGATTTTCAAAAATTGAAATACAAATCTTGTCCCCTGAAACCAAGAGTATCTCTCTGAAGATGATAGCTTGGCTATCGAAACGCATTAGAGCAACCTTTGATGTGTTTTTTAATCTTTCTTGGTTTCAGGGGACAAGATTTGTATGTCAAAAATTAGTTGAAAATTGATTGCAAGCTTAAACCCAAAATGTCAAAAAAATCAATATTTAAAAGAGAGTAAACATAGTTTAAAGATTTAATAAATAAATATCGGTTATAGGTGTAACCTTTAGGGTTTTAATAATAAAAAAAAATATATTAATATGTTCCACTATACCCTCCTTACCTTAGAGTCTCTCCTTAGCCCATAGGGCAACTTTTAATTATTCTGGGTACAAAAAACTGAGAATCAAAACATATTTAAATGTTAAAACTTTGATGCTATTGACGGATCTTTTGAATAATAATAATTTAGAGGATTAGAGGGAGGCAATCTAAAATGTAGACGTAGAATTTGCACCTGTGGCGTAGATTTCCTTCTTCTTGAATTACAAGCGCCGATAGCATATTTTTCTGAGCTTCTCCGGGCGAATAATGTATTCCGGATAAAATATTCGAGTCTCATTCGCCCTAAAAGGCGCCTTACCCTATTATTACAATCGGATGACCTCTTTGCGGAGATAGATTACCAACCCTTGAGGCGGCCTTTTTTAAATTTTCGCGTAAGGGTCTTTTAATCCTCGGTGGAGGTGTTCGTTATTAACTTTTTCTTTGAGCGAATTAAGTTAATAAGCGATTTATGATGGCAAATCAAAAATATATACTTTCAGCTTAGTGATTTATGACGCGAGATACCGAATAAACAAATAGAATTGACAAATTAATTGAGTGGTGTAGATAAATCACGTATCTATTAAAACAATTAAAAACTGGTCAAAAACAACATTTGAATTGAGAGTGGGATAGGTTATTTTGTGATGAAGCATGTCGCGACAGTGGCAACTAGGTGACACGATAGATAAATCATTTGTAATTCTGTCAGGCTGATGAATGTGGGGGTTGTTGAACAGTCAACACCCTAACCCGTCCTCATACTTTCTCTCTCTTATTATGCAAAACTAGAATGAATAAAACACTCGATTTTGAATTTATTCCACCCAATAAACCGTCAATTGTCGAATCTTAAAATAAAGGAATCATCAGCGCCATATCCTTAAAAATGAACTATCCATAAGAATTTATTTTTTTGCATCCTGCTGATAAAATAAGTTTTTGTGTTAAACTCGTGATGGACGGGTAATTATGCAAAGAAGGAATGGAAGAAGGGACCGAGGGTCAGTTAGCGCGGATGCAAATACTAATCGATCGGTATCGTGTGCAAGGATAGGTAACGAATGGAGGAGATGTCAATCCTGCAATCCTGCTAATGATACCCACGACCGCATCAAATTACACAACGTGCGGGGACCATCTGGCGCGAGTTAGTTTTCCCGTTTGTAATATTCCTAATGACGAACACACGCGCCGCACACGTACTGCATGAAATCGCAACTTTTCCGACTTTCCCGCATTTTTCCAACCAGCCTGTATAATGAACCCCATTTTACAATCGATCTTCGAGGGGGTGAGATGCACGAAATTAATAAACGATCTACTTCCGATTGGAACATTTTCTTTCGGTTCCTGCTAGCCGACTTATTAAATTCCAGCTGCTTAACATCACCGCGATCTCTAACGATTTCACAGTTTAACGATTTCCTAAGCAGTAGAATATTTCGTAACACACCTAAGTATTGTTGTCTAGACCCGTAGATAGGTAACAAAAGAAAGCCAAGCGAGTTTAAACTCGTCAATAAATCGACTTGACTTTACCTCCGAAAATTCGCCATTTTTATCGAAAACCCGAGATTTTGAGAATGAAAACTGAAATTTAGTGACTACAAATATATACAAAATTTTGACCATATAAACTCGAAATTTCAAGAAGAAAGCTACAATTCGGGATTTTAAAACATAATTTTGACTTTAAACCCGAAAATTCAAATTTTTTTAGAAATTTCTTTTTTCCAAATTTCGTTTTTGGAAATTTCATGAAAAATGTCGACACTTAGATTTATTTTATAAATTCTGGTAATGACTCAACTTTGGTATTAGCTCAAAATTTCATTAACTCAGCTTCAATGGTTGTTGAAACTTCAAAATGAAAGTCGAAATTTCGAAAAAAGTTAAACTTACCTACAAGACTGAAATAAAAATTATTCCGTGATATATTAGAAGTTTTAGAAATTTCAAATATAATCTCGAATTTTTCGTCATTTTTTTAAATTTCGTTTTAAATTCTAAGTGCAAAACGTCAATATTTCGGAAAAAACTGGACGTTTAAAAGAATTTTAGAAAAAATAAATTGAAATTGCAATTTTTGTCGCAAAATTTCGATTGCGTTTAGAAATTATACAAGTTTAAGGTTTAATCACGACTTAAGTCGAAATCTCCAGTTTAATATTCTAGTAGTGACTTCTTTAATTTGGCACAATTTCTTTCTAACTAAACAAAAGTTCACTTTAATCTCAAAATTTTAATTTTTTGATTTTAAATTCTAACTTTCAAGAAAATAAATTTCGAATTTGATATTGAAATTTTATCATTTGTTCTTGAAATTACGGGTTTAAAAGCCACAATTTTGGCAAAGAACGGTTCAATTTCGAGCAAGAAGTTAAAAATCGATATTAAATTTGAAATTTCGACTTAACGCTCGAAAATTAATGATTTTATCAGATTTTACATAACTCGGTTCAACTTTGGAAAAATATCCAAAGTGTTTAAAGGAATTAAAACTTCATGGTAGACCCTTATTGACCGGAAATATTATGTTTTTTTTTTTCAATTTATTTAACATTTCTTCGGCCCAGTTTGGAAATATTTAAATTTTTATGGTTTGTTGACAATTTTCTAAACAGTTTTTGAAATGCGACTACGTGATATTTAAATTTATTGAAAACGTAGTCGCATTTCAAAAACTGTTTAGAAAATTGTCAACAAACCATAAAAATTTAAATATTTCCAAACTAGGCCGAAGAAATGTTAAATAAATTAAAAAAAACAGAATTAAAACTATTACAAATTTCCGTAAAAAAAATGTGACTTCTGACTTTATGACAATTAAAAAATCCTTCATCTAACCATGTAACCACATTGTAATTTCGAATTAAAGTTTAAGTTTTGAGCAAAAACTTCATAATTTATTAAAAATAAGGTTAGAAATTTTGAATTTATGGTTGAAAAGTGAAATTTTGATTTTAAAGTCAAAATTTCGACATGTGATTTGTAAACGACGGTTTTACAAGCTCTTTCGTTTTTTAGTTAACCTAGGAAAATCATGTACGAATCATTAAATCAATTTAAAGTTAACATTTATCCTTTAAAGTAAACATTTTGAAACAAAATTTAAATGAAAAAAAATGAATCATTTTACGAGGGTCAATCAAATATGAAACGGAATTGGTTTTTAAAAATTTATTGGTACAAGATACATATATGAAAGTTATTAACTATTTTTTTACATAATCTCCTGATCTACTGATTTTGTTTTGTATTTTTCCTAACGGATTGACAGTTTTTTAATGCCATCATCATAAAAAGAAAGGAGGCGCATTTGCAGCCAATTGCGCACAAATGTCTCAACAGCAGCATCATGATGAAATTGCTCACCTCCTAGAACTTCTTTCAGTGGCCCAAACATATAATAATCGCATGGTGATAAATCGGGACTATAAGGAGGGTGCTCTAATGTTCCCTAATGTATTTCCTCTAATTTTTGTTGCGTCAGATTGGCTGAGTAGGGGCGGGCATTGTCGTGAAGCAAAATCACATTTCTGACCGAAAATTCGCGCCTCTTCCATCGATATGCACGTTTTGCTTCATCCAATAGCTGGCAGTAGTAGGCAGCATTAACCGTACGACGTTCATGCAGAAAATCGACGTGCACAACAGCGTTAATCTGGTCCAGAGTCACACTAGTCCGAGGATAATAGGCCTGGGGTTCATTTTCAATTTGAGTTCATTCTTCCAAAAATTTTTTGTTTCATTCATACACTTGAGTTTTCTTCAAACAAATATCCCCAAACTCTGCTTCTAGTCTACGAAGAATTTCGATGGGCTTTACACCTTTCACGTCAAGAAATTTAATTATAATGCGTTGCACAACGTGCGGATGAACCTCTTACCCACTCATTGTATTTACAACTAACGAACGGCGAGAACATGAAATTCGCTAGAGCGCAGGAAGTCACGGGATAGCCTCACCTAACATGTCTAAGAGTATGCGCACACTCCTGGCGCCCTCATGGCAACATGATAGAAATTTCGGTTCACATTTGATTTACCCTCGTATTTAAATTCGAAATTTAAATCTTCTATTCGATTTTCCATAATTTTAATGCTCCTTAACATTCTAATGCAACATCCTTTTTATTTTTTAAGGTGCAAATTAACTACGAAGAAGTAGAACGAACAGACATAAATTTAATACCTGTTGACATTTTAGTTTGAAAAATTGAAAATTACAAGTAAAATCTTGATATTTTTAGAAGAAAATTCAAAAATAACTTGAAATTTATTTAAAAGGTCAAAATATTTCGATTCTCTAGTACTTCACTTTTGTCACAAATGTCAAAAACATTTCGACATTTATAAAAAATCTGGACAGTTTGATTTTAATCTCGAAATTATGGCTTTCATTTGGAAATTTTAATTTTCAACATGAATATTTCACTTTTTTTAGAAAATTACGAGTTGTAACTGAGAAATCTAACCTAACCCAATCCAATCTAACCTAATCTAACCTAACCTAACCTAACCTAACCTAAACTAACCTAACCTAACCTAATCTAACCTAACCTAACCTAATCCAACACAACCTAACCCAATCCAACATAACCTAACCCAATCCAACCTAATCCAACCTAACCTAACCCAATCTAACCTAAACTAACCCAATCCAACCTAAACTAAGCCAATCCAACTTAACCTAACACAATCTAACCTAAACTAACCCAATCCAACCCAAACTAACCCAATCCAACCCAACCTAACCCAATCTAGACTAACCCAATCCAACCTAAACTAACTAATTCAGAATTAAAGTCGAGATTGTGAGAGAAAATGTCACAATTTCAAGAAACCGTTGCGTATTTTAATTTTAAGGGGAAATGTGGTGGTACGTTAATTGCATGATGATTTTTTTTTGAAAATTTTGACCCCTCCTCCTCCTTGATGAGATTTCATCCTCCCCCCTTACCCGCAGGTGAGATTTACCCAATAATTTTTGAATAATTATATCTATTTATTCTACGAGAGATTATTGGATTATTGAAACTTCGTCGTTCATTTACTGACCAAAAAAAGGTCCCCACATTTATACTCCATGGTTTAAATTTTTAACTGTTGACTGAAAGAAAGATCGCATTCCGGGCCTAAAAAGTTGACGTGAGATGTTGAAAACATTGGCAACCAAAATTACCATATTACTGACCTCTTTTGTGTACAATCTATCCTTGTTTAAAAAGGCGGTTCACCGTCATCTATCCTTGTTTCCGCATCCTTCTCGCGGTGCTTTGAAGGCATAATATGATTGCAATTTGCGAGTGGATTGAACATTTAAAAAACAATTATGGATATTCCTGTAAAAGTTTTATAAAATCAAGTTTTCAAATTGTTACTTTGGCCTTTAAATTTCGACACTTAATAGGGTTATCCTTTGCGAGTGGATTGAACATAAAAAAATAAATCTGGAGGCTCTGAATCCGGAAGATCTGTAGGTTCTAGATCTGGAAGAATAGTAGTTTCTAAATTTGAAAGATCTGGTGATCTTAAGTGCCCAACATTATTCACCTAGACTTTGGGCTGAAAATTTCATGAATGATAACGGCGTTTAACGCTCTAAGGATAATGTGCGAAGAAATGGTGGCCATGATAAAAATTTAATAATCGCGTCATCGCTAAGTAGGAGTTCTGATTGAATTTGAATAAGTGATTTGATTTATGAAAGCGTTTGTGAGTGTTGCGTAGGAAAGTTGGCTTTCTGTAGTAAGTTGTTTTAGAGAGTGGCGGTTAGTGAATTGGTGTCGAACGGTTGGTATTAATAACAGTGTGGTAAGACTGCGGTTCAGTCGCCTTGAGTAGTTGAAATGAATTAAGTTTGTCGATTAAGGAACCCTTAGCGTTGAAGTTTGTGGAACTGATGCTTCGACTTATTGTCGAGTCCAACTTTTCATTGCCCCTCTTCTTATTGTTACAAAGATATAGATGGTGAAAAGCGTTGGTCCGAGGGAAATAAAAATCGTACGCATTCCAGTTTTTATTAATACTATCCTCGTACGAAACGATCATTTAAAACATTGTTATTTTATGATACTGAATACGAATACATAAATGTTTGGCTTATGCCTTTTAGGATATATTATACATTGTAAAACATAAATGTTCCATCACAGTTCGTTTATATATCTTTGCTTTTGGACTGTCATGTTTTATGACGAGACGCCTTCCTTTCCTCATTCATAAATACTTGTATGTTTAACAAATAACACTCCTTAAATATCCTAGGGTCCTAGGATATTTTATCGAACAGTTTTTAATGTAGAGACATTAAAATGTTTTCAGACGCGTTTTAATCACGAACTAGTTGGGGAGATTAAAGTCATCTTGTTCGAAATGTGATATTAATAACCCCAGATTAACCCTTCCGTTAATTTTGAAGAGCAATAAATCTGCAACCTTCCGTATGGTGGTCCATCAAGGCGATCCTTACACCTACAGCTGTTACAAACCCAACCCTAAGACACTTCCCTTAAATTCCCCTTATTATTAATGCCAACAATTGTTTAAATGGACCTGCTTTCAACAAAAACTTTACAAACATCAATTTCACGTAATCCCCGGATTTATTTTATTTAAAACGTATCCGTTTTGAAAGATGCGATCGCTATATATTTTTCCGTAGAGAGGATATGATTGACGCGGAGGCGTAGAATAGGATCAAACTGTCAGCTATAGTGACCAACTGATCCTAGTTGACATTCAAATTTCCTATAGCTCGAGATATATGCGTTGTATACAATAAAAGCAGTCAAGACCTTCTGGCAACGAAAAGGGAAACCGTACACCCCGAAATTGGTCGATTTTATTTCAAAGGCATTGTAAAATATAAATATACACTTAAACAGGTCGAGCATTTACCGACACGATGTGAGTATTGCGTTTCGGAGGATTCATGCGAAAAAGGGGAAATGAAAATCACATAAACCTCCAGACGAGCTGGTACCGATCATCAAACCAACGTGGCAGAAAAATGAAAAGCTAAATCCGGTTATCATAGCAATTTCCACGCTTTCCTACCGATCTCCGCAAATCGTTCATTTCTCGGTTAGGAAAACTTAACGCCTAACATATACGAGAATTAATGCTGTAAAGAGAAGATGCAAATATTTATACAGGGTCATGCTAAACGCTGCCTTCATACATAAAGTTAATTACCACCTAAATGTGTCTAACGTTGAAAGGATGATTGGATATCACAAATAGGTGAAATAATTACGATCCCACCTTGTCCAAACAAAATCCTTTCGAATTGAGAATACTACTTAATAAATTTTGTTTCCACGATCATCCCCAATTTGTGTTTGCCAAAATAAATCAATTATTTAACAAAGTTTCAAAAAAAATAGGAAGAAAATTTTGGTGGAACGGACTAGTCCTTGATTATCTTGAAAAATTAAAATACAAATCTTGTCCCCTAAAACCAACAACAAAGTTGAGCAGCCTTTGTTGTGTTTTCTAATCTTTCTTGGTTTCAGGGGACAAGATTGGTCTTTTAATTTGTAATTCAATTTCAACAAGAAAGTTTAAAAAACACAACAAAGTTGCTCAACCAACAACAAAGTTGAGCAACCTTTGTTGTGTTTTTTAATCTTTTTTGATTTTAGGAGACAAGATTTGTATTTCAATTTCTATAGGAAGAAAAGCCTAAATTTTAAATTAAAGGCAAAATTTTTTGCAAATTAAATAAAATTGTAAGTGATTTAATCTCGAAATTTTTTGAAGAAAGTCAAAATTTTAAAAAAACTTTTAACTTAGGTGAAATAAGATAAGACTGGAAATTTCGAGAAAATATTTTTCCCAAAATTTTGATAACATGTAGAAGTTCCTAAAAAAAGATGCATCTAGAAATTTTTTCAAAAAAGCAAACATTTCGAAATTGCCAAAAATAAAAAAACAATGAAATGTATAAAAAAAAGTTTTTCGAAAAAAGTCAACATTTTGAGAAAAGCGACTAAAAACAAGCAGAAAATTGGCAAAAAGAATTGAAATTTTTCATTTTAAAGCGTAAATCTATGAATAAACTTTTTAGTTGGAACTTTTTTTAGAGAAAGATTGCAATTTCAAGATTAAACACCGAAGAAAATTCGAAAAGTAAATAACTTGTTAAAGTTGATTAATTACTGGAAATAAAAAAGTCAAAATTTGTATTTAAAAAGCCCAAATGTTTAGTTTTAAGTAGAAATTTTAGTCAAAAGCCTAAATTTCTAAAAAAAACTTATATAAGAGCAACATATCGATAAAATTACTAATATTTCAGAAAAATGCTTTTATCCTAAATGTCAACAAAAAATGGTTTGAATAAAAAAAATATTGTTGCATGTTATCGGTTCAATAATTAAAATTTCGTGAATTGTAACACTTTATTTCCAAACTTATTTCGAAACACTACAATTATGATTCACTTAACTATCAAATTATCTAACTATCTGACTAACTAACTATCTGGCTAACTAACTGACTGACTGACTGCGGAAAAGACGACCGCGTATTTATACCGTTATGGTTTTTAGAACGGATCTCCGTGCAGATAGGATTATTGTTCGAGGAAACGTCTAGAGCGCTTATCTGCTGTATGATTCATTTTCGCAGCCGCTTCCCATTATCAAATGTTTCCAGAGAATTCCTTACACTACACAATCACTAATACAAATTTTATAACTACATTTTGCTACAATAAGTAAATTTTCGAAAATTTGAGGAAAAGTCGACATTTTGACACAAATGAAAATTTAAGTGGAAGTGAACCAGAAATACCAAGTCAAAAGAGCACGAAAACTTAGCAATGTGAACTAAACAGAGGCAAAACTGTTGAGACGAAACTGCCACAAAAATGCAAAATATTCAATACACAAGAACACGTTAACTCTATATGTCAATCATGTCAGTCATAGCAGAGTCGAAATTTTAGTGAAATGAATCAGAAAGGTAAAGACAGAAGAATACGGTAACTCAATACGTCATCATACCAGAGTCGAAATTCTGCTAAAGTGAATCAAAAAGTTCAAGACAGAAGAACATGAGAACTCAGTATGTCATCATACTAGAACCAAAATTTTAAGAGGATGTCTCAATAGAGTCTGCCTAGAAACGCATAGTCGCAGTAACTAAATAAGAGGAGATGATACTCTTCTTCTTCTTTTTCTTCTTCTTCTTCTTCTTCCTCCTCCTCCTCCTCCTCCTCTTTTTCTGCCTTTTCTTCTTCCTCCTGCTCCTCCTTCTCCTCCTGCTCCTACTCCTCTTCTTCTGCTTCTTCTTCTTCTTCCCTGTACGGAGCATGAACTGGTAATGGAAGTCTATTGAGTAGTAGTGCAAGTAGACCTCCAGCAATTCTATATTACGTGAAACGAAGTAAATAATGGGAAAGCATAGAAGTAAATATCTGTGGTAATGTAGGCTATTTGCATGAGGTCATTTGTTAGGAGAAAAAGTTGGGGTGCTTCCGATGAGACGAAAGAAAACAAAAGAAAACTAAGATACAAAAATACATCAGTTTGATCTGTTTTATCCCGTGAAATATATTAGCATTTGTCATGTTAATAGTCAACGGGGGCAGATTGGCGGATTTGTTTAGCCCGCATAGGAACACCTGCGGGTCGGTGGTGTGGAAACGCAGAGTTCTGCATCACACCGTGAAAGTGTATTTTCCGACGAGATGCAGTAGCGTCGGCGCGTATTCCATCCGTCAGTGAAGGACATCATTCATGGGATTAGCACAGCTAACCTTGTTAATTGCCCGACTAGACCCGTGCCCGAGCCCGTGTGTACCCCAAACGTAAATCAGCACAGGCTAAAGAGGGATTAACTCATCACCGACCTGAATTTACACCCCCATTCCACTCCGGACGCTCCTTCGCCGTGGAAATATATTACAACTAAATACATGTACATAAAATAGGAACGAAAGCTTGGCTGTCAACTGCTTAAAGATTTTTATGTAATTGTCTCGGCTGTAAAAATGTACGTAGCCATAAAATATTCAAAAATTTTTATTTGGAGCAACTTTTTGAAATACGAAAGTTGCTTTATGCTTAGTTTCAGTTTAATTCTAAAAATTTTGTTGAAATTTTGTTCCTCGATTATATTCGCACTTTTTTGCAATGTAGTTGCCTTAAAAAATTGCTAATTGCAATTATTATTAACATTCTTTAACATCAGAATTTGTATCAGAAGTTGGTTGAGAGGTTTGCCTCTAAAAAAGCACATTCATTTACTACGAATAACCAAATCATCGATTTTACTTCAAGATGGAGTGAATAAACCTTATACAATTCACTACAAGAAATAAAAGCAGAGATAATTGCACTGCAGTGATTTTATTAAGTTAATAATATAGAAGTTGACATTCTTCAGCGTATATTTGTCTTATAGAGGAAAGATACAATCCATCAATAGAACTAAGTGAAAAGACAACTTTTTCATGTAACAGATGAATGCGAGACAACACATATAAAATAAAACTATGAGGCAAGATGACAGCTGTCAAAAGAACAACTCCGGCAACTTTTTATCTAAAAACACGCGAATTGTTCGGTACAAATTTGATGCGGTGTAAAAATATTATTAGTAAGGAGCAAACAGCAAAAACATGTTATGGTTCCATTTTATATGTTGAGAATTTTAATTGTTATTTAAAACAATGTGCCGGTCGTAATGCGAGGGCACTTCATTCTCGGTAGTCCACTCAATAAGGAATTCAATTTGTTGTCAAATTTTTTACCGCGCCTTATAGGGTATTGTCACATTGTGTATTACGACTTCAAAAAATTGTCTTATGTGCGAAAAAGCTGCTATATTTTGCGGCTTCATTAATCCTACCTTGAGTAGATTGGGTATCCATGCCAGCTTCGATTTGATTCCTAGTTTAACTATTTTTAATGTATCATTGTTTTATCTGTGTTGAAAGCTCTGGCTGTTTGAATTATAAAACATTGCAACACAATGACTGATAAAATTATCGAACCAATTCATTGTACCGCGTAAGCTAATAAAGATAGGCGTAAAAAATAAATTAGTTGATTATAATTTTGCAATGAGTCTATTAATTTTAGCTTGTAAGGAAATGCATCTAGAATTCTGACCTCTCAAACACCTTAGTTGCAACAACACCTTAGTTGCAACAACCCATCTGGATCACATAATTGTAGGACTTTCATCTAGAGCCCCAAATTATTTAAACAACTTGTCCAATTTTGGAAGAAGAAGTATTGGTAGGCCAAGAGAAAGATGGGTATCGTCACAGGCAATAATGCCTAAAACCTGAAGTTAAGAAGAAGAAGAAGAAGAAAAAGAAGAAGAAGAAAAAGAAGAAGAAGAAGAACTTTTCCAATTAAAAACCAAAAGCCAAGGATAAACATCCTCAATGCGAAATTGTTAAGTATCTCATCTAGAGCTCTAAATTCTAAAAGAAATTTATCTATAGCTTTCAAGTGCCAATAAGATAAGTCTTGAAGTTCTGCATCTCAACGGACTTGAAGCTCTGAAGCATCAAAGGAAATCATCTAGAGTTGTGATGGCCCAAAAAAACTAATTTAGAACATTATCCATAAAGTTTACTTAGAGCCCCAAATTTAGACATATTTCGAAGTTTTAAAAGAAACCCATAACCCAAAAACATTTGAATAATCTCAAAAAAATCACTTAGAGCGCCAAAGACTCAAGAGAATTCTTTAAAGTTCCAACATAACAATGCTCAACTGGCGATCTACTGGCAGCCCGTCCCTAAAAAGGGAAAAAATCTGGCAAACAACTATCGCCCTATATCTTTGTTGTTCGTTATATCTAAAGTGATGAAAAAAGTTATCAACATCGAAATTCTCAAATATCTGGAGGAGAATAGAATCATCTCGGACAGGCGATACGGTTTCAGACAACAACACTCAACTGGCAATCTACTGGCATATCTTACTCATATCTGTAACTCAGCTGTGAAAAAACATGGTGAGGCTAGGATTGTGGCATTGCATATCTCAAAGGCCTTCGACAGAGTCTGGTATCGATCTCTTCTCGCCAAAATAACACCTTATGGTCTTCCTTCTCAACTTTTTTTTCATATCCAATTTTCTCGCCGACAGATCTCATCAGGTCATCGTCGATGGCATCTCATCCGAGACATTCGCGATTAGTCAGGGGTGCTTCAGTGGTCTGTTCTGCCTCCTACACTGTTTCTGTTACACATAAACGATCTCTTAGCGTCAACTTCCAGTGTCCTATATACAGTTAGGCAGATGATAGTAGCCTGGTGTATTCTTTTTAAGCGACAAACCATTATCCGTCGCTGCTTTAGATCGACTAAGGGAACAGCAGATACAGATGATTAATCGGGATCTCGAAATCATTCTAGAATGGGGTAAGAAAAATCTGGTCGACTTAAACGCTTCAAAAACTTGGCTGGCGATTTTCTCTAAGAAAACATCAAGGGATAATGCAACAAACATACCAATGGACGGTAAAATCCTCCCGATGGGATCTTATCTGTCTATACTAGAAGTGAATGCGAGGACTAACTTCTCTTGGGACAATTATGCATGCGTCATTGTCAAGTTTGCCTCTCTTTCTTTTTTGAGCTAAAAAGTGCTTCACATCTCATCAGGTATTCACACTATACAAAGCTCAAGTTAAGCCAACACTAGAATGATGTTCTCATGTTTGGAGTGCAGCCCCAAAGCAAACTTTTGTTTTTTTTTTTATTCAATTCAAAGAAGAACGATTCGCCTAATTGATGACGAGGGTTTGACTGATTCTCTCGAAACACTAGAGCACAGGCGGATGGTTGGTGCCTTATTTCTTTTCTAGAAGTACTACCGTGGGAGATGCTGAAAGGACAGGCCTACAGGCATACAAGACAGTCGGAGACAGCAAATTCATGTGCGGTCTAGTTTGACACAGTGAGGACTTCGGTCTCCAGAAACTCTTTTTTCTATAGTACTTCCAAACTATAGAACTCATTATCGAAAGGAATTTTCCCCAAGAATTACAACCTATCCTTGTTTAAAAAGGCGGTTCATTGCCATCTATCCTTGTTTCTGTATCCTACTTGAAGCACTTTGAAGGCATAATGGGGTTGCCCTTTGCAAGTTGATTAAACTTAAAAAAAACAGGACACAACTTGATAATTAAATAATCAGAGAAACTTATCTAGAACCGCTTCATTTTAAGAGATTTCACTACTAAATGAAACTAAAAACTAGTATTCAAAGGCTTAAGATATCATGGAATCTCATTAGGCTTGGGGAAGTTCATTTAGAATTCAGTCTAGGCTCATGTAGGGCTTTCAAACCCTAAAAAGGCCTATGCACAGCTCCAAGAGTTTAGGAACTCATTTGGAGATCTGGAATCACCAAAGTTGTAATGAGACTTATTTAGAACGCTGGACTGTCGAAGAAAGTCATCCAGAGCTCTAAAATCTCGAGAAAAGTTTTTTGGAATATTAAATTAACAAAGAGTACCGTTAGAATTAAAAAAGACTATTCTGCTATATTTAATTCTTAAGGAAACTTCGAAGAAAAAGTGTTTAATTGTCAAAGAGTAAAATTTTGAGCTCGCAAGTAAAATTATATAGAGGTTCGAATCCCAACTGAAAAATCTAAAACAATAAATTCAGTAGGAAAATTTATCTACAGCTTTAAATTTTTATAGAAGTAATCTACACCTGCAAAGTTGCAATGAATTCTGAAGTCTCAGTTCTCAGGGTAAGACATTTTTTGAAATTTGGAGTTTTTTTTCGACATTTCTACAGTCGATCTTACAAATGTAATTTAAATCAACAATTATTAGTCGAGCCTGTAAAATCGCTTACGTAAAATCAAACTTAGATTTGTTTGAATTTGTTAAAGTTGTTGCCTCCTAGGCTTCGTCACTGGACCATAATGGAAAAAAGGAATTAAAGGGCTAAATAATGGGAGCGATATGGATTTTTCCGCTTAGTGTGACTTGCGTTGCGGATGTAATAAATTGGGAAGAAAATCCACAGGTAATGTTATTGCCAGTCCAGAAAGGGCCCAAAGAACATAAGCTTTCATAAGGAGACAGCGATATAGGGAATCGTTCTTATATAATAAGGCAGTTAGCAGCAGGAGACATTTTATGAAGACATTAATTTCCAAATCGTGAAGTAGTGTTACAGTTATTATACTTACAAAGTAATAACTGGCTGTAAGATTAGCAAAAGGCTGTAAGAGCGTCTAAATTAATTAATTAAATCTGTTATAAACCTAAGTGGGGCAACTCGAAAAAGCTGTTGCCTTGAAATTATCTGTCTGGAAAGCGGCTATAATCTGAACTTTAGCAACTTAGCGCACTTCAATCTCTTAATAAAAATTCGTATTGTTTATTGCCTTTCCTCAACGCTTAATTGCACTTTTTATTCATAATGAGTAATATACGTTTTCCAGACTTGCAAAGATCAAATAAGTTCAATCGACTTAAAGAGACTGAAATTTTGTCCTTATTAGAATACAGTTGCCAAAGTAGTTACGAATGCAAAATATAAAAACTAACCGACATGTTTACAATACAAAGTTAAAATGGAGACGATAATAAAACGATGAAAACAGGCAATGGACTTGTATCTATAAAATAAATCTATGAGAGGCCGAGGCGTGATCTTTGCATAAAATTCTTAAGACCATTGTTTCCGGGATAGTAGACTTAGAAGCGGTTAAAGAGCTTGTGGGAAGAAATGGAGTGCAGCCCATTTGGCCCCGTCATTTCTCATAACTGCCCTCCACATACAAACATTCGCACATATACTTATTATTATCGTTATTTTAAACCCTCGAATCTCCCCGCTTATTCGCGGAAAAACTTAGAAAACCGGAATTCTAAATTTACGAAATATTTGGGACATATACCCACATATACCGTCTTAATGATGAATCTAATATATTTTTGAGGATTTTTACGCCTTGATAAATTTTCACTGACGTAACTTGGATCTGCTCCTGATATAGCTTTCCCACGAATAAATAATATAAGATTTTGACTACTTCTTTCTTCTCTTACCTTATTAATCATAAGAAAAATTGTTCAAAGAACAATCAAAGTATTAAGTTCAACAGTATAAATTAATTTGTCGACTAATATTTTATAAAGTGTTTAGTTTTAAAAATATTCACAGTCCACAAATTTTACGAAAAATAACATTTTTTCAAGGATTCGTTGCCTGAAAATATCTTTGGAGTTCAGTGGCGGCCCTAGGTGTCGACTACCGCCGACGACCTCGCGACCATAAGGCCTTCGCAAAAACTCACAAGTTGAGAGGATGTTCAAGCTTTTCGTCCTGATACAATTTTTGTCATAGAATATCCAACGTAGTTAGACTGCCTCTTCGTGACAGAACATGGGAAAAACTGCTCAAAATAATTTTGGTAGAACGCACCAGTCCTTGGTTATCTTCAAAAATTGAAATACAAATTTTGTCCCCTGAAACCCAGAAAGATTAAAAACCCAACAAAGGTTGCTCTAAACAAGAAAAGTTAAAAAACCCAACAAAGGTTGCTCTAATCAATAAAGATTGAAAACACAATAAAGGTTGCTTTGTTGTGTTTTTTAATCTTTGTTGGTTTCAGGGGACAAAATTTGTATTTCAATTTTTGAAGATAACCAATGACTAATCCGTTTTAATCTTTCTTGGTTTCAGGGGACAAGATTTGTATTTCAATTTTTACCCAAAATAAAATAAATATATTAAATAAATAGTACTTAACAGCAGCTGGTAAGAACCAGGTTGGTATATGAGAAACACAATAAAAAGTAGCTTCAGGAAGCAGTAACTGATGTGAAAGTTCGGTAAATGGTTTAACGTACAAAAACAACCACGGTTCTAGGTAAATGTCTTTGATTATAGAGCTCTAGGTGAGGTTCCTTAAGAACTTAATTCTTTAGATATCTTTTCATTGTATTCTCAATAAATTTGCACTATGTATTGCACAATTTTTGTTAGAATTTGGACTTCTAAATCATTTTTCTTGAATATTTAAATTCCAAGAAGAATTTGCAGAAGAATATAAACACCAGATTCTTTTTGATGATTTTCTTAAGAAATTAAACATGTCTTTATGGATTTGGGCCTCCTTTTTTTAAGTTTATTCCACTCTCAAAGTGTAATCCCATTATGCCTTCAAAACACTGCGAGTAGGATGTGGAAACAAGGATAGATGGCTATGAGCCGCCTTCTTGAACAAGAATAGGTTGAAATTTTTGGGAAAAATTCCTTTCGGTAATGAGTTCCATAGCTCGGAAGTACTATAGAAAAAAGTGTCTCCGTAGAGAGAAGTCCTTGCTGTGTCAAGCTGGACCGCACAGGAATTTGCTGTCTCCGAATGTCTAGCCCTTGGGGGATCAATCCTATTATTTTCTGCAAGCATGTTTCGTGATAGTACTTGTAGAAAAGAGCCAAGTCATCAGCAATCCGCCTGTGTTCTAATGTTTTAGTGAGAGAATCGGTCAAACTCTCGTCATCAATTGGGCAAATCACTCTTCTTTAAATTGAATCCAAAAGAGCTAAAGTGTGCTTTATATAGAGTGAGTAACTGATGAGATGTGAAGTACTTTTTAGCTCTAAAGCTAAAGCCTAGCTTCTGAGAGCCGGACTTGGCAATGGCGTGCACCTGGTCGTCCCAAAATATACGGTGATAGCTTTTAACCAGATTCCTTTTTCCCTTTTTAGGGACAGGCTGCACCCTAGCAGAATTCCAGATGTTAGGAAATACACCTTTGTTAAAGAAAAGAGTGAACAATGTGCTTAGGAGAGGAGTCAACTCTGGGGCGCACTTCTTAAGAACAATAGCGGGTATACCATCCAGGCCAGAAGCTCTCGAGGTGTCGAGCTCGAGGAGAATCTTCCTGATTGTGCGTTGTCTGAAAACAGCTTCAGGCATCGAAGTGCCAACCTTAGGAAGAATAAGAGGTTCTGCGTTTCGAGAATCAGGGTTGGAATTTTTAGCAAACATTAAGACTAGCATGTCAGCGTTTTCCGTGAAGCTAGTAGCAAAGTTATTGTCATCGAGTAAAGGTGGAAAATTTGAAGATGTAGCATTCTTTCCAATCGACTTTGTAAATCCCCAAAAGGACCTGGAACTGTTTGGACAGTTAATAAGCCTTGGCGCATTTTACGATCGAAATCTCTTTTTGCCTCGTCATTAACCTGTTTAAAAAAATTTCGTGCATTTACAAAGCTTCTCGACTGAGGAATTATTTCGTCAACGACGATATGCAAGATTTTTGTAGGAGACAGCCCGAGTTCCTTTTTTTTTGGTGAACCAAGATTTACTGGAGGCAGACTTCTTTTGCGATTGGAGAATTGAACATTCTACACCAATCAGGATAGTTTCAGTATTGAATTCTGCGACTGAGGAAGGATTGTCTGAGTTAAAGCAGACTTCCTGTCATGGTAAAAATGCAAAGAAGTCCTTTAATTCTTCCCAATTAGCAGAGTTAAAGTGCCAAACCCTACGGGACTGTGTCTGAGAAGGAGGTGGTATGTGAAGCGAGCGAGAGGCTGCTAGAAGCTTGTGATCCGAATCTCCAAGCAGTAATGTCACAGAGATTTTATACGACTTTGGAGAAATTGTAAGGAAAAGGTCGAATAGATTAGGTTGATGAGTATCTACATCAGGAATTCTTGTGGGTTCCTCAACCAATTGCGATAGTTCACAAGTTATGGCGAAAGTCTCTGCCACACTTGCCGCGTCGTCAGTTCGGACAAAAACCTTAACCAGGGGATCTTGTGTACGTTGAAGTCACCGAGAAAGACAACCTCAGCGTTTGGATAATTTGCCTGTAGGTGATCGAAGGTTACGGAGAGATATGAGAAGAGCTGTCTGTATGAGAATTCGTTTGGAGACAAATAAAGTGAACAAATCCTTGCTTAATAATTTAGTGCTTTAGATTAACTTGCTTAATGTTTAATCAATCATCTAAAAAATCTAAATCAATTAAGGAGTGCAGATGCTCAGGAATTTACAGCTCCAGATCAACGATCTTGATCTTTAACGCTCTAAAAGAAATATGAAAATTACATTTTCTTCAGCGCCTAGTTTTATCTTAGAATTGAAAATCTTAAAAAAGTTTCTTTTAAATTTTGGAACTAATCTATCGAAAATTTATTTTAAGTTCTAAAGTGTCAAAGATTCTCACTTCGGGCACTAAACTGCAACTTGTCGAGTAACTATCTCATCTAGAGTTTCAAATTTATTTAGAATCATGAAGAGCTAACGATTCTGCTCTAGACCACTTGGTCAAGAAAGTTCATCTATCAACAAAGTACTCTAGACCAGAATCCTTAGCTCTTCAAGATTCTAAATGATTTTTCTGGATGAGTCAGCTACTGCCGAGTTTCAATTTAGTGCTCTGAGTCAAATTTTTTGACACTTTAGATTTCCAAATAAATTTTCTTTGAAGTTCTGACTCTTTTCTTATGTAAATCTTTCCTTTAAGTTTAGAAAACTCTATATGGATATTTTCGATCCTTAGAGCTCCAGAGAAAGCATATGAGATGACGAGATCTAACAAGATCGAAAACGGTCTTTGGTTTCCAAACTTCCAATCTAATAAATATCCTTCTTTTTAAATGTTCTTTTTTTCTAAGTTAAATCCACTCGCAAAGGGTAACCCCATTATGCTTTCAAAGCACTGCGAGTAGGATGCGGAAGCAAGGATAGATGGCGATGAACCGCCTTCTTAAACAAGGATAGGTTGTAATTTTTGGGGAAAATTCCTTTCGGTAACAAGTTCCATAACTTGGAAGTTCTATAGAAAAAAGAGTTGCCGTAGACTCAAACCCATTGGTATGTTCATTAGAGTCCTTTTGTCTTCTGGGGACCTTCCTAGAGAGCAACCGCTTCGCTAGGTGTTTGTGTTTCAACTGTTGGTAATTTCAACTACCTATGATTCACTATACACGCCTTGAGAGGGCTTCATGAATTTGCAGTCTAGTATTCTACTTGCATAATGTATAAAGAACAAATATATAGAAATGTCAATTTTTTTTACGAAAATTCTATTTTTCCCCAAAAAACTTTACCGAAGACTCTCATATTTTTTTCAAAATTTCTTTCGCGACAATTCAACTTTTCCCCAAACTTTCTACATTTCTCTACAAATTTCTATAGAAATGTTGAGATCTTTTTCGAGATTTAGAACTTTCTAGCGACATTCTGACTTTTTTTTTCAAAATTTTAATTTCACTGGCATTTTTTTGGAATTTCGAATTTTTACTCATTTAGACTTTTTTGGACACTTTTATTAGGCCTTTTAGAGTTTATTCTCGATTTTTTGCGAATTTTTGGCTTTTTCTTAAACGTTGTGTTATTTCTCTAAAAATTGTTTTCTTTTTCTTCTGAGAAATTTTAAAATGTTTTGGGAATTATCGAATTTTCCTTAACAATTTTTTATAGAAGTTTTGTAATTTTCTCAACATTCTTCTCGAAATTTCTACTTCTTTTCTCCAAATTTATATAAAAATGTGCAGTTTTATTCTGTCAAATTTTTACAAGAATTTTTTTTTAAAAATGTAATGTTTCGCGCTCTTTCTCAAAATTTTAATCTTTTTCACAAAATTTCGATTGTATTCTAATTTTTAATGGAAATTTCAATTTGTTTCTCAAAATTTCGACTTTCTTTACAAAGTTTTTATCGAACTTTAAGATTTTTTTCTCAAAATTTCGATCTTTTCGTGGAATTTCGAAGTTTTCCTAAAACATTTTATATATCTTTAAATATATTTCACTTTAGATCTTTGTTTGACCACTTTTGTCAAATTTCAATTTCTTATAAAAAAATTGTACAAAAGATCAAGTTTTTCTTAATATTCTTCTCAAAGTTTCTACTTCTTTGCTCGAGATTTTAATCTGTTTTCAAAATTTCAAAACACAAAATTTTTATAAAAATCACAAGCTTTTTTCATACTTCGATCTTTTTATAAAATTTTCTTTAAAAAATTGTGATACAGAAATTTTGACTTCTTTCGCAAAAATTTGAATTTACGCAACAATTTTTATATATATAGAAAATGTTCGTAAATTTTCATATAGAAATTTCATCTTCTCGAATTTCGACGCCACTTCTTCATCTTTGAAAAAAAAATTTGTTGACATCTTAATAGAGAAGTCGAGTATTTTCTCGAAATCTCAAGCATATATTTGATAAAAAATTCGACTTTTTTCTTGAAAATTCTACTGGTTTTATTCATAATTTTGATTTTTGTGTACAGAATTATTTACAGAAATTTCGATTGGTTCAGGCAATTTTGTTTTTTTACAGGTTTTAAGAAATTGCGGGTTTTTCTCAAAATCTTTTTTCGAAACAGGTGTACAGAAATGTCCAGCTTTTTGTGGAAATCTCCATTAATCTCCAAATATATTTTTTAATAGAAATTTCTTTTTTTTTCTCTAAATTTCCATTTGTGTTGATTTTTTTTGTAAAGGTTTGTACAAACTTCGATTATTCCACACAGTTTCACTTCCCAAAATGACTAGAAATTTTCGAAATTTGTTTACTTTTCTCGAAGCTATGACTTTTTACAAAATAAAATCTGTTATGTACAGAAATGTTGACTTTTTTTTGAAATTTTGGTTATCCTTCAAATGAATTTATACAAGTTCGATTTCTTTTCGAAATGTTTGCAATGTAGATCGACCTTCAGTTAAATCTAGTTAATAAATTCCAAACACTGACTGGTAAACAAGGCACAATCCAAACTGAAGGGTCTAGAAGCAGGATTACGCAATATAACGTAGATGAGCAGTAAGAAGGACTTGTAGAAAATTTACCCTCTAAAGGTGTTAAATAGGGGATTAAAATTTGTATCGCAGCTCGTGACTTTTAAAATTAAAAACGTAGTTATGGAAAAGTTGAATGATGTCACCGTTTACCGATTAAAAATCTCATCGGATAGTTATACTTCAAGTGAATAATAAACGTACAAATGAATTTACGATTCTAGGTCGAACTAAATTGTAGGTGGAATCTACAATTCTAGCTCGAACGTACAACTGAGGTCTAACTTAAAATCGAACTTATATCCTTTACTTAAAATTGCGACAATCAACCTCAATTTTGGTTGAAATTAAAAAAAAATTGTTATTGGCCCCTTTACGCTTTCGCTGGTACCAGTCAAGTTTTATGAAACATTTTTGATGAGCAGTTATTTATTGATATAAAATAGTATACTTTGGTATTTGGTCTTTTGATCACAGCAGCCAATTCAGTTGACAAGGATAGCATCATAAAGAAATTATTGCTTAATTACAAAGTAAAGTACAAAATTTAGCTTACAGAAGTTTGAAATATGGTAGTTCAAATGTCTTTTAAGCCCACAGTTTTGACGTTTAAGATCATCGTAAAACTGCATGACACGTTGAAAAAGTGAAAGCAATTTGTTTTTTATTTTAGAATAATTTCTTTGTAACTCGAAGAAGCTAATAAAGCAAAATAAGATACTTACTTACTTTTTGAATGGAAAATATTTTAACAAGTAAAATGCCGTTAAAGATAAGGACAAAAATATAATTATGTATTCAACTTCTGTTTTGGTATTAGTCTAAGAATTGTCCAATAACTCACAACTTTATGAAGCATAAATAGAAAACTATACTCTTTTCTTAAACACATTTCATGTTGGATATATTATATTTGCTATTGTTCTCTCAACATAAATTCAACTGGAAGTTCATTCGGTTGACTTTATTAAATTCCAATAAGGAAACAAATTGCCTTTTGCCGATTAAATGACGAAATTATAATTTATGACGATTATTTCTTGCATTCCATCATGTGAGAAATTCCAGTCTAATTAGGAGCAAGAAAGCACAATGTTTCATAACTCTCAATATTTAAAAGTTGAGGAAGATGCAAGAGAACATCTGTTCTTATCCGAGAAGTCGTTGGGGCGATAATCCTTTGGATATGGGGCCAGGGATGTGAAGGATTTGTGAATGTAATTGGTTCAGATGGTTGTAACACGTTAGTATCATCAATAGCTCATCACCGAGTCGGTCCAAGCTGCAGGAACTATAACCTTGCCCCTGCGGCGTGTGTCTTTCTAACCTGCTACCCGAATCCGTAACGTTTTCGCGGCTGACTTCCCATCGGGGGAAATCCTCGCTAAAGCGTTAAACGCTCGGGTAAACCACAGGATTGTATGACTGGTCTACCGTTAAGATTCCGTTAACAATTACTTCAATTTATTTATCTTAATTAGTGGTTATTTCGAAGGGAATCCGTCGTTCGATCGATATTAATCGGATAAACCACGGTGGAAGAATCATTTCGAGTGGATTTCTTTTCAAAAGGCCGAACCGTAATTTATTCATGAAAGATTGAAACGTCGGTATTTGATCCAGTAACTATAAAGGTAAGGCTCGTTTGTCGGCCAATGTTCATTTCTACCCTTATTCTTCTTGTTTAAAATGCCGACTAATGTTTGACTTTTGAGCAGATCACTCGCTAGGGCATATGCTAAACAGAGGATTGTGAAAGCGAAAAGAGTATGATTTTATTCCCTTATTTCGCTCGCTTCAAATTAACACCGCTTCTACTGAATTTTCTTTCCCAGGCTTGATTGCATAAGCAGAAAAGATGCAGAAAAATTTGACTTTTAAAACTTGAGACCGTTGTCTTGATGGACGGTGAACCTAAAAAGCAAAGACAAAGGTAGCTATAGAGGAACTATTCGGAGAAACTCTCGTTTACCTATTGCTGATTTACTTGAACGCAATACAATAAGTTTGATGTCAACAGACAGTTTTTTTGCACAATTATGTAATTATGTTCCTCGCCAGCTAATTTTGCATATTTCACTCGGTAGAATTTTAGTCGTTTTTGGTCTTCGAGATTGACGAGTTTACAACTAGTAAATGTCATGACGTTGTTAAATTTTCTCCCGAATCCAAACAGTTTATTTTATCAAGATACATTCTAAAAATATCTAATATCTAAAAACAATCAATTTGGTGGAGGAGCTGGGTCTGAAAAATTCATAGAAACAAAATTATTCGGGGGTGGAGATGAGTAGTATTGTTTTACTAATTGTAAGTTGATTTGGCTTAATGTGGCTTTTTCAGCTACAAGCTCAATTCTTCGAAAAAGACTTTTACATCTCGTTCAGTTGCTGCAAAATGTAGGAGAAAATTCATAGTCAAAACATCTGTAAGAAGTAATAATGAGCGGTATTTTTTCGTTAAGTTGACCCAAGAAAAGACAGATATGACAACAACTAAAAGCTCCAAGTTATAGCTTTTAAATGTTGGAAGAGTCTAGAAATTTTAAGAATAATACGGCATTCGGAGGATTTTTTTAGGTTTCGCCATTTTTTTCTTGGTTTTTAAACGTTTTGTCCAGTATAGCTGATTTGGTTAAAATAACTTAAATCAGTGTAACATATTTATTCGATTCTGTTACAATTATGGATTTCCAATTTTTAATTCAAAAGTTAATTTTTTGATCCAACAAGAAGAACATTTTAACTTGATTCTATCAAAATGGTGAATACGCCTGCAAAATCGATAACAATGCAATTTTTCAAGGGTGATTTTGAATAGTCCATTAGGTCGATCTCAACAAATTGGCTCCTGTCAATTAGGAGCACCTACGTTGAGCCATTTTAGAGTTGGGAGTAATTAAATTGAATATGGTTAACAAATTGTTAATTTCTATAATTCTTATTTCATCACATTATATGATCAGGTTCACTTGCATACCTTGTAATTATTGTTTCTCACAAACAAAAATTGAATAGTGTGAGAAAAGTCGAAATTTTAAGGAATCGGTTAGAAATTTAAGAAAGAAAATTAGAACGCTATAGAAGTATTGGAATTTTCAAGAAAATGAAAATATTAAACCTAAAAACTTTGATCGAAAACTTCAACAACAAAAATTGAACAAAATTAAAATTTTAAGAGACAGAACAAATTAAAAAAAAACAAAAGGATTATCATAAAAATACATTTAAGTAAAATAAAACTTTTAAAAAATAGTATCAAAACGTTGGGAAAATTTGCAAATTTATACAAAATATGAAAGTATGGGTATTTAGAATTAAAATTTTGATTAAAGGCAAAATATTAATATCTAAATCGGAAGTTAAAAAACTAAAAAATTAACAACAAGCTTGTAAAGAAATGAATAGAAATTTTAAACTAAAGGTTAACATTTCGAATATGGAAATAAATTCGAAATTTCAAGAAAAAATTTCAAATTTTAAGAAAAGGTATCAGATGAACGTTACCTCAAGGTCGAAATTCTGAAATTCAAGTTTGGAGTTGAAATTATGACTAAAAAGAAATAAAATGGGTTTCTGAAGCTGTATTCCAAGATAAAAAGAAGTTCGAAAATTCATTCCATATTAAAAAAGCGTGACAATTTTTAGAGAAAGTCGAAATTACTAATTTGAAGCCAAAATTTTAGAAGAAACATTAAAAACTGAATGTTTAAATTTAGAATTGTTAAAAAATATTTACCATTTTGATACTAAAGCCAAAATTAAAAAACTCGAAATTTAAAACAACTTTTTTAAAATTACGAGCAAAAAACCACGGACAATTCCAGATTAAATTCAAATTTACGAAGAAAATGTATTCTATTTAAAAATGAATCATATACATTTCAATTTTGAGGTTGAAAACTTCGGAAAAAAGCAAGCATGAAACATGTAAACCCGGAATTTTGAAAGAAAATCGAAATTACAAAAATAAATCCAATTTGGAAATTTCCCAAGTGATATTAAAATTTCAAAAAAAAGCTCGAAATGTCTAAAACACTAATCACAAGATTTTGAGGTACAATTTCAAGAAATTGAAGTCCAAATACTAGGGAAAAAAATGAAAATTGAAAGTACAAATTGATAATTTATAAGAGATGGAAACAAAAACAAATTTCTAGAAAAATTTTTAGATATGAAAGTCGAAATTTCCAAAACCTGAAAATTTAGAAACGTCTGTCGTAAATTCGATAAAAGTCAACATTTCAAGATTAAAACCGTAATTAAGAAAAAAGACCAAGGCTTCTAAAAAATTGAACTTTCAATTTAAAATGGTTTAAATTTGTGAATGTTTCAGGAAAAAAAATTGAAAGTCCAAACGCGGAATATTAGAAAAATAGTCGAAATGGACAAAATTGAATTTTGTAAAATGTAGCCTTTATGTGATTAAACTAAAAATTGATAAAACAAAAGCCACATTTGTAATAAAAAGGAATAGAAATAAACATCAGAAAAAAAGTTGAAATGTCAAGTCGAAATTTGAAAAAATCTGAAAATTGAAACTTCTCTCAAAAATTCGAAAAATGTCGACATTTTAAGATTAAAAGCGAAATTTATAAAAAGGGCAACGTTTCTAGAAAAAACTGAACTTTCAGATTAAAGTGGAAATTTTAAAAAGACGAATTATCCAAACGCTAAGGTTGTCTTTCTCGGTGACTCAACGTACACAACATCCCCCGGTTAAGGTTTTCTTCCCGAACTGACGATGCAGGAAGGATGGCAGAGGCTTTTGCCATCACTTGTAGACTATTGCAATTAGTTGAGGAGCCCACAAGAATTCCTGATGTAGATACCCATCAACCTAATCTACTCGACCTTTTCCTTAAAAATTCTTCAAATTCGTATAAAATCTCTGTGACATCATCACTTGGAAATTCCGATCACAAACTTGTGGCAGCCTCTTGCTCGCTTCATATACTACTTCCTTCTTAGACACAGCCCCGTAGGGTTTGACACTTTAACTCTACAGACTGGGAAAAATTGAGAGACTTCTTTGCATCTTTCCCATGGCAAGAAGTTTGCTTTAACTCAGACAACCCTTTCTGAGTCGCCGAATCCATCGCTGATCCTGGTTGGTATGGAATGCTCAATTCCCCACTCCCAAAAGAAATCTGCCTCCAGTAAATCTTGGATCAGCAAAAAATGTGCTCGGGGTTTCTCCTACAAAAATCGAGCGTATCGTCATTGAGGAAATAATCCCTCAGTCGAGACTGGGACCACCTTTGTAGATGCACGAAATTTTTGTAAACAGATTATTGACGAAGCAAAAAGTGATTTCGATCGTAAAATGCGCCAGAAGCTTATCAACTGTTAGAACGATTTCATATCTTTTTGGGGATTTGGAAAGTCGATTGGGAAAAAATTTACATCCTCAAATTTTCCACCTTTACTCGATGACAATAACTTCAATAACAATATTGCGACTACTTCCAAGGAAAAAGCTGACATGCTAGCCTTAATGTTTGCTGAAGATTCCAACCTTGATTCTTGAAACGCAGAACCTCCTATTCTTCCTAAGGTTGGCACTTTGATCCTGTAGTTGTGTGCAGACAATGCACAATCAGGACGATTCTTCTCGAGCTCGACACCTCGAAAGCTTCTGGTCTTGATGGTATCCGCGATATTGTTATTAAGAAGTGCGCTCCAGATCTGACCCCTGTCCTAAGCAAATTGTTCACACTCTCTTACACTAAAGGTGTATTCCCTAACATCTGGAAATCTGCTAGGATGCAGCCTGTCCCTAAAAAGGGGGAAAAATCTGGCAAACAACTATCGCCCTATATCTTTGTTGTTCGTTATATCTAAAGTGATGGAAAAAGTTATCGACATCGAGATTCTCCAATATCTGAAGGAGAATACAATCCTCTCGGACAGGGGATACGATTTCAGACAACAACATTCAACTAGCGATCTACTGGTATATGTTATTCATATCTGTAACTCAGCTATGCAAAAACAAGGTGAGGCTAGGATTGTGGCATTAGATGTCTCAAAAGCCTTCGACAGAGTCTGACATTGATCTCTTCTCGCCAAATCAAGATCCTATGGTCTTCCTCCTGTACTCATTTGATATCCAATTTTCTCGCTAACAGATCTCTTCAGGTTGTCGTCAATGGCATCCGAGACATTTGCGATTAATGCAGGGCTGCCTCAGGGGTCTGTCTTGTCTCCTACTCTGTTTCTGTTACAGATAAACGATCTCTTAACTTCAACTTCCAATCCGATATACAGCTACGCAGATGATAGTAGCCTGGTGTTACCTTCTTTCTCCGACAAATCAGTATCCGTTGCTGCTTCAGATCAAATAAGGAAACAGCAGATACAGATGATTAATCGGGATCTCGAAATCATTCTAAATTGGGGTAAGGAAAATCTGGTCGACTTCAATGCTTCAAAAACTCAGACCGAGGTTTTCTCTAAGAAAACATCAAGGTATAACGCAACAAACATACTAATGGACGGTAAAATCGTCCCAATGGGATCTAAAATATCTATCCTAGGAGTGAATGCGAGCACGAACTTCTCTTGAGACGATCATGTGCATGCCATTGCTGGGAAGCTGGGTTTTCTTTTTAGAGCTAAGAAGTATTTCACATCTTATCAGTTACTCACACTATACAAAGCTGAAGTTAGGCCAACACTATAATACTGTTCTCATGTTTGTAGTTCAGCCCCAAAGCACACTTTAGCTCTTTTGGATTCAATTTAATCAAGAGCGATTCATCTAATTGATAACGAAAGTTTCACCGAGTCTCTTCGACAGAGTCTGGCACCGATCTCTTCTTGCCAAATTGACATTCTATGGTCTTCCTCTTGACTCTGTCATTTGATATGCAGTTTTCTTGCCGACAGGTCTCTTCAGGCAGTCGTCGATGGCATCTTATTCGAGATATTTGCGATTAATGCAGGGGTGCCTCAGGGGTCCGTCCTGTCTCCTACTCTGTTTCTGTTACACATAAACGATCTCTTGGCGTCAACTTCCAATCCGTATACAGTTACGCAGATGTTAGTAGCCTGGTGCCATCTTTTTTCTCCGACAAAACATTATCCGTCACTGCTTCAGATCAACTAGGGGAACAGCAGATACAAATAGTTAATCGAAATCTTGAAACCATTCTGGAATGGGGTAAAAAAAATTTAGTCGACTTCAACGTCTCAAAAACTTAGGCCGCGGTTATCTCTAAGAAAACATCAAGGGATAATGCAAGGAACATACTCATGGACGGTAAAAGCCCCCCAATGAAATCTAATCTGTCTATTCTAGGAGTCAGTGCGATGGAATGGGATTTAATATGTCTATGCGAGCACTAACTTCTCTTGGGACAATCACTTGCACGCCATTGCCAAAACCTCGTCTTAGAAGCTAAGCTTGCTTTCAGAGCTAAAAAGTACTTCACATCTCATCAGTTACTCACACTATACAAAGCTAAAGTTAGGCCAACACTAGAATACTGTTTTTATGTTTAGAGTTCAGCTCCAAAGCACACTTTAGCTCTTTTGGATTTAATTCAAACAAGAGTGATTCGTCTAATTGATGACGAAAGTTTCCCTGATTCTCTCGAAACACTAGAACACAGGCGGATGGTTGGTGACTTGTCTCCTTTTAACAAGTACTATCATGAAAGGTGCTCGCAGAAACTAATAGGATTGATCCCCCGAAGGCCAAGATTTTTGAGGCATACAAGACAGTCGGAGACAGTAAATTCCAGTGCGGTCAGCTTGACACAGTGAGGACTTCTGTCTACGGAGACTTTTTTTACTATAGAATTTCCAAGCTATGCAACTCGTTGCCGAAAGGAATTTTCCCCAAAAATTACAACCTATCCTTGTTTAAGAAGGCGGTTCATCGGCATTTATCCTTGTTTCCGCGTCCTACTCGCAGTGCTTTGAAGGCATGATGGGGTTACCTTTTATGAGTGGATTAAACTTTAAAAAAAAAGAAAAAGAAATGAAAATTTGAAGCCTTGAAATTTTGTTAAAATAGTCAAAATTTAAATAATCGCGCGGTGGAAAGTCTGAACATTATGAGATTAAACTAAAAATTGAAGAAGCAGCATCGACATTTATAGGAAAGAGGAACATAAATAAATTTCCATAAAAAAGCTGAAAGCCTAATATTAACAACGAAATTTCAAAAAAAAATGGTAGTTTGAAAAGTTTTCTCCAAATTTCAGAAAATATCAGCATTTCATAGTTAAAGGCAGAATTTAAAAAATCGAAAGTAGTAAAATGAACAAAATTGAAATAAATGACATTTTCTAAAAAGTAGAGATTATGATATTAAAGTAAAAATGGGAAGCGCCAAATGGACATTGTAAGAAAAAAGAGCAGAAGTAAATTTCTAGAAAAAACTGATGTTTTGATATTATGATCAAAATTTGAAAAAATTTAGAAATTGAATAACTTCTCTCTAAAATTCTTCTCTGTAAAATTAAAAGCGGGATTAAAAAAAGCATAACTTCAACAACAAAAAAAACTGGAACTTTAAATTTAAAGTCAAAATTTTCAGTGGATTTTTTAGAAAAGTAAAATAAAGAGGAAAGTCTTGGAGTTTTTTGAACATATTCGTGAAAAAATCTCATTTTGTAAAAAATAAATATTAGGAGCTTAAAGTAAAAATTGAAAGGACCAAACGGACATTTGTAAGAAAAAAGAATAAACATTTCCGCAAAAAACTGAAATTCCAATGTTAAAGTCGAAATTTCAAAAAAAAAATCTAAAAATTTTAAAACTTTTCTCGCAATTTTGGAAAATATTGACATTCTTCAAAGTTTCTACTTTAGCCCCAAAAGTTGTAGGAAAAAATTTGAAATGAACAATTTCAAGCATAATACAAAATTTAGCTTCAGATTCTGAACCTGCGTCCAAATTTTGCCTTAATAAACCAAAATTAAGCATTCTTTATTCGTCCTCAAAGATCCATCAGTGGTATATTTGCACTTAAGGGAGAGAAAATGTGTGTAATAACAACTAACGAGTTGAAATCAAAAGTTTCTTTTATTTTTTATTCATCCTGATGTAGATGCATTGACGATAAAGATAATTGCACTGGATCTTTGCTTAAAGGGAACACTTGAAGGAGATTTATCGTGGCGAGGGCTCAGGTGGTGGGCGAACTCTTCAGAGTTATGTTTGGATTCGATTTGTGTTGCATTAGAGTATTTAGTAGTCGAAACACGGCCCTTAAGCCTGCCAATCTCCACTGGTCTACAACAAACGGACATCCCTGCCCTTTTTCAAACATTGTTAGCCGTATAAATCCCAGTGTCATTTTTTTCCCAAGATTATCCCTCTGTCGAGAAAAGCCACTTACTGCAATGCTGCTTTTTATGAACACAACTGCGTAAATATAATGGTGATCGGAGGTTTCGCACCATAAGCGTTGTTTCTTTAAGCTAGAAATTCGGGGCGATATTTCTCCATTTGATTTACAATTTCAAACGCCATTATCGATTTCTGTAATCCCTTTTAAGCTCGAAACTACGCTGGTGCTAATTCTACCTATATACCTAGTCCTATTCGTTAGGAAGGGTCGCTGACTACTTTAACACCCTTTTACTGGAGGTATTTCGGTTGAAAGCTGATATTAGTAGTCTCCTACAAATTTTTATGTTCATTCTGTATGCTCCACGTAGCTCTATACATAATCCATAAAGAAAACCTGTGAATCATAATTTATCTCATTTAAAAGCGACTGAACTGAAAACTATCCGCTTAGGTCCACATTTCCCACTTCATTTTGTTCAGGTTCCAAATTTATTACCCTGGAACTGAATGAACAAATGCTCAAAATTCTTGTTGAGAGCAATAATTGTATCAATAATTTCAACAAAGCTTTAGCATATGCTGTGTTTGCTGATATCACACACATGAAGTAAGTGATTGAGAATAATCATTTTATTGTCTAGGGGATAACATAATTATTGTTAGTTAGTTACTGCAGGTAACATATGGGTATCTCATATTAGAACACCATATGGTATAATTTTAAACCTGTCATTCACCCATTACAAGTCAGATTAAAAATTAATTTACATAAAGACCAAAACAGGTGGGTATATATTCAGTAGCCTAATATCTATATTAAGTTAAATTGGTTATTATGAAAATCCTTCACTTTTATCTGACATTCACGAAGCGGAACTATTTATCTTAGATAAAATTTCTCCTCTATTTTCACCATTACGTTATTAGTAGCAGCGTAATTGCATTTTTTTGTCACTTGGTTTTTCGTTAAATGAAATGTCAAAACTATTTAAATGACCCCTGAAGGTTCATAAGAAAGGTAAATACGAGATTAATGGGTTTATAGGGTCCACCCCGGAATGTATCAAAAGTTTGTTAATATCTTGTTTTGCGGGGACAGCTAACACGTGATGAGCAAATAAACTATCTCTCCCTCCCATTTATACAATCTGGAAACTTCCAAAACTCCAGAATCTACACTTAATATTATACATTGTTTCATTGTCACACTCATAATATAATCTTTGCATCAACAAAAGGTATTAAAACCTAAATTTTAGGACATAAAATAAAAATTTGTACCACAAACATCAAATGTCCAGAAAAAATTCAAACATTCAAAAATAACTCCAGATTACTCAAATAGTTTCCATAATTTGATTTTTTTTTAGGAATTTCAACTTTTGTTTTATTGGCTTCCAGATTCAAGTTGAAATTTCTCATTTTTCGAAATTAAATAAAAATTCGAATTTTTTATAACATTTCGACTTTTTTCAGAAATTCCGATTTTCTTCTCCAAAACTTTATTTTAATCTACACACTTTTTCCTAAATTTGACTCGTTTTTTCTAGAAATTCCAACTTTTTTCTCGTAATTTCCGTTTTCAACTCGAAATTTCTAATTTTTGGTAAGTCAAAAAAAAAATCGAATTTCTTCTAAAATTTCGATATTTTCAGAAATTTAGATTTTTCAGAATTTCGATTATTTTTTTAGGAATATCGATTTTTATCTCCAAATTTTATTTTAATCCTAATATGTCGATTTCCATCTCAAAATTTTCACTTTTTTATTTTAATTTTGACCTTAGCTACACAATGACTTCACTGAAACTAAAAAAAACTAAAACAAATTCCAGAGCTTGCCTTTAACTATTAAATGCCGATATTTTCTGAAATTTGGAGAAAACTTTTCAAACTACCATTTTTCTGTTGAAATTTCGTTGTTAATATTAGGCTTTCAGCTTCTTTATGGAAATTTATTTATGTTCCTCTTTCCTATAAATGTCGATGTTGCTTCTTCAATTTTTAGTTTAATCTTGTAATGTTCAATCTTTCCACCGCGCGATTATTTAAATTTTGTTTATTTTAACAAAATTTCAAGGCTTCAAATTTTTATTTTTTTTGTTTTTTTTAAAGTTTAATCCACTCGCAAAGGGTAACCCCATTATGCTTTCAAAGCACTGCGAGTAGGATGCGGAAACAAGGATAGATGGCTATGAACCGCTTTCTTAAACAAGGATAGGTTGTAATTTTTGGGGAAAATTTCTTTCGGTAACAAGTTCCATAACTTGGAAGTTCTATAGAAAAAAGAGTCTCCGTAGACAGAAGTCCTCACTGTGTCAAGCTGGACCGCACAGGAATTTGCTGTCTCCGACTGTCTAGTACGCCTCAAGAATCTTGCCCTTGGGGGGATTAATCCTATTAGTTCCTGCTAGCATCTTCCATGATAGTACTTGTAGAAAAGAGACAAGTCACTAACCATCCACCTGTGCTCTAGTGTTTCAAGAGAATCGGTCAGACTCTCGTCATCAACTAGGCGAATCGCTCTTCTTTGAATTGAATCCAAGAGAGCTAAAGTGTGTTTTGGGGCTGAACTCCAAACATGAGAACAGTATTCTAGTGTTGGCCTAATTTGAGACTAGTATAGTGTTAATAGCTGAGGAGATGTGAAGTACTTTGTAGCTCTAAAAAGAAAGCCTAGCTTCTGCGAGACGGATTTGGCAATGGCCTGCACATGATCGTCCCAAGAGAAGTTAGTGCTCGCATTCACTCCTAGTATAGATAGGAAGGATTTTATTGTCCATTAGTAGGTTTGTTGCATTATCCCTTGATATTTTCTTAGAGAAAACCGCGGCCTGAGTTTTTGAAGCCTTGAAGTCGACCAGATTTTTCTTACCCCATTCCAGAATAATCTCGAGATCCCAATTAATCGTCTGTATCTGCTGTTCCCTTAGTCAATCTGAAGTAGCGATAGATAATGGTTTGTCTGAGAAAAAAGATGACACAAGGTTACTATCATCTGCGTAGCTGTATATAGGATTGGACGTTGAAGCTAAGAGATCGTTTATGTGTAACAGAAATAGAGTAGGAGACAGAGCAGACCCCTGAGGCACCCCTGCGTTAATCGCAAATGTCTCGGATGAGATGCCATCGACGACGACCTGAAGAGATCTGTTAGCGAGAAATTTTGATATCAAATGACAGAGACCAGGAGGAAGACCATAAGATGTTAATTTGGCGAGAAGATATCAGTGTCAGATTCTGTCGAAATCCTTTGAGATATCCAATGCCACAATTCTAGCCTCACCATGTTTTTCCATAGCTGAGTCACAGATATGAGTAACATATGCCAGTAGATCACCAGTGGAACATTGCTGTCTAAATCCGTATTGCCTGTCGGAGATGATTCTATTTTCCTCCATATATTTGAGAATCTCGATGTTGATAACCTTTTCTATCACTTTAGATATAACGGGTAACAAAAGATATAGGGCGATAGTTGTTAGCCAGATTTCTTTTTCCCTTTTTAGGGACAGGCTGCACTCTAGCAGATTTCCAGATGTTAGGGAATACACTTTAAATCGAAGTTTGAGTTAAATCGAAATTTGAATTTGAGATCAAAAATTTCGCCTTCAAGGTCAACAAATGTTCGATTTTTAGTCGAAATGTTAAGCAAGAATTGATAATAATTTGTCAGTGCAAATTCCATAAAAACTCAAAATATGTAAAAAAGCACATTTTTAGTGTTTTCATAAATTTGATGGTTTTTTCGAAATTTAACTTTTTTCAATTTTTTTAAATGAAAGTTATTTGCGAAAATTTGATTTTTTTCTGGAAACCCTCCAAATTTTTATTTTAATCTTAAGAAATTAACAATTTTTCAGAATTTGTGAATTTCAGTTTGGATACTCCAAGCTCTTAATCAGTTTTACCCGAGGGACAGATTCAAATTCGTTCATTGGGGTAGACTAATTGAAAAAAATATTATCACAATAACTTTTGAGAAAATTCTTTGCTATGGACTTTGCTGGCACCTCCTTCCTTCATTTTGAAAACAGTTAATTTTAGAATAGAAATTAAAAAAACACTGAAGGTGCCTTATTATTGAATTTAATGAAGATTTCTGTCGGAATTTTGAGATTAATGCTAGAAAATAGGAAAAAGTAATTCATTAATTAAAGAGTTAATTAAGTTTCAATTGAATATTTTGAGAACAAAATTATCCTTTTAGGAGAAGCAAGTATAATAGTTTCGAATTCCGCTTCCAAGTTATGAAAAGGTAAATTTCGAAAAATAAACTTCAAATTTACAGAAAAAAGATTTCGTTTTAGCTTAGAATCGGAATTTCGATTTAGAAGTTGGAAACTTACAAAAAATCGATTTTTAGCAAAAACTTTTTTTGAAATGAAAGTGCAAATCTTCAGCAAAAATGATTTCAAATGTAAAGTGAAAAGTTTAGGAAACAAATAAATATTAATTAATGATAATTATTGTAGTAAAACTAGAAATCTAGATAAAAAAGCTAACTCTTTGAAAAAACTCGAGACATATTTGTAAAGAAATAGTTTTTTATTTAAAAGCCAAAATTTTGAGAAAAAGTCAAACTATCTATAAATAGTCGAAGACGAAGTTGTATTAAAAAATCAGAATATCTACAAAAAAAATCAGCATTTAAAATTACACTTGAAATATTAAGTACACGCTGAAGATGCAAACACTTAATTTTTGAAAAAAGTCGACGTTTTAGGGGAAAAACTGGTTATTTCCAAATGAAAATCGAAATTTTGGAAAAAATAAAAATGCCTAACAAATCTTGAAAATTTGAGTTTAGATACGAAATTTTAGGAAAAAATAAAACCGAAGTTGAAATTTTTAAAAAAAGTCAAATCATTTAGGAAGTCGAAACTTTGAGTTTTCACACAGAACTTTATGAAAAAAAATTAAAATAACTAAAAAAGTCAGCATTTTGAACTGATAGTCGAAATTTTAGGAAGAAATATTAGAAACTAAACATGCAAGTTCGAAATTTTGAGAAACAGTCTGCGTTTCGAGGAAAAAACTGGTAATTTCAAAATGAAAATCAAGATTTTGCAAAAAATAAAAATTACAATAGAAAATTTTAGAAAAAATTGGGCACAGTTGAAATTTCGAAAAAAGTTCAAATTATTTAGGAAAAGTCGAAAATCTGGGTTTACACTTGAAATTTTGCAAAATAAAACGACAAACGGAAAGGGCAAGCTCGAAATTTTGAGAAAAAATCTATATTTTCAGAAAAAATTGAAATTTATATAAAATCGAAAATTGCAATTTCGTAGTCTGAACCATTAAATTTGGTAAAAAGGAGAAATTTCAACTAAATTCAAAATTTATTTAAAAAATGTGAAATTAAAATCTGATGAATGAATGCATTTCAAGATCCAAGTCGAGATGAGAGTTGAAATTAAAAGAGAATTTCGAAATGTACATAAAACTTTTCCTGACATGTTCAAAAAGAGTCGACATTTCAAGATTATGGTCCACATCTCAAAAATAGTCAGTGTAAGAACAAAAAGTCAACATTTTTGGTTTAACCCAGGAATTTTCGTAAAAAAGTCGAAAATTTGAAAAACACAAAACTTGAAGATAAAAATCAAAATTAATAGAAAATTTCGAAATTGATACAAAACTTTTCCCGGATGTTCGGAAAGAAGTCGACATTTCAAGATTAGGATCTACTAAAGAAACTAAATAAAAATTTTGACTTTAAACGTGAATTTGTATGAGATTTGCAATTAGAGAAATATAGTCAAATATTTTATCCCGATGGTGACCCAATACGAAGGGTTGAGCCTTCAAACCTGGTTTTTATACAGTAGCGGACTACAGTCGACTCCCGCTAAAGTAGCGTCCGTTAAAGCTGTCCACCCGTTAAAGTTGCCAGGATACGATAGTTAAAGTTGCGCGAATATTCCCCCACTTTAATTTTCGAACAATGAATTGGACTTCCGAGTTTTAGCGCCACTTTTGAATAACCCTCTAACCGCGCAAGGAGCAATAAAACATATATATGGTATATTTATCGAAAAGGGTAGGGATTACGAAGAGTAGCAATTTTAACGGTCGATCCAGTACGGTGGGCGCAACTTTAGCGAGATTCTACTGTATGAAGTTTAGACTTGTTTACTACTTAGATGTATACCAGAAGGTATTAAACAGATCCACATCATGAGAAATTAGTCACAGGTTCCAGTCGGCTGTCGAATATTTACAAGTAATTAGCACTATAAAGTAAATAAGTAGTTGTCCGATCGAGACTTTGAGATATCGAATTTTCTAGTACATGTGGAATACCAATATAAGCTAAACTCACCACTATGGTTCTAAATTGCTATTTATACAGATAAATAGTTAATTTTTAATAAATGTGTTAAAAATCCACATAGTGTTTTAATTGTCGAAGCTAACAGTACTCATAGCAATACTGATCCTCCTATTAACAAAAAATACTGCCGTCGTCTCAAATAATAATTATGTGACTAGACTGTAAAACTAATAAATAAGTAAAAGATACTAAACGGGAATTGTAATTGCCCAAAATCAAAGATGTTTTCATTTGAGTAACTTTCCATCTCTCCCTCGTAACACTTTTTACAATTAAAGTTTGGTATCACTTCATTCGAATTCACACTTAAACAAGTTTTTGTCTAGACTTCATACCATGAAGAATCATTGTGGGATTATTACGGGGTAGCAGCTCTAGCGAAAACAATGCATTTTGGGCAATTTGGCGGCTTACAACAAACAAAAGGGGGTGAAATGTAGCGCGAAAGGTATGTAATAAAATGTAGCAACAAGCATAGGAACGAAGAAATGTAAAGGAAATGCGTACAATCATATATGATGACGGCCGAGTTTAAGGGTAAAAGCGCTTCGGGGAAAAGGGGAATGATAAATGGTCAGTCATACGAAGCCGCGTTGAAGTTTCACTCGTTTACAAATCCGTGAAAGGATTTACTGGGAGCTAGGTGTGAAATTTCTTGCTCGTGCTAAATCCCCGACATTTTAGGGGCACTATATACACACTAATTCGTTTTTAAAATGTGGCTAATAACACAAAGTTGTTTCAGATATTACGCTTGCGAAGAAAAAGCGTGATCCTTCAAGTTGTCCGATCTGCGGGCTTAATCTTTCTTCGGGGGATCTCGAGGCGCATTTTATGCATGAATTAGAGAGATTGTACAAGTTGAATGGTACGGGGATCGCAGCAACTAGGAAGCGAAGGCCAGAAGCTGGGAGACCCCCAGCACTTCCTGGAGATAGTGGTCCAGATGGGAGATGGGAGGTAATATCTTGATAAATTTTCAACGGAAAAAAGTAATGTTGCTTTAACATTGTATCTTTAACATGTTCGATTTCACTTATTACTTTTTCCTAAATTGTAGATTGCAAAAACACCTTTTCGATTTTATTTCTAAAAATTTTGCTTTTTGGAAACTGTAAATGTTCTTATAAATTATAATTATAAGTTTTTTGAAATTTTTTTATTTTTTCTCTCATAATTCCAAGTTTGGCCTTTGCACTTTTAATTGTTACTTTTTTTTCTGAAATTTCGATACTTAATGTGAATTTATGGTAATAATTTTAATCAAATAGTGTAGACATTTTTCTTAACATTTCTAATTTAACTTGACACTTTTTTCTAATTTTCAACTTAAACGTTCAATTTTTGTTTTTGTCACTTTTGGTTTTTTCCAAAATTTTGACTTAATCTTTTTCTCGAGTGTGAAGGTTGAGTCTTGTGTTCTTATTCTTCTCTTTTCTTCTCTTCTCTTCTCCTCTCTCCTCTTCTCTTCTCTTCTCTTCTCTTCTCTTCTCTTCTCTTCTCTTCTCTTCTCTTCTCTTCTCTTCTCTTCTCTTTTCTTCTCTTCTCTTCTCTTCTCTTCTCTTCTCTTCTCTTCTCTTCTCTTCTCTTCTCTTCTCTTCTCTTCTCTTCTCTTCTCTCCTCTTCTCTCCTCTTCTCTCCTCTTCTCTCCTCTTCTCTCCTCTTCTCTCCGCTTCTCTCCTCTTCTCTTCTCTTTTCTCCTCTCAACTCCTCTCCTCACCTCTCCTCTCCTCTTCCTTCTCTTCTCTTCTCTCCTTTCCTCTCTTCTCCTCTCCTCTCCTCTCCTCTCCTCACCTCTCCTCTCCTCTTCCTTCTCTTCTCTTCTCTTCTCTCCTTTCCTCTCTTTCCTTCTCTCCTTTTCTCTCCTCTTCACTCTTCTCTTCTCTCCTCTCCTCTCTTGCCCTCTCCTCTCCTTTTCTCTCCTCTCCACTCTTCTCTTCTCTTCTCTCTCTCTTCCTCTCTTTCCTTCTCTCCTTTTCTCTCCTCTTCACTCTTCTCTTCTCTCCTCTCCTCTCTTGCCCTCTCCTCTCCTTTTCTCTCCTCTCCACTCTTCTCTTCTCTTCTTTTCTCTTACCTTTCCTTCTCTTTGCTTCTCTACTCTTCTCTTATCTTCTCTTCTCGTCTCTTCTCTTCTCTTCTCTTCTCTTCTCTTCTCTTCTCTTCTCTTCTCTTCTCTTCTCTTCTCTTCTCTTCTCTTCTCTTCTCTTCTCTTCTCTTCTCTTCTCTTCTCTTCTCTTCTCTTCTCTTCTCTTCTCTTCTCTTCTCTTCTCTTCTCTTCTCTTCTCTTCTCTTCTCTTCTCTTCTCTTCTCTTCTCTTCTCTTCTCTTCTCTTCTCTTCTCTTCTCTTCTCTTCTCTTCTCTTCTCTTCTCTTCTCTTCTCTTCTCTTCTCTTCTCTTCTTTTCTCTCCTCTCCTCTCCTCTCTTCTCCTCTCTCTTCCCTTCTCAAGAATTCACTGAAGGTTGCGCTAACATAAAGTAATTATTCCAAATCTTTAGCGCGAAATCGCCTTAACCAATTCGAACAGCGAAAGGGATCTTTCTTATAACTTTCGTTACCCTCAAAAACAAATTCATTCCTGAAGAGATAAAATCTGCGAGTCCTTCTTCTATAATACTTGGAGGACTAACCGTCCAGTATATTAAGCAAAGCAAAACGTAATTCCCATTTACAAAGTGTCTTTACTTTCAGACCTTTCAAAGGATAAAAACCAATAGGCAAGGTAGATTACGACTTAAGATCAGGAAGAGAAAAGCTGATGACGGATGCTTGATTTGCGTGGGTAGAATGCACAGAACGCCGGAAGAATTATCGTTACATGTCCAGCAGTGTTCCAGAAAGGTTAGTTTCGACGGTCGATTGTTTCCAGATTTGCGAATTTGTACTCTTTGTAGGGCGCCAACGATGAAGATGAAACAGTAGATGTCGAAGGTGACTCTGAATTTGAAGAATGGGCAGAAGGTCAAAGACGCAGGACAAACTCGTTACTAAATGGGAGAAACAGAACACCCAGTAGTACAGGCCGGATGAGCACCGAGGGGGATAACGAAGGCGATGACGTTATCGTAGATGGCGATGAGCCTGAGGAGTCTACGTTTGGGCCTTCGCAATATACGGAATCCGACGTTGTTATCAAAGATTCCGACCAACAGAAAAATAAGGAAAAGGATGGACAATCTCAAGTATTTTACAAATTACTGTTGTTATACTATTATTACTTATTTCTTTTGGATAGGTCGCAACGGTTAATTCGAGCGGAGATGTAGAAGTTAAAATAGAAAGTGGGGGACAACAGTGCGATAGTAATGTAAGTACGTCGGATGCTGAACCGAGTAGCAGGGCGCAAATGATAGAAGAGTTAAGGAATAGAATTCGACAGCTGGAAGCTGAAGGGGGAGAGACTGCAACGAGCACAGAATCGGAAGACTATAAATGTTTAATTTGCTTGGTAAGATTTGTAGCCGATTGGTTAATTTATAGTTAGTGAATACTAATTCTTATAGGAGCATTACAAGAAACCTGTTATTTCTACCGTTTGTTGGCATGTCCATTGCGAGGAATGTTGGCTGCATACTTTGGTAAGTATCGCGATGCGATTCTCACGTAATATTTTTCTTTAAGCGATTTTGTGGAAAATGATTGCAATGTTTTATTTTTTCAGGGAAGTAAAAAGGTTTGTCCACAGTGTAGCATGATTACTTCACCTACAGATCTGAGACGGATATTCATGTAATAATGTAACTTGCTTAACTTTTTGATGTAAACGTTCAGATGTTACTTGCACCGTACTTATTACACGCACTGCTAGCTTAGGCATTACATATTTTAAACTATTTCGGTGATTTTTTCCACATTAAGAGCTTTGTTAGGACATTGATCGATAATTCATGTTTTTCAAAATTTCCAAATATCAGCATCGTTGTTATTATAGATAATGAATAAAAGAGCGGAAAGAAAATTGAATGTGTGATGACCATACAAATGTAATGAATGAATGATTTCTCTATTTATAAATTTTTGTTTCATGTTATCGAATTTTTAAACTTTAACAATGTATTATAAATTTATTTATGTTGTAATATACTAGATAGTCATTTTATTTAAACTACTGTACTATAATACTGCTGTACATTATTTGTAGATATATCTTAAAAAAGAAAACGGGAATAAATGTGATTAATCATGCTCTTTTTGCATTTCTTTCTTACCCAGTAAACGATTTAATTTAACCTCCAAGCTGCCGGACGTTACGTGCTTAAACGGATTTATGCTTTGTTATCCTCACCAGTTAATGATTAAATTAAAAAAAGACTTTGCGTTTAAAATCGAGAGATTTAGATCAAAGTCAAAATGTGGAGACGAAGGCTAAAATTTTTGAGCTTAAGATCGAAATATGGATTTAACAACCGAAACATTGCATTTGAAGGTGAAAATTTGGCTTTTAGAGTCCAAATTTTGTGGTTGAAATTAGAATAAAAAGAATTCCTTCCTTAAAAAATCCTAATTTTGCATTAAAATTCGTTCGAAATTAACATCGGATCTCCGAGTCAGGATCCAAATTTCACCATCTTTTTCAAGAGGGAGATTTTGATTTTTCTAATTGCGACCTTTAGCTTCAGATACCAATTTGCGAAAGATATTGCGCGGAAACTTGAAAACCCAATTTTTTTTGATATTCCTACCTTAAACTTAAAAATTCGGATTTTTTTCTAATAATTTTCATTTTGTTGCCGAAAAGTCGAATTTTCTTTCGAAGTTTCTGCAATATTTTTTATTTGTAGTTTTCTTTATTTCGACTTTATTTTTGAAATTTCGACTTTCCCAAAGACATTTTGACTTTTTTTCGAAATATCAGCCGCAATCTCGAAAATTCCAATTTTATTTTAAATTCTAAGTTTAAAATAAAATTTTGTTAGTTTCCAATTTTTTCTTTTTCGAAATTTAGACCTTATCACTTCATAATTCCAAATCTTCAGTTTCAAATCTCGATTGTAAATTTACTTGAAAATTTTTGTTTAAGGAACCATTATAGTTTTATTTTTTGGAAAATTCAACTTGCTAACTTTGAATTTTCCAAAAACTGTTTCTTCATCGTAATAGTTGTTTACATTAAGACAACTTTTTGTAGAAACGTAGCGAGACGAGTAAAGACGTAGCGAAGCAGGTGTAACCGCACACGCAGAAAATCTTAACATCTTTTTTTCTTGTCATCAACAATATTTTTGGATACCAAATTTTTTTGGACACAAAAATATCTTATGCAGAACCCTTAGAAAGCTAGCTGCGGCATCGCCTTTTGTGTGGAAGGCATATCAACTCGTTGTTCGTTAAAAATTGTTCATTTTTGAATTACTTTTAGAATTCTATAAAAAAAATTCTCTTATGGTATTTGCGTGCCATCTAGTGCGTAGTCGACACAGATGTTTATAATAACAATTTTCACAGAAAGAGATATTTCTCTATATTGAGCATAGAATAAACATAAGGCAATTATTTAAGTGCTGTGGAAGGTAGGTTAGCTTATTATTTATATTTTTCATTTATTTTTACTTTTTTAAAACAAATTTCTATTATTGTAGTTGCGTGGCCATCTAGCGGGCACTAGCCGAAAATTCTAACTTTTTGTTCATTTTAATCATAAAGACATATTTGTTTATATTAGACAACCTTTTCAGTAGCGTAAAAGATGTATTAGCTTGTTATTTACATTTTTTAATTATTTTTTACCTATTCTAAACAAATTTTCTTTATTAAATTTCTGTGCTATCTAAAAAGCTTGCGTGCACTAGGCGAAGATGTTAATTTTATTACATTTTTATCATAGGCAGATATTCATTTAAATTAGAAACTTTTCGGGTAGTGTGGGATGTGTATTAGTTTATTATTTACATTTTTAGCTAATTTCTTACTTTCTATAAAAAATTTATTTTATATAATGAGCGCGCCATCTGCCAAACACTAGCCAAACCAATTTACGTTGTGGTTTCACATATTTTCTTTCTTCTCATAAAATAGTTTTTTATAGTAAGCAAAATTGTAAATGGTATGGTGATGGGATGTATAGGATGTATATTTGAATATTAACTATAGTTTTGAATTATTATTTTTAACATAAATAAATAAATAAACCTATTTTATTGCCATCTAGCAAGAACTAGCCAAACTAATATTGTCATATCTTTGAATTACAGTTATTTTATCATAAAAAAATTTTTATTTACTTAACGTTATTTGGTGACATGTATTGAACTATATTAAATTTTTGCTTAAAATTTTTAATTATATTTGTTTTTAATGGTTTGTTATATCCCACAAAAACCTGTTTTGCTGGTCTACTACTAGAGCTATCTGGTGGGCAATACCACAACATTTAATCAACGGACTGTATTTTGTCACTTGCCGCCTACGCATTAAGCTCTATGACTCATTAGTGACAGGTGGCAATTTGTCAATAGGCCACTGACGTATCAACATAACCTTATTAGAAAAATCTTGTTTTTGTTCTAAAATGAATAAAAATATGCCATATTTTTGTAAAAAGTGTGTTAAATAAACCAAACAAACGGAAGTTTTTAACGGAAACAAAGTCTTTATCGTTATCAGATGTAAAAACTTTAAAATATCTCTTAAGTGATTTTTATTCTATATTTTGATGTATACATTAAAGGAATTATTCCAAAAATACCTCAGTAGATAATGTTTGCAAAAATAAATTTACAATTAGATAAAATAGGTAAGTGCTTCGCGTATGTTTAAGTGTAATTTTAAGGTTATTAATGAAAATTGTGGTTCTATAATTTTAGGTGACATAAAATTTAATTAGTTGATTAATTAGTAGAGATAGATAAGGTGTGATAGTGAAATCGTCTAAAATTCATACGTCATGAGCAGTGATAAAAACAAAGAGATTGACTGGTCTCGCTATGGTTTAGGCTCTGAGACGGCACAAAGGATTAGAGCCAACACCAGCGGTTTTGTGGATTTGTCTGAAAATTACGACGATTTTGCTGGGGGCGGCCATCAAGCTTCAGGCGCCAATGAGTTGTTTGCAGAAGAACAGGTATAAGCAACTAACGAATTTGTGAATTTACTTTATGCGAAACAACAGATGTTTTGCTTAAAGATTATCCAGATAATTTTTTCATAATATTCAAATAAAGTAAGAAAAAAGTTGAAATGAAATAACAAAGTTTAGTTTTTCTGATTATTTTTGAAGATTCTGCGTTTAAGGTTACTATTGTTACATTTTTTCTTAAAATTTCAATATTAAACTCAATATAAAATTTTAATATCAAATATGATAATTTGTATTTTGATTCTAAAGCTTTTTAACCTTTGTTTTACAAATTCTTGAGTTTAAACTAAAAATATCGATACTTTTTTTAAAGTCTCTTTAAACTTAAAAAGTATTTTTTAAATATTCCCAATTAAACCTTAAACTTCTTACTATTGTCCCATAATTTCAAGTAAAAACTGAAAATTCTGCATTTTTATCGAATTTTCAGTTATAAACCTATTTTTTATAGTTTCTATTTTTATCGAAGTTTCGACTTCTCTAAATTCTGAAGACTTAAAATGTTTATTGTTTGGCTAATAATTAAAATAGTTTTTAATTCATGTTATCCAATATATTTCTGTTGTTCTTAGATTTGTACTTTTCTTAAAATTCCAAGTGGACACCTAAAATGTTTACAATTATCACTGTTGTTTCGATCTCAAGCTTGATACATATTTCCAAAAATTTTGGCAAAGGCCAAATTTTTTTCAATATTTTGAGTTAAAATTGAAAATTTGTTGAAATGGATTTTGGTACAAGATTTTAACTTTTGGCAAAATTTTAAATCGAAATATTTTTCCCCAAGTTTCAAAGTTAAATTTGAAATATAAGTTTTTTCAAAGAATCAAATTTTAATCTTAAATTTATCCCTTAATTCCTTTTTTAAAACTTCAACTAGATCTCTATTAGTCAAATACAACTTTGTACTACTTTGAATGATTTTAAAGATCTGTAATTTTTTTAAGAGTTAAAAAGAGATCGAAACTGCGGTAAAACTTCTCTTAACTGCCAACCCTCCTTAAGGTTTACTCCTTTCAGCGACTACGTTCAGGTTCTTCATAAACTAGTTTTTTATTAGGTTCTCCCCAAACTGAACACCCCTCAAAACGGTTAAATTTCCTTGCAATTTTTACCGAGCCTTAAGGAAAAGTTTTAAGAATCCAAAATGGTATTTCTCAGTAAAACAAATATTTTTAATATAAGTAGGTGTCCAAATATTTACATATTCTGTTCTATTGTTCTATGCCCTTCTGTTTTCATTGCGTGCACGTCAATGGCATCCTGTTCATTTAAAAAATCATAAATTCAATTTTTTTGATGGAACGGACTGGTCCTTGGTTATCTTCAAAAATTGAAACACAGAACTTGTCCCCTGAAACCAAGAAAAATTAAAAAACACAACAAAGGTTGCTCTAACGCGTTTCGACAGCCAAGCTGTCATCTTCAGAGAGAAACTAACATCTAATCTTACTTAGTTTCTCTCTGAAGATGACAGCTTGGCTGTCGAAACGCGTTAGAGCAACCTTTGTTGTGTTTTTTAATTTTTCTTGGTTTCAGGGGACAAGTTCTGTGTTTCAATAAATTCAATAACTAACTCTAAGAAATATAGTTGACTTTCCTCCTAAACTCTGCATAAAAGCTATTTAGTTGAACTATTTTTGGTAAGTAATTATGAGACGTGTCCAAAAGAACCGTATATTTATAACCACCCTATGGTGAAAGAACTGTGACGAATTTGGTATCAGTCTTTCACTTTGTTCAAGTGAACAACACTATAATGCCTTTCAAAGTGGCAAAAATGGAATTTTTAGCTTTAACCACAAATATTTATTTAGGGTGATGTGCCCTGGTGGAAATCCAACTTCTTCATATCACAACCAGTTCTATTTGGCACCTGGGATGGCGTCTTCACATCCTGCCTGATAAACATATTTGGCGTAATTGTATTTTTACGTTCTGGTTGGATCGTAGGACAAGCGGGCGTCTTTTGCGCTGTACTTATAGTATTATTTACGGGTATGTACACCTTGGTGGTTGAATGTCTCCGTGTGACCACATTTCCCTTTTAGTTTTCGTCGCGTTGATTTCCGTACTGGCAGCTGTTGGGATTTGTGAGCGATGCAGGATTGAAAGTGGTGGCGTTTACTTCGTGATAGCGCACGTCCTTGGTTCCAGATTCGGGGGATCTTTAGGATTACTCTACTGCTTTGGCCAAGTATTTGCATGTTGTCGATTTTGAAGTATCATGGTTAATTTGTCATGTTTTAGGCGGTCGGTTGTGCACTCAACGTTCTCGGTTTTGGGGAGTCCATGGCCGAGCTTATAGGATACGGCGACTCCTTGTGGGCAGTTCGCTGTATCGCTGGCGCAGCTGTATTATTATTGAGCATTATTAATGTAGCTGGAGTAAAATGGGTTATCAAGCTTCAATTCATTTTGCTTCTTATTTTATTATTGTCTGGACTGGATTTTATGCTAGGAAGCTTCGTACATACAGATGAAGGTAATCAACGTGGAACCACTGACATGACAGAGGACACATTTGTTTTATAATGCAAAAGATTAGCACAGTATGTTATTAATTGCTGTTCTATATTGAACTATTAATACGGTGTCAAGGGACAAAAATGGCAAGAAAAATCAAAAACAAGGTAAGATAAAAGAGGATGTAAAAATAATAGAAGTTACACAATGAAGAAAGCGTGAATTGATTAGAGAAGATTGGAGGTGAGAGTTATTGAGAAGTAGAAGGCCCACCCAAGTCTATCCTTGCACAAGTAAATGGCACCAATTGTTCGAAATAGATCAGACATTTATAAAATTCTGCGCGAATCACAAAGATATTTTAAAGTGTTTTATCAAATACCATCTTTAATTGTATTATTTTTAGAAAACGGCGTCGAGGGTTGGACCACCGGGAACATCCAAAAGAACATGTGGCCGGATTACCAGGACAACTACAGCTGGTTTACTGTATTTGGCGTATTTTTTCCTACGATTACGGGTATCCTGTCCGGCATTAACATGAGCGGGGACTTGCGGGCGCCCTCGACCAATATACCCAACGGTTCACTCGCAGCTATAAGTACAGGGACATTTCTGTACCTCGTTTTTGTGATATTTTTAGGGGCCACGTGCACTAGGCAAAAATTAATCACCGATTTCACTATAGCAGCTAAAGTTTCAGCCATTCGTGTCTTACTGTTGGCGGGATTATACGTTTCGTCGATGTCCAGTTGTTTGGGGGCGATGTATGGAACGCCCCGTGTTCTGCAATCCATATCTTTGGAAAACGTGATTCCTGGTATAAGCGTTTTAGGCTCAGGGGTAAGAAGCGTACGGAGGTGGATCGTCACAAGTGGGAATGTGCATCGACTGTGGTGCGCGTAGAAATGTCGAGTTGTTCACTGAAGAAGTTAGATCATAACGAAGTGGATCATTGGTACAAGTTACAATGTATCCCGGAATTTGACTATGTCTTGTGTAATATGTATCACATATACATACATAGTCCCTTCCCGAAATACGATATATGTCTTATTGTCATTGATGTTGGTCGTAGAAGCCTTCATAATCCACACCTAAGGGTTAAGCGACTGCATTCAAGCCATTTTTTTTAATATGTGCCTTTGAATTACTCTGAGTAGTAGGAGACTTCAATTAATATACTTAGGTGACTGTGAAATGTCGCTTTCCTCTAATAAGATGTAAGCCTTCTTTGGTAAAATTCTGCGTCAACTAAAGTTTTGTTTTCTGTAAGCATAATAAAAGATGTTGGGAGTGTTTGGGTTTTGATCTGTGAAGAACGAGTTTGAGTGCAACATTTGATGTCTGTCCAGCCCACAGTCTAAACTAAGATGCACATGCCTAGGCCTAGTTCAAAATATGGTATGATTGCGATTGCGCATAAACCATATCGCTAAGAACCATGTTATTCCCAACATCAGCATACACAGTGTATTGGTTTTTTAAGCAATTTAATGAAAATTCTCTTTCGTCTACACCCCATAAGTTAAAAATCGCAATTTTGGCACTGATTATTTCGACTTCGCATCATGACTGCTCAACTGAATAGGTAACACTTAATAACATGCAATATAAGCTAAATGTAGAATTACTGGTAATTGCCTTCACGTAACACAGTCTTTGCACAGTCCTAGAAGTGAGCATCAACCTCTTAACGAGTTGCGAGCATTAACGCGCGCCATGTTTCAGAGAGGGCCAAACAAAGTGCCGCTCTATGCGATGGCTGTGGTTGCTGTGGTTACCTTGACCTTTATAATGATCGGAGAAATCAACGTATTGGCACCGATAGTTACTATGCCTTTTCTACTAACATACGCCTCCATCGATTACGCTTATTTTGCTTTAGCACAAACTTTTGATATTCAGCACCAGCGCGAACAAAGATTCCACAGACCTAGAATACATCAGACATCTCTTGTAGATACCGAAGAAAACGACTTGGATCGACTGTTTCCCGAACGCACCAGACACAAAAACTTAAGGGTTAGTTTGTTTAAACCACCTCTGACTACTTGATTACATTTCACAAAATTTTATTACGGTTTGACCGATTTTGCTTGATTAGATCGCTATGAAATATGATATAGGCTACCAAGATCATATGGTCATAACGATCATGAACTAATCTTCAGAAAGCACTCTTAAAATATTATGAAACCTAACCTTAATGCAATGTTATTACAGAATATTTCATTAAGCACAATAATAAATAAAGAACGACTCAAATTGTGTAACGCAGCTCCACTGGAGGGTGTCCATTTTTCGACGCTCAACACTAGGATTCCCCTTATTTGAAAATCTGCCATGTTGTTTATATCAAGTGTTCAAAAAGTTTTCTAATCTAGTTTGCTGCTGTCATTTTTTGACATGTTTACGTATGTTTCTTACTTGATTCATACTCGCCAAATTGACATGTAACCTTGACATAAAAATTCTGTAATCCTATTAAGAATAGAGGAGGTTAATTCATTTCTGCTTTTTTGGGATTTTTTAAAGTAGGATTCAACAATAAAGGATTTGTTTTCCATTATAATGTCAAATCAATAAAATATTTTTTAAGGTTATGTCTGTTTAAAATACCCATCAAGTAAAAACATGACAGAAAATGACAGCAGCACACTAGATTAGAAAACTTTTTGTACACGGTATGGGCAAAGTTGCATATTTTAATGATATACACTATTTGAATAAACTCAAAATATGATGTCAGTTACTTCCAATGCATGCTTGGTAAAAACAGTCGCTAAACATAATTAAATTATTCCATTTATGGTCAAATTAATAAAATACATCCTATCATAGGACACAGGTGCAATTAGAAAAAAAACTCTTTTGAGATTGACAGAAATCCAATTTTGTCTTAATTAAATCAACGGGGGCTCTTCAAATAAGCGAGTTCAAAGTGATGTGGGTCACAAAAAGGGCACCCTGTATATGCTAAACCAACTATTTCAATTTAGGTGGAATCGAGTTCCGGCACCCCAAGCAGCCCGGACGAAAGTTCGGAAGTGTCTCCAATTACGCCAAAGATTCATATCCACTCCAAACCCAAGAATTGGTATTCTATTATGTGTAATAGATGGTTGTCGCTGGCAGGGGTAATGTTTGTACTTTCCTTAACTCTTAGTTGCCAAACTGTTCCGTTTTAGGTTGTTTCTAAAATTTTAATAATGTTCCTGGTTAATTGGGGATATGCGATCGCTTCTATCACCGCGGTATTTCTAGTTTGGCTTTATATTGGTACTGCGAACCCAGCAGTAAAACCAGGGATGGCTTCGGAGTTTCACTTCTTAAAATGGCTTAAAAGTGTGATTTTGCGTTGTATGGGGTAATAATGGTTCGATAAAGTTTGGCATTTTAATATTATGATTCTTATTCAGCAAACGCGTTTATGATTACGAACAAATCGTAGTAACTCCTGTATATCCCGGATTGGATGTAACTCCGTCACAATTAAATGAAGATAATGAAGACTTCGCCAACCGAAGACGATATCATCAATCAGCGACTGTACAAGGACACGCAGTGCATATCGATGACGACTGATGACTGAGCTGCCTTTTACAAAATCTAATTTTACTTACACAAATATATTTTTCGTTATTTGTTAACTATTTTAACATTTTTAATAAATTATTTTACCTAAGCTATGCATGTGAAAGTTTTTATGGTACGCCAACACCACATCACGGGGGGGGGGGGCTCTAACTCATCGCACAATCGAGAAAATGCAGCACACATATGGTTCTTAATGTGAAGAAAACTTGGTCAATATATAAGATCACCATTTATTTCATCGTTAACTTTTTACTATAAAAAATGCTTTTTTAAGATTTACCAGCTGTGGGGATCCCAAGATATATGTGGACCCGGCAGAACTTGAAAAGTGATGCTTTCAAAAAACACTGAACCCTGAAAACCTAACATCATATTTTTTCATAGTTACCGCGCCCAAATCAAAAATTTCCGTGAGCTACATCAAAAGTTACCGTTAACTACTTGTTTGACATCATTTTTCTAGGCAGTAACGATAAACAAAGAAAAAACTGGGAAACCTCCACCTTGCCTTTTATAAGGGTTGTCATTGTAGTTCTGCATATAGAGGTGCAATAAAACAGTAGATGGTTTTTAAAGACTCTTGTTTTTCGAGGTATTATCCATGAAAAGTTTGCATCTTTTGCATGCGCTCCAACTATCTTTAAAAGTAGTTATTCCACTCGGTTTATTGGTATAATTTAAATTGCGTGTCTGAACCAAGCACGTAGCCAGGGGGGGGGTCCAAGGGGTCCGGACCCCCCCCCCGAAATGTATATTCCCCAAAAAATTTACAATGATACGAATTGAAATATTAATAGGAAAATGGTTGATTGTATATTTAAGCATGTAAATAATTTCCGAAATTGCCAACTACTATAAGTTTATGATAAGCAAAATCGCCATGTAGGCATTTTAAGAAAAATTGACAATGAGCTCAAGGATTCCCAATACATACTTCAATCGTCACGTACGTGCGGCAGCGGCATTGCACTCAAAGGACATATTCTTATGCCTAATCTACTTTATTATATTAGCTCATATTTCATATTGCCAAATTGCCATAGGAAATACAATACAAATCATGATTATGGTACGAGTTAAGAATTAGTCGACAAGTCGACTCTTGATCGGTGTTAAGTTAAATACGTGAACTTAAAATGGATATTAGGAAATATTTCTTTGGTAAGTTTCAAGTTTTTATTTGTCAAATTTATATAATGTTAAGGTCACTAGATTTTATTCCTTATTTTTACTAATTACCAAAATGAAAAAAAAAAAAAATAAAAGAGACGAATTCGTAAAAATAATTAATGCGTCTTCTTATATTTTCTGAAGAATATTTTCTAGACATTTCGATAATTTAACAAAATTCCGAGTTTAAATTGAAAATTCTAAATTATTTTCTTCAATTTTACGTCTCTGTAAGCACATAATCGATTTCATTAATTTATTTTTATAAATTCCAAGGACGTATAAAATAATTTTTTGCAGAATTCTGGTGTTTTTTCTCAAAAATGTTTTACTTTTGATTCATAAATTTTCTATATATTGCAACGTTTTTCTAAATTTCGATTATTTTTAGAAATTTTCGAAATATCAACTTGTTTTGTAAAATTCTTTTAACTTTCTTTTAATTTTTTATTCAAATTCAATATTTCAACTTTTTCAGAGATTTCTCTCTTTTGATAAACATATTTATAGGCATTTTGACATTATTTTCAAAATATTCATTTTAATTTAAAAAGTATAAACTCTTTTTTAAATTCAAGTTTGGACTTTTAATTTTCCTTTTATTTAAACGAAATTTTCATTTGAAATTCCAACTTTTGATGTTTTTAAGACATTTTGAAATAATTTAGAAATATCAACATTTTTATTTTTTCATTTCGACTTTAAAATCAAAATTTCTAAAAAAATAATTTTATAAATTTCGTTTTTCTTAAAATTTTCAGTTTAACCAGAAATATTTTTTATGATGTTCGCATTTTTTTGTTTAAAATTTTAATTTTTTCTAAAGATCTTTATTTTAAAATTTTAGTTTTATTATTTCTTTTCTAAATTTTTCGCTTTGCACTAAAAATTGTGTGCTTTAATTTTTTCAAATTTTAATTCTAGTCACGAAATTTCTACTTTTTAAAAAAAAATCTAATTTAAACTCAACATTTTTGATTCATCAGAAAATTTTCGGTTTTTTCTCAATATTTAAATTTTTTCTAAATATTTCGGTAAACTCAACATTTTTAGTTTTAAAAAAAAATAGACTTTAACTTCGAAGCTTCTGGATTTTGTTTGATAAAGTTCTTTTCTTTTTTCATCCTTTTAATTTTTCGTCCAAATTTCTACTTTTGTTGAAGATTTTTAGATTCACCCTTTTCCTTTCTAAAATAAATTTAAAGTTTCGACAAAAATCGAAATTACAAATTAAAATGGAAGCTTCTATTGAATTTTTTTTATTTTATCTTTAATGTCTAATATTCCTAATTTCGTCTTTGATCTAAAATTTGAAGCTGTTCTGAAAAGTTCAAAAATCACGTATTTTGAAAAAAATACTGGGTAATTCTAATTTTTTTCAAAATGTCGAGATAGACTAGATTTGAAAGATTTAAATATCGAGACTGAAGTCAAACTTGAGTTTCAAATTATAGTTCAAATGTCGAAGTTAAGATTGGAAATTTTTCGCAAAAGTAAAAAATGAGCACTAAGTAAAAGACCAAGACGTTTATTGATTTAACAACTCAACTTTTTCTTTACATTTTTCATTATTGAAGAAGTTTAATTCTCTAAGATAAAAAAAAAGGGGGAGTTGGACCCTCCCCGAACGAAAATCCTGGATACGTGCCTGGTCTGAACGCCTTAGCGGCCCTTAGCGATTGTAACTTTTCACCAATCAGTCCGTTCTAGACTTCTCATTGTATTGTGTTTATAAATGACAACATTGTGAATGTTCTGTAATAAGAACAGTCGAACGTACTACAGTTGCAAATATTTACAACTAATACCCTAGTTTCAGCCTTTCATCAGTATGGTACATTCGGTATAAACACTTCCAACTTATTCCCATTAGTCAGCCACACATAAACATTAAAGATTTCCAAATCCCATCGAGTGATTTGTCACTGAGTTTTAACTGTATTTTACAAGGAATATTTTTGCTGTTTACTACTTGAAGCAATTATTACTAAAAATTGCAACCAGGTCATGTAAGGTGTAACCTATGTTACTAATAGGAAGGGTTAACATACGCAAACGCAAGCCACGTCGAGGATGCTTGTCTTTAATGGATGTTGTTATGCAACCCATAATACAAGGAAGTTGCTCTAGTAACCTTTGTGACTAAGTATATCGTACATAACCTGGTTATAGATTCTGGAATTCTGGATTCGTTGTGGGTTGCCTAAAGTTTAGGCCAGCACTTAGGCCACCCTTTCCGGGCCCATTGTGCTATCCCCGTGATTGAGGTGTCCTTGGTCATTCATTCAGCCACCCAACCTTGTTGAGACACGAAGAACGTCCCTTGGATGCGCCTCTCTCAAACTGGTCACACTAGGCCAGAAGTCCCCCAGCGTGGATCCTCTGATTGATGCTAGTGCCGGGCAGTGACACATCACGTGCTCGACACTCACATCTTCTTCTAAACACCCTCTGCAGCTCGGGTCGTTTATAATTCCCATTCTGTGGAGGTGTTTGTTTAATCGACAGTGACCTGTCCATATCCCTACAAGTTTCCTGAGATTATTCCTTGAGAGTTGTAGGCATAGTTTTGCCCTTTCCCTGCACGGCATTCCAATGAATGCGTTAGTTTGTCGGCATCTTGTTATTGATGCCCATAAGGCTTTGTGTTTACGATAAATTTCTTCGTTAAGTAGGGATCTTACGGTTGATCTTGCCAGGGGAAGGGTTGGTTTTGGTCCAACGAATTGTCCCTCCGAACCCTTCCTCGCCAGTTTGTCAGCGCGTTCGTTTCCCTCTTTTCCAGAATGTCCTTTGATCCATATTAGATCAATTGCATTCTCTTGTGATAGACGTTCTAAAGCTAGGTGGCAATTCCATACCAGCACTGAGTTTGTTTTCACATTCCTCGGGACCTTAAGGGCTGCCTGGCTGTCCGTCTTTATTTGGATATATTTTCCTGTAATGTTCAGTTGCGTCATTTGTTCGGCGCTATATAAAATTCCCAACATCTCCGCTTGAAAGATTGTTGAGTATTTATCTAGCTTAATACTTACATCTAGGTTCAGGTCTTCCGAGAAGATTCCTGTTCCAGTGCCCGTATTTGTTTTCGTTCCATCCGTGTATATACTTACGTCTGGTATCCTTGCTTGTACTTAATCCATTTTTATACGGTAGGATTTTGTGAAGTTATATTTCACCAATAGATGGTCCATCGGCGCATCCAGAATAGGTACTTTTTGGAGCGCCTCCTCCATTATGCGCCGGTGACCCACCATTTTACCTACCATATTCCACATTCCTCCTGCTCGCAAACGGAGAGCAGAAGCCTGTGCCGCCCCCTCAAGAAATATATCGAGAGGTGGCAGGCACAAGATCGCCTCCATTGCTGCTGTTGGAGTGGATTTCATTGCTCCTATCACTGCCAGACACGCTAGTCTGGATGTGATTTAGCTTTTGTTTTATAGTGGTGCACTTTGTCTTGGTTATAGATATTTTGTGATAAAATAAAAAGAATTATTTTGGTTTTTCTATTGGTGGCTTATAAGTAAAGTACATAGTAAAATGAAGAAAAATCAGAAAAAGTACCCTCAACTTAATAAAATTTAAATAAATAAGAAACTTATAATTTCTGTTTGTAATACTATTCTAGGATTCTACCACATCAACTAATTATCTTTTTTAAGGTTTTCCTCATCTTTGTCATCAGTGCTAGTGACATGGTTATCAAAATCGAACAATCTATTAATATGTTTTTCCAAATCCTCCACTGAAGTGGAACTGTTTATTTCAACAGCAATATCAACTTTGTTCAAACATTTTCTCTTGTTGAATTCATCATCGGCTTCCCCTACGTGTTGAGCAAACGAAGAGGCAGAATTGTATTGGACAGAATCCAGTTTTTGTCGTGGAGTGGGGGCACCATAGGAACGCGGATTACTGTCTATGCTGCTGCTACTATTTGCGCGTCTTCTTCCCTTAAATAAATGAACACAACCACCGAACCATTCTGACAAGAGCGAAGCTGCTCCCATTAGGAATCCCGCTGCCAGTAAAAGGAACATACCTTGGGTGTCATCCAGAGTTAGAGCTCTATCGTCAACGGATAAAGCTTTTAGTTTGTTTTTGACAACATTTGCCTAAAAGAAAATGATTAGAAATCATTTAAGTGATTGGGGAAATTATAAACCGCCAGCAGCTTTCCAGTGGCACTTCTCATCATCTGCCATTCTACGTCATTTTTGATTTTAATAAGAAAACCACTTTCTATAACTTTGTCTAGACCGATTGCTATTATTGTTGAATAAATTGACTTCTTCGGAAATATTAGACTGATACCTGATGGAACGAAACATTCCTTACTTATATGAAAGACTGCTCTCTTGTTTCTAGAAAAATTAATCAGTTACAAATTAATAGATAACTCCCAGTGATGTTTTCATAGCGATGTAAACCTGGTGCCAAACTTTGTTTCTCTAAATGCATTGATCAGTTATTTACTGTGATCTAATTACTGTCATTCTAACTTCCCCTTATTCCTCTCTCGAAATTTCTTCATTTTCTTATCATAAATTACATAAATACATTATTAAACAATAAATCCTAATAATAAATTTTATAAAAAATATTTATGAATAGAATACGTAATATTGTTGTATTATACCCAAGTTCTATATCCTCTTTTATATCTATCTTTGCAGAAAAAAAAATGGTTTCCTTTTTTGCCGCCTCTACTAAGTCTCCACGTAAGTATGCATCTGACGAAGGATGAAGTACGCACTTAAAGAATCAAAGTGTGGCAAGAATAATTAATTTCATTTTGTCAATCTTGCTGATTTCGTACATACGTTGTTGAGAAATTTGTCCTAACTATGTAATCTAGTTGATACTGCGAACCAAGATAAGCATAAGGCCAGAAAAATGCCCTTGTTATATTTCTTAACCCGGATTCGATGTCTGGCAGAAGTTCCATATCTTTGAGAACTTTTTCAGTCATTGGATCGCTGGAATTGGAGAAACGATCGCTCCAACCATCTTTGTCTGAAAATGAATTAGTATCAATGCAGTTACCTTTAAATAAATGTGTATAACAAATCAACCATATCACCAATAAATAAATAGCAGTAAATAAATAACATACACATGGGTGGTTCTCTACTAACTGGAAAATTCTGTATAAAACGCTGCAAAAAGATAACATCTTTAAGGTCTTATTATTAATATTTGATTCGGTGCAAAAGTAGAGGTCAAATAACATCTGATGCCATTTTAAAAATGCCATGAGACTGTTTTTGAACGCATGGAACAAGTTTTAACATTGCAAAATATGTCGACAAATTGCAGTACAGATTTTAGTTTTTTATTTTTGTTTTTTGTCTTTTATCTACTTTCAATTTGTACTTCCAAAACTAGATTATTCTTATTTTAATATTTGAAGCTTTTTTTGAAACGGAAAAAATTTCTTTGTCAAACATACCAGGGGACTGTTTTTGGATATGATTTGAATGTCAAAGAAAAAAGAAAGCATAAATAGCAGTCTCTAGCATCTCAATAGTGTCAGATATTATGCAGTTCTTTGATCTTGCACAAAAATTTTAACAAAAATACCTGAAAAATACCAAACATATCTGAAAAAACGTGCGGACAATGATTTTTCAATTAGTAGACAATCACCCATATCCATATATGTTGTCTGGGTACAAACAATTGCCATTATTTTTTTCTGAATCATAATTTTTTTGTCTGGAGTAATTCTAAATCGAATTTAGTGGGATTTTCTCTGAAACATGCATCATTTTTTAAGCAATTAGACTATTTTAATGAATCTAAACCATACAATAACATTTTTTGAAGTCAAAGGGCACATAAGTGATGACGAAATGCACTAAAGCTGAAAGCGCTGATCAACCATTATCCGCTGCCTGTATAGAAAATTTATTAAAAAACCAGTTTGAGCTATTAAAAAGTGACTTAAAAACCGAAGTAAGACAAACTATGCAGGACGAGTTAAAATTGTTGTATGATCGCATTGATAAATTAGAGATTGAACTGAAGCTTGCAAAAAGGGAAATTGCTGCATTAAAAGAAGCGCAACCCATCGCAACCAGGAATGAGTCTTCCCTCGAGTTTGAAGACGTGATGCGAAAGACAAAAACGGGCTAAGAATATCATTATGTTTAACGCAAAAGAGGAATGGGGAATTTGGAAGCAGGAAAGCTTAATTCGGCACTGGCGCATGGTATCGGATATATTGCGAGTTATTAATCCTTCTATTAACGCTGAAGAATTGGAAATACAAAGACTTGGTCATGCCGTAGAAGCCAATACATCCAGGCCCCTAAGAGTTATACTGGCTACCGATTCAGATGTCTCAAAAACTATTAAATTGGCTAATAATTTGAGAAGCCATGAGCAATATAAACGGATTAGACTTTCATATGACAAAACCAGAAAACAACAAAATGCATACAAAGCACTAAAAAATGAATTAAATACAAGAATGGAGAAGTTAATCTTAGGATTGTTTACAACCAGGGCGTTCCAAGGATTACCAACGGAAAGGCTTTAAACTAAATTCCCCCGATTCTGAAATAATTTCCCCCCATACATACTATCAAAATGTGAGAGGTTTACGATCCAAAATTCTTTTGTCTTATAGCAATTTATCATTGTGTAATTATGAAATAGTTGCATTAACTGAAACGTGGCTTAACTCAGATATACAATGCTTTGAGTTGTTTTTTAATAATTTCACAGTGTTTCGTAAGAAGAGGGAGTATAGTTTTCTCAATGTGGCTAGAGGAGGTGGTGTCCTCCTCGCAATTTCTGATCAATTTCAAACCTCTGAACTTAATTTTAGTCATATAACTGAAGCAATCCCATTAGTTGATATTTGTGGAGTCAAAGTTACTTTGCATTCTAATGTAGTGATCTTTGTCTTGGTTGTTTATATACCTTCACCCTGTAAATTAGCTGAGTACGAGCTATTTTTTGAATTACTTGAACACTCTAATTTTAGGTTTAACTGTGACAAACTGATGATTATTGGTGATTTCAATATTAGAATTTTTAATACCCCAAATGACTACTTTATGCCAATCAAGAATTGCATGCAAATTCAGGACCTTCATCAATGCAATAATGTATTAAATTCCTCCGACAGGCTAATGGCTTATTATTATCAAGTTTTAATTGTCATGTTTTGAAATCCACATTTCCTTTAGTTCCTGACGATGCATATCATCCTGCGCTTGACATGAATGTTACTCCATCTTAGTGACGGCTGGTGACTTTTTAACAGGGGTGCGCAGATGCAAAAATATTAGTAGTTAAGAGTTTAGGTGACTCCAGTGTCATAGCAAGATATTAAATTTAAAAAAAAAAACAAAAGGGACACAAAAGGTGTGATATTTAATAGTATTTTTACGAATTAAATTTAATTACCATCTTATAATTTCCATTTCATGAAAACTACATTTGAAAATAAAATATATTTTATTACAAGGTTCTAATTAAACTCTACAAAAACACAAAAAAAAATATTTTTTAAAACAAAATCCGCTCTACGATCTTTTAAAGAAATAAAGTCTTCATTACTTTTTCATCAAAATTGTTTAAATCCATCTCTTTGTGAATAGCGGTACTATTGGCAGTTAGGCCTGTGGGCGGGACAATTAGCAATCGCAATCAGATCAGCCGGGATCTATGCATTTAGCATCATAAGGCGCGTACTGATTTGAATGTGCATGCGCTGAGTCAAAGCAAATGCACATTCGCATTCAAATCTGGACGTGCCATTCACAATGACTCGGAGCATGTTTAACTTCTCGCGAGCGACCGCGAACGCGCATGGCCTGAGCCGACGGCTGTCGGTCTCTGGCTCCTCTCAAAAGAAATATATCGTGCATGTGTGCTCAGTATGGACGGATTTTTGTTAATCTCCAAATCTACAGTAGTCTAACGCATGCACCAGAATGGACAGTGTTCCTTACTGTGAAGAGTTTTTGCCAAATAACGGTTTCAATAAAGACAGAATGGAGTAATCTAATGAAGAATGCTTACAATTAATTGATTTGTACGAACAACATCCCATTTTGGGGGATGCAAAATATTCCTTCCATTCCTCTAAAAATAAAAAGGCAGATGCCTGGGATAAAATGGCCGATAAGTTAAATCGGTAGGTAAATAATGTAAAACAAAAAATAACTATTATTTTTGAGAAGACATGCACGAATGACCGGAAAGGAGTGAAACAACACACATGCGTGCGGGGCAATAAATGTCTACAAATGTTCTGAGTTGGTACACATGCATATGCATGTGTATGCGCTTGGACTCAACACATGCACATTCAAGTCAGTACGCGCCTATAAACGTAAATACACACTCCAAACTCTGACTCGTACTCACCATTTGGCAATATCGCACATGCGCGGAGCGGCGTACCCCGGGTTAGCTTTAACGTGATGTTCTGTAGTTTATTTCTCCGTATCCCGTGAAGACTGTTCACAGGCATCGCACGGCACCCTCGCTAGGAGCATAATTCTGCGCGCACCAACTTATTTAAATTTCCTTATAATATTTAATATATATGATGGAATCAAATGTTGGTGTATTTTATTCCAAGTCATTCACAAGTACTATTAGTTAATTAATATGTCATTATAATGTGTTTAAAAATGTGATAAATCCAAGTCTTTTACATTAAACAGAAAAACGCTCATTTGACGAGGAGCGCGCGCTCTTTCGCTCTTTAAGACCAGCAGCCACTGCTCTATCTTGTCAACAGTTTATTAATTTTGATGTTAATCATCATGGCCAATTATTTAATTTTTAAAAGGCGAACTACCTACTGCTATATGATTTATTATCTAATATTGACTGGAGTATACTGGAACCATTTAATGACGTGAACATTGCCTGCTCTACCTTCTACGAAATCGTGACGAATACATTTGAATCTGCTATTCCGAGATGTACACCGAAATTAAATTGTCGTACATGCTATCCACCATGGTTCGATTCCCATTTAATAAAGTTATTAAAATTTAAAGGCAACTTACACAAAAATTATAAGCGTACTCGCAATTCCAATGTATATGAGAACTTTAAATACTATAGAGCATTGTGCAAAAAAATAGCTAACCCAGTAACACTCATAATTCAGATAATACGGCTACCAAATATTTCTCTCATTTTTCTGATACCGTCTCTATTCTGAATATAACTGAAGCGGAAATATTAAAGGCACTAAAACGGTCAAAGGATAAGTTTACTTCTGGACCCAGAGATATTCCCAGCTTTCTGCTGAAAGATCGTGCTAACGTGTTTTCTGAACCGCTCACTATTCTATTTAATTTGTCTCTAAAAACATCTGAATTTCCGTCGCAGAGGAAACGGCGTGCTTTATTCCAGTGTTTAACAAGGGTACTACAACGCAAGTAAGTAACTACAGACCAATTTCGCTACTTTGTAACTTTGCAAAGATATTTGAGTCGATTTTATACAGACGTATACATGCATCAATAAAAATTTTTATATCTGAGAATCAGCATGGTTTCGTTGAGAAACGATCTACTGTAACAAATTTAGCTTCTTTCTCTCAGTATGTGGCTGAAATCATTCACCGTAATGGACAAGTTGATTGTGTATACACAGACTTTCAGCCTTTGATCAAATTGATCATTTGTAAAAATTGCCACTGTATGGATTTTCAGACCGGCTGATACACTTTTTTATGTCATACCTAACAAATAGGGAACAATTTGTCAAATATCGAAATATTAAATCTAACACGTTTAGCTCAACATCGGGAGTTCCACAAGGTCCGAATCTCGGTCCTTTGATCGTTGTCTTATTCATCAATGATATTGTTTCTGTTATAAAATCCTCCAAACTACTTTTTGCAGATGACTTAAAATTCTTTAGTTCCATATCTTCTAATGAAGACTGTGTATTAATTCAAAGAGACATTGATGCTGTTGTTAAATGGTGCAATGGTAATCGGCTTTCTTTAAATGTATTTAAATGTAATGTTGTTTCCTACTCAAGAAAAATCAATATAATCAAGCGTGAGTATGAAATTAATAATGTCATTTTAAACAGATGTGAATCCATAAGGGATCTAGGAGTTATTATGGATAGTAGTTTTAACTTTGCTTTGCACTAATGTGCAAAGTAAATAATAATGTTACAGCTTTCTTGTTTTTAGAATCCTTACAATTTCTACACAGAATGCCATATGTTTTATATGCTGATGAAAGTGCCTCGGTAATCCGAGGCACTTTCATCAGCATATAAAACATATGGCATTCTGTGTAGAAATTGTAAGGATTCTAAAAACAAGAAAGCTGTAACATTATTATTTCAGTCGCTAGTACTAACACGTCTTGAATATGGCTCCAATATAGTTTCCAATATATAATACTCAAATCTCATCGTTGGAGTCAATTCAAAGGTGTTTCCTCAAATTCTTGTGTTTCATTCAAGATGGTGTCTACCCAGCTAGAGGCTGTGACCATAACGTTCTTTTAAATCGCTTCAATTTCCATAGTCTACAAACCCGAAGAATAATACATGGAATGAATTTCTTATACGGACTCCTCAATAATTGTATAGATTGTCCAAACTTACTTTTCAAGAATAACTTTTTGGTGCCAAGACAGAGTGCAGGATCAAAACAAATGTTTTATTGTGAGAATAGTCGCACTAATTCTATGGGCAGGTCTCCGCTAGTGATTCTTACTAAATATGATAATGGTATTGCGGACAGTTTTGATTTCCATTCAGACAGTCGGGCTGAATTGAGAAAAATTATTGAAGAGACATTTAGACACATTTCCTTATAATAAGTTTACTTGTATTTATCTAATAATTAGTGTTTCCTCCTTTGTTCTCTCCGGGTAATTATTTTGTATCATTGATAATTATTTATTTTTTCTTATCATTAAGTGCATCTACTCCCATCAATTTTAATTTTTAATTTTGTTTCTGTAATTGGGGCCTAAACCCTGTTGAAACATAATAAACTATTATTATTACTATAAGTCTTTTTCTAGCAGATATATTCGAGCCTTATTGCAAGCATGGTTATTATAAATTTTAGACCACGCATTTCTTTACAAAAAATATTTAAATATTATTCTTTTATGAGTGATAGTTTGGGAGATACCGCAGCTTCAAAATTTGTAAAAAAAATATTTCTTTTCTGGGGCGATTTTGGGAAGACTAAACCAATTTCGGTAGGACTTCTACTGAAAGGTGAACTGGTTTAGGGTATGTTTCCTCGATTTGACGTTAAGCAACATTTTTATTGAAGGTCAAAAATCACAAAAATCAGTTTTTCGTAAATGTTTTTTAAACAGTGCTATTTCAAAACTAGTAATTACAATCAATATTTACTCGTTTGTGGGGAAGGAACGTCTATAAAAATTGTTGAGATATGCATAACTAAAGTTTTTAAGTCTTTGAAAAAACTCTCTTAAATCGAATTCTAATTCACCATAAAAAAACTGAGTAAGAATAAAAAATATCAATTTTTTAATTCATATTACCTAGAGTTCCAATCTGAAATCTTCCACTTATCAGCTGTTTAATAGAATCAACTGTGGCTGGATATATGGGTAATGTCACAAAAGCTATGATCGATCCAGTGTAACAAGCCGTGATAATTATTGTAAATATCCAGTAGAAACCTACAATATGTAAAAATGTAGTTAGCAAGCAATAGCAATGCACTGATAGTACCTATCAATAGCCTGGTGGTAAGTTTTGATGACTTACTCCAAGAATATTCTCCAACGAAAGCAAATGCATTTGTAAATGTTCCAAAAACATACCAAAACATATTTTCCACTTCTCCCGGTTTCCTCAGTAAGTGTTTCAAACTGTGTCTGTCAGAAAATGATAGTGGAAAAATGGCCAGTAAGTATACTAATGTTAAGGTCAGCCACACAGTCCACTGGAAAGGTCCCATTATAGCTCTGTACCTGCACGGTGATTTTTAGGTAAGAATAATGTTTCTTCTGTTCTATCAAAAGCTCTCTTTCTCTGTCTTCTCTTTCTCCCTCTCTTCCCTCTCCTTCACACCATCTCTCACTCTGTCTCTCTCTCTCTCTCTCTCTCTTTCTCTCTCTCTCTCTCTCCCCCTCCTTCCTCCTTCCCTCCTCACTCTCTCTATCACTCTCTATCGAATACAAAAAATACGTTATGCAATAATGGTCTAATTAAGAAAAATGTGGAAAAAATTCCTCAAGAAGCTTGAAGGTTTTTGACGGTGCCTTAATTGATAAACATGTGAATTTATTTAAAAATTACCTTGGAAGCGCTGTTGAAGTTAAAGTGATGAATGTTGCGCAATCCTGAAGATAAACGTTCGAAGTATCAACCTTCTCCACAGCTTGGGAAGATAAGTAAATTCCAGCCATTCCAATATTCGCCTTCTTGCTAGCAATAATTTTAATTACTGCTTCAACTGGCCTAAAAATGACGATGTTTTATAAAGCGAGACCAAACGTTAACTGACCCTATGGTCGTCGAGTCTTTTGCCTCTTTGAAATCCGTTGTAAAGTTAAACATACTGGCTAGAAGATTAGCGATTCTAATTTCGATACCTTCCCATTCGATGTCGTCATTTTCATCCCGACTTCTAAAATCCAAAGTGATCGTAACTTGATGAGTGTACTACCTCTACTTTACTTTCTGATGGCGAAGGGTGGCCGATGGCCAACTGCTATGGCGAATCTGTGTCCTGCAAATCCTTGCGTGATTTTGTTGGGGAATAAGTCTACATCAAGTCGCGAAAATTTATTTCGCCTCCAAGACGTTAGTACTCGGTGCTTACTAGAACCAAGACCATCGATGTAGAGCATGTGGGTATACAATATGTATGGTCTTTCCTGTAAGATAAGCATGCATATATGCATATACCGCTCGATCAGGCGACTTACTTCAGCGATTCCAACAATTTTATCAGATTGAGAAATCACCAGTAGATTGACGAAGATCTGCGAAAAACTGCTAGCTAAAAACTCATAAACCCTCCATTGAGAGGACCTTGCGATAACAACAACTTTGCTTTTACTTTGTTCCCCAATAACATCCTTGCAACGCATTACATCATTTATAATAAGAATGTAATTAACACAACTATCAGTTTCCATAAGAAGATTTTTATTTAATAACTGGAAATTACTATCAATTTGACCGTGTTTATGCACAAATGGATAATGTCTGAGAAGTAATGAAAGTAACCTTCTACTTTTGGAATCATTGTTAATATCATAGAGTATCACTGTGGTACAACCTGATAGATATCGTCTGGCAATCTCGTTAACCAAATGGGAAAATGAAGATTCCTGATCAAACGGTTTAACCTTACCAAAGAAGGCATCTGACCATTTCTCTATTTGAGGTTTCTCGTGCGATTTTTGCAATGCTCTCTTGTGGAATCCATTTTGCGTTAAGTTTTTATTTGCGTATGAGATGTTCAGAGAAAATAGCAAATAAAGAATGACTCCGGAAGTTACTGTTGCTGTATTCATTGCGGTTTTAACTAAAGAAATAGTTTTTAGACAGATAGCTTCCACCGGTGTTGATTGTTTTAAAAATGTATTTGTTGCAGGTGCGGCTTGATTTATATTTTATGCTCTGATTCGGTCGACTGCTTAGTTACGTTATCTATCTAATTTTAATTTAACACAGCGTACAGGTTTGGTAAAAAAAACTCAATATGTGTCTTATAATTTATTTATAATTTAATGATTAAATTATCACTCACTGGTTTAATCAATTTTAAATAACTATGATAAAAGAATAAATAGACATTATATTACACCTAAAAGTACATCGCTAACAAGCGATCAATCGACTATATCATATGCGGGGAGGATGGAATAACCGTATTTACATTTTTTTTAATGGATCGAAACACATAGTACAATATTTACAATTAGCTAATTTACCAGGTCATTCCGCTCATAGTGCGTGTTGACGAGATATGATGTTCTGTCTTAGACATGACATCTCATAAACACGATAGTGCAATTCGTACGGAATCAGTGTAATAAAATATAAACACACATCATGGCCAAACTTGATAATTTTCTATCCATTTTAATTGGTCCAAAGTCAGCTTAATCTTCAATATCATTGTCAATTTTACTGCTTCGTATTCCTGTGTTGCCTGTCCAGGGGTAGATATCGGGACACGGCTGACATGTCCTCATATACCTCACACCGGATTTGTGCCAGAGGTTGCACACTTTGGGGTTATTACATCTCTTGGGTCTACCCTGTAAAAATAAATTCGCTTTAAGTCTGGGCACAATTCACAGGGATAGCATTTTGTTAAAGGACCAGGTTTTTAGGTTTGAGATATTCTCAAAAAGCAGAGATTAAATTGGAGCTAAATTTTTGAAGTAGAAAGCGTTCAATTACGAAAACAATATTCTAATGTACAGATTGATAGGCTGGGGCATTTATTAGATTCAGAGTTTGGGCAGCAAAGATTTCGATTTTATTAGATCTTGTCGTCTAATAACTGCTCCAGTGCATCGATTTGTGCATTAGATAATTAAACTTCTCTGAGCTTTGTCAGAGTGACTTGCTGCCAAACGTAAGCAAGTCAACTGCTGGCAGTATTGCCCCTTGTGGTCTGCTACTATGCGTCTTGGCTATAGAGGGCTACGTGTTTTAGGTCGATTTTTTAAGAGTTTGAGTTTCTTTTTAAACAATGACTTTTTCCTAAAAGTATTGTATTGTAAACAGAAAAATCGAAGATTTTTTTAATAAAAATTTTAAAATATGCAAATTGTAAAGAGATGATTTTTTTTGAAAACTAGGACTTTTCCTCAACATCCCAGATCTAACTTCCTTTTTCAGTTATTTTCGTAAGAAAAAAAAATAAAGTTTGTAGTGAAAACTTTGAAAATGAAAAATTAAAATATTTTAACAAATTTACTTTTAAAACCCTTCGAGAACACAGTCGAAATTTCGAGATTAAGGTAAATATCTTGAAAATGTAAAATGTCCTAAGAAAAAAAAAACAAAATTATGCATTTATCACCAAAAAATTTAAGGAAAAAATTACAATTTGGTGGGCGTAAATTCAAAATTTTAAGAAAAAGTCAAAATCACGAAAGAATTTTTTAAATTTATTTAAAAAATCTCCATATTTTGGGTTTCATTGTGAGATATTATGGCCAAAATTTTGAAAATTATAAATGACAACTTTAAAAAAAGCGGAACTTCGAATATATCGTCGAAGTTTTAGGGAAAAATTACAAGTTTAAGTTCGGAAAGTTTAAGCCAGAATTACAAAGAAGTGTCGAAATATCAAAAAAAAATGAAAATTATTATCATAGATATAAAAAATGTTATGAATACAAAAAAAAATTATAAGTTTAAGGTCAAAATTCCGAATTTAAAATTGAGAATTGCTGAAAATAATTTAAATTAATTAATGAGCAAATATTTATACTTCCACTTACGGCAAAATTGCATTGGAAAGGTTGGAAATTGGCAAGCCTGGACATTGGGGTTGGATCTCTCACCCACTGAATGGCTTGCCAATTTGTAATCACCCAGACATCTTTCATGGTCAATATGCTGTCTAAGAATTGTATGAATCCTTCTTTATGGTGAGGTTGGGTAAACCAAGCAGCGTGATAAAATAGTCCAAAGGGCGCCCTACAAATCCAAAAATGTAAATAAAGTCGTGATATTAACTAAATGCTAGTAACCTATTCGTAGTGTAATGTCTCTGGAAGTTCTTCATTATCATCTTGTATACTCCTTCGGCATCTTGGGGGTTACTACAGGCGTCTCCCATAGAGCATCTGCCACCATTCAAATCTTGCCACATTACCATTGGTACTTCCCACACTCCAGGGTAAGATCTTGTAGGACACGGTGGAATCATACAGTCGTGGAATAGCTTATAATCTAAAGTATATGGCCAGCTAGGTGGTTTGTTTTCATATATTGGCATTGATGAGTCATATGTGAAATTGGAGTCATACAGCATCTTGAACATTTTATTACCCCCAACCTGCGACACAAAAAAGTCAAGTATCTAAGTAATACATTATTGATATGATTTACCGATAAGAATGGTGCTCTCATCCCCCTCACGTCTTCCAAGTGGACCCCGCCATATGCAGCCAAAATCTCTCTTTGGCCAGCAACCTCCCTCGTCCATTTCTTCTGCGAAAACTGCTCTCCGAAACTATGCCTAAAGATAAACTATGTTTATTAAATGTTTAAAATCAAAAGCGGAGTGTTAAGCTTTAGGAATAGGCAGAAGGAGCTAGATTAGCGGAAAAAAGTTGGTTTAATTAAGCGTTTACCTGGGGATTTTGACAATGTTTGTTAAAAGAGTGCAGATAGATATGATATTTTACAGTGCGATGCGATGATGGGGCGACTTACGATACGGTATGCGAGGCGATTTCATGCCCATCAGAATATAAATTCTGAACTTGGCTGTAATCAGTCCATTCGTGGGATACGTAAAATGTAGCGGCTATGGGACATCCGTTCGGATTGGTTCTACCTTTTTCAAAAAGATCGCTGTACAATCCCTTGTTTAGATCGTTGACCGAATCGTCGTAGGTGAGAAGTACCATTTGAGGTACTTGTTCCACTGGCAGATCACCTGTTTGTTAGTAGGCAGGAAGAAAAAGAAGAGTTAGAAATGTCATTTTAGCATTATAGTATAAAAGTAAGAATAAATTGAAGCGGCTGATCTCCGGCACCCGGGGGCCTAATAAGGGTCGTCCATCACTTACGACACGGTATGAGATGCTAACTCGTGACCATCAGCGTAAAGATTCTGTACTTGGCTATAATCTGTCCATTCGTGGGATACGTAAAATGTGGCTGAAATCGGACAACCATTGGGATTGTGACGTCCGTTTTCAAATAACTCCGTGTAGTACGGTTTATTTAAATCGTTAACAGCATCATCGAAGGTAAGGAGAACAATCTGGGGGGTTTCCTCAACAGGTAGATTTCCTAATTTTGATAAATTCGTCACAAAAGCAACATGTGCATCATGTATAGAAATTTAGAGCATGTCAACGTAATTATTGAAATAAGCTGGAACTTACCCGGTATTTCCTTTCCTCCACAACTGCAATCTGGTAATAAGCAGACGTCTTTTCTGCATTTGGCGGCGGTTTTATCCGGTTGAGGTTGCGGGTATATTGGGTCAGGTCTTCTTGGGGGGAATCTGTAGACATCGATGAATTCGGAAGCTTTTGAGACTATCGAGGTGGACGGTTTTAGTGTCGGTCTTGACCTCCTAAATATTTAAAAAATTAATTAAAAAATCAAGGTTTCTTTTAGATGTTTCGCGATTAATTGCCGAATTTCGAACTTAATGTCGAAAAATCTTCGATTTGAAATTTGAAATTTAAAGTTTTTCCCTCAATTTCCACTTAAATTTGAAATTTCTGGACATAAATTCAACTCGAAATTTTGATTGAAAAGTCAGTTATCGAGATTAAACGCTAACGTTTTATTTTTTTTTCTAAAATAGTTTGGAATATTTTGGTTTTTTTGGTAACTAGAAATATTATGAAGAATTTATTATTTCAGGAAAGAACGAGATGACAACGTTTTTTTAGTCATCAAAAATATTTGTCATCAGAAATTTTTGGAGGATTTCATTTTTTTTCCAAAATTATTTTGTGCGTTTTTTTTGTAGGCCGAAATATTTTCGTGCATCTCGTTTCGTTTTTTTAGTGGCCTCGAATAATTTGGGGCACAATATTTATTTTTAGGTATTAGAAAGTAAGAAAGTATTAATAACCTACTTTTTGTTATTATTATTATTATTATTGTTATTTATTATATTTTGTTAATAATTGGTACCTAGATTTATAACATCGCACAGGGCTCTTTAAAACTAGCTACGATACCGTTTAATATAATGATAATATAAAAGTGTTAGTTAGAAGATTGAATTAAAAATGTTGAAAGTAAAAGTCGTAATTTCGAAAATATCAAATTTCGAAGTTACGACAATATTTTAAATATATAACGTCACATTGTTCAATATTCATAATTATTTAAAAACTCCGTTTACTAATAAACACAAGAAAAGAATCTATGAAAATATCAACATGTATCGAATTTTAAAAGACAATAGAAATTTTGAAAAAAAAACAAAGTGTCTTGAAATTTTTCTGTATGTAGTCGAAATTAAAAAAAAAATCAAAATTTGGAAAAAGTACATTTCAATTTTATTTGTAAACATTTAGAAAAAAATTCACAAAAATTCAAGAAAAAAGTAGAAATGTATAACAACATTCTCGAAAATTTGATTTTCAAGTCGAGATTTTAGGACAAATAATAAACATTTTAAATTTATGTTATTATAAATGCAGAATTTTGAGATAACGTGCGAAATATCGAGAAAAATTAATTTTTTAAGCCTCAAAATTGATTTAAATTTCGGACTTTCAGAAAAAAAGTATGAAGTGGAATATAAACCTACTAAAAATTTTGGGAGAAGGAATTTAAAATTTTGAAACAAAAACTTTCAATTTCGAAATTTTGTGAATAAGGTTGGAAAATCCAAAAATAAAGTTAGAATAAAGGTATAGCCGAAATAAATAAAAAGTCATCAACATTTTTAAGAAAATGTAAAGTTGATAAAAGTAAAATTTTCTAGACATTTTGTTTAAATTTGAAATTCTTCGATTTAAATCGAAATTTCGAAAAAAAGGTAATATTTACAGTAACAGTAGTTTCGTAGTAGTAGAAAATTTATTAAAAAAGTAGAACTCAGAAGCGTAAACTTATAAGTTTGAGAACAAAATAAAAATTTGGTAAACATTTTGGACCAAAAAATGATTCATATAATTTCTCAATATTATAAAATTCACTTACGGTGGCGCAGTGCCTCTGTTAACGTTGATGTTGACGGTCACCTCGTTGGTCAGCGGTCCAGCGGCCAGGTAGTGGGAAGCCCCGCGTCCTCGTCCACCGTTCCTGAAATCCGACCACAGGAATGCGTTACTAATGCCGTTTGTTTGTTTCTCTGAAAACGTCGCTCGCTGGTCAGCGAAGCGCCTCATCTACTAGTGCAAGATTATTACCAAATGACATGCATGTTTTATAAAAATCGCCATAGCGTAGTCACGTTTATGCTTTATGTTCCTGTTAATTCGTCAAGGCCGATGTTGGGTCTTCTACCCAAAAAATAAGACGAAGGGATGTGTTAATGTGTTTGTGTGCTGTGTGTTAGAACGGACGGTCAAGGGTTGTGTAAATAGTCCTTCCTACGTATGCCTCCGATCTTGAAGGTTTAATGCTACTCATCGTCTATTGCTTTATCGGTATGACAAGCGTGAACTCAAAAGATGAAGTTAAATGTAGTTAAATAGAGCGGTGCACGTTATGTCAGAAGAGGGAAGGTCTTACGTGTACATGCATGTTATTTATTTTTGCCATATTATCTGTTAAGTACCTCTTATCGTTGCATTTCGTAATTGAAGGACTTTCGTTACATTTCGAAGGCTGTCTTCGCGTAGCACCGATCGCAATCATCGATTTTAACGCTGCGTTTACCCGGGATGCTCGTGCTGGAAGGAATGTGTAGGAATTTACGTCTTTGTCGGTCGTTAACACGCGATTTGTTGTTGTCGTGGTGAATGTGTTGGTTTTGTCGTTTTGTTCAGGTGGTGAATTGTCATACAAGTGTAACGGTTTGTAAGATGGGAATTCGTCAGGATCCGGTTTAACCTTGTCATCGTCAGGACTAGAAATGAATGCGTCCTTTGGAGGTATCTCAACGGTAGTTCTAAATCGTTTTGGATCCACTACTACCGCATTTAGATTCGAGTCTGTTATATTTCTGCGATCTGCATATATACGTAATGTTTCTTTATTTAATTTATCTAATACATAGGAGTAATTATCATCGTTTGATTGTGCTGATGGTCGTTCGTAATTATCCAAGGATGATACAGAATCAGTTTTAGAAGTAGTCTCAGTATCAATATCTTCAGAGGAACTTTCCAAAAATTCACGACTTTCGTCGTTGGTTCCCGAAGATAAGTACGACAACTCGTTATTTATTTTTATAGGGTTAACGAATTTGCGAACTGTCTTTAGCAGTTTTTGATACTTTCTGGTGGTTTCAGCTTCGTCGTCTTGATCGGTTGAAGCGGATATGCTTTTGCTGTTATTAGAAGCTTGACGCTCTATGATAGAAGTAATAAAAGTTGACAAAGGTCTTGTCAATAGATTCTTAAGATATAATCTAGATGGTGAATAAGTAGTGGGGATAATTTGGGACCCGCTATTTCCAGAGATGGTTTTTTTCTTTGAACTTGTTCTTTCGAATGAGTGTGGTTTTGGAAGAGACGGACTTTCACTAGTTGTTCGAGTTGATAAAATAAATGGTGATGGTTCAGCTAAAATGATTCGTGTGCTTATTTGCGTTGAGGTTGATTGTAAATTTTCGAAGGTTGTCGGTTTATAGGTCACTATTTGATTCGTACTAACGGTGGAAACGTCTCGTCTGCGTTGTATTTCGTTGGTGGGAACTTGGGAAATGATCGGAGATGATGAGTGTGGAATTTGTTCCGGGTGTTGCGGTAAAAGATATTGTTTCGATTGTGCTTGTGATTGGTTTTCTTTGCTCGATTGGGGCGATTCGCTAGAATAAACGAAAACCACTACAAATTAGATTACGCTTTACAAGAAGCATCCTAAACAATTAATCATGTCGTGACAGACAAAAGCAATGGATTATGTAACAACGGTTAATACAATAAGGCACAGCTTTTGTGATTGTTAGCAACCTTCGATGACATAAAAATCTATCTTAGGAACGAACACGATTTCGTTCATAGCGAAAGCTTGGAAACGATATTTTAGATTAGGAGTGTGTTAAGTCTCCAATTTCGTTATGAACGATTGGACAAATGACCTAATCGATGGGAGAAAGCGGATAAATACGAAACGATGAATGATATGACCAAAGCGATCAAATACTAATGAGGCTACTGGTTTTACGAAAGAAGCGTTTGATCGCTAATACCTTGGATATATTGAATTCTTTATGTTCGATTTTGGCCTAAAAGTGGTCGTGGTCGAGGGGACAGTTGCTGTTCTAGAGTTACTAGAAAGTTTTCTAGTTGGACTATCGCCTGTTAGTGCGTTTATTCGGTTAGTTGTCCGATCTGCTAGATGGGTCAATTCATTTCTGTCTCCCCTAAGGTGACACTTGACAATTAAAATTTAAAAGACTTTTTAAAAGCCAAATTTATTTACCTTGAAGTATGCCTATTATTTTGACGGTAGGTCCCAGAGTCCTCCTAAAATAAAACAAAATAATGTATGCCTAAATCTCTGCTACTGATTCTTTAATTTTGGAGAACAAAAACCTTAAATTATTTTCAACAGGCCCGCAGAGAGGGGATGGCAAATAGGGCAAATGCCTCAGAGCTTAAACCTTATGAAAACCCGGTGTTTCCATGTAAGCGATTCTGTGGTACCTGCTATTTTGTATTTGCCGTCCAAATTTGAAATAAGAGATTGCAAAAAATATTGAAGAGCTTCTTTTTTTAGTCATAAGAAGTAAAATTGTACTTTGGAGCACTTGTTTTTTGACCCTCAGGATTGGATCGGTGGTGCAATTTTCTTCCTCAAGTAAACCCTGGGGGGAACAGAGTGCTCCTGGGAGCTCGAGCAGAGTAATGTATGAACTTATATTCGTTGCACAAATTTAAAACATCTGAAATGAGATGCTCGGATCCCACAGAAAGTCCCATGCTCAGGAAGTTCTCTCGGCGGGCCTGTTAACGGCAATGGACTTCGAATATAATAGTTAGAATTAGATGACGACGAGGAATTTTAAGAGTTATGCAAAAAAAAATACTATCGATCATACGAAACTTAGGATAGAGTCTAAAATAACGGGTTTAATTTTACGTACTACTTGTCCGTATCCATTATCTTCGTATTCTTCTGAGGCTGGCTGATATATATCTTGCATGTTGTAATTTGTTTGGACAAATGCAACATTTCCTCGTTTAGGGGGATCCAGGTCGTCGCGAGCTGCAGTTGTTGGTTGGACATTAGCTGAAGTCCTCCTGTAAGAAGTGGGAGAACTGCTTTGTTGCTGTCCGTTGTAGTTGTTGTGGGAATAATCTGAAAGATTCATCGATAATAACACTCAACGTTGACTGGTCCTGTTGGAACCTACCAACATCTTTGTATAATTCTACATCATCTTCATATAAAGCGTAATACGGTTCATAATTATTGTTGGTTTTATATTGACTAGTGTTATATAAATTCCTTGCAGTTGCTGTGGCAGTGCTTTGCTGGGGCGTACTTGTAGTACTGACTTCAACCCTAGAATTCCAGTGAAATATGAATCAAATGTACTACACTCCGTTTTGTAAACTGTAATGCTTTTGGTTTTCTGCGTTCCTCTACACGAGTTCAAATTCTAATTATTGAGCTTTGAAGGATCGCATCATTGGCATATTTTTTTTTCATAAAAGGCAGATTGCGTCGGCAAGCAGATTACCTGAATGATCATTACTTCAACAACAATATCCAGAGTACAAAGCTATATTTTTAGAACTTGATAGTTCATTTGAAGAAAAACCCAAAAGAAACAACACCGAACGTCTTAGATTCACACGAAAACTCTAAATCTCTGCGTTCTCAAGTAAAATAATCTAGAGGTCCAAAGCCCCCAGACGGCTAGTACCTAAATTCTTAGAAGAGTCAGTTGGAGCTCTAAAATACATTAAAAAAGTCCCCTAGAACTTTTAAGTTTACAGATAACTTATTTCTCCGGAAGACTTATTTAAAGATTTAAGAAGCTAAGAAGACGTCTAGATGTTTATAATCCTCTTAAGTATTATCCGTTACCTAATTTTTAAAGAATTTATCTAAAGCTTTGACCCCTCAATTAAATTTATTTAGAACTCCAAGAGCCCAATAGAATTCATCCTGTTATTTAACCTTTTAGAAGTTGTTTCTCCTAAAACAGCAAGAATGACCATAAATTCTGAGTTTAGAGGATATATTTCCACAACAAGTAGAGTTCCATATATTCATACCTACTCATCAGTTTATGTAGGTGCTTTCTGACGATTCATTATTTAAAGCTAAAATGAAAGCCCACTTTACATTTAAAGACACGACACCCTCTTAATGGTATTCTAGTTCTTAAGTTACTTCTACATTGCAGCTACTATTGAGTAGATCAAAAGCGGAATAGTCCATAATCCACTAATAATGATGCATGACATATATAGCAAAATTTTGGCTTTTAATTTTCGGAATATAAATTACCCAAGCACTCTACCTTTGAATAACTAACTTGTATTGATTCGTATAATTTGAACTCGCGTCTTTGCAAAAGCACCCAGTCTACACAAAATCTTCGATGTTCAGTTTGTTTTATAACATATCACACTATTATGGGATGTTAGATATTCAAATTTTACAGGTTCATTTACCTGGTTGTGTTGCTGAAACGTCGATCGTCATTTCTAACAGTGTCCGCAAGTTTATGTGTCGTAGGTCGACTATGTCGCTGTCTTCCTTTTACAGTGCTCGTCCGATTTGTAGATTTTGTCCGAGACGTAGCTGTGTCGAGACTTAACGTAGGTGTCGTATGTCCGTCACTAACACTGGTATTCCCACTGGTCGTTTTTATATGCGGTCCGGGGGATTGGACAGGGGATCTTATTAATGGCGCGGGAGAAGCGTTTTTTATTTTTTGCGGTGTAATAAAGTTTTCAGTGGGATATGGCGAAGCCTGGTAACGAGCAGAGTACTTGACTTTGCCAGGTGATGGCTTTGTAGTAATATTTTTATCTTGGTTTACTGTTTCACTAAAGAATGTTTGTGGCTTAAGTCGTTTGATTTCTTCTTCGAATGGGGGTTCAGTTGATTTATACTTTTGTTTCTCGATATATTGCTGCGATGGAATCTTTAAATATGATTGATGAATAGAAGAATTATGAGCATTTGTTGATGGTAGTGACTTGGGGGGAGTAAAGAAATTATTTGTTGCATCTAAATGGTTAAATTTATAGAAGTGTATACTTTCTTTATCTGTTGCAGATTGTTCATCAGAATTTCGGTAGTTCCAAGCTGTAGAATTAATCGGTTGAAAGCTAGACGTAATTGCTATTGTGCTCGAAGGCTTTGCGAAAGTTGTTCCAGTCGGACTGCGTCCGTTAAAATTCGTATAAACAGGTCCGAAATTGTTACGAATCGGAAATAAGTATGCATTATTAAAATCTTTTGTGGGGTAACGTTCATTTGGTCGCTCTGTGATCAATCGTATTTGTTGGGAAAATTTTAAAGGTGGCGGAGTTTCTTGTTGGACATAATAATCGCTATTGCCATAATACCCATTGTTTTCTTCAGTTTTGATGCGCGTCGGCAAAGAAGTTTGAAAAGGATGCGGATTCATTGGAACAAAGCGATTGTGCGGTTTGAAAGCTAACGAAATGTTACTTTTTAATGGAACTCTTGTAGGGGCAAATAAGGGGGGCCTTAAATCGGTAAAGGTGGCGAAATTAAAAACATCCCGATTACGACCGCTTCCGGGAAGCCAGTAATCTTCATCAGGATTTTGACCACGTCTACAAAACAGATATGCACACACTACGCAACCTCATCGGATTTACAATCAACAGCTGAAAAATACGCTTTAACTACCCAAGCTGTGGATTGAAAACCCGCTCAGTAAATGATTACTATTACCTTGATGGAATCTGTCGTTTACTTCTCATTTTAATATATCTAGTGTTCGTCATGTCTAAGTCGTTTTCGCTGTGAGTTAAAAATTAATTAAGCCAAAACGCATGAATCTTAATCGCCAAACTTACCTGTATGGCTGAAGAGGTTGCTGATGTTGATGAGTCCCAAAGGATATGACACCAATTTTCTCCGACCTCCCATTGTTATAATTCTAAAAAGGAATGACTTGCAATCTAACCGTGCAACATCAGAGAGTTATGATCTTACAGAAATGGCATTTGTATGTCTTAAACCATCGCGATCCCTCTGGACTTGTCCTAAGGTTGATGGCTGACCTCGATAAACACGTTGCTGTCTATCGTTTTCGACCTCATCGGCTGGAGGAAGAGATTCTTCGCTTTCTTCGTATAGCTGTTGTTGCTACCGAAAGTTGTTAATTTGTTTTACCATTTCAATGAACTAATTTGCATTTTTATTGATAATAATAGCTTTGCCTTGGTGTTGTGTTCCTGCTATTTAATTTGACGTCAGACTTACTTAATATCAAGTATAACAGTAATTTAACATATGAAATCGTCTAATGAAACATAAACACTCTTAAAGTCGCTTAATTTATGGTCTTGTGAATTTAAAAATTATTAAAATTTTACTTGTTTATAAATGCTCCTGAGGAATCTATTTTAGTAAATGCCTTAATAAGCTGCCTGACAGGAGGTAGGCGGTTACATAAATATACTTCAGCGTTGAAGCAGTTTAATCTAAATAATTTTTATGGGTTTATTGTTTGCCTTGTAATATATTTAAGATACTTAAGTTTACTTTAAAGAAATTGTTTATTAGCGTGCTTAGCGACATCTACAATTTAAAATATGTTGAAGTATTGGTACTTATTTATCTATTTAACTCATTTTTCGAACCTAAATGCTAAAACCGTAAACGAAGTAAGAAATTGCTGCTTAAGATGCTTAAGGCAAACTGGGTAACTCAAAGAAAATGAAATAAGGGAAATAAAGAAACCAAAAAAGTTGAACAAACAAGTGCTTATTGGAAGCAAGATTGCTTTGAAAATTATTCCGTTGGGTTGTGAATTGTGATTTTTTATGAAGGTCGTTGCCATCGACTAACAGACATCTTACGAAATAACTCTTTTGTTCTTTCATTGTTCCACAATTAATCGTGTAGTACTTCCAGCTGAATCAATATTTGGAAAGCATTGAAAATGACCAGGCCTTAGCAACCTTCTAAAAATCCTATTTAAATATGGGCGTTGCTTGTACTGAACAATTATTCAAATCGTCCATTCTCCATTTCATTTAAAAGTTATTTGAAACTTTAACAAAAAAAGAAAGGGGAGAGAAAGACAGAGACAAAAAAATTAGAGAGGGAAAGACTGACTTAGTAAGAGAGGGAAAGAAAAAAGAGAGAGGAAGAGGAGACAGAGAAAGAAGAGAGTGTGTGTGTGTGTGTGTGTGTGTGTGTGTGTGTGTGAGAGAGAGAGAGAGAAAGAGAGAGGGAAAGAGAGAGAGAGAGAAAGAGGGGAGATGAAGAAAGAAGGAAATTTTTGAAAAAATCTTCCCGTACATTTCAATTTTCTTTTGGGGATTGAACTTTAACAAAGTTCAATTTCCAAAAATAAAACTAGTTGCCAGTTTCTTTAAAAGGAAACGACCCGTCAAAAAAAATTTGATTTGTACGAGCAATTTTTTCAACAAAGGCCATTTCTGAATGTAATCAGAGGCTGCGGCAGGGAGATAAGCTTTTTTACTAGGCTAAATGAAAGGTTAGGTTTTTCTGGTTAATTTGATGTGCAACATTAAAAGGTTGGTAAGCAAGACGTTTGTGATAAATTGAAGAAACCCTACACTGGGAATTTCTCTTTATGTGGTTTTTGAGAATTAAATTTCATCTTAAAGTTAAAAAAAACAAGCGATTTTTCCAAAAAATGATAGATCTGGCAATGCGCATGGTTTGAGATGTACTGTATATACATTTACTTTTCTAAGAAATCTTGAAGATGAATGTAACAAAATGATCAAAGTATAATTACATACTTTTCTACTCTAAATAACTCGTATGTGCATGAATGACACTTAAGCTGCAATAAAAGGGATTATAAGTATGTAATTATTGATACTGAGTATATAATTTCAATGTTAATTAATAAACCAACGAACTGAAAATAAAACTGCTGCTTATCCTATTGTGTTATACCGCTTGATTATGATTGATGATTTCGAATTTAAACGGATTTAATCACCTTTCAAGAAAAATGACTTTTAGAAGGCACCAGGAAAAAATTGTTGAAAACATAATTAAAATAGTGAAGAAATATTTATTTTGAATAGACATGTTAAGTTTATGACATGATAATTTTAATATAATAATTTTTAAAGATGACTGCCAACAAGTACTTAGTGTAAATAATGAAATTCAGATATACGTTCACCAACAACCAATGAACAAACATCATTCCTAATATTGCGTATTTATAGGTAATTATAATCGCTTTCATTTTCCGTACATTTAATTTATTTGCATTTAATATTTCTCAATCTCTTGTAATTCACTATTTAGCGCAATGATTATATTTTCTAAATTTCTAATATCGCCACCGACAAATGTCCTACATTGAAAAATGCCCGCTATTAAAACAGCTGTTATCTAAAAGTCACGATTTTATTTATAACTTACCTAACTAGATTACTGTATATTTTAATTAATAACGTTTAATTTTACCTTAATTAACTCCTGATTGTGCTGGAGTTGTCTAGGCTGGCCTCTGGAAGTGACCACAGCGGCCGGTTGGGGCGGCGGTGGCGGCGTGTACCTAGTTCTACTCTCTTCCCTTTGTTTTTCTTTCACCGATGCGGCTGTGGTGGCGGTAGAAGTCACGGAAACGTCTGCTCCATCACAACCCACGTTTCTGGGCCAGTCGCACGTTTGCAATTCGTGACTGAAATAACATTAAATGTCGCAAATACAGACATGACGTAAACGAGGATTTTTGAAATTTCATGTTTCTCGCGTCTATTTACCTGTACATGAGACCACCGGTGCATGATTCGAGGAGAGCACCACCAAAAACACAAACGTAGTACTGCGTGCAGTCATCTGGGTGCGGGTAGTACCCGAATTCCTCCGGGCAGTCGAAGTTCACTGTGGTTTTAACCTCTGTGGATGCTAAGGGGACGTTTCTGCTAATTTTTCTTTGTCCACTGGTTACTCCTGTAAAAAATATTTTTTTTTGTAATCATTAACCAAAAACTCCGATTCAGTGACAGACAAATTAAAATATTTACTAGAGTTGAGAATTATTTCTAGGATGTTACACACCAGGTTTACCCCAGTAGCTGCTTTTTTGCACGCCAAACTAAGACGCCTAACAATTGTGGTAAACATGAAAAAAAGTTTCTAATAATATGATTTGTGACTTGTGATGAAACCAGTTTTTTGAGAAATCGACACTTGTAAGTAACACTCCCTCGTGCCTAGAAACATTTCAGACTAACAGGTGTGAAACGCTTTCATTTTTCATGTCTTCAAAAGTTTTTTTCTCATTTCGATCATAAATATACGAATTAATTTTTGTAACACTTTACTAAAGAACTTTTCGAACTGTTGTCTGCTTCAATGTCAAACTACAGCTTTTTTTATGAAATCCAAAGAAAGATATATCCCCTTACGTATTATCGCTAGATTTTAAAATTTCTTATAGTCTCAATTTTTAAAAGATACTGTATATTTCCCGCGGCTTCCTCTGTGGATTTAAATGATAATTAGAATTTAGCAAAAAAATTATCCGAAATTAAAGAAAGTTTTTAAATTTCTTGAATTGATAGATCAATTTATTTGTTTTGATGTTTTATTTTGTCTCTGTAATAGATGGTGCTGCCGATCAAATATACTTTCTTAATATAAAACTGTCAAACTATTAAATGATGAATTAAAAAAGAATCTTACATGTAAGGAAGGTAAAATTGTACCTCCACCACTATTAGATGTCGCTATCGTCGCTGTCATATTTTGCATTTATTGCTGTGGTCATATATGTAATAATTCATACATGGCTATGGCGATTAAAGGGAACGTGGGATATAGAAATGTAACATATATGCATATATGTAATACTTCTATATGGCGTGTTGTGTACAATCGCCACTGCAAATAGCTTTGTCAAAAAGGTGAGATAAAAGTATATGTCGTACCCTTTCAAGGACAAGCATTCATTCATTTATAGCGGGAACAGATGACAAGATGGGCGGGAACACTAATAAATGAATGACAACTGACGAGAAGAGGGATATTTGAAATAAACTTTGGGATTGGTTAATATATTCTGTCCTCGAAAAAGACAAACATATATATCCATCACGCCTTTTTGACACAAACAAAGGGACAAAACACGCCATATAGAAGTATTACATATATGTATAAATGCAAGAAAGGGAGTCGCGCCTTATCGCGTTATGGCGCTGTCAAATTGTCAGACATTTTTATTTCCCATAAAACAATCCTACCTGCAAAGTTTTAAGTTTGTTCCCTCATAGTTAGATGACGCCTTCGTCGTATTGTCGTTTCCAAGTTTTGCATTTATTTAAGTAGAAAATGAGTCGTGCCATATGCGCAAGAGTAGAACATCAAGAAAACGCGCGAAATCTGGCAACAACACTGAAGCAGACAAACAGACAGACAAACTCACTTTCGCATTCATATATTAGTATGGATACTTGTTTCGGGATTGGACCATATCAAAGAACTACTAAAAGTGTACGGGAACAAAAGAAATAACAAATGAAAGTTAAAAAAATACAAGAAATGAAAAACCAAATTCAAAACAGCAGAGATCAATAACTCATTTCTTGTATATTTCCTTGTATTTTTTGTAAGTTCGATTTTATATTGTAACTTTGCCCGTGGAAGCTTTCGTTATCACAGTTTCAGTGTTTTTCTTGAAATTGCTACTTTAATTTTTATTTTAAGCACATCAGTCTAGTGAAAATGTTAGAATCTGAAGATTGAATTTTAATCTTGAGATTTAGAATTTAATTTAAGTTTACTATTTTAAGGAAATGTTGAACATTTTAAAGTTAACTCTAGCAATTTCAAAAAAATTCTAAACTTGGAGAAAAAAATTAAAATTTATAAAAAAATCCAGGAATTTTTATTGAAATCTTCCGAGTCTCATTTTCTAGGTAGTTTGACATAAAAGATCTTGTTTTTCTTGAAATGTTCATCTTAATTTCAAAATTTGATTTTGATCACGATATCTTGTGGTAAAAGTTGAAATTTTTTAACTTTAGTGTCGTCATTTTGAGCTTTTGATGAAAAATATAAGATAAATTTTGAAAATTTTAAGATACATAAAAGTTTTAATTTTTTATGTGAAATTTTGACTAAAAAGTTAACAAGAAATAACGAAGAACGAAATTTTAAATTTTCCTATAGAAATTTTGAGTTAAAAACGGAAATTCTGAAAAAAACGAAAATTATTAAAATTTCGAAAAATGCCTATAATAAGTATTGTCGAATTGTTAAAATTTCAGTTTCTTTTCTCATTACTAGACGTTTTAAAAAAAATGACAAAATATTGAGTTTAAAATGTAAATAGCTTCGAATTTAAACCGCATGCTTTCTATTTAAGAATATATTGATCTAAAAACACTTTAGTTCCCATTTTTTCTTTAAATTTTGATTCTGATCACGAAATCTTAACGTAAAAATTGAAATCCCAAATCCCAAGAACTTAAAATGACTATTTTAAGAAGGATTTTCGAAGTACACACGAAATTTTGAGAAAAAACAAAAGGGGAAAAATTCCATGTTGCTGAAAAATCGCAAAATCTTGCTTTCAGTTTCGTAAGTTCCACTTTTTTTTGGAAATTTTTAATTTAAAATAAAAAAAAATGTCGAAGTCTTAAATTTTTAGATTTTTCTTTAATTAAACCTGGTAATTTAAAAATTTTTTTTCGAAGTGTCAAAAAATATCGAGATTATTCTCGTACGTTGATGTCTCATTTTGTTTTCTCTCGATGTTTTTAGAAAAATGTCGAATATTCTATTTCAAAATGGAAACATCGACTCGTTCCCTTTTTTGCTCAAAATTTCGATCTAAATATCAAAGTTTTTATTTTGATCACGAAAGCTTAAGGTAAAGGTTAAACTGTTTAGATTTCTTTAACATCGACATTTTGAATTTCATTTACAATTTTTGTAATTTTAAAACAAATTTCAAAATTCTAAGATTCTAGAAATTTGGGGTGTATAAGTTTTATACAAGTAGAATACAACCAAGACTACAAATTTATGCAACCCTCTCTAGGCGTGTATAGTGGAATCATAGGTAGGCAGTTGAACTACCAAACAGTGGAAGAAACACTGCCACCTGGCAAAGCGTTTGCTCTCTAGTAAAGTCCCCAGAAGACATGGATTCTAACGCACAGACCGATAGGTTTGAACATTTATTAGATTCGAAGTTTCGAAACCAAAGACCGGTTTCGATCTTGTCAGATCTCCTCAGTTTGGTATATCCAATTTGAATGCTAACAAATGTTTCAACAAGAAAGTACTAAAGAATCAAGGGACGTCAAGCGTGTGACTCTCAGTACTATCACCACCTATTGATCCATAGAGAAACTATGGCCATCTCCAACAATGTCGTATGTAAGTAGCAATCTAGACTAAAAATTCATGCAGCCCTCTAGGCATAAGTTTGATTAAAAAGTTTAAATCTCAATAAAAAATTAGAGATAACCGTAACATTTTCATTTCAATCTCCAAGTTTATTCTGTGTTTTAAATTTCCAAAAAAAAAATATCGAAACCAAATAAAATTTAATTACAAATTTTCAAATAAATTCGTAATAAACTTAAAATCTTTGTTATTTTAAATTTCAAATTTAATCTAAAAATTTTGAAAACCCCCGAAATTTAGAAAACAATTCAAACTTTTGATATAATTTTTGAAAATATAGCTCATTTTTTAAAAAAATATTGAAATTTATTTAGTAACTCGAAGTTAAGCTTAAAGCCCCAAAAAATTTTCATAAAGTACCAAGAAGTAACAGCTTTTTTAGTAGTTACTTCCTTACTATATCTTGATTAGCAAACTAGGTGGCAAAATACTATTTCACCAGCTGACGAAATACGCATCGCGTAATCGAACCTGAATAATATCTGCAAAGACAATATGTCGTAAAATATTTTTTATACGATGCAATCGCTTCACCACCACGCACAGGCTGTACAAATACCAAGACTAAGATATCCAAAGATTATTTATCTTGATACCTTTTGCTTTCTACTAGCGGGGGAATCTCCCCCAAATACACGACTGTGTCGATACTCATTTTATTCCCAATAGTTGTGTACATTTTTATGAAATTATCACACGACGATAATCACACAATTGTTCTGAAATAATTCGCTTATATAACTGAGTTTTCCCAGTCTTTAGGTTTGATACACTTACATAATTAAATGGTCTGGTTAAATGAAATTAAGAGGTAAATATTACTTAGTGGAGTTTTACGTAATAGAAAGTAAATTGTGACCTAATTATTTAACATTTATCGCTGCAAAGACAGACTGCATTCGTGTATTGATTTAACGTCGATAAAAACGACTCGGCATCGTTTAGTAGTCAATTGTTATATATTAAATACTCTCATGACTAACATTTTAATGTAGCTAGTGCTATAATGTGAAAGAGTTGAAATGGAAAGCATTTTAGAAATTCCTTAGACTAAACTAGTTGGTTCGGAAATTACGATGTCATTAAATGCTGAAAAAACTCGTTTTTTTGTAACAAATTTTGTGCAGAGTGAAATGAATTTCGCAATAAAGGATACGGCGAAGGGAAGGTCGTTTCAGAAGTAACTACCACACCCAAGAGTGTTTTGCCACCAAACGACCTCGTTCCTTGTATCTAAAGACAACTATCACGAATGAAAACAATGCTGAACTGGATATCAATTCAATTATAATAATTTTGAATTTATAATATTGGATGAAATAAATTGTTTGTTTTCTAGATTAAGTTGTTTGTAGTTATAGTTTTTGTAAACCAAGTTTTTTATCTATGCACAGAAATTCTTGCTGACACGTGACGTTATCTAATTTATTGACATATTTATGGGTTTTATTTTGAATATTTAATTATTGTTGGGTATTTTAGATTTTGATGTAAATTAGTCTTTTTTTACTAGCTTCACATAGTTATTTTTAACTTTATTAAAAATTAAAAACTATTTAGAAAATTGGTTATTGAATGAGTTAATTAGTTTCTTCCTGAGCTTTCAGTGTTGTATCTTCGTTTCAGGTAAAGAAATTAATTACACTACACTTTCAAATTAAAAAATTAAAAGTAAATTTAGTTGACCCACAAATGACATTAAAATTGACGGCGGAAATTAGATTTAATGCTAGTCATAAAACCTTTAAAAGTAATAAATATCAGGATGTCTATAAACGAAGGATTTTCCAAAAATCAGAATTAAATTAGAAAGTGTCTTTAAATATCAATTAATTTGAAAAGTGGCTATAAGCAGTTAATTGAAGATTGGTGATGATGTGTGTTGAAATTGAAGCCATAGGTGGTCTTTTTTTATACAATGGTTTACACTTTTAGATCAATATTTCTTTGAAATACAAATCTTGTCCCCTGAAACCAAGACAGATTAAAAAATACAACAAAGGTTGCTCTAACGCGTTGGTTTTAGAGAACAAGGTTTGTATTTTAAAGGAAGATTGATTTAAAAGTGTAAAGCATTGTATAGAAAAAGAGCACATTACAAGATTTGTATTTCAATTTTGAAGATAACCAAGGACCAAAATCAATCTTCCTTGTAACGTGTTGTTAGATTCATTTTAATCGGTTATTAATAATATTTATTGCATACAGGATTGGCCATTTAAAGTGGAAGCATCGAAGAACTATAACTTTTGACAGCGTTGTCAAATCGTCTAATGACATATGGCTCCGGAAACGTCAGTCGAAGAAGATATATACCATGGAATCGTACACTCTGAAAGAACGCGCTGAAATTGGAAAACTGTACATTCGAAATAACTGCCCAATTATAAAAAATAAACCTGCCTTCGTAAAAAAACGAGGTGAAAAATGCTCCAGGTGATAACACTATAAAGCGTTTATACGCAAAATTTATAAGCTCAGGTAATCTTAATAACGTCCAGCTGCGATCTCACGAATTAGGCATCCCTGGAACCATTCCCTGACGCATAATTTGTAGAAATTTGAATTTGTTTCCTTACAAATTTAAATGACTCAAAAACTAAACACAGTTGGCTATTTTGACTGGCCACGCAGATCACCCGATTCATTGCCACCAGACTTTTATTTATAGGATCTAAGGTATACGCCAACAATCCAAGACTTTAATTTAATTAAAAACCAACATACGAAATGAAATCGCCGCCATATCTGCCGAAAATGGACCAACGTGATGGAAAACGCCACCAAAAAAATGACACATTTGGGCATCAATGCCAAAAATTGCCATTTGTGCGATATCATTATCAAAAAATAGTTGAAACATATATCCTTGAACTAAAGTAAATAATTATCCAAATATTAAAATACAATTCTTGTCCCCCAACCAAGAAAGATTAAAAAACTCAACAAAGCTTGCCCCAATGCATTTCGATAGCCAAGCTATCATCTTCACTCTGAAGGTGATAGCTTGACTAGCAAAGCATTAGAGCAACCTTTGATGTGTTTTTTAATCTTTCAGGCGTCAAGATTTGTATTTCAATTTTTGAAGATAACCAAGGACCAGTCCGTTCCACCTAAATTATCCAAATGAACTTCTGGTGGAACGGACTGGTCCTTCGTTATATTCAAAAATTGAAATACAATGTCTCCTGACACCAAGGAGACAGGTTCTGTATTTCAATTTTTGAAGATATCCAAACTAACAATAAAAAAGTTGTTTTTTTAACACTTTTTATTGGAAAGGAATGCTTTCATTTTAAATGATTAACCCTATATAAAGAAGGTTTTGCTCTTTCACTACATTCTCTTGAGAATTTTTATTTCTGCTAGTGAAATACTTAGCAAGTAACTGAAACTAATTATTAATTACAGACGTACGCAAAATTTTACTTTCGACTTTACTTTTAAGTACACAATTATTTAGGGTTCGCCCAAATTGGTTTCCAAGACCAATTGTTAATTCAATTTTGAGATTTCGAAAACAATTTCCTTGCAAAATATTGGTTTCGAAAACTGTTGACGATACGAATATCACTTTTAGAAGATTCATTTTTGGTTTTTTCTTGAAAAAAATTTAAATCAAATTTAACTTGAAACATAAAAACTATAAATCTTCAATTATTATTCTTTGATCAGTTATTTCGAAATTTGTCTTAAAAAAGTGGATTTTTATTTGGTCCAGTGTTTTCCAAAAATTTACTGTTAATTAACATTCTCAAAATGTTTCATTCTAAAACAGTATTTCGATATTTTTTACACATGTCATATATTTCTCCGATATTTTATTCAAAGACGCTTTTTATTTTACTTCTATAACGTTCTCCTTGAATTTGTTAATATCTGACTCTTAAGAAATTTTCAATACTGGATTCTGAATTCAGGATTCGAGGTGGGTTGTCTAAAGTTTAGGTCAGCATTTAGGTCACCCTTTCCGGGCTCATTGTGCTATCCCCGTGATTGGTTGTCCTTGGTCATTCATTCAGCCACCCAACCTTGTTGAGAAACTGAAAAACATCCCTTGGATGCACCTCTCTAACTGGCCACACTGTGTTTGAAGTTCTCCAGCGTGGATCCTCTGATTGATGCTAGTACAAGACAGTGACACATCACGTGCTCGATACTCTCATCTTCTTCTAAACACCCCCTACAACTTGGATCGTTTATAATTCCCATTTGTTTAATCGACAGTGACCTGTCAAAATCCCTATAAGTTTCCTTAGGTTATTTATTGAAAAATTTCCAATACTTTTTCGATCTTAGTTTTTCTTTCTTAGTTTTGGAAATATCCAGACTTTTTAGCTATGATTTACATTTTATATGAAAATTATAAATTTTTAAATGTAGCAATTTTTTAAATATTTTAATGAAATTTCGAATATTTTTTTGATATCAGTTTCTTATTTTTTACTTTTGAAAGAAATTGGAGTTTCTTAGGGTATGACTTTCATCTGAAAATTACGAATTTCTAAAAAATTTTTATGTTGAATAAAATTGTTTTTAATTTAGAATTTCGTATGTCTTTTATCTTTACTGAAAAATTTGACTTTTAAATCAAGAACAGACTTTTTGTTCAATTTGACAATGCACTTTTTCTTAAGTTTTTGATTTTTTCTTGAAAATCTTCAAAATTTTTGTTTTCCAATTGTTTTTTTGACTTTTTTTTGTTTTTCACACATCAGGTGTTCTCAGAGTAGGAATTTTATGAACAAAAGGTAAACTCTTTATTCATTATTGAATTCGAACTTTCGACTTGGAAAAAATCACTCTGAGGGAGGCATTTGTCGTTTGTTCTTGACGATGAGATGCTGAAGAGGACTATTTTACAGAATTGATTTTTGAAGACATGGCACTATAAGGAAAGCGCTAGACTTAAGTACTTGAATGCAAGTGTGGACAAGTAACTATTTCTTGAGGGACAACTCCATTCTTTCAAAGTTAAGTAGGGCACTTACTTCATCTGAAAATTATGAATTTTTAACTATTTTTACGTTGAATATAATTGTTTTTAACTTAAAATTTCGTAAATGTCTTTTATCTTTAGTCAAAAATTTGACTTCATAATCAAGAACAGACTTTTTACTAAATTGACAATGCACTTTTTCTTGAATTTTTGATTTTTTCTTGAAAATCCTCAAAATTTGCCTTTTGCGGTTATCTTTTTGAGTTTTCTCACACATAAGGTTTTCTCATGTAATTGTAATTAATTGAAACTAACATTTCATAAGCGTCTGTTTGAGATACCTTTCGGTGGTTTAATTTTTATTGATGCTGTACATTGCTTTAGTAATAATGAGTTTAAGGTATGTATTGTATGATGACATGGACTACTTTCATCACTATTAAAGCGACCTTGTCATCAAATTGGTGAGCGCTGTACAAAATTAGAGTAAATTATTTCCTTAATTCGCATTTTAATAGCTTGTTGGTCAACTAGAATGTCCGAGACTAAACAAAAATTCCAAAGGCAGACGGAAACCTAAAGGAGTCAAATTCGTTGGCATAGCAATAGAAAACTTTCGGCTTTTTATTGTGCACAACAATTACACTTAGTTAGTCTTAATTTGGGTATTTCATTTTAATAACAAATAAACTTTAGCAATGAAGTAAGTTACAAAATTTTTTTATTTATGGAATAGTAAGTTGTATTTTGACCTGCAATTTCAGATTTTACATGAGCCTTGGGTGTCTGGAAAACTAAAGGCACTTCATTTTACATTAAAAGTATCTCTCTGAAGATGATAGCTTGGCTAGCGAAACGCGTTAGAGCAACGTTTGTTATGTTTTTTAATCTTTCTTGGTTTCAGGGGCATAATTTTTGAAGATAACCAAGGACCAGTCCGTTTCACCAAAATTAAAATGGCTAAAAATTGAATACGAAAGCAACAATTTTTTGAATCAGCATAGATTTGGACAATTTCAAATTATTTAGTTCGATCAATTCCCAATCATTCAGTCCGATTAATTACGAACTCCTAATTGTGATAAATGGCAAAACAATTTTGCCGCCAAGGAAATAATTAGCGAATTTGACGTAAACATAAAGTTGTGGAATCTCGTTATACTTAAAAGAATGTTTGTTTTAAAGTGAGGCTCATTATTCCACTGATGGCACTGTTATATAACTTGCTTCTTCTTTAATGACCGCGGGCTTCGTATATTTATCCAACTTAACAGTAATGGTAATTGTTAATTGCTATTGGGGTAATTCAACACAGAACTGGACGAATGGACGCGTGGTGTTCTCTTACAACCCAAATGCAACGGAAATCAACACTAATTTTATAATTAAAATTTATTCTCTCGTCCATAGTTTCTTAAAATTTTTCTGCTACGAAACTGCTGACTCGTGAAATTCGCTCGTTTATCTTGTAGCGTATGTTTCATACCCCGAATGTATCACTTCATTTTATTTATTTTTTAATAATTTAACAATTTGAGGCGGTTTCTGATTTAGCTAAAGTTTTTATTTTTAACGAAAACTTTGAGAAAAAGGTCGACATTTTGTAATTAACGTCGAAATTTTCTAAAAGAAAATAAAGGAGTGAAATTTATAGAAAATGTCTTAAGCGGAATTTTAAGAAAAAAAATAATTTGTTTCCTCTGATTTCACTTTTATATTATTTTTTTTAAAAACTGCTTCGTTCAAACATTTTCAATTTATTTAAACGATGTTTTAAGCAAGAGGGAAAAAGTGCCATCAAAGGAGGAGAAATTCTAAACAATTCAAAATTTCAACAAAACACTTTTCGTCAAACTTCAAGTTTAATTTAATTTTTTTTTAATTTAAAAAAAAATTTAGAAATGCTACAGAGTATTAAATTTAAAACCAAATATATATATATATATATATATATATATATATATATATAAACATTCGGATTTAAAGCCAGATTCTAGAGAGCGGGGTCGTAAATAAATAAATAATTTCGAAAGCAAACACAAAGCCTTAGGATTTATTTAATTTTAAGCTTTTCTGGTATTTCTGGAAACTTCCGTTTTTTCCTAAAATCTTTAATTTAAACTTGAAATTTGTAAGCTCAAAAACTGAGTAATACATATCTTTCTTTCTAAATTTCATTTTAATTTTCCTCAAAAGGGTCTAGCAGTATGGCGAAGTGGCCCCCAAATGGGAACCTATATTAAAAATTTTAAAATGTTATTACCTCGGCATATGAACAAAATTTATATATATTTGGGCTCGATATTTCAACGTGACTACGAGATATTAAAAAAAATTCAATTTACGAAGGTTTTTAAATTTTTTATATCTTTTGAAGTAACTAAGCAAAAAAAAATGAGGCCAACGGCATATTATAGCTAATATTTCAAAGTATATTATGTATATTATATATATTTTTTTATAATTTTTTACTAAATCTAGCTACCCAAAAAGTTTATAAAAAAACAATTTAATTCTTTTTAATAGTTTTATTTGAAATACAATCACGAAATTAATATATATTATAGTACTCATCAAGTACTATAACATACAGAAAATTTACCATATAAAAATTGGTGCAACACTTTGAAATAAAATTAAGTTGAAGTTTTAACCCTTCAGAAAATATTTTAAAAAAATTATTATTTTTGAAGTAAAGTGCTTTTTTTGTGTAGTTCGTATTTTAACATAGTGTGATAAAGTTAAATAAAATTCAGAATGCATATACTTTTTATATTTTACTATTTTTGTTAAAGTGAATACTTTACAAATTTTAATTTTGTTTTTATTTGTTCTTACATTTTCTGTAAATTTTTGTCACGGGTAAAATCAACTAAAAATTATGAAAAACAGTCACGATGAAACATTAGCTACGAAATGCCGTTAGTTTCATCTTTCTAACTAATTTAGTTAAGAAATATTAACAATGTAAATAATCTTATGTTGACAATTTTTTAATACTTCCTAGGTACTTGAAGTATCGAGCTCAAATGCATATACATTTTATTCGTATTTCGAGGTGATAATTTACCGAAAGTTTTATTACAGATTGACATTTAGGAGACACTTCATCATGCTTACCCTGCTAAAAGATCTCTTTTCTTGAACATTTAAAATTAAACTGTAACAAAAACGTTGACTCAAATTTTAATTAAACACCAAATATTTCAAATTATTTCTATAATATATATTTTTTTTGTAATGCTAACATTTTACTCGAAAGTTTCACTTCAGTTTTAAAGCATATTTAAACATTTTTCAAACTTCCCTATTTAAAAATTATTTTATTTAGAAATTCGAAATTTTTAAGAAAAGTTTAAACCAAACAAAAAAAATGTTTTTCTCACGAAGTCCCAACTTAAAAATTGGAAAATAAAATCGGAATTTTGGAAAAACAGTCACAATTTTGACAAAAAGTTTCTAAATTTTTTAGAAAAAATAATAATCAATTTCAAAATTCCAACTTTATTTCGAAATTTGAACTTTTTCAAAAAAAAAAATTCCAAGTTCAAAAAATTGATACTTCGAGTTTTTATAGAAATTCAAAGTTCAAATTTCAAATTCTTGAAAACGAAAATAAATTTGAGAATTTTTTAAATAATTTTCGGGTTTTTATCCAAAGTTTCGTGTCGCAATTTAAATTTGTTTTTATAAAAACTGAAGTCATTTTCACGATTTAAGCTTTTTCCTCTAAATTGAAAATTTAAACAAAATATTTAGACATTAAAATTGTTGGTGTTTAAACTAAAATTTTAGTGAACATTTTTTCCCATAATATCAACTTTAATTTTAAATTTTCAAGGAAAGGATCTTCTAGCAGGATAAGTAGGGCGAAGTGAACCCTAAATGGGAACCTATAATGGAATTTTGGGTAAGTTATTAGATTATTACTTCGAAATATCAACAACATTAATGTGCATTTACTATATAGGGTATCCCGAAATTAAGTTGCAAATTTTTATCAGCAGATTCTTTTCAAAAATATGTAAAAAGTTTCATATAAACATATATCTGGAGAAACTTCGTTTTCGAAATACAGGGTGTCAAACTAAAATTGAAATGATGGTTTTTTGCTGATTTTTTGGAAATGTGACAAGATAAATATCTGAAATTTTACACAGCTTTGTAGATTTTAATGCTGTATAAAACTGTAAAATTTTATTTAATGTGGATCAGTTGGGGGTAAAACTAGGGAAGACGGTAATAAAATTATTCATAATTTTGTTATTTTCGATATTTTTAATATTTTAAACGTAAAATCTTTTAGTAGAGAGCTTTTTACATAAAAAAGGCACTCCTACCTTGCCTTGACAGAGTAGACCGTTTTCGAATAAAATGCATTCAAATGATGTATTGCATGTCTAGAAATTATTATAAAAAAGGTCCAAATTGTAAGTGGGCCATGGAAACAAAAAAGATGATCGTCAAAGCATGTTTGTCTGTTTGTCCCCTTTTTGGGACCCAATTACTGAAGCAGTTTTGATGAAAATTGGTATAGAACTAACTTACAAAGTGGGATCGTTAGTAGGATATATTTTATTCCAGAAAATTGTTCCAGATATTTCCAAACCAAACTACTATTGTATCAATAAATAAATAAATAACCTATCTCTATTTTTTATGTAAATAAAAATCTAACAGCAAGGACAGCACTATCCAACAATAGGATACAACCTTACATAGATGAAAACTCGCTAAGCAGCTAAGATCATTACATCAACATGATCGCAATGGTTTTGAACAAAACATCATTCTGCACCCTGCAATATACTCGTGTGCCACTCGTACTTTACTTCATAATTTTAAATTTACATTTTCTTTTCAAGCGACTAAAGCTATTTCAATGAATATAAATAAATTAATGAATAATTAAATATATAATAAAATGAAAAGAAAAACTAAAGAAGGCAAATACATGAGTACGAAAAGATAGAAGACAAACATAATGACTGCCAAAAGACAGAAGAGAAACAAAATGAGTGTAAAAAAATCGACTAACACAATGAGTGCGAATAAAGTAAGAGACAAACAAAATGAGTGCAAATGTACCTCAGGCTGCAGAAACTGTTGCTTGGTGTACGTAATATATTCAGAAAAAATGTAATAAAAACACAAATAGAAATAGTCAATAATTCGATGGTCAATATGTTATATATAAATGGTGTATTTTCTTACTTTCACTAAAAGCTTTCACTGCTGCGTTATCTGTGTGTATACATAAGTATATATTATTTTTATGCCATGCATACTCTTGCGGGTAATAAATATTGCTGCTGTGCATGCCTAATAAAATTTGATCCAATAACCTACTTAAGTCATCTATTGTAACTAATGCCAGCTTAGAGAAGAAAATTGGACTATTAATGAGAGAAATGACTTACATAATAACATTCTGATAAACAAAAGATATTCTTTCGATCGATACACACGTTGATTACAAATTGATTAAGCCGTGTCATTATATTCCTTGATCTCTCGCCAACGTAACATTTGAATTTCGTAACATTTCGCCTGTAGAAAGTAAAGTTCAATAATTCGCCAAAATAATTATACACCGTTTCCCCTTGCCTTCTAATATTTATTCGAGGGAGTTGCAGCATTTTGTTGTCTAAGGTCGCGAACTTTCTCTTTTGCCAAAGTGAGAGTGTTTTACATTTATAACTGAATCGTACTTTTATCTAGAGCAAAGACATATTACGCTATCGCGAGAAACCGAAAGACTTGGCACATGCTAAATTTGTTTTATCGTTAATAGATCATTATTGCTTTAATTGGGTATTAACTCACTTTGTTTATTACAGCTAAAAGTTTTTCGGCAGAAGAAGATATCGTAGCGCCAGGAAAATATACTGGCCTGGTAGCTTTCTGTTTTAGTTTACTTACCATATTTATTGCATTGTGAAGCGACTGCTCTACAATGGAATAAATAAGGTGTTCTAGTGAAACTGAAGTCGAAGGACTTGTAAAGTAGTAAGGAACACTTCTACAACACTTCTATGAAATCACTTTTTTGTAAATACAAAAAAATATGTAAGAGATTAAACCTTTTCTTGATTTTCGTATATTTTTCCAATATTTCAGTTTTTTATAAAAATCTTAATTTCAAAATAATTTTTATTCTTTCGCCCTTCTTTTGTAAATCTCAAGTTTTCTTTAATAGTTAATATTGACAAAATATCTTTTTTGCAAACTTTCTGATACTTTGGCGATATTTGTTTTGAAAACAATGACTTCGAAATCAATGCTTATACTTTCGATGTTTTCTTTAGTTTAGAGGCACAAATGTTACTCTGGATGAATTTGTCTATTTTTATGAAAAGAATCTGTCTTAGGTAATTCCTTAATTATATTTTCCACTGGCAGTTTTCGAAGACGCAGGAGACAAACAAAACAGGAGTCATCAAAATGTTTCTTAACTTAAATCGTTGTAATTAAATGTTTATAAATGGTAATTCAGTCTGTAAAAAGTTTTGAATTATTGATTAACCATTGCATCAGTTGTATTGTTTCATGCTTAAATTGCATGCTCATTATGTTTATCTTATTGTTAGTAAATTAATAACTGGACAATTAGATTCGAATTAAAAATTAAATTTACATATCGTCGTTGATTCTTAGATTTCACTCGCTCCTGAACTTTACCGTTAAACACATTTTTGCAGTTTCAAGAAAGAAATTAAAAAATAATACTGTCATAATAAATTCACACAGAAACAGTAAACTTATAAAGTTTTTATTTGTGATATACTCGATGTAATTATGTAAAAAGTTTCTTCGAATTCCACGTTCACATAACAAAATCAAGGATAAAAAAATATCAGATTCTGGCAGTTAAGTGAATGGCGAAACGAAACGTTTTTCATTTTCTTAATAACTTAAGTATGCAGATTCAAGTTTTTGAAAAATAACTTGCTTACATAACTGAATACCTTTTTGTTCCTTGGACTATGTCAAGATTTAACATTTTATGAGAAATTTAAAATATTTTCATTATTATTTTTTTTAACAATTTTGATATTTTTTCAACTACGTACTATTTTTTTCAACAACGAACTATTGCTAACGAAAGCTAAACCATTGAATTGTGATATATGTGACTTTGTAGAAAGAAACCAAGCCACAATTCTGAAATATTGTCTTTAGCATGTAGTACAAAAAATTTACAATCTTTGTTGAAAAATAAAAGACCAAACTTCATTTTAGTACCTAGCAACCAAAGAACCAACCAAAAACTTGGGTAGGTACATGACCTGCAGAATGCTCCCAAATTCTGTGGTTGTTTTTCAGTTTCAGTCTCGACGTGTTGCGTTTTTGTTTTTCTTCAAAATTTCCATTTTTCAAAATTCGCCATTTTTTGGAAATTTTCACTTTTTTAAATTCTGAATGTCTGCAAATTTCGAAATGTTTATTAAAATTTGCCTTTTTCTTAAAATTTGGACGATCTTTTGATAAAAAAAAGAAACTTTGAAAAAAATTTTTTTGCAAATTCTAAATTTTTCTACAATATTCTAAAAAACTTTCTTTAAAAATTTTAAGGTTTACGAGATTTTTTAAATCCAACTTTTTCATCAATTTGTTTCTCAAAATGTTGACATTTATCCTAATATTGGATATTTTCTGACGTCATGCAGTCAAAAAAAATAAATATTCAACAGGAAAATTGTGACTCTCAAAACTGGCACATTTTCTTTTCAAAATTTAGCAAAATTGTTTGAGATATTTTGAATGTACTAGATTTCGACTTTTGATAAAAAAGTAGAAAGTATGAAAAATATTTTTTGGAAATTCTGAATTTTTCTAAAAAGACTAATATTCTAGAAAACTTTCTTTGTAAATTTTAAAGTTTGCGAGATTTTTTAAATCTAACTTTTTGAAAATATCAACTTGTTTCTCAAAATGTTGACATCTATCTCAATATTGGATATTTTCTGACGTCATGGTGAGGCATTGTCTCCGTTTGACTTAAGCAGTCAAAAAAAATAAATATTCAACAGGAAAATAGTGACTTTTTCTCAAAAATGGCACATTTTATTAAAATCTTAACAAAAATGAGGATTTTGAGATATTTTTAATTTCTACTAGATTTCAACTTCGAATCTTTTTTCATAGATCATTTTTATTTTTAGAAATTTTAATTCTATTTTTCGAAATTCACCTTTTTCTCAACATTTAAGATTTTTTCAAAATTATTTTTTTTCATAAACGTGTATCCTGAAAATTTGACTTTCTATGCAAAATTTTAATTATTTCTCAAAATTCTTTTTTTCTCTAAAATTTGGGTTTTTTCTTTTTAAAGTTCGTCCTTTTTTTTAATTTCACTGTCGTTCACAAAACCTAACTTTTTTCTTAAAATTTGACCTTCTCCCAAAGTTTTCTATCTCAATTTTAAGGTTTTTCTTGAAATTATTTCTTATATTTTTCTTAACACTGGATCCTTTTTAAAATTTTCTACCTGCTAGAATCAGAACTTTCCGATATTTTAACTATTTGCTTAAAATTTGCCTTTTTCTCCAAATGTTCATATTTATTTCTTAATTCCGTATTTAATATTTCTGGAAATGACGACTTTTTCTTCAAAATTGGTCTCTTTTTTTGAAATTTTATTTAAAATTTTTATTTTTTTCCAAATTTGTTTTTCGAAAGTTAGATTTTTTTCTTTGTAATTCGTCTCTCGAAATTGCAACTTTTTTCACAAAATCGTCTTTTTGAAATTTCTACTTTTATGATCCTACAAATCTCAACTTTTTCAAAGTTCATCTTTTTCTCAAAATTTGATTTTTTTTGTTCAAAATTCGTCTTTTTCATAGACAACTATCTCAAAAGTGGACTATTTCCAAAACTTAACTTTCTGTGGGAAATTTCTCTTGTTTTTTTGAAATTCCGTCTTTTGCTTAAATAAGGTCTTTTTCGGGATTTTCAATTCATTTCATTCGTTGTCAAATTTCCATTTTATTGCAAAATTCGACATTTTCTTAAAATTGACTTTCTTTAGAAAATTTCGATCGTCGACCTTTGAAATTTTGACCGTTTTTCTCGAAATGTCACCTTTTTTTCAAAATTGCGTTATTTTAGGTTTATTTTTCTACAAATTTTGATATTTTAGAATCTCAGCGTCTAAAAGTTTTGACTAGTTTTCTAAAGTTTTTGGAAATTTAGACTTTCCTCTCGAAATTTATCTTTTTTCTCGAAATTTCGGTCTTTTCTCCTAAAATAAGTATTTTATTTTAAATTTTGCTTTAATCTCACACTTCTACTTTTTGGTCCTTCAAATATCTTCTTTTCTTTGGAAAACCTTTCATTTTTTTCTAAAATAATAATGAGCAGCGGTATTATTTACAGTTGCCTATTTTGACACCTTTGGTGCATATTTTAAGCATTTTGCTTGCATATTTTAAGCTTTTTATATTGCATATAATCCGGTCTCTGCTGATTAGATATAACTTGGTAGTTAAGTTTCTAAAATGTTTTGCCTTAAGAGTTTGATTGAATATTAAATTATTTTAAATATTTTTAAATGAAAGTTCTTAAAATCGTCTTTGGATTGAAGTAAATGTAAAACATATAGCAACTTTTTTTCACTTAAATTTGTGCTCCCAAGTAAGCTTTTCAGGGAACCTTTAGATTTACGACTTTAAGTAAATATGGAATAGTTATTTAACGGTTACTTGAGTGATTATAAAATATATAAATATTTCATATCTGCTCAATATTTAACTTCTAAATGTGAATTCTAAAAATTTCTTTTCAGCGTGAATGAACATGTTATTTCACATTTAATTAAGTGTAAGTTGCCAGGTAAGTTCTTAAAAAAATGTTCAGCTTCAAAAGCTTAAGTGAATATATTTACTTTAGCTCCTTGTTTAGACTAAATATTTTTATTGAGTTGTTTAAGATCATCTTTAGTTTTGAATTTTAGCAAATGTGTATAAAAATTATTATACGTCTCATTAGATGTACGTTCTTAACTATCAGCTTGAAATGTTAGCTTTAAGGGTTTAATAATAGAATTATTGTTTCTCCACTTAAATATCTTCTCCTTCTTTTTAGAGCTATTGCGATTTGTTAATTCTGGTTATGCCTCTGTTGCAGTTCCTGGGATGTTGACTGCCAACTATCCTTCCATCTTTTAGGTGGTCTTCCTGAGGGACGGGTGCCTGTTGGTTTTCCTTCCAGTGCGATGCGTGGTAAACGATGTTCTCTCATTCTCTTTACGTGAGCGTACCATTGTCTCCTCCTTTATCTACCCCATCGCACAATATCCTGTATATTGTACTGCTGTGTAATCTGTGTGTTTCTTACTAAGTCTCTTCTGGTCTTTCCCGCTATAGTTCTTAAAGTTTTCATCTCCGCTACTCTCAGCATACTCTTGGTCTTGGTTTCTTCTCGTGCCTCTATTCCGTATGTCATAATTGGTTTTATACATATTTTGTATATTTTGGACTTGCTGTCTGGGCGCATATATTGATTGTTCCAAATGGTCTCTGGTAGACAGCCTAATATTGAGGCTACCTTGTTGATTTGGCTTCTTAAGTCGTTTACAGGGTCATGTCCACTCGAGAGATTAACACCTAGGTACTTAACTTGGGTAACTTGCTCTATGAGATAATTTTCAATGACGAGTTTACATCTGATAGGGTCTTTTGCGATGATCATACTTTTAATTTTATCAGTTGATATTTCCATATTAAGTTGTTTTCTTATTTGATAGAATATAAAAAGAAGCCATAGCTCACAGAACTGAAGTAAAGCCTCGGATAGCCCTTAAATATAATTTCTTAAAACTTTTATTAGATTCGAAGATTAGAATGTTTTCTGTTTCAAAGGAAAGAAAATAAAGTTATTTTTCATTTGCATCAATAAGCAGTAACAATAACTTGTTAAATTTTGTTGACGTCACTGCACTGGTTCAATTAAGTATTAAACAATATTTTACATTGTCTTTAATATAAGTTCTTTAGTAAGTTCAAATTAATATGAAATGATTATCTTTTGATCTCATGCAATATTGATTCAAATTTTAAGGTGAATGTAAAATTGGTTATTTTACATTAAATAAATGTAGGTTCTTTAATAAATTCCTTCAATTTTGTTATACATGTAAGAACTTAAAATTATATTTAGCTATGTAGCATCCAACAAAGTTCTAAGTAAGTTCTTAAAATTTTCTCTAGCTTCAAGGATTTAGATAAATATAAAATAGTTATGTATTTTACATTCATTTAAATGTAAGTTCTTGGGTAAGCTGCTAATATCCTCTGTAGACCCAACGACCTAATTAATATATGATTTATTCTTATGAGTACTAAGCAGGTTCCTAAAATATTCGTTTGCTTCAAGGGTAAAGAAAGATAAAATTTTCATCATCTGAGCCCTTCAATCTAGAGATTTTAATAACCTATTTGTAATTCAGTTCCATTCTTAATGATCTAAAGACCATCCAATCAATCGAATTATTTGCCCGAGTGGACATCCGGTTAAAAGCGATTTGACAAAGTTGTTCTGGATGATTAAGGATGCGAAATTTGTCACAATCAGCAGTATCTTGATCGTTTTGTTTCTTTACGTAAGTGAGATATGAAAGAAATTATAAAAAGAAGATTTGCGGTTTTGATGTTACGCTCGCGATCATTAACACCCGGAGGCTGGAGGCATCCTTTAAGATTACCTAATGTTTACGACACACTGACTTGTGCGAAAGGTCAGGCATAACGTCGATGGAATACGGGACTAATAAATGTATACACGGCGCGATAATCCGTGTATGAAATGAATCATTGACTCGGTTCTCACTGTTTTCAGCGAGATTTCACTTTTTCACTTAACATTGTGAATTTATGTGATGATATTTTATTAGAGCATATCGACGACCTAATATATTCTGGTAAATTTATTTTCTTCGTATCCAACGACCTTGGGCGATTCCTTTACATAACTGAGCTAAAGACAGGACCGAAGCTTCATTTGCATTTAAAATGTCAAGATGACGAGACCGACGTTAATCACATCGCTAATGTTATACAACATTTGTCACCTAAGGTGTTATGCCAAATTCTGATTACGAATCGGAAATAAATTTTATTTAGGAGCGTGCAATATGCATCTGATCGATTGCGCATTATTTTACGTCACGCTGATAATAATAATAATCCGAAAAGCAGCGGTCACGCCAAGTTAACAAATCAATCTACTAGAGCAGCGTGGGAGTGTGGTGGTAATTTCGTTAGCGCTCGCATACTTGCTGTTGCATGGATCGTTTTTTATCTTTGTACAAACACCGTAGTTATTAATACAGTAGGTACATTACATCAACCTTGACATATAACAAAAAGAATTCTTGTAAGTTTCTAACGACCTTGCTTTCTAGTTCGCTCCAGAACGGCCGCTGTGGAAGAAATTAGCTGAATAGGATGCATTTTTAATTAATAGGAATTTCCCGGGGCACCCTTAAAGTTGTCCCACTTTTATACAATTCGGTCGATTCTTGATTTATTACGTAATTAACTTGCCTAATTAGGCTATTATGCAAGGCTTTTATTATGAAATGAATTAAGTGAATAAATCTTCAGCTTTTGCAAGAAAATAATACAATAAATATGTAAGTATATTTAATAAAATGTCAGCAACGTCCGTTCACTTCATCCTTTGATTAAACTTTTTCTTCTTGACCTTAAGAAATTATTTTTAGTCTTTTGACATTCAAATTTTAAGATATAATCAGCAATTTTTAAGCAATAAATAATTAATCACGTAAATAAACTATTAAATAACATCGAGGACTTCAGCATAATAAATGATATTTTTGATAAATATAATATTATTGTAAACAAATTATCTCATCCTCGTATTTATTGACTAAAATTATACATCAAAACCATAATTTATGCAAAGACAACATAAAATTTCCCTTTGATAGAGCATGTGCTAAATTGAAAAAAAAAACACCCTTACACGTTCATCAAAGGGTTTAATATTTTAATCTTACCTATTAAAACAGCGACTGAAAGTAAAGATACAAAAAATAGACGATCCATCACTCAAACTGATACAATTCACTAATTTAAATCCTAAACAAGGGTCACACGCAGGAGCTAAAACACTTCCCCATCTATCTTCGGAACGAAATTCTCCCCAAATGTGACGAGCTGCGACGATGACAGAAGGTACGCGCGTCGTCGTCGATTAACAGCACGTGCTTTATCGAAACTGACTGCTTTACTAGCTAGTACTCAAAGTTGTTCTTAAGTGAAATGCTCTAGTGGGGGTCATACCTCTGCAAGAGAGAAAACAAAAGACCCCTCCAGATACTTGCGATACGATTTCCCGTCGCCTTTGGCAGAACGTTCACTTTGCAAAGGTCCAACTTTTGCCATGCAGACGTGGATTAATTCAACCGCCAACAACAACGATATATCAAATTTGCAACACCATTAAACAAAAACATTGGCGAAACCATAAATCAGATTACAGAACATTTATTGCGCTATCTAGACGTTGGATGAGACGAAGAAGCACCAGCGTCGAGGTCTACTTACCATTTATCTCGTTATTTACATCAAAATTCTCGGAGACTGCAACATTAGATGAAGCGAGGAACCGCTTACCGAAATAATTGCAAATGTATGCACTCAAGGTCGCCTTCATAAATAAATGTAACATGTTGCGAAACACAGATCAAGTCCTGTTGTCGACCGTACCCACCTTTGCAGCTCCACCCACTATAAACATGATGTGATAAATTTAAGCGATTGCTTCCATATATGCTGCCGTATGTTGGTATTTTTTGTAACAAGGAAATCAAATAAGGAGCGCCACCGCAAAAGACAAAAAAAAATCTTCAAGGATTTATTATAGTGGCGGAGAGTACGCAGTGTTTTTATTTTAATTGGAGATTTTTCAAAATCCCACTGTGTCTAAATTAATCTAATTAAAATTCAAACGTCAAGATAATAGTACAACCTACGACGTGTAAACCTAGAAGTTCAACAATACACTTTTGTTGGTCTATATGGTACACTTTTGTAAGATCAAACTTCTTAGTTCTATCAAATCAATCAGTCACTCCTATAGTATAGCGCAGGGATGAGGAAGACGCACAGGGTGATTCAGTGATAATGGCATTAATTTTAACTACGTATTCGAAAGGCTTATTAAAGATAAAAAATTGAAAAACCACATTAAACGCTTTACGGCAACAGATGCTTGTTACGTTATCATCCACTCACCAGCTTTAATGATAAGACGGACTGACGAGGGCGAAACATCGCTAAATAATTAATGGGCAATAAATCTATATTAGTTATTTTGATAAATAAGTATTTGTATTTTCATACACTTAAATCTTTTTATATTTTTTGTTTCGTTAATAGTCTGATGAAAAGTAAAACACAAATTCAAAAAAAAAAAACGAACACAAACGACTCAAACTAAAATATTAATTCTATAAAATAACGATACGATGCTCTGGTTTATTAATTTTGCAGCATATTCACGTTGGTTAGTAGTTAAGTTGTTGTTTATAAAAAATATGCTATGAAAGCCCAGTCAGAATAAGTGCAGTGTACTTACATTAATAATCGAGTACCTCTTTTCCGAACTATTTTAGACCTGTCGGGCGCATCAAAAAAGTGATGATTCGTCAGTAAACTACACACGGTTTAAAAAATTTCCAGCGTACACAGAGGGTCACAAAAAATAAAACGTCGGAAAATAACTCTCGATTATTAATCACTTTTAACACTTGCACCCACAACAGCGAATTTAATTCATTATTTGCAGCGTTGATATCAACGTTTACATCCATCTCGCGATTTCACCTTTTTTATTTTCGCGTAACTTTCTTCTGCAATTCGTTGTTACCCGATTTCCATATAAAAAAAGCAGTGTTAAAAAAAATTTCTGAGAATATTAATAAATGTTGAAATTTCGAAAAAGTGTAAATTACGAAAAAAACCAAATTTCCAAAAGTCAGTTTGTGTGAAAAAAAGTGGTCATTTCCAGATCAAGTCGAATTCAGGTAAAAAAATGCAACTTTTAAAAATATTCTCTTGGAATTTTTATTTTATTTCAATTTTGTTATATCCTGGAAAATTTTTCAAGAAATCTTTTTTTCAAAATTTCCGAAAAATATTGCTCTCAAATTTTTGAACTTCTATTAAAATTTCTATCTAATTTAAAAAAATTAACGAATTTTGCACAATAAATTCAATTTTAACTGGAAATGTCCAGAAACATCGAATTTTGAGACAAAAGTCAAAATTTGAAGAATAGGATGAATTTCGGACCATTTGACATTACCGGGAATTAAATTCTTAAAAAAATTAAGAAAGAACAAAGACTATGAAAAAATCGCAATTTTTAAAAATTACATTGCAAGTTCCAGAAAAATATTGAACTTTATAGAAAATATTCCATATTTCCAAAAGAAAGTCCAAGAGGGAAATTAGAAGAGTTGGAATTTTCAATAAATCATATTAAAAATAAAAACCTAACCTTTCTCGAAAACGCGAGAAATGTTTAAAATGCGCAAACAGTCAAAAATCAAGGTCTAATTTTGCGAAAAGACGCAATTTTCAGGAAAAGTCGAATTTTTAGAAAAACAAATACCATTTTCAGAAATATTGTTCTCAAAATTTAAAATTCAGTAAAGATGTTGAATTTACAAGAAATCTTTATCTCGAAATTCCAAAAATATTTTTCGCAACATTCTTATTAACACTTCGATCTAGTTTAGAGAGAAAAGTGAAAAAATTTTCAGTACCATAAAAATATTCAGAAAAATGACAAAATTTTTGAAATAAATAAACCATTTTTGAAACAATAGTCTAAATAGGATTTTTAAAATAAAATCAAAATTTTGAAAAAGACAAACTTTGAGAAACAGGCAAATTTTAGAAAAAGAAAAGAAATTTATAGCAATTTTAAATGTCGAAGATTAAGATAAAAATGAAGAATTCCTAAAAAAGGTAAACTTTAGGAAAGCAGTTAAAATTTCTAAAAATATCTGAATTTAAAAGATCGAAATTTTCAGTTAAGTGTTTAGAAAAATATCGGAATTTGGAAAAAAAAATTCTAAGAAAACTTTGAAATGAACAAAAAAAATTCCAAAGAAAGTCAAAATTAAAAAAAAAAAGTTGGAAATAAAAAAAATAGTTAAAACCCCGAGAAAAGGACGATATTACAAGAGAATTTTTGCGAAAAAGTTCTAAATTTTGATAAAAAGCGTTTAATTTAAGAATCAGTGAAATTATGAAATTTTCCAAAAAGAGTAAAATTTTAAAGAAATTTAGAAAAAGAGCAAATTTTAAGAATAAAATCATCACGATCATTGAGTGCTTTATCTTTTATGGACGTTGACTATCATCATAGCAATTCTGATTTTGCTTGCGACGCTTCTAAATAGTTGGACAGATGTTAGAAGTCCAAACCGTTGGCGCAAGTTTTGTAGCTAAGAATGTCTTTTTCTGCCTGGGCCCCTTCTACCTTCTACTTTTCCCTGGACTCTTAACTGTAAGATGCGATATTTATCGTTCTTCATAACATGGCCGATTCATTCGAGTTTCCTCTTTTTAATTATAAGAGGCATTTTTTATTAGGCCCTATTGGACGTAGCTCTTCTTCGTTGGCAATATGGTGCATCCAGGATATTTGGAGGATACGTTGATACAGCCACATCTCAAAATCCTCCAGCTTCCTCATCAACACCTTGGTCAGCGTCCATGCCTCCACTCCGTACAGCAAGATTTCGAATATATAGCATCTGGTCAGTCTTATCTTTAGAGGGAGGGGCAGATCTTTATTTACAAATAAACTCATGTTACCACATGCTGCTCTTGCTGTCTCAATTCTAGTTCTGATTTCCATGGCCTAATCTCATCTTGTGTTTACGGTCGTCCTGAGATAGGCATACTACATATTGTCTAGCAATATTTGTCTGACGGGTTGATGACTCCTACTAATCAGCATCCACTTGGTTTTATTTATATTAAGACTCCATCCGTGAACTTCGCTCGCTTTTTTCATCCTTTCGAGGAGGCGCTATAAGGCATACTACATATTGTTTAGCAATATTTGTCTGACAGGTTGATGACTCTTACTAATCAGCATCCACTTGGTTTTATTTATATTAAGACTCCATCCGTGAACTTCGCTCGCTTTTTTCATCCTTTCGAGGAGGCGCTATAACTCTCAATATTGCTAGCGATAACTACTGTGTCGTTGGCGTATCATATGTTAATAATTAATTAGTCATTTATTTTAATCTTCTCGGTGGCATCCTCTAATGCCTTCCTGCAACCCCGCCTCACATCTTTTTTGATCTATATTTTCGGTGAAAGATTCGCCTACTTTTACCTTCGCATGCTGACCCCAGCAAAGATTCACCACAATACGGATGTTCCCGTCATCGATACCCACTCTTTGAAGTATTGCCAGCAACTGTTCGTGCTTTACATTGTCAAAGGTCTTAGAGAAATCAATAAAAGCTAGATACGCATCTTTGCTCATATATCTACAGCGTTGGATGAGTATCTGTATGCCAAAAATTGCTTCTCTCCTTCCAAGGGCATTTCGGAAGCCAAATTGAGATTCGCTGATATTTACCTCACATTTAGTATATATTCTCCTATGAATAACTTTAGTAAATGCTTTTGTCATATGATTAATCAGACTTATTAAGCGATGTTGATCGCAAGCTTTTGCATTCGGCTTTTTAGGGACAGCAACGAAAGTTGGTTGCAGCAACTCTTCGGGGATCTGTCCTGTGTTGTATAAGTTGTTGAAGAGATCAGTAATGGTATCAAGAAATTTGCTGCCTGTTTTGGACAAAATTTTTAATATTTCACCCTGAATGTTGTCCGGACCTGGCGCTTTGTTACCCCTAAGAGACAGAATGACATTTTCAACTTTGATTTAAAATATGGGGCCCTGTAGCTGCTTCCTCAGTAATGTACTCAGCGCAATTGGGTGTCAAAAAGCTGCTGACGTGTATTTCGGGTTTGCAGGATCTTTGAGTGTTCTCAGATAGGATTTCCATTAGCATCTGTCAGCTGTATTTCTTTTTTTTTTGTTCGTTATTTCCTTAATTTTCTGGTGTATATTATGAAAGTCATATTTCTTCTCGTACTGTTCAATCTCCTTACATTTTCCGGAGAGCTATTTTTCCTTGGTTTCTCTTATCTTTGATCTGGTCTTATTGTGAGATTATCGATATTTTTCTCTGTCTTTGTTTTTATACTTTCGCCTTTCTTCCATCATGTTTAGTATGTCTTCGGTCATCCATTCTTGTTTCTTTGTTCTGTTCTTTTTTAGAAGGGATGTGCAAGTCGTCTGGATAGCTACCCTCATTTTATTCCATCTATCCTTCAAGTCGTTTGTGCTTTTACTGATGTTTATTTTTTCATTCTGTAGACGTTTTTGCATTTGTTGTGTGATTTTGGGGTCATAAAGCTTCTGTACTTGAATTCGGTTGTTCAGGACTCTTTTCTCTATACACTTTAATCTCACCATACGCCTGCCTGGTTATGATCTAAGAAAACATCAGCTCTGGGATATATCTTTGCGGATTTTCTCGAATTTTTAAACGTATAGACGTTGCATCTAGTATTTTATTGCCACCTATAAGACTCTGATACCAATTCCTTAGGGAATTATTATTCTTTTTTTTTAAGTTTAATTCGCTCGCAAAGGGTAACCCCATTATGTTTTCAAAGCACTGCAAGTAGGATGCGGAAACACGAATAGATGGCGATGAACCGCGTTCTTAAACAAGGATGGGTTGTAATTTTTGGGGAAAATTCCTTTTGGTAACAAGCTCCATAACTTGGAAGTTCTATAGAAAAAAGAGTCTCCGTAGACAGAAGTCTTCACTGTGTCAAGCTGGACCGCACAAGAATTTGCTGTCTTCGTTTGTCTAGTACACCTCAAGAATCTTGCCCTTGGGGGGATCAATCCTATTAGTTTCTGCGAGCATCCATGATAGTAGGTACTTGTAGAAAAGAGATAAGTCACCAACCATACGCCTGTGCTCTAGTGTTTCAAGAGAATTGGTCAGACTCTCGTCATCAATTAGGCGAATCGTTCTTCTTTGAATTGAATCCAAGACAGCTAAAGTATGTTTTGGGGCTGAACTCCAAACATGAGAAGAGTATTCTAGTGTTGACCTAACTTGAGCTTTGTATAGTGTTAATAGCTGATGAGATGTGAAGTACTTTTTAGCTCTAAAAAAACCTAGCTTCTGAGAGGCGGATTTTGCAATGGCGCGCACATGATCGTTCCAAGAAAAGTTTGTGCTCGCATTCACTCCTAGAATAGATAGATTAGATCCCATCGGAAGGATTTTACTGTCCATTCGTATGTTTGTTGCATTATCCCTTGATATTTTCTTAGAGAAAACCGCGGCCTGAGTTTTTGAAGCGTTGAGGTCGACCAAATTGTTCTTCTGCTGTTCCATTAGTCGATCTGAAGCAGCGATAGATAATGGTTTGGAGAAAAAAGATGGCACCAGGCTACTAACATCTGCGTAGCTGTATATAGGATTGGAAGTTGAAGCTAAGAGATCGTTTATGTGTAACAGAAATAGAGCAGGAGACAGAACAGAGCCCTGAAGCACCCCTGCGTTAACCGCAAATGTCTCGGATGAGATGTCATTGACGACGACCTGAAGAGATCTGTCAGCGAGAAAATTGGATATCAAATGACAGAGTCCAGAAGTAAGACCATATGATGTTAATTTGGCGAGAAGATATCGGTGCCAGACTCTGTCGAAAGCCTTTGAGATATCCAATGCCACAATCCTAGCCTCACCATGTTTTTTCATAGCTCAGTTACAGATATGAGTAACATATGCCAGTAGATCGCCAGCAGAACGTTTTGTCTAAAACCGTATTGCCCGTCGGAGATGATTCTATTTTTCTCCAGATATTTGAGAATCTCGATGTTGATAGCCTTTTCCATCACTTTAAATATAACGGGTAACAAAGACATAGGGCAATAGTTGTTAGTCAGATTCCTTTTTCGATGGCATTAATTCAGTAAAACCCTAGCTGCTGCGCTATGGTTTGCCAGTTTTGGTCCACTGGTATTTTATTTCCCCGGTACCACTCATATATGGGAGGCGGCCACCTTGGCAGGCGGTCGATAGAAATCTAGGAACCCCCACGAGGAAAAAATGGAATATTTATTTGCTCTTAACTCCTCGAGTCGGAGCAAGACAAGCGCCCTAATTTGCCTCAATGGGCGTCAAAATATGTCAAATATGGTAATACATATCAAAATTTTGACAGCAATTTGGATTAAAGAAGGGTTGAAATTTACAAATAATTTTCCTCGTAATTTTTGTCCTTTCACAAAAATTTTAAATTTCAAAAAATATATATTTTTCTCAGAAGATCGACCAGATTTCGAGAAAAAGGCAAATTTTAATAAACAAGTTAAAATGTTCAGAATTAAAAAAAGTCGAAATTTTCAAAAAAAGTCGAATTTCGAGAAATTGAGAAATTTCAGAAAAAAATTACGAACTTTTAAATAAAAATTCAAAGTTTTGACAGTAATGTTAAAAGAAGTCGAATTTTATGAATAAGTACGAAATTTCAAAACAAAAATACCAATTTTGTAAGATATATGAAATTTTAAAAAAATGTAGAAATTTCGAAAATACGTTTCAAGGAAAATTCATAGGAAATTCTGAAGAATTGGAAAGTCCCTCAATTGAATACATATAAATTTTCGGTTTGCTGCATGCATGAGCCAGAGGGGGGCAAGTGCCCCACCCTGCCTTATTATAAATACGCCTGTGGTTTTGGAAGAACCTATGTTTGCAAACAATTATTTTTCGTATGGAAATAGTTAGAATTAACCACAGGTCCAGACTAAATAACGTACGACTGAAAAAACGTTCTGTACGAGTTGCTGTGGTAATTTTGGCAAAGAAGCAACTCCAAAATCGTCATTAAAGTTTGATGAAGATTTTTTCGCATAATAATTTCCCTTGTTTTATTTCCTTTGTGTATTTTAGTTAGGTATTTTTTTATAGCACTTTTGTAATTCTTGTTTTATTTATAAAAACTTAATAACACTGGTCAACACCGATTTTGTCACACAAACTCTGGTAGGTAATTGTGTTTGGAATACGTACCCCATCATGAAACCATGCTTATTTTTTTCCATCATCCCCCCTTTTCTTGTGGCAAGGTAAAATTTATTTTTGGAAATGTAGTCTTCCCAAATAGGGGAAAAGGGGGCACATTCAACCTTGGGGCACATTCAACCAAGCCCTTTTAAAGGGCACCCTGATTTAAATTTAGCTTCGTAAGGCTCCTATGTAGCTTGTCATACATCAAAATACTCACCAGAAAAGTTACATTACTGTACATGTTTATTTTTTAGTGTTTAAACAAAAGTGAGCAAAAATCAGATTTTAAGTTAATTTTTAATTTTCAATTCTTTCAGACGAATTTTCTAAATTTGATCTGTAACGGGCTGCATTCGATATATGCTAAATGGTAGATTGTTAATATTTATAGTACCCTAAGCGTAAGTGGAAAAAAATATTTTTTCAAAAATTTTACATGGGGCAGATTCGACCAACGTTGGATGGGACAATTTCAACCACTGACTTAGTGTGTTCTGACAATCTTAGCGTGGGTTTCTGTCCCATGATGTAACTTTTTCTTTTACCGGAGTATTGTATTTTTTACAATGATTATAAATTATGGAAAAAAAATAGATTTTGAATGATTTCGATGAGTGTACGTTTAAAAGTCCGATTAAAAATGTTTTGCTCCATAATAGAATTTCCGCTAAAAATATACAGGGTGTTTCATAATTGCATGCTGAACCGGCAGGGGGATATTCCTTGGGCAATTTTAAGACAAAATTTTCATATTAACATAGGTCCGGAAACGCTTCATTTTCGATATACAGGGCGGTAAAAATTGAAGAAAAAATCGGTTTTTCTTCAATATTTCTGAGACTGGTTTAGATATTTTTTTGATATTCAGTACACGATATCTGGGTATAAAAGCAAGTATTTTGACAAAAAAACATTTGTTCTGATTCCACCAGTGGTGTTCCCACAAACAGGTCGATACACATTTTTGAAAAAAAAATGTGACACCAATGCTATTTTTTAAAATAAGAATTATTTTCCTAGTCTTTGTTGTGTTTCTATCAAAAATGAGCTCTTGACTTTTTGTCCTACGATGGCCGGTTTCCGAATTAAAAAATAAAAATCATTTACTTGCTATGCCGCTATGGTAGATCAATTTATTAATGAAATCTTAACAATGAAATTAATTAAATCATATCAGGTGTTGAAAATGTCCACCACCTGCAAGTATGCACGCCTCAACTCTTCTTCTCATAGATTCACGTACTCGTTGAAAAATTCCTGGCGTATTTCTTATAGTGTTGCAGGAATCTGTTATGCGATTTCTCAGTTGTTCTTCAGTTTGGATTGGGGTCCTATAAACTAAGGTTTTAAGATAGGCCCCATAAAAAATAATCTAGACTGTTCAGGTTGGGGGATCTAGGCGGCCGTAATTCTGTTCCTGCTCTGCCTATCCAGCGATTATTGTAATTTTGGTCCAAATATGCACGTGCCAAAACACTAAAATGCGCAGGGGCACCATCGTGCATAAACCACCGATTTCGGATTAAAACGGGGACATCTTTTAACAGCACTGGTAAATCATTTTTAAGAAAGTGATGATAATTTTCTCCATTTAATCTTCTTGGCAGAAAAAAGGGTCCAATTAAATAGTCGTCAACAATTCCTGCCCACACATTTACCGAGATTGTTCTTGGTGATTGACTTCGACCATGGCATGCGGGTTCTCTTCAGCCCAAAAGTGATTGTTGTGGAAGTTTCTAATTGCATTTCGGGAAAAACTGGCTTCATCAGTAAATAATACTTCTCTGTCAAATAGTGGATTTTCAACAATTTTTTGAATAAACCATTGGCAGAAATTTATACGAAATGGTAAATCCCGAGGCAGTAAGGCCTGAACCCGTTGAATATGGTAAGGGTATAACAAAAAATCGTGAAGTATCCTCCAGACTAAAATATGGGAGATATTTAAATTACTAGCAATTTTCCTTGTGCTTATTTCGGGATTTTGCTCAACTGAATTAAGAACAGCTATTTCAGTTTCTTCTGTTCTTGCGGTTCTTTGTGCCCCTTTTAAGTGATGATCGGGTTTAAAACATCCCTTCTCGCGTAGTCTTCTATGAACGCTTGAAAAAGTTCTTGCATCTGGCACAATTCTTTGCGGAAAACGCTCTGCATACAGTCGCCTGGCTTCAAATGCATTTCCATCCGCAAGACCGTACATGTAATGAATATCCGCAAACAGCATTCTCAAACATATTTTCTTATACTTATCAATCACTCACATTCAGATAAAGTATTGAAGTGAAAAATTTGACACTTGGTTGTAAACACAAAACTAAATCTCAGTGGCCTACTAGATTTTCATTAATAAATTAATCTACCACAGCGGCATAGCAAGTAAATGATTTTTATTTTTTAATTCGGAAACCGTCCGTCATAGGACAAAAAGTCAAGAGCTCATTTTTGATAGAAACACAACAAAGACTAGGAAAATAATTCTTATTTTAAAAAATAGCATTGGCGTCACATTTTTTTTTCAAAAATGTGTATCGACCTGTTTGTGGGAACGCCACTGGTGGTATCAGAACAAATGTTCTTTTGTCAAAATACTTGCTTTTATACCCAGATATCGTGTACTGAATATCAAAAAAATATCTAAACCAGTCTCAGAAATATTGAAGAAAAACCGATTTTTTCTTCAATTTTTACCGCCCTGTATATCGAAAATGAAGCGTTTCCGGACCTATGTTAATATAAAAATTTTGTCTTAAAATTGCCCAAGGAATATCCCCCTGCCGGTTCAGCATGCAATTATGAAACACCCTGTATAAAATGCTGTGTAGGAAAAGAATGAAACAAAATTAATTCAAATGTCAAATTAAATTTTTGTGCCAAAAAACACTAAGTTACATATATCCGTTGGTCAGTGATATATCACCAGTTGACCAAGGTAACATAGATTTAAAGTTCTCAAGACCAAATTCTGCAGAAAATGTCATTTTTATTTAAGATTAACCGCACATATTAAAATGTTTACTAACACCAACGTTATTATCTTTGATTGTATTATTTTGAATCCTACTTCAAACATGTTTCGCCAATTTTTTGTTTCACTTGCAAATACATAATGAACTTATGTAAGTAGAAAAACCATTTTTGTCTGACTATAAAAAAATATGTATTTATATCTTATGGTTGAAATTACCCCATCATTTGGTTGAATGTACCCCGCTAGTGGGACAGTTTGAACCATTTCTAGGGTTTTTTTTTAAACGCTAATTGCTGGTACTAAAATTACTTTTAAATCGCTGAAAGTTAGTCAGTGTTGTAAATAAAGTTTTATAGAATACTACCCAGCCCATAGTTACCAGGTTTTTCTAATACAACTTTAAAAATAGCACATTGAATAAAAAATGGTTGATTCTGCACCCTTTCCCCTACTGTTTCTTTTTATATTTAGGTCCATGTATTATTTACATTTTAAGAAATTTAAGCAGAAATAAAACAATATCATGATCATATTATTTCTTTATTTGAAGCCTTTTTTATCATTAAAATTTGGGTACTTTTTATGTAAATGGGATACCAGGGATCAAAAAAATCATAATTAGGAAAAAGTTTGTCCTACACGTAGATCTCTAATTTGTAAATAAAAAACTGTAAAGCATTCTCTGGTATATTTCTACCACCATTTCATATCAAATTAGGCTTACCAAAAATTTTCTGGAGGGAAAGGGTCCCAATAAAAATGGATTTTTATATTTCAAAGAGAAATTCCCCAGATTGAGTGAAGTAGTAGTAGTAGTAGTAGTAGTAGTAGTAGTAGTAGTAGTAGCAGTAGTAGTAGTAGTAGTAGTAGTAGTAGTAGTAGTAGTAGTAGTAGTAGTAGTAGTAGTAGTAGTAGTAGTAGTAGTAGTAGTAGTAGTAGTAGTAGTAGTAGTAGTAGTAGTAGCAGTAGTAGTAGTAGTAGAACCTCAAATTAAGAAAATTAATAAAAGACTCGTTTAAAGAAAAATTAAATGTTTTGAAAAAATCAGCATGAAGATGCTTCAAGAATTTAATTGGAAACTTTTTGGTTTACCATGAGAATGACATCTATAGATATTTGGTTAAAATTTTTTTATTAAAGTATAAAACTTTGGGTTGCAATATGGAGATCAAGATTCATTTTTTGAACACATATCTTGACTTTATTACTACGAATTAGGGGGCTCTGGGGGGCTCTAAGTGATGATAACTGATAAAGGTTTCATCCTGACATTCCAATGATGAAAAAACTTTATCAGGGCAGATTAAACTCAAGGGTGTTGACTGACAACAACTACTTGATCAAGAGGGACCAATTAAAAGCTAAATAATTTACAAAAACAAAGATTATAAGTTCCTAATGTATATATTTTATATTATATTTCTGGAAACCCATCATTTTTCAAATATTTGAAAAACAAATGTTGTGAGTGATGAAAATTTCAAAACTGCTTATTTTAAATGACAACTAACACTATTAAAAAATAGAAAAGAAGTTCATGTGACATGACAAAACTTCAATTTTGTTGACCAGTGTAATTAGTGTTAATCATCTAATCTAACGTTCATATTTTTCCCACATGCGGCCCAAAATGTTTAACCTTGGAGTTGGCCCGCTATGAAAAAAGGTTGCTCATCCCTGGTAGAGTGCATATCCACCTAACAATTAGATAACAACTTGTCAGTTTTAGTTTCATGAATAAGCCCTCAGCATGGCAAGTTGAAATAAGGAACAAACTTAATCCTAAGCTAAATTAAAAAAAAAGTCATGTGAAGACAAAATTTGAGATTCAATTTTTTTAAGATGGTAAATCGAATTTGAGAAGAAAATTTAAGAAAAAGCTGAAAGTTTCCAATCTACTTTTTTCATAAATCTGAATAAAATCTCAAAAGACTCAACTATATCTTACGAGAAACATTTTCACTATATGCTAATTGACGCAATTATTGCTAAAAAATACAACCATTTATGTACGATGTAACTAAGGTTAAAAACCTAACTAGTAGTGACATAACTTATAACCCATAATACAAGAACTCACTACTAGTGACTTCGTAATCTTAGTCTAAATAACCTGAGATAAAGACATATTTTAGTCTATTTTGCGGCGTAAATTGAGAATCTGATAGTCAAACAGCTAGGCCTCTTCATTAAAGAGCTGTGAGTCTCCAAATTGGTTTCAAAATAGCTACCTAATAAAGTATATATCTTGTAATACCTGCTTCATAAAGCTAAAATTTGACATATGTGGATCCAAAAGATGTGCAAATGTGTAAAATAATCGCTGCCTCACAACTGTCATATGAGACGATGAGAGCGAAACGAACATTTGAATATTTCCTTTTATTTAATAGTAGAAGCAACAAACTAGTTCAAAATAACTCCAAAACTGTTAAGTTCAGAGAATGTTGGTTAGCAAATGTGGATTTAGCGATGTCGACGTTAGCAATGTCATTGTACGTGATTCTTATTCAAAAATTCAAAGAACGCAAAATTTAGACAGACACGACAAGTCAGTATCTCATACCAATGGCGACTCCTTGTCGCGCCAGTAAAACATCCAGAAAAGAAAACTCACTCAGTATGGCATACGCACCGGAGGCGAAATTCTTCTGAAGTCATCTGAACTTAGGAGATTACGCTGTTAATCATTTTTATGTAATTTTTAATATTCTTAATTGCGATATGATTTACTTGAGGTTTCTAGGTAAAAATAGTAATTTATATATTTTAATAAGAGTTCCACGATTTCACGTACGTTAAGTACCACGCCTACATCTGACATTTTGCTCTTGCAGAAACACAGAAAATATTTTAAGCACACGATAAATCAAGTTTGTTCAAAAAGTGAATAATCAAATTATATGCTTGGGTATGAATTTGCAAAAGGTTAAATAGAGAGTGCTGCCACAGCTATTGTTCTCCTTCAGTAAGCAAGCGTTGCACTAGAGTTAATTAACCAAGAATTAAAGTTGAAAAAAAAATTGATCACTTGATCACATACATCTATTCGGTGAAACATGATGGGCGATAATTAATAAAAGTAATAAACATCTCCAAGAATATTTATTTAGATAGTAATACAATTCAACCTTTAGTGGGAATTTCAAGGAACGAGTTCTTTGGTGAATTATGTTGCAACAGAAATTGTGTATTACAAGCCGAGAGGTACAATAATTATTGAAAGTGTTGGTGGTCGCAGACGGTCGAGAGGTTGTTCGTTTACGTTACACGTGAATGGTGAACGTATTTCTTTCGTACTTTGTATTTTCAGTACAACCTGCAAAAATAAAAATTGACTTTCAGTCACAAACTTCAATTCCGCTTACTGCTCTATTTACAAATTATTAAAACCGAAAATAACCTTTTAATGGATTCGTCCATGAAGTTGAAGGTTTCATTAAATTTCTAATTAGTGAAATGTGCGATATTATTTAATATTGCGGCGTTTTTTATATCTTGTATCTTGTCAGTGTTGCGTATAATTTTGTTACAAGTGGGAGTCGTAAACCGTACTTAGCCAGTTTTACTTTGACCGCAAATCATTTAGAAATTATGAAATAGCTAAATTGGGGAAAATTATCGTCAAGGAGTAAATTCACGACAAATAGACGCCAGGTCACGTATCCTGTGGAGCCAGTTCTTGCAACTTGAGGAAGAAATATTGAATCACCACGTCACAAAAATGTTGCACATTTTTGTCACCGCTGTTTTGTGGTTTAATATTTCATTAAAATTAATGTTATCAGCATTATACATCTGTAATCTGTTGCTGATTTATTTATCAAATGCTCATTTTCTCGTAATTTTTTCAAAATTCAACTTTTGAATCGAAATATTGGGAACTCAATGAGAATATCCAAAAACTTTTTCGGAATTATTTTTTCCAAGTCCAGAATTCCAATCTTTAGGATAACGGTGATAACGGTAAAATATTTTAAAAACTATGACAATGTTTTAGGACGAGTTCCAATAATGATTAATAAGTTTCAAATATTTATCTCAGGCAATCGAACTTCGATTGTGATGCTGATGAAGTAATGAAATGTAAACGAATGTGTATATAAAAAACGAGAGCAATAACTAAAACATAGAATTGCAAATAAAAAAATGTTTTTTTAATGATAATTAGCGTAAATTTTGTCACTTGCAATAAGAAAATCTTACGTAAAAAGTCTTAAGAGTAATTGCCAATTGAAACATATTAATTATTTAATCTTTAATCATTTTCATATTATTGCAAATTATTTTACAGCTTTAATTGATTTTTTTATAAATACCGACACTTTAAACCCAATTAAACAAGTTAAACCTTCACTTTTATTAGACGAATACTCTGACACACTTTTTTTCATGTTAATTATAAAGTCCCATAACACTTGCTTGGCGTCTAATATAGTACTAATGTAATTGTTGGAAGTTAGTTCACTTGATCAGCATTCTACATTCTGAAAATCAGAAATTGACCAGTTGAAAGAAAGCCAAATACGATAATTGTGGGTAATTTTCACCACTCATTTTGATGAAGCAATTACATCTAGTGTCACAATGATTACATTTTTATTTGATTTTCTTTCAGTCAGTGTTTTTAAGATTTAGGTTTGGGTTGCTGTAATTATGCTTCTGGAAGCATAAACATAACTGATACGTAAAAACGGAAATTACATTTTGTAAGAACTTTCTTTAATGAAAAGCGAGTTCTCACCATGGCGTGGAGTTGAAGAGAAAATTACTAAAGAAATGTAGGTTTTGTCAGTAACTTACTGAAACACGAGTTCTCCGCAAGAACTCATTTTTCAGTGAACAAATTCTTACGAAATCTTTTTTAATTATTCTTATTCTTTAAATGGGAATCGTCTCGACGACCATGGATCTAATATCTTTAGTTCACTTTTTTTCATAATGTTGGTGTCTTTAGAGTGCTGGGATTTATTCCTTGCTATGCAGTGAAATCTAATGATCTTACTACTTCGGAGGTAAACGAACACACTTTTTAGGGCTCCAACCCTCAAACAACCCCCACACTGAATTGCATTCTGTGAAGGAACTCGCAAATTTACTAATGATTATTTTTAAAACACCAAAATTTTTATTAGAAATTTTGGTATTGGTCTTAAACTTCTCAACATTTAAAGTTTGTATTACGAATGATTATCTTTTTTCTTAAAATCTTCACTGCATAGTCGAATTTTTAGCATTATTCCGAAGATTTTACCGAAATTTTGAGGAAATTCAAAATATCGCGAAAAAACTGGTTGGAAAAATTGTAGCACAAACTAAAAATATTGTAAAAAAATGTCGAAAGCTAGTGTAATGCCTCGGAATTAAAAAATAATTTTTCGTTTTAAAATTCGAGATTTTTCGTTAAATTTTGACTTTAATCTGGAAAGTTCAACTGTTTTGACTAATTCCAAGAAAAATTTAGAATATTAATTCTCATCTTTTAAAAAAAACCTCTAAATTAATAAAAAACATAAAATTTGTGAAAAAAATTTTTAGAAATTTCTAGAAAATTTTGTTTTAAGAATTTGCTTTTTTCTGGAATTTCTATTTTTTTCTTTTAAAATTTGTTTTTTTTTTTTGAGATCCCTTTCGTTAGTTAAAATTTTGACTTTGTGCCCGAAATTTCAATTGTAAACTCAGTTTTGGGTGAAATTCAAAAATTGCGGGATTAGAGTAAACATTTCGAGAAATAAATCGAAGTGTCTGATGAAAACGAATAATTTCTGGTTTCTAAGCACATATTTGACATTCTGGGGGAGTTAAAATGTAGAATTGTTATCAAACTTAAAAATATACACAAGTTTCTTGTATAGAAAGCTTTCTAAAATGAATTAATCCCAAAATATTAAAGCTAAAAAATATTAAAGAAAATTTTTTGAAAAAAGCGCTAAAATGTAGAGGAAAAATTAAAAATTAAAATTTATTTCCGAGATTAAAACGTTTTAGTACTTTTTTCTTTATTATAAGTATCAGTTCAATTTCGAACTCTCAAGAAAAAATTGGAAATATTGAAAATGATGTCAAAATTTGGAAATTGAAGGAAACAAAAATCGACAGTTCGGATTTGAAATGTGTTTTCTACTCAAACTTTCAACTTAATCTGCGAATTATTACCTTTTTTCTTCGATTTAATTTCGAAATGTCCAATCTTATTTTGAAACTGCGAGTTTAAAGTCAACATGTCCAGTTTTATATTGAAATCTTGACAAAAGATGAAAAAGTAAAAATTCTATGTATAGAAAGTTATCTTTTTCAGAATTTGAACATTCAAATCAAAATTTGAGATAAAACGCCAACATTAAAAAACAGAAAAAACAATTCAATTTCATTTTCGAAATATGTAATTTAAAATTCGATATTCCAAGTGTAAACTTGAAGTCTTTTTTCAGGAAATTTCAACGTTGACCTTTTTTTTGGTGGAACGGACTGGTCCTTGGTTATCTTCAAAAATTAAAATACAAATCTTGTTTCCTAAAACCAAGAAAGATTAAAAAACATAACAGCGGTTGCTCTAACGCGCTTCGATAGCCTAGCTATCATCTTCAGAGAGATACTAGATAATATCTTTCTGAGAGAGATACGAGATAGTATCTCCTCTCTGAAGATAATAACTTGGGTATTGAAACACGTTAGAGTTATTATTGTGTTTTTTAATTTTTCTTGGTTTCAGGGGACAAGATTTGTATTTCAACTTTGACCTAAAAATATTGACTTTTTTCCATTCAATTTTGAAGCTTCCAATTTCTTCCTGAAACTTCGAGTTTAAGTAAAAATTTTGAGTTTTATATAGACGTTCTGTCCACATTCAAGAAACAAATATTTTGAGTGTATGAAATAAATTTTTTTTTTCAAGTTTTGGCATTTAATTTAAAATTTCGAAATCAAAACCAAAAATTCTAGTTTTTTTATTAACAAAGACTGCAATTCGTGGGCGAATCTTGTGAGTGTGGCTTTTTCTGCGAACGAAACATAGAAACAACTTTAAAATGATGTGTATCAGATAAAATTCTTTGATTTAAACATGCGTTGTTTTTGAAGTTAGGTAGCTGGTAGAATTTTTATCCCCTTAAGCGCGATACCTACATAAAACATCCATATTTGGGGTCAGTTTGTTACACCGGAGTATCATCAATTGTCCATTAAGTTTCTGTCGCATTCGGTGTCACTTATCTCTCTGCTGTCGCTGAAATCCAAAGGTGGAATAATGCAAAACTCGTCGAAGTAACAGCTGAAAAAGTGACCTTTCAATTATCATAATTTATGTATGCACTTTACACATTCCACGACAACAATAAATTGAAAGTTGCACCAGTTACCTTTGTTATCTGTTGGAACTTCTAGAACGGTGGATTTTTTTCAAGGCATAGTCATCTTCGCGATCGGATTTGCAACCGAATTCTGCAAAAGGTGAAGAAGCACCATAAGATTCCGTACTAGAGTCGTGTTTGTAGGCGTGGGACATCAAAAGTGTTTCATAGGGTGATCTATCAGTCTTGGGTTCAGCACCAGTTTTGAATATTTTAAAACTTCTACGTTCGTCCCCGCTGGTTTCATCCGACTCAGAATCAGCCGTCGACTTGGAGGAGCGAAATTTACAATCACTGTCGCTTCGCCCGTGACGGCACTTTCTATGATTTCTCCGATTTAGGGATATTCCTGCTACGTTGTGGGACTCGTCTTCGAGGCGACCGAATGTCTTAAATTGGACCGTGTAATCTATAGTTGAGGAAGTTACAGAGTGGGGGTTGTTTTCTGAAACGTTGAAAGTGGCGTATGGACTTATTTCGTATAAAGCTGCAAATTAGCTCAACATTAGCAAGAAATTGCAAATTATTATGCAAATATACCCATTTCATTTTTCTCGTTTTCGTTGATGCGTTTGATGGCTGTTGAAGTGTAAACTTCCTTGGAATGCTTCCGGCATTCCATTTGCTTTTTTGAATCCGCCTCTGTCACGTTAGAGGAAACGTGTTCTTGCGATTTTCTAAAAAAATATGCAGAAGGTTTCAACCACAGCTATCCGTTGCTTACCTCATTATCATTATTATTGAGTTTATTAGAAAAGTTTCTTGGTTGAAATAATACTGTGTGCTTAGTAAAATCGTATTTTTTAGAATTAAAACAAATTTCTATATACTATGAATAATGTCACTAAAATTTGACACGTTGACGGCAAGGAAAGTATTAGGTGAATTAAAGACATTTTTTAAAAATGACGGTCAAAATTTCAACATTTTTTAAATTTCGAGTTGCCACTTAACCATATAAAATTTAAATTTCAAATTCAAAAATTCGATTTTTTTTCGAAACTGCCCTTTCAAATGTAGAAAATGTGTGTGCTTTTAGAAATTTCGTGATTTTTTTTTTAAATTTGGGTTTTCTCAGAATTTCAGACAAATTATTTATTAATTTAAAGAGGTTTGACTTTGAAATCTGAAAAAAAATGTATTTTCCGTTTTTTTATTCCTATAAGCTATCCCACTTATAGAAGAACCGATACACCACTGATACTTTGACTTTACCCTGTTGTGTTGCCTGTATGTTATAGAGACAAACTAATAGCTGATTTTAAAACTTTTATGTGACGCACGCTGATTTAAACCAGCGCACGTCAAATATGTTATTCACCCAAGAAAATTAACCCAGATTTTTATCGTAATAAAATAAAAATAAAGGTAGTAGGTGTCAGGTTTCTCTTGTAACATCTCTTAAAAATGGCAAAATCTCACCTTCTTTTTAAATACATAATTATCCACAGAACCAGTGAGGCGCAAATTATCAAAAACAAAGCCCCAATACTTGGAAATATCACGTTAATAACTTGCTTAGACTGTACATCGTCCGGAGAATTAGTACCTTCTGAGAAATAGGGGGTTGACTGTAATTTCTCTAAAAAAGTGACATATCAGCTGAATTAACAAACATATCTCGATTTTACCTCCTGAAAGAGTCGTTGTAGCGTATTGAAAAATGCCGGAAGTATCGCCAGCTTCGTTTTGTGCTTTAATTTCAATTTGATACCAAATGGACGGCGCAAGGTCATCAATTATCAAATAATCTTCAAGAATGCTGTCCGAGATTAAGAACCAGCGTGAGCTGCCGGAGTCTCTGTATTTAATGGAGAATTGAGCAATAGGACATCCTCCGTCGGACCAATTGCGTAGAATTAATTTTATCGCTGTTGCATTCGAAGATATAAAATCTTTCTCCTCGGGTAGCAGCGGTGACCTTCCCTTGGTAGATATTTTAACGATCGGGCTTGGGCTTCCGTTTCCGATTTTATTGTGAGCCAGTAGATAGGCGTAATATATCGTACCGCAGCGAAGGCCATCGACGGTGTGAACGGTACGCTCTGGGGATAACTCCTTCGAGGACCATTCTTCGCCTTCGGCTTTTATATACAAGAGGTATCCTGCAGCGTGATTATTTTAGCTCGTATTTTAAAGTATTTCGTAGATTCGTACCTAATATGGTGGCGCCTCCATCGTGGGGGTGCGACCATTGAAAACGAATACTACGAGAGGTGGCAAATTGCACTTTTAATTCGGGAGGAGCTGGGCTTGCCACTATGATTAAAGTATAAGTGATAGAGTCTTCACCAAATAAGTTTTTAGCTGAGCAAGTGTAATTGCCGATTAGAAAATCATCAGCGCCTAAAATACCATACAAAAATTAGAATATTTCTAAGACAGTCACTGGTTTTTAATAAAGTTGTTTTAAAATTGCCAAGATTTTCAAAAAAAGTTTAATTCGTTTAAGCAAAACAATTGTTTTAAAAATCTATGGTCATTTTGTATAATTGTGTTGGGAATCTGTCAGAGGCCAAATGGGATACCGCATAAAAGGAGAACTAGTAGAGAAGAGTGCTGTTACTTTTCTGTAAGATGATAAATATAAAACAAAAACACACCAACTGAACCGGAATCGAAGCTTTTGAACACTAGTATACGAGCCAAGTACCTTAGCATGGCAACTATGCCCGTGATGCTTCAAAGAGAAAGACTGAATCAGATCAAGAGAGGAAAACAGGAAAATTTAGTGTGTATTCCATATCAGAAATTGAAATACAAATCTTGTCCCTTAAAACCATGAAAAATTAAAAAACACAATAAAGGTTGCCCTAATGCGTTTCGATAGCCAAGTAATCATCTTCAGAGAGATGTTGTGTTTTTAAATCTTTCTTGGTTTCAAGGGACAAGATTTGTATTTCAATTTTTAAAATAACCAAGAACCAGTCCGTTCCACCAAAATTTCATATTGGAGATAAAACTCTTCAAAGTAATCAGATCAAGAAATAATAACACAAAAAATCAATGTGTAAACTACACCAGAGAGCATCTAAAGAGAAAGGCTAAACCAGTCAGTACAAAAGAATATAAAAACTCAGTATATGACAGATGTGAATCTTTCCAAAAAGAAAGTCAAAATCAGATAAGACAGAAGATCACGAAAACTCAACATGTCAACCAAGTATCAGGTAATAATCTTCTTAAGTGGCAGTCTGGATCAGATCAAGGGAGAAAATCATGACAACTCAATATGCTAACTCAGAGGGAACCAAAAAAAAATGTTTTATCATAAACTTGCCGAAAAATTTTAAAACAAGTACTTTAAATTACTTACTGTGTATTTCTAAATGACCATAGGAGGTGATTTTATAAAAAGGACTGAACGTTATCGGCTTTTCTTTGTAAATCCATCTAGTTCTCGGCGTTGGGTTACCTATGGCGACGCATGGAAGTAATACCTTGGATTTAACAGCTTTGTAAACGATACGACTAAAGGATGCGATCCTAGATGGTGCCCTGGCGCTTGTACGTTGTGATGCTACCACGGTCGGTTCACCTTCGCCGACGGCTGTGGTAGCAGAAACCCAGAATTCATACTGTTGGCCTTCGATTAAGTTCCGTATTTCGTACATTAGATTCTCATCCGATGTATCTTCTGTTCTTACGTTGTAGCTTTTGTGTTTCCCCACTCTTCCAGATTCGCGACCATAAACCGTATAGTGCATAATCCGACCATTAGGTTGATCTGGGGCTAACCAGGATACCAGTATGGATTCCGCTGTTAATGCCAAGGCTTTTATTGCTGCTGGTGGACCTGGAACTAAGAGTGGAGGTAGTCACTATTGGCAGAGTAATTGTTTAGACAAAGCAAACCAAATACCCAAAATAAAACATTATTACTATCGCCATGGAATCGGTTCCTCCGCTGCACCGAATTATGTATATAATTTTAAATTTACCAAGGCCTCCATGAAGATTTTCGTTAGGATGTGCAATATTTTTTATTGTCGAGATTTTTACATTAAAATAAACATTTTGATTATGGTCACAAAGGGTTCAATGGCCAGAGATATACTTCTTCCGGGATCGTGTCAATGAACTACTAAAAGGGTTCGACATTTTGGCCGCCATCATACCGGGCTTCTTTAGGAACAATAAAAAACCAAATTTAAGACAAAGGAGCGCGGTAACTCAGTATGTCAATCATACCAAGGGCAAAATTCATTTGCAATGGCTGTGGAATAAAAATACCAAGATTCAAGGCAGTAAAGCTAAATATGTCAACTATATCAGAGGCGAAATTGAAATGACACAAAAGACAAGATAATCGATATAGAAAAAGCACGGTAACTCGTACATCAACCATAGCAGATGCGACATTTTTCTGAAAATTTTGATATCAAAATCCAAATTGCTATATTAAAATCTCCACATTTTGTCAATATGCGGAAAATGAAGTCAGAGAAATATGAAATCTGAAATTTTTAAAAAACCAGCTTGAAATTTTGGTTTTTGTAAAATAAAAAAAACATAGATTGTCAAGTTTGTGCGTCTGCAATCTTCAGCTTTCGATCATCTGCAAATTTTGAGATTGAACGCGAATTTTGGACACACTTATAATTTCGTAGAGTTTTTGTCAAACTTTTTTTTTAATTACCAAACTTTGACTTAAATATTGTTTGTATCTTCTTTGCGAAGTTGTGTTGATTCCATTCATTTAAATATTGTCTTTCAGAAGATATCGATAAGTTGTTGATATCGAAATTTGTGAAAAAGTGCTCTGCGGCGGCCTGGCCCTGAATTCTGAAGTAACGCCACTTAGCTTATATTTAAGATTGACCCAGAAAAGTGTTATTGCATACTGTTGCCAAGAAAAGCCCGTCGACTGTCGATTAGTTGAAAGTTTGAAAGAGCTTATTGAACCCAATAACTCATCACGTTGTTAATAGAGAAGTGTAGCGTAGATTGGCTTCTGCAAATACAATCCTTTTCATGTTTACAACCATTGCGGTAGATCTACCAAATTCGTCACACTGCAGAAAGCAAATGTACTTCTCGTAAAAGTGATCAGGCAACAGCAATTTATTTATATGAAAAGAGTAAACGCAACAAATTTTATTTACGTAATGCTGATCGAAATTTCTTAAATTTAACATTTACAATTGGTATATCCATTGCGTAAATAATCAACAGAGCATAAGTATTTCTTACCGGCGTTTTGTAAGTCAACAAATAAGCATTTAAAGCATCGAGTCAGGAATTCGTTTACGGGAAATGTGAAGTTAATTGCATATTATAATAAGGAACAATTGTAATGCAATGCTACAATACGTACGGTCTTCTTCTGTAGAACAAAAACTTGGTTCGCTAATCACACCATCACCACCTCCATTATACGCCGATACCTTAATCGAATAATTTGTAAATTTCTGCAAACCATGCAAATAAGTTTCAGTGCTTGTAGTCCTTTTAACTTGGGGTAAACTCGGCAGAAAAACTAAAAAAAATCCTTAAAAGTAAATACCACCCACACCATAAGTACAGCAGTACCATCTCCCTCACTGACGATAGGTCTATAATGCACTTTGTAACCATGCACGATACCCCCACGTAAATTTTCTGGTGGTGGCTTCCATGAAACTTTCATTATTTGGGAAGACACAGAAGAGCACAAAATATTTCGAGGGGGTGCCTCGGGAGTGCCCTCTTTGGTAGTACCCACGATCATAGGCGAAGCAGGACCAGCAGCTACGCTGTTAAAGCCCCTAATTTGAATATCATACCGCGTAAACTTTTTCAACCCCGTCAAGTGAAGCTTGTTGGTGGCCCAACCTTTAACCGTCAGACTTTTTGAACGGTTTTGTTGCCTGCCGTGTTCATTCCACGTTACTATATATCCTAGTAGTTCCCCGTTCCAGGTTTCTTTTGGAGGCACTGACCAAGCGAGGAAAAATTCTCTTGGTCCCACCGATTCGATTCGAAAGTCCAAGGGGGCCGATGATGGTTCTTCCTCTTGAGTTTTAACAATTACTGAGTCGCTGAATTTGCTACGATCAATACCGTTGAGGGCGCACATTTTCATTGAGTAGACAGTAGCGGGTGTTAAGCTGCTTACTATTCCAACTTCTTTCGAAGTTCCATCGACGTTTGACCTAGATTTTGGTAAAAAACTCGTCAGTGGTCTATCTAAGTAGATAGAACGAGTAACGAGAAGATAACAACAATCTTACATTTTACTTTCTGCGATAGAACTCAAATTAACAATCGTGGAGTGGTTAGAATTTGAGCCTAAAATAGTATATTCTACTAAGTAAGCAGTGATTGGACTATTTCCGTCAAAAGGTGGTTTCCAAGCCATATGGACAGAGCGGCTTCCCACTTCAATCACTTCAATCGATGTTGGTGGATCAGGAGGCTCTTGTACTGTTAGTATAATAGAATATTCGCTTCTACCAAAAGGATTCTTTGCCAAGCACCTGTAAGTACCAGAATCTTCTGGCGATGCTAGTCTGATGTTAATACTAGACTGCTTTCCATTTTCTTTCGTTGTGCTACTGATTATACGTCTTTCTCAAAAAAACTTACATTCACTATTGATCAGGAATTATTGATAGAAAGAGCATACCTATGTTCGGTTGGTCTTAAAACATTGTCGTTTAATTTCCAGTTGATTTCAATGGGTTCATCGCCAAGAACATCACATAGCAGATTGGTAGGATCACCTCTTTTGACAAAAATCTGTTTGGTTGTGGAAATGAACCTTACTGGCTCTGAAAATGGATTATATTTGGTAATATTGATAAAAAGACTTTACTGCCCATAGTAGTAATGCCAACGAAGCACATAATTTACCATTGATTGATAGATGAATAACTTTTGAAAGTCCTGGACCAACATCGTTGTTCGCTTTACATAAGTAATATCCTTCATCTTCGGAAGAAACTTTTTTCAACTTCATCGTCCCATTGCTCAAAACCGTTACTCTACTAGATGTATCATTTTCAATGCTGAAGTAATCAGAGGGTTCTCTACCTAAAATAATTTCATGTACGACTTTACTTATTGGGTATAACCAACTCGTTTGCAACACCTTTACTCTTCATCCACGTTATTCTAGGAGGAGGAAAACCATCTGTAGCACAAACAATCGAAAGTGTATCGCCTAGCAAAACTGATGCGTCCGAAGGTTCTATCCTCCATCGTGGTGGAACTAATTCAAAATTATTAATTACAAGTCCGCAAGTAACCATAAAACTTACCTTTAACCATCAGGTTGGCTGTGTAATTGACTGTAGCCGCGTGATTACTTGCAGCACACGTATAAGATCCGTTGTGACCGACAGAGACGTTCTTAAAAATCAACATGCTGTAAAACTCGGAAGTTTTTTCTTCTACCTTGAACAATAACATATGTGTGACTTCGGTCCCAATTTAAATAATTATTGGTCTGATTTTAGAATGCCACATCTCAAAGTGTAAAAAACGGAAGCTTTATAAAGTTATTTTGGATGCGTCAATTTCGCCGATTGATTATTTTTTACATTCTCTCATTAGACAAAGAACAAAATCATTTTCTGAATGTTCAGTTGTTCTAAAAATGTTGACTTTAATGTCGAGATTTAAACTTTAAGGCTAACTGTCGGTTCAAGACAATGTCGCCACTTTAGTGTCACGATACCATATTAAAATCGCCGTGTGGTTAGATACCTATATTACATCCATATAGCTACAAAAAATATTTTCACAAGGGCTTGTGTGAGCTTTTGTAAAAACTGAAACATCATTACCTTTGGGTACTCTTAAGCATAGAACAAAATTTATTTTTCCTATGCACGCACATATAGTACTGTAACATCAGTGTCTTGCAGCGCTCTTGGTACTTTTTGTACAGCATTTGTAGGATATCCATTAAACATTGTTAAAATATTGTCCCCATAGTGATTTCCAAAGTATACCTCACGTAAATGTGGAATATCTCAGTAATGAATTATTTCGTTTCCACATGACTTTGTGCAGAAATCATCCGTCGAGTACCACAAATTTCCAAATTTGATGCTTTCAAATGCCTACCATATTTCAGCGATTTGAAAGCAGCGCAGAATATTGACTTTGTTCCAAAAAAAAAAATGAACTAAATTGTTACCTTCTTTAGTAGAATTTTAAGAAAATATCTTTTTTCAAAGTTCTGTAACTCAGATAAAATTAGATTTATAAAAAAACTTTGTAAACCAAATTGTGGATCATTTTGCGCTCTTCATAAATTAAAATAGTTATTGTTCTGGTACGTCGCTTAGTTATTCTCGAAAAACTAAAAAAAAGTTCAAAACCTAAATCTTTTTTGATGATTGCGGATTAAGCACGGGGTTTTCAATGTTGAAAGCTTTTTTATTTCTACCTTACTCCAAACAACCCGACCCTTTAACATGGTTGGGCTAAAAAGTTCAGTTTTAACCTCAACATTTTAAGAGTGAAATTTTAATGGAAAGTTAAGCACTCAATTTTAAACTTGAAACAAAATAAAAAAATTTTGCAGTTCTGACGAAAATGGAAAACTTCTAAAGAAATGTTTTCACTAGTTTCAGTTTTTCCTCAAAATTGTTGCTTTTTTTCCAATTTAACCCCAAAATTTCGACATCAATATCAAAGCTTTGAGAGTAAAATTTTAATAAAATAGTAAATTTTGATCTTGAAATTTTAAGAAACTGTTTTAAATCTTGGGAAAAAAATTGGACTTCTAATTTTGAGTATATAGAGTGTTTATACTTTTTTCTAAATTTTAGGCTCCTTTGCGAAATTTCAACTTTAATTTCGAATTTCGGCATTGAGTTATACATTTTAATTGCAAACTAGAAATTTTGGCATTTTACTGATGACGAAAAAAAGGTCGTCATCGGTCACACTCAAAAACAGCTTTAAAAACGAAAACATTTTTACCCAAAGGTCTCGAGATAAAGGGGCTCCATCTTTACTCCAATAGAAGTGGATAGGTAAATCCCCGGACGTAACGTAACAAGTTACTTGTGCTCGTCCACCCTCTTGAAGGTTAGAAGGGAACGAAAACGACTCGAGTATTGGTGGGCTATGGACTAATAGTTGAATTTCCCTGGTGGCAGTTTTATCTTCTTCATTTGTGACGTAGCATTTGTAAAACCCCGAATCCATCGCTTTGTCTACCTTAGCTATCTCCAGAACTCCGTTTAGGTCGATGTGATGCCGAAGATCCTTCGGTAGCTCTTGGGAGTTTCGTTCCCACTTTACTCGCGAAATTGGGTACCCGGAGAATGGGCAGTGTAGTCTTGCTTCAGTGCCAGCGACAGCGTGCACAGGGCCAACAGACCGAATGAATGGGTCTCCTAATGCATAAAAGGACTAGTTTAGTTCGAAGTGGGAATACTCTGATCTGATGAAGAGCTGCGCTCTTCCGAAGAATAAGTATGCCACAGAATTGGATGTTGGTATTGTGCAACCTGAATCCCAATTTTAAATAGAACTTTGTTACAATAAGAAATTTTCTGCCAAGATGAAGTGACTCAAACCTATAGAAGTAACTCACCAACAGTTATTTTCTCTAAATCTTACCGAAGATGCTGATTCTGGAACTATGCTTTGCTGACCCTAGGAGATTAAACGCCTCACAAGTGTACAATCCCCCATCGTCAACTTTAACGTTGGTTATATTCAGATAGCTGACAACTTCTCCCGATTGGTCTAGATATTGGCTTGGTGTGTATCTGTCAGACATATAAAATTGTTAATTGCTAGAAAAACGTCTTGAAGCACCAGTTATATACCTATGTAAGGCAACGTCATTAATGAATTCACCATCTCGAAGCCACTTAAAACGAGGAGGAGGCGAACCAGTTGCTGAACACCTCAAGGATACTTTTGCCCCAACTTTTACTATTTGATCGATGAAAGTCCTCTGAAGCTCCGGGCCAATATCTAGAAATATCACAAATTTCGCCAGACGAAGATCATCGGCATTGAAACTTGGAATTCTCCCAGTTCCAAAATTTAATTACTCATTTCTTTTGTAAAGTTTACCTCCTAAGCGAAGCTCAGCACTACCCTGGACGGATTCTTTTTCATTGCGTATAATACACTGGTACATGCCACGATCTTCTCTTGTTACGTTGTAAATTAGGAGCACCAGGGGCGCCAAAAATTTAATTTTTTTGGCGTCGACTGTGTCCAGTAATTTCCCATTTACTAACCATTGAATTTGGCCTATGGGATATCCAGAGACTGAGCAGTTAAACATGGCGTTTTCCCCCGAATTTATGACCTAAAATATTTAAGTACAAAACAGAATCTCTGCCTTAGAAAATCTTAGTATCAGATTTGTATTTTAACATATTTTAAATCTCTAAACATGTCTTTAATTCGTAGGTATTGCCGCCTTCGTTGCTTTAATAATAAATAGAGACCGGATTATATGCATTTGCATATGCATATTCGATCCATTTTTACCGATTATTGCATATTTCACCTAAAATCTAATGATGACGATGCATATTTTCGCTAATTTACATTATTTTTCGATGGGGGAAATACAATCTATTCAGTTAATAAATAAAATTGGCCAAATGAACTTAGTTTTAGTAGACGCAAGCCCGAGGAAAGTTGAAGTAAATGTTGTGTTTTTTGTGACTTTGGAGAAAGGAACCAAGCCACAACTCTAAAAAATTGATCTTTGGCATACAGTTCAAAAAAATTATAATCTCTGTTAAAGAAAAAAGATCAAACTTCATTTTAGTACCTAGCAACCAAAGAACCAACCAAAAAGTTGGGTAGGTACATAACCTGCAGAATGCTCCCAAATTCTGTGATTCCTTTTTGCATTTTTATCTCAACGTTTTACATTTTCGTTTTTCTTCAAAAGTTCCCTTTTTCAACATTCGACTTTTTTGGAAATTTTCACTATTTTAAAATCTGAATTTCTCCAAATTCCGAAGTGTTTATCAAAATTTGCCTTTTCCCCAAAATTTGGGTGATATTTTGATAAAAAAATAGAAAATTTAAAAAAAAAATTTTTTGAAATTCTGAATTTTTCTAAAAAGGCCAATATTCTAGAAAACTTTCTTTATAAATTTCAAAGTTTTTGAAAATATCATCTTGTTTCACAAAATGTTGACGTCTATCTCAATATTGGATATTTTCTGACGTCATGGTGAGGCATTGTCTCCCTTTGACTTAAGCAGTCAAAAATAAAAATAAATATTCAACAGGAAAATTGTGACTTTTTCTCAAAATTGGCAATTTTTTTTTAATTTTAACAAAATTGGAGATTTTGAGATATTTTGAATTTCTACTAGGTTTCGACTTCTTCCTTGAAATTTCGATCTTTAGTAATACCTTTTTCTCGAATCTTTTTTCATAATTCATTTTTATTTTTAGAAATTTTAATTTATTTCTCGAAATTCATCTTTTTCTCAACATTTAAGATTTTTCAAAATTCTTTTTTTTTCATAAACGTTTATCCTGAATATTTAACTTTTTATGCAAAATTTTAATTTTTTCTCAAAATTTATCTTTTTCTCGAAAATTTGATTTTTTCTTTTCGAAATTCGCCCTTTTTTAAATTTCGTTTTTATTCACAAAACTTGACTTTTTTCTTAAAATTTGCCTTTCTGCCAAAGTTTTCTCTCTCAATTTTAAGGTTTTTCTTGAAATTATTTTTTTATATTTTTCTTAACAGGAAATTCTTTTTGAAATGTTCTACCTGCTAGAATTCGAACGTTCCGATATTTTGTCTATTTGCTTAAAATTTGCCCTTTTCTCCCAATATTCATTTTTATTTTCTAATTCCGTTTTTAATATTTCTGAAAATGACTTTTTCTTCAAAATTGGTCTTTTTTTTGAAATTTTATTTGAAATTTTTATTTTTTTTTAAATTTGTTTTTGGAAAGTTATATTTTTTCCTTGTAATTCGTCTCTCGAAATTGCAATATTTTTCTGAAGATCGCCTTATTGAAATTTCCACTTTTATGATCCTATAAATCTCAACTTCTTTTCAAAGTTCATATTTTTCTTAAAATTTCATTTTTTTGTTCAAAATTCGTCTTTTTTACAGACAACTATTCTCAAAATTTGACTATTTTTTATCCAAAACTTAACTGTGGGAAATTTCTATTGTTTTCTTGAAGTTTCGTCTTTTTGCTCGAATAACGTTTTTTTCTGGATTTTTGATTCATTTCATTCGTTCTCAAATTTCCGTTTTATTCCAAAATTTAAGATTTTCTTAAAATTGACTTTGTGTAGAAAATTTCGATCGTCGGCCTTCAAAATTTTGACCGTTTTTCTCGAAATGTCACCTTATTTTCGAAATTCCGTTATTTTAGGTTTATTTTTCTACTAATTTCGATATTTTAGAATCTGAGCGTCTAGAAATTTTGACTGGATTTTTAAAGTTTTTGGAAATTTACACTTCCTCCTCGAAATTTACCTTTTTTCTAGAAATTTCGGTCTTCTCTCCTAAAATAAGTATTCTTTTTAATTTGGCGTTGTTTGAAAAATTTCGACCGTCGACCTTCGAAATTTCAACCGCTTTTCTCGAAATGTCACCCTGTCTTCAAAATTCCGTTATTTTAGGTTCATTTATTTACAAATTTCGATATTTTGAAATCCCAACGTCTAGAAATGTTGACTAAATATCTAAAGTTTTTGAAAATTTAGACTTTCTTCTCGAAATTTATCTTTCTCCTCGAAATTTATCTTTTGTCTCTAAATTTCGGTATTTTCTCTTAAAATGGGTATTTTTTTAAAATTCGAATTTAATCTCAAACCTCTACCTTTTGGTCTTTCAAAAATCTTCTTTTCTTTGGAGATCCCTTCATTTTTTCCTTAAATAATAATCAACAGTAGTATTATTTAAAGTTGCATATTTTGACACCTTTGATGCATATTTTAAGCATTTTGCTTGCATTTCAAGCATTTTATGTTGCTAAAATCCGGTCTCTAATAATAAATTAGCACTTGCAGAGGCATCAATTCTAAGCTTGCTAATTGTAATGGAACTGCGAGCAGTGTATTTGGAAATTTGGATAAGTTGAAAAGAAGTGACATTATTGTAATTACAAATTGATATTATGTTCTAAATGCTGCAACTTGCTTGATTCTAATATATTCTGGTTGCTTTTTTTTTCATTTGTTAGAGGCGTCATTAGCAAGAAACCCTATTAGAAAAGGAGCTTAATTCTTGCTTTAGAGAACCATAAAAGAAGTCACAGAATCAAGCAACAAATCTACGCAAACTACTTTTTAATAAACAATTTTATGTGAATTACTGTGTCAATTAAAATCACTTTCGGTGCCTGAAATTATCAATTAACTTCGACCGACATAAATCTGAGAACTCCTTCGATATCAATTCGGCATTTCAGGCTACTTCTGCTTCACGATATAAAACTTACTTGTAGCTGGGGAATGACGTGAACTTTCAAATTTGACATCACAGTTAGTTTTATGTCAAATTGTTCTTCCCCAAAAGAATTGCTAACTTTACAAACCCATTTGCCCCCGTCGTCCATTTTAACTTTTCGTATAAGAAGGATTTCCTGAAACATTTCAAGCCCAGAAAAGGAGTTTGCGTTTTGCAAGTGACCATTCTGCTCCTTAAACCAGCTGAAAAATCAAACCGCTAATGAAAGAAAAGTGCACAAATTCGATTAATTTACGCGAATGTTGGAGGAGGACTTCCCTGTGCAGGACAAGTTAGATGTATATCGATGCCTTCTTCGGCGGAAATTTCATTTTTAGCGTAGGATGCTAGTCGTGGGGGAAAGTGATTGTTGCTTTCTAAAGTTGAGAGATACGTGAGAATTATATATAAGTGAAAGCGCTACTTACCCCTAACTGTGAGTATAGCAGGGGCGCTTCTTTTCCGTTCTTGTGTTAATGAATGTAGAGTTAAACAGGAATATTTTGAAAGACCGTCTTCCAACCGAGCAGTTCTGATGAATAACTCCCCAGAACCGTAAGCTACTATTATGCGACCTCCTAAAACAGTATTGTGCCTGAAATACGCATTATACGTCGTTGGGGCATTAAAATTATGTTGCCTTTGACTTTAGCATGTTTAAATTTTTATTATTTAGGTACAGGAGAAAAAACACTTTGTTATTTCCGGATATTTTAGGGGTTTAAGTTACATGATAATTGGTTAATCTAGCCACACTTCAGTTAATATTATTATCGAATTCTAAAGATGTTAAAACAAGTGCCAGTAGCTGTGAACGAGGATCAGTTTTATTTTTCCAATTTTGGTTTACCACGGGAGGTGCTCACGCTACTAAATCATACATAAGTGAAGTCTTTCCTCTGATAAAATTTCCCACTTTATTAAAACTCGCATCTTTGAAAATAACTCGACCAGGAGGAGGTGAGTACCTCTCGGCAAAGTTGTCATTTGTCCTAAGAAAACTGACCCTTTTGAAAATAATTGGAAGCAAGATAATTTTGTCAAATTTTGCACTGTCTGGTTTAAATTTCTATTATTATCGCTAAATTAAAATAACTATAAGAAAAATTTAAATGATATGCTTTTCTATAAAAAGTAGTTTTATATTTCTGCCAGATAAGTAGCGCCAGCAACATAAAGCAAAAACATTGTAGAGTAGCAAATATATTTTGTCAATTTTCATTTTCTTAACTAATAGCTTTTTTATTAATATTGTTATTTAAAATGAACCCCTAAAAAAGAAGCAGAAAATTAAATTTCGAAAAAAAACCGATTATGATTTAGAGTTACTTTACTTTGCCAGTTTTGATTTTTTTTAACTAAATATTGTTTTATTGTTACTGTTATTTAGAAGTACGAATTCGTACAGTCAAACCTTTTTTTTTATGAAAACATATGTATTCATATACCGCACAAAAAAAGAATCGCACAAAAAGAATCGCACAAAAAAAGCGCACAAAAAAAAACCGCACAAAAACAGGTTTGACTGTATAACACTTTTTATAAAAATTGTGTCATGACAAATTCAACGTTTTTATAGTAATTTTGTCATATAGATCATATCAGATAGAAATTTAATTTTTTGAACTGAAACTTTAATTTTTTCTATCAATTAGGTGTTTTTTTCACAATTTTCATTTTTTTTCGTGAAATGCACAACTTTGATTTTTCCTTTCACTTCTTGAATATATCAACATTTTCTTTTAATTTTGATCTTAAAGCGGAATTCTCTAAATTTTTAAGTTTCTCTCAAAATTCAAATTCTTCTAATATTTTTGATTATATAAATAAGTATTCTATATGTTTTTTTTAATTTTGACTGTTTCGTTTCAATTTTAAGTTTTTTCTAAAAATATAGTCTTTTTTAGAAATGTTAATCTCAAAGATTGTATTGCAATTTCGAGAATTTTTTTATATAAATCGTTGTCTTTCTTATACTTTAACGTTATCCTCAAAATTGACCTTAAGTAGAAACATTTTTGCTTTCTTTCAAAAATGTTGTACGTAACATTCGAAATTTTGAGTTAAAACAGAAAATCGAAATTTTTTCCGTAATTTTTATTTTTTATTTGACATTAACTTCAAACATAAATTTATTGTTTACATTTTTTCTTTAATCAAAAACATGAACCTTTACTTTTTTTTAAATCAAAATCTCCACTTTTTAAGTATTAAATTTTGTTGTTGTGGTTTTTAATCTTTCTTGGTTTCAGGGGACAAAATTTGTATTTTATTTTTTGAAGATAACCTAGGACCAGCCCGTTCCACCAAAATTAATTTTTTTTTAAATGTCGATTGAAGGGACAAGATCGCAATTTTTTTTGGAAATTTTAACATTTTTGTAACTTTCAATTTACAATGTTCTAATTTAAAAAACTCAATTGTATAGAAATTTGATTTTTTTTAAAAAGCCAAACTTTAGAGTAAAATGAAAAACTGAAACTCAAAATTTAGAAAATAAAAAACCAAATTTTCGCCCCAAAAGCGCAAAATTTGCAAAATAGGATTTAAGCTCCGTTATTAAAATTTTGATAAAAATGCAAAATTTCGAGCTTGAGGTAAAAATGTTAGGAAAAAAAAAGGTAAAACTGAAAATTTTGAGAAGAAAAATTGAAGTCTCTTAAAAGTCAAGTAGAAATAGTAGAGAAAAGGATATGAAAAAATACAAAATTTCGAGAGAAAAATAACTGAAATTTTTAAAACAGACAACTTTTAATTTAAAATTTTGAATGAAAGTTTGAAGCTAGTCGACATGTTGAAATAGAATATAAATTTTAAAAAAATCGAATCTTTGTGTTTATATTGTAAATTATGTTTAAAAAGAGAAAAATTGGAGGTGTAGATTAAGAAGTTTATAACTGAAATCAGCATTTCAAAAATGAAGTGAAATTTTCTCAAAAAGAGAAGATTTAGGTAAAATGTGGAAGTGTTGAAGCAAATGGTAAAAATGGCAACTCGTAAATTCGAGAGTTTAAACAAAAGTCAAAATTAAATTAATTTAAAACTAATAGTTATATAAAAAATTCTAAAAAATCGAATTTCGTAAAAAGGCAATAGCTTATAAAAAAGTCGAATTTTCAAAATCTCAACACTTCTTAAGTAAACAATTTCAGTTTTATTCAAAAATTAAGAAATGAAAAAGAAAATATTCAAATGTAAACTAGAAGGAAACATGGTTTTCAAGATTAACAGACGAAAGGAAAAAGTGAAAATCTCTTGAAATTTTGAGTTTAAGGTTGTACTTTTAACATTAGTCAAATTTATAGGAAAACCATAAATTTATAGAAAAAAATTTCAAGCTTTAAATCAAAATTTCAAAACAAAAAATTCTATATCAGTCAATTTAAAATAAAATCATTATTCTAGAAGAAAGTCAAAATTTCTAAAACATTTCAGAGATCAAAGGTGTTGGGGGCAAATCTACAAGTTTCGATTTTAAAGAAATAATTTAGACAACAAGGAGAATGTCTTTAAGAAAACTTGGAATTTTGACAAAAATATCCAAATTTTTAGAAAGTGTATTTAACGACATAAGATCCTGCATTAAAGAAAGAGTTAAGATAAAAAATAATGTTCGAATGACGGAAGGCGAGAGGGGCTATCCTCCACCATCATTGTACTTTTAAGCCCTTAAAAGATAACCATCTAAGAACACCAGAGCTGATGCTTATGCAGAATCTTGACAAGAAGGGTTTGTTGCTTGTTCATTTCAATATTTTTTTGCCATACAGTTCTACTTTTTGAAAATTGTTAAAGCTACTACTGTAAATTTTCTGAAAAGCTTCAAAATCGAACACATATCTGATATACTTAAATATATACCGGAACTCACTTGACTTCATACCAAATACAATGTTTTGAGCGCATCACAACAGTTTGAAAACTTGAAATGTTGCACCTTCGAGTTATTAAAACCTAGAAGTTAGCAGCGCCAATGCTCAGTAGATTAGTTTGCTGCTACGACGCATCATATGCTTCCTCAGAAAAATAACAGATAGTTCATTGTATTATTCAGTAGTTACCAAAATTTACATGGAAGACAACCAATTATCATGTTATTTTCGTGTTTGCGTGGTTGCTAATTAGGCAAGTTAATAGAGCACCTTCCGGAATGAGACTTGACAGGCTTACTTGTTTGTATAAAATTAGATGTCAAAATGGATCATTTTGTTACTTGTTTACAAAGTAAACATAAAATCAATAGGTGGTCTTGCGAAGACATACATATATTCATATTTTAGAGAAATTCACCTACCTACATTCGTTCCCGGAAGTAAAATGGAATCATCTTTAAACCAAGACGTCACAGTAACATATTCTTTAACTTCCGCTGGTATAGCACAATGTAAAACGGCTGTATTGCCAACTAATACTTCACTGTGATAAACTTGTACATCGTAATGGTGATTAACAACTGAAATATACATAAATTCGATGTATGTATGTCAATAGTAGTTGGAATAATTATCACAGAGAACATAATGAACGTTTATAGAAAATATTATATTTACAACAGATTGTAATCATGTTTAAGCGTGGATTAGGGTTGTTTTAACTGCGTTAAATAATATAATGACTGGATGTGATTTCCCCAGAGTCTCATACACTCGGAGATGTATGCATAAATAAAGAGAAGCAAAAACATCCAACATTTTCAATGTGTTACACGCATTCGAGTTCACCCTATCGCTCTGACACATACTCTTGTTTACTTATACTTTGCAAATATTGAAATAAAAGGCTTTAAAGGCAAGTTTTATATACATACTTGCTTTAACGGAGACATCCCTACTAATTATTGTACCAGCTAAATTGGAAGCTTTGCATTTATACACAGTGGAATGAATATCCTTGCGGTAATCTTCTGCTCGAAACGGGGGAAAATACAGCGTACCATTACCGATTGATTGTCTAAAAAATTAATTTTAAGAATTTTCAAACATCCACCAACACATTAATAACATCAATGTAGTCCAGTATTTTATGTGTACCAAGAAAAGAGATAGAAATTAGGAAAACGTTTTCCTTCTTTCTTATGATGACCATTGATATCTTGTTGAGATATTGGTTTAATTAAGTTTAGTTTATATTAAAAAGAATGATCAAGTTTTAGAGTTTATAGCCTAAATCTAAATTTCAGAAAAGGATAAAAATTGAATGTATTATATAACCTTGGAATCAAAAATTGTAGAAATTAAAAGATATTTCAAATTAGGAATTTTAAGGAAAAAGTCTCATTTTTAACAATAATGTAAACATTTTGAAAAATAAACTCAAATCTATAGAAAGTTGAAATTTTGGCTTCAAATTTATAATTTTATAGAAAAAAGTAAAGATTGAAATAACAACTTCAAGAAAAAATTTGAAGATGCGAAAAAAAATCATAATTAAATCGTAATTTATATAAAATAATCCGAAAGTTTTGAGTTTATCAGATTTTCAGACAAAGTTTTAAAAAAGTTAAAGTTTATTCAAAAAATTCTAAAATTTTCAATTTACAATTTAAATTTTATAATACGTATAGGTCGTAACTACAAAAGAAAAGAGGAACAAAGGATGAATGTGGCCAGGCCCGTAACCAGGAGGGGGCTGGGGGGCAGCAGCCCCCTTCGAAATTTTTTGGCTTTACATTAGATAGAACTGAACTTTCCAGACGTGCGAACTTTTAAAATAACATTTTTAATGGATCATTTTGTTTTCGTACTGAAGTGCAAGGAACTTTTTTTTCAAATTTGGCACCATTTCTTATTATTAGAGACCGGATTTTAAGCTTAATCAAACAAGGTAAAAAGGTGACCAAAATATTAAATCAAGCAACAACTAAAAGCTAAAGAAGACACTTAAAAGGTAAAATACTCTAAACCAGTCATTAACAGGCCAAAATTCACAATTAACAAGAAAACCTTTTGAAATCTCAGTCAAAATTTAAAAAAATTGATTTTAGGTTATACTCAGGATATTCAGAAGGAGTATAACGTTTTCAAATAAAGAAGTTCTTAAAAATTTCGAGTTGATTCTCGAATTTTCACCCTAAGTCCTGAAATTGTTACCTTAAACTGATTCAAATTTTTTCCATAATTTTGGCTCTCAAATCTGAGATTTCGTTTCTGGAAAAATTTAAACTATTCTTGAAATGTCTTTTTTTTTATTTGAAATTTCAATCTTACCCTTTAAATTTTATTAAAAAATGTCGAATTTTGCAAATTTTTTAAGCTTAAACTCCCCATTTTGAATAAAAGATCAAATTTTGAGAAAAACTGGAAATTTATACAAGCGATCTTTCGAGATTTAGCACGAAATTTTGAGAAAAACTTGGATTTTGTGGTAATATTTTAACAGTTTTTGAATTTAAAAATTTAAATTTTTAATTCGGTGTTTGAAGAAAATTTTAAATATTCAGCTCTTTACTAAAAATTCAAAATCTCTTGTTAGCCATAATTTTGACAAGACATTTTTTAATAACTTTTTTTAGGAATTCCCTTTATAATTTTTCTAAAATGTGGACTGACCCTTAAAATAAGGTCTAAAATGTTGATTGTTTTATAAAGTTTGGGGTTTACACAATCCTTGAGAATTTTTAAACTGGAAAATTCAACATAACAACTGTAACCCATCAGTTTAATTCGAAATTCTTAATTTTTTCAAAAAGTTTTAACTTCATAAAAAAATGTCGAAAATGTTTATTATGAAGTTGATTTGTTTATATTTCAATTACCATTTCAAAAATTCGACTTTTTTCTTCAAAATTCGACTTCCAAATCAAAACTTCCAAAAAAATATGGAAATTTCTATCTTCAACTTTCAACTTTAATTAAAAAATGTTGCAGTTTTAATCACGACATTTCAACTTTAAATTCATATTTTTAGAAACACTTTATTTATAAAATGTTTATGACTTTTTACGAGTTTAAAAATGTCAAGATTTAAGTCCAAATTTTGAAAAAAAATAGCCTAATGGCTTTAGTTTATTTTTCAAACTTTTTACATTAGCACTGGTTCAAAATTTAGACTTCTTCAAAATATTTTGACTTTCTGTCTAGACATTAAATTAAAAAAAAATCTTCTGGCCATTTTGAGAAAACACTAAAAGTTTCAGGAAATATCAAAGTTTATTTTTTTTATTTTGTTTCAAGACAGAATGTCGAGTGTCATCAGTTTTTGTTAATAGATTTTATCTTTTTGAAATTAGAGATTTATTAGAAAGTTTTGACTTCCTATTTTTTCAAAAATTATGGCTTCCTTTTCCTTCGGATTTAGACAGTTATTCTAAATGTCAACTTATTCCTAAAATTTTGAATTTAAAAAACTAAAAATTATGAGTTCGAACAGGTAAATTTGTTAAGAATTAATGTATGAGGTATGTTCAAAAAGTAAGGTTACTATATATTTTTATGAAAAAATATTTATTTATTCATCAACATTGATATTCTCCCCTTTAAAGTAATTCCCCTCAGATACAATGCACTTGTGCCAGCGCTTTTTCCAATCTTCAAAGCACTTCTCATAAGCACTTTTTGGTATAGCCTTGAGCTCCTCTAGCGATGCAGTTTTTATTTCATCAATCGTTGCGAATCTCCGTCCTTTCATAGGTCTTTTAAGTTTTGGGAACAGGAAAAAGTCTCAGTGGGACAAATCCGGTGAATATGGTGGCTGAGGCAAGATTGTCGTGTTGTTTTTGGCCAAAAAACCTCTCATAAGCAACGATGAATAAGCAGGTGCATTATCGTAATGCAAAAGCCATGAATTATTTTTTCACAATTCCGGACGTCTTTTACGTATTGCTTCTCGCAAAGGGTGCATAACTTCATTGACCGTACGACCTTGAGGTAAAAACTCCTAATGCACTACGCCATGGTAGTCGAAAAAAACAGCGAGCGAAACTTTGATGTTTTATCGGACTTGGCGTGCTTTTTTCGGTCTTGGCTCTCCAGGGTGCTTCCATGGGATGATTGGGCTTTGGTTTCGACGTCATAACCATATACTTATAATTCGTCATCAGTTATAACCCTTTTAAGTAAATCAAGATCATCACTGATGTCATTCAAGAGCTCTTGAGCGATGCCCATGCGACGGTTCTTCTGATCAAAATTCAGAAGTTTCGGAACAAGCTTCGCTGACACACGTCTCATGCCTAAAACATCCGAAGAAATTGCATGACACGAGCCGACTGATATGTCAACATCCTTAGCAATTTCTCTTATCGTAATTCGACGATTTTCAAAAACAATTTTCTTCACAGCTTCGACGGTATCTTCTGTTGTTGATGTGCTGGGGCGTCCAAAGCTAGGTTCGTCGTCGGCTTTTTCTCGGCCATCTTGGAAGAGTTTGTACCACTTGTAAACATTTTTTTTGCTTAGAGCAGAATCACACTCACCGTACGCCACTGTAAACATTTCAAGTGTTTTAGACCACTTGATTACCACATTTCACACAAAATTTGATGCAAATTCTTTGCTCCATTTTTATAATAATAGAAAATTGCCGTGCACAACAAAATACGTCTAACCTTTTTATCTGTCAAAAACAAACTGTGTATCAACCTAACAACAACAAAAAATTGATAATCGAATGTACGTTGCCGGCGAAACTTGAAAAGTCACGTTACTTTTTGAACTCACCTCGTATCTAACTTTTTGTTCGGAAATTCAAAATTTCCAAAAAAGTTAATATTTTCAGAAATGTTTATTAATAAATTTAGTTGATTATATTTAAGTATAAACTCGGTCGTAATTAAACTTTTTCTAAAACGACTTTATCCACCCTAAACGCAGACATTTCGAATTAAAATTCCAAATTCAAAAAACTCAAGGTTAAGTTCAGAATTTCGATATCTGACATTTTTCACAAAAATTTTTAGGTTTCTAGAAAAAATCGAACTTTAAAAAAAATGTTTGTGGGTTTGTAGTAAATACCAAAATTTTAAACGCTAAATTTTGAGAAAAAAAAGCAAAAGCATTAACATACTTCGCATTTAACAGGAAATCTAATTTAAATTGAAAATTTCCAAAAAAGGTCGAAATTTCGAGATTAAAGGTAAAACCTACAAAAACGATAAATAATTTTATAGTAAAAACCATTTTTCGAAATTTGGAAGAATCAAATGCATTTCGACATTGCAAATTCAGGTGGCAACAACAATTCTGGAAAATACTGAAATTTTAAAATTGCCCATAATAAAAAACGTAGGAATTGAAGGTGTAGCCAGTTAGAAAAAGAATTGGATGTTAAGAGGAAACTTAAACTAAAAAAAACATTTAACTTTCCAGATTTAGAAATAATATCCAAATTCCAAATGTTCGGGTACAAACTTTAAATTTAAAATAAAAATAAAAATTATGAATTAATTTGATCGAAATTTGAAAAGATAAAAAAAAGATTTTTTTCCAGCCAGTTTCAAATTATGTCTTTAAGTAGAGCACTTTCTAGAACAATTTTTCATACACAAATGCAGGTTCTAGAAGAGAGGTCACAGATAAATTTTAGAAGAGGAATATCTTTCGAGTAATTTTATCATCTTACCCATACATCTGTTTTTATTTAGAAATTATATTAAGATAAATAGGCAACATGATTCAATTGTCCTGCGTTATAATAGCAGACAAAACTTAAATCAGACTGAGGTGGGTCATAAAAGTAATTATTGTACAATTATTTGCCAGAATGTCAGAAAAGTTGGACTCTAGAATTGTTTTTAGTGTATTTTATTATATATTAATATACTTGTATACAATAATAATATTAAGTAGTAATATTAAGTAGTATTTGACCATAGCTTCCTAGCTCTAACTTAAACGCAATTAAAGACTAGATAGCTTTAGCAGAAGGATCGCAGCCCCCCTCGGAAAAAAAATCCTGGTTACGGCCCTGAATGTGGCTAATAAAATCAATGTCGGTCGATAAAATTCGTCAAATTTACGTTAATGTAAGTAATAGGTCTTAATAAACGGTGTCATTAAGGACATACTACTGTCTACGAAAGTTTATTTGAAAACCAATTTTCTCATTGCCCGAAGTGTACCTCATCGATTTTCTTTATTTTGTAATATCTTATAGTACAGAAAAAAATATGAGACATGTATTTTTTTAGACGCTAATCTGGAGATTTAAGGGGTGAAACCTCTCTTTAACAATAACCCCTAAAAATAATTTTTCTTTAATGTCTCAAGAATAAATTGGAATTTTTTTAATGAAGCAAACGTTACATTATTTCTTACAGAATGCGCTTCTAGCAGCAAACAATTTATGCCAAAAAGTTCCAACCTTTAATTTTTAAGGGGGTGAACTTAAATCTTTTTCTTATATATCAACTTTAAAACGACAATATTTCATTGAATTCGGCAATTTCACTAAAAAAATTAAAAAATAAAATCGACCTGTCTCGGTGTTTTGCAAAAAAAATCATTGATCTACTCCTTGGGTTATTTTTTTTTACAGCATATATCATTCTCAATTGTTATTAAGCAAGAATCAAGATTTATTTTAATATAAATATTTCTGGTTCTGGTTATTGTAGTGATCAAGTTTATGGGGTTCCTCAAATTAAGGGAGGTTAGGCTATATTCATTTTTAATACAAAATATATGTGAGATGAAACCTTTCGGCAATAAAATTAAAAACATATGTTGCCATTAATTTTTTATGTCACAATAAAATGCATAAATGAATTGCAGGGTTAAATCAGCCCTTTTAATGATTTTTTTTACAAAACCAGAATAGGTGACCTTTAAATTTTGATTTTCTTAATAATAGTGCTTTATTCACTGAAATGGTCGGCAAAATACATATTTTTTTCATTATCATATAACGTTGTTAAGCTTTTTTCAATGAACATTTCGTTATATTCAAGCGAAAATAGAAATTTTATGAGTGAAAATTGAACAATAAAGACTTTTCAAATTAAAATTTAATTGTTAATAGATTATATTGATAAAATATTACAATGCAATAAGTTGAATTTGAAAAAATAAATGATTTGATTTGCAATATAATAATGATCAATTCCATGGGGTCGGCCAACCCTCACAAATATGAGGATTCTATATTATTTTAGTTTTAATGCAAAGTGCAACATATATGCCAAAATAAGGATTGCAATAATAAAAGAAAACACATATGTTGTGATTAATTTTCTACATTACTGTACAGAACAAATTAAGCCTAGGGGTAAATCACCCTTGCAATAATCTTTTTTGCAAAACTCTAAGGCGAGCCAATTTTATTTTTTAATTTTCTTAATGACATTGTCAAATTCGATGAAATTCAGTTGCTTAAAAGTTGATATATAGAAAAAAAGTCAAACTCACTCTCATAAAAGTTAGGGCTTTCAACCCTCTGGCATACATATATGTTCTTAGGAGCGCATTTTCATTGAAAATAATATAACGTTTGTTTAATTGAAAAATTCCCATTTTTTTTTAGATACGAGAGTAAATCAAATATAAACCGGAATTACTATGATGTCGGGAGTGTTCGCATACCCTTAGACATGTTAGGTGGGGATATCAGTGACTTCCTGCGCCTAAGCGAATTTCGTTCTTGCCATTCGTCAGCTGTAAATACAATGAGTAAGCAAGAGGTTCATCCGCACGTTGCTCAGCGCATTATTATTAAATTTCTTGCCATTGAAGATGTAAAGCCCACTAAAATTCTTCGTAGACTAGAAGCACAGTTTGGGGATACTTTTTCGAAGAACACTTAAGCGTATGAATGACACAAAAAATTTTTCGAAGGACGATCTCAAGTTGAAAATAAAGCCCATGTCCGTCGTCCTCGGATCAGTGTTACTGCGGACAAGATTAACGCTGTTCAACGCCTTTTGGAAGATGATCGCCTTTTAACTGTTTGTGAAATTGCAGCTCAGATAGGGATAAGCTTTGGGAGTACTAAATCCATCATTACAGATAAGCTGGACTTTCGAAAAATTTCTGCCAGGTGGGTACTTCGTATTTTGTATTTTGACTGAAGAACAGATAATGTCTACAATTCTTCCTAAAATTTCAGATATAAGATCGAAATTACCAAAAATTATTAATTTATACTTTTTTATTTCTATGTTTTTTAATTTTTTCTCACAATTGCAGTTTAAACATAAAATAATTTTTCAAAATGTGATTCTTACAATCAAAATTTCAATTTTCTTTTGGTAATTTTAAGTTTCATTACAATTTCTAAATTTTTCGTTAAATTTTGAATTGAAAGCTTTTTTGAAAAAATGTTGACATAAAATTTAAAAGGCAAATATTTCACAAATAATCTAATTCCAAAATATTCATTTTATTCATAAAATTTAGTCCTTTTTTTTATTTCGTATTTAAATTTAAAATGTTGACCTATTTTTAGAAATACGACTATTTTACAAATTTCTTAGTTTAATTTTAATCTTAAAAGGTTGAAAATTTCAAAAAATATTTATTTTATAATTCTAGAATTATCGAAACATCTCTTACTAAATATTTTGACCCTCAAATATTTAAAGTTTTTCTCTAAAATTTTGGGTGAAAATTCAACTTTTTTTATAAATTAATTAGCTAATACCGTTAAAAAGTCTTTAGGGGTTGAACCCAATATTTTAACTTGGAATGCCTAAAAAAAGAATTTTAAAATTCGAATTTTAAATCTAAAATTCTATATTTTGAGAAAAAAATAAGATTTGAAAAATAAACTTATTTTCTTAGAGAAAGCAAGAGATAACATTCGACATTTTAGGTTTAAAGTTAACATTTTGAATTTAAAGCTGAAATTTTAAAGCGAGGTCGGAATTTTGACTTTCCAAATCAAAATCTTTAAAAAAGTACACATTTCGAGTTAATAATTCAACTTTCTTCCCCAAATCGAAACAATGAGCAAAACTTTCCAATCAAATTTGTAATTGTAAGAAAATCATTTTTTTCAAGGTTGAATTCAAAATTTCTTGAAACCTTTGATTAGTTGGTTTGGAGATTTTAGTAAAAGCGTTAATAAGTTGAGATTTTAAAGATGAATTTAATATTCTGAGCAAATACTTGAAATTTTATGAGAAATATAGAAATTTTGAATTTGAAATCAGACTTGCCACTTTCCTTTTTTAGATCTGGAATTTAAAGTCGGTAAGGTTTAAAATTCGGGAAATTTTCAATTCTTCTTTAAAAATTTTACATACTTTTTGTAACTTTTGGTCGGAAACATTATGTTTATTAATTTTATTTAACATTTCTGGGACCCAGTGTGGAAATATTTAAATTTTTATTAGTGAGTGTTGACAATATTTTAAAACATTTTTTGAAATATAACTACGTGGTAGTTGATTGTAGAATATTGTTTTTCTGTTGATTTTTTACGTTACACCCATGTAATTTATTACACTTATCTAAACAAAGATAACTGTTTTGTTTTATTAACTTTGTATATCTAATACTAGCTGGTATGTCACCCCATCCCATTCACTATTTCGCAGCCACTACTTTATTTAATTTATTTTAAGTAAATCGATTTTTAAGTATTGCTTTTTTTATTTACCTTTTTTTAAATTTAGTCTTTTTCTAACATTTCGACTTTTTCCAAAGTTTTGACTATTAAAATTTTAATACTTTTCAAAGTTTCGACTTTTCCGAAGATAATTGGCATTTCCAACCCTTACTTTCTGGAATCCTTTAATATTCATAACTATTAAACTCTATTAACGATCAAAACGCAACAAAATTAAAAAATTCCACAAGGTTTTCGATAAATATTTGCTAACACCGGGCCAGATTTCGCTTTACTGCATCATCGACGGTCGTACCAGCAATTTGTTTCGCCGTTATTATGCTAACAAGCTCCATGGATCACAGACTCCTACGAATATTACATCTAATCCAAATTTTCGTCCAAAGCTTCAGTTAGAGGTGTGTTCAAAAGATCAAGCTGCTCGTTCATAAGTTAAATTTACTAGATTGTAAATATTTTTGAATTTCTATGGCTTCCAAGAAATTAAGTTTTTTAGTGTTATTGCAAGTATGTAATACTTTTACTGTGTTCGCGCATTTAACGAATATGTCTAACATTCAAAGTGTTTTTTTTTAATCAAACCCTGAGGAAATAAAATAGTATGGTAACATTTTCTAGGAAATCAGTTATCCAATTCCATGCGGACGACATCCCGGATAATAGCGAGTATTATAATATACAGAATGTTCTATTTAAACATCAAAAGTTGGTATCAGTTTTAACAAAAGTGACAGCAGTAGTAGTAAGGTCAATAGAATTTCAAGGCGAGTTAGTCATCGGTTTGTATCCTATTTGTCAAAATGTTTTTCACCAGTCCAGGGCTAATTAGGTCGCTGATTAAAGTATCAAGCAGCGTGAATACATTTCGGTTTAAAAACTGAAATATTTGAGATGAGTAATTAATGCTGAAATGAGATACCTCGGCTGTAGGAATCAATTCCGCATGACAAACGTATAAAGTAAAGTCCCCCATTTGAATTAATTTAATTTGCCGTAAAGTGCAAAATGCTGTACAACTATCGACCAGCTGTTAAAAAATAGCCACATAAGATTTTAAACGTGTAGATCCGGCGCATCCACCATTGTTTTCGCCGAGCTTAGAATATCCTACTGTTGTTATTTCAGTAACTCATCCATGAATATCATGCGGTAATTTGACGCCGTAATTAATGCTTTAGATCTCGATTTTTGCGTCCCACATTTGGTTGAACTATGTTTATTTTGAAAGCCTGAATGGAAGAGGATATAACAAACGAGTAAAATCCATTTCCCAATTAACAGTAATAAGCCGAATAAAGATTTTCCGTTACAGTCGAACGGATGGGATGGACGGATGTTGGAAAAGCAATATGTTGTGGGGTCGGTGAATCGACTTGACCCGCTTGGATGCAAATGTCAACTGTGCAGCGACATGCGAGATTCGTTTCTATCTTTGCAATGATCGATACTAGATACATGTGACACACGACGACTATACTATAAATAATGAACCGTGGCAGGTCCATTATAAATGTATGAAGCTATTTCGAGAGGCAACGCACCTCGCGAATAGAAATAAGCTGCATTAACAGTCGGCATCGGAAATTTTGAGATTGATTACTAAATTCGAGGATATTTAATGTAAATAAGATCATCAGTCACTTACGTGAAAGTTTTGCAAAATTCTCCCATCCTAATGACTTTAAATGCATCTAATGCTCGAAAGGATTAATCTTGATAACAAACGATAATTAGCATAATAGTGTTTATATACCTCCGCAAATGTTACATTATTATACAACCACTCTATTAGATTGGTCAATTTCGCATCTACATCAAATTAACTCAAAGTTATAGGATGCATCCTACACTGTATTACATTAAGCTTAGAAAATCACCACAAGATTTGTATTGATAAGGTCGCTGACGTCGCCTATAAAATAAGTAATAATTTGATTCGCCCCGTAAAACTAGGGAGAGAAAAGGTTCTTTAATCGCGCCAACAAAAGGACGATATCAGATAAGGAAAATCTTAAATCACAATTGCCGGCATCATAAATTTTTTTATTACCTGAGCCCGGGGACAGCAGTGACATCTTGCCCATCGTGCAGAAGCCACTGAACTCGTGGAATGGGTGAACCGTGCGCCGAACAACTGACTTGAGAGCCGCTTGTGTTGGAAAATATAAGGCGATTTGGGGGCTCTATTACAAAAACTGGCCCATAGTAGTTTCTGCTTACGGCTCCTGAAACTTTAAGGATAATCGAGATGAGTTACATTTCGCGCCAAGTTATATCATAAAGTAAGATATAGAGATACTGTGGCTTTATTTAATAACAAATTAAATTTTTTATCGCTTCCTTAAATAGATACACATTTAAAAGCTTTGTAGGCAGATAACTAACTTAAGTAGATGAAATACCTATTCAGAACCCATCAATTGTTCCTGAAATGCTAATTTTGTTTCACTGAATACGTATTTCAATTAGTTTTCTTCAGTAATTCAGCAATAACGGCTTTTCCATCCACACTAATTTTGTTGATTCTTAATGTATTTATTTCAAGTGCTAAGTAGCGTTCCTTGCATATAATTAATTTAGAGCTGCTTATCATTTGAAATACGTATTGAAGTTGTCTGGAACTTCAAATACGTAATAATAACGGAAAAAATTAGTCATTTCGTTCACACTAATTGTGTTGCCCTTAATACTTATTCCAAGTAATAAGCAGCCTTTCTCGCACAAAACAAATAAAAGGATGCATAACACTTGATATACTGAGGGTTACTAGCGTGTGAAATGCGTAATTCAGAAATAACAAAATAATATGATTATCCCTTAGGCACTAACTTTGCTCTTCTGAATACTTATTTTAAGTTATAATCAGTTTTTTCAGCAAGGAACTTATCAATGGGTACTTATCACCTGAAATATGTATCGAGAAATAAGAGAACGTACTAGAAATTTTAAATTAAACTAAAATGCAACGCTTTAATGTCAACATTTTGAGAAGTCAAAATTTTTAATTTTTTTTCTTCGAAACTAAGATGTTGAATTTTCGAAGATAACCAAGGACCAGTCCGTTTTACCAAAATTAAAATGTTGGATCAAAATTTTAGAGAAAAAATTCTAAAATGTTTTTTAAATATGTCTTTAGAAAATAATACAATTTTTAAAAACAAACTACAAATAATCGATATCTTCAGCCCCTACTTTGTGGAATTCTTTACTATTAATGATTAATAAAATGTATATTAATAATAAATATTAAAAATTGTCCAAACATCGTGGAATTTTAGTATTTGTTGTTATGTTGATATTAAAAAAATTACAAATTTCGAGTTTAAACTGTCAAAAATTTAGAAATGGAAGTTAAAATTTTAGGTTTACATAATTTGGAACTTTTATTCTTTAAATTTTAGTTTTAAGTCAAAAAAATTCTCTTTAGGAAATAGTCAGAACTTTGAAAGGAAATAAGAATTTCGGGAAAAATCTTGAATTTCTTAACAACAATTTTATGTAAGTCGAATATTCCTAGGCATATTCCACTCACAAAATGTAACCTTATACCCTTGGCGCACTGTGAGTAGGAGATAAAAAGCAGATTTTGAATAAAAGGTTAAACTGGATATCTAATTTCGAGATAAAACTCGAGATTTCTAAAAAAATATTTTTTATAAATTTTGAATTTTTTTATAAATTATGCCATAAAAAAATTAGGATTTCAAATTTAAATTAAAATTTAGAACATAAAAATTTCACTAAAAAATTGAACATTATAGAAAATTGTTTATAAACTACTTAAATGTTAATTATTTCATTTCTAGCTCAACTTGAAATTGTCCTTTTTTGTTATTTTTGAAATAAGATTTGAAAGTTTAAATTCTAAATTTTTAACTATTTTCATTTTTTAAGATAAAAATCGAATTTCCAAGCTCTGAAATTCGTTGTCGAGCAGCTTTGATAATTAGAACTTATCCTTGTTTAAGGCGGCACTTCACCGGCATCTTTCTTCAAATCCACCTCCTACTCGCAGTGCTCCAAAAGCATAATAGGAATTGCCCTTTGCGAGTGGAATGTAGTTGAAAAAATTTTAAGAAATCAGTCGAAATATTGTTTTAAATAGTGGAAAATTCGAAGAAAACTAAATTTTGAAAAACAAATTCCAATTGTTTTGTTCGTCTAATAAGGTTGATATGTGCCAGTGAGCAGAGCTGGGCAGTAATTATTACAAAAGGTAATGGATTACTAATTTAATTACATTTTTCAAAAAAGAAATTGTAATTGCATTACCTTGAAAAAAATGTGTAATTTTTGTCATTTGTTGAAAAGTAATGGAACATTTTTAATTTAAAGGAAATAATTACAGGTACTCATTACTTCTTTTAAATTACGTTGTATTGGAGAAATTAAATTCTCAAAATAATTCAATTCCTCTTTGTAATTTCATTACAATGATGAATGTTATTCCTGCCATTCTTGCTTTGGACACCTTAAACATGAATAAATTTGTAAAATCAGCTATACTATAACCAGCTATACCATTTTGCATCATGATACAAGAATAGCCATGATTTTGCCCTAATCGAAGTCTAGTATCAGCACTTCACTACTCAAAAACGTCCAGAAATACAGCACTGAATTCAATAGGGCCTGTGAAAATACTTGACAGGTCAAAATTAATAAACAAAAGCTTCATGTTCAAATAAATGCTGTTGACTGTGTATATAACTTATTATTATGAAGATCTTCCGTTTCTAATTAATGAGTTTGAGAGGTCTAGTAAAAGAAAACCTAACACATTGAATTTTTATCAGCCTTATGCTTATTTTTTATAATTTTTCACCATATTATTGTTAGTTGATAGTTACGGTATTGGAAATGACGGTAATAATTATTCTTCTACCAATATTATCCCCCCCCCCCCCCGAAAAAGAGAGACAAGGGAGGCAAATGCCGGGGGACCGCGCCTTCATGAGGGCCCAGTGAGCTGCTGCCACTTTGTAAATTCCAAAAATGTTGAAGCGTTTTTTTTTCTTGGAATCTAATATTAAAAATCGGGCTTTTTCAGCGTTTTTTTTTCTTCAAATTCCATCTTTCAATTTTAAACTCGAAAATTCCTTTAAATTTCGACTTTTTTTCGAAACTTTTCAGCTTAAACTTGAAATATGTTTCTTTTTAAAAGGCCAACTTTAAAGTCACAGTTTAAAACGTCAGGTTCTTCAAACTTTTTAGTGAAATGCACATTTTTCAAAAATTCAAATACGTTAAAATTCCAAGATTCGAAAAAACTTAAAGTTTTAAAAAAATCCAAATTTCAAAAGCAGCCGAAATTTTGAAAAAATGTCGAAATTCTTCGGAAATCAAATATTCGAGGAAAAGGAAATTTTGATGATAAAAGTTCGAAATTTTCAGAAACCGGTGTAAATTTAAAAAAATTAAGAAAAGTCGGAATTTTTAGTACAATTTTTAAAAAAGGAGTCAAATTTACATAAAAGTCAAAATTTCTAAAATAAAATATAAATTGAATAGGTGGAACATTTTTTTTGGTGGAACAGACTGGCCCTTGGTATTTTTAAAGATTGAAATACATATCTTGTCCCCTGAAATTAAAAAAGATTAAAAAACACAACAGAGGTTGCTCTACCTCTGTTGTGTTTTTTAATCTTTCTTTGTTTCAGGGGACAAGATTTGTATTTCAATTTTTTAGGTAACATTTTTTGAAAAATAGACAGATTTTTGAACAAAGGTCAAAATGTTCAGAAAAAAAGTGCAAATTTTGGAATAGGATCAAAGTTTTAAAATAAAACTTTACAGTAACAGAATCACCAAAGAGAAAATATAATTTTGAAAAAGTCGAAATTCTGAGCAAAAGTTCGAAATTTGGCGTCAAAATTTAGTATAATTAACAAAAAGTTTAATTTTCCAGAAAAAGTTGAGGTTTTGGAAAAAGTAGACATTTTGGATAAATTTTGAAATTGCAAAAGAGTTGAAATTTTCAAAAAAAGTCAAATTTTTAAAAATGTTGACCTTTAAAAAGTGGAAAATTTTAAATTCAAAGATATATGTCGAAAATTTTGAATAAAAATCAAAGTAAGAATTTTTAAAAATGTCATTTTCAGAAAATACATAAATCTTGAGAAATTAAACAAAATTAAACAATTAAACAAAAGGTGAAATTTTATAAAATAAATCAAATATTTTAAAAAGTAGAAATTTTGACAAAATTCAAATATTCAAGATAAAGTTAATATATTCAAAAATTAATCTAAATTTTGAAAAGAAGTCAAGAATTTAAAAAAGTTGAATTTTCGAAAAAAGCAAAAAAAGTCGAAATTTTCAAATTTAAGTTAAAATTTTGAAAAAACATTAAAATTTTGGCAGTACAGGTTTTTAAATATAAGCAACAATTCTGTGACAACTAGGATAAAAATGGAAATTTTAATATATAGAAAATAAAAAAAAGTCGAAATCTTCAAACTAAGTTAATAAATTAAAAAAAGTGAAATTCTGCAATACAAATCTGTTTCTCCAAAAACAGTAGACATTTTCAAAAGGTAAATATTTTGAAATATGTCGGAATTTTTAATAGAAGTCAGTATTTTCAAAAAAGTGTACGTTTTCGAAGAAAATCGAAATATTCAAAAGTGATCGACATTTTGAAAAAAAAAATAGAGAAAAGACCAAAATAAAAAAGGATAAAAATGTTTAAAAACATCGAAATTTTGAAAGGTGAAATTACAAAAACTAAATTTTTAAAAACAAGTCGAAATTTTCAAAAAAAAATTATTTTTTGTATTCGTTAAAACGAACTTTATGAATTCTTTTTTTCTAAGCAATTATTTAGCCTCTTTCCTATAATATAAATCATAACATTTATAGCCCTAAAGTTGACATTACATTGTGTATGTGTCCTTTAGTTAGTTAGTTAGTTTATTTTGTATTACTAAATAAAACATGAATTTTGTACATTTATCAGTTACTGTTTACATTATAAAATTTAAAAGTAATTAAAAATGTAATTGCTTTGTAATTAATTCCTTTTCTAAGTAATGAGCAATTGAATTACTTTTTAACCAATGGTAATGTAATTCGAGGTAATTTAATTCTTTTTTGTAAAAAAGTAATGGGTTATGTAATAATTCCTTTTTAAAAGTAATTGGCCCAGCTCTGCCAGCGAGCGATTGAAAACTTAAATGTTTGGTTTTTTTAATGTTTTGGCAATTTATTTTTTCGTTAATTAAAACTGGTTTAAAAACCAGAATTGAAAACCTATTCGAATAAATATATAATTTCAATTATGATAAGGCATTTTGTTGTTTAAAGCCCTCAAGAATGTCGTAAAAACAGATTTTATGAAATACTATAAAATTTGAAGAGTCGTAAACCACAAAAGTTAGCTTAATCGAAATTATTTTTTCTGCATTTATTAGAAGGTATAAATATTCTCCTTATGCATAGGAATATTTTTTTAACCAAAAAAAAATCAGATAACTTGAATAAAATCAATTTTAATTCATTTGAATTTTCAGTCGCTTTTAACGTTATGAGAAAAGCGTTAGGCTTCAAGGGATTCTTTAAAATGAATTATAAACATTCTCTTCAATCTCACACATCAAATTTATTTTTTTGAAATCAGGCTTAGTCGAACAGCTCGGAATGTTCACGAAATTTGGCATACAATAAAGGAAGTGCAACAAATGCACTGCTTCGGGTCGCGGTAACTTCATCCCTAAAGATAAGCAAGCTCGCGGACGTCCTTCCGCTTCTAAACGATAATCCATTGAAGGCGGTTGTCGAGGCAGATCCGCGAAAACAACACGAGACATCACAAGGGAACTCAACCTAAATCAATCAACTGTCGTACGCCATTTTAAATAGCTTAGAAATATGAACAATTGGGATGATTGTGTTTCAAATGAGATAAACAATAACCGAAAAAATCCTCTTCCGAGGGTTGACAAGTACAATAAAAGTGATCCTTTTGTGGCCTTGTGACCTACCTGAGACGTAAGTAAATCTATGGATACCGTAGCAGTGGTAAAGCTACTGAACATTGCTAAACACTTTCCCAAAAGGGATTTACACAAAGAGAGCAAAATCTGAGTGGTAGTGTGTAGTTAACCCCCACTTCCCAAGTCTTGGTGAATTCATAACCGCAGCGATTAGAAAGGTTTCAACATCAGAAATTTTCAAATTTTTTTTAGCTACCATTCATGCATCAAAATCACAACCAACTTCAAACTATACTTACAACCAATTTCAAGAATCTTACTGCAGTAAACCGGGGTCACTTTGGTACGACTTTTATTTTTTTTCTTTATACAATTTGAACTAAATGAGATATTAGACCATAATCCCAATTATTGAAGAGGTTGACACTGATGATGTATGCAAATGTCCAAAACTGAAATCTGGTAGTTACCAACCTGGTGAGTCAGAAAAATGTTCGCAAGGAAAACCGTTGGTGGGGATAACTTTGTGACATCGAGTTTACTTAGGAATTATACTTCTTTGACACAAATATATCAAACAACTAGTACGTAGTCGTTTAATTAATGACAAATCAGTACGGACTGGTGTAGTATATGGATTGATATTTTTAACACAAAAAAAAACTAAAAGTAAAATAACCTAAGAAAGTCATTACAAGTAATTGCATTGCAAAGTTAATAAACATGTTTGGGAAAATTGTTAATTTACACAAACATAACACAAAAATGAATTTTCAATTCTCTAATTTGGGAACATAACAAACTTATTGTGTCGTAAATACAACATAAGTGCCAACAAGTTTACTCATTTCCGCAGAGCATGTAAAGGGATTTTCTGGAATTTTTAGGTTAAGAACTTTCACCAGACATATTTAAGTTGTTCTTTCTTTCCGCATATTCTACATGAATTTTATTTTCATTAGATCTGTCAAATGATTTTTCCTGTATATTGTTTTGGGCGAATCTGTGCTCCGGAAGTTGAAGATTGTTTCAAATTAGATTCGTAGTCATCTTATTAACACATCCTTAGCAGAAAAACCTTCTAAATCTGCCGATGTTATTTATTTTTCATTGGGCAACGTATTATTCAGATCTGTATCGCCTATAAAACAGTAAAACACATAGGATAGCTTTGGAACACGTACCAAAGATACATCTCTTTGTTAACACTTTTTACATAAATTATATATTTAAAGAAAAACATCTTCCAAAGTTATTCAACTTATTGCTCCGCGAAGGTAAGATGTTAGGTTCCAAAATGTACCTACTTGCTAAAGATAAACTAAATTTTTCAATGTCGGCGCTACCGTAGAAAGTTTGCAAAGTTTTATGAAACCGTTTCGACTCTTTTCTATCCACTGACACTAAGAACTAAAAAAACATCAAGTTTTGCTTGAGCATCTTAGAAAATTACTCAGTTTTGACGATCAGCAGCAAAAGCAACTGGTTCTAAAGAAATTAACAGCCTACTGAACAAAATAACATAAATTTTCAGATGCCCCAAAGTAATACTGCAGTCACAAAGTTACTCCGGATTGTGGACCTTTTTTTTGGTAGCAAAAAAAAAATATTGGGCGAAAGTATTAGAAACTCGAGACATTTTTTGGTCCACAAGAAATGGTGCACAAAAGTATTAAAAGAAGTAGAAACTGGGGACTTTTTATTGCTTTCGAATTATAAGTTATTCATTTTCCAATTTTAGAGACTCCTTTTCAAATTTAAAATATCCGTACTCTTTTTCATTATGGTTAGGATAAATTGTTACATTTTCCCGAGTGAAAAACGTTTATGTAATCCAATAGGATCAAAAAATCTCCATCTATTTACATGATAGACTGTAATTACGTAATTAATATTAAAACGTAAGTAGGGATTATGAGTTAGCGATTTGGCAACGTGTAAGTTTGTTGAAGTTCGATGGATGGTATCAGATAAGCAACCCGCAGCGGTTTATCACCTTCGGTGAATATCGAGAGCTCCTCAAGTATATTGTAAGGAACAGGAAATCGATAACAGTTTTATCTCATTTACTACGTGATCTCTTCAATGATGGAGTAGCCTAAATCGTTCTCGGCAATTGCTTCCTCTCGTTCGGTTTCACTCCCTCCCCTCTCGCCTGGACGATCCTTAGCTCTTTTAATTTCGCTTCGACGGTTTCCGATTCTGAGCTGCATCAGACGTATATATTCAAACTAACATATATGATGTGAAAAATAGATTTTCCCTCTTGAAGAATTATGAGCTTCGATGGAACTTTTGTATTCTTACGAAACGATTTTTCATTAAAACTGCTGATTGTGCGAAAAATTCACCACCGGAAATTCTCACCTAGAAAATTAATTATTACATCATGTGATAGCTACATAGTGTGTCGTATTGTACGTTTGAAAGCACCAATACAATACTGTTTTGTCCTCGGTTTTTATGATTCCGAATTGAATTGAGAATGTCATGTCACACTTAAGAATTTAAAGCGGAATAGTAGCTGATGATTGTTCTCAAAAATATAAAGCCCCTTCTAGTTGTCTCACCTTAGAAGTGACATGTTAGAACGTCTTCCATTAGACTTGGTATCTTAATCAGTTAAATCGCCTTTCAGCTACCTCCAAGTAGACTTTTTGAGCGTAATTCAATCATCTGAAGTGCTTTTACCAGAGTTCACTTGGGTGTAGTCAATAATTTAAGGCGTCATGTTAGAAGACTTTCTTTAAACGTAAATCAATAATTAGAAAGGATGACACCTTCTAAAAATCTTTACAGTAATTTAAAGCGCTTTTTCCTTCTGTTGTGATGTTGGGTATTATTAGCAGCAGAAAGATTGTCCTAGAATCCTTTTTCTCCATTTAAGAGTATCTTTGACAAGTTTAGCATCAACACTAATGTGCTGAACACGTAAAGGCTCGAAAATGACCCGTTTAACCCCAAAAACAAGGTACTTAAACTATTTTCTTTACTTACGAGTGTTTCTCGCTCTAAAGACTTGAAGAAGATAGGGGATGTTGAAGTTAACTTAGAAGTGATCACCTCAAGATTGAGGATCATATCAGCGTTTAAACGAAGACAACAATTGATTAAGAGATTAATACTTAGAAGCGGAACATCTACACTGACCTGCTGAAGACAGAAAATCTTTGGAAAAGAGAAAGGCTGAGAAAGTTTAGCTGCAAATATTCATTGGCGTGCAGGATCCCATGGGGGGATATAAAAAATATTCAAATAATGACGCGATATAATATTTAAAAATTATAAGTTAACTTTTCGAAACGCCGTCCTCCTTGCTGAAAACGGGTCTGGGCGCGTATTCCAATTGAAAAAGTGGCACTTCTTTTTAGAAGTTATTTATCCGAATTTGTTGAGCAGCCTGCTGAATACGTTCAATTAATTATACTCTCGTGTCTGAAACTTTACTGTTAACTAAATTTTTTATATACCCCCCAGAAATAAAAGTTTAGTTACTAAGAAAATTTCGAACATGTATTTCAAAATGTTGAAACCACATCTCCCTTCTCAATATAAGTGTAACTTCTTCTAAAAGAGGTGGTAATTCATCAGTAAAGAATTGAAGATGATTGTCTGCATTTAATTTCGCAGAAAGAATGCAAGGACCAATTATTGTCTGGATAATTTCATAAGCCTGTAACCTTTGAACAAAAGAAGATTGACCTACAACTTTTTGTTTTTTTAGCCTTAGAACTAACTCTAGTTTATGCTCCCTAAATTTGAGCATAACGATATGGTACATCCTGTATAAGGAGGCTTTTAGTTGTAGATGACACTAGTAGCTGTTAGTATTAATAAGCATATCATGTAAGTCTTCTTTACTAGAGGGCGCTTCTCACGCTTTTAATATCCACCCTACTGCTGAAGACTTGAAATACTGGAAAAAGAAAGAGAACGCCCAAAAGTGTCGGATTCAACATTCATATTAGGATGCTGAAGACCAATTGGGATTTTTAAGGAAGATGTTAGCTAGATAAAGGATAAACTTGTTGAATCAAAACCTACACCCTAACGTGCTGAAATCGTGAAGCCTTGAAAGAAAAAGGCGTTGCCTAAAGACATTCATTTACATTTTTAATATTCCAATTAAGGTAATAAAGATCCTTCAGCGTTTCAATGAAGAAAGGACATATGTAAGAAACGTTTTAATTCAATATCAACAATCAAGGCAATTTTAATTCCTGCGTGGTACTGGAAGATATAAACATTAAGAAAAAGATCATAAAAACTCTTTTCTTTAGTTGATGCTGTTTCTCACTCCTTTAACATCCTCGCTAACTTACTGAAGACTTAAACTGTTAGAAAAAGAAAAAAATTGAGCCAATTTAACTAAACAAAAGGATCAACATCCAATTTCAGGTATTAAAGACTATATGAGTTTTCAAATGAAGAAAGTTGCTAATAGAAGAATTCTTTTGAGAAAAGTTCAGTCATCTGAAGCATGGTCTGGTTTTGTTCTGGTACTGAGAGCTATAACCAACAACAAAAATATCAGGTAACATTTTCCCCTACCTATTCTGACTTCTTTGACATCTTTATTGATGCACCGAAGCATGGCCATTTCTAATATTACTAGAGTGAGTATTAATGGTTGTCATGGCTGAAGAGTTGAGACCTATAGAAAGCTACTAAGGATTTCTGTTTATTAATGTTCAGAGACTTTTAACATATTTTGACTTCTTTAACACCTACACACAGTATCTCTCTGAAGATGACAGCTTGGCTGTCGAAACGTGTTGTGTTTTTTCATCTTTCTTGGCTTCAAGGGACAAATTCTGTATTTCGATTTTTGAAGGAGCAGTCCGTTCCACCAAACTGAAGTGCTGAGAAAAAGCTTTGAAAGAAGAAAGTAGCCAAAGAATTTTACTTACGAAAGTATATTATCGTTGTTACAGGATTACACATTGAATCACTGAAAACCATCTCAGCAACTGAATGAAGAAAATAGCCAATTGAAAAGTATTGTCTCAAAAGTTAAAAGTTAAGACTAAAATGTCGATGGTGATTCATACTCCTAAAATCTGGGTGTTGAAATCTTTTAAATTTGGGTTTAAGAGCTGATTTGTTGTTTGATCTTAGATAAAGCAGATAGCTGATAACAATATAAAATTGTTTAAATTATAAAGCGGCACATTAACACTTCAAGAAAGAAACGAACTAAGCAGTTTTGTCTAAAGAACCATTTATATTTCTGAAGATGATCTCAATGCCGGAATTAGTTGATATAAAATTTCTTTCGAGTGTAATTTAATTATTTTCTAAAATTCTACTTGCTTCTACGAAATACTGAGATTTATAAAAGTCAAGAAGAGTGCCATGCATATTTTTCCTTTTATTTCACGGCGTCTTTTTTTATTTTATTGACATCTACACCGGTGTGCTGAAAACTCTGATAGGCTGAGCTTTCTTTATATATTGAACAAAATAAATCACTGACGATAATAAGGATTTGTTTTACTTGATTGTAGCTTTTTAGATTACTTTGATGTCCATAGGAACGTACCGAAGACTTAAAGTTTTGAAAGAAGAAAGGGGCTATCGGAAGTTTGCCTGGTGAGGTGCAATGAATTTTCTATCATGTCATCAATGCCAAACACATCTAATGAACCAGAAGGCTATAGATATAACCTCTCTCCCAAAATTTGGTCAAAACTCGGTCGGATTAGAACCACCTCTGGATGACTCTTTGCACAAGTGGAGCAAGCTGACGCCCCCGATCTGTGATTGCAAGGTTTAACGACAAACCATGAGACATGCGCGGAAGGGTGATCACCTACCCTTGGCATCACAGGAACAGGAACAAAATTTCTACCATATTAAAATGAAACAATGTATTAGATTGAAAGATGGAATGTGAGAACAATGCTAGAAACCTCAGGACTGGCACAAATCACCGAGGAAATGCAGATATTGCAATTAAAAGTATTGGGATTATCTGAAACAAGATGGCGGAGACAAGGAGAAAAATGTATTGGAGATAGAAGTATTTTACTACATTCGGGAAAAGGAGAAGAAGAAGCTAAACTGTATGGAGTGGGAATGATCTTGAGTAAAAACATCAAGCTCAGCTTGATAGGATGCAGCCCCATATCCGACAGAATACTAAGGTTAAGACTTAGAGCCTTAACACGAAATATAACTCTAGTTCAGTGTTATGCACCAATTGAAGTAGCGGAAATGAAAATAAAAGAATATGTTTACCAAGAATTATCAGACGTATTACAGAAAATTCATATAGGCGACATCCTGATTCTTATGGGTGACCTGAACGCTAAAGTAGGAAGAGACACCAGAGGATTTGAAGAAGTTATAGGTAGATGTGGCAAAGAAATGAGAAAGAGAAATGGGAAAATATTGATAGAATTATGTCTTGAAAACAACCTCGTAATTGGAGGCACACTACTTTCCCATAAATAAATTCACAAGGTAGCTTGGATCTCACCAGGCCATAGAACGAAAAGTCACATAGAACATATAATGATAAATAAAAAATGGAGAAGCTGTCTCATTGATGTTAGGAACAAGCGATCGACAGATGTGGGAAGCGACCATCATCTGCTCATAGCAGAAATTAAATTGAAGCTAAGAACAAAATAAAGGCAGATATTGAGCACAGAAGGAAATACCGCTTGCAAAAACTGAAAGAACAGGATACAAAAAGAGAATGGACAAAAATATACAACCAAAAATAGAACTACAAGTGACCAAAAATATTGAGGATTTGTGAAAAAATATAAGAAAATTGATACATGAAACTGCAAATGAAACGTTGGGAAAGGAAGAAAATGAGGCAAAAGAATGGATGACAAGGGAAACTTGGGAATTAGTTCGATAGAGGAAAGAAATAGGAGCAAAAATGAACAATAAGAAGACAATAAAAGTTAAACATTTAGCTGTGGAGTACCAAAGAGTGAATAAAGAAGGTAAAAAGAAGGCTAGACATGACAAAAGATTATGGATAAACAAGATGGCAGAAAACGCAGAAAAAGCAGCACAAACACATAATATGAGTGAAATCTATAGAAACACCAAAGTAATAGCAAGAAAAAATTATAGACAGGAAGGATTAATTTTAATTAATTATGGAGAAATAATAAATATAATGGATCAACAAATGGCAAGATGGGAAGAATACTATTCAGAATTGTTGGAAGGGGATACAGAAGATGCTAAAGCAGTAGACGAAAACCAGAACCCACGAAGATTGGAAATCAACATTGATAAACCACCAATAGGAGAAATAGAGAGTATGAGAAATGAAAAGAGCCCAGGAATGGATGACATCCCATCCAAAATGTGAAGGATAGATATAAACAGCACAATTCAAGTCGTAACTCCATTAATTGAACAAATTTGGACCCAAGAAATCATGCCAAAAAAATGGACCAACGGACTAGTAGAAAGAAGACATAAAACATTGAAAGAACTATAGAGGTGTAATATTGTTATGCACTGCGGGGAAGATGTTAGCATCTATAATAAACAAAAGAATTAAACAGATGATAGAAAGAAACTTGAGACAACAAGAGGCACAATTCAGGAGGGAAAAGTCATGTATAGATCAAATATCCACAACAAAATTTTAAATAGAAGAAACACTAGAAAAAAATGCCAAACTACTGCTAGTGTTGATAGACTACTCTAGAACCTTTGACAGTATCCAGCATGACAAACTTTGGAAAATATTAGAACAGTTTGGAATACCCCTTAAAATAATAAGAATGATCGAAATGATATATAGAGACACTTAATGTCAAGTAGTGCATAAAGGAAATTTGCCTGGAAAAATAAGTGTAAAAAAGCAACTAAAACAAGTCTGCATATGGTCACTAATTTAACGTGTGCTTGGACTATATAATGACAAAAACAATAGACACTAAAAACGGAATTGTCTATCACTCCATAAGAAACCAAAAATTAGCAGACCTGGAATATGCAGATGACATTTGCTTAATAACTAATAATATTAAAGACATGGTATGATAAAGAAACTCAGAAAAGAATCAGAATCTACATAAATATTAGTAAAGCAAAAGCAATGTCTACAGGTATGGAAACACAAGAAAACATAAATATAAACGGTAAAGATAAACAGTATGTCAGCGCATTTTGCTATTTCGGAAGCATATTGAATAAGAAGGGGGGCACAGAAACAGACGTAGAGCAGCGAATAAGAAAAGCAAAAGAAGCATTTAGCATGCTAACAGAAGTATGGAAATCGGGATAAATTAGCAAAAACAGTAAAATTAGAGTATTCAATAGCAACATAAAATCAGGGCTGATGTATGGATGCGAGACTTGGGACCTCTCCGAAAAGTTAACTGCAAACATTTTTAAATAGATGCCTCAGAAAAATAATTAAAATATATTGGCCCAAAAATCGAACGAGGAACTATGAAAGCAAACAAACCAAACACGGATAAAAACAGAAATCCAGCGACGAAAGTGAGGCTGGATAGGTCATGCTAAAAAAAAATATGAGGACATCACCAAAAAAGCCATTTGACGGACAGCTACAGGACATAGACACCGAGGAAGGCCAACCAACACACACGTGAAAAAAAATCACAAATGAAGAATTAAGGAAGGGGAAAACCTGGAACGAAATAAATAGACTGGCTAAGAACAAAGTAGATCGGAGGAGTTTTGTGGACGCCCTATGCTCCGAAAAGGAGTACCTTATATATGTGAGACATTAGTCTGGGAATCTTCACTTGGGACATACAGTGATGACCCCGATAATTCTCTGGAGGCTGCCAAGGAATCTATTGAATACATAACCTAGATATAAATAAATAAACAACGGAAATAGATGTAATAATCCATATGATAAATAAAATCTGTCATCTAGATTGAGATACTGAATAGTATTTCAGCATTTGAGTGTCGAAACAAATCGAAATAAGGACTCTTTGGGAGATATTTTAATTACCAAAACCACTTCCTGCTTCTGTTGAAAAGTTCTAAACAGCTTTAATAATGTCTTGTAAGTTTTTTCTTCGTATATTTCTGACTTCTTTAATATTACACTGTTAAGCTGAAAATTTGAAAGAAGTAAAGGGCTTATGAAAGTTTGCGTAAAAGTTTTTATTGATGCCTTTAATATCATAATTCAGTTACCAAAAACCACATCTTAGGGTTTAAATGAAAGAACTGCGCCTATAGAAGAATGCAAAACTTAACTTTATTTTGGAAGGACAATTTTTGCCTATAGCGATTCAGGGAAATAAGCCCTGTAGAACTGCTGTAGAACTGATTGGCCTTTAAACTTTAAACGAAATAAATGGAATGTGAAAGACTCAACAAGTCTGTAACTCTTAAGACCATCAAAATTAGATATACCTGACGATGTTTTTTTGACTTCTTTGAAATCGGCATCGATCTATTGACTATTAAAGTACCCATTGAACGAAGTGGGAAAAAGTGATAAAAAGTTGAATATGTTGCAGCAGGCGTTGGCTGTAGATTTACAGCACAATATAAGCCAAAGAATGTGTTACCTCACATGAAGCGTTTCGTAGTAAAGTTGTTAAATCTCTTGGTGACGAAAAGTAAACAGTTTGTAATTTTTTTCAACTTAACGCCCCATATGTCCAGTCGTCGATTTAGGTAAATACAACAACAAAATTGTACTGAGTTTAACCGAAAAAAGTCACTTTTGGTAATAGTTATTTAGTAATTTTATGCTAAGAACCATAAGGCAATAGGGCATGGATCGTTGAAAAATAATTATTCCTTATTTTATTTTGTGGAACTTTGAGATATTTATAATATGTTACATATTAAAGGTAAACTTGATATAATAATTTGACAATCGTGGTAAAAACCTTCCTACAATGATAAATCTACGACCTAGTGTGGTGTTCGCGAAAAGCGATTACTCATTTCAGTTGTCAAGAATTTTCTCAGATATAGTCGTGCGCCACAAACATTATTGTACTCAGCACTTACATGTATTAAACCTGGGGGGCTTTTTTGTTTATATAAATAACAAATTGAAGAAATAAATAAATATTTTCGTACAAATTAGTTTCCTTTTACATGCAAGAATTCCATTTAGCAAATTAAACGATATAATCCCTCATTGACTTCAGTTGGTTAAATAAGTAAGGAAGTTTGAAAGTCTAAGACAAAGTCAAAGCCCATTCAAGTGTTTTCCTGTATTTCATCTTTTTGCCGTGTCTACAGATGGAATTCTATTCCAAAAATAGAACCATATATATCTACCTAAGTCGACTCTGTCTTGTAACGAAGAACGGCGGGTGAGAGCAAATAGAAAGAGAGGTGATATTTTATTCATGGCTTCGCCGTGGCCCATCATCAATAATGAACGTGTGGCGAGGCTTAGATGTGCTTTCGTTTGATGCCTGCTTCAATTCCAGCTTTCGCCAAACAAAAATCAGGTCATTGGTTTAATTCGTAATATATACTTTTGTTCATGTCGTAAATTAGATGATCCGCTCTTACCCTAGATCGAGCTACGCCAGACTAGGATAAATTTAAGTGCTTTAAGGGAAGGACTTACCAAAAACGAGAAGCAGTATAATATTGCATTCCATTGGAAACACTAATTCGTTACATCTAGAATCAAAATAAAATCGCATTAGTGTATTGTCGTACTTTACCGATTTTTTTAATATTCTCGATGTTTTATCATGTTTGTATTTTATTAAAATTTGTAATTTAGCATATTAAAATATTGGTTAGAAGCTTTTAAGTCTTAAAAATTACACGATTTCATAATATTAGTGTGATAATATAACTTCTAACAAACTTCAAACGTTTAAGGCTACAAATCACTTGCATCTTGATAACTAAGTAATGTGCTAGAGCAGTAATAAAAGTAATGAATGTCAGGAATAATCTAAAGCCGGAATATGCTTCAACCTGCGAGTTACAGAAACTTAGATTACTTAGGTAATTCGTAATAGATCGATGATTGTCAAAAATGGTGGATGCGCCGGATCTAAACGACCACTGTTTATTGGATTTTAGAGATTATAAACTTCACAAGAGACTTATATTTTTCAAAAGTGAAACGTTAGATAAATTGTCGTATACTTTATCAGATATTAAACTTCTTAAATTTGTTTTATTGCAATATTTACTCGAGTTAAATCACACAATTCTTTAGATGTCGCGATTCATTCACTTATTAATATTTACATTTCAGTAATTCTACATTGTGAGAAAGACGAATATTTTCAAAAAATACTAAATAAGTTTCTAAAATGGCACTAGATCCCCCAGAATTCCTATCTAAATTCCTCTCGATATATTGAAATAAACTCTGACAGAATTCCATTTAGGTCGAACATCCAAACTAATATATTTTCCTCGACAAGAATCTTAAATTTATTTGACACTAAACCGAACACGTATACATAACTTTAATATAGTTTTATGTGACAGACTTCCCGTAACGCGATGTTTGAACTTTTAAGATAATTTAATGTGCAAATTTTCCTAAAAAAACGTCGATCGGTGATAAAAGGAAATGTTGATACTCACCGGTCCACGTGGTGTAAGAGGCCTAATATGTATAAGTTGATACACAGTCACACACCGTTCCGTTGCCAAGACCGGAGTGGCCTTTGCTGTTTGCAGCATCGGTTTCCGAAAGACAATCTCCAATTGGCGCGCTTGTGTCGCTAGGCAACATTATACTATTACATATCTGTTGGAAAAGTTGAGAGGATTACTAAAAACTATATCTGTTTTGTAAAATGAACTAGACGTGTAAGGCTTATCAATATGCATGGAATATTTTTAGCTAGTAAAATATTTGAAAATTTTCGCTTGACTTCATTGCTTACATGTCTATACGCAAACATCTTTGTTATAGAGTAGCTGGAACTAAATTCAAAGCAAATTTACATATTTTTTTCATTTTATTGACTGTTAAATATCATCGTTTACAAAAAACTCTTACGGTAAACTGTAACTGTCTTGTTCTCTACCTCTTTCGTTCTTTGCTGAAAACAATCAACGTATACAATTTCTTTTTTTTTTGTTTTGTACCAACAAACTTACAAGAAACTATAGAAAAATTATAAATTTTATTAAATAACCTAAATAGCTGTCAGAATCTATTCAGTTTAGACATTGGTAAGAAATGTAAAAGTACTGCGTAAAGCTATTTTAAAACTTGAAAGGTAGAGAAAACACATAAAAAGTCAATTAGTGTTTGAAATAAGCAACTCAAATAGAAATAAATCGCCTATTTAATTTATTACAACTGTTCTTAATTCAAAATTGCATTAATTTTTTTACTGAGGCTTTTTTTCTCCCAAGTGAACATTTAAACTTAATGATTTGAAAGAAATCGAGTTAAAGTTTTAAAATTTATGTACATTGTTCAATAGGGTGTCCGTTATTTACCAAGTTAGCTTTTTTAACTTAGGTATCCCCTACATTATTTCTTTGCAGTCTAAATACAATTTTAGAAAATAAAAAAGAATTTTTCGATGCCGTTTAACCCTGCCTAAATGACGATACTTTTCCCATGTCATTAACATGGGGTTTTGGGACTTCTTGGGAAATAATTTTTTTCTTGCCTATTATATTCAATAACCTATTAGATATTGTTAATTCTGCTTCCATTACGATCTCTTTATATGGAAAAGTTTTTAAATTGGAGACAAAAATTTATTTTATAAATTTAAGGAGTATAACAAATTTTTTGGGCAAGTCGAAATTTGACGACCAATAGTGGCTAAACGACTAAAACATGTTTTACTTATAAGTGAAATTTAATGCTCTTTAATTTTGGTACCAATGCGCCGGGTCGGAGTTATAAGCAAGAAACTGAAACAAATGCTTAAAATCGCGTTTTTTTTTATTTTAAAAGACTCTAAAATCCGTCGCAAACTCTTATGTCGGATGTTTAGAGTATATTTGAAAAGTTTTCTGCTTTGGTGGAATTTTTAGAAAGCAAAAGATGAATTGGCTTGGACTTCAGTTGGAATTTTTGAAATTTATTTGTTTACAATATTTAGTGACTACTCGATGTTTTGTCGGTATATTTAAATATTATATTTTAGTTTATGCTCTGATCGAAATGTTGCGCCTCTAGTATGGTTGATATACTGAATTACCGTTATCATTCTGGCTTTCCTATCGTGCCATTTTTATTTCTGAAGAGTTTCACCTCTGGTAAGTTGACATAACAAGCTACCGTACTTCTTCCCTATTGAATTGACTGTTTACTTGTTTTTGAAGAAGTCCTCTACGATGGAGGATGAAATTTCGAACTTTTCGAGTAGTTCATGGACACGATTCATTCACGGAAGGAGTATTTTTTTGCTTAAATTTTGTCATACTATAAGTATAATAATTTTGTAAAAAAAAATATTTTTGAAAATACAAAATGGCAGTACGTGAAAATGTAAATCATTCAACCAATGTGAAAATACTTTTTATTTTAAAAATTGATATTTAACCGCCAAATTCTTTTAAGGTATCATACTTTAAAATTTAATTAATTACTTATTTTTTTTATTTATTAATTTAATATAAATTCTTCATCATTTTTAATTAAAATTCTTTTTAAATTAATACTTATACTGCAAAATAAAAGATATACCATCTTAGTACAAAAATGCCATGAAATAGGCAACAAATTAAAAAAAATCAGAAAATATTAAAAAGAACGGTAAAAATAAATTTCTCAAATTTAACCCCCGTTAAAATTATAAGATAAATTTTAAACTTTAATATAAAAACTCTTCCATATAAAATGATCATACCAGAAGCCGAATCAACAAACGCTGTAATTTGTTGCATACAATAAACAAGAAAAAAATTATTTTCCAAAAAGTGCAAAAACTCCATATTAATAAAATGGGAGGAGTATCGTCGTTTAGGGAAGGTTAAACGGTATCGAAAAAACTTGTTTTCTCTGCTAAAATTGTTTTTAGCCTGCAAAGAAATAATTTAGAGAATACCCAACTCAAAAAATCCAACTTGGTAAATAACGGACACTTTATTGTCCAATTACATTCATATGCATGTCAAATCAAATTATTTGTCAAATATCAAAGGGCGACGTTTGAAAGAACTCCGTGAACATATTAATCGTCTGTCAGAAAGTTTTCTTTTTATACATATAACATAAACATATTTTTCAAAAAGTCGATGCTAAATATTAAACAAATAAAGAGAGTAATACTCAATGAAATTATGGTAGAGAAGCAGCAATAATTTGTTTCTGTAATACAATAATTTACCAGTTACTTGCAAGGAAATTTCCTTGTTTGTTATTGAATATTTGTAAATGAATAAAAAAAATGATGAGAAGGATTTACGTATTATGTTAACATAGCTTCAGATCCCTCTTCTGCCCTGTGTATGCATTTTTATATTTTTACCCCATACCAAAGGAAACGCTCTCCCTCCTTCAAATGATAAAAAGTAAAGAATTTTTTTGTTTTTGTTGGAGTTACAAAATTGAAATAAAAACAGATGGTTCTTGAGATTTTATTTTTTCAAGAGGTGAATCACTTAAAATTATTCAATTTAGAGCACGGGCTTTCCATAAAAGACATTGAATCATGAACAAAAAGTGGCTCGTCTTAAAATATATCATTCTATTTTGCTACTTCATATAGATTATAGACATTTTTTCACTTAGCCATTGTCGCGCATGGCTTAAAATTAAAATAAAAACTTCTACTTTATAAATTCGAACTCTTCCTAAGGTTGGCACTTAAATGCCTTACATTGTTTTCAGACAGTCAGGAAGATTCTCATCAAACTCGACACTTCTACTTTATAAATTTGGACTCTTCTCTCATAATTTACAACTGATTTCGAAATTTCAGCGTTTTTCCCAAAATTTCATGTTAATTCTAAACTTTTTCTGAAAATTACAAATTTTAACACCATGATTTTAAATTGCTTTTTTTCTAAAAACTTAAATGAAATGTTGCGTTTTTACTAAAATGTTAGCTTTATATGATCCTAAAACCGTTTATTACTTTCAGAGCCGTAATACGGCAGGTGCAGCATGAGAAGCGGCGTTGTGAAATGGTAATCTTTTTTTTCTGGTTACCAAAAATACTAAAAAATAAATAATAGCAATAAAAAAATACTAAATAATATTGGAACGAGGGTGCGAGGGTAAAAATAATTGATCGATGACCTTTTTATCGGTCATCAAAAATATATCGACGGTGAAAAAATTTAAATATATAGACGACATCCTACGGCACTGGGTGTTTTTTTCTCAATATTTGTAGTTTATATCAAATTGTCCTATTTTTTATAGAAATCTTATATGAAATCCCGATTTTTTTTTAAATAATTTGGAGTTATTCTGGAAATTTCTGTTTAAAATTTTTATGTTTAGAGTTTTTTTTCGAAACTTCGAGATTTTATATGAAAAATTAAATTTTGAGATTGCAACTCTGTCATTTTCCCTAAAATCTCATATTTTCATTCAGAATCCAGATTTTGTTTAAAAAATTGTAACTTTTTTCCGAAACTTTTGGCTTCTTTCTAAATATTTCGAGTTTCAAATAAAAATTCCCGTCTTATAGAAATGTTGCCTTAAAACTCAATTTTTTAGGAAAGTTCTACTTGTAGTTTCTCTTGAAAGAACTTCTCTTAAGTTGTTTATTTTAAATTTTAATTTTTAACTGAGAAATTCGAGACGTTTTTTCAGTTTCTAGTTTTTTTTTTTGGAAATTTTTTCGTGAAACTTTTTAACTTAGACTTGCATTTTTACATTTTTGATAATTTTTTTTTATGTTCAATCCACTCGCAAAAGATAACCCTATTATGCCTTCAAAGCACCGCGAGTAGGATGCGGAAACAAAGATAGACGGCGATCAACCCCCCTTTTTAAACAAGGATAGTTTGTAATTTTTGGGGAAAACTTTGTTCCGTAACGAGTTCCATAGCTTGGAAGTTCTATAGAAAAAAAATCTCCCTAGACAGAAGTCCTCACTGTGTCAAGCTGAACCGCACAGGAATTTGCAGTCTCCGATTGTCTTGTATACCTCAAAAATCTAACCCTTGGAGGGGTCAATCCTATTAGTTCCTGTGGGCATCTCGAAAGTAGTGAATTTAATCCAAAAAAGCTAAAGTGTGCTTTGGAACTGAACTCCCAACATAAGAACAGTGTTCTACTGTTGGCCTAACTTAAGTTTTGTATAGTGTGAGTAGCTGATGAGATGTGAAGTTCTTTTCAGCTTTAAAAAGAAAGCCTAGCTTTTGAGAGGCGGACTTGGCAATGGCATGCATAACGTCCCAAGAGAAGTTAGTGCTAGCATTCACTCGTAAATAGACAGATTAAATTCCATCGGGAAGATTTTACCGCCCATGAGTATGTTTGTTGCATTATCCCGTGATGTTTTCTTAGAGAAAACCGTGGCCTTGGTTTTTGAGTTGTTGAAGTCGACTAGATTTTTCTCACCCCATTTCAGAATGATTTCGAGATACTGATTAATCATCTGCTGTACCCTTAGTCGATCTGAAGCAGCGACGGATAGTGATTTGTCGGAGAAAAAAGATGACACCGGATTACTATCATCAGCATAACTGTATATCGGATTGGACGTTAAAGCTAGGAGATCGTTTATGTGTAACAGAAACAGAGTACGAGACAAGACATGTCCCTGAGGCTCCCCTGCATTAATCGCAAATGTCTCGGATGAGATGCCATCGTCGACGTCTTAGAGAGATCTGTTAGCGAGAAAACTGGATATCAAATGACAGAGTCCAGGAGGAAGACGATAGGTTGTTAATTTGGCGAGAAGAGATTAATACCTGTCTGTCGAAGGTTTTTGAGATATCCAATGCCAGAATCCTACCCTCACCATGTTTTTCCATAGCTGAATTACAGATATGAGTAACATATGCCAGTAGATCGCCAGTTAAGCGTTGCTGTCCGAAACCGTATTGCCTGTGCAAAATGATTCTATTCTCCTCCAAATATTTGAGAATCTTGATGTTGATAACCTTTTCCATCACTTTAGATATAACGGACAACAAAGATATAGGGCGATAGTTGCTAGCCAGATTCCTTTTTTCCTTTTTGGGGACAGGTAGCACCCTAGCATATTTCCGGACGTTAGGGAATATACCTTTGTTGTAAGAGAGTGTGAACAATCTGCTTAGGACAGGAGTCAACTCTGGAGCACACTTTTTAACAACAATAGCAAGGATACCATCAAGGCCAAAAGATTACGATGTATCGAGCTCGAGGAGAATCTTCCTGACTGTGCGTTGTCTTAAAAACGTTTCAGGCATCAAAGTGCCAACCTTAGAAAGAATAGGAGGTTCTGCGTTTTGAGAATCAAGATTGGAATTTTCAGCAAACTTTAAGGCTAGCAGGTCAGCCTTTTCCTTGGAAGTAGTTGCAATATTGTTGTTGTCATCGAGTAAAGATGGAAAATTTGAAAATGTAAAATTATTTTCAATCGACTTTGCAAATCCACAACAGAACCTAAAACCGTTCGGACAGTTGATAAGCCTCTGGCACATTTTACGATCGAAATCACTTTTAGCCTCGTCAATAACCTGTTTACAAAAATTTCGTACATTTACAAAGGTGGTCCGTATCTCGACTGAGGGATTATTTCTCCAACGACTATATGCGCAATTTTTGCAGGAGATATCCCGAGCACATTTATTGCTGAACCAAGATTTACTGGTGGCAGACTTCTTTTGGGAGTGGGGAATTGAGCATTCCATACTAATCAGGATAGTTTCAGTGATGGATTCGGCGATTGAAGAAGGGTTGTTTGAGGTAAAGCAGACTTCTTGCCATGGGAAAGATGCAAAGAAGTCTCTTATTTCTTCCCAGTTTGCAGAGTTGAAGTGCCAAACCCTACTGGGCTGTGTCTGAGAAGGAGGTGGTATATGAAGCGAACGAGAGGCTGCTACAAGCTTGTGATCGGAATTTCCAAGCGGTGATGTCACAGTGATTTTATACAAATTTGGAAGGAAAACTTTAACTCGAAATTCAGCCATATTTATAAAGATTTTGACTTTTTGCAACATTTTAAATTTAAATTTGAAACTTTCGGCAGTCCTAGCATTAAAACTTGAATTGGTAGTGGTAAGGTATATTCTGGCGTTTTAACTTTATACTCAAAAATCAGACATCTTTTAAAGAAAGTGTGATGATTTTTAAAAAAATTTGAGATTAAATTTAAAATATCACTTCTCCTATTACTCATTTTTTAATGCAATTTGAGTTGAGTTTAATGCAATGCAAGTTGAGTTGAGTTCTTCTTAGCAGAATTCTCCTCTTAAAATTTTAGTTTACACCCTTAACTTTTTCTTTTCTTCTTCTTCTTCCTACGTTAGGACTTACTCCTTTGTTTTTGTAATGTTCTTCACTCTTGCGATACGGAGGTCCAGCTTTCGTACCAGCGTTTTGATGGTCTTCCTGGTGGTCTTTCCTAAACTTTTTGAACTCAGTAATTTGAAACTTTCCTCATCGGTATCAAGTTTTTCTCGAAATGTACTTTTTCTATCGTCTATTATTCTAGATATTTTGATTTTTTCACAACGTTTTGAATTTAAATGAGAAATTGTCATATAAAAATTCAAATTTTTAGAAATATATTTCGCGCTTTAATTTTATACTCAAAGTTTAGGCAATTTTTCTAAAAAGTTGAAAAATTGATTTTTTTCCACATTTTGGATTTAAGTGAGTCCTGCATTCCTCGAGTTAAAATTTGATTTTTTTAAAATAAATATCGCGTTCTTCTTAAAAGCATTTCACTATCAAACTAAAATTTTTAGACCAGTAGGTATATTTAATAAATTATGGTATCAATATAAAACGTTTTCTCGAAACGACATTTCCTCAAAACTTCAATTTTTTCTCAAACTTTCTGGTTTGATCTTGTAACTTTCACCCTATTATTTTTCGCTATAGAATTAGGTTCATTTAACTTTTCACGACCCATATTGGGAAATATTTAAATTTTTTGGTATATAAAAATTGTTATCAATTTTTTGGAACATTTTGTTATACTACTATGTGATAAACAAATTCTTAAAACGTCATCTCATGGCAGTTAACAAGACATAAGGTAATTGTTTATTTTGCCCACAAAACGAAAAAACAAAGGTGAAAAAATTATTTAAAATAAAATTAAAGATAAAAAAATGTAAACGGGCTGTAGTATCGATGTTTCATTCTCATTAGAACAGCAGTGTATAACAGCCCAATGCAACATTTAAATTAATAAAACTTTAATCTTCTTTAAAAATGTAGAATTTTTTCTTTCCAAATTTAAACTTTGGCAAAAAATTCTTCCGTAAAACTTATTTTTCTTAAGGAAATATATATCAAAATTTTGATCTCCATTCAAAATTTTGGACTTTTTACAAAATCTGTTTTTACTTTTTTTACTTTTTTTTGCAATTCCAATTTTAGACTACCGCTTTTACTACATTTCCTAAAATGTCGCCTTTTAGCTCAAAATTTTTCCATTTTTTTTAGATTCTGCATGTAGATTCATTTTCTTTAATTGTCCTTTATAATTTCAAGCTTGAAATTTCGAAGAAAAATTATTTAACAAACGGATTTCTTCCCAAAATTAAATTTTTTCTGAACATTTGAAGTTGAAACTTGAAATTCAGTATACCTCGAAGGCAACATTTTATCTTTAAAATTGTAATGTCCATTTTCTTCTCGTAATTTCGACTTTAAGATATCGATGTCTTTATAAGATTTTGCTTAAAATGTCAACATTAAACTTTTTGTTTTTTTCAATTTATTTAACATTTTTTCGGCCCAGTTTGAAAATATTTAAATTTTTTTATGGTTTGTTGACAATTTTCTAAACAATTTTTGAAATGCGACTACGTGATATTTAAATTTATTGAAAACGTCACTTCAAGACAGTTCACAAATTAAGAGGTTAGTTTATTTTACATAGAATAGGAATAATGAAAAATAGGCGACCAAAAATTAGATATGGAAAAAATAAAAAAATTTTGTTTTTTGATAAATTAGGAAAATGTAAAAAAATACATAAAAAAGGTTGTAGCACTGGACATCGATGTTTCGCTCTCATTTGAGCTCGTCAGCAGTGCATAACATGGAAAGGAAACAATGAGGAAGAAATATTTAAAAATAATTTTTTTTTTGAAATATATAAAAAGAGAAAAATAAAGAAATTTTAACATGAATAGACGTTTCATCATCAATTTACTGTGTTAAAAATTTACTGTGTTAAAAATTTAAATATTTGAAGCCCGATCTACAAGAAACAACTACTCCGAGGGCTAATACCCCTTTCGGCACAGAACTACACTTGTGGGTCGAACTTACATGCTCTTGGTGACTACTGTCCCTAACCGCTGAAATCTATTCAGCTTGGTAGTTAGAAGCACTCACCATTTGCGGAGTCCGTTCGTTCCGTTAGAGGAATAGGTTTATTCTTCATAAATTGAAAGAAACATAATATTTCCGGTCAATAAGGGTCTACAATGAAGAATAACATTAAACTTGTTGAAGTCTGAGCTATTTCCCACAAAATTTATTCTTAAAATGTCGATCTCCTATTTAAAAACCTCGGGTTTAAACCCAACTGGTTAATAATTTTCTCAAAATTTTGACTTAAAAATTTGTTTTCTTTTAGTTTTTCTCAAACTGTATTTTTTAGTTTAAAATTGAATATATTTCTGAGTTTTCAAAACTTCAAGATTTAAATTTCAAGAGCATTTCATTTTATAAATTTATTTTTTTTTCCAAAATTTGAGTTTGATTATTTTGTTTCCTTAAGGTTTTATAAGAGAAGTTTCGATTTTCTGTTTATTCTTTTAAAAATGTCGGTTTTTATGTCAATAGTTGGAGTTAAATTTGAAGATCAGTCATAGGTTCATTTTCCTTCAAAAATGAGGACCCTTTTTGATACATCCGATGCTAAGTTTCGCATTTAGGCAGCCTGGAATCTTTTCTTGCTAGAATCCAGGATGTTCCCTTATCGGAGCGCCGGAGATCAGAAAAAGGGTCCCTTTTGCATATCACCACGAAGAATCTTTCAGAAATATATTCGTTTTTGCCTACTAACAATAAGATGTATTTTGACCAGAAGCCATTCTTGGTAATCCTTCTAGTTATTCTAGCTATTCGAAATCCTTCACAGATGATGCGTAAAAGGGAATCATCATAACGTTCCACACTTGAGCTATTTAAGCCAAGAACTATCTGATAGCTCTAAATGGCTCAAAAGCCAAACTTCTATCACACCAACTGAAGACAACTATCGATGTTTTCAAAGTTATATCTTTGGAAGAAAACACCAAACGAAATAAATGCATCTATTTTCTCATTCTATGAAGTTATTTACTTTATTAACGAAAAATTTTAAGAAACATTCAGGTAAAACAACTTGAAACGTCGCTACTGAAATAAAAACAAAATATAAGCAGTCTTGGAGACTGTCTACAGAAGTGAAAACTTAAAACTAGAAAGTATTTAGTGTAGTTTGAACCCACACTAGTAAACAAATCAGAAAATTGAAAATATTTGAAAATGAATTCTGTCAAACTGACCCCCATTTTATATTTGTTGTTGAGACGAATATAGTTACATACACTTTAATATTCTCTAATGCTAACAGTAGAATATACTTTTAACATCAGGGCATGTTGGTAACCCGTGATGGGAGCTTGTGATGGTCACGCGAAACCACGAGTTGACTCCCTATTCAAAATCGCTCAACGCGCTTAAGCAGTTTTCACTTCAAAAGCAATAAAATAAAAACAAATTTATATTGCACTAATAGCAATAGTTTTGAAGTATGGCTTATAAATTAAGTAAATTAAAGTGTCATGCTCTCGTGCCAACAACGCGAAGGTCAAATGTTGCGTTCCCTCCTGGGCCAAACTTTTTTTTATTATGCCATCGAGCAAAATATGCGTCAACAAAAACTCTTTACGTGTGCTGTTGACGCGACAAAGTGACACGCTTTAAAATGACCAAGGTGCAACTAAATGGCGGTGAATTAGCTTTGTCACGATGATTTAGATCAAAGCTTATCTGTTTCAGGAAATAGGATATTTTTCGTTGTGTACGCAAAAGCGTTGAAATTTCTCTGCATTTTGGGATGAAATTACAGGCATGCAAAACGGCAAAACTTTATAAATTTTTATTGCGGAAACAACGTGAAAGTCAACTTCCGTTATGCTTAATAAATTATTGTGTTATACGTATACGTACGTCATTTACATTCGTCCACAATGGGGTGTATTTGAATGCATAGGGGTAATAATTAATACGTTGTTCGTGTTATACATATATATGTCACGTTTTTTCACTGCGTTATATAGCTTCAGGACGTACGCGTTTTATTAATAACTGATTGCCGCTTTGATGATATAATTATTATTTTCAGTTAGTCGTTCTATCGTTCATGTATTAAACCTAGGCAAAATTTACATATTTTACACCGAATCGATAATGTTAGCTTTGATACAATATGACAATATTGTTGTTTATCATAGAGCCTGAAATAAAACACTACAAAGAGTTAAAACGAACGAAAGCCAAAGACAGACAATGATGAAAATCAAACTTCGAAGCCCATGGGATAACAAGTTTAAAACATGCAGCCTGTTAATATAAAGCGACATGCTTATCGGTAACGCTAAAACTGCAAATAAGTGTGCCACCTGGCATTAACCCTTGATATGCCAATCTATCCAAAGTGCTGCTCGGCAGAAATTTTTCAAATGGCTCGTGGCTAATATTATCGGGTATCCCTAAAAAACCGAACATATAAATTAGATCGTAAACCGATCACTCGGAAGTAAATGCAATTTTGAATTCCGATAAGGGTGGATCAATAAATGTATATCCCTTTGTAGGACTTTCTTAAAAGATTCAAATACGAAAGGAAGTGCTATTGCTTTTCCCCCGAAGTCAAAGTTCTTTGTTACGCCTAAATTACGTTTCCCAATTTACCAACTGAAACTACTAGCTAACGTATTCTGAAAAATATATTGGACCGACTTGTATTTATACAAACAGGGTTTTGTTTCAAAGGTGTGGTTAAATCTCCCTCAAATGCTGAAGTTATTCAAGAAAATGTACGCGTTGTCGTACAATAGAAAGCTGATGCACATTTTTCGATTTCACTTGAAAGCTTGAGACACCATTCCTTGGGGAACCGTCTCAAGAGGGCGACTTCTAACTCCGAGTGTTAACCTTTTATGTGGTTTTTTCGTCGCATGTTTCTTCTTTTAGAGCTTGGTCCTCTTGGTTACCTTTTTTTAGCTTGAACAGAAAATATTGTTAAAATTGCCTTCAAATGTGCGGTAGTTCCTTGTCAGCTTGCTCATTGAAAGATAATGCTAACAAAACTTGAACTCATGTACACTGGCAACACTCTCTCAGTTTAATCATTATTTTATCTCCCAGCATATGATCGTGGACTCAGTTCACCTAATTCTATGATCACAATTCAAAGAATATTTACAGGTTTGTTTTATATTTATGTTCGTTATTCTGATATGGTTAAGTTTCTATGTTTTTCCTACATATATTATATAGTTCAGTAAAATGGTAACTTTGATCTTCTTCTTCTTGCGGTACCTATTCGCTCCGAATGTTGGCGACTAGCATAGCTATTCTTACTTTATTGGTAGCTGCGCGAAACAGTCCAGTCGTACTCACGTTAAACCACTTTCTTAAGTTCTGAAGCCATGAGATTTGTCTTCGTCTTGGTCCTGTCTTACCGTACACTTTCCCTTGCAGTATCAGTTGGAGAAGGCCATAAATGCTTGTTCGTTTCTCATAATATGGCCTAGGTATTCCAATTTACGTTTCTTAATTGTAGCGGTAATTTCGCATTCGTTTCCCATTCTGCATAGGGCTTCATTATTCGTGACGTGGTCGATCGACAAGATTGTTAAGATGTGTCTATAGCACCAATTTTGATAAGCAGCCGTTTTATTGAGATACGTTTTAAATAGCCAGTGATGAACAAAGCAGTTTCCGAGGTCGTAGCCCCTTCAGTTGATCCTCATCTTTAAGACTTAGTTACGTCTCTGCAATTGTATGCCTCATAAATTATTTTTGAGACATTTTTGTAAAATTATTTTTCTATAAACCAGCGACTCAGGAATACCTACTTAACAAAACACTAGCTGGCAACGTACGGCCTAAGCCGGTTATGTAACGTAAATGACTTTAAGAAAAGATTTCTGAAAATTCTTTAGCTAGAGATAACATCAATTGAGTGGCAGTTGACGCACAACCTAGACTGGACGGCTTTTTGCAGAAAGAAGCCAAGCCACAAATTCTTAAATATTAGCTTTGCAGCATATGGTTTACAAGAAGTCACTAAATTTGCTGTAAAAAAAACCAGGTCTTATTTTAAAACGTAACACCATATATTAACTGAAGAACAATTTAACTGAATGAGTTGAGCAGATAAGAAACCTGCAGAAGGAACCCAATGGATGTGGTTCCTTTCGGCACAATAAAAAAGTTTATAATATATTACGTTTTCATAGGTGTAGCTAGAATAGAATGAAATATATACTAAGAAATAAGCACATCCCTATCAATCTTAAAAGAAAAGTTTTTGACACCTGTGTATTGCCAGTAGCGACCTATGGCCTAGAAACAATGTCATTGACAAAAAAGACCACGAACCAACTGAGAGTAATGCAAAGATCGATGGAGCGGACGATGCTCAGTATCACTCTGAGGGACAGGAAGAGAAATGAAGATTTCCGACAAAGAACTAAAGTCGTAGATTTATATCTATTTTAGTTCTGCAATCCGTTCTATTATTAGAACGGATTGCAGAACTAAAATAGCGATGAGTGGGACACGTGGCTCGACAAGACCAAAGTAAATGGAATTCTAGAGCAACACATTGGAGACCAAGACAAACCAAGCGCAGCGCGAGAAAACCACAAAGAAGATGGTTTGATGATATCAGGATACAAGCAGGAACCAGGTGGTTATAGTTAGCACAGGACGGATCAGCATGGAAAAACATGGAAAAAAAGAGAAGAGAAGCTGGAATAGGGCAAGACACGCTACTTCCACCAATCAATCGAAAATTTATATTCAGCAAGACAGCTAGCGGAAATGTTTCCAAATGTTTCCATTTTTTTTGAAAATTCATTCTTCCTTGAACTTAAGATATTTTCAGTAAATATTGACTTTATTTCTAAAAATTCGTGTTTTTTTTCACAAATTTGACATCTTTTATAACTTCAAATTTGTTTTTACAATTTGGCTTCTATTATCAAAATCTGACTTTCTCAAAATTTTGAAACTTTATCTCAAAATTCTTCGTAACTTTTTTTTCGAAATTTCACTATTCCTCAAAAATCGACTTTTCTTAATATTCGATATAAATTTCGGTTGATTTATCAAAATTTGCCTTTTTTTCAAAATTTTTCGAATCTTTTAATAAAAAAAGTAAAAACTTTGAAAATATTCTATTTTTTAATAAGGGAAACATTTTCTTTGGAAATTTCATCAGTTTTTTGTTTAATCCAACTTTCTACGAATTGCAACTTATTTCCTAAAATTTTGACAACCATCTTAATACTGGACGCTCGTCTCCGAATTCCGCCTTTTTCTCAAAATTTACCCAATTTTGAAAATTAGACAAAATTTAACCCTTAGAACTTTTGGATTTTTACTAAATTTGTCCTCCGAAATTTGATCTTTTTTTCATAATTCGTCATTTTTTAAGCCTCGGTTTTTTTCTCGAAATTATGCATTTTTTTCGTAATTCGTTTTTGTTTTTCAAATTCCGATTTCTTTTTCCTCGAAATTCGTCTTTTTTGGAAATTAAGATATCTTAAAATCGATCTATTTTCAAAGTTATGGCTTTATCTTAACTATTGCCTTGAAATTTGCTTCTTTTTTCTTAGAATTTCAATTTTTTCAGAATTCATTTGTCTTATAAAAAGTAATCTTAAAATGTAACTAAATTTTCTCAAAGCGAAATATCAATTTTTTTAAAATCTCATATTTTTGTTGAAATTTGTCTTTCTTTGGTATTTCGACTTCGATTTATTTTTTCAATTTTTTTTTAATTTCGACTTTATTCGGAAAATCGACTTTTTGGATTTCTGTACAAAGATTCCATTTTTTTATCGAAATTTTTCCTTTTTCTCGGAATTTTACCCAATTTTAAAATTCATTTTTTACATTTTGACTTTATCTGCAAAATTCGACTTTTTTTTTCTTAAAATCAACTTTCTCTGAAAAATTTTTATTTTTTTTTTCGATCTCGAAGTTTTTCTCTAAATTTCGATTGTTATTATTTGACATTTCGCCTTTCTTTTTAACATTGGTATTTCTTGAAAATGTCGACCTTCTAGAATGTAAATTTTCAGAAATTTCGACCGGATTCTTAAAGATAGGCTTTTTTAAAAATTTCTTTCTTAAATTTTGGATTTTTAACTCAAGTTTTGATTTTTTTATCATCTTTTTATTCATCTTTTTCAAAATTTTAAATTGATAATTAAAATCTCATTGTTTGAAAGAAAATTTCAGAAATCATTTTTTTTTTAATGCCTTCATTTTTAGGGTTCCGTACCTTAAGAGGAAAAAACGAAACCCTTATAATCCCACTCTTGTGTTTGTCACAAAGAGGTTTTTCACGAAAACTTGCAATTACCGTCAGCCACCGATTAGAAAAAGAAAGTATTTTATAATAAATTAGGGGGTTAATTTGATCTCCGAAAAATCAAGTTTTAGTTAATACACAGCGTGAAACAGCCAAATAGAATAGAAAGAAATTTATGAAAAATCTGAAAAAACGTCAATTTTAGATTATAAAATGACATCCTCTGCCGTAAAAACTTTGTTTCAAGCTGCAGCCCTCTTTGAATGACAGTTGCAACCCCTAAATTTTTAAACCAAGAGTAGAAGCTTGTTATACCTCATTTAAACGGTATTTTTGTTCTCTATTCATAAATGTCATGATTGCTATATTTATTTTAAAAATTAACATTAAAAAAAATAATTTCAATTCTCCACAACAAAATATAAATCTAATATTTTCATTTAATAAAATAAAAAACAAACCATACTTAATGTAGGAGATGTTCAAAATGGGCACCTGCAATATCTTGGCAGCATCCTAATCGTGAATAAAAATGTTTCCTGACATTATTCAACATCTCTGGTGTCACCGACGCAATCGCAAGCGTTATTTTTGCTCGTAAGTCAGCTTCGTCCCTGGGTTTGGTTTTATACACAGTACTTTTCACATAACCCCATAAAAAATCCAAAGGCGTTAGTTTACCAAAGTTGGTACAATGTTGTTTTGGAGCAATGCTAAATAATTATCTCCATTCAAATTTTCATCAATGAAAAATGGACCAATGACATAATATTCAATAATCCCAGCCCAAACATTAACTTTTTCAGGTTTGTGTGTATGCAATTCTCTCATCCAGTGGGGATTTTTACTAGCCTAATAGCGACAGTTTTGACTATTTACATGACCGTGAAGAGTAAAAGCGGACTCATCAGAAAACAATATGTTTTCTATTTGAATGACATTATTTTCTTATCTTTGCATCATTTGGTCACAAAAATGAGTTCTTCTATCAAAATCGTCTTCACTAAGCTCTTGATATGGTATCAGTTTATAAGGATGCATTTTATGTTCATTCAGTACACGAATAATCGATGAATGACTAACGTTCAGTGCTGCAACTACTTGTCGACTTGAGGAATGTGGATTTTCTTGAAACTCATTCATTATTTCCAATTTGGTATCATTAGTTAATGCATTGGAGGATTCTTTTTTTAGCTTTCCTACATGTCCATGTTCGTGAAAATGCTTCTGGATTTTACTAATTGTACCTATATAGGCGGTAAATCAGGAAATTTTTGTTAAAATAGACGAGCGACTTCGGCCTGTGACCTTACTCTATCCCCGTAACCGATCGTTTGTAAAATTATTTTTTTATTCATTTCTGTTAAATGACAGATATTAAATGTTTAAAATGTGCAAAAGGATAACTGAAGCAGGATACTGACCAATGTTTAATTCTCTCACAGTTTTAGAAAGTTACTGGGATGTTTTCGACAAAATGTACAATTGACAGGGTTGATAAGTGTTTACGTTTCCTTTTTTACAAAATCAAAAAAGAATATCGAAATTGTTTTTGGTCCCTTTATGATTATCGAGGACGAACCGGACCAGCCGCTATTAGTTATTATTGTAGAAATTGATAAATTATTTTTTTATTGTTTATTTTTTAAATAAATGTAGCAACCATGACATTTTTGAATAGAGAATGAAACCTTTCAAATCTTTCCTACTTCCAATTAAAAAATGTAGGGGTTTAAATGATAACTCGAAAGGGGGGATGAAATTTTTGCGATGCAGGATTTCATCTTATAATCTCAAATTTACCTGTCTCGGGATTTTTCATAAATATGTACAGTAACTTATATATTGAATTTATTCCATTTGGCTGTTCCACACTGTAAAAAGTATCATTTAAAAGAGGATCTAAAGATTCTAAAATATTTTTTTTTTAATTTTCGGTTCAATTGTCTTAAAGATGCAGCTCAAAATGTGTCAGAAATGACCTTCCTCTCCTGTATTTATATTGGTAATTTATAAATTAATGTCAAACTTTAACTATTGAATTCTCAATAATTGTTTTTTGGGGTTTGTTTCATTCTGCAAAAAGTTGTCAACTGTGGGTCCAGAAGCATGAAATTTTGCACAGTAGTTTCTCATATAACGTAGGTGAGCACTGGAAAAAAATCTTTAAGCGTTCCTTCCCTAAAAGTATTTATTACATAGGGGATGAAAAGGAGTTCAGCATTCCGGCATGTTGAAAGTTAGTACTATGGAAATTCGTGCTTAGGCTTTTATTTATGAATAAAAGTCAGTTGTATTAGCGTATTTAGAAATTCTAAGGAAGGAAAATAAGGGACAAAAATTTGTATTTGAAGTGTGTCATTTTTTTAAATTAGAATTGTGGTTTTCGAAAAGTAGGATGATTCTTCAGATTTCTCCATTAACCAAAAGTTCTCAGCATAAAGGTACAAATTGAGATTAGCAAAAAATTGGGGCGCTATAATTTCTTTATTATTGACTTTATATAATGTGGTTGTTAATCAAAGTTGTGGAAAAATTAATTTTCCACAAAGTAACTAGTTGCATAATATTTATCAAACTTTCCGGCTACGTTTATCTTTTTAAAATAGCGGCCAACTGGAGCACTGACCCCGAAAATTGAATTTTATGGCCAAAACTGACCCCTCGGACCCTTTTATAGTCAACACTGACCCCCCGACTGAGCTTTATGCTATTTGGTTCAACAGAGGCGCCCTCTTATGGTCGATAGAAGAGAAATCTATGAAGGGAAAGAACGTTTTCTGATGTTTTCGGGCTTGTTTTTCACACAGAAAAAGTTTTTGCAATCGCTAAAATCGTACCTCTCTGCTGTCGAAGAGAATTTATCTTTTTTCTTTTTTCAAATTATATTTAAAATCTACGATCTTTAAAAGCACAAAATATTTGTTATAAGTGTAGACATTGAAGTGCTTGCAATTTCAAAGAAAGGGTATTTTATAAACTCATATGGTTATACATAACTAGAGAGCGGATTTTATGCAACTTGCATATGCTTGCATATTTTGCATATTTCTGTGATGCTGGCATATTTCTAACAACTATGCATATTTTTATCGCATTCGATAAGAATTGTGTTTTTTTCTAACATTTAATGGTTTCATAATGAATTATACGTAAAAAGGTAGCTACTTTAAGTGAGTTATAATTAAAAAACTACTTACCCTTCCTTTCAAAATAGCGATGAAATGCGTGGGCTGTCCGATGGAAAAATAAAACAATAAATTATGTTTACTTAAAAATTAAAAATAATTAACAGTCTTTGAGAAATAAATTAACATAACCTAATTATGTATGGTACTTTAGCTTTTTAAATTTGCTAATTTTTTATATTATTATTTTTGAATATACTTTTATTTTCGTAATTTTAATTTTAGATTCCATTATTTTTACAAAGGTAGGCTCCCAATATCATTTGGCTGAGGGGCCCACAACGGTTTTATTCCGGCTCTGATCATACCCCTCCTACCTTCAAGACTTTCGATTCAATGGGATTTTAATTAAAATGAAGCATTCAAAATATAACAATTTTTATTTAAAATATGTCATCAAAATCATTATTACTCTAATTATTGTCTAATATGGTAATTATCAACTTTCTTAAATTTCGTCTTCTTTTAGTTTTCTCTCCAGTTTCTCTTCCCAGTGTTGAAGAAATTCAATTACAGGCGTATGTCCAAAATAGACTGCTTCCTCCAACGGTGTTCTACCCCATCGATCGCGAACCTCAAATGGAACATTGCAATGCTTCAATAAAAATTGGACACATTTTATATGACCTTCGGAGGCTGCTAAATGTAAAGCTGTTCTACCATCATAATCCGCCAACGTCATATCCATCCCTGACAACTTATGCCTAAACGTAATAAATACTAATAACATGTCATGCACAAATATACCAATAGTACCTTCTCAAACCAGCCAAATCTCCAGAAGCAGCTGAAAACAACAAATTGACTACCTTAAGGCCTCGAGTTTCAAAAGTGTGCTTCCTGGGATCACTCTTATTAGAAGCATGCCGCAAATTATCATATCTATGGAAATTAAATTTCTTCACCAGCTCCTGTTAAAATAAAATTAGCCTTTACTTCAAAAATACAGGAATTAACCAACCTCGCAAAATTGCACTCCCCGGCAACTGTTACCCAGGACGTCCAATGGTGGAGACCAAAGGCAAATCCCCATAACGTTTGGAATTACAACAAGGAGAGCTCCACTCACTCCGGACTTTGCAGGTAAACCCACCTTAGAATATAAAACTTTGAAGGTTTGAAGATGCATGGAGGTGAGGATTTTTTGATAGATAATTATAGAAATTTACCTTGAAGGCGAACTGCCCGGAATAGTCGTACATTCCGCAGCTGTGCATTAAAGAGAGCACGTCTCTGACACTCTCCGGTTTTAGGACTTTTTCTTCATTCAGGGGACATATTCCACCGTTGGCAAACGTTGAGGCCATAACGGATAACGTCTCACAATTTGCCTCTATTGAACAACACTGGAATAGAAAAGTACTTGTAGTACGTCGGAATTTTAATTTAAATTTCGCGCCAGAGAGTTGAGCGACTATCATAGAGAACTAACAGAAAGTAGAGCGACAACGTCCATTAAGAAGAACTGCTATATACGTACAACAGAAATTTCTGCTAACTAAAACTCACTTTGTCATCAAAATCAAAGAATTAAAATTATTCTTCACTTAATCGTGTTTTCACATTTAAAAGAAACAAAAATTTGCACCCTGTCACATATTAAAATTCTTAGACACTTTTTTGAGCTAAACACCATATATGTATTGGGTGTACAAAAAGTTTTCTCATTTAGTGTGTTGCTGTCAATTTTTGGTATGTTCACGTATGTTCCTTACTTGATTCGTACTCGCCAACCTTGACATAAAAATTCTGCAGTTCTATCAGAATAAAAGAGGACCATTTACGGATCCGGATACGGATATATTCCGAGTATTATATCGATTTCGGTTACGGATATGGATATGAAATTATTTCGAATATCCGATTTTTTTTTGACCAAAAAATACAAAATTTAAGTTACATATACTTAATAAAACTAAACACTGACTGACAGATAACCCATAGCCTACGCTGATCGATTTAGAAGCATGAAATTTCGCACGTGAATTCCTTATATAACGTAAGTGAGCACTAAGAAAGGATTTTTGAAAATTCGTGCCGCAAGGGTGTTAAATAGGGGATAAAAATTTGTATGAAAGTTCCTCATTTTTTGAAGCTGAAAATATGAAATTGGTCTTTCGATTCAAGTTTATAAATAACAGTTAGTTGTAGCAGCATTTTTAGCGATTCATCCCCTTCATCATTTAGATGATATAACGAATTTCAAAATATGTGATACAGATATTGATTTACAGAAAAAAATTAATCATAACTTGTGGATATTTTGAAAAGAAAAGATGATTCATTACTAAGTACATAAAGTTTTGTGAATCTATGAGGACAATAGGTAATGCTGTCAGAAATTTTTTAATACCATTGAATCAATTTTTTTTTAGATAATTTAATATTAGTCTAAAGAAGATAAACATTGAGGTTTAAATACAAATCTTGTCCTCTGAAACCAAGAAAGATTAAAAAACACAACAAAGGTTGCTCTAACGCGTTATCTCTCTGAAGATCATAGCTTGGCTATCGAAACCCGTTAGAGAAAACTTTGTTGTGTTTTTTAATCTTTCTTGGTTTCAGAGGACAAGATTTGTATTTCAATTTGTAAAATTTCTAATTTAATTTAAAATCATCATTTCAAAAATAAAAATAAAACCTTTCGAAGAGGACAAAATTCTGAGAATAAAGGACAAGATTTGTATTTCAATTTTGAAAATAACTAAGACCAATCCGTTCCACCAAAAAAAAACACTTAAGTATTTCCCCAAATACCAATATAAAATTTTAAAAAATAGTTCGAGAAATTGTCGAAATTAAAAAAATCAAAAATTTTAAGTCAAAATTTTCAAGAAAGTGGGTATATTTTAGAAAATTCTAAAATTTGAAAAAATCAACATTTAAAAAAATCAAGTTTTCAAAGAAAAGTCGAAATTAGTTAAAATTTTGAAAAATGTTTATATTTTGAAATATAGAAACTAATAAAATTTTTAAGATTTTGATATTTTAAAGAAAGTTTTTTTTCAAAATAAATGGAAATATAAAAATAAGACAAGGTTTTCAAAGAATTCCAAATTTTCAAAACAAGTCGAAATTTTCAAAAAGTAGACAAAATTTTGAAAAACCCCAAAAATATTAGAAAAGGTTCAAATTTTGATGAAATTTTGGAGTTTTGAAAAAAAGGTATGAATTTTGAAAAAAGTCGAAATTTTCATGAAAAGTTCAAAATAAAAAAAAAGTTTAGATTTTCAAAAAATTCGTGAACTGGAAAAAATGAGAAATTATCAAAAACATTGGAAATTTTTAAAAAGTTAGATTTGAAAAATAATTTAAAATTTTAAAAACATTCAACATTTTGAAAAAGATCGAGATTTTAAAGCGTTTTCAGTCAAATTATCAAATTTTAAGCAAAATCAGAAATCCGAAAAAAAATTCAAAACTATCAGAAAAGTCAAAATCTTCAAAAAAAGTCGAAATTTTAAAAATTAAATTTTCGATAACTATAGTTTTTTAATCACAAAAGTTCAACAAAAAAAATGAAACGGAAAAAATTTCTTACTTTTTGTAAAGTTAACATTTCAAAAAAAAGAAGAAATTTAAAAAAATAATCTAGAACTTCAAAATAATCAAAATTTTGAAATAAGTCGAGATTTTCAGCCACATTTTAAGTAAAATCGGAAATCCGAAAAAAAATTCAAAATTATCAGAAAAGCCAAGTTTCACAAAAAGTTGGAATTTTGAAAAATTAAAAGTTTTAGATAAATAAAATTTTTTAATCGAAAGTTTTCAAAAAAATTAAAATTTTGAAGAACATTTCGTAATTTTTGAAAAGTTAGGATTTCCAAAAAAATTGAAATAATAAATTCCACAGAAAAGTTGAGATTTTCCAAAAAAAATTAGACAAAAAAAAGAATCACGAAATTATGGTTAAAAAATATCAAAAATTCCAGATTTCAAAAAAATGTCGCACTTTAAAATAAAATTTTTATTTTCAAATAAAGTCGGAATTTTGAAATAGTAGTAGTAGAATTTAGAAAAAGTAGTCAAAACCTTAAAAATCAAAATTTTGAAGAATTATCTTTCAAAAAAATTAAATGTTGAAAAAAGACTAAATTTTGACAAAATAAAAATTCAAAAAAGTTTAAATTTTTAAGAAAGTCCAGCTTTCAAAATACTTTATTTTCAAAAAAGTGAGAATTTTTAAAAAGCATAAATTTTCAAAAAAAGTTTTCATTTTCATAAAAGTCGAGATTTAATGAAAAGGCAAAATTTTAGAAAAATCTAAAAAAAAGTCGACATTAAAAAAATCGAAATTTTCAAAAGTCCCGTTTTTCTAAAGGTGCAATTACAGATTAAAAATTCAGAAACAATTGGAACAAGTCGAACTTTTCAAAAATAGTAAAAAATTTGAAAAGTTGAAATTCTTAAAAAGTGCCGACATTTTAAAATTTTGACAGGAAATCGAAATTTGGCAAAAGAAAACATTATAAAAAAATGCTATTGTCAAGTTTTCAAAGAAATCTGAAATTCTCAAAAGATAAAATTTTGAATTTTGGAAAATTTCAATTTTGAAATGTTAACATTCTCAAAATTCACATATTTTAAATTGACTTCTACTAAACATTTATTTTCTACAAATTTAAAGTTGTTTCGCTAAATTCGGTTCTTTACGAAATTTTGACTTAAAATTGGACATTTTATTGTTTCTGCAAGCTGCGATTTTTTCGACAAAATTCATCACGTTCCAAAATGTTTGACTTAATCTAAGAATTTGATTTTTTTTTTAATTTGACTTTTATTTGAAGTTCAGCATTTTTCTCGAAAATGGAAGTTGTATCAACGTTGTCTTTTCTTTCAAAATTATTTTACCAATTCTATCAAAATTCGAATTTATCTGAACATTTGGAGTTTTGTTTAATTCGTCTTGTTCTCGAAATTTCAAATTTATTCTCAAAATTTAACTTTCTATGGAAAAATGCAATTTTTTTTGGAGTTTCGTTTAATTCGTCTTGTTCTCGAAATTTCAAATTTATTGTCAAAATTTAACTTTCTATGGAAAAATGCAATTTTTTTATTAAATTAAAAAAAAATCAAAATTTAAGGAAAGTCTACAGTTTGATCAAAAAGTCAAAATTTTGAAATTAAGTCGAAATCTTGAGAAAAATTCATATCTTCACAAAAAAGCCAAAATTGGAATAAATTTTAAAAAAATATTGACATTAAAAAAATCGACTCTTTACAAAAAGGCGACCGTGACAATAGTGAGTGAGGTTAGGTAACATACTAGCTAGTTTGTCTCATAATTTTAGTCGACCAAAAAAGTGTCATCGACTGAAATTAGCAAAATTATTTCAAACAACATCTGAAATTATCTGAAACATTTATATCGGTATCGGTTACGGATTCAGATATTTTTTTATTACGGATATTCGACAGTTTCGGTTACGGAGCTCCACAATATACTTATCCAGGACTTCGTCCTCGGAATTACACGAATAATTATTTGCCTTTAGTACATTATCAAGTACCAATGATAAAGTGAAATGATGTTATGTGAAGCTGTCAGACCATTACCTATGCTCTTCGGTTATAATATTATTTGGGAAATATCAGAAACAGTTGTGCGGGGCAAAATGTAGCCTACTAATTATCTCTGATCGCAAACAATATCTATGCCAAGTTTCACTGAAAACGGTTCAGTAATTGAACTATGAAAAGCCAGCAAATAGACAAACACACATACTTTCGTTTTCATCTGTTAATTAGGATATAAGATGCTTCAGTTCATAGTGCATTAGTTGCCTGCTCACTCCTTTACGTTTTCTTAAAGAAAACAACTGCCTAAGTTCTTGAAACATTAAAGTCAACCAGATTTTTCTTCCCCATTCCAGAACGATCTTATGTCTACTGTTTTCTTAACATATCTGAGACTGTGACCGATAATGGTTTGTATTCCAAAATAAAAGCAAAGTTTCGAAATAAAGTCAAAATTTTGAATAATAAAGATGGTTACTTAGGAATGTCATTAGGGGGTATTGAGGAAACGTTTCACAATTAAAACAAATTAAATACAAAAATACAAAAAACTAAAATTAAAAAATGTTTTGGCAAAAGAGACACGAAGCCTGTAGGAATGTCTCTAAATTCAAAAAGCAACATTAACATATTTTCGCCTACCTGAAAATAAAAGTCCATGCACTCTTTAAAATTGCCCTTTTCTGGAAAACACTTGTGCTCTCGCATATAGAATCCCAAAGCGTAATTCCTGTCGGCTGCTTCTCTTTCGGACAAAAACACGGCGTTATTAAATCCTAAATCAGCACCACCGGCCAGTCTCTGAAATCAACGATGACAGTAATCAATTTCCATTTGCCTTTGGCGAAATTACCTGAAAATAGTTAAGCGTAAAATCAAATTTTTCAGCCAACGTCATATCCGGATCAGCGACTGTTTTTAATAATGCGCAAATTATTATAGCTCCGGCGTTAATCATGGGGTTATGGGGTTTCTCTGGAATGCCAGGTGGTTACTCTTAGCGTAATTCAATGCAAGGTAGCTCACTATTATGATCGAGGATCAATTCGTTGAAATTTCGGCCACTCGGTTCCTGCCCGACATACTGGTGTACTAGATCTGCTCCTAGTAAGTCCAGGGCTATCCCGTAGCTGAGCGGTTTGCTGCAAGATTGTATGGTGAAGGGAATCGTGACGTCTCCTATAGAAAATCGTTGCCCATCAATTGTACAAATACTTACTCCCCAGTAGTTGGGACTGGCGCGCTTCAATTGTGGAATGTAACTAGCCACCTGAAACATCACCACGGATTTGGTTGGAAATCGGGCTTGTAAATGGGCCTAATTTTACAGTTACAAATGAATTAATAAAAGAAAATTTGAACGCCGATAATTTTATTTTTTGAACCCTAACATATTAATAGTTAAAGGACGTCCATAAAATACATGATAACTCTTTGTTTTTGAAAATTTGAAATAACTTTTTCTCGTAATTTCATATTAAAATTCAATTTTTTGGAATAGTTTCAAATTTTCCCTTGTTGGAACTGTTTTCTCAAAATTCCATATTTACATTTTAAACTTGAAAATTTGAGAATAATCTTTTATTATTCATTTTAAGTTTTTTTCCTAAATTTCGACTTTTTTTCTGAAACGTATTAGTTTAAATTTAAAGAATATATTTACTTTCTAAAATTCCAACTTTGAATACGACATCAAGTAACATTTCGAAATTGTTTTACAAATGACAAGTTTTTTCTCAAAAAAAAGTCTGAATTTAGACATACAAAATTTTAGTTTTTGCTGAAACTAGCCGAAACCGAAACTTCGGTGGATCTCTAATTTAAGTCTTCAGTTTAAAAATATACACAAAATTTTGAATGAAGAGTTAGTTTTTTTTTACTAACATCGAAGATCCATCTTTTATCCTTAACACTGATTATGTAATATTTTACATAGGTCAACAAGTCAACGTGGATGTTAAAACATCGATGTTTTGCTAACGTAGACCAGGAGTCGGCAAAATTTTAAAGCGAGAGCGCCAGCCGCAATAAAAAATTTGATTTCGTGCATTTCAAAGAGCCAGACATTTTTATTTCTTCTTCTACATTTTATTTCAGAATTAAATCAGATAAATCAGATGGGACAGTCTCTGACTCATGTAGGCAAATGAAAATATATTCGGCCCAAGGGGCCTTTTACTTCTCAAAATTTTGACCTTTACCTCAAAATTTGCCTTTTTTTCGCAATTTCGACTTTTTAACTCTTCTCTATATTAGTCGTCTTTTTAATATCTATTTTGTTCCTAAAATTAGATTCACCCCAAATCTTTCTTCTCAAAACTCGACAATTTGTGAAAATGTTTACTTTTTTCTAATTCGACTTACTGGAAGATTCGACTTATTTCCCAAAAAATTTATCTTTTGTCGATTTTTTAATAAAAAAAAAGTTAACATTTAAAGTAATAGAAGATGTTAAGTAAAATAGTTTTTAAAGATTACGAGCTTTCAAATTTTCTTTTTTTTCAAAGTTTAGATCTATTCTCAAATTTCACTGTTCTCCAAAATTACATTTTTTCGACTTTTGTTCTAAATTGCGGCTTCTTCTAGAACGTTCTGCATTATTTTTAAAATTTGTCCTTTTACCAAATTGAGCATTTTCCCCAAAATTGATTTTTACTAAACATTTAAAGTTTCTATTTATTTTCTACAAATTAGGACTTGTTATGCAAAATTCGGTTTTTTTTTAAATTTCCACTTTTAAAATTCGACATTTTATTTAGTCTGCAAGCTGCGATTTTTTCGACAAAATTTATCTACATATTTTCAAAATGTTTGACTTAATCTCAAAATTTGACGTTCTCTGAGAAATTTTGACCTTCAACACTTCAACACTTTTCTCGAAATTTCGGTATTTTTTTTAAAATTCGTCTGTTTTTCAACATTTTGCCCAAATATTGACTTCTACTAAACATTTAAACTTTTATTTATTTTCTGCAAATTTGGACTTGTTTCGCTAAATTCGGTTTTTTCAACACTTTTACTTAAAATTCGACATTTTATTGTTTCTGCAAGCTACGATTTTTTCGACGAAATTCGTCAATTTTCAAAATGTTTGACTTAATCTCGTAATTTGATATTTTTTCTTAAAATTTGACCTTTCTTTAAAGTTCAACATTTTTCTCGAAACTGGAAGTTGTATCAACATTCTCTTTTCTTTCGAAATTATTTTACTTTACATTTGGAATTTTTATTTCTTCTTCTACATTTTATTTCAAAATTAAATCACATAAATCAGATAAAATATGGGACAGTCTCTGACTCATGTAGTCAAATGAAAATATATTCAGCCCAAAAGGCTTTTTATTTCTCAAAATTTCGACCTTTACTTCAAAGTTTGCCTTTTTTTCACAATTTCGATTTTTTAACTCTTCTCTATATTAGTCTCCTTTTTTAATATCTATTTTGTTCCTCAAATTAGACACCCAAAATCTTCCTTCCTCCTCAAAACTCCACAATTTGTGAAATATTTTACTTTTTTCTAATTCGACTTACTAGAAGATTCGACTTATTTCTCAAAAATTCATCTTTTGTCTATTTTTAATAAAAAAAACTAAAAATTTAAAGTAATAGAAGATGTTAAGTAAAATAGTGTTTGAAGAATACGAGCTTTCAAAGTTTCTTTTTTTTTTTCGAAATTTAGATTTATTCTCAAATTTCACTTTTTCCAAAATTACATTTTTCTAAATTGTTCTAAATTGCGGCTTTTTTTTAGGATTTTCTACATTCTTTTTAAAATTTGTCCTTTTACCAAATTTAGCATTTTCCCCAAAATTGATTTTTACTAAACATTTAAACTTTCTGATTTTTTTTACAAATTTTGACTTGTTCGCAAAATTCGGTTTTTTTTCTCGAAATTTTGACTTTTAAAATTCAACATTTTATTGAGTCTACAAACTGCGATGTTTTCGACTAAAATCTATTTATTTTGAAAATGTTTGACTTAATCTCAAAATTTGACGTTCTCTGGGAAGTTTTGACCTTCAACGCTTTTCTCGAAATGTCTATCTTTTTTTAAAAATTCGTCTGTTTTTCAACTTTTTACCCAAATATTAACTTTTAAAACATTTAAACTTTCATTTATTTTCTGCAAATTTAGACTTGTTTCACTAAATTAGGTTTTTTTCGAAATTTTAACTTAAAATTCGACATTTTATTGTTTCTGCAAGCTGCGATTTTTTCGACGAAATTCGTCAATTTTCAAAATGTTTGACTTAATCTCAAAATTTGATTTTTTTTCTTAAAATTTCACCTTTATTTGAAGTTCAACATTTTTCTCGAAAATGGACAAAGATCCGGGATTACCCAATTCAAGTCGAATTAATAATCTTATTGAAGTTCCCACTATACCAGCTCGTTGCATCAACGTTGTCTTTTTTTCAAAATTATTTAACCAATTCTATCAAAATTCGAATGTATCTGAACATTTGGAGTTTTATTTAATTCGCCTTGTTCGCGAAATTTCAAATTTATTCTCAAAATTTAACTTTCTATGGAAAAATGCAATTTTTTTATTTTTCCTTCCCTGAAAAACTTCGACTTCTCGAAAAAGTTGGACAATTTTTTTAAGCTTTCAATTTGTTACAATTTCTCTTTTCGAAATTTTACAATTTTTAACAAAATTTAAATTTGTCTTCGCTTTTCAGATTTTTAAATTTGTTCTGCGAATTTCAATCTGTTGTCAAAACTCGAAGACTATTTCTAAAAGTTTGCTTTTTTTTGGGAACTTTTGACGAATTCTTTTTCTTCTAAATATTTTTTTTTCAAAATTAAGCTTTTTCTGGAAATGTTAACTTTTATTTCGAACGAAATTCATCTATTTTCAAATCTCAAAATTTGATTTTTTTTGCTTTAAATTTAACTTTCACTGGGAAATTTTGGCCATTTTTTAAAATGCAGTACTTTTCTCGAAACTGGAGGTTTTATCGACATTCTCTTTTCTTTCGAAATTATGTTACCAATTTTCTTAAAATTCGAATCTATCAGAACAATCGGATTTTTTTTAAATTGTCTTTTCGAAATTTCAAATTTCTTCTGAAAATTTAAGTTTCTCTGGAAAATTGCAAATTTTTTGTCGAAATTTCGGGCTTTCTTAAAATGTTGACTTTTTCCTTGAAATTTTTCCTAAAATTTGACTTTTTTCTTCTTCTCCGAAAAACTTCGACTTTTTTAAATTTCGACAATTTGTTTTAAGCTTACAGTTTATTTTTACAATTTCTATTTTCGGTATTTTACAATTTTTTAAAAATTTAAATTTGTCTAAAAATTTCTGGTTTTCAGTGGGTTTCAATCACTTGTCGAAATTTGACATTTTTTTTCCTAAGATTTTACCTTTTTTGAGAACTTTTGATAAATTCATTTTTTTCGAAATTTCTTCCTTTTTCTCAATTTGTTCGAAATCTCTTCTTTTTTCTCAATTTTTTCGAAGTTTCTTTCTTTTTCTTAATTTTTTCGAAATCTCTTGCTTTTTCTCAAAATTCGGCTTTTTCTGGAAATTTCCGCTTTTATTTTGGACTTTGATATTTGCTGTTTCTATAAATTTAGATATTTTGCTCACAAAAGCAATTCAACTTTTTTCACGAAATTTCAAGTCTATAGAAAATTTACAAATAAAAAAGTAAAAATCTCGAGAAAGATATTTCTTAGAAATTTTGACTCCCCAAATTGCTCTTTTTCTAAAAATTTCAAATTTCATGTGTTTGTCCAAAATGTTAATACAAATCAATCAAAAATTTCGGAAAAATACTTCTTGAAATTATAACATTTTTGTCAAAATTTAAGCAAAACGTAAAAATTCTTAGAAAAGTATTTTTGGAAATTTCGACATCTGCAAGTCGCTTGTTTAATGAGTACTCATTTTCTGAGTGTTTTTCCATTCAAGCTTTTTAGGGGAATTTAAAGAGCCGTAATTGTCTTTTAAAAGAGCCGCATGCGGCTCGCGAGCCGCGGTTTGCCGACCCCTGACATAGATAGCTCATCCCTATTACAAGCGTGACTAACTTACGACTCCGTTTGTGTTTTCTTTGCATTTCCAGTACATATCTTCAACACATTTAGTAAAATCTTGAAACTCTGGAATAATAAACTGATGTCTAAAAGCTCTTGATATCAAAGCGATATTAGGCGAGACGATTCTAAAGGTTTAACAAAATTTAGTACCAGCGAAAAACTAATCAGATTTGGGACTCACTCTTTAAATGTGTTTAAATCTAGCTTTTGAATGTCAACTTGGTGCTGCTCGCGCTGGATTTGTTTTAAGCTTTCAATCATTTCCTTCAATCGTGGATCCCCCTTCCTAAGACCTGTACTCCTTAAGTCCTGTTTGGTGCATAAAAGTCGCTTTATTGTAATTAGACAAATTGGTGACTTACGGATAAAAATTTCCCCATTGATAATTTTCCGCTTTCTTCATCTTTGAACATTTCAAATAAAGCTTCCTCATCGTTATATTCATCCAAGCCACGACTATAATTAACGTTTTGTTAAAACCTGGCCAAAACAGCTATCACAATACTCACAAGTGATGCATGTAATTCGGGTCGTGGATAAACGAAAATCTCCTAGGGATAAAATGATTAAATTCGGAGGTGGGTTAGTGCGAAATAAGGCACGCGACAATATCAAAAAAAGGTTCACGTTACCTTTCATTTTTAATTTGATTAAAAGCTTGCCGGACGTGCCATGTGATATTCGTTAAGTAACGAACGGACGAAACGTTCATGTTGTAAACCGGCATTGATTGGAGTCATCTCTCCTGCGTGCCAAGTTCCGAAATAGTGTTGGGATACATCGCGCCTGTGTTTTGGCGACGCCACACAAAAATAACCCAATAGGACCCGAGTCACGAATTCAAATCAATTCCGTTTTGAACACCAATAATTATAGAACTGTTTTAGAAAAAAAAATCACAACTCGTTATATCATATCGTATAAGGTTCTGTGCAGTTTGGAAATCAACTTTTCGGCATTTTCCTCAGAATGTGTTTCTGCTACGAGGTTACGACTTTGTATCGTCACTATTACCTCTTTAATACAAGTACTTATTCTTGAACTAGAAATAATCCACAAATTTACCAGAAATCTGTTCAATTGTTAGCCGAGGGATTCAGTTTAGTTATAATTGTTCCTCAATTTTAGCCATCTTGGTGACATTATATATAATTTATAATGAACACCACAATTGGCGAAGATTTAGGGCCAACGGATTGTGGTTATGGGGAGAATTAACGTCCCCTAAACTCTCTCTAAAGAAAATTTCACTCAATCTCAAAATTTCGATTCTAATCTCAAAATGTTTGTCCTTTTCTAAATATGTCTGCTTCTGTTCACATAATTGCGACTTTAAACTCGAAATATCGGCCCCTTGGCGGCCTATCCTAACCTTGATCGTATAGTCGACATACATTTGAGACAACTTTAATTTTATTTTAGAAATTTGAAGTCCAAATTTAAAGATTTCAAAAGAGTGCTGCACTGTAGAAAAGTAAAAATTTGGAAATTAAAATCTAAATTCCGAACACAAGAAATTCAAGCGAAAACCCAAAAGATCGATCAAAAAGTTATATTTCGACTAAAACGTATTAAGTAAAAGGAAACATTTTTGAAATTTCGAGTGTGAAGTTAATTTAGCTAAAATCTAAGGTTTTAAATTCAAACTAGAAATAGTGGAAAAAGTGGGAGAGTTTTGAGAAAATTTTGAACTTCTAAAATATTTCGATTACAAATTTCTAGAAAAAAAGTCGAATTTTCAAAGCTTATAAAATCAAAATTTTGAACAGAATAGCCAACACTTCGAGAGAAGAGTCGACATTTCAATTTCTTAGTCGAAATGTTAGGAAAAAAATTTAGGTTTAACAGAAACTTTTTAGTAAAAAATCGAAATTGGAAACAAACGAAAATTTGAAAAATAACAATTTTGAATAAAGTATAAATTTCAAAAACAAAACTGAAATTTAGTAAATAATTCGAAATTTTAAGATAAAAGTCAAAATTTTTTGAAAAACTTTTGGTGCAGCGCAAAATTCTACCTAAAACCAAAAATTTTAGAAGTAAACTCCGATTTTTAGGAAAAACATGAAAATTTAAATTTCGAGAACCCAAAATTTAAAAATATTGATGTTTTAATTCTAAATTTCTTCGAATTTAAAGTCGAAATATTAAACAGTTTGACCATTGACGAAGCCGTGCAAAAGACGGTCGGGGAGGGGTATCAGGTATATTAAGCTCACCTGATACCTGTCTCTCAAGATTCTAAATTAAGAATTGAAATTTTAGAAAACAACTTACAATGTTGGTGTCAACTACATTTGTTTTTAATTTAATTCACTCGCAAAGGGTAACCCCATTATATCACAGAGTAGGATGCGGAAACAAGGATAGATGGCGATGAACCGCCTTCTTAAACAAGAATAGGTTGTAATTTTTGGGGAAAATTGCCCTCGGCAACAAGTTCCATACTTCGAAATTCTATAGAAAAAACAGACAGAAGTCCTCACTATGTCAAGCTGGACCGCACAGGAATTTAGTGTCTCTGATTGTCTTGTATGCCTCAAAAATCTATCCCTTGGGGGGGATCAATCCTATTAGTTCCTGTGAGCATCTCCCATGAAAGTAGTGAATTGAATCCAAAAGAGCTAAAGTGTGCCTTTGGGATTGAACTCCAAACAAGAGAATAGTATTCTAGTGTTGGCCTAACTTTAGTTTTGTATAGTGTGAGTAGATGATGAGATGTTAAGTTCTTTTTAGCTCTAAACAGGAAGCCTAGCTTCTAAGAGGCGGACTTGGTAATGGCGCGCACGTGATCGTCCAAAGAGAAGTTGGTGCTAGCATTCACTCGTAGATAGACAGATTAAATTCCGGGAGGATTTTACCATCCATGAGTATGTTTGTTGCATTTTCCCTTGATGTTTTTTTAGAGAAAACCGCGGCCTGGGTTTTTAAGGTGTTGAAGTCTCCGACTGTCTTGTATCTCTCAAGAATCTTGCCCTTGGGGGGATCCATCCTATTAGTTCATGCGAGGATCTTTCATGATAGTACTTGTAGAAAAGAGACATAATTTTCGACATAAAAGTCAATATTTTGCAAGCAATTTGCTAATTTGGAATTTAGCTTCAAATTTAGTCTCTAATTTCTAATCTAATTTGAATCTTTGTACAACAACGTCTGTACTGTAATCCGTGTGAAACCGGTGGTAAAATAGTAGGGATATGACGCAACCATGATACTATTACTAAAGTCATAGTGTCATGGGGCACAACTATTGCATGTCAGCTGGAGAATCTGCCGGTTGTCAGGTTACTGATGGTCTGAAGAATATAAATTATTTTAAAAAAGAAGACACTGACTGATGATATCAAAATAGAGTTTAAGAATCCTTTTATAGACCACAGTTACTGATTAAAGAAGTAGAATATACCAGTTCGTGTGGTTTTAAAGTTAAGAAATAGTAACACAAAAAATGGGTTTAACTCAGCTTTCTTCTGAAAAATAATCACCCTCAGCAAGTATTACTCTTTGCTTTTGGGAAGTGAAGAAGTGTATCACCTCGTTTTCCAAAACATCTTTATTTTCAAATTGCCGATTCTGCATGTGGTTGTCCAAGGCCAAAAACAGGTGGTAGTCACTTGGAGCAAGGTCTGGTCATAGTACGGAGGGTGAGGTAGAATTTCCCATTGTAGTCGCGCTGTAGTTTCCTGCGTGATTCTTGCTGCGTGTGGTCTTGCGTTGTCCCGATGGAAGACAGCACCTTTTCTGTTCGCCAAAGCAGGCTGATTTGACTTAGAGCGACCGCAACTCTGTTAAGCTGTGTTGAGTAGATTTCAGCAGTAATGATTTGTCCACTTGGCAGAAGCTCATAGTGAACTATTCCTGCTGTAGTCCACCATACACATAACAGAATCTTTTGTTGGTGAATGTTTGGTTTAGCAGTCAACGGCAACGGATCTTTACTTGATAGCCAATGATATGAGCGCTTATTGTTGCAGTACATAATCCATTTTTCATCACACATTAACATCCGGTCAAAAAACGACATTAAGTTGTGGCAGGAAAGCAATGATGAACAGATTGTTAAGCGCTGTAACTTGTTCATTTCACTCAATTCATATGGTACCCATTTGCTTCACTTCCATCGTTTCCCAAGCAATTGCAAATGTATGCGAATAGTTTCATCACACACATTGAATTTTAAGGCAAGAGCTTGACATGTCTAACTTGAATCCTGCTCGATCGCCAGCTTGATATTGTCGTTGTTGATCGTTGATGGTCTTCTGGAGCGAGGCTTATCTTCCAGATATTCATCTCCAGAGGCAAATTTCTTAAACCACTTCTGACCCGTCCGTTCAGCTACAGTACCTTCCCCAAAAGCAGCGCATATCTTACGACACGCTTCTGCAGCCTTGGTACAAAGTTTGAATTCATAAAGTAAACAAGCACGAATTATTGCATTTGACACGGCCATACTCTAGTAAAGATTTTGCACTTTAATTCAAAGTAATCTAACTTATCAAATACACTGAATCATCCTCCTTGACATAAGTTTTAACCTATATTCAAAATTTCCCCACCACTACATACTGTTTACTGAATATAATTCATAAAAGTAGGCAATAAAGAAAAACCACACGAACTTTATTGGTTGCCTGGTAATTCGAAAATTAATAAAACCGTATCAAGAAAATTCAACAGAATCTGTTACTTAGTGATGCCATCTATCTGGGTTTGACCCGGAGTCTCCAAGTTTAGTGAGGTATCTCCGGGCCCCGGTTGTAACCTATTTTTTCTCTGGGTTGATCCGACTTGAAGGTGACGAGCTTTTTGTAGTCATGAATTTACATTGCAGCGGTGAAAACTTTTATATAAATGAAATATTAAGAATTTTTTTTTGATCAACAATTTTTCCTAAACAATGAATATTTACAATCCGTTTTTATGTGCTAATTTGCTAATCCCCGGGTAATCTACCCAAGACAGGTGGCAACCATAGTTGTCACAGTTTAGCAAACTTATTATTATGATGTAATATACCAATGTTTTTCTATTTTGTATGCCCATTGCAAGTTAAAAAAAAAGTTAAGAAACATGGTGGGCAATTTTTTTAATGTTCTTTCTGTACCTATTTGTTATTTATCAGTTAGAGATATTTCGCTCTTGTCTTATTGCATCTGATGAGTGGGTGATAACGTGGTAAACGTTTGCTGAGCTATGAAGTTATAAACAATTTGTTGAGAATCAGAGCGCCCTATGAAGGCGATTTGCACAAAGATTAATTTGCTCTTAAAAGATAGAATGTTTTCGACTTTAGTTTTCTTCCGAATAAGTGGTAAAAATGAATGATATGACTGAGACAGCCTGTATATTTGCGTGCTAATAATAATTCAAATAAATATGCAGAAGTTAATTATCTCTTAAATTTGTTTATGTTCATATTATGTATAAATACCATAATACCTAAAAAATGTTTCCAATGATAACTGGAAAAACCCTGTCTACACTAGGAATGTGCAACCTTTTTTTTACAACGAGCCAACTACAACGTTAAAAATTTTGCGCGGGCCGCATATTAAAAAATATGAACGTTAGATGATAAACACTAATTATTATCTCTGTATTAACAAAAAAGTACTAATAAAAGTAGTGTAAAAATGTTCTAAGTAAAATGCGTAATAGAAATATTCTAAAAAAAAGTAATTAAGTAGTTATTATGAAAAAAAAAAAATCTTAAACAAATTTTAATGCAACTAGTTGGTCTATATTTGCAAAAATAGACGACACAGCAACTCGCACTCAACTTTCCAGTTGTACGTTATTTAATCTTTAATCGGCAGTTACTTTTAATTGCGGAAAATAATTGCTTGCAAACATTAAGTTCTTCTAAAAATTTCAAAATCACGGAAATTTGTTAAAAGTCATGTAATTTTAATACAATTTTTGATTGTCTATAGTGTGGGCCTCCGTGGTCCTTAAATTAGTCTTGTTTGGTAAATCTATTAATTCCATATTTGACAGATACACAGGAAAAACCAAAAAGTCAATTTTTAGTCATATCGTTTCATCCTTTAGCTAATAGTAGATCCTTTCAACCTATGATATAAAACGGGGGAAGAACCAAATAAGTTACTTGATATTTACATTAGAATAGCCGTTCGGGGGAAGAACCAAAGGGATTTGCGGTAGTGTGGCTAAGTAAATTATAGTTTTAGTTAATTTCACTCACAAAATAAACCAATCAAGCCATAACACTTCTTTGGCACATTGTCATTAGTAGAGGCCGTTTGCCTTTGGCGTTTTTCATCAATTATTGGCTAAATTTCAATTTCGCTTGATTTTTGCCTTTTTATAACAATTCGCACCTATTTTGAAAACATTTCTGTCTATTTATCCTTTTCTATGAGTTTTTCGAAGTGTATTTACACTTCTGAAGAATTTAAATAGAAATATGTACTTAATAAAATAAAGGTAATGACATACGCAGCAGTTTTTGACCATCATAATCTTAACAATAAAAAGCTTCAAATATAGATTTCCAAGCAATATAATTTAAAAACAATTACTCTTATAACCCAACCAGTCGCTTTTAAATTTTGCCGCTATTATGACGCAGGACAATTGAACTAGGTTGCTTATATTTATCTTAATTTCTAAGTAAAAACAGACGTCGGGGTAAAATGATAAAATTACCTGAAGGTAAAAAAAAATTATCTTTCAACTATCTTGTGTAAATAAATAAAAACAAATCTATCAGGCAAGCTCTTTTAAAAAATATGTAAATATTTTTATTAGAACTCTGGATTAATTAATTTTCGTTATTCTTTTATTGCAAAAAATAATCCTGGAGGAAAAACTATGGGAAAATACGTTCTTTATGCTTTTTATCATAAAAATAATTTGCTGCATTATTTTTCTTTCCAGAAAATAAGCATTATTAAAAAAGACCAATCGTCTTAGATACAGTTCAAAATGTGTCCGACTTGACTCCCGTGTTCTCCTACAAAATTTAGATTTTAATAGTTAGCAGATATTGGGCCACATATTATCGGAAAACTACAAGTTTTTTCGATATCGTTGTTGAGAAAAAAATTATTTCATAGAAAAATAGGTGCTTGCATTCCAAGGAATTTTGGCCCATACAGTAATATATTTTTTTTTTTTTCAAATAAAAACTTAATTTTGCTAAAGAATAGAATGCAAATCATATTTGTCTTTAACATTATTTCATTTAGATGAATATTTTCGGAGTTAACACCAGTGCACGCAACGCAGTCATTGCGGTTGGAATCGAGACATTATCAACACGGTTATCAGTTTCATAAATATTTGGATTGATTGTAGAAAAGTATATCTGAACATTTTTTATTTTTCAATTATAACACAAGAAAATTTGGATTAAATATTAAATTCGTACATAAATAGAAATGATTTAATTTGGTCCAGTGACAGATGACTGTAGTAATTGGTACGGAACCCTAATTGTACAAGCCTGACTCTTTTGGCTGAATTATTGGGCCTATAATTTTTGTAAATGAATCTCACTTCCTAAAGCTAATCATGTCTACATCTATGTAAAAATGATATACAATTTGTTTGCAATGCTTGAAAAATGAAAAGAAAAATTCACAGATGTGCTGCTCATGTTCTTCCTGAAAGTTTTCTTCGACGCGTTGAAAGTTCCATATTGGCTAACTTTCTTTCAACTGCTGTATGTCCCAGACGTAATCAATTGGATTGTGATCTGGTGGACCAATTACCTCAATGTGGGGGTTTTATCAATTTTGCTTTACAAGTTAATAACACGTAGAAAAAAGAAACAAATTAAGAAAAAATTTATTTATACAAAAAATACTTTGGTAAAAATTTTACAATGTTAGGAGGTAAATATCAACAAGTGGGAGAAAATTTGAAAATCGCTCTATTAGATACTTTACAATATTCCGTGCAATCAAGGATTACAAGTGTGGCTATAAATAACCTTATGGACGGCATACTACTGAGATCAATTAGAGTAAACTTTTGTCAGTATCATAAATTACTGTTAGTATCAACTAGAAAATATAGATCACATTTTTTAAATTCATTTCCAATGACTTACAAATAAATCTCAGTCGTTAAGTCTAAATCGTTGTCTCGGAGTCTCCCGGGCTCACAGCTACCCCCTGCAGAGCGTAAGCCGGGGGCCCATTAGTTAGGAATGTCATAGATCGCATGCTATTCCTATTAGGTTGATTCCTCTTTTGAGGCACCTGAGGTGTAGCATGACTATGGTAATGTTTAGGAGGGGAATAATTCAAGGCTCTGGTTCCGTGAAAGTTAGAATAACTCGACCGCACGGACGCCGGCCTATTATTGTAAATGTCATCAAATACTTCGTTTTCATTCAAGGACTGCATGGAAGATTTTTGATAAGTAGGGTTAGTATGACCAAAGGTAGACCTATTTTGTATAAAACTACTACTGCTACTATTGTAGTAATCAGCGAGGGAAGTATCCGAGTTATTAACGGCGTTAGTCGCTTGGCGGTCGATTAATCTAGTCACTGGATTCTGAGCGGTTCTCCTTGAACTTCTAGTTGAACGTACCGAAGAGCGCGCGGTGTTACTCCTCCGGCTCGAACTGCTGTGCCTCGTGGTGGAGCCCCTCGTCATAACGCTGCGTCTTTTCACTCTTCTAGGAGTCATGGGTTTAGGGGATACCGGCTGAGGGATTTTATCCAAATCCTCGCGACCATCTTCGACTTCCGAACTGAACTCGATCGAATACAGGGACGTGCGCTTACTGCTCTTTGATTGAGATTTTATGGGTGCTGCCGAAAACATCAAATTATGCGAAAAGTCGTTTAAATGGGGTTAGTGTTAAAATCTGGTGGTAAGCGGTGATTGGACTAAATCTGTATTCGGTGGTTTAGTTAAGAGATGTTACAGATTATATCAGGCAGATTCCAACACCTATATTAGTAGAGGTTGGTGGCTATTAAGACACGATTAAGTTGAACTGTGGTTACTTTAAGAGGTTAGATTAGAAGTGAGAAGTTAAGCAAGATTTTATGGCCTGCATACCAAAACTGCTTCATCTGGATGAAACTTGGGAGACAAACCATTATTAGTGAATCATTGTTACATGTTAGTTATTTCTAAATGCGAAGCATTTGACACATAATTAGAGGAATTATTTGAAACAGAGAAATCTTGAAATTCTTTCTAATACCTTTGACTAAGTTAACTGTATATTTCAAGTTAAAAAAATGTCTTCCACTTAATCTAGGGTGGAACCAAAGCTTAGATCTTCTGCTGCAGAATTATCACTCCGGAACTATACATCCAGATAAAAGAAACTTAATATTTCTATGTTTCAGATGCAATACCAGCTGTGCCAAGTAATAATGAAAGGGTTTGTGTTAAAAATGTTAGTACACTACAACTTACCAATAATAAGGAATCCAATGTCCCAAGAAATTAGCTGGAAGCTTTCTACTTAGCATTAAATTATAAATCTAATAGTAGATAAATACTGATAACATCTCACTAATAATGTATAATTCGTTAGTAAAGAGTAACAAAAATTTTATTTAACTTACATTTATTGTCTCTTAGATATTTCTGACCTAAACAACTGCCGCATGTTATCCCTGTAATCTAATAGTATGGATAATTTTATATAAAACATCCATAACATGTGCATACTCACAGTTAAAAAAATTTGAATGCCAGCTTGAAACAATTCGACATGTTGGTAATTAAATAGGCAGTTTTGCACTTCACCGATAGGTTCAGATTCTGGTTTTAAGGTACTTTTACAACCCGGCCCATTTGTGTACCACCAACTACTACTTTTGCCATCTATATTAAGAACGGGGTTTGTCTAAAAAAAAAAACCAGTATAACATTGAAGTACTGTGATGAATTCATGAAAGATATTCCCTGTATCTTCTTAGCAAAGTTAAGCTAATTTCATACATACATTTTTTATTGGCTTTGTCAGTTGCTTCTTCCATAGAAGATTTTCAGTTACCTTTTGTTAACCCAACAGTGATTGTGTTAGATCTTAATTTGTCATTTGCTGTTGGTGACTCAACACATCAATTCTTAAGATAGTTTTACATGTTTTTTAGTACCAAGTGACAAAGAGCGATTAACAAATTAAGATTTAACACAATTCCTATTTGGGGCAATCTAAGAGGTTGCCAAAGGTAAATGAAAATCTGAATTTGTGGAAGAAGCAACTGAAAAAGAAAAACCCAATAAAAAATGAATGAAAGTATCCACGAAAATTAAAAACTTGTATTACCTTATGGTCTAACCCTGGAACATCAAGGTATGAGCATATGATAAATATGTTCCAAAAAATCCAAAATAAGTGCCACAGCAAGTACTAAAATAAAACAAATTTAAACCAAATATCTTTCAAAACGTAATAACTATAACATTTAACAAAGCTTATAGCTATAACATTTAACAAAGCTTAGAACGTCAGATTTAGTCAAATTTCGCGCCATTTTGAAAAAAAACATAAATTAATCGATTTTAAAGCCCGCAAACTATTTTTTAGGAAAAAAAAAGTAAAACTTGTAACTGCACATAGCCATTTCACACAATGGAAATTTTGAAAAAAGTTAAAATCACTAAAAAGTGGAGAGATTATTGTTTAAATTTTAGGAAAAAAATTTAAAACCAAGAGTTTTGAGAAAAAAAACTCCCAAATATACAACTCCTATTAAAAATTTTCGAAAACTCGAAAATAAATCTACATTGGAAAATTTAAATGTCATAAAACTAGAATGTGAAGATTTACACTTGAAATTTCGAGAACAAAATTTCAAGATTAACTCAGGAATTTTGGAAAAGTCAAAATTGATAGAAAATATCAAAATTTTGAGTTGAAAGTCGAAATTCTGCAAATAAAATAATAATTAAAAGTATAAATTTTGAAAAAATATTCGAAGGTATGCAAGTAAAACTATTTAAATTAAATGCCTGTAGTGGTGTGGGTAAATGTACAACAGAAATTTCTGCTAACTAAAAATCACTTTGTCATCAAAATCAAAGAATTATTCTTCACTTAATCATGTTTTCACATTTAAAAGAAACACAAAATTTGCACCCTGTCGCATATTAAAATTCTTACACCTTTTTCAGGCAAAACACCACATTTGAGCCAAAGCTAAAAAGCTAGAAATTATTTGTGCACATTGTTCCCAATTTTAAAAATCCCAATGAGAAAAATACACCCTTATTCATTTAATTTTATTTAGAAACTGTGTGCATGTGGCTCTCAAACTGAACATACTTTCGCATTAAAGTTACTCTAACAGTTTGTGAAAATTCACTTACCGATAAAATGTACTTTGTTCTATGCTGACAGCTTCCAAATATTCCAAATATAATGAAAATAATCTCAAAGAAATTAACCAAAATGGGGATCCAGAGAAAAGCCATGAAATCGAAGAATTGTCGTTCAGTGACAAATAGCTGCTCAACAAGTTAGTCAATTGGTGTACCTAATTTATTATATTTCTACTTACGATCTGTATGAAACATGTTGTAATGAAAAAGTACTTGTTTGTGCAATATCCCATAGCATTTGACTTACTGCAAATTGTGCATTAAATGCCAAACAGGTATCCAGTTATCATCCCTTAATTCTTTCACCATTGTCTCACCCCCGCCGGGAATAAATAATTAAAAACCACTACACCATTACCAAAATTAAAACAATAACCCTACGTGATACATCGTAAAAAATTCAAACACAAATGAATCACAATACTAGATCCCATGCTTAAATTTTAATTGAAACTCTGTATTTGCTAACGAATTCAGATTTTTATATGTTTGGACTAGTCTTTACAGTTAAATACACAAACAACAGTAAAATATTGAAACTGTCAAATTTCGCTTTGTGTATTGTATTGTTCACCGCAAATTTGACATTTGATAGTTCGGGTGACAGTTGACATTACCTTTTGAGCTGATGGCCTTTTCTAAACTTACAAAATAACCAGAACGTCATACTGTGTGTTACCAAACCCAGAGAAGAACTCAAAAACAGTACAGAATAACGTACAATAGGAACCGGTTTACTTATAAACTATCGGAACCCAGGGGAATTATATCCTATTTGAAGATTTTCCCCGCGTTATTGATAAATAGATAATTTATTAATTTATTTCTCAGTGTAACTAAAGTTGCCTATCGAATTCACGCTTCCAAACATTTAAAAATGTATAAAATATAAAAACCCGAAATTTTAAAATTCCTTTTTGAAAATGTTGCGATTCTGCTTAAAATTTAGACTTAAGACTTAAAAACAATTTGTTAGATATTTAGAAATATGGACGAAGTAAAAATAGTTCCTTAAATTACTATTACTTATTAGTTACATTTATTATTGACTGACCGACAAAAAAAAAATTAAAATTTTCGTACTTCAGTCAATACATGTCGAAAAAAAAACAAAGATCCTCATTCTATATTTTTCGTACTTCAGCTAAATATTTCTTATTGGCGAAAATATAAAGTCCTTATCAATTTATATTTGTTTGTTGTTTGTTGTTTCGCCGCCCTAACATTTTTTACCCAACAAAGTGTGTTCCTCAAATTCATAAATTCATTTTTCTGTCTTGGGAGACTTTTGAGAAGGTAAACCCCCTAGCCGCCACCTAACTTATGTATAAAAACCTGGATTTTTTAAACATTTTGACTTGGTTCCTTAAAGTGTTGAAAGTTTTGACCTTTTTTCGATTCTAATCTCATGTGAATATGTACTTCGATCGTTTTTTTTGAGATACCGTGTTAAAACTCAATTTGTCGCGCAAATTTTAACTTTCGCGCCAAATTTTTTTTTGGAAAACTTTTAATTTTGACTCAGAAATATTTCTGTTTGAGTTTATATCAGAAATGTTGAGTATGAAGCTGAAGTTTCGAGTTCAAGGTTAAATTAGAAAGTTCGTTATTAACGACGCCATATCGAAATAAAATAAAAATTTCGAAACATTTTTTTCTTAAAATAATGGAAAATATTATCAAGATAGTCAAAAATAAGCAATCAGGGAAGTTTTAAATTAAAAAATACTCATCTACAATGTTTTTAACTTTTATTTCCCGATTTTAACATTGAATTCTAAATGTCAGAATTTCGCTTATGCTCGAAATTCATTAAAAAAAATTTCGATTTTAAACCAAAAATTTTAAATTTAACCCCGAAATTTCGTTGTTAAACTCGACATTTCGTGAAAAAAATCCTTTTTAAATTAAAAATTACCAATTTTGTAGACATTTTTCTCAAAATTTCAATAATTTCCGAATTTCTATTTTAACCTCAAAATTTGAAGAACGGTTGTTTAAATATTTCGAGATTTTTTTTCGACTTTAAGTTCTACACGTTGACGTCAAATTTAAATTTCGACATCAACCTCGAAATTCTAATTTTTTGGAAGTAAACTGTTGACTTTAAGCTTTGAATTTCAAAAACAATTTTGTTCGACAAAAAATTTTACTTAGCCCGTTTTCCTGAAAATAAGACTTTGATCCCGAAATTTCGCTTTGAAAGGTGCAACATTAAATAAGTATTTAGAAATTCCAAGCCAGTGGCTGATGAGTTTTTTAAATTGTCGGCTTTACTCAGCCCGTTTTCCTGGAAGTAAGACTTTGATCCCAAAAGTTCGCTGTGAAAATTGCAACATTAAATAAATAACTTCACGCCAGTGGCTTTTTGAATTGTCGACTGACTTTCTCTGAAATATTTGTGTTTCTTCAAGCTCGGCATTTTTCTCTTAAATTACAAGTTTTTTTAGATTTTATTTTTCTCCAAATTTTTATTTAATTCGACTTTCCTTTTAAAACTTTTTGACTTTATTGCTAAAATTTGACTTGTTTTTTTTAATTGACGGAAAATTTCTGTTTTTAGCTCAAAAGTCAATACATATTTCCTGTTTCTAAGAATTTGAAACTTTTTCTTCGAAATTGATCATTTTCTTTAAATTTTTAATTTTTCCTAGTCTTATATTTTCCTAAAATGAAAGTTGATAGAAGAAAATGAAATCGATGTTTTAATAAAAAAAAGTCAAAACGTCACGATTTTTTTTTGGTAACGCCAAAATGCCATAAAAGTATTTATAAAAATTTAAATGTTTTTTCCGAAAGTTCCAAATTGATTAAGTAAAAACTTTTTTTTGGCGGAGCGGACTGGTCCTTGGTTATCTTCAAAAATACAAAACTTGTCCGATGAAACCAAAAAAGATTAAAAAACACAAAAAAGGTTGCTCTAACGCGTTTCCATAGCCAAGCTATCATCTTCAGAGGGATACTGATATGACGAAATCCCTCTGAAGATGATAGCTTGGCTATCGAAACGCGTTAGAGCGACCTTTGCTGTGTTTTTTAATATTTCTTGGTTTCAGGGGACAATATTTGTATTTCAAGTAAAAACTAAAAACGTGAGTGAGAAACTTTTGCTGTTTTTTTCTGGAAATTCTATAAATTTTGACTTTTTCTTCAAAATTACGTCGATATGTTACAAAAGCAAAATTTTTGGAAAAAGTTATTTTTAATTTCGAATATATTGATAACGAAGGCTTCCACGACCAGAGTCAGTACAGGATATACTTCTTCCGGGATTGGACCGTGTCAAAGAAGTACTAAAATGTTCGACGTTTCGCCTACCATCGTAGGGGGCTTCTTCATGAACAAAGAAAAGAGAAAATGAAAAAAGGAATATGAGGGAATATGCAAAAAATGAAAGAATGAAAAGGCCAATTTCAAAACATCAGAGCACGGTAACTCAGTATGTCCACCATACCAGAGGCGAAACTTTTCAGAATTGAAAATTAGTACAAAGGATAAGAAAGTTTAGATAGAAGAGCACGGTAACTCAGTATGTTCACCATACCAGAGGCGAAACTCTTCTAACAGGAAAGAGGGAAAAGGGAAACTTTATATACCATTCGTCTGCGAGATCACTTCCGAAGATTTCCGATGGTTGGTTTCCAGATGGAGGAAAGCATGTAACCGTCATCTCTGTTGATGTTTTTGGGGAATTTTTGGATTTCAATGGCCTCGCGTATCTTTCTATTATGGTAATTGGGAATATTGGATATAATTGATTTATTATTAAAGAGAATCTTACGTCCGGTCTCACGTTGATGTTCGGCAATGGCTGACTGCGAAAATAAACCAGACCTAAGACATCTTTGGCGCTCGGATATTCGCGTCTTAAATGATCGCCCCGTTTCTCCGATGTACACTGAACCACAAGAACAAGGAACCCTGTACACGCCATGAGAACAAAAGGATGAAATTTTATCTTTGGGAGGTGGGAAGAGCTGTTGGATCTTTGAGGATGATGAAAAAATGGGTTTAATGTTGTGTTTTTTCAATAATTTTCCGAGTTGATCTGTTACTCCGTGAACATAAGGAAGAAAGGCTTTAGAAGAAATTATTGAATTTTATTAAGGACGAGGGGTAGGGTGGAGATGTCGTTTAATGACAGTTTCAATGTCGTGCGATTTGTAACCATTGTTGCAGAGGTTGAAACGAATTTTGTTCAACTCGTCTGAAAGATTTATCGGTTGTGAAATTGCTACAGCTCGTGAAACCAGTGAATTTATGACATAACGTTTTTGGGAAGGGTGATGATGGGACTCTGCATGCAAGTAACGATTAATACGGGTGGGTTTTCGATAAACGGAATGAAAAACGCGTCCGTTTGGTAAACCGGTGACCAGTACGTCAAGAAAAGAAAGAGAACCGTTATTTTCGATTTCCATAGTGAAGCTAATGGAAGAATGTAAACTGTTTATATGATCCAAAAATAAATTTAGTGAATCCTTGCCATGTGGCCAAACAATAAATGTGTCATCTCCATAACGAAGCTAAACCTTAGGTTTTAAATCCGCAGTTTCCAACGCAGTGTTTTCGAAAGATTCCATGAAAATATTTGCTACGACTGGGGATAAGGGGGAACCCCTTGGGGTGACGGAGACTTGTTTATAGAAGCTGCCATTGAAAGAAAAATAAGTCGATGTGAGGCACATTTCAGTTAAATCAGCTAGAGAATCTGCATTCTCTTTGCCTGAAAGTAATTGACGAATTATCGTCATGGAGTCGGAAACTGGAACATTTGTGAATAGTGAAGTGACGTCAAAACTTACTAGTATGTCGTTGGGGTCTAGGGTTAATTCGGACAATAATTCGACAAAGTGTTTGGAATTTAGAACGTGTGATGATGTGTTTCCGGTATATGACTTGAGGATGTTAGATAAGTATTTCGAGACATTGTAGGTAGGTGAATTTATCGTGCTGACCTGCTGACAATGGGCCTAAGAGGAATATTGGGTTTGTGAATTTTGGGCAGACCAAGGAACAAAGAAAAGAGAAAATGAAAAGAGGAATATAAGGGAATAAGCAAAAAATGAAATAATGAAAAGGCCAATTTCAAAACATCGAAGGTAATAATTTGGATAAAAACATTTTTGGAAATTTCAACTTCCTTTAGAAATTTTGGGTTTTGTACTCAACCAAAAATATACAAATTACCACTTTGTTTGGCCATTAATTTTTCAAAATGAGTGCTGCATACGTCCATGATGTCTGTATGTTTGTACTCAATTTGAATTCGCCATCTTTTAGGGCTAGAAGATGTACCTGTATCCAATCATCTTGAGTTGTCTGGTTCTCTCTGGTTCTGATCGTCATCGAATTAAGTATTTCGTACTCAGGTTGCTCTGTGATGCGGCAATTATTTTTTTTTTATTTACATTACAGATCTAAATATGTACGTTCAACTTATAGTATTTGGTTCGTTTTCCAAATCTCGTCTTCAATTTCATTCATTGCTTAATTTTCGTGTAATATTTTATATTGTTCTTAAGTATCTTATAAGTTGTATGTATCAAGTTTAGTTTCTTCTAAAATGGTCATAAGAACATAAGAACTTGAATTAAGAGTATGATTGACGAAATGCTCGCTTCAGAACTAGTTAAGTTTCTAATAATTTCTTTGTCAATCTCGCAATTCGCTGTTTTTAGTGTTCAGATATTCTTTTGATCGGAGTTTGTCTGCTTTAGATGATAAAATTAATATATAGTGCAATGTCCGACAATTTTTGAAAAATGAGTCAAGAATCTTTAGTACATAAAATAGTGACACTTTTATTATGCAACAGTTGCAAAAATGCACCGTATTGCTCAGATAATCTAGTTGTTGAAGATAGTAAACCTATTTCAGAAGGGGAATATGGTGGAGTATGGGTAAAACGACTTTATTATATGACAAAAAAGTTTGTTCTATGTTTCATAAAGATTTACGAGGCAATCATGGGGGTTCTTCACAATAAATCGTATTTACCTAATATAGTTAGAATAATATGTAGCATTAAAGATGTTGTTGACTTTACCTTTATTCCGTATTTAGAACACGATAAAGTTGTTATAAGACTTAGTATTAGAACTTTGGTCCATGCATACTGCCAAGACATCAATAAGGTTTTTTTTTGGTGGAACAGACTGGTCCTTGGTTATCTTCAAAAATTGAAATGTATTTTAGGGAACAAGATTTGTATTTCAATTTTTGAAGATCAATGAGGTTATTAAGGGTCGAGACAAAAGATTGCAATCTGTGAATGACCCTACAAAACAGCGAGCAATTTCAATTTTACAGAAAGGAAAATTTAAATGTGAATAAATTATTATTAGCTCTCACGAATAAAGTATCTCGATTAACAATAAAAAGGTTTTCTTTGTTTCAGTTTCATGTGGAATCATTCAATGGAATCATTGGGATTCTTTACAATAAACCCTTTTATTGAGTATTGTTACAATAATATCAGGCTTATAAGTTTAATAAGGAAGCAATTTGTAAGTAATACTGTTGTATGTTTGTTGATTAGCATTTATTGTTTAATAAGAACTATGCTTATAGCGACCATATTACTTTAGTATTTTGAGGTTCGTATAAATGGATATCATTGTATAAGGATTTTTAACTAAGTGTAAGAAGTTTCCTATGTACGCCTTTTTTTATTGGGTTATAGAGTTTATTATTTGCTATTACTATTTTCACTTTTTTTTATGTACATAACAATTATTTAATATACTTATGAGGAAGGATGATTTTTTTTATTGATAACTTATGAATATTCCCTAGTAATAGATTTTAAAATTATTTAATATGTGTACTATTTTTTGTTGTGCAAAATACTTCGCTCAAATGGTCCACATTTGATCGAAGAATTTTTTGCAAAAAAAATGGATAACACATCCTAAATAATTGAATTTAAATTTCCCGCTGGTCCTGCCTTTAATTAGTCGATAATAAAGAAATCTATAAATTTAAATTCGGCTTTAGCGCCATCTCCGAATTGGGAGGGTAAACTCTGATGACGTCATCTAGGCCAAGTTCATTGTATGGCCATTACGCGTTTATAGTGTTAGTGATTTGTGGCCGCCATTAGTTGGTTGAAATTGGTTGAATGAAAATGGGACTGATTTCCACAGAGACTATACCGTTAGTTAGTTTCTCTATGGATTTTCACCCACTGACATCAGCGGCCTCTATTGTGCATAACCCGTAAGTATTGTGCGAAAACTGTAAAATGAGAGCTTAAGTTGTACCTACTGATGACAGTGGATGATGGTAGTCGTAGGTACAATGTATCCAATCGGTCTCATCTCTGTTATGTTAATCTTTTCTTGGGCTTTTTCTAGGAAAGCGTATCTAGAACATCGTTTATTCATCTTTTAGTCAGGGAGGAGCGTTCACCGTTGAAGTTGAAACTACTTCAATCCATTAGGTCAGAGGCGTAGCTACCGCCGTATCTGCCGTATCAATTATACGGGGGCCCCCAACGTGCATAAGCAATTTTTTTTTATTTCACAAATGACAGAAGTCAAAAAAAGCAATTTGTTTTTTACCCGCGTAAAGCGTGCGTTCGTAAGTTGGCAACACCCTACATCGGTTATCGCGGGCTGCGGGATTTCCCCGTTTAAGTCATTTACTTTAACAGGGGAATCCCACCAAAATCGATGTACATACGATACGATGATAAACCACAAACGGAGAGCAGTGTTTATTGACGTGTTTTATTTAGTTGTGCATTACATTGTAATACAATACAAACAATTGTTCTTCTGGTTTAGTAGTATTAGTAGCGATTTGTAAAAAACAATGAGTGAAAGGAAAAGAGATTATCCCAGCGAAGCTACGAAAAGAAAAAGTAAACCGAAAAGGGAGGAGGTCATAAAAAAAGTGCCCAAAATTTCTTCATTTTTTCAGACACCAGCTACTGTGTGTGATTTAGATTGCAAAGGTAAGTACTACCCAACCCATTTATCTTATCTACCTGTAGCGAAGGATGAATTTTGTTTTTAAGGTTCCGTACCTCAAAACGAAGAAAACGGAACTCTTACTTACCTATAGGATCAATTTGTTGTCTGTCTGTCTGTCTATCAGTCCGTATCGTAAGTTGCGTGTTCAGACGTACTCGAGCTCGGGTTCTGTTCGTTTTGTATGGCCACGCGCCACGTACGGATCGCACGCGGATGTAACGCATAGGCTGCGCGCAGGTGATTTTGTACTAACACGCGCACAACCCCCGTGAACACTCTCTAACCGTAACCTTACGTATAGTAATTTATTTAACATATATTTTTTGAAATTTATCAAAACATTCGCTTTTATTTTTAACAATTATATTTTCAGATTCTTCTGAAGCACATTCTTCATCAGATGACCATCCGGAAATAGAAGAAACCCAAGTACATTCTTCATCAGATGTCCATCCGGAAATAGAAGAAACCCAAATCGACGATTCTGAGATATCTGAAGATTGTAATATAGTTTTATCAGATAGAGGACATTTGGGTGACAGTCCAACTGAATGCGAACGAAAAATAATTTTAAATTGGGACCATTTAAACCACAAGGATCGTTTCCAAAAGATTAAAAAAGTAACCGATCTTTTTCGGCCTACTATTATTCTTATATCAATAAAGCAGGCATAAACATTCCAAGACCATGATTATGTTATTCTAATGTTTTAAACAAACCGTATTGTCACTTCTGTTGGTTATTAGTAGATCGCCAAAGCATATCGTACTCCTCTGCATGGGTTAACGGTGTTTCCATTAGAAGCAATTTTACGCAAACTATACTTGATCATGAAAAGTCACAGCAGCATATTAATGCATCCCTATCTTATAATAATTGGTTAGATGGAAATACCATCGACACTATTGCAAAGTGAAGTCAATAGTAAAATTACATTCTGGAGAGATGTATTGCATCGTATAATTAATGTTATAATTACTTTACCATCTTGTAATCTACCTTTAAGAGGCTATGATTCTGATTCTGGAAATTTTATGGCAATTTTAGGTTTGCTATCTAATTATGTTGCAACCTTAAAAGAACTTCTTCTAAAACCAAAAGGAAAAATAAATTATTTAAGCCCTATGATTCAAAAAATTATTAATATTAAATTATTAATTTGCTTGGTACCGCAGTGAGGAACAATATTATCTCAGAAATTAAAAAAGCTCCTGACAATAATTCTAGATACAACACAAGACTTATCAAAAATTGACCAACTTTCTGTAGTTTTTCGATACATCTCAATTACAAAAAATGATGATAATGTGCCTAAAAAATTAAAAATCTGTGAGTCCTTTTTGGTGTTTACAGCAGTATCGGATTGCAGAGCTGAAGGACTTAAAACTGAAATTTTAAATACGATTAAAAAATATGGAATTGATTTGACTAAATGTAGAGGACAGGGTTACGATGGAGCAAATGTTATGTCGGGTGTTTATGGAGGATTACAAACCCTAATAAAAGAGCATGCTCCGAATGCCAATTATGTTCATTGTGCTGCGCACGCATTAAATTTAGTTTTAAACGATGCTGCGAAACATGTTCGTGAAGTGTCGACTTTTCGATAATTTAGAAAAAATATATACTTTTTTGGTAATAGTATACAACGCTGGGCAATGTTAAGTGACGATTCATCTGAAAAATATTTAATTACTCTTAAAAAGGTATGTCCTACCAGATGGTCGTCAAGGAACGACGCTTTATTAGCGGTAAAGAAAAATTATTTATTTATCATGAAAACTTTGTGCCAACTAAATTTAATTTCGAAAAAAAAAGGTGAATGTGAAGAATGTAAAAATATAATTAACATTTTAGAGAGTTACGATTTCTTAGTGCTTGTCACATTTTTTTCTTCACTATTTGGAATCATTAATCCTCTTTCTAAAGCTCTACAGCATAAAAATAATGACTTACAGAAAACTAGTATTTTATTAAGTAATCTTTTGAATAGACTGTGCGAATTAAGGAATCAAAATTCATTCAATAGTTTACTAAATGAGTCCAAAGATTTAGCAAAAGAGTGCAGGGTAAAAACTGTTTTTAAAAACAAAAGGCGAAAGATAACGAAGCGTTTTTTGATGAGTTATCACAAGATGAGAGAATTTCAGACCCAGAATCCTATTTCAAAGTCAATGTATACTATTGCTGCTTAGATATATTAATTTATCAACTAAACAAAGATTTCAGAGCCTTTGCGACCTGAGTAGTATGTTCGAAATATTACAACCGGAGAAACTCCTGTCTTCTTCAAACGAAGAGATATTAAACGCTTCCGGAAAACTGTCGGCTAAATACAGTAAAGACATCTCAGTTAATCTTTATGACCAATTAAAGGCTCTAAAAACATGCTTAAAATCTGAAATTCATTAAATTCATTCTATTTAGGAACCCATTGAATTATTGCTAATAAAATTCAATAGTCTTGCATCCAGTTTTCCCGAGGTAATAACAGCATGCTTTTTATTCTTGACCCTTCCAGTTACAACCGCAACTGCTGAAAGAAGTTCCTCGAAATTAAAACTGATAAAAAATTATCTAAGAACTTCGATGGGACAGGAACGCCTGTCGGACCTGTCACTGTTGTCCATAGAGGCGGAAACTTTAGAAAAACTAAAGTCATCATCAGCTATAAATGATTTAATAAATCAGTTTGCCGAAAAAAAGGCAAAGAGAGTGTATATTTAATTTGAATTGTTTGTAAAAATTTTGGAAAAAGCGACAGATAGATAATTATGATGAATAAATATTTCTTTTAATTTTATGCATTTTTTTTCTTTTGTGAGAATTTTTTACCCTTCCTAAGGGCCCCCAAACAAATTTTTATACGGGGCCCCGCCAAGGCACGCTACGCTTCTTCATTAGGTGTACGTTTTAACTACTCGTTTCGCAATATTTGACCTACGATAAAATAGAATTCTGTGGTGCATGGTTTGCGGATTAATAGATGGCGCTGCGAACAGTGGAAGGTTTTCAATCCCATTTTAAAAGTACGACGTAATGCAATCTTACCTTCTAGATAACCATAGTCATTTGTTATGATCAAAAACGCGGGAAGTGCTAACGAAAACAGCCGGCTATGAGTGTCATCTTACGATAGGGAGTCTAACCCAACCGCCGCAAACCAGCGAAAATCATGCAATTTGTGTTGCCAGTTAGTGGTTTGTGCCCTAGTTAAAAGCTAAAAAACATTCATAGAATTAGCGCCCTCTGCCCATTCATGCCCTAGTTAAAGAAATTAGGAACGCAATCACTAGGGCGCACCATTCATTCATGAATTTGACACATTCAAAATTGAATTACCACTTATATATCAAAACCAAATTTAGATTTTACTGGAAACAAATTCCAAACCTTCACACGTTTCACAGTAATGCTAACAATTCCATTTCAATAATGTATAACACGTTTTCAGCAATGAAACATTTTATAGCAAGTAATGGAAACTGAAATGTGGAAACCCAAATACCATGAAGCGTATTTCTTGAGGAAATCGCGTCTTGTTAAATAAGTTTCAAATTTGCGGTTTCCTATCGTGAAGGAAATGAGCCCGCAGGTATGAAAAATTCCTGATGCAGCTCGAATATGCTAATTTGTTCGGTGACAACCAAGAGAAAAGAAAATAAATGAAATAGTTTTAGTGTAGGTGGTGCAAGGTTACAGGTATGAATTGAAATAGGATAGGGTGCTATCGATCGAATGTGGGTGTGCGCAACAGATCAGGGTGGTGTCGTTACGCATATACGTAAGTGTATAAAACGCTAGTGGCGACGTAAAGACATATTGTGAGTTCTGTGGATTGGTGGTGAGTACCAGCCATGGTGAGGGTGATGGCGTTTACGCCGCACCCGCTACTGCTGGTCGTATTCGTGGTGGCCGTGTGCACGGCCATACCACACGCTGTTATGGCAATAGATTTAAGTCGAATACACGGACATATCAATTCCAAACGGAACGGTGAGTATTCCGTGGACACTTGTTGTGTCAGATTGTGCAGCAACAGTTGTCGTCCGTGCCACACCGATCAATAACTGACCATTCTCTATCGCTCTATGCTTCCAATGTCGCTCATATTGATGAAACTATTTAAATAAACGCTATTTTGTAGGAGACGCCTGTCGCCCGTTTGAACCGTTTAAATGCCCCGATGACGGGCGCTGCATATCAATTCAGTATTTGTGTGATGGGGCTCCTGATTGCCTGGATGGATACGACGAAGACTCTAGATTATGCACAGCTGCGAAGAGGCCGCCGGTTGAAGAGACAGAAAGTTTTTTAAAATCGCTCTTAGCTAGCCACGGGCCTAACTATTTGGAAAAATTATTTGGTAACAAAGCCAGAGATGCTTTGAAACCTTTGGGAGGTGTTGATAAAGTTGCAATAGCGCTATCGGGTAAGTTGAACAAAATAGATGCTACTGAACTGCTTTATTTTTTTCTGCGATGTATGCAATGGCTGCAAGATTTATAAATGAAATATTTCAAACACAAGATTTAGTTACCGCGCAAACTCGCCAAATGTTTCCACGAGATTTTGGTGAATTTCAGACTGCATATTTGCTCCTGCATTCAGTTGTAGTTAAATTCACTATAACACTCAAGCAGTAAAACAGTGATTTTTCGGCCGCATCGTTAAATATCAAAATGCTTCAAATTGCAATAACAGAGTCATAACTGAGAGACCCCTGTATATTACTCCCGGCGTTTCCAACTGTATATTCATTGCATTGTTACAGTTAGAGAAACGAAAAATCTTAACTGCGACGAGATTCATTTGTTTACTTGTTTTTGCAAACCAGAATTGCATTAACTCAACTGAAAGAGGTGGGGGAATTGAAAAAGGTCCCGTTTACTCCGAGCCAATACTTATCGAGTCAAATCCAAGATATTACTACATGTTGCCGGTTTTTTTTCTTTTCTTTTTTTAAATACAATCTGCTAGAAAAAGTTAACCCTGTTAAGCCCTTGGAGCACTGCGAGTAGAAAGTGGAAATGAAGGCGATGTACTGCGATTTTAAACCAGGATAAATTGCAATTATTAGGAAAATTTCTGCTCAACAAAGAATTTCATAGTTAGATTAAAAATATATCGTGGCTTTAAACACTTTATTTAATAGAGAAACTCAACATAGTACATGAATTAATCTTATTAGGGGAGCGCGTATATTTATAAGACCATACCATTCAATTCTCTAAACCTCTTTAGGATGATCTGGAGATATACAGATGAGGAAAGTTAAACAATGTCCATAGGGAGAAATCTAATGGGAGATGTATATTAAGGGCGTAACGGTGGAATAGACGGGCTAGACTATCGGAAGTGATACAATCACCGTTTTGTACCTTCCGAGGCTAAATAATAACTGGTATTCATCGACAAACAAATTTAATAAAGAAATGGACTTGCTCCTGCAAAATCACAGAGTACCTACATACGAAGTGAGAATTTAAAAAGGGATTTCCCTTAGCTTTCTACATGGGCAGTTAACCATTTTGCTTATCTGTATAACTGCATACGAGTCATTCCCAGTCCAATTCTAAAAGTCGAGGTTTTCAGAAAAAATATCGATATTTCTAGACTAAAATATCGAGAAAAACCCAACATTTTAAAAGAAAAAAGATGTTTAAATGTTTCTATTAACTTATTCGACTTTTTTCTTGATAATTTAAATATGAAATTGTTAAAGTAAACTCAAAAAAAGTTAGCGAGCCGCTGTCTAGTAAATTCTACTGAAGTGATCCATATCAGTTTGTTATAATATGAAATGGAATAAAGAAGAGATAACCCGTAATTGATGAATTTTTTCATATTTAATTTCTATTTATTCTATTTGTAATGGCGATAGATTCCGCTCACTTGCAGCTTATTTCGATAAAATTGATACCACTCGCATTTTTCAAAATTTAGAATTTACAATTTTACTTTTTCCTACAATTTTGATCTTAACCTCATTTAGGTTTTTTAAAAAATCTCTTTCGAAACTTCGACGTTAATCTCGAATACGAGTCGGTAGATCAATTTTAATTGATCTACCGACTCGTTTTTGATTCGAAGCAAATATTAATTTAAAAATGTTTCAGAACTTTCATTACTAAAAATTCAAATATTACCAAACTGGGTCGCAGAAATGTTAAATAAAATGAATAAACAAAATATTTATTAACTTATTTGATATCCATTTTTAGAAAAAGTGTATAATTTGTTTAAATAACTAAAGCTACTGACAAATTCACGACAAAATTAAATTACTCGTGTATCAGAGTTAAAATTTTTGTCAGTTTGTCAAACTGTTTCAATAAATTATTCTTTAAGTACAACCTGTGAAAACGACATCAAATAAAATTCATTTAAATCTCGAACTTCTGACATTTCTTGATATTTCGAGAGAACACTGTTTTTTTTTAAGCTCAAGATTTGAATTTTTCTAAATTTTGATTTTTTACCAAATTTCGATGTTACTCGAAATTTGGAATCTTGTTGATAAATTATGGGTTCGTGGTTTGAAACTTTGATTTTGTTCCTTAACACACGTACCCTTGACAATCACGCATATTTATTATAAATTCAGTTTCAGTATTTTACCATTCATGAATATTTATTTTAATCTTAATTTCGCAGTTTTCACAAACATTTTCTTTTTATAACTATTGAGTTTTTTTGTAAATTAGACTTTTTTCTCAAAATTCAGAGTTTGCATTTTGAGTATTTAATTTTTTCCTAAAACTGTGACGAAATTTCGTCGTCTTCTCCGAGATCTTGTTTTATAATTCGAAACTTTTTTTTCGAAAATTTGACTTTTTTCTTATAATTTGTAGTTTACTAAAAAGTTCACTTTTCCTTATAATCCAGGTTCAAAAATTAGAGAAAGTCCTTTTAATTTTTGGTTTCGAAATTTTGTTCTCATATTTCTAAAATTACACTAAAATTCAAGCAAAACTTTAATTGTTAACTTATAAATTAGGTATTTTTTATGTATGTAAATGACGCTTTTTTCAAATTTTCCAAAATTTTTTCATTTCCGTTTGCGGGTGTATGCTTTTTTTAGTCCATCAAAAATATTTCGTACCACAAACATTTTCACAAGCGCGATAAAAACGGCATTTTTGCACGTAGGAGTTGAAGAGGTCAGCGGCGGTCCTGTAAAAGGTTATCAGTTTGTTCTTCTTTTTAAATAAGTTGACCAAGTTTTTGCCTCATTTTTTTCGAAATTTTCGACTGTAAAGGTCAAATATCCGCTTTCTCAATAGATTTGGAATTTTCCAAATATCCAAAACTTCATCTCCTTCTTTTTCCAAAGTCTGAAATTAAACGAGATTTTTTTTATAAATGCTGAGTTATTTCAAGTTTTACTTTCCTCTAGAACTTGAATTCTAAACTAGAAAAGTAGAGGCCTATTAATTTTTTCCCTGTATTACAGATTTTTCGCTTTACAGGGTCGTCGGCTGATTACATCAGTAGTTTGTTTGGTCATTCTTATGACAAATTATTTGATTGATCACAGACTCGTACAGTTGAGTGGATATCACTCAACGCTCGTACTCAGTGATAGACTGATTCGGTGGGCGAAGCCCGCAGGGTCGTTATCTTCAGACAGTTTGCGGAGCCATTCGGACTGCTAAGAGTATTTACTACGAGAGGCGTATTCTCTAAATTATGCTTCTTCTTCTTCTACATCTTGATGATCTGTTCTTTAACCGTATTCTATGGTTGTTCTTATGCTATCAAGTCCCAGCTGTCTCGCCATCTTTTGAGTGGTCTTCCAGGGAGGCGCTGTTCTTCCGGTTAACCTTCCAGTGCAATGCGGTCTATTTTGTTTGGGTTCATTCTTTTTACGTATTCATGCTATGGTTCTTCTCTGTCTTCCCCATCTTATTATGTCTTGGATTGCACATGTTCTTCTAATGCCATCGTTTCTTACTCGATTCTAGAGAGTCTTGCCTGCTATTATTCTTAAGGTCTTCATTTCGGACGTTCGCATCATATTCTTGGTCTTCCTGGTATCCGTTCTGTCTTTTATACCATAGGTTAGTACTGGTCTTACACATGTTTTATAAATGCGGGTTTTGCTCATTCGCATATGTGTGTTTTTCCATATAACATCAAGTAGACAGCCAGAAATTGTGGCCGCTTTATTGATTTTATTTGTTAGGTCCTTTCCTAGGTTCTGGTGGTTGGATATGTTTACTCCTAGGTATTTCAGTTGCTGTACCTGTTCTATAGATTTGTCTTAAATTACCTCAGATTAATTACTTAGCCAAGGTTATACGTTTTGTTTTGTCGAAGGATAGGGACATGTTAATTTTTTTGCTATTTTATAAAAAGCAAATAGTTGTCTTTGTATGTCATTTTCTCCTCGGCTACAATAGTAGCGTCGTCCGCGTAGCATACCATGCTTATAGTCCTGTTACTCAGTTTATGTCCTATTTTTAAATCTGCTACTTCTCTAACTATCATATCCATCATTAGGTTGAAAAGGAAAGAACTTAAACTGTTACCTTGTCTAATGCCTCCAAGTGTTGCTATTTCTGAAGATGTTTTGGTACCTATTCGTATTTTTGTGTTGTTCTTGTTTAGCTGCTGCATTATCATCATGATTTCTGGTGTTCCTTTAATATTTTAATTACGTCATCTAATTGCACTTTATCAAATGCTTTTGTTAAGTCGATAAAGCTGGCGTATGCGGGTTTATTAAATTCGATGGATTTTTCTTTGCTTTATTGGATAATAAAGACAGCGTTCGTGGTAGACCTGTTTCTTCTCAGCCCCTGCTGTTTATCTCTTAATTCTATAAAGTCTTCAAGTCTGTTCTTTCTTATGCTGGTTAACAATTTCATTGTTTCAAATTATGCGTTTGTACTTTTTATTTTTAATTCCCAAAAATTTAGCTATAAACTCAAAATTTGTACTTTCAAAATGTGCAATTCTTTCAAGTTTCGACTTTAAATATCGAAATAATTTGCCTAAAATTACGAGTGTAATCTATGCATTCAAAGTTTCCCAAAATTAAAATTTTTCATTTCATTTAAATTCTTTGCAAAATTTCGACACTAAAATTGCAGTTTTATAAACTTCGATTTCAACTTCAAAATTTCCGTTTTTTGTAAAAAATTTTATGTTTATCTTTAAAATGCCAACCTCTCGCGAATTAAAGCCAAGTTATCGCATTTGAAAAAATAAATTTAGAGTATTTTTTCGAAATTTTCATTTTCTTACAAAATTCAGCGTTTAACCTTTCAATTTTTTCCCCAAAATTTTACTTATAAACTCACAATTTCGACTTTTTCTAAAGATTCAAACTGTTAGTTTTTATTGGTTTGTCCAAAATTTCGAGTCTAAAACAATAAATATTACATTTTTTCAAAGATTTTGATTTCTTGTTGAAAAGATCTCAATTTCCAAAATTCTGTCTATTTAGACTGCGGATATAAACTTGAAAACTCGAGATTTTTTTCTCGCCGAGGACGTTTGTATCAATGGATGTTGCGATGCAATCCGTGATACAAGTTTTGCCTCATCTTCGTGAACTTTGCAATTGCAATCTAGTTTTCATTAGATTCTAATGAAATTAGATTTCAATTGCATCGTAATAAACTTGTATAAAGAAGGGTTATTATCTCAGCAGAGAAGAATGCTTCAATTAGCATGTAACGAAAATATTTGCGTAATGAACAGTTAAAAGTCACCCAAGGGGGGTTTACTTTCTTGGAACTTATGCGACTGACTAGCGGCTTCGAGTTGGAAGTGTATATAACCACCGTACCATACTGATGAGGCCAAGGAAGGCCGAAACTAGTATATGGTTGTACATATTTTCAATTTTCAACATGTTTAACTGTTTAATTACAGAACATTTAATTGGTCATTTGCTTAATTATCCTAAATTATTGTTCGAATTTTCAGTAAGAAATTAGTACTACGTGAATTTTATTATCAAATTGCTGTTAGAAGAAGGCGTTGCAAAACGTACCCTTCGTCGGTATTGGTTTTTTGTTTATTGAAAATTCTAATTTCTAATATATTTAAATCGAGGAAATTACACATTTTCAGTTTCAATTTTCGCAGAATGTTTAATGTCTGAAGTCTGAATATAAACTGTTAATGTATTGCAAGACCACGGACTATAGAAGGAGGGTAGTGCACCATTGTAGAAAACGGTGTCAAAAAAGCGTCTAGAAAGTAGGTAGTACGTTCTTGTGATATTTGATATTAGAGAGAGAGAGAGAGAGAGAGAGAGAGAGAGAGAGAGAAATAGTTGGAGCTACTCCACTTTCTAGACGCATTTCGGTCAAATTTTTATACATGGCCAATGTAGGGCGTAGACTATCCTTATTCTATAATAAGTAAGACTAAATAGTTTAGGATCGTAGGTTAGATTAAAGTCTGTGATCCATAACAACAGTTAAACAAACTGCTGGAAAAATGTGCAGACGATGCTACAAAACGAAAGGGGCCCGGAAAAAGCCCAATCTTCCATTTAAACATAATTTGTTGTATTTATTGATAAATAAGGTTCAAGAGTTCGTTATCCTGAAGCGACATACTTTTCTAGTTAATTAGTTAAAAGCGACAGAAATGGCATTTTGTCAAGTATTTTTATCCAAATAAAGTAATTATTAATAGTTACTCTTGATTTCGATTTATCTAGAAATAGCGGCAAATTGGAAACAACCCTAGGTGGCGCCACTGTATTTAGTGACTTATTCATTGGTCTCGTCTTTGATTCATATTTTATTTGTTGCAGAATCCCAAACGATTGAAGATTTCGGGGCGGCGCTCCACTTGATGCGGTCCGATTTGGAGCACTTGCGCTCGGTGTTTATGGCGGTGGAAAACGGGGATCTAGGAATGTTAAAGTCTTTGGGAATTAAGGATTCGGAGCTGGGAGACGTGAAATTCTTCCTCGAGAAGCTCGTGAATACCGGATTTTTAGACTGAAGCATACCAGACCCTGCTGCTGTCTTCTTCGCTCATCCGCAACCGCATACGCCCCTAAGTAAATCCTTCTATTCTTACCTTCCTTACTAATCGGTCCATTACGTGCGAACGTACTTACACATTTAGCAGCAGAGTCCACTCGTATCCATCACATCCGTCCCCTTGATACGCCTCTGAGTTCCCCAAATGGTCAACTAACAGAACTTGACGATAGAGCACTTTTTGACATTATTATTGTATACAAGGTTGTAAGCACAACACATACCGATTTTTTTTTTATTGTAAAAGAAGCGCGAGTGGTTTATTTGAAAGGTTCTAACCCATTTGCGGGTTAGTCGATAGGCAAATGACTCCCAAAACAATTATTGTGGCACTAAATATATCAATTTAAGGATATTGGTGCGGTCGTCGGTATTCTATAAATTAGGGGGAGGATGGGAACAAAAGGATATCGAACGCCTTTGTCGCGTACGGTGCAGAGCGACAAGGCGTCAAGATTCCGGGCGTTCGTTTTTGTTGTAAAATACCGACGACACACCCGCGAATACGCGGCAAGCGACGCGGTAAGGTGCGCGAAAACATCGGAGACTGACGCATATCCAGGGCCTAGCGTTTACGTTTTTTCGACGTTTTCGCAGCGTCTTACCCGCGCCGGTACCGCGCGACCATTGTGATTTAACTCTACGTGTACATATCATAATCACATATCAGTCGAACGACGGCTGAGGCCTCGTGGAGGCGTCCGCTCCCTTGCTATGATAACGACCTGACACTTGCCAACAATAAGACAATGGACCGGACGGCTTAACATCGCCTCGGACCTGAACGACCATATTAAGTGAATATATACATACATATATATAAAAATATGTATTTTTTGACTCTTAGTGGAGATGTTTGGTGTGCGATTATAACAACTTTCACGAAAGGTTACCTCGATCTCTAAATATTTTACATAAAAGGCTGGTTCATACATATTTAATGTTTTTATTGAATTGCATTATTTATTTGTAAAATAAAATTTCTAATTAAATAAAATATATTGTCAAACGAATCTTTCTCTTATTTATTCATATACTTCAGCGCAACAAGGGTAGAGATGTCGATCTGAGATCGATTGTATTGTTTCTCTGCAAATTTTAGAGTTCTTTAAAAATTCCATTGTTTTTCAAAATGCTTAATCCTTCTCAGAACATCGCTCTTCTCAATTCTTTTACTTTTCCTCAAAATTTCAAGTTTCTTACAAACTTGATTTTTTTCGAATGTTTTTTCAAATATTGGGCCTGAAACCAAGAAAGATTAAAAAACACAACAAAGGTTGCACTGACGCGTTTGTTAGAGCAACCTTTGTTGTGTTTTTTAATATTTCTTGGTTTCAGGGGACAAGATTTGTATTTCAATTTTGAAGCTGCCAAAGGACCAGTCCGTTCCACCAAAATTATGGCTTCTCAATTTTTAGCAAGTATATAATGGAATATTTCATTCATAATCGATTATTCCAAGCGATTATTTCAATTCATTCGGTTATGAAAATATGTCGATTATGCCTAACACTATCAAATAATCTTTTAGCATTACTGTTTGCTTTTACTTAAATGCCATTTACACGAGCAAGTAAAACTATCGCAAGTCGATGTTTGAGAGTACTTTCAGCGAACTTGCGTAGTGTAAACAGTCTCCGAGAGTGCTCTCAGAGCAAGTCTTAAAACTTGCGCAAGTGCTTGCCGCAATAATTACTTGCTCGTGTAAACATCTTGAAGAAAAATTAATAATTTTTGATTTATTTGAAAAAACTAGAAAAAAAAATATTTTTTTGTATGTTTATCAACAATTATGCAAGGATTTTTAAAAAATACGTTATTGAAGCACTTCTTTACAGAGGATTTGGAAATGCTACTATTAATTTATTCTTTGTATTTGACATCCTCAAGATTCTTTTCTTGGCTTTTAACACATTTGGCAAGAGCTTTTTTTCTAATTACATACGTATAGTCAAATACTTACAGGTTTATATGTAAAAGGGTTTATTTTATTAATTTAGCTAAAATTATTTATTGAAAATGCAAATAAAAAATAATTTCTTTTTATCAAAGTATCGTATGTGGTTGTTATTTTTAAGATGCTTAATACTTGGGTAATTTTAGGAAAAAAAAGTTTATATCGACATAGCTCCGAAACCGCTTTCTTTTTCAAATGCAGTATGTTGAGAATTGAGAAAAAAATTGATTTTTTTAATACTTTAACATCCCTTGAAATATTTGTATCAACTTTTCTTATTTTATTCGAAATTAGTTGCAGTAAAAAATGGAAATCCACGTCTGACATACGTAGAAAGTTTTTTTTATTTTAATTGGATCTTCACTTCTTAATTCTTCTAAAAGTATGGCGTCAGCTCCAAGCGTAGGCCTTCTGGCAATCCACTCTTTAGCCCAAATTCTTTTTTTAGCACAATTGCGCTGTTTTCGGGAATTTGCAATTAGAAAAGCGGCTGCTGCAACTCTCTACGACGGGACATTTTTTTGCGCTATGTAAATATCAGCAAAAGCAATCTTTTAATTGGGACAATAATGGGCCAGACACTTTAAACTTCTATTTAAGGGAGCACAAACACAATTAATCATTCGGCGGGGGTTTGAATTGGAAAGTCGCTTAGAAATAAAATTATACTTGCCGCACTCTAGCTTGCACGACCCACTCTACCGTGTAAACGGCTAAGCAAGCAACTTTTAGATAGTAGTGTCTGGATAGTGCAGGTAGGACTTGCTGAGAGCACTTGCTTTTAAAAACTTGTGTAAGTGTAAACGTTCTCGCAAGTTACTATCCCATGTAAACGGCACATTACCTTACAGTAGCTTCACTGCAGTAAGCAGCATAGTTAGCAATGGTGGGTAGAAAGGTAGTGATTACGAAACGGGACTTAGGGAAAAAAACTAATGTTTCTATTTATTCTAGATTCAACCAATTTGTTTCTATTTATTCTAGATTTACAAATATTTCTATAACTCGCTTTGGTTATATAATAAATCTTCCCTACTCTTAGATCAAACCTCAGAGTCGAAGAATCGAGTTTAGGCAATAAAATTGACAAAATATTTACAAGTAAAATCTTTTAAATTAATATCACGTTCATCTTACGTATTAATTGAAGAATGCCTTTTTGTCTTCGTCCGGAGGAACACACTTTAAAGGATGATAGCGCTCTTTCCTCTTATTAGTGCATAACACATACACTAAACACAAAATCGTCAAAAGCAAGCCAATGAAAAGAAAAATAAATAATTTGAAATACATGCGCTGCGAGTTAATGGCCGACGCGACGGTCGTAGCATAACAGAAACCTCCTTCAGACTTTCGATAAAGAGTTGCGTCCGAATAGCAATGGGTGCATTCGTAATCTAGAGGGCCGTTGCACCTTTTGCAACTATAATGACACGGGACGCATTTTTGCACTAGGGCGTCGATTTTCGAAAACGAATCAGCATCCGAGTAGTGCCCATCCGGACAAATCGATTTACACTGTCCGTCGACTAAAGTAAAATCCGGGAAGCACTCTGCAAGGGCAAAATTAATTAAAACAAAAACGGGCGGTGGCAGTTTGAAAATTAATGGTCAACCAAAAAAACATAAGCAAACTTAAATCTGACAACAATACAAAATAAACAACATGCATCAGAAACTTACCTATTTTGTATATTATGTAATTGACGAAAGTTGAAGAATGAAGAGATGAATGGGATGTGAGATTGATGTACAGCGCTGTTATTAAATAAATATGATTGATGATGAAAATTGTTATTCAAGAAGAAAAAACCTCTTAGTCAGAATTCGTTAGTCTAAATAAGCTGCGACATTGTGAATTTTGCTCAAATCAAGTTCCTGTTCTTTCCGAAAAAAAAAGATTTTTCCCCAGCACTTTTAAGAAAAATTTTAATCGAAAAACTTCCACCTTTTTTGAATTTCGACTTCAAAATTGAAGTTTCGATATTTTATCTCAGTGTTCTTAATGAATTATTTTGCAAAAGAATAAAAAATAGCGATAATTTCAGTGTAAATTACATCTTCATTTAATCTAGAAATTTGGACTTGGAATTGGAAATTTGGACATTTACAACTTAAAATTGTGATTTCAAAATTAAAGTCCTCCTTTTTAATAACGTTTCTGTTTTGTTACACCTATTTTTTTAATGTCAGTTGAAAAATTGAAGTTTCGATTTTTTTAGCGTTTTTATCAAATTCGAAAGAAAAAAGTTCCAGTTCAGTTCCAATTTTTAGTTAATTAGGCTTGAAAACAAAATTGTAATTTTTAAATAATTGACCACTTAATTATTGATGTTTATATTCGAGAAAAAATCCAAAACTCAACTTTAAAGTCGAAATTTTGTTTTTTTTTTAAATATTTGGGTGTCAATTCTTCAATCTTTTCTCAAAATTTTAACTCACAGATTCAATAATTTCTGGAAAAACGTCGAAATCCAGAACGTAAACGTCCATATTTTTTATATAATTTTCTTAAACATTGACGACTTCGACGAAATTTTGGGTTTTATACACCCTGAAATTTTGATTTTTAAAAATTTCAATTGACACTCAAAATTTCGAATTGCTAAAATTAACCTTTGGCTCTGAAGTGATTCAAAGAAAAGATTCAAATTTTAAATAGAACAAATTCGAGATTTTGACTACATTGAAATGTCCACATTTTAATTTAAAAGTTGAAAAATAAAAATGTTATAAAAAATACTTTAAACATTCCTTTCATAATTAGCTTCGGTATTTATAGAAGGTCGACCTTACTACTGTATAGGAAAACATTTAGTCATTCATATGAATTTCTTTGAAATAAAAATAATTCATTATTAAAAATATCTTAATTATTTTTTAAGTAAACTCTACCACCTAAACTCTATAAATAAATTTATGTTGTTTGCAAAAATTTATCCGACTTATCTTCATTCCATTTTGTGTTTTGTTCAATATTGTTTAACTCACTTTGTCACTCACATTATATTTGATTGTTAGTGAGATTTGCTGCAGGATTATAAAGATAACCAACCACAGGTCTATCATGTTTCATTTACAAAGATAATACAATCCAAACCTCAATTTGCTTTGAAAATTTTGGCCACGCTGATAAAAACCAAAACATATTTTGCAGCTAACGTCTATAGACAACTTTAAATAAAATCATTTGTTTTATTTATTGAGAGCATGCTATTCGCGACTGATTCATCTGGTATAAAGTTTGATACACATTTTCACCCGCTTAGGGGCTAAATTTCAAAGCGGTTACTTCACATAACAAAACCATTTGCCAAATTTCAGGTTGTAAGTTGAATAGTTTCGTAGATTTCATGATAAGTCGGCTAGTGGTATTTTTTTATATTTATTAACTTTATAATGTGTCCCACTGGATATGGGACACGGGTATCTTCGCCTACTATTTAAACAAAATAACAAATATTATTTAGTTTGTGAAGACGCTTAGTTCTACTTTTGAAATATGGCGTCGAATTTTTCATAAAATTTTGATGAATTCGAAAATGAAAAAAATCAATCATGGTGTCCATAAAAAACACAAAATTGGCATAATTTTTTAAGAAATTATTCGACATGAAAGATAATTAACTACGCCAGGGCAGTGAAATCCAACAAAAATGAGGGTTTTATTAATCGAGTTACAAATAAAAAACTTAAAAAATGACGTTCTTCACTAAACAAGCCATTATGCTAATGTTTTCACTATGGTGCCACACGCGTTAATAGGCACAAAATTCCACATTACTTTGCCAAATTCTAACCGATTTTCTGTGGCCACTAATAACAAAGATACTTATGTTATCCCTCGTCCAGTGGAATAAATTGTATATATAGATATCGAAAGGAGGTCAACTGATAGATCGTTTTTTAAATCGATGGGGCAGTTGCAACCTTGCCGCGTAGATCCAAATGTGTCGATTTTTCAATTAGAAAATTCTCTGGGACTGATTATAAAATATGATGAAATTAGTCCAGTTCTCCATTAAGAACTGAAGCAGTTACCGATTGAGAGATAAGTTGCATCCAACTTTTTCCCCCAAACAAAAGATAACGCGACTTCAGGAAAAACTTTCTCTAGTTTGCTGGTCCCGAACAAAGCTTTTGGCGCAGCTAATGTCATCTTAAAAATTTTGAGGTTATAATTGGTCCAAATCCTTATTTAATAACAGCCTGCATTAATAAAGAACAACTGCTTCAGTAGGATAGCCATAATTTATTGTTTTTCACATAGTCATGTGATGCTTACAAATACATGAATCGTAACAACATATCTCCATTTATTTATTTATTAGCGAACGTGAAGTTGGTCCTCTTCAGGGAACTAAACAGAGACTAGGCCGAGAGAACCTTTCACGCCTAAGGCTAATTTTAAGTATATGTCTAAAATTTAGTATTGGATTTAGTAAAACATCGAATTGTTAGGTACATACGTCTCATTATACAACGCTCATGCGCACTCCATACACCCCGGGAACACGACCGGTTAACTGATTAATTAAATTTGGAATTAACTAATATGTACAGTCAGTCAAAAACAAAAATCGAATTATAGTTAAGTAAACCAATAAATTAGGAATTGACTAACCAAGTTTAATTAATGAATTACCGTCGTCAGTATCGCCATCTACCCAAGCATTCATAAATTACAAATTTCTACTCTCATTCTTATCTTACGGACTTATGGTAAACATAGTAAGTATGTATATCCAGGAACTAGCGTAAAAATTAACAATATAATAAAATATTTATAATTATGTACATACAATAAAGAAATAATCACAGAGAACGTTACATCGCATTTTGGGTTGAACGACTGACACCTCGTAGTACTAAACGAATTTATTATCAAAATAACGAATTTCCGTAATAATTCGCTTTTATTGTAATAATTGCACTTGCGTTTGCCCTAACGGTGTCGAATCAAATCGCATAATACACCCCATCCCTTTCGCTATTTGGCACATGCATCGTTTCGGTTGTTTCGATTTCCACTTCATTAAATAGTCAATAAATTAGTTTCAAACGCCGCCGCTATTTACCTATTCTACCGATTACTGTCCGTGGGCAAGCTGGTTCGGTCCCCCTCGAACAGCAACTATCATTTACACGAAATAAAAACTGTACACGTAATAAATAAATATTTTCATAAAACAACAAGAATATATGTATATAATTAGATTTAAAATGATCGGTTTACGTTGAACTTGTAGGTAACAGGTGAGAAGACATATCGCCGCCTTGTTTATCGTTTTGCGCGCGCGTATTGTTGTCAGACTTATGCTTGCTTCTGCAGTGGTTGTTCTCTGCGGCGATATTTAAGGTTAGAATATACTTAATTCGCGGCGAATTAAATAGATTAAAGAAATGGGGCAGAAGGAACAAAGTCCAACAAAGCGTCGATGCCAAAGATAAGAAAATAGCGTTGCACAAATGATATAGTGACGTGTAGCACAAAATGATAATGCACAAACCTAAACATAACTGTCCGCTTATTCGCTTACACCCGGAGGTACTTTTTTCCTGCTCTTCCACTTCCAGCGTGTCCTTGCGGTTCTGCAACAAATCAGAGAAAGAGCACCCATGAATGGGAAATTCACAACAAAATTGTATAAATCTGATAGACATTTTGCCAACTTGGCAACGCCGCAAATTCTACATTTTCAATAAATATTCAGATGTTTGATATTTACGAAAATTAAACATTTAGGCAAGCAGCTTCTAATCATTTTCGTAAGCAGATTTATGAATGTAGGAGGGTAAAACAAATTCAAAATTTCGCTCACCAAGTACCTTTAAACAATCTTTAAGTAACTTACTAAAAAAATCCACTAAACTTACAGCTATTTGCACACAACTTTTTATCTTAAAATTTCGAAATTCCAAAAAGATGAAAATTTGGGAAAAAATATAAAACTAAAGGTTTGAGAAATTAAAAAAAAAAGGATATTTCGAAAATCATAATTATTTTTTCTAAAATTAAAGTTTCCCAAAAAAACTGAGTTTTCAAGTTTACGCGGAAAATGTCAGTAAAAAATAAAAGGTGAAAGAATATATTTACAATTTTGAAAATAAAAAGTCGTTGAAATTTCAAAAAATAAAAAAACATTTAAAAGTGAAATTTATGTAAGAATCTTAAGTTTTGGAGTTTACACTCGAATTCGAAAAATAAAAATTAAAATAAATAGAAAAAAAATGAGCATTGCAAGATTAAGGTGGAAAGTTTTGAAAGAAACATAAATTTTCGAGTTTAGTGTAGACATTTTTTTGCTTTTAAGATTTTTTCGTAATCATTGTCTAAAGAATATAAATTATTTATGAAATACCGTATTAGTTGCATATATGATTCAAGAAAAAATCAGAAATTTGTCATGGCTTTTATAATAATTTATATATTTTCCAAAAATATGAAAAAGCCCAAAAAAAATATTACTGTGACGAATCAAAGAAAAAATATCATCTTAATCTGGATTAGTGATGTAACGAATATTCGCAGGTTTTTTTAATATTCGCAGCATGAAATTATGCGATTATATTGCGAATGTATTTGGCAATAACTCGGGAAATTATTTATGAAATAACAAAGCAACTGGTAAGGCAGGGTTTCTTAAACTGGGGTTGACAGGCCCTTAAGGGATCAGCATTTATTAAGTTATAACTAATGCAGTAATTTATCCAGTCCCACTTTATAAAAAGTATTTTTATTTAAATTCCAGATTTCATTTTTTTCTGAAGATTAGTCGTTTCCTTGTTTCGACATTTTCTAGAAATTTCATCTTTTTCTCAAAATTCGTCTTTTTCAAAATCTGACTTTCTCAAAATTTTAATTTTTTATCTCAAAATTCGTCGTTTTTTTTTCTTCAAAATTTCGTGATTTTCAAAATCCGACTTTTTCTGAAAATTTCAACTTTTTTTTTAAATGTGTACAAATTTTGACTTGTTTGTCAAACTTTACCTTTTTCTCGAAATTTGGCGGATCTTTTGATAAAAAAGTAAAAAATTTTTGAATAATATTCATCTGTAAATTTTGAAGTATTATTTAAAGATTTCGACGATTATCTCAATAGTGGATATTTTCTGTCGTCACGGAGGGACAGGGAGGGAGAAGCTTGTCATTTATTCAGGCAGTCGTCAAAAAATAGATATAAAGTTGAGAAATGTTGACTCTTTTTCTGAAATTTTTCTCAAAATTTGCCCCTATTTTCGAAATTTCGACAAAATTTGACTCTGAAAAATTTCAAATTTTTACCAAATTTCGACTTTTTTCCCGAAATTCGATCTTTCTCAAAATGTCGATCTTTTCCTTGAAATTGGTTTTTTTTTCAAAAATTTTCGATTTTATTCTCAAAAATTATCTCGAAATTAAGAAATTTTCAAGTTTCTAAAAATCGTGGGTTTTTTTATATTAAATTTGATTTCCTGAGAATTCCGACTTCATCCCAAAACTGTTTTTTATTATTATAATTCTTTTTTTTTCTAAATTACGACTTTTTTATCCAAAATTCGACTTATTCTTAAAGTTCGTTTATTTTTCAAAAATTGTATTAAAATAAAAATAAAAAAAATTAAAAATAATATTTTTACGAAATTTAAAGAAAAATATTTCTTGAAAATTTCGAGATTATGTCAAACTTTAAATGAAAATAAAAATTGTAAGGGATATATTGTTAGAAACTGGTTTCTTTTTTCTCCAACCTCGATTTATTCTGCAAATTGGGAACTTTTTCACAAAAGTCAACATTGGCATTCGCATTCGTGAATGTTGAAAATGAATATTCGCATTCGCGGGTGTGGGAAAACCAACATTCGTTATATCCCTAATATGGATGAAAGTTTTTAATCGAAATTTGGAAAATTTGTAGAAAAATTTTAGGAAAATACAAAAATTGAAGCTGTAAACTTGGAAACATAAAAAAAAAATCCATCGCAAAAAAATTCTAAATATTTGGGGTTTAACCTAAGGAGTTATATGAATATGAATATCGAAAAATAAAGGTCAAAGTTATTAGAACAAACCCACATTTCCAAGTTAAGGAAATTTCGAAAAATTATCAAAATTATTTAAAAAAAAATCCAAACTTTGAGCCTGAAGTCGAAATCTTAAAGAAAAAAAAAACATTAATTTTCGAGTTTACAGAGAAAAAAATCGAAATTTTGGAACTACGGTTGACATTTTGAGATTAAGTGACAGTTAATAGAAAATCAAACTTTTTAGGAGTCGAAATCCTCGGTCTACCATCAAAATTTGAAGAAAAGAAATAAATCTGAAAGTCTAAATTTAGAAAGTACTAAGATTCGAAAGTTACAAAAAAATGTTTCGATATTTTGAATTTAAAGCCGTGAGATTAAAAGTCGAAATCTTGAAATATCAAAATCAAAATTTCTAGAAATAGTTGGAATATTGAATATTTTCTGTTTGAAGGCGAGACTGCAGTTGAAATTTTGAAATATCAAAATAAGTATAGTTTAAGTATAAACCCGAAATTTTAAGAAAAAAAACTGAAATTAAATAAAAAACGTTGAAATTTATGAACAAACGAATATTGATGATAATAGTAATAATGGCATTATAAGTGCAAGTTTAAACTCCAAATTTAATGTTTAAAATGACTTTCCCACAAAAGTTTAAATCTTTTCTGCAGTAAAAAAATTTTACAAATTAATCATACTTAGACTTAAAGGTTCTTTTTTTAGTTGTTAGATCTCCAGAGTGATCGCCAATGTCCGGGGAACCGGACCAGGCAATTGAAGAAGAAGTTAATTAGAACATTGCTCTAAAATACGATTTATGTAGTCTAAAAATTCCCAATCCCCGCCGCTAGGGCCCCTAAGGGGTCCTAAATGCGACACTGCAATCTCTTCTAAAATGATGTAACTTTGTTCATGGGCAGTCAGCCCCTTACGCGACCTTCTTCATTACTGACTGGATCAAAATGCATCCAACATGAAGAAAAAAAATGTACCTTGTAAATGGACAATTATTTTAAAATTGTAAAATGACCTATATGGTTTATGGATATCCCCTCGTATATTGAAAACATGCAAAATAAAAATAAGTCTGCTGCTCATAATCTAATCAAGCGGATTTAGAATAATTGATATATAATTTATTCGACAATGTTAATCTGCAGAATATGTAATTAATAATCAGTTTCCGGCTTCCTGTCGTTATCGGTTTAAAAATTACCTACCTCGTCGCCTTTCCATGAAGCGGGCTCCGCCGAATCGTCGATAGAATTGCTCGGAATTTCATCGACGCCTTCCAAAGACTTATGTTCGGCGATAGAGGGCGCTGTCGTCGTCCCATACAGGGTCAATGTCCACCCAGTTATATTGGCTGCAACATCGACAATTAGCTCAAAGCGAAAACAAAAATCGAAAGAAAAAAAAACAAAACGGTAAGAACAGAAAAAAAAAACAAAACGCAAAATAGCAAACGAAACTAAAAAATCGGAAAAAACAAGTCGAAAGAAATGGTGAGCATGCAAAATAAGACTGTGTCGAGCGAAATAAAAAACAAAGAAACTGCAAGAGGACGTCCATAATTACGCGCTTATTTGAACTACCCCACTGTTGGTTAGTCAGATATAAACCGACCCCAACCCTCAAAATGTCACTTAAAATTTTTAAAAACTAATGTTGCCTAGTCTTATATCTTCTCTTTAATTCGGAAATTTCTCGTTCCAATCTCAAAACGAATAACCAAATAAAAAAAAAACGAATATGTGAAAATTTTCTTCCTTAATAATTTCGGAATAAACACCTAAAACACGAATAGTATTTAAATGTGAAAAGATAAAAGTTGACATAAGTCATCGAGGCGATTGATCAAAAGATTAAGAATAAAGAAGAAAGTCGACGTAAGATGTAATCGACACCTACCCTCTTGCTGAGATTTAAGCGGACCTCACACACTTGTACTCACGTAATTATTGGAAGACCTCAAGCATCGTTTCTAGTTAACGGCAATTTTATTCAATTTAATTAAAAGTTGAAGAGATAACAACAAAGAGTATGATCAACGTATACCAGAAATGGAGGTACTAAGACGTACCAGCGGCTGATTGGGCGATTGTCGGCGGAGGTGTCGCCACTTTGTCGACCTTCGACGACAGAACCTTGACGACGTCGCGGCTCTTTTCTTTCTGTCTTTGGGATTTTTTGACGCCAGTGTTCGCTTTGGTCACGTCCCTCGCGGGGATCATAATCGGATAAGTGATCGTGATATTTTTGACAAATGCCAAATAGTGTTTGACACCGCTTACGCCCGAATTTATAAAATATCTACTACCGTTGAGCGAATAAAAATAGGGAGAAGTCTCGGTTGTGGTCTTACTACTGGCTTTTTTGTACTTGAAATTGCGGTAATTCCCCGCGTGATAAGATTTTTGGGAAGAGTTTTTCGTTTTCGTTTTGTAGAGAAGCGTCGACGATTTCGACTTGTTTTTGGATTTTTTATTGCTTTTCTTTTTTGAGTTAGTTTTTGATTTAGTAGAATTTTGATTAGTGTCTGTTAGTAATGAAGGAAAATGACTGGTCCCATATAACACTAAAGACCAATTTTGTAGTGTAGCTCGGCCTGTAATTTGACAAAGTTAGCGTTTTGTTAGTTGATGTTGGCTTAGTTAAAGTGGGAGGGACGTACCTAATAGTCGACCATCGTTATGTATTTCGAGCTCCCACGTGCCAAAAGGAGATTCCCCCCAGGAGTGAACAGACATAAACGGCCAATGAGTAAATCCCGCTCTGGAATTGTCGTGGGCCCTATGGTCTAACAAGGTAACTTTTGTACCCATCGGTGAAGTCAACTGGATTTTTAAATCGCCCCGCCGTTGCGAATAAATAGTTAATTTGGCTTGTATGTGTTCCAAAACGTTAACACCTTCACACTCGCTCACTTTTAACTGTAAAATTACGACACTTTTAGCCGGGATGGCCTTTTGCTCGTGAGGCGCCGTAATTTCGCATTTGTGCTGCTCCGGCACGGTCGTCCATCTTCGCGCTAATCGGACCATGGCGTGGGCGTCCATCAAGCCGTAGCCGAAACTGTGGGAGACGTTTCTACCGACACCGTTGGTTTGCCAATCGGGGGCGATCAAATTCTGTGGTCTCGCGGTCCTAACGACGATATGCTGCATATCCCTCCAGGTCAAGTTAGGATTAGCCTCCAAGGCTAACGCGCAGATTCCCGCCGCTAGAGGCGCTGACGCGGATGTGCCGGTATGACTACTAGTACAAGAAAAATGGAGATCCGTCGTAACTACTTGTCTTTCACCGACAGCGCCACTACTATAAGTCGTCGCTAAAGTCGAACTGCACGCTTCACTATACCAAGGAACGTTACCGTGTTCAGTGGCACTAGATATGGATAAACTATATATAGAATTAGTGTAACCATCGCAGTTACAGTTGTCGTGATCTCTCCCCCCATTGCCGGATGCCCATACAAATATGGAACCTTTCCCACCACGGCCCTAAATATTTCAAAATAAGAGTGGTACTATACACTACTAATCTAGTTACCTTCGTAACGCCTTCAATGAAAGCCCTCGTCGCTAATTCACCTGGACCATCGACGGTCTTACCGTCATCATCAGGGCCCCATGAAGCGCTATAAATATCAATGTGCTGAGGATTTAAACTAAGAGATCGAGCTTCAACAGCATCTGTAACTTCCCCATCGAGCATTCTAACCCCACCAACTTGAGCACCATGCGCAATCCCTAAGGCGCACACCGAATTATTGCTTGTTGCTGCGACTTCCCCCGCACACCTCGTCCCATGCCTATTGGAATCGATCATGTCATATCTCGGACTCGGATCGGAATCATGACTATTCACATCGTAGGAAGCCATGGGATCCTAGAAATCCAACAATGTATGATCCTTTGTCAACCAAGCAACCACACAAGCGCACCCACAGATCATAACTGACTTACAAACCCAAAAAATATAATTTCTGTACCATCCCTCCGATCAATCAATAACATAACTGACCTATAAAGTCAAAAAATAATACACCTGTCACATCCCTTCCAAAACCAACTCCCCAAATGCACACACAACTGATCGTAAACATTTAATAAAATAATACCCCCGTGGCATCCCTCCCATCAATCATCACCAATCCACATCCATCCACACATCAACCCAAAATTGCACAAACCCAAAAAATAATACTGCCACGTCAACCCCCCCCCCTCTTCTATCAACCAATTAGCAACGCAATTACCCACCGAACCCCATACATGCGCAAGTGATAGTACAAATCCATCACTAATACTTCTTTCCAAACCCCCTTTCAACTAACCACCCCCACACAATTGACCGTACAAAGCAAAAAATACTTTCATCAACCAACCAACCGCCGACCTACCCATCACCCATACACCCAACTCACATAATTCTGTACTAAATCAGGATGATCCTTCTCGAGCCCATCGTCAAGAATAGTAACCACAGCCCTCTTCCCCGTTATGCCCTCCAACCAGGCGGGTATGACGTTCATATCCAGCCCATTGCCCCGATTCTAGAATAGAAGTTTAATAAGTACACGACGTTTGGTGCTGAAGAATCAATCCCACCAGATACCACATTATCGGCCATTTTGGGTCAGAGTCTTGGAGTCTGAAGTCCCTTTTGGGCCTTCGTTTGGCGGTTTGTTGTTGCGCCCACCTAACTCTGGTGTCGGCCGCTAGGCGCACTTTTTTCGATGTGCTGGGTCGAAGAGAGCGCTTTGCCACTTTCGCATGCGTAAAATGGTAATAGTCATCAAATATCTATAGACAAACGAATTAGTTTATTTAAAAAACCCGAATGACCAAATTCATTAAATTGACATACCCTTGAGTCAAAATTTCGTCTTCTTGAAATTTTGATTTAAATTTAAGATATTTGGCTTAAAATTATGATTTTTTTTTCTAAATTTTCAACTTTTTCCCGAAACTTTTTTCTTTATAAACGAAATTCATAACAAAAAATGGAATTTTGAGCTTTGACTAAGATTTAACTTGAAATACGAATCTTGTCCCCTGAACCCAAGAAAGATTAAAAACACAAGAACGCGTTTCGAGAGCCAAGCTATTATCTTCAGAGAAATACAAGATTTGTATTTCAGTTTTTGAAGATAACCAAGGACCAGTCCGTTCCACCACCCATAAGATTTAACTGGGTTTTTTTTGTAAATTTACAATTTGGCAACTATTCGTCTTACACTCTAAGTAATTATAAAACAATTCCCACTGTAATAATATCTTGTCTAAACATATTTAAAAACTGCAATCAGGATTTCCGCTTCAAACTCAAAATTTCAAAAAATCTTCAGCGCAGGTTAAAATCGAAATTAGGATTTCTTTTAAGACTTTAAGCTATAAGATTAGAGAATAAAAAGTTCGAACTCCAAAATCGAATTTAATTTCCGACATTTCCAGCAAAAAGTGAAGGTTCTTAAAAACCCGATAGGACTTTTTCCACGGATTTTGAATTCTAAATTTGGAAAATCTCAAAATTTTGAAGGAGAGCGAAGTTTTGGAAAAGTGAAATATTTGAGGTAAAGTCTGCATTTTAAAAAACAGTCAAAATTAACTCAAAGAAAAGGTCGAAATTTTGAAGACAAAAAGGACGAAGTTTTGAAAAAATCCCATTTTGAGAAAAAAATTTATATTCCCAAAAGAAAGTCGTAAATTTAAAAGAAATCTGAGAAATTGCATTTTTGAACAAATTGTAGTTTTATAAAAGTCGAAAATTTTAGAAAACTGACTTTTTCGAAAAACCAAATATATTTGAAAAGAAAGCAATTTTGAAAAAAGTCGAAGCAGAATTTTTGAAAACATTTGTCGAAATTTGAAAAGAATGTCGATATTTTGGATAAAACCAGGAAAGCAATTTTCAAAAGTATTAATTTTTGGAAAAAGTTAAATTTGAAAAAAAAATCAAAATTTTGAAATTTTAAAAGCTAAATTTCTGAAAATTAAACTAATTGTTGAAAAAAGTCACAATTTTGAAAGTTGAAATTTTGAAAGAAAGCCGGTATCTTGGTTGAAACGCTAAATTTTGAAAAGGTCGTAATTTTGAAAAATCTTCGAAAAAATTCGAAATTAAAATTATCGAAATGTTGAAAAACGGTGGAAATTGTGAAAAAAGTTTTTGAAGAGTTTAATTTTGAAAAAAACCGAAATTTTCAAAGTCGAGATTTTGGATAAAAGTCCAATTTTTTAGTTAAAAAAAAACGCAAATTTGAAAAAAAGAATCGTAATTTTAAACAATCAAAATTTTAAAGAATGGAGTAGAAATTTGGAAAGAAAAATTTTGAATATAAAAGTCGAAGTTTTGAAAGGAAATCGATATTTTGCATAAAAAGTTGATTTTTTAATATTTCAAAAAATAGGCAAATTTGAAAAATAATCTACTTTGAAAAAAATCGTATTTTTAAAAAGTCAAAATTTTGAAGAATGGGGTAGAAATTTTGAAAGAAAAATTTTGAATAGAAAAGACGAATTTTTGAAAGGAAATCGATATTTTGCATAAAAGGCTGATTTTTTAATATTTCAAAAAATGGGCAAATTTGAAAAATAATCTACTTTGAAAAAAATCGTATTTTTAAAAAGTCAAAATTCTGAAGAATGGAGTAGAAATTTGGAAAGAAAAATTTTGAATAGAAGGCTACATTTTGAAAGCCGAAATATTCAAAAAAGTCTAAATTCTGGACAAGTCGAAATTTTGAAAGGAAATCGATAATTTGCATAAAAGGCCGATTTTTTTAATATTTCAAAAAATGGGCAACTTTGAAAAAATCATTACTTTGAAAAAAATCGTATTTTTAAAAAGTCAAAATTTTTAAATGGAGTAGAAATTTTGAAAGAAAGATTTTGGATAAAAGGATACATTTTGGTAAAGCAACAACAATTTTTTAAAAAAGTCTAAATTCTGGAAAAAATCGAAATTTTGAAAAAAAATTGCAGTTATGAAAGTCAAAATTTTGAAAGGGTGGAATTTTAAAAGGAGCCGAATTTTTAAAACAATCGCATTTTTAAAGGGTAGTTGAAAAAGCCGCAATTTTGAAAGGAAGTCGAAATTTTAAAGGAAAGTCGCAGTTTTGAAAAAAGGCCGTAAATTTGAAAAATCCTGGCTTCAGAAAGACGCTAATTTTTGAAAAAAGCTAAAATTAAAAAAAACAGTCGAAATGTTGGACAAGGTCGAAATTCTGAAAGAGTGTTTTGAAAAAGAGTGGAATTTTGAGAAAATCGAAAGAAAGCCGTAATTTTGAAAAACACGGTACCTAAGAAAAACGTTCATTTTTAAAAAGGGTCGAAACTTTGAAGAAAAAAATTCGGAATTTTTGTACAAAAGGTCGAAACTCTGATAGTTGAATATTTAAAATAGAGTGGAATTTGGAGAAAAAGTCGCAATTTAAAAATATATGTAATGTCGATATTTTGGATAAAAGGCCAATTTTTTAATGTTTCAAAAAACTCGCAAATTTGAAAAAAAAACAACTTTTAAAAAAAATAATAATTTTAAAAAGTCAATATTTTGAAGAATGGAGTAGGAATTTTGAAAGAAAAATTTTTAATAAAAGGCTACACTTTGAAAGTCGCAATATTCAAAAAAGTCTAAATTCTGGAAAAGTCGAAATTTTGAAAGAAAATCTATATTTTCAATAAAGGGCCAATTTTTTTAATATTTTAAAAAATAGCAAATTTGAAAAAATCATAACTTTGAAAAAAATCGTTATTTTAAAGTCAACATTTTGAAGAATGAAGTAGAAATTTTGAAAGAAAGGTTTTGGATAAAAGACCACATTTTGAAAAAGTCGCAATTTTCAAAAAAGTCTAAATTCTGAAAAAAATCCAAATTTTGAACAAAGTTGCAGTTTTCAATGTCAAAATTTTGAATGAGTAGAATTTTGAAAAGGAGCCGAAGTTGCATTTTCGAGGGGAAGTCGTAAGCTTGAAAAATCTTCGATTTTGAAAGAAGATCGAAATTTTGAAAGGAAAACAATTTTGAAAGAAGGCCCTAATTTTGAAAAAAATCGCTAATTTTTGAAAAAAGGCGAAATTTTAAAAAAAATCGAAACTTTGGACAAAAGATCGAAATTCTAAAAGAGTTGAATTTTTGAAAAAGAGTGGAATTTTGAGAAAATTGAAAGAAGGTCGTAATTTTGAAAAAATCGTAACCTAAGAAAAGCGTTAATTTTTGACAAAGGCCAAAATTTTGAAAAAAAAAGTAGCAATTTTGGACAAAAGGTTGAAATTTTGAAAGAAAAACAATTTTGAAAGAAAGCTCTAATTTTGAAAAAAATCGTTAAGTAAAATACTAATTTTTGAAAAAAGCCGAAATTTGGAGAAAAAAAACCGAAACTTTGGACAAAAGATCGAAATTCTGAAAGAGTTAAATTTTTGAAAAAGGGTTGAATTTTAAGAAAATTGAAAGAAGGCTGTAATTTTGAAAAAATCGTAAGCTAAGAAAAGCGTTAATTTTTGAAAAAGGCCAAAATTTTGAAAAAGAGTAGCAATTTTGGACAAAAGGCCGAAATTGGGAAAGAATTGACTTTTTGAAAGAGTGGAATTTTGAGAAGTCGTAATTCTAAAAAATTATGTAATGTCAATATTTTCGAAAAAACGCACTTTTTTAACAAAATGCATCTTTAAAAGTATAAATTTTGAGGAAAAAGGAAAATTTTCAAAAATCTTGAAGAGTTGAATTTTGAAAAAAAAACCGAATTTTCGAAAAGTGGAAATTTTGAAAGAAACTCTAATGTTAAAAATAGCAATTTTGAAAGATCTAATTTTAAAAATAGCAATTTTTAAAAAAATTCGAATTGGACATTTAGAACGCAAGTCTGAATATTGAGAAAGTCAAAATGTTTAAGTTGAAATTGAAGTTTGAAAAATGAAAAAAAAAGTTAAAGTTAAAAATATGGTGAATTTAAAATTCCAAGAATCTGAAATTATAAAGTCAAAAATGTTAAGTCGGAGTTTAGAGAAGAGACGACATTTCGGGCGTTTGAATTTCAGAGATCAAGTCAAAATGTCAAAATTAAAAAAAAACCCAAATTTCAACTTCAAAGTTTAACGGCGAAATTTCGGGAACAACATTTTGCGAAATGGAAATTCTGCTATCAAAGTACAAACTCCAAAGTTAAAGTCTAAATTTAAACTTAAATCTTAAAATTTCCACTTGTTTGAGGACCTTCAATTCTAAATTCGTTTGCGGAGAGCTGAAATTCAGAAAAAATGTCAAAAGTTGTGACCTGGATTTCTAACTTTTTTTAATTAAGACTTCGAATGAATTTAGAGAGGAAAAAGTTCAAAATTTCCAACTATTAATAAAATAATTTTCTCATGGGAGATATCCCTACTTAGCGACACCAATGGTTTCCTTTTTTTTTAAGTAGCATCGACCTTTCTAATATTACGGTGTTCAAGTACATATAACATGATAAAAGAACAATTATGTCATCTATGTTGCGAACGTAATACGCGAAATTTTGCACGTAGGTTTACGTAACATACATATAAGGACTATAACACTCGAAAGAAACGAAAATATTTCTTCTAAATCATAAAAGTTATCATGGAAGTTATTAGCCATAAAATATACTCAGTAGGATTGAGAATTCGTTGAAATTTAACAAAATTATTACCGGATCGTAAAATATGAACATTTAATGAATAAAAGAGTAACGTAAATAAGAAACTAAACCGCTAACTAGGTGACTTTTCAAAAATTTCAATTACCTAAAATACGCTAATGCAATTAACACTTATTTATGTAAGTTAGACACGAACGTAACAAACGGTGATAATAGTTATCTATTAGCAGATATATTTTATTTACTAGTCATAATAACATGCAATAACAATTTGGAAACTGAAGCCATATAAATTAAAAAGGATTTCTGGGAAATTTTAAGCGCTAAAATCACCGGGACGTTTTCAATCACATCCGCTATAAAGTCAATAAATATTTTTGCTGAATCGGATATGAGGAAATGTTACTCACCAGTCCTCTATTAATAAATCCATGATCTCTTGCCACTTGATCTGCCACTTCTGAGCCCCCTTCAACATGAACTGCCCATTGGTCTGTATAATGTGCATCTATTATTTCAATCACAATTATAAACACCAAGAAGCATTCCAGTAAGTAAGTTTTCATAATGCCGACTCGGCTGTATTTTTCCTGGAGGGCACTACCTTTCAGTCACCGATTTGAAGCTTGAAGAGCTGAAAAATTAATAAGCCCCTTACATACCATTTCTCGCTGCTAATTATAGGAACTTAAAGATAATAAAACAACTTTAGCAGCTAAATGCCAATAAATATGACTATTACAAACATCATGTATGGTGCTTGTCGGTTAACAACATATTTTATTTTTTGTTACGGGTAAAGTACAATTCTATCTGATAAAAAAAGCAGGCGTAAATATTTATCTAAAATTATACATTATTTGTAATTCTTGGAAATAAAAAGTCATGTAATATAAGTAACATATACATTTTTTTAATGTAAACAAATAATGAAATTCCCCAGACCCCAGAATTTACTTGAAATCTATGAAGCGAACACTTTACTTTGTCAACGTTGATTTGCGATGTGGAATATTTGCAACTGTTTAATGTTTTATTCAAGCGCTGGCATCTAATATACGTCTCGGGCTCTCAAGGGAAACTCGGGGTTTTACAAACGAAATTACTTGCTTAACGTCTCAAATTAAAAACGGTGAAATACATAAACAATTAAGGCGGTCGCCAAATTAATTTGAAATTATAAACTTTGTTAGAGTTTGGGTTTGATTGAAATTCAAGACTCGTGATCACTTTCATTTTGAGGTCAGAACTTCAGAAACGCTGTCTTTCTTTTTACGTGCCCTCTTTCGCTCGCTCGCGCCAGCACCGGTGCGATCTGTCCGAATCGGGGCAAAAATTTAACATTGGTGTCCCTTGCATCTCTAAAATTTAAAAACTTACTGCTCACGACTATAAAAAATCCATCGCCAACGCCCCCTTCGAGTAGCGCTCGGAACCTCGGTCCCTAGATCCAGACTCCTTACATTTTATGTATGGTATACTAAGGAGCAGTGGCGGCTGGCGTATAGGCACTGTGGAACTGCAGCACCCCCAATTTCGCTTCCGAGTTTTTTTTCTCAAAATTTTCTGAACACTTTTCATTACACAATTTTTTGTAGAAATTTTATATTTTCTCTGATTTCTTTTTATAGAAATTTTAAGTTTCTTTCACGAAGTTACGACATTTAAAAACCTATTTTATTTTTAATTTTCATCAAAATCACATTTTCAAAAACCAATTTTTGTAAAAGTTTTGAGGAAGAAATTAATATTTCGAGCATAAATTAAAATGTTAAGAAAAAAACTCAAATTTTCTTGAAAATGTCAACATTTTGAGAAAATAATTACAATTTCAAGAAAAAAATCTAAATCCAACTCATCTCGCATTTTACTACCTTTCTAAAAAATAAGTTAATATGGTATCCTCAAATTTTACCTCAAATCTCATTTTGTTTAAAAATTTTGAGTTTTTTTCAGATATTTGAATTTTTTTAGGAATTTTTTTCTGCAAAGTTTCCATTTTTCCTAAATATTTTATAAAAAGAAATTTTCTCGAAATTTTTATTTTTCCTGAAAGTGTTGTTCTTAAAATTTCTTCTAGATATTCCAACTTCTCCAGATTTTTCTTTGTGTTTCTCTATTTGGTTTTAAAATGTCAAGCTTTTGCGCGACACATTGACAATTTAAAGTTCATTTTATTTTCTAGTTTTGACAAAAAATGTTTGAAAGAACCCTGAAAGCTTTATAAAAATTTCAACACTTTGGGAAAAACAAAAAATTTTGCCTTTTTTGTAAAGGTATTTCGAATTTTTTTTTCAAATTTCGATTTTTTATTCAAGAAATTTTGCTTTTTTTATCCTATGCAATTTGTGTTTTCCTTTAAATATGTTATACAAAGAATTTTTTTTCAAATTTCGACTTTTCTTGGAGATTTTGTCTTTAAAATACTTTTTCTTGTAAAAATTTTTATTTTTCTATAATTTGTTTTGAAAATTTGAAAGCTTTTTAACGAAATTTGAATATTTTAAAGTTCATTTTATTTTGTAATTTTGATAAGAAAGTGAAAATTATTAAATATAAGTTTAGGGAAAATAAACTTCAAATCTGCATAAAAAAAAAAGAAAACTTTAGGAAAAATATTGAAATTTCAAGATAAAAATGAACCTTGTAAATTTCAATCTTTTTTACAATTTGTTATTTCTCTAAAAAATTACTACTACTGTAGGACCAAAAAAAAATCTGAATGGTAATTTCCAGTTTTTTCTAGAAATGTTAAATTTATTCCTGAAATTCTCAAGTTTGAATTTAAAATTGAAATTTCGATAAAAAAAGATAGACATTTAAAGATTAAACCCAAAATTAGAAAGTAGATCATATTTCCAGAAAAAGTTGGAATTTCTTATTTACAACATTTTTGAAAAAATAACATTATCAGAATTAAAGAAAAAAATTTTTTTAAATAAATTAATTGTCAAAAATATTTTTATAATTTCGACTTTTAAAGTGGGAATTATTGAAATTTTTGAGAAAAAGAGACAACATTTTTAGAAGTCTCAAAATTTCAAAATTAAAATTAATCAAAGTGTTGAAAGAAATTCATTAACAATTTAGTGTTCTAATTTAATTTTTTTTAGTAAAATTACTTCAAAATTTAAGTTTCAGGGGAATTTTAAAAACCAAATATTCCAGCTTGAAGCCAATTTTTGTAATTCAAATTCAAATTTTGGCAATTTATTTGTACATAAAATGCAAGTTTTTTTTGGAAATTTGTTTCCAAACTTTGCACAATTTTAAAAATAAAAGTTTTTGCTAATAATTTTTTGAAATTAGAGTGCTATTTCAAAATTTTTCTCAAAAAATGTAATTAAAAAAAAACATTACGACTTTTAAGAAATAAAGCCAAAGTTATCAGAAAAGTCGAACTTTAAAAAAAAGTCAAATCTTAAAAAAATTTGAAATTTTCATAGAAAGTTAAATTTTTAAAAGAAAATAAGGATTTCGAAATTTTTTTTTTTTAAATGGTCGACATTTTTAGTAATTTTGAGAATGTGGATAACAGACGAATTTTTGGAAAAATATCGACATCTAAAATCAGCTGCAGAGTTTTAAAATAAATTTTCAAAGAAGCTGAGTTTTTTGAATATGAGAGAAAACTCAACATTATCAAAAAATTCGTAATTATTAAAAAGGTTGAAATTTTGCAAAGATAAAATTTTGAAAAAAGTCGAAATTTTCAATAGTTCAAGTTTAAAAAGAATATTTTCTTTTAAGTCAAAGATTTAATTGGAAATGTTTAAAAAAATGTATAAATAAAATTTTGCAAAAGAAGAAATGTTCAAAAAGAAAAGGTCGAAATTTATAGTCGAAATTAAAAAAATATCTAAATTTTCAAAATGTTTCAGAATTTTTATTGAATTAACGAAACAATTCAAAATTTTAAAAAAGTTTTTGAATAGATGGGCCATTTGCACTCAAATTTTCAATAAAAATCAAAAAATTTCAAAACCGGAATATTGAAAACAAGTGAAAATTATCAGATAGATCGAGGTTTCCAAAAGTCGAAATATTAAGAAGTTAAAATTTTGGAAAAAGTTTAAATTTTTGTTAGTTAAACTTTTAAATCAAAGTGGAACACTTTCTAAAAAGATGAAATTTTAGGTCAAAAAAATTAAAATTTTGAAAAAATCTGAAACATTTCATGAAATTCCAAAATTTTCAAAAAAATCGAAATTTCAAAAGAATTTCGAAAATCAAGAAGTAGCAAAATTTTCAACAACAAAAAATCAAAAAATAATCGAAACTTTGCAAAAAAAGTCAAAATTTTGAAAAATAGTTGACATTTAAATAAAAATCAGTCAAAATTACTAAGAATGGAAGTCGAAAGTCCAGTTTTGAAAAAAAATATATTTTTAGAAAAAGTAAGAATTTTTAAATGGTAAAAATTAAGAAAAAGGTAATTTTCATAAAAAAAATTACAAAAAAAGCAGAACACCGAAGTCTAAATATTTACGAAAATACGGAAATATTTAAAAGTATTTACAGTTTTTCAGAAAAGTCAATACTTAAAAATCAAATAAGGTCGAGATTACAAGAAAAAAATCTAGATTTTGAAATACAGTAGAAATTTGGAAAAAAATCCCAACCTTTCAAAAACGCGATATTATCAAAAGTTTTCATTGTCAATCTAAAATTTTCTAAAAGCAACGTTTTGAAAATGTCGAAATTTTCAGTCTAAATCATAAAAATTTTAAAACGCTAAACGTCGGCAGCACCCCCAATAGTTTTGGCTAAGAGCCGCCACTTATAAGGAGTATACTTTTTTATTTCCAAATTATATACGCGTGCCCCTAAAGTACTCTGTCCGCCCCCTACCCCTTGAAAAGTGGAATGAAAGGGACAAATGTTTTGATTAGCAAACAAAAGAAAAAAAATATACAAAATTTATTTTGACGACAAAAGATAAAAAAGAGGGTTACTGCATAATTTTCGTTTCGATGACTAACAATTTTGTTAAAAGGGGATTTATGTGAAAATTTTCATTTTTTCCAAATTTGAATTTTTATATTTCGACTTTTTTGAAAATTCTGGCTTTTTTTTAAATGTTTGACATTTTTGAAAATATCTACCTTTTTTTTAATTTTCGGCTTCGATCAATTTTTTTTTTAATTTCGCCCCCTTTTGAATAATTGGACCTTTTTTGAAAAGTTCAACTTTTTTTTATTAAGAATTTCGTCCAAAATTACGACTTTTATTTTTTTTTAAATGTGAAATTTGGATTTTTTATAAATTTCTATTTAATTGTTCTGCAAATTTCAACCATTTTGAAAACTTCGACATTTTAAAATATCCAGTTTTTTTCGAAATTTCGATCTTCTCTATAAATATTTACTAATCGCTCAAAATTTTGACTTCTAAATTTTAACTTTTTCTCGAATTTTTTTTCTTCATTTAAGAAAATTTTTTCACCGAAATTTTGCGTTCTTGTATATAAATATTGATTTTTTTAATAATCCTACTTTTTTACAAATCTGTTCTTTATTGAAATTTTCTTTTTTGGAAATTTGAACTCTCTCTCTCTCTCTCTCTCTCTCTCTCTCTCTCTCTCTCTCTCTCTCTCTCTCTCTCTCTCTCTCTCTCTCTTCTCTCTCTCTCTCTCTCTCTTCTCTCTCTCTCTCTCTCTCTCTCTCTCTCTCTCTCTCTCTCTTCTCTCTCTTCTCTCTCTTCTCTCTCTCTCTCTCTCTCTCTCTTCTCTCTCTCTCTCTTCTCTCTCTCTCTTCTCTCTCTCTCTCTTCTCTCTCTCTTCTCTCTCTCTCTTCTCTCTCTCTCTCTTCTCTCTCTCTCTTTCTTTTTTTTTCTGTCTCTTGCGCTTATAACATCTTGTCCCAATTTTTTATCTCGCACGGCTAAAAGGTGGAATAAATTAATGTCAGGAAATAATTTTACTGGCTAGATAGTTTTCTTTCGAGTACCTTGAAAACCTACTTGCTTTAGAATTGTAGATCATTACCCTTATTTGGATTACCTGCGGTAATAAAGTGTTGTCCAATGGGGCAGGGTACCGGGGAATTCCGCATTTATCATAAAATATATGTAACTAAAATCAAGGTATCTACAAGTTTCAAATGTTCTTGCGAAATTCAAAAACTTGGTAATCACCGTTAATCGGTTATTCCCTGGAATATCAAACATCAGTATAGCGTATGTCATAACTAAAATTTCGAATGAAATAATAAGCATTTGATAATATTTAAAATAAGAAATTATGAAATCTAAATTAGGATGTAATACAAAAATTAATGTGCATTAAAAGAATGATACGCGCTCTGCAAAGATGTAAGCAAATATATTTTAAGCGCAACATTTACTCGCAGATTATTTTAAATGTGTCCTCAATTATTTTGGCTCAATTAGTGTTGTGTCCAAACTATAGTAATGTCCTGATTAGAACCGGAAATTTCGCTCGAATTATTCTCATTTTAAAATTACGTTTGCTTTTTTTAGTATCATTTGAAGTTTTAGTAACATAAGTTACAAGCGAATCTTACTTATATTCAAACATTTTCCGCTTAAAGCCGCAAATTAACAAGAACCTTGTTTCTTGTTAATCTACGTACATATTTCCAAAGAAATTTGAGACATTAGATTTCGTAAAATTTCGGTGCCATCCGGAGAAATTTAAAAGATTTACGTTCAATAAGAGTAATAAATACTTGGAAACGCACACCTTAAAATGCAGAAAGTTATAAAACCTTTTTGAACAATCATCTTTGCCTTAGTAACAGTTCCGTTCTTTTCAATCACTAGAGTCAAGGCTAAATGTTTAATATTCTCTTGTAATCTTGTATAGAAATAAAATAATAAAATTTTGTTCTTTTTAAACAAAAAAAAATGATAACTATCATGTTGTGTATGTATTTTTTTAATGTCATAAGTCATTTGAAAACATAATTGAATAAAATAATTAACAAAGATTATTTGTTCACACTTATATGAGCATGATTCATAAACAGATTGATAAATTAATTAGAGATCACTTTATGCAAATACAAAAAAAATATCTCTTCAAAGATGCAATAATGCGCAATTTATCCAAATTTGACATTCACTTGCAAAGGAATGTCAACAGTAGTTCTGAAAATTCAAACTAAATAAAGCTTTCCAAAAATTATGCTCTGTGGTTTTTAAAAACTACCCAACATATTCTAGCGCCGTTTAAATTACAACCAATCACACTTACTTTGTCTAGTGCAAAGATTACTTTGTACAAATTTATTTAATCAATGGCAAATATCTTCATTTGACCTCTTAATTCAAATTAATAACAGAATGCATATAATGCCCTGACATAAAATGCTATTACGCTTTAAAGATTTTTATCATAAAGATGCACCCCCAGTTCAAACCTGCATTCGATAAAAAAAAAAAATTAAACCGATGCATCAATACTAACATTAATTGAAATCAATTTAATACTGATCATTAAATGAATTAAAACTATTTCCAATTATACCCAAACAGGAAGATCACAATTATAATAGGAACAGGTAAAAATGTCTAAATTACCTACTTCTAAAACTCCGGCCTCAGGTAAAACAAAAGAACTAAATTCATACTTATCACATACACGTAAACTAATCAAAAAGAAAATACGAAGCGGATCACATTACGGTTTAATTAACAAACAACACTAACCTGTTTATTTGGAAGAAAGTCATGATAGAATTATCTCACTTATCCCAATGACATGTGCGTACAATCTCGGGAATTAGTAAAAACACTTTACTAGGAAACACGTCTAAAATAAAATACCCTAACACCACCACACCTCCGTCCATTCCAAACACCATCAAAAACCAACTATCGCTCATGGCTGATCGTCATGATCGCGACGACCGCCGAATGCCGAACCCGAAAGAAATACCGACAGATAGTGAAATGCCTTCTTGCATTCCGAAGGCCTAATTGCCCAACCCCGAATGCCGTTCGTGCCCGTAAATTCACAATCTGTGATCGCTCGGATAACGGGACGCGACAGGTGACGTTTGGCCACCCCGATTAGAGATGTGCATGGCCCAACCGATTTGACATTTGAGAGTTTATTGAATGTCTGCAATATAATAGCGTTGATTACTGCGCGATACGGAGGAATAAACTAGGGTTGTTAGGGATATGATATTTCAGATCTGGATGCAGATATACTGCGAGTATTATATCGGTTTTGGTTACGGATACGGGTGTAAAATTATTTCGGATATCTGATAGTTTCGAATATTATTTGGCTTACACATCGCTTTAAGTTATTTTTGTCAATCAAAAAGAAAAGATCCTCAATATAATAAAACACGAAACACTGATTAACAGACAATAAATAACCTAAACCGATCGGTTCAGAAGCATGAAATTTCCATCAAGAAAGAATTTTTGAAAATTGTCCTGCAAGAATTTTAAATAAAAAAATAAAATTTTAAAAATTGCAAGTTTAAATTGGAAATTTTGAGAAAAAAATAAAAATGTTAGGAAAAAATGAAATATGTTAACAGGAACTTTATTAACATTTGGTCTTTCTGGAATTTTTTCTGCCTAGACAGGTAATTTCGAGAAATTTTTCAAAACGTTTAATGCTTTCCAAAAATTCTTAATTCAAATTTGGAATTTTTTTTTAGTAAGAGAAAAACAATCTTTTTTTGGCAGAGTGAAGATGGAAGAAAAATTAAATTTTAAAATAAAACAAAAGCCTTTGCTCTCGAAAAGTTCAACTTTTCTGAAAGTTTTGAATTCCTGAGCAAAAAGTCGAACAAACTGAAATGTTAAAAACATTCTGTTCTAACCTGACATTTTTAAAGTCGAAAATTTGTGATTTTTATAAATTTAAATTTTTTCTCAAAATTCTATTTGTTCTTAAAATGTTGCGATTAAAGTCAAAATTTCGGCATTAATATAGCATTTTGAGTTTGAAATTCGTGAAATAATGCAAATCTCCAGTTAAAGTGAAAAACCAAAGAAGCACTACATGGTTGGTTTAAAAATTTCGTCTTTAATTACGTAATTTCTAAGAAATTAGAAGTTTTGGATTTCTGAGCAAAAAGTCAAATATTCGTCATGTTATAAAAAATTCTCTTTTAAACTTGATATTTTTAAAGTTGAATATTTCGAATTTTCTCTAAATTCTGTTTTTCCTCGAAATTACGCAATTAAATCCAATACTACAGGTCTAACTGGACATTTTGAGATTGAAATTCGTAAAAAAATCTGAATTTCGAGTTAGTGTGAAAACTTAAAAAAAACTAATTCTAAAATTAAAAAAGTGGTAAATTCTGTTTTCAATCTCTCTGGCTTTCCAAAAGGTTTTCAAATTCTAAGCAAGAGGTCGAATATTCGAAATGTTATAAAAATTTTGAGAGAAATTCAAAAATTTCTCTAGCCTGCGTAAATTTTTCATTAGACTAAATAGGCACGACCAATTATATTGATTGGTAGGCCAAAAATAAAATAATAATAACGCTAGTGGAGATCAAGTGGATCAAACAGTTCGTTCGAGTTATTGTGTGGACTAGGCCTAACATAAATTCTGAGGTACACATCTCTAATTAAATGACAATTTAAAGGGGGAGGTTTCAGCGCTCTGTTTTGTGTGCTCTGCTTAGGATTCACTGCCGAACATATAATAATTGGTCAAATTCACGATTCATTAACCCTCTAACTACTTCAAAGGCGACAAACTGATAATCATGCTTCCTCTTAATCAATTATTCGAATATTACGACTATTAGTGGCGCTAGTGTTCTTTCCATTTAGTAGGTGGATCTCCTCATGCTTCAACGATACATTCTATGGTTAGAGCGCCCAGATTGGACTTTGACAATTTGACGTCATTATTTCCACGCTGGCTGTCAAGAAGAGAGCGAGCGAGGAGAAACATATTGGTCTTTAAATCGCCCAAAACACCAAAATACCCATCAAAGTGAAGTGCCCTTATAACCCCCCGGCCCTAAAAGTATTACACGTTTAATATGGTGTTGTAAGCGGTCGTAAGGTACACATTTTCACGATGAGTATTTACGATATATTGAGTAACCCCAGTGACGGCGAACTTGGTTCGGAATTGGAATTGGAAAAGATGGATATGCTCGGGTATAGTAACCCAGACATGATGGTTAGTAGGCTGTAAATATTCTTAAAATGGGTGATTTTGGTAGTTAAGTGGTTTTTTTTTCATATGTGGGTCTCCGTAAAGGGTTTTGTGAAGTGTCAAGTTTACATAGTCTTACATCCGATCACCTCGCGATTGCGTGATGTTTTTTTTTTCTTTTTTTATTTTTTTTTCTCAGCGTTTGTTAGATACCGAAGTTCGAAATGGAAGCTTATATTCACCCAAGGATATATTTTATGGGCCAAATTAAATTGTTTTGCAAGTTCCGTTATATGTTCGTGCCCTAAAACAGGGGTTTTGTGACATTTATTTTTTCCGGTTATTTTTTCCGGTGACAATAAAACACAAGAAACGAAAGTGTGTCATCGGAAAATATAGATTTTTGCTGGTTTTCCAGATAAAAGTTTTTCAATATGTTTGAAAGCATGGTTTGTTTTTATCTGTACCAGCTGTTGTTGATAAGTTAGGATTTTTTTAATAGTGAAGCCTTAACTTGATTCTATATTTGGATTTTTTTTCGAAATTTTGAGTTTAAATTTGAAATTTTTATTATGACCATATTTGATTATTTATTTAATAAACGTATTTTATTTTTTTTTTTTGATAATTTGTCTTTTATTAAAACTGTATATTAGCTTAATATTTCCATTTTTATCCATAATTTCAAGTTTAAAGTTGTAATTTTTATGATTAGATATACCGTGTGTACAAAAAATTTGCTATCTAGTGTGTTGCTGTCATTTTGTGTCGTGTTTACGTATGTTCCTTACTTGATCAATTTCAATTTTTTATTACCCAAAATTTCGACTTTTTTCTTGTCATTCCAAGGTTCAAGTAGATTTTTCGATAAAGTCGAAATTTCGAGTTCAAAGTCGACATTTTACAAAGAAAGGCATTGATTAAATTTCGACATTTTACAAAAGCGTAAAAAGAAATTGATTAGAAAAAAATATGTTTAGAGATTTCGACATTTTTCTCGAAATTTCGATTTTTTTTTCTCAAAATTTCGACTTTAATTTCGAAATTTCAGATTTAAACTCAAAGTTTCAGCTTTAAACTCGAAAATTCGACTTTTTTCTCGAAAATTCGACTTTTTTCTATAAATGTCTACCTTTTTCTTAAAATTCCGAGATTGATATCGAATTTTTTCTCAAAATTTCGAGAATAAGTCGAAATTTCTATACTCTATGTGGCAGATGACAGTTGCGTCCACCACTCCTCTTTCCCAACAATCTTGACAGTTGATAGTAGGGTGCGTTCAATAAATGCTATTTTGAATCTTTTTTTATATAAATTTCGAGATTAAAGCTGAAATTTCGAGAAAAAAGTTGACATTTTGAGTTTTATATCGAAATTCCGTGATTATGATCGAAATTTCGAGAAAAAAGTCGGAATTTGAGAAAAAAGTCGAAATTTCGAAAAAAAAATCGAAATTTAAAAAAAAGTGGAAATTTGACCTTATAAGGTGGATATTTCGACAGAAAAGTCTAAATTTAAGGAAAAAAAGTCGATATTTAAGAAAAAAGTCGAAAATTGAGAGAAAAAAAAACAAAATTTCCAGAAAAAAGTCGAAATTTGAGGGAAACGTCGAAATTTCGAAATATTTTGAGAAAAAAGTTGAAATTTGAGAGAAAATTCGAAATTTCGAAAAAAAATCTAAATTTTGAGAAAAAAGTTAAAATTTGCGAAGAAAGGCGAAATTTTGAGAAAAAAAGTCTAAATTTTGAGTTCAAAGTTGAAATTTCGAGAAAAATGTCGAAATTTCGATATTAAAGTCAAAATTTCGAGAAAAAAGTCAAAATTTGAGAAAAAAAACGATATTTCGAGAAAGAAGTCGAACTTTGAAAAAAACGTCGAAATTTCGAAATATTTCGGGAAAAAGGACAAAATTTGAGAAAAAAGTCTAGATTTCGAGAAAAAAGTCGAAATTTCCAAAAAAAAAGTTGAAAATTCGAGAAAAAAATCAAAATTTGAGAAAAAAAAGAAATTTTGATAAAAAGGTCGAAATTTCGAAAAAAAAATCGAAATTTGAGAAAAAAGTCATAATTTTGAAAACAAAGTCGAAATTTTGAGAAAAAAAGTCGAAATTTTGAGAAAAAAAGTCGAAATTTGAAAAAAAAAAGTCAAAATTTCGAGAAAAAGGTCCAAATTTCGAGCTTAAAACCGAAATTTGATAAAAAAAGTCGAAATTTTTAAAAATAACATTATTTTATAATCGACATCCTTTCTACGTCTTTGTAACACTTCGAGAAAGTTGAAATTTTCGGAAAAAAGTCGAAATTTTCAGAAAAAAGTCGAAGTTTGAGAAAAAAGTCGAAATTTCTAAAGAGAACAATTTTTAATCGATGTTCTTTTTATGCCTTTGTAACATTTCGTTAAATTTCGTTTTAAAAATTGAAATTTTAACTTTTTTCTAAAAATGTTGACTGTAAACTCCAAATTTCGACTTTTTTTGAAATTTTAACATTAAAGTCGAAATTTTGACTTTAATCTCAGGAATTAGAGGAGAAAAAGTCAATATTCAGTGATATATATTTTTTTCAAATTGATGTCCTTCCTACGCTCTTGTAATTTTTACTTCAAAAAAAGTAAATAAACTTTTTTCTAGGATTGCAGTGTACAGGGTCTTTGGTTATAAATGCACCCCCCATTTATCTTTCGAATTATGATAGATACAAAAAAATTTGACTAAAAAAGTTTTTAAATATCTCTTAAATTTTTATTTGAAATAAGTTTGCGATATACAGGGTGCTACGTTTTTTTAGAATCAAAGTCAACTTTGGTTTTTTTAAATGGAACAACCCAATTATTTTTTATTTTCGAAATTTCCCAAAAATTCCACATATATTTTATGTAACATATCTATATCTAAATTCAATTGTTTCCGAAATATTGATGGTTATAGATCGCCAATATGATCTTGATTTTTCGTAAATAATAGAAATCTATAAGAAATGTTAGATTTAAAAGTTTATAGAAATCGCTTAAATATTTATTTCAAATATGTTTGTTATATACAGGGTGTTTAGCTTTCCAGAATACAAATCAATTTTGGTTTTTTAAATAGAACATCCGAATTATGTTGTTATATTTGAACTACTTTGATAAGTATTTCATAAGACATAGCTTATTCTTAGACTCAGCAGTTTAAAAATGTTGTTACTTAAAAAACTGACAATTTTCTAAACTTAAAACAAAAACCTATAAGTATAACTCTGAAACCGTTTAACATAGAAGAAATGGGCCCCTCTTTCCCTTTTTATTATTGATATATTTTGAAATAAGCCAGCTTTTTATGTTACTTCATTTTTTTTATTAAAGTTTTAATCGAAATGAACCTAGGATCATATTGACGATTTAAAACCATCAATATTTTCAAAGCAGTTAAATTTAGATATGGGGTATATTGTATAAAATATATTTTCAGGGGAATTCAAAAATGAAAAAGTAATCGAACTGTTCTACTTTAAAAAAAACCAAATTAAGTTTGGATTCTGGAAAAACAAAACCCCGGTATATCAATAAATCATTTCAAACAAAAATTTAGGCAATTCTTGCAAACTTTTACATTTTAACATTTCTCGTAGATACCTGATTATTAGTATCAAATCAAGCTCATATTTGCTATTTCTAACTATCAATATTTTGAAAACAATTAAATTTAGCTATAGGTAGGTTTTATAAAACATATGTAACATTTTTAGGAGAATTCGAAAATAAAAAAATAATTGGAGTGTTCCGTTTAAAAAACAAAAGTTGACTTTGATTCTGAAAAAACGTAGCACCCTGTATATCGCAAACTTATTTCAAATAAAAATTTAAGAGATATTTAGAAACTTTCATTCAAATTTTTTTGTATCTATCATAATTCGAAAGATAAATGGGGGTGCATTTATAACCAAAGACCCTGTACTTATTAATAACGTGTTCAACCCCTAAATAAAAGTTTTAACACGGGTAACAAGTAATAAAGTAATAAAATAACGTAGGGTAATTTTTGTGAAAATACGGTAATTTTAACTGCGTATGTACGGAATTTTATCTACTTATGACAACACTGCACCACAGTTATCTTTCCTATTCAGTCAAAGGCATCATGAATGAAATCAAATGTTAATGCTGCCATCTGTTGGCTTATTAACGTAGCTATTGCTAGTAGAAGGAAGCGGAGAATAACATAGCGACATAAGTACACTTATATACAAAATTTTTGGCATTAAATTTACAGTGACCTGCATCTAAGGTAAATCGATCCGATCCTTAGGATTTTTGAATCGTTCATTAGATCGATCTTGTATTCGAGATCTATCTAAAAGATCGATCTTGAACAAGATCAATCTAAAATATCGACCTTGAGACTTGAAAAAAATCGATTTTTCGATTAATCGATCTCGAATCGACATCCCTAGTGTTTAAGTAACGACAGATAATTTCGAATTTAATATTGGACGTTTGTCGAGGCGACATATTCTATGGTCGACACGAAGCGCGAAAATGGAATCGTTGTTTTTGGCAGCTTAGTGACTGCTTTTGAGCAACCTATGCGAATCGTTCGGCTCAAACGTATCGACTACTGTAATGCTCCAAATTGTATCGCTACAAAGTGCGCACTGTAATGCTCGCACACGTATTCACAGATGTAAAAAAACATTATTCAGTACCTGTCACCTATCAATAGAAGAACAGTTAAATAAAAAATTCGTTTCAATGTTAATTACAATTGCGGCCCAAACCAGAACAGAAACCGAGCTTTGGCTAAAAATCTGAGATTCGATCGGTTTTGAAGTTGATCTAAATGAGGAAATATCTGCGTAGATTTTGATTGTAGATAATAATGTTTTGTTTTTGGCAATTATACGGTGATAGATAAGCTATCGGAAATTTATCTTCTACGATTACTTCATTTTCGACAAAGGTTGAAGCGCATTTCGTAGAAAAAGTCGTCATAGAATTGCACACGAGTCTCGGACGCGACCCAACTGTCGCGCCCCTAATCCGACAGAAGCGTGATTTAATTTTTATGTATTTTTCATTTTCATATATGTAATTATATTTTAAACCTTTATCTAAGGTCATATTTTAGTATTCACAAAGAGGACAATGACTTTTTCAATGTTATCTCAACAGATGCAGTGTAAAATGTTTTTTTTAATAACGTCCGTGACCGATTATAATTTAGTATATTTTTTTCCAGTACAAGTTTTATTCAAGTGAGTAAAGATTTATCATTCCAGACATCCGACTTTTTCGATTCCGTTTTATCACTGGGGAACGTTCAGGGCACTGATGATTTCGTTAATAATTTGGATGATGACGTTAATATGTTGAGTGAAACGAGTTCGCACTTAGATGAAGTGTTTTCTCCCAGGAGCACTTCTTCAGAAAGCGATAAAAGTAACATAAGCATAAACACCGAATCAAATGATGAATGGTACGTAATACCACCCAAAACTTGGAAAACTCGGTCATTAAGACTATTTTAGCATCCCTGTAATCAGCGGCCTCGATGAGTCTTTACTGATGTCATTTTTGGAGTCTGGAAATCAAATTGAAAACAAATATGTTAACATAATCAATAAAGAGCCGCCTAAGCCGACGAAAATCGTTATTCAAAATCCAAATAATAAAAAAATTATTGTGACCAAACCACTCATCCATAGTAGTAAGTGTATGTTAATAAAAACAGCTCTTTGTGGTTATAATTCATAATAAACTTGCAGACCAACCAAAAAAGACAATTTCTAAAAATAAACAGCAAATTTTGAAAGTCCAAACTATCGATGCTAACGGAAGACCCGTCCTAGTGCCATTAAATGTAAAAAACATCAAAATTCTTCATTCAACTGACGCCAAGGACGCATTCAGAGTAACATCTTCGGTCGGCGCTACCACGAGATGCGCCAATTTTGAAGTTTCAGATTTATCTTCGCAAGGTAAGTAATAAAGAGTCCCATGGCAAAACGACTAAAATTCGAGTTAAACTGTTAGAAGGTGAAGATACGGAAGTAGTTTCTTCGACGGAAGGCCAGTACCCCGCCCTAAATCTAACAGGTGAAGAAAAGCGTTTGCTGTCAAAGGAGGGCATACAGTTGCCCACGCATTATCCGCTGACGAAGAACGAAGAGCGCGAGCTGAAACGAATCAGGCGAAAAATCCGCAACAAGATCTCCGCCCAAGACTCGCGAAAGCGAAAAAAGGAATACGTGGATGGCCTCGAGGAAAGGTAATACGAAAAGCAAGCTTTTTAGGGTAGAACACGAAGTCAGAAATGCATTTGATCGAGGCCTGATTTCATTGACTTTCAAATTGTTTGGTTAGAAGATGTTGGATTAATATTATTGTTATTACTCAATTTTTAATCTTATGGTAGTTCCACTTCATCTTGGTGGTTTAAAAACTTTTTATTACCATCGTCGTCATTACCAAGAACTTTGAGGAAAAAACATTGCAAGTCTAAAATCCGTTAGGAGAGCACGAAACTGAGAATAATTTATATGCAACTGTTTCCGCAATTCTGGCTACACTCTCAGTTTTGATTTAATGATAAATTATAATTATCGCGAAGTGTAGGGATCGCTTTAAAAGAATTTGCCAGACTGTTGCGGTTGAATAGCATATATTTAATACTTCTATATTGCCAGCTCCGCGTCTTACGTGGGTCCAACACCTCCCTCTTTCTACTCAGCTTCACTATGAAGATGATTCGCAAGGCGCAGGCGTTCGGAATCAGATATGTATGTAAACATCAAAGTGACGCCTGCGCGAAACTCACACTCTCCGTAGACTTAACCTAGCTTTACCCTTTACTATGGTACGGAGAGAATAGGGAGCGGGCAATATAGAAGTATTAAATATATGCTGAATAGTGACAAGGGTGCATCTTCCAAAAACTCGACAAAGGTCTGAAATATGCGGGCTTATAAATATACCTGCTTCTTTAATAGGATGGATATTCATTCGTTAGTTAGGTTCAGTTTTACTTTCTTTTTTAATAAAGTGTTTAAATTCGGGGTATACATTTGATATTTGTTTTCAAAAATATAAAGTGTAAGTTTAAAATTTCTGTTTTCCTAAAATGTCGAATTTTTGCATCGACCTTGCAAAATTTTGACTTTTCGAAGGCAAATCTCAAGTTTTTTATATTTTAACTTTGAAACCAAAATTTGGATTTTTTAATGATCGAAATTTTGATTTTTTTAATGATCGAAATTTGGTGTAAATCACGTAGTGTCCGCTTTTTTTGAGAATTTTTTTTAAAATATCATTAGTGCTTTCTATAATAACTTCGACCTTTTCCTAATTCATACTTTCATTTTCATGGTTTTTACCAAATATTGATTTTTAACATCGTAGGACCTTCGAATTTTTGACTTCTTTAGCCCTCATCTCTAAAAGTTTTAACTCAGAACTCATTATTTCGACATTTGCGGAAACTTGAACTTTTTGAATCCAATTTCGAATATCTTGTCGAAATTTCGAAAAGATTTTGAGATGTAGGGTTCAGTAAAAAATTCTTGTCATCAATCAAGTTTCAATCAAAAGCGTTTTAAATTTTTGAATAGTCAAACTAAATTTTGCCCAACACCGGCAAAAAATGCCAATGCATTTTAAAGAGCATAACAAAACTAAGTTGATGAGTTTTGCTTTTGTTCTGGGTTACACCTTTTAAATTGTGGATATTTCTTGAAGTAACAAAGTTATTGCACATTTTATGAACTTGCAATTCTGTTAAGCTGAGAGTCGTTAAATGCAATTTATGTAATAAAACTGTTGAAACAAAAAATTCAATGCAAGGATTTGTTTCTCATAACGTCGTGCAATTTTTGTTTAAATTATTTACAGCCTGAGTGTCACGCAAGGATTAATGTTGTACAGAGACCTTGTGAACACTTTTAGAACAATTCAATTAAAATTGATGATCCAACGATGGAAAATCATTTAATGTGAATTGTTCAATATAGCTTCCCTTATTGGTTATCGTATTTTTTAATTATAAAACTGTAGGAATCGAGCATTGCCATGCAACCCATAATACAACAAAGTTAGTTACCGCACGATTAGTGACCTTTGTGACTTAGTTACATTATACATAACCTGATCAGCAATAATGGAGAAGTTTCCATTTTTTTTCTTATTGATTAATTATAAATATTTAACTACAATGACGCAAATATCTGAAAGAATCATTAAAATATCTCTAGAATTGAAAAAGTTATGGACCTTTGAAGTTGCACTTGTAAGAATATGCGTGTGACGTCATTCGACCTAATCCACGGGGGCAGAACTACCCTTAAAACTGTTTAACAGTCGATAAAAGAATACGCGTCTCTTAGATTTCGGTCCTCTAAAACATATTCAAAAGTTAGAAAAATCCACGAGCTTTTCTTCTTGTTCAGTGATGTGCGACGATCTCGGATGGGTCAAATGACGTCACACACACACAAACGGTCGCGCTAAAATATGTAAATTTCAATAATTTATTTCTCAGTTATTTTTTAACGAATTTCAAAATTTTGTTCAGTGATTTTTTAATTTTGATCTATATTTTAATCTCATTATATTAAACATAGTATTCACAACATCATGAAACTTCTCCATTATCTTAAATTAGTATATAGCGAAAATGTTCCTTGTAAAATACTGTTACGAGCTTTTCGCTTACGTACTAAATTCTATAATTTACATTTCGTTACAATACAGTCGAAAGTCAGTCACAGTGGAATTTAGATTTCTTAAATATTTATGTGATTGAGAGTAATGACTATCAGCTGGAAATATTCGCAGTACATCCATACTAATGAGGCCAATGTTGTTAGTTTTAGATATTTTCAACTGTAGCACATTCGATATTGCAGACATTTAATTGACACCAAGCATTTTTTCGTCTGTTTTCAGGGTGAAACGCAGCTCCGAAGAGAAGAAGTTCCTCCTGCAGAGAATCAAACAGTTGGAGCGGCAAAACAACAAACTGATGTCACACTTCGCGAAGCTGCAGGCGCTCATCTTCAAGTCGTCGACGTCCAAAGCGACACCCAGCACCTGCGTCATGATTGTGCTGCTATCCGCTTTGCTGGTGTCGCTTCCAAACATCCGAATGCCGCAGCGGCAACTGAACGAAGTCGAACAAGGGGCGCGGAGGGCCCTGTTGTCCAGCCAGCTCGACGAGGACATTCACATGGACGAATTTCTGGTCTTCAAGGACGATCAGGATTTGGCTTCCGACGTCGATGTGGACAACATCACCGAGAAGGAGTTCTCCAAGATGTTGGAGGCGACTGAGAAGAGTTGGTCGGAAGGGGAGGGGATATTCGAGCAGATTATGAACAGTCTGGACGGTTGGTTGGGGAAGGACTCGGGAGGTGGTGCTGCGCGGAAAGCTACGTTTGTGGAGCCGGATATTGACGAGGGGCCGCCGCCGAAGAAAGCTTGTTACGGGACTAACTTCGACGCTGGACCTGAGGCCCTCGAGTCTATCAGAGCCGCGACTTTTAGTACTCCCGTTATTAAAGATTCGAAGGAAAAGTGATTTTTAACTGATTTAAACGTACTGTATATAATCATAAGCAAGAGATTACTTCTGCATTCCACTTTACGGTCGAAAAATTTTATGTAGAACTCACAATATGTACCATCGATAATTTGTGTGTGGTTATGTAATATATTTATTGTCACGTACAAGCTAAATTTTAACTATAATCATTTAACTAATTAGATTTTATTTGTTGTTTGTTATTATAGGCTTATGTATACACTTTATGTTATTATCAATAAAATATTTAGGTATAAATTTATTTCCTACAAAATTTCTAGGTACAGCTTTGAAATTACAATATCTATTTAGTCGTCGCCCATTTGCATGACACTTGATAAAGCTATTCCACAATTTCTTCCAAAGGACGGTAGATGTCGCTATTAATTGCATTTTTAAACCTTTGCTATTACACACTGCCGGTGAAAATTTTTCGTACACTGTAAAATCTATCATTATCTGGAGTTGGGATAACATTACTTTTCTAACAATTGAAAAAATTGTAACAATCATGCCGCAGGATACTTTCTAGTATAAGAAAGAGCAAAATTCCAACAGACCAATTATCACGCTAAAATTTTGTTATTTCGAGAACTGTCAAAATTTGTCTTACACAATGAATTTATGAAAGACAAGAGACTATCAAAATTCTATTAATACTTTGTTAAATACTGTTATTTTTAACAACTTTAAATAATCTTTGGTTTATGCTTGATATTATATTCATAATTTTTTGGCGCAAGTGGTAATTATGAATTAGAATGAAAAGTTAATATTTTAATTCAAATGAATAATTTAAGCCACTTAATGTGTGTAACTCACTTTGTTTGGAACACAAATCTTCCTTACCCCAACAAAGATGGCGGCAATGACGTTAGCACTTTCGTGGTGTATTGCCAGCCGATGAACTGAAACTTACCACCTGAGAAAAGTTGAATATGTTCCAACAATTTATGAATGCAAGCTTCGATCTATCTTTTTTATTTAGTTATAAATCCAAACAAACTTATGAGTAAAATTTCGTCAAATATATTTCCATCATTTTTAAAATTTATTACCAGTCTAGTAGCTAATGGATGCTCTATTAAGAATAAAAAGGAAAGATCTATATTTCAAATTTCCATTTTATTGCTTTTTTCCAATAGTCTCTCGTTAAAGTCCTTCAAGATATGTTTTATCAAGGCGATTTTATAATCTAGAAACAAAATTTACCACCCACCCACCACACGGCTTGTCCATAACACAAGAGCACGTGCCCCCTTGACCAGAAATATAAACAATCGAATATTACAATTTTTTATAACCATCGATTCACTATCCTAATACAAAGACGTACGCTAAATCTACAAAACGATGTACGTTGATTGTATTTTTATTCAGTCAATAAGAAATATTATCCTCGCCGCTTACTTGGACAATCTGAATGTCCGCACTATACCGCTATGCGCTGTGTGAGCCATTGCTCCTGCTACCGCAATGTAAAATATTTTGATAACATCACAGCGGCTGCGTTCTTTCTGTTTCTTATCAGACTATTATGGTTTTTAAGCGGACGCACGTTTCTCTTGCATTTGGCACACTCCCTTGATACCAATTCACCGAACTTGCTGGTTTTGCGTCATGAAATTTTTTTTATTGTTATAATGCGACAATTTGCAATAAACCGTACCCAGTTATTCAGTTGTGGTAAATATGCTGCTATTTCAGTGGCGGCTGGTGCTAATAAAATTTGGCGGTTGCAAAGAGACATTTCCAAAAATGTGTCGAAATTGGAAATTTTAAATTGAGCTGGAGGAATTAAGAGATATTTAGGATTTTAAATTGATATATGTTATACATATGTAGTATATTGCTAAAATTCCCCTTTTTATGTCCACAAAAAACAGAAATAAAAAGAAGAGGAAGTCCATACGACGGATGATCTTTGGTAGCTGCAAATTTATCAATAACTTTCTACTAAAGTCAAGTATTCCTTAAATTAAGTTCTTTTCTTTGAAGACATCGTTAATGCGGACAATCTTTCCCGGCATAATGTTTTTTTTTTAAGATTTTTATTCTTTCCAGACTGGAGAAGCACCACTCTTCTTCAGCAGAAGCCATTGGGATAGTTATCAGGATTTTTAAAAGATTTAGAGTTTTACTAAGCTCCCTGTTTTCTGAAATAATGTTATAGAATACAAGTAAACTGATTTAAACTTTTCTGTTTTGTAAATTATAGTTAGTTCAGGTCTTAGTTTTTGTAAATTAAAAAATGGATAAACCCTAACGATTCTTTAAAATGCTTTTTGGGAAAAGTGATTCTATGTTTGGTTAAACTTTTCAGAAAAAAATAAGGTTGCTGCAATTAAATGGCCAGTGAAGCTGAATCGTTCTTTAGCTTAGTAGATAACAATGTCGCATAGGTACTTCTTTAGCTTCGCGAACTACTTCTGCTAAAACTTCGCTTTTTACAAAACACCGTCTGCACAATATTTAAGTCTGGAATAGGTCATCTATATCGCTTCATTTTCCAGTTTTTTCGACACAGATCGGTTACAGAATGGCTATGCAATTAAACTTTGCACTGAACTCATTTTTATTTATGTTTCAAGACTCGCAACATTGACCGATGATAGATTATATTAGCAAAACGATATTTGGTTTACACCCACAAGTACAACCTAATGCTTGCTTATGGGCAAGTATTTTAGGCGAACAAAATATGAGTTTAGGCGCAGATGCATATGTGTAAAGCAAAGTTTGCAGTCTGGCTTGCAAACCAGGGACCCCTTAATGTCGTCAAACGCTTACGAATCGGCGGAATCCGCTATAGTCAGTAGTATGTTTGGTAGCGATTAATTTGTTATCAATAAATAAAATAAACAACATAAAGAACAATTTACTTTCTTTTTTATCCCAGCGTTTTTTTAGAGGTTGCGCAAACTTGCAAACCTTAGCACTAGCCGCCACTGTGCTATTTACTATCGAATTTACTATGTATGTATTACTACATTCCTAGCTAAACATAACTGATGTAAAAAGTGTTAATGAACAATAATTTTTGTGTGAAACTCCTGCACGAACCGCCACTGTTAACCACCTTGTCTAGGACGTCAAGAAACCTTCCAAATCAGCAAAATAACAGGAATTTCCATCCAAAGCATACCTCCCTTTAGTAAAAACCAAACACTGAAATAAATTCGCAATTTTGAGTTTAAATTTGTAATTTTTATTTTACTAGGTACCGACTTTTTTTTAATGATATGCAGTTTTTTCCGTAGGGGTCCATGAAATTTGAAACAACCAAATTTTACTTTTTTGAGATAATTTCCAAATTCATAATCTGGAAATTTTGACTCTTATTTTTAAAAATTTTCAATATTTGGGTTTAATTCAGAATATTAAAGTTTTATTATAAATCTGATTATTTTTTCTTAATTTTGAAATCAAAGGTTTTTTTAAATGTTTAATTCTGATCCCATAACTTCGGTTGTGAACTAATCATTTCGAAGCATTTTCCACATGTTGCCTTATTTTTTTTGAAATTTCGATCTAATAGTGAAATTCTAAGTTCTAAATCAAAAAATCGTACAAAAAAAGTTAAAATTTTGAATGAAAAATGACTAAATTTTAAAAATAAACCCGAAATTTATAAAAACCATTCGTTCATAATTTTAATTTAAAAAAAGTTGAAATTTCGAATGGAAAATGCCTCAAAAATGTCGACATTTCTAAAATAACTCGCAAATGTTAAGAACAACTTAAAATTTCGAATAAAAGTTGTCAAAATCTTTTAAAACAGTGGACATTTTGGGATTACTAGAGTTAACCTTTAAATTTTCAGACAAAATGCGATTAGACAATTTTAAAACTTCGGGAAAAAATTCAAAAATTCGACTGTATATTCAAAATTTTGAGAAAAAAATGAAATATTTAAGTTTAAAAAAATTCTAATTTGTTTTTTCAATTAAAAAAAAATAAGTTCGACAATAATTCGAGATTTCCAAAAAAAAAACCACTTGCATTTAAAAAGTGTGACTGCAATTTACAGCATATAGCGGAATTAAAAAAAAGGTTTGTCAGTTGGAGAGTAAAAAACTATTATGATGAAATGGGTCATTTTTATTTTTTCCAAATTTAAGGTTTAAATAATTTTTGAACAGCTAAATAAATCTATAAAATCGAACTTTGTGTGCGAGGGTAGGATTCAGACAGACTATGACAGAAACAAGAAAAGTAAGTAATGATTTTTATTTCATTTTGGATTCAACAATTTATATATATAATACATGTTACAATAAATTTAGATTGCAAAATCGTAGGAAGTTGAAAAATTTCATCTAAGGTAATATACTTATGTACATCGACAGCAGAAAAGGACAACTATATACAAAAAGAGGAGATTGTTGGTGTCAGCTCGATTTAATGGGTTAGGATAGAAGAAAACACCATATTCTAACATTCTATATTTTACAATAGCCATAAAAAGAAATGTAAATATCATCGTTATTAATTATTATTACTATTACAGATTTGCGAGCAACAGTTAACACTTGAGGCCCCATCGAAGGCTTATAATACTAATCACCGTTGCTCGCAAAGTGTAGTAAGCAGTCGATCAACCTTACTTGAGATCAACAACAAAGCAATTTTATACAACAATGAAATCACAAGTTTACGTCGAATCGGCGTAGCACGGTGAAAGCGGCGCGTACCACTCGAACGGAAAAATAGGGTTAGGTTGGGAGCGGTCGTCCTTTCTCACGACCGCCCGCCTTACTCGGTAAACAATCGAGTTACTAGAACACACTCTTACACTACCTAACATTTGGTAAAATTAAAATAAATAAAAAATCGGGGGAGGCGATGAACCGTCTAGCTACCCTTAAGAACGACCGAGGACCAACCGCGGCGAGTAAGGCTTCCGACGTCGTATATCACTTACGTCGAAGGAATAAGGCTAACCTAATTGTTTCATTTCCTCTCGAGATGGCGCTGGTGTAGCGCTAGTTGAGGGTGCCCCCACTGTGTCCGCACGGCAGCAGTGTCAGGTGTTGGTCCGTCTCGCTGTATTGTAGTCATTTGGTGCGCACGCCCTTCTTCTTCTTTCTTTTAAAGAAACAACAGCACCTGCAACACGACCCCGATGAAATTAAAATACAAACACTCATAAGCCAAAAACCCACTTCGTTTCGTCCAATAATTCTATTTCTTGGGGTTGCGTTATGGGTGTATTGCTGTGGCCGGCCGTCGGGTCGTCCGTGTTCAGCTCCCCATTCGTGGAACTGACCACCTGTACCGAGCCGTGCCTGTCGGCGGGGGTGAGGTTGCCCAACGTGCTTTGTTTGGAGGCTTCGGGCCACGGATTCGTCTTGCCAGTCGTCTGCTTAAAAAAAGATTGTAAACCGTGGAATTACGATGGAAGTGTTCGATTACCTTGCTCATGTTTCTTTCTCTGTTTGGAGATACTACGACGTCATGCGTTGTTTGGAGAGAACCAACTGGTGTACTCTGGAATGACAGATTAAATAAATTTAATAGAAACCTCTCAACTGGGGAGGGGACTGCATTTCTCCCGTCCTTATCTTTTTGACAAAAACGAGTTTTTACGAGGGCTAGCGCTTCTACTATTAAGCCGTTGAAAATAGTATACCTTATCCGAAGATGTTTTAACCACGTTAGATGGCGGAGCTCGACGTATTTGCTGCAGTACATATATATTTGGAGGCTAAGCGTTAAGATAAACAACATTAGTTGATTTGAATTTTAATTTTTTTACGGACAAAGCTTTTTCTAATTAAATTACGAAGTGACAAATTGCTCTATTTAGAAATGACCTAATAATTATTTAAGACGAATGAGCCGTTTTTCTTAAGTTAACGTATTAATGAAATCTGTTGTACAAACCAGCAGAAAATTAGATTCCCAGAACGCAAAATCTGTTTCAGTTGCTCGTTGAACCTCTACTTCACTCTCACTATAGTTTCAGCGATTCTGACATTCTAGCTGTTCTCAGAAGTTAGGCGATAACCCTACACTGGTGTAAACTCAACAATAACTGAATTTCAGATGACACATTTCGAGCGCAGATTTAACTTCTGCAAATACATATCCCACTTCTAAACCCAGACGATTTTGAGAAATGCCACTCGAACTATATCATTATAACCGACTCATTGTACACCCCTACCTTTTGTTTATGAAGATAAAATCTTCACACGAACCACACATATATCCACCAAATGTTAACATGTTGACATGAAAATGACACTATTAGTATCAGCAACTTTTGATTTTTAAGTCGAACATCCTGTATATTACATTTTTGGAATCCATACAATTTTCTAAATATAATGAATGTAAAATAAGTGATTTTTAAAGAATGGAGACATTTTTTGATTTCGGAAAAAATCGAAATATCTAAAATAAAATCGAAATTTCGGTAAAAAAGCTGGAATACCGATCGAAATTTTAGGAAATAGTTACCTCAAATTCAGTCACTTCTATATTTACCAAAGTGACTGGATCTCAAGTAACGAACATACTTGGAGATCAGTTCCCATTTCTGAAATAACACATCGCCCTTCTGAAACTAGGCATCCCACTTCAAGGCGAGTTGGGGGAAATGGAGTTCGCGCTATACTATATAGCCACAGATCTTAACTATTTATTGTGGTATAAAATAGGTAGTATTTACCATAGTTTTTCCCGTCCAGTCGAAGTCTCCGTCGTCCACGTAGCCTCTCTTGTTGAAAAGATTCGTGAAGAGTCCCCGTAAGTATTCGTAGTCTGGCGTTTCGAAAAAATCTAGTCGCCGTACATAGAGTAAATACGTGGCCATTTCCTCGGGGTGTCCCTCGCAGAGTGCTTCTATGGACGTCGATCTTTTCGTATCTCCGATTTTTTGATAGCGCTCTTTGAGAGTGTCGGCTTTCAGCCCTTGCCAAGGCAGCGACCCCCTAAGAAAGTACATGAACATATGTCCTAAAGCTTCTAAGTCATCTCGACGAGATTGTTCTTTGCCTAAGTGGGTATTTATGGACATATAACGCGCCGTCCCCGTCAAAGATTTGTGTTCTCGGTAAGGAATGTGTTTATTGGTTTCCACTTCAATATACTCCTTGGCTAATCCAAAGTCTATAATATGAATAATTTTTTCTCGCTTTGTACTGCTTCTGCCGATTAAGAAATTTTCCGGTTTCACATCTCTATATATCAGATGCCGTCCATGCACGTATTCTATGCGATGGAGCTAAAACAAAGCAATTTACACCAAAACGATACAAATGTAGAAAATTTCGTACCAGCTGAATTGCTATCATTAATACAGTCTTTAAGGAAAATTTGCGATCGCAAAGATCAAAAAGGTCCTCCAAACTTGGCCCGAGAAGTTCCATAACTAAGGCGTTATATTTTCCACAGGGTCCAAAATAGTACACATCCGGAATACCTTCTATAACGAAAATTCGTACCATATTTAAACCAAAACACCTGAATTACTTACCGTGACTCCCTAATAATTTATAAAACCGATATTCTAAGTGTAATTGAGGTGCTTTTGATTTCATAGGTTCCATTTTAATAGCTACATGTTCATTATTGTACAAATTTTTTCCTAATCTTAGTTCTCCGAAATTTCCACATCCTATTTTCTTCCCTACTCGGTAGTTCGGACCGACCATGAGGACCCCAGAGCTGGAATTAACGTTGTGCCGCGTCGAATGACCTTCGGTACCACCTGAAATTCGAAACAAAAATTTGGACTCATCAAAACCGCATTCATTCTACTTTTAGTAGGGAACATTAGTAGATTAAAATAAGCTTAGCTTTAGATCCCTCCCTTCTCAAAATTCTGGATCCAGCAATCGCCACTGATATTATGAGATATCAAAAAGTCCGATTGCAAAAAGACATCGAACGTAAAAAAATTCCATCAAAACCAGAAAGCAATAAAATAGGTAAGAAATCGAGTCGAAAATTAAAAGAAATTAAAACTAAAGGTAAAAGTAATTAAATTCATGCAGAAAATTAAAAATAAAATGTAAGACTGAAGGCGAGAAAATTTTGGTTGGTTGAATGTGTATTTTGAGAACATTTTTGCCTAATCTTCGTTAAAACACCGAATTGAACACCGTGGCTTTTAATAACGTCCAAGCTTCTACTCTTTATCATTTTGATGTCAAGCCCTGCTAACGAAATACATTATAACGCCGTTAATCTTATGAAAAGTTATCTGCAAAATAGAGTACAATATGTTCAGACTAATAAAGGTACGTCCACAGCTGAAAGTGTACATTGTGGTGTTCCTCAGGGCTCAATTTTAGGGCCCATGTTATTTAGTATGTATACAAACCGTTTATCAGGTTTAAAACATTGCAAAGTGCACCTTTATGCCGATGACACGCAAGTGTACTATTCTTTTAAACCAAATAATTTAATGATGGCAGAAAATTTTATTAATGAAGATTTGGACTATTTGATATCGATATCAGCTAAACATAATCTAAAAATAAATCCCTTAAAGTCATCTTTAATGATATTTGGAAAAAATAGAGAGGAAATTGAAAGAAAAATAAAAATAAAACTCAATGGCAACTTGGTGGAATGTACCAATAGCAAACGTAATTTAGGCCTAATTTTAGATACCGATTTACGCTTTAAAAGTCACATCAATAAATGCATTAAATCAGCATACACCTCTCTGAAAGTATTGTATCCGCAACGACATGTTTTGTCACAACAGTTAAAAAAGTTACTTGCTGATAGTTTGGTTTTAAGTCATTTTAATTTCAGCAATGTGGTGTATAGTCCATGTCTTGATAAAGAATATGTTAATAAAATACAAAAAGTACAAAAATCCTGCCTAAGATTTATATATGGCATTAGAAAGTATCAACTTGTTTCATTTAAATTAAAAGATGCAAATTGGCTAAATATGAAGCAAAGACGCATGTTACACTCTCTGGTTTTATATCAGTTTGCAAATTAATGACACACCTAGTTACCTAACTGCTAAAATCAAATACAGAACGGATGTGCATACATTGAATTTAAGATTTAAGGGTCAAATTTCACCACCTTCTTACAAAACTTCTCTGTTTCATAGGTCGTTTACGCATAATATTTATATTCTATACAATGCTGTACCATCCAGTCTGAAAAACTTAAATCTTCAATTATTTAAAGTAGCAGTAAGAAAAATGTTTTTAGCTGAAAATGTTTAAAATCCTGGCGTTGTAAATATCTGTATTTAATTTCTTCCTGTCCTTAATTTTTTAATTTTATTTATGATTAAATAATTAATATAAGAATACTACGACAGTATACAGTATTATTGGTATTTATGGTTATCTTTTTTTTTCTCTCTCTTTTGGGGACTGAACTAGATCACATATTGTGTTTTCAGTACCTTTTGCATATTTTAATTATAACCAATGATTAATATATAAATAATTGTTTAGTATTTAATTTCTGTAGTTTTTGTGTTTTGTATTCTCTTTATATTAAGAATATGCAATAAATTACTATTATTATTATCGCTTAATCAATAATCAATTACCGATGTGGTAAAATCTTCTTTTGGACTTTATTTCCTTGTTGATTTCAAGATTCTTTCTGCATATGATTTTGGTTAATTTTGGGGGTGTTGCTTTCATTAATGTAATTTTGTGAATTTCAAACGCATTTATGGTAGAATTAAAAGTTTGTCAAATAGGCTACATCGTTTACATTTAACAACTTTAGTAAAACAAAATCGTATTATTCTGGTTTGCATGCGAGACCTACTAACCATTAGGTATTGATTTTAGCCAATTTCCCTTGAGAAACAGACACTTATAAATTTAACAAAACGCGCTTATCAGTTTATTCAAGCATAATAAACATTTACTCTTACAGAGGTATTTAAATGTTAATTATATAATGAGAAATTGAGTTACATACATTCCATCTTCTAAAGTTTCATATAAATAAGCTCAATTTAAATCACGTGTCAACCTTCAACGTGTCGCTTCAATGCTACATTGATCAAAACGACAAAGGAACCACTTTTGTGAAATTGAATATTTTTCTATTTAAAATAGAGGACTTCTTTCCAAAAACTGTTACATTTGCTTGTGATGTTTACAAAAAAAAACTCAGATATGCATTGAATTCCATCACTATTTTAATATCGATTCGTGGAATATAAAAAGTCGATACATACTGATAATAAACTGATTTAAGTTTGAACTGTCACGTAATCAATTACAATAAGAAACGTTCACTTCAATGCATTTTTTGTCGACAAAAAATTTCTCTATCAAGAATTTTACGACTAAAAACTTCACATTTAAATCTTTTTTTTGCAATTTAGGCCGCGCCTCCAATGGTTTTTCAATAAGCAAATAAGGAATAGTGAGTGAGACAAGCAGAAATTTGCACAAATTTTCATTTTATAAAAACTGTTTTACATAACATGTATTAGCACTGTTATAATTCTCTTAAACGAGTTGAATTCGAGCAATTCGAGGATCGGTACAAATACTTCCTACAATAATCTTTCATCTAGGGATTCTTTGAACAATGTCCTAGTATGATCAATTTTTAGGATCGACACATGAATTTTTCCTAAGCTTATTTCATCTAAAGTTTCTTTTCTATTTTCCCTAGAGTAATCTTTCAATGAAAGACTCCTTCGGATTTTTTATACAATCATTTATTTTTACTAATCCTTATTGACATTCTTCAATGATACCATTTAAAAATATGTACCTTTCCAGATAACACGTAACCAAATTTTCCGAAATGTACAATTCAAGAGCGTTTGTTTTCGTATTTTCAGCCATAAGGTCAGATGTTACCATTTTTGAAAAACTTTATTAACCACACAAGTCAGCAACCGACAAGGAGGCAAACTGAATCAAAACCATTTCTTTCATAATTTCTTGTAACATTTACTTGAAATTAATTGTCAACGCAGATAAACTTCCTGTTTTAACTTGTGTACACAACCTTCATATTATCATGTTTCTACATATCAAGTTTACAATTTACAAGTCAAATTTGACCTGAATTTTATCTTCTGGGGATAAATAGAAATGCTGTTGTAAAAAGTTAATATATTTATCACAATATCCAGCCCTCAACTGGTAAAAGCTGTGGCGACCGTTTTTTGATATAAATATGGACAAATTTACATAGATTGATTATCTACCAACAATTAATTAATCCGACTTTTGAGTTTTTTAAAAAACTCGATGTGGTTCTCCCAGAAAGACCCCGTGTCGCCAGATTTTGGAAAGATAACACTCTTTTTATTGCAATAATATTATTTTTTGCCATGAAAATGTTCGCCCACATTTCGTACAAGTAATAAATTGACGTATCAGCTAAATTGCGCTGGATGTGTTAACGCACCCACCATAAAGCCAGGTTTTCTCCCTAACAAAAGCCATTCAAGACCTTTTTGGTGAACATCCGGTTTAGCTCGATCGAGGTGGCTCAAAAGTTTAACCAAAATAGAGATGGTCAATTCAATTTGTGAAACCGGGTTCAACTTGAGTTGAGCTTAACTCGAGTTGACCAGTTAGAACGGTCAACTCGGTTTTCTAAACCGGTTCAAATTAAGTTGATCTCAACTCGAGTTAAAGAGAGTTAGAAAGTAGTCAGCTCGATTTCATTGGCGAGCTTGGTAGATCGCGTTAAGTCAACAAGGTCCAGGCCTAGTCGTGTTCTTAATAAAGGTCATGTTGGTGACATATTACCGTTTCGTCGGTTTTATCAATTATTCAATTAACTATGTAATGGTCAGCATATCGTGTTCGAGGCAGTATATGCTATCGCCAACGAATATAAATAAAACAGGAGCAAATAAGAAGACTGCGCACTGCGTTAACTAGAGGAAAAACTAGTTAACTCGATTTACAAAACCGATTTAATTCCAGTTTACTTAAATCGATCCAACTCGGTTTAAATCGGCGGAATAACTAGTTAACTCGATTTACCAAACCGATTTAATTCCAGTTTATTTAACTCGATCTAACTCGGTTTAAATCGGGGGAACGGAACCGAACTTTATTTAATAGCAAACCGGTCTGGATAACTCGATTTGAAATTGTGCCAACTCGGTTTGGGTAACTCGGTTTGAAACCAATTTGCGTGAATTTTCAAACCGGTTAACTCGGTTATTGATGACCGTCAAAATGCAACAAGCATTTGCCACTGCCCCGTGGACACACTCCCGTATTTGCATTTCAATGACAAGTAAGCTGAGGCCAGTGGCGGCTGGTGCTAAGATTTGCAGGTCTGCACAACCGCCAAAAAAAAAACTAACGCTGGGATAAAAACAAAGTAATTTTTGTTCATTGTCATAATAAATAACGCATTTACCATTGCCAAATAACCAAACATACTACCGACTGTAGCAAATTCCCCTGGTTCGTTCCTGTTTGATAGATATTATGTTATTTGGTTTGCAGAGTTTGCACGCTAGATTGCAACCTTTGTGTTACATGTACGCATCTGCGCATTAGCTAAAATGTTGGTTGGTTTGCGTACGCTTCCACAAGTAGCATTGGGTTATAAGTAGCACTGCAACAATAATGTAATGACCAAGAATACCAGACTTAAATCAGAGTCATCGATAAAATTGCAAGTGGTAAATATCGTAGTATTAACTTCCCCTTATAATAGTTAGTTAGTTTTTGTTGTAAATAAATAAAACGAACACTTTAACAGTAAATATAATTTCCACCCATTTTTTGTAGGTTTTTTTGCAACCTCCAATTTTTTTTAGCACTAGCCGCCACTGCCTGAGGCATGTTACCCCCGTAAAACGATGAATATTTGTATCTGTAATGACCCGTAGTGGGTAGTGTGTCTTATTTTATGGGGTGTTCATCAGAATAAAATAGAATGCAAGTCATAAGGCTTCCCTCTTCCGACAGTAACTAACTCGGGAAATGAAGCATTTTATTAAAAATAAAAAATATAACGCCGAGTGCGTTTGGTCTTTCTGAATGGATCATTTTGCTATTTACTTTCTGCAGCACAACGGATATGTGATGGCTGTTGACGAAAAATTGGGGTACGTCGTCGACCAAATTTCAAAGTCATATTCCTCTTTTACTTTGCCGGAACAGTCATGGTTCAGTCAGAGAGCAGCTTCACTTCAAATTCTGACAATAAACATATTCGAGTGGGCAATGATGTAGGGGTAGACCTTACCACTTGCCATCACATATCTGTTCTACTGTAGCTCTATTTGACAACATCAATGTGGTTTATTTGTCTGCGCCAACAATAACCCAAAGAATTATCAAATTCATGAATACATTTATGAGATTTCTTGAATGTAACACCATTATTTCACCGCTGTAGAACTATGGTTCTATATACAGTTCTACCTAAAACAGATATAGAGATACTAAAAATTCTTCTAATTCATCTGGATACGTATTCTGAATACTCCTTCAATCACATATTCATAACTCATAGGGTTGATATTTCAGTTAGTCGCATGGAAAGTAATCCTGATCACACTTGATCCAATCTGAATGTGTTGGAAAGCTATGCACTTTTCTTCAATCTCTAATTCAGTACATTTCAGTAATTTGCATGGACAGTTAGTAATCAAGTTGCTAAAAAAAGTCAATAAATTGCTAACAAATCCTTAAGTTGATAAAAACCTTTGATATCATTATCAAAGTTGCATAACCATAATACTTGATTTTTTATTTTCATGGCTCATTGACGCTGCTGTTCGCTCAAAGGTGATCCTTTCTCAGTTAAGCTTCTACTTGCATTAAACATTTATAAACAATTTGATTTCAACAAAGAGTGTTATTCACTTGACAAATTGATCGCAATTGCATCTAAAAAACTTGGAGGAACGAAGATAAATAATGTTATTGTACACATTCAACCACTAAAATAATTACCCAAAGTGAGTGAAATGAAAACTTACCATGTCGTTTGTATGTTTTTTTGGGTTCACCTTTATCCATTATGTCCCTAAAAGTAGAAAAATTAGTTTCACAAGTTTAAAACAAATTAACAATTAATTGATATATACACTTTAACAACGCCGAACATTTTATATTCAATAGCTGATTACTAGTTTTTATCAACAACTTATGCTAAATAGATTTTTCAACTAAAATTGAAACCATGCTCAAGTGTAAGTATTGTACATAATTAGCAGGTGTATGGTCTCCTTATTATTAACTTTATAAGGCTTCCATATTTTTGTGACCCTGGTCAGTTCACACAAGCAAAACCACGATTTATAAACGATTTCAGTAAAAAAGTGATTATAAACGCGTTTTATTCCTATCGAAAATTTTTAATTGTACTTTAATACGGGGCGTGATCAGTCACCCGCCCTAGACAAACTGCCTGCGCTCCCGACTCTCGGGAAACCCCCAAAACTGGCGATTCATTTTATGAAAAAAATATTCACGTATTAGGAATTTTTAAATGTATTTAAATCAGTGGCGGCCTTAAAAATGTTGTCTGGGGTCAGACCCTCAATGGCTCCTTAAATTGACGAACCACACTTAAAAAAGGCTCCAATTAATGAAAAAATTTTTTATAGAAAATAATTTTGACATTCGTTCTTCGTCTAATCGATGTTAGAATTTTTGGTGTTTTAAATAACAAATTCGTCCAGGGATGAATGTTTCCTCATAAACAGGGTTGGGGGTTGAGGGTAAACGGTGATTAAATGTTTTATTACTTTTCGACAAAAGAAGGGGAAGACCATATATTTACGTAAGGTAAAAATTACAACATCGTTGGTAAAACCCACTTCTATATGGCGTGTTGTGTATAATCGGCACTGCAAAATGCTTTATCAAAAAGGTGAGATGAAAGTATACGTCGTACTCTTTCGAGGACAAGCATTCATTCGTTTATAGCGGAACAGATAACAAGATGGGCGGGAACACTAATAAATGAATAATAACAATGACGACTGCCGAGAAGAGGGATATTTGAAATAAACTTTGGGATTTGTTAATATATTCTGTCCTTGAAAAAGACAAACATATATATCCATCGCGCCTTTTTGACACAAAGGGACAAAACACGCCTTATAGAAATATTACATATATGGTAAAACCAAACAACCTCTCGAATGATTTTGAATACAGAACTCGTAGTCTGAAGATGAATGCTACTTAATTATTGAGTTTAAAAATAGTTCTTTAAATTAGTTTTAATTTTAATGTGTAATAAAAATAACAAACTTCTTAGCTTTTATCATTCAAGTCTAGGGGTATACAATGAATTGAATTATGTCTACGTAATATTTGAACGCCCACTTATTCCAAATTGAAAACTTTTTAGAATTTTTTAATTGCTTATAGTATGAGATTTTTAGAGTACTTTTTAAAAAAATTTGGACGTACATTGCATTAAACTATTTTGAACGTGGTGGCATGTATACCCGAATTGTATCTTCAAGTTTTAGTAAGGTGAAACTAGGTTAAAAAAATTTCGGGTCAAGGGCCCCCGTTCGTACTGTTACGCCACTGACTCAAACAAAATAGCTTTGTTTTTCATTATCAATATAACAGATGCAGAATGTACGGAACAATTTATGCCGTGTTAGAAAATTTTTGTCACTACTATGGACAAAATGGAATTAATCAGATCTTTATTTTTACCGAACTACGACAACGGCAAAAAGAAAGGTTATGAAACTAACCAGCCTACTAATAATAATGTTTTTTTACGGGTAAAAGTGTCAGGGAATTTATTTAACTTACTTCAAATTGATTTTGACCCCCATATCCCCACAAACGATAAAAGAATGATTCAAAAATATTACCAACAAAGTATCAGCTACTGGCTACTGACTACTTACTACCCGACGTATCTAAAATAAACCCGGTTCGGTTGCAACTTTACCGTAGTTTTTCATACCAAGCTAAAAATTGATTTAAATTCTATAGAAAACTTACGAAATTTTTAAATTATTTACAGCGCAATCATAAACATGTTTCTTGATAATGCAAATAAATCGACGAAAAGTCAAACACTTGATGAATGCCGGAATGTCAAATTATTCTATGGTTCATACATTTATCTAAAATGCAGTTACTCCATGACATTAAAGATAAAAAACAATAACACACATGAATGAGCCTATGATAATCTTATATTTGCACGATACGTTTTGTTAAAAGTTAGATACTTGCAGTGACAATTAGTTAACAAAAAAAGCATCATTATCTTTTTTTTTTAATAAAAATACATCTACTGATATTTACATGTAAATATCATAAATAAAATCACAAAAACAGACTACAAGTTTATTAATTATGATTACGAATTCTTAGATAAAAGAACAATATAGAAGTAACAAGTATGTAGTTTATCTAAGTATTATATTAGATTATCTTTGATGAATGACACAATTCCAGGAATATGAGCCAAACATACAAGATACAAAATGTGAAAATGAGATAACACAGCTAGATACTGAAATTTATCTTGAAAGATGCAACATTTTCACTCAAGTCATCCACCAAGTCAGAAAATTGAGAACATAAATATCAATTTGTAACTCACTTATTTAAGATATTTTGACTCACCTTGGGGTAAATTATATCCTGTTAATGAAACGAAAAAAACACTAGCTTTTTAAAAACACTTTTAAATTGTTTAAAGACAGAAACACCTTAAAAACTTCATTTAAAACTTGTATCACATTTTGTTAGTATCACAGTATTTCATACGAATTTGAATTGAGGGTTATAAAATTCGGTTACCGAGTTTTTTACGGTCTAAAGATTGTGTTCGCGGAGAAAACAGACAATTCACAAATTATCTACTAAAAGTCCGATTGAAAATGTCATTTGGATGTTTTACTGTGGTCGAGTTCGAGAGTTGAACGCCATTATTATACACAGACAACCGGTTGTCGTTCATTCGCCGTCGTTAATCGCTAAAATTTGAGGTACCACTACACAGAAATGCACAAAAATAAATCGTAAAGGCCACTGGCTTCATTCACTTTTTCACAAAGGCTATTGTAGCCTAAGAATTTTTCATTTTTACCGATCCCCTGCTTAGGAGAGTGTACAATACCATCGACTTGCGACTTCGGGTCATATCTTGTTAGCGTCTGCGCATTCGTGGTTTCCGATATGTCATTATTTGCACAAAAATAACTTTACTAGGAACGTGTACATTAAAACCTTTTTGTTTTATTTGGGCTAGTTCACCTTTAAAAAAACAACAGGCGAATCCCATCTCCTTTGACAATTATTTTATTACATAAAGCGTACTATTCGTTTAAAAATAAATAAGTACGTGTCGCTCGGTTCAAACGAAAAAGGCGTGGTGAATCATATGTTTGGTTACCATAGCAACGTTGTTCACCTTTTACTAACGTCTAATTCAAAAATGCGCGCCATTCAACGTCATCGAACGTAGACCCGATTCGACCATATTTTACAAGTTTATTGTGAGGACTTTGCTTTAAGTGGTCACTATTTCAAATCAAAAATGTCATACGTTGTTAAAGAATGGAAATATGCTGTTGTTTATCTGGTTTGCGTCGCCAACGGAAAAATAACTTGATTTATCTAATACCAAATTAATGAATAGGCTACGACCACAATACTAACTAAAATTTATATTAAACTTAGATAACTCTTAAGATATTAGAAATCTGCTTTCATTTATTGAATTTGAGTGGTTACAAATTTAATAAATAAAAACGCATATTGTCACGTAAAAAGTTAGAACAAGAAAATGTTTCCTTCACTTAATTCTTTTGCTAGGAAACAAATCAGTTTTATTTGCTTGATATTTTCAGTATCAGAATTTTATGTGAATAACTTTCAATTATTTGAACAATTCTTTGAAAGATGAAAAAATAGGAAGAAAATAAAAAAAAGATTACAGATATACATATTTGTGGCAAGGTCTTTTCTATAAATTATCTATCTAGCTAAATGGAACTTAAATAATTTATTACTTATAGGAGAACTTAAATAATAAAATTGTGTGGCGTTGAAAATTTAATATAGCTTTTTCCCCAATACATAAATACTTAAACAGAACTAACGAAAGATTCATACTTGTTGTTTTTTACAAAAGTTCATTTTGATAATGAACCACCGAAATTGCTCAAATATTAACAAAACTTTTGTGAAGCATCACAAAATACAAATATTTTATGTAGCTTCAAAATGTTTCAAATATTAAGGCATATTTTCGGAAAGGAGATTAGCAGAGCAAATTTTTTTAAAAACGGGTTTTACAGCACCTTCCTTCACAGCTCGAACTATCCGCGCCATCTATTGACGTTTCATAGAACATAACTAATCCCAAAGGATATAAAATACATGGGCGTAGATAGTATTGCGCCAGAAGCAAGCAGTATTCATTCTGAAACATTGATCGCCAAAAAAGACACAATGTCGACATTTTGAGAAAAGAAACCGAAATTTCTAAATATATCGATGTCTTGTTTCGAGAAAAAGTCAAAGTCTTAAAAAGGTTGAATTTTGTAAGAAAAAAACCACGAAATTCTCAAAAAAAAGTTGAGTTTAGAAGACGGAATTTCGAAATAAATCCACGTTGTCGAGCAAAACTCGTAATTGCCAAAAATATTTCTCTTTAAATAATTTTTACTTTCCTATTTTAGCCTTCTTAGCAATTTCTTGTAATTTTTCAGATTTTAAGTTTTTTTCACGAAATTTTGACTTGTATTTAAATTTTTTACGGAAATTCGATTTTTTTTCTTAAAATTTTGACTAATTCCACGAAATAATCTATCTTTAAAAACGTTTTTTATAAAAATGTCCAGTGTTTCCCAAAAAAATCCAAGTTTTTTTGAAATTTCAACTTATCGTTAAATCTTTTTATGCGAATTTCGGCTTTTTTTTCACAAAATTTTAACTTATTTCCGAAGTTAGCAGAATATTTCGAGTTGTTTTCTGGTTTTTTCAAAATTGCGACTTTTTTTATCCGAGTTTTACCTTTTTTCTCTCGATTTCTTCCCCGACTTATGAAAAAGTCGATTCTTTTTTCAAATTCTGTCTTATTTCTAGATTTCTGGTTTCCTATAAAAAATAATGTTCTTTTAATAGAATTTTCAAATTGCTTCTCCAAATTTAGGTAGGAGTTTTATTTCAATTTTAAGTTTTTTCGTGAAATTTCAGCTATTCTTTAAGGAGTTTTTTGAACAGAAATTTCGAGTTTCTTTTTTTACAAAAAATATTGTTATAAAAATTATGATTTTTTTCTAGAAAACTCAACTTTTCTAAAAGTTTTCAATATATTGGAGAGATTTCAAAAATTTGGCGAAATTTTATTTGTATTTATTCACGAAATTTCAGCTTATTTTTTAAACAATATTTTAATAAAAATTTCTAGATTTCTAATCATTTGTCTTAATATGTACTTTTCTGTACAGAAAATTTGTTACGGCAGTTTCAACTTTTTAAATCATTTCTCCCAATATCCATTTTTCTACGAGGGTTAATCAAATATGAACCGGCATATTTTTTTACATAATCTCCTGATTTTGTTATGCATTTTTCCCAAGGGATTGGAAGTTTTTTAATGTCATCATCATAAAAAGAAGGGAAGCGTGTTTGATGCCAATTGCGCATAAATGTCTCAACAGCACCATCATCATGGAATCGCTCACCTCCTAGAGCTTTTTTCAGTGACCCAAACATATGATAATCGCATGGTGATAAGTAGGGGCTATAAGGAGGGTGTTCTAATGTTGCCCAATGCATTTGCTTTAATTTTTGATGTGTCAGATTGGCTGAGTGGGGGCGTGCATTCTCGTGAAGCAAAATCGGGTTTCTGACCGAAAATTCGCGCCTCTTCCGCTGATATGCACGTTCTGCTTCATCTAATAGCTGGCAGTAGTAGACCGCATTAATCGTACGACGTTCATGCAGAAAATCGACGTGCACAACTCCTTTAAAATCCCAAAATACTGTCGCAAAAACCCAGAGACTATACACTATATACTAGTTTCTCTATGCAAAAACCTTTCCAGCTGAGAGGCGAGTTTTTGCCTTGACGGGTGCACCTTCCCCCTTTCTTCTCCACTTCGTGCTTGCTTGTTTAGATTTAGGGGTATAATTGTGGATCCAACTCTTATCGCACGTAACGACACGTTGCAAAAAACCAACACCTTCACGTTGAAAACGTCCAAGATGGCGCTGACAAATTTCCAGACGTTGTTGTTTTTGTTCTTCGGTCAAAAGACGAAGTGGCAGAAATTTTTCGAAATCCCAGCTCATCTGTAATGATGGATTGAGCACTCCCAAAGCTTATCCCTATCTGAGCTGCAATTTCACCAACCGTTAAAAGGTCGATCACCTTCCAAAAGACATTGAACAGCATTAATCTTGTCCGCAGTCACACTGGTCCGATGACGACGGGCATGGGGTTTATTTTCAACTTAAGTTCGTCCTTTCAAAAACTGTTTGTGCCATTCATACACTTGAGTTTTCTTTAAACAAGTATCCCCAAACTGTGCTTCTAGTCCACGAAGAATTTCGGCGGGCTTTACACATTCAACGGCAAAAAATTTAATAATTATGCGTTGTGAAACGTGCGGATGAACCTCTTGCTCAGTCATTGTATTTACAACTGATAAACGGCGAGAATGGAATTTGCTTGAGCGCAGGAATTCACGTGATATCCCCATCTAACATGTCCAAGAGTTTGCGCACACTCCCAACGCACTCATGGCGACATGATAGAAATTCTGGTTCATACTTGATTTACCCTCGTATATACAAAAGTATTAAAAGTTCATATTGCTAGAAATTATCAAAAAAAATTAAACTTTTTCTACAGAAAACTAGAAATGATCAAAAGAATTCGTAATTTCTGTTACAAATTGTTTAGGTAGAACAATGGAGATTGTGTGAAGTGATTTGAAAAGTTGAAATTTATATTAAAAATGTTGAAGAAAAATTGAAATTTTGCGAATAACTTTTATCAAATAAAGTAGAATTAAAAACAACTATTTTAATAAACACTAATATAACATAAATATATATAATTTTAGGAGTTTTAAGTAATCGACGCAATATAGCAATTAACAAATGAGGTAGTTAAGTGTCCAGATCTTAAGATGGGTTTTTACATCGTTTACAGTCTTCCATTATTTCCTGAAATTCTTCTATTTGGAGTGTCATCTCGAAGAAGTTATACCGATCGTGCACGTTTTTGGTTGCAGTCATCAAAATATTCTGGGGATTCACATCCGAGCCTAAAAATAATTTGGTAAATTTTCAACCATTCTTACACAAACAACTAAAAATTTTTGTAGAAACTTTGGAATTTCATCTGTATCATGAACAATGGACTCCGGTAGCGATAATTTTATAGCGTTGATTGAATATAGTCAATCAACGTTTATGGTAACATTGTCTTTTAATAAAATACTGTGTGCTTGAGATCGTATGAAGCAAACTTATTAAGACGAGTGTATGCAGTGAGCGAATAACTGATTAAAATGTCGTATTCTCGTGTTGACAACGTGAAGGTCGCCTGTTCGATACCCTCGTAGGTCAAGCTATTTTGTTTCTACATTATATTTGGTATCTTCAGTTTCTGTTTTAATTTTTGCTCATGCTCCTTTTACATTGTGATCACTGTATAAATATAAAACCGACAAAGCATGACATTAAAATTTAACTTCATCTACAATTTGCATTATGTGTCTGAGATACTCACTTATAGCTATATGTGCAGACATAGCAATTTTATCCAAACTTAGAGCCCATATTCTCAAATTATGAACCCTTTTAACTCCGTCAATGTTTAGCAATATATCCATAACTTCTTTAAATTCAATTCCCTTGGGTAAACCTTCCATTAGGACCGTGAGAGCATCTTTTATAATAGCGAATGTCGTAATCAGTACCAAAACCGAAAATAAGAATGTGCAAATTGGATCGACGATTTTCCATTCAGGCTGCAAGAATTCATCCAAACGTTAATTATACATTGGTTTAATTAAATCATAACACATATGAGTACCTTGAAGAAAATAACTATGGCTGCTACCAAAACCCCAAAACTTTGAAGAAAATCTCCTATAACGTGGATGAATGCGGCCCTAACGTTGATATTTTCTGAATGTCCGTGACCCGAATGCTTTTTGCTGCTTCCACCATGGGTATGGCCGTGTTGGTGCAATGTTAATCCCATTCTGGAAAAGTCGGGTTACTACATATATGACCACTATAAGGTATATGGAGTGTTCAAAATTTGCCCGCCATCGGGGATAATTCAAAAGAGAAGAGCACGGTCACTCACAATCAGTATACAAACCCCACCAGAGACGAATCTCTTTTTAAGTAAAATTGAGAGCAAAAACAGAAGCTCACAATGATTTAATACGTCAACCATTTCTGAAGCGAAAGAGACAAGTCAATACTAAAGAGCGTGCTAACTTAGCTTGCCTACCATGCCAGACGTGTAATTCTTAGGCTTTTATGTTTTGATCCTTTTGAAGTAGAACTACGAGAAAAAAAGAGCACGGTACCTACCTTGATAACCTAACTTGATAACTATACTAGAGATGACTTTTCTGAAGTGATATATAGAAAAAAGTCTAGATAGAAGAGCGTGCTTAGTCAGTAGGTTTTTTTTAAAAGTTTAATCCACTCGCAAAGGGTAACCCCATTATGCTTTCAAAGCACTGCGAGTAGGATCTGGAAACAAGGATAGATGGCGATGAACCGCCTTCTTAAACAAGGAGAGGTTGTAATTTTTGGGGAAAATTCCTTTCGGTAACAAGTTCCATAACTTGGGAATTCTATAGAAAAAGGAGTCTCCTTAGACAGAAGTCCTCACTGCGTCAAGCTGGACCGAACAGGAATTTGCTGTCTCCGACTGTCTAGTATGCCTCAAAAATCTTGCCCTTGGGGGGATCAATCCTATTAGTTCCTGCGAGCATCTTCCATGACAGTACTTATAGAAAAGAGACAAGTCACCAACCATACGCCTGTGCTCTAGTGTTTCGAGAGAATCGGTCAGACTCTCGTCATCAATTAGGCGAATCGCTCCTCTTTGAATTAAATCCAAGAGAGCTAAAGTGTGCTTTGGGGCTGAACTTTAAACATGAGAACAGTATTTTAGTGTTGGCCTAACTTGAGCTTTGTATAGTGTTAATAGCTGATGAGATGTGGAGTACTTTTTAGCTCTCAAAAGAAAGCCTAGCTTCTGTGAGGCGTATTTGGCAATGGCGCACACATGATCGTCCCAAGAGAAGTTAGTTTTCGCATTCACTCCTAGGATAGATAGATTAGATCCCATGGGAAGGATTTTACGGTCCATTAGTTTGTTTGTTGCATTATATATTGATGTTTTCTTAGAGAAAACCGCGGCCTGAGCTTTTGAAGCGTTGAAGTCGACCAAATTGTTCTTACCTCATTCCAGAATAATCCCGAGATCCCGATTAATCGTCTGTATCTGCTGTTCCATTAGTCGATCTGAAGCAGCGATAGATAATGGTTTGTCGGAGAAAAAAGATGACACAAGGTTACTATCATCTGCGTAGCTGTATATAGGATTGGAAGTTGAAGCTAAGAGATGGTTTATGTGTAACAGAAATAGAGTAGGAGACAGAACAGACCCCTGAGGCACCCCTGCGTTAATCGCAAATGTCTCGGATGAGATGCCATCGACGACGACCTGAAGAGATCTGTCAGCGAGAAAATTGGATATCAAATGACAGAGTCCAGGAGGAAGACCATAAGATGTTAATTTGGCGAGAAGAAATTGGTGCCAGACTCTGTCGAAAGCCTTTGAGATATTCAATGCCACAATCCTAGCCTCACCATGTTTTTCCATAGCTGAGTTACAGATATGAGTAATATATGCCAGTAGATCGCCAGTGGAACGTTGTTCTCCAAAACCGTATTGCCTGTCGGAGATGATTCTATTTTTCTCCAGATATTTGAGAATCTCGATGTTGATAACCTTTTCCATTACTTTAAATATGACGGGTAACAAAGATATAAGGCGATAGTTGTTAGCCAGATTCCTTTTTCCCTTTTTAGAGACAGGCTGCACTCTAGCAGATTTTCAGATGTTAGGGAATACACCTTTGTTGTAAGAGAGTGTGAACAATTTGCTTAGGACAAGGCTTACTTCTTAAGAACAATAGCCGGAATACCATCAAGACCAGAAGCTTTCGAGGTGTCGAGCTCAAGGAGAATCTCCCTGACTGTGAAGATTGGAATTTTCAGCAAACATTAAGGCTAACATGTCAGCCTTTTCCTTGGACGTAGTAGCAATATTGCTATTTTCATCGAGTAAAACTGGAAAATTTGAAGGTGTAAATTTTTTTCCAATCGACTTTGCAAATGCCCAAAAGGACCTGGAACCATTCGGACAGTTGATAGCCTCTGGCGCATTTTAGGATCGAGATCACCTTTCGCCTCGTCAATAACCTTTTTACAAGAATTTCGTGCATCTACAAATATGGTCCGAGTCTCGACTGAGGGATTATTTCGCCAACGACGATATGCGCGATTTTTGCAGGAGACAACGCGAGCACATTTCTGAACTAAAATTGAGGTAGAAAAACAGAAGCTCACAATGATTTACTACGTCAACCATTTCTAAAGTGAAAGAGGCAAGTCAAGATTAAAGAGCGTGCTAACTTAGCTTGCCTACCATGTCAGACGTGTAATTCTTATGCTTTTCTGTTTTGATCCTTTTGAAGTAGAACTACGAGACAAAAAGAGCACGCTACCTACCTTGGTATGATAACTATACCAGAGAGGACTCTTCTGAAATGATATCTAGAAAAAAGTCTAGATAGAAGAGCGTGCTTAGCCAGTAGGTCAACTCTTTGTCACTATATCAGTGGCAGAACTCTTCTAAAGTGAAAGTGAAGCAGAAAGGCCAAATTAGAAGAGCCCGATAACTCAATTTGTCAATCTTAAGAGGTGAAACTTTTTCGAAGTGAAACTAGGAAAGATAATCGAAAGAAATAAACCCGTATGTCAACCAGACCAAAGGCAAAACTCTTCTGAAATAAAAATAAGAGATGAAAGTCAAAACCAAAGCTCGCGATGATTCACTGCGCTAACCATAGCAGGTACTTATTCTTCTTTGAAAACGACTGCATATTTACACTAGTTCGGTACCAAGCATAGAAATAAAAATGAGGCTCATTTATTGCATTCACACATAAGAATACACACATTATTATTAAAAAAAATGGGGGAAAAATTTAATGTAATGGATGAACTTGACGATATCGTCTTATTTTATCAAAACAAAAAATAAGGCTTGACATTACCACTTTCATTTTTGCTCCACGTCGATCTTTGAGCGATATTTGCTCTTTTTATTACAACTACAGCTGAAAATCCGGCTTCGCATAAATAGAAGTTGCAAAGGGAAATAGTTCCTTATAACTTTTGAACTTGGAGTTGGATATTCATTTTTGACGGTTATCTAAAACTCCACCAAGTCGGAATAAGCGAATTTTGTTTAAAAGCTGTTGTCGCCAGAGAGTTTAATGAGACTTTCTTCTTCTTGAGAAGTGAATTTTGGTGGAGCTTGAGCATGGAAACGACCTTGGATCCACGCAAATTTTTCGACATTTTCCTGTGGAAAGTATTTTGCAAACTATTCAGCGAAGTTCGAAAGATATTCCGTGAAGAAACACTAAATCTTAAGAAAGACAACTAGCTTGTTAGAAGTTAGGTATTGAAGCAATTCTGGAAAAGAATCTTGACCGCCATCTTCACTAACTTTTTTTCTCACAACTGTTTTTCCTAAACACTTCGATCTTGTCCAATAGTTTCAAGATGTGCATGTTATTGCCTTTGTAAGACAGATTCAAGGCATTCAGTTAGTCAAATACATTGCAAAAATATGCCAGTTTCGGCAAAAAGTCTGATCCGGCAGTGTCTGGAGTTTGCGTGACCTTCCTCTTGCAGAAAAGTGTGAATTTCATGAAGCAACTCGAATGCACGGAATAAGACATTTTCACGTGAAAGGTATCGCGAACTACAGTAAAATAGCAGGACTGTGTGTTCAGCTTCCATGTCTATGCAAAGTTCTTTAAATAGTCAGGCTTTCAGCAGCCTAATTTTTATATAGTTTACTACATCGATGACACGTTCCCATAATAAATTCAATTCAAAGCTCATCAACTTCGATGCAAATGCTTCTCTATGAATGATACAATCGATCCACATAGCATGTGGTGCTTTACTGCGAATTAGCACTTACAATCCTTCATATCGGCCAGACATTGATCGAGCACCATCAGCAGATACTATACACCGTTCACTTTTTCCACTCCAAATTATTTTGTTATAAACTTGTCTAGAATTTTAAATCAGTTTTGGGCATTTCGCTTTCACTGATGGTTTTACAAAATGAATTATTTTGTATCCGCAAATATGTATAAGTAAACTCAGATTCCATAATAAATAGCAGCACCTCGCGGCGCCCCTGGTTACTCTTCACAACGCCCCAGGGCACCGCGGTGCACACTTTGGGAACCCCTGAGTTAAACCATACAGAGACTAAACTCTTCTGAAATAAAACAGAGAAAAAAAATCTAGAAATAAGAACAGTAAACTTAGTATGTCAAAAATATCATCGTAACAGAAGCGAAACTCCTCTAAAGTGAAAATGGAGCAGAAAGGTCAAGTTAGAAAAGCACATAATTCAGTTTGTTAATCTGACTAAAGGCGAAACCTTTCTAAAATAAAACTAGAGGGTCAAATAAGTCATCATGTCAACTATATTAAAGGCAAAGCTCTTTTGGAGATAGGGAAGTGAAAATAGACGTTTATGGTAATTCACTACGTCGACTACAGCAGAGGCGAAACTCTTCTGAATAACAGAAGAAAGTCAAGACTAAAGAAGGCGCCAACTTAGAATGCCTACCTTAGGGGTGTTGCTTTTCTGCATCGATTCTTCTTTTTCATTCTTTTTTCTGAAGTGAACCTGAGAGAAGGAAGTCAAAATAGAAGAAAACGGTACCTTACTATGGTAGTATGTCAATCATACAGGGACGAAACCTAATGTTTTAAAGTGAAACAGAGAAGAAACAGAACAAAAGAACATGCTAACCATGTCAAGCATATTACCAGAGGAGAAATTCTTTTAAAGTGAAAGTAAAGCAAAAAGATCAAGCTAGAAGAGTACGATAACTATGTCAACCTTGCTAGAAGAGAAACTAGAAAGGATAATCGAGACCAATAAGTCCCTATGTCAAACATATCAAAGGCACAAACTCTTCTGAAGTAAAAGAAAGTCAAAACAGAAATTCACGTCAAAGAAGAAGCGAAACTCTTCTGAAGTGAAAGAGAACAGCTAAGACTGAAGAGCACGCTAACTTAGTGTGCCTACCATACAAGAGGCGTAACTTTTCTCTGCTTATATGTATTGATACTTCTGAACTGAAACTACGGGAAAGAAGTCAAGACAAAACAACATGATACCTTGGTATGACAACTATATTAGAGACGAAACCTGTCTGAAATGAAACTGAGAGGAAAGTTTAGATAGAAAAATATGTTAACACCACTATATCAAAAGAGAAACTCTCCCTGAAGTGAAAATGAAGCAGGAAAGTCAAAGGGAAAGAGTATATAACTCAGTTTGTGAACTCTATCAAAAACTCATCTGAAGTGAAAGTAGAAAGTAAAGGCCAGAGAAATGAGCCCGGTAAGTCAATCATTCCAAAGGCTAAACTCCTCTGAAGTGAAAGTGTCATGAAAAGACAAAGGAGTAGTCATACCGTTGATCATTATAAACGACCCGAGTTGCAGAGGGTGTTTAGAAGAAGACGAGCACGTGATGTGTCACTGCCCGGCACTAGTATCAATCAGATGATCCACGCTGGGGAACTTCTGGCCTAGTGTGGCCACTTTGAGAGAGGCGCATCCAAGGGACGTTCTTCAGTTTTTCAACAAGGTTGGGTGGCTGAATGAATGACCAAGGACACCTCAATCACGACGATAGCACAATGGGTCCAGAAAGGGTGGCCTAAGTGCTGACCTAAACTTTAGGCAACCCACAACGAATCCAGAATCCATACCGTTCATTTCAATCAACGGTCATACAGAATTTAATATGCCAGCCATACCACAGATCCTCTGCTTTTCTATATGTTTTGTGGCGTTTTTACTGTTGGTATGGCTGACATACTGAAAAACCGTAGTTCTTTTGAATTTTTGTCTTTATTCCAGGATATCTTCAGATGTTTCCACTTATGTGACCGACTTACTGAATTACCGGGCCCTTCTGCCGTTTTCCCTTTCCCTTTCGGCCATATTATCACGGTCGCTTCTAGTCTAAATGACCTGCTAAGTTAGCATGCCCTATTCTCTAAAAATTTAAATTCTTTATGGTCCCGAAGTCCTGAGGAGCAATAAAAAATGTTTTTTGCTCTAGTACTAGTAGCAAACAGTAGCAATAGTAGTAGAAGTAGTAAAAGCGTATAACTTGTGCTGATGGACGTAGAATTCTTGATATATTACATGTGACTGTGTCAATATTTTAAATCAAAGTTAAATAAAATTAATAAACATAATGTTTCCGACCAATAAAAATCTACTATAAAGAATAAATGTTTCTTTTGTCAAGAAGGCCAAAATATTTTAAAGGATAACTAGGACCAGGTTTTTAATTTCCTATCAGTAACATGTGACGCACAAAATAATTAATGTAAAGTTTTCAAACCTGATGTCAGTTACAATAGATAAGAAAATTAATAAGCCAGTCGTTAGTTGTATAGATTTTTTTCACCTGGTCATTGATGACCTCATTATCTATAGTTTATTAATAGAACTTCACTTTTTTATGCAAACACAAGTCCATTTCTACTATTCACAACTATTAAACTTTATTAACGATAAAAACGCAACAAAATTGTAAAATTCCACAAGGTTTTTTTGTCCAAGAATTTGAATCAGACGGAATATTTGTAGGAGTTTGTGATCCATGGAGCTTGTTAGCATAACAACGGCTAAACAAATTGCTAGTATGACCGCCGATGATGCAGTAATGCGAAACCTGGTCCAGTGTTAGCAAATATTTATCGAAAACCTTGTGGAATTTTTAAACTTTGTTGCGTTTTTATCGTTAATAATCTTTAATAGTTATGAATATTAAAGAATTCCACGAAGTAAGTAAGCAATGTAGATAAAAATGACGTTAAATAGTGAATCGCGACACGGCACCGGCCACGAAAATAAAATGTCGGGTCCTTGCTGAGTTCGATTTTCAAAAGTAAACTAAAAATGTTGAAACAAACATTAAAAACCTTAATCGTAAACTGAAAAGTTTGAAACAAGTCAAAAATATGAGAATTTACTCGAAATAAGCGTATTTCATTACTGGACAGCCACAATTAAATGTCATTTATAAAATCGCATTCTTAATATTATTTGTAACTGCTGAAGCCACTGTTGAACTATCAAATAATAAACAATTTTTTTCTGATTGTGGCCTTTATTTTACTATCTTTTTATTATTTCCTAAACGAAGCCCGATATGAGAAAAGGTTGTTTGTTTTAGGTTTAACATTTTAGAATTTATGTTTAGAATTCAATTTTACATATGACATTATTCAGTTGCGAACTATACTGTGTATTAAAATTTTGAAATATTTTCTCGTTTATAAAATAAAATCGAGGCTTAATACGAAACCTCGGACACAAAGCCGATCTTTTTATTATTTCCTTCACGAAGCCCGATATGAGAAAAGGTTGTTTGTTTTAGGTTTAACATTTTAGAATTTATGTTTAGAATTCAATTTTACATATGACACTATTCAGTTGCGAACTATACTGTGTATTAAAATTTTGAAATATTTTCTCTGAGAAAAACTCGTTTATAAAATCGAGGTTTAATACGAAACCTCGGACACAAAGCCGATCTTTTTATTATTTCCTAAACGAAGCCCGATATGAGAAAAGGTTGTTTGTTTTAGGTTTAATATTTTAGAATTTATGTTTAGAATTCGATTTTACATATGACATTATTCAGTTGCGAACCATTCTGTGTATTAAAATTTTGAAATATTTTCTCTGGGAAAAACTCGTTTATAAAATAAAATTGAGGTTTAATACGAAACTTCGGGCGCAAAGCCGATATTTCAGAAATATATTTCCCTTTTAGGTGTAATAAACTGGAAACTGTCAGGAAAAAGTAAAAATTGAAGAAAAAAAACTTAAAATTTATGATAAAAAATTCTTGAGCTTAAACATCTTCAGTTTAAATCTAAAAATGGAGTTTGAGAGAAAAACCCAAATTTCAAGGAAAGACTTAGCTTCCAAGTATTTACAAAATTGAGTTTTAACATAAAATTTTGAGTTCAAATTTTTAATTAAATTAAAAACTTCGAGCCAAATTAGAAATTTTCAGATTAAGGTAAAAATAAAGTAAAAATTTCTAATAAGCCTCGATTCGAGTTTTAAGTTAGAATTAAAAAAAATAGAAGAAACATAACATTTCAAATAAACTTTTAATTCATATGCAATAAATTCTTAAAATGTTTAGAAAAAGTCGAAATTTCGGGACTAAATTCGTAAATTAAAAGAAAGCGTTAACATTTCGGAGTTAAATTGAAGATTTGGAATTTTTTTGATTCATTATTTTTCTTTTCAAAGTTTCGAATTTTTCACCTCGAAGTTTGGACTTCATCATCATATTTATAAAAAAAACTCGAATTTTCAATTTTAAAAGTTTCAAGCTCAACGTTCGAATGTTGAGAAAAAAGTTAAGATTTCGAAAAAACCCAAAGTTAACAAAAATAAAATTATAGCTTTAATGCGAAATTTTCAGAAAATAAGTCGATATTTTAAGAAGAACTTAAAATTAAAGAAGAATTCTGAAATTTTCGAGTTTAGAAATTTCATGTTCAAGATAAAATGTGGAAAATTTTTTTAGAAATAATTTTGGCTTTTGTTTGAAAGCTTTTCTTCATTTGAAAGTTTTTGTTAAAAATTAAGTTTTTTCGTATTTTTTCTAAGAGAATTTGCAATGTTTGTACACTTCTAAAAATTATAGATTTTTTTTCTGGAAATTTAAACTTTCTCAAAAGTTTTGGTTTACTGTCAAACCTAAAGAAATTTAAAATTAAAAATTCAAACGTGGAATAATCAAAAGTATTGAAAAATTCGACTCTTGATCAAAAATTAAAATTCCAGGTTTAAATTAGTATTTCGACATGTCTACTTTATTTAAAGATGAAAAAAAAAAGAAAGTAATTTTGACTTCTAATTTTCAAGTTTTAAATTAAAATCGATATTTTAAGAAAAAAATTACAAATTTCATTAAAAAAAGCTTGCAATATTGAGAAAGATTCTAGCTCTATATAAAAATTGTATTTGGCAGTGTGAGGAAAAAAAAACGAGTTTAAATTTGTAAGAAAAAAACTTTAAAAAAAATGACATTTTAAGTTTAATTTAAAAAAATCGCCATTTACCGTAACAGTTGTTACGGACTTTTGAGAGCAAATTTGAGTAGCTTGAAAGTCTGAGCGACTTTTCAAAATTTCGAATACATATTGGAACTTTGACTTTGAAATTCCAAAATTGTAGAACCGCAATTTGGAAAAAAAGTCAAAATCTTGATTTTCACGTCAACATTTCAGAAAAGTACCTAAATTTTAAGAGATACTCAGAATGGTGAAACAATCTAATTTTACGATTAAAGTTAAAGAAACTTTGGAATGTAAACTCGGGATTTGGAGAAAAAAGATGGACATTTTGAGGAAAAAAATCCCAGAATGAAAAGCCAAAAAATTTTTCATATTTTTCATACCGCAACAATTTTAAATTTAAGTGAAAGCAAATTGTTTAACTTTATCTGATCGCGGGCTACTTTCAAAACTTTTGCGGTCGACCGCCGTCGGCGTGCTGGCCACCTCTGTTCTAGACCACGGTGGGCCAACCCAAATGATCTTGCGGGCGACTTTGCAAATGCAGAACTCCGCCGGTCGTAGGAGAACCTTTGTTTTTGGCCAATAAAAAATGTTAAACGGAAATATTAAAAGAAGTAGAAAGTGGGGACTTTTCTTTGGGTCGACAAGAAATGTTTAGCTAGAGTAGTACGAAAAATGGAAAACTTGTAAAAGTGTGATGAATTTCGCAGGCAGCAAAAATGTTCTAGGAGGACCCCTGGTCTAGACCAAAAACATCTAAATGGTTCACCCATATTTTCCTTGTTGAAGTTTACATTGTAAGGGTAATAGCAACGTAAACTATCTGACTTTCGTTATCATAAACTAGTTGGACTAGAACATCTAGACCAAAAACATCTGAATTTTATTTGTTGAACTTCATGTTGCAAAGTTAATAGTAATGCACTTTTTAATAGAAATTCTAATTAAAAGTTAAAAAGCATCGACTTATTTCATTTTGGCAGCGAACTGCTACTTACATCAGATTGACCAGAACTCCCACCCCTGATGTTATAAGCATCACTTTGGCTTCTATATCGAAGTTGTTGTTGATGATTCTCTCTGCTGCTAGATAAACTAGGATTCCTGTTACTACCCAGATGAGAAGGACGGAAGTTAATGCACCGATAACTTCCGCACGGTACCAACCGAAGAGCATTTTTTTCGTTGATGGCCGATTTGACATCCATATGGAAAACAAGGATATCATGAAACTTGCGAAATCTGTCAGTAGGTGAGCTGCATCTGATGATATGGCTAAGCTGTTTGATATTACACCACCTAAGGCGAGAAGAGGTCAGCTTTGGGAATCAGGGGTAATTTGGAGTTACCTATTATTTCACCAATCATGAACACCACGCAGAGTATGCTAGCTATTATTAGTTTTTTTCTGGCTCTTTTATCCACCTCTGGCTCCTTAGAATCATGGCAGTGTTGATTAACTTAAAAATAAATATAAAAATTTCGTTAAATATTGATAGAATTTTATTAAATATTGATAACATGTTATTAAATATTGACGAAATTAAACATAGTAAAAAAAGCAAATCAATATTTATCATTTGCTCTATATATCTTAATTTTTATAACTATAGGAACCTGGTTTTAGAATTAGTAAAAACTTATCAGGTTGCAATGATAACAAATTATATTTAATAATTAACGTATTTTTTTAGATAGACTTTATCGTAATATAATCAATTTCCTATGCTCTATTCCATGAAGCAAAACTTATTTTCTAGGTCATCTTTAGAAATGTTGATTTAATTACTTACTTAAATCCGTTGCATCTGAATTTTCTTTTGCGTGTGATGTTAAATCGGAAATATTGGGTTCTAAATCGATTACTTCGCCTTGAAGTACTTTGCAACATCCCGAACTTGGTTTTCCATGTACACAATAAATAACAGTTCTTGAAGGAACTGAAGTTGATAGTGCGCTAGTCTCTGTGGCCCCATAGCTATTTTTGTTGTCTATTCTGAAATTTGTTTTTTTAATAATATTTAACTCTAGAAAATTTATTCATTTTATTGCGTATACCTAATACAAAAAAACCATTAATATATTCTTTCTGTTTAGTTACTTGTTTCTGAAAGATAACTTCGTTATCACTATTAACCTAAAGATAATGGGATAGTTAGATATGATGGGTATATATTTATTAAAATAAATAAATTTAGTAAAAATTCCAAACACCATTCTAATTAGCTTCATGTGGTAATCTTAACTTCCTTTGCACACGGTTCGACAATGTGATAAAAGTCTACATGTGTAAGAAATACCTCGGAGTTGAATTTTTGACGAACTGTGTATGTTAAAATTAACAAATTGAGAACCATCATCATTTTATGGGGGCATCACAAAAATTTAAATAATGTTTGCTTAGAGTTTCTGTTTTATTGTGGTAGTTTTGTTATATTGTACCCTCCAAAATGATAGAGCAGTTAAAAAATTACATTTAATTAACACTAATAATAGACAGTGAAACACAACAATGACATCATTAATGTCTTGCGGAAAAATGTTCAATCTACCGTAACTTAAAACATATTTAAATTTAAATTGGTAATTTCCAATATAAAAGATTAACGCACCATAAACAAAATATGATACTTACAGAAGCAGCCTTTTATCTTTATCAAACATTTTTTTAGGACAGCAAACACAATTTTTTTAAATTCAATTTGGGATTAACAAGATGCTGTACTAAGCTAACATTGAAATACGAAATTCGGTTCGTATTTTGTTTACGATTTAGATGAGTATGATAACTGCACCCGAGCCGACACCAATTAAATTATCTGTCGCACCGACCAATTCTGATTTCGATTCTACGAGTTTTAAACTGTAATACACAATTTTATCTAATTCGAATCGTTCTTTTGTAACAGTTAATCTCCTGTAAATACATTCTTTTCGAGAGATAATATAAAAGGTCGGCTTCGTGTGAATCATTTTATATAACAAAATCGGTACCTAAATTTAAAAAAATAAATTATGCACACCTCCACTAAAAAAAAATTAAATTCAAATCGCATTATTTAATTTCGTAATTACTAATTTATATATTATAAAAAAGGCAAGAGTTTTCATAGAAAAAAATGTATATTGCTTACCTTTGCATTTTTTTAACAAAAAATCTAGTTTATGTAGTTTCATGTAGCGCGCACCGAACTGAAGTATATCAGAAGGAAAACTGTAAATTTCCGTTTAAAAATTTGCTTGATAACAACGGTAATCATGCTTATTAGATGTTAAAACACTGATACCACAGTATTTATTTTACATTTTACTGCACATGGTCCTTAAGGTATCACAATCAAAATTGAATACTCAAGTGATGTCCGCGTCTAATGTCTATCTTGTACCTTAAAGTGCACCCGTAACACAACTTGTATTCATTAATAATTAATTTATATTGTAGCTTATACATTAAAATACTTGTTTAGTGATAAATAAAAAATGTGTTCCATCCAGTTATTTATCTAATTCTCAGGTGTTATTAATAAAAAAAACTCCAAAATGCATCTAAATCTGGTGTTCAGTTCTTTTAAGTGATAAGTGATAAAATATTTTGACCAGCGGATTTAACGCCATACCCGGAGACATCAATAAATTGTGAAACTCAATTATTAATAGAGATGGGATTATATGCAAAATGTATATAAAGTGCATATGTGTATATTTAGACATTTTTCAATAAATGCATATGCAGTTTTTTATTTTGCATATTTCAGGTTTTTTTTCTAAACTAGTTTTACAAATTAGTTTTTGTTCAGTTAATACAAAAGCAATCAAGTTAGATAATTAAGCCTTAATTTGAAATAAAGGTGTGTTGGGTCTACATATCTTGTTCTATATACAGTATGTTCATCAAGAGACGTTCCTCGGTTTTAAGAAAACTATTGAAGATTTTTTGATTTTTACTTTTTAATTAAAAGTACGTTAAAAAGCTTACAGCTCCACTACCTATTACATGGTCCAATCCCCATTGCTTTCCAGAATAGCCTAGCACCCTTTGGGCATACTTTCCACCAGCTTTTCAGCATCTCCTAGGAGTAATAAGCGCCATATATCTCTGATTTTTCGTAAAAGCTGCTTGAGGATGAAGACAGATGTTCCTGCAAGCTTCCTCATTGCAGTGCCCCAAATAATTTTCATTGGATTTGCATCAAGAGACTGTGAAAATCAGTCTGAAGTTACGGTGCCAGTTTCTGCTCTCCATGAGGTACAGAGGCAACTCCGATGTTTTGGATCATTGTCAAATCCAGACTTCGCTTTTGACACCAAACATCTTCCGAAGAGGCTTTAGACAACCACGTTTATAAATAATGACGATTTTCTAAGCATCCAAGTTCTGCATAAAGATCTCTAAACACCTATTACCGTGCTCAGAATAACATCCCCAAACATGGAGTTGTACTGAGTGTTTGATGGTTCACTGAAGCAATCGCTCACCAGTATACCTTATGGAAGTCCATGCTCAGAACGATGCTTTGTCAGAAAAAATTGCATTGGACCAATCGCAGTCGAGATTCTCGACAGCCCAGATCTTGCATTTTTTCCTGTTGGTCTTCGAAAACAACGGGTTTTGCCTCGTGCTTTGATATTGTATGCTTTTCTCAGCCAAATGGTGTTTATGTTGACATCAACTCCTCTATTACCTAGCTTGGCTTTGGTTTCACGTAATTGTAGAGTAGGATTGGGCTTAGACAGCTATAAGATGATTTTATCCTGCTATTTTATTGTCACTTCCGATTTATCTCTATCAGGAAGATCTTCGTTGGCTTTATAGGATTCAGTCCACCTCTTCACGAATGTTTTTGACTTTTTTAAATATTTAGCAGCCGCACTGTAAGACATGCGTGGACCTTTTGGTTGACAGTTCCAGTGATAGTAAAACAATTTAGTATCCGCTACGTGGCAACCGAATGCACTTTTTTACTAACAAGTCTATAAAAGCCAAATCATTAACAATTATTGAAAAATCGAGGAACTTTTTTTGTTAAACCGACTGTACGTAAATGTATTCATATTTCCCTGTCTATTAATCCTTAACACCGCTAGTGTTTGAAATTTTTTATGGAAATAAATGCATATAAAATATTTTATAAGTATTTTAAGGCATATTGCATGCATATTTTTTTCTTTTTTTTGCTGCATATAATCCCAGCTCTAATTATTAGTATTTCTAAAATAATATCCGTTTAAAAGCAACAAAAAAGACGAACACTTTTGCAGGTCTGCAATTAGTCATAAGAGCTCTTATTTGCAACAGTGTTTTATCACCCTCCTTAAATATTCATTTGTCAACCGAGCCAAAAGCCAAATATCAATAGTACAACGATTCAAATTTCTTTTGAAACATTTGAGAGCCAAATTTTTTAAACCTAAACCCAAGGCCGGAATAAGCAGGTTTGGTTCCCCCCATAGCACCCTTTTGCCGCCCCAAAAGTTTCAGCAGCGTCCTACGTAGGAAGATTGTGATTAATTTAATTAACTCAATGAGCTCAATGGCCCAAATGTGTGTCTGGTCGAGAAAATCCGATGAAAGCAGTGTCGTGTTCTCCGTGGAGGCAAGCATAGGTTCCCTTGCAAAATGGAAGGCTGCGTATTTTTTTATTTTGAAAGGAAAAAAAAGGGGACCAAAAAGCCAAAAAACAAATTTCAATTCTCCAATTATGGCACCAGTAATTGTTATCATCCCAGTAGTTGTTACCACAGATATTTTTGGAGAAAAAATAAGATAATACTTCTTTACTTTAACTTTCTTGAGCTCTCAATCAGTTCCCAGGTGTATTTGCAACAATTTTAAATTAAGCTTTTTACGGAGAAGCCCATACAAATGCATTGCGAAACAAAACAGTAATTAGCTCGTTGTGTAAGAAATTTTGTTCTGATTATTAGCGAATTTGTTAAGGTAGGTTGAAATAAGTTAGCAGTTTTTTATTGTAAAGAATGGAAATTTTTTACATGGAAATAAAGTATGTTTGATAGACTTCGTATGGTTTTAGGTTTGTAATTAGATTTTTGTTATGAAAAATTTGACAATTACTGGATACAAAAAACTAAAATGATCTAGTAGCTGTCACAGTGTGGATAACTAACTATTAGTAAATCTGTCAGTGACAATGTTTGTTTTAATATACAGAGGGGTCAGTTTTGGTTGCAACTGAAGCCAGCAAACAATGGATGACATATTCAAGAACTAATAAAACATTTAAAGTATCCAAAGTGACACTTAAATGTAAAGTTTTGGAGAAAAATAAAAAGACAAAACAGTCCAAGGGATTAAAAATATTACAAGAAAAGGTTTTCCACCTAAAAAATTATCTTCTTTTTTTTAAAGTTTAATCCATTCGCAAAGGGTAACCCCATTATGCTTTCAAAGCACGCGAGTAGGATGGGGAAACAAGGATAGATGGCGATGAACCGCCTTCTTAAACAAGGATAATTTTTGGTAACAAGTTCCATAACTTGGAAGTTCTATAGAAAAAAAGAGCCTCCGTAGACAGAAGTCCTCAAGCTGGACCGCACAGGAATTTGCTGTCTCCGACTGTCTAGTACACCTCAAGAATCTTGCCCTTGGGAGGATCAATCCTATTAGTTCCTGCGAGCATCTTCCATTACAGTACTTGTAGAAAAGAGACAAGTCACCAACCATACGCCTGTGCTCTAGTGTTTAGAGAATCGTTTAGACTCTCGTCATCAATTAGGCGAATCGCTCTTCTTTGAATTGAATCCAAGAGAGCTAAAGTGTGTTTTGAGGCTGAACTCCAAACATGAGAACAGTATTCTAGTGTTGGCCTAACTTGAGCTTTGTATAGTGTTAATAGCTGATGAGATGTGAAGTACTTTTTAGCTCTAAAAAGAAAGCCTAGCTTCTGAGAGGCGGATTTGGCAATGGCGTGCACATGATCGTCCCAAGAGAAGTTAGTGCTCGCATTCACTCCTAGGATAGATAGATTACATTCCATCGGAAGGATTTTACCATCTTACACTGTACCGTGAATTATAGTGAACTCAGGATGTTATTGGTAACAAACCCAAGAAGAATAGATACAATTTTTGTTAGTGACATCCGTATTTCAGTCATGAGCATGAAAATTCCTGTCCTCAGTGACAATTTTTGTTTTAATATACAGAGCAGTCAGTTTTAGTTGCAACTGAAGCCTGCAAACAATGGATGACATATTCAAGGACTAATAAAACATTTAAAGTATCCAGAGCGACACTTAAATATAAACTTTTCGAAAAAAATAAAAAGACAAAACAGTCCAATGCATTAGAAATATTACAAGAACTGGTTCTCCACCTAAAAAATTATGTTACACTAGACAATGAATTTTAGTGAACTCAGGATGACATTGGCAACAAACCAAAAAAGAATAGATACAAATTTTATTAGTGACATCTCTATTTCACTCATGAGCATGCGAATTTCTCTTTGAACGTGAAGATGTTGAAACAATTCCAAAAATAAAGCGACGTAAAAATCGATTTAGAAAAGAAGCAGAACCACACCTTAAGAATCGATATTACTTTTAGATACCAGGGTCCAAAGTTATGTGGGTAAAAAACCACCGGAAGTATTAAAAGAACATACCTATATAAACACAAATCAGCATGTGACACCTCTATTCAGCTTAAAAGATTATTAAAATGTAGCATAAATCCTGACAAAAATATGCAAGAAAATGAGGATAATTCTAGCTAGATGGAACACCTTTCCATATTTCCACCGATCATTATTTTGGCTGAAACCTCAAAAAAGCGATAACGAAGAAGTGAAAATTATAATATACAAAAAAAGAAGATAAAAAAAATAGTAAGAAAAAACAGAGAACAAAAACCAAGAGAACTAAAGGAGTTTGAAAAATTAAAAGAAAAGACATAAAACAGGAAAAGTTAAACATAAATAAAAACACGTTCTACTATTTGGATATATGTATATATGTATTTTGAAAACATTTTCATGTATTTCCAAACAATAAATAAATCCCCATATTGTTTAACGTTTTATTTCAAAGCAATTTGACGATTTAAATTTGATGACAATTACTGGAAAATTTAATGATAATTATTGGTTATTGCAAAAGTCGTCCATGCCAATTACTGGTAAAATGACACCGAGGAATAAAAATATTTTTATTAAAAATATTATTCTGTTTTGACAAAAAACGAATTAGTATTTTCATAGCAAAGAAACTAATCTTCCTCTTAGGAATTAACGATATTAAATAAATGCCTCCAGTTTTTTCGATATCAGTAATAAGTTAGAGGTATGTCTAATAATGACAATTACTGGTGCCATTATCCTATGTCTGCTTTGAGAAATGAAGTGATGAATGTGTGGCATAATAATTTTTTAGAAGTTTTAAAGTTTTTAGCGAAATTTTGACCTTTTTCTCTAAATTAGTAAACTGTTCAACTTTTCCTTTCAAATTTCGACATTTCCTCAAAATTTTAATGTCAAATTGTTATTTTTTTCTTACTCGTATTAATTCGCGAGAGAAGATTTAATTTGTTTACAACAAATATATTTTTAGCCAAAATAAAAAATGAAAACCACGCAAGAAAAACTACTACATTTAAAAAATAAAAGCTTCAGCTTATTCTCGATTTTTTAATTTTCAGTAAAAAAATTGAGTAAGTATATATTACCCAAAACAAAATTTTTAAATTCAAAAATTTGAAAACGTTTTCCAGTTCTAACTTTTCCTAAAAATTTCTACTTTATTTCGAGATTTTTTTAAATACCAGATTTCCTTTTTATAAATTCGGAATTTTTCTCAAAACTTAAACTTTTGGACCGTGTTAAAGAACTACTAAAAGTTTTCGACGTTTCGCCCACCATCGTAGGGGGCTTCTTCAGAAACAAAGAAAAGAAACAATAAATAAAAAGAGAAATATAGGGGAATATGCATAAATAAAAGAAGAAGAGTTTCGCCTCTGGTATGGTGGACATACTGAGTTACCGTGCTCTGATGTTTTGAAATTGGTCTTTTCATTCTTTCATTTTTGCATATTCCCTTTAATTTCTTTTTTATTTATTGTTTCTTTTCTTTGTTCCCGAAGAAGCCCCCTGCGATGGTGGGCGAAACGTCGAACACTTTTAGTAGTTCTTTGACACGATCCAATCCCGGAAGAAGTATATTCTGTACTGACTCTGGTCGTGGAAGCCTTAGTTATCACTTAAACTCTTATTTTAAATTCAAATTTTAAACTTGAAACTTTTAAACTGAAACATTTGAGAACGTTTTTATAAATTTTAGAATTAAAAACAAAATTTCTATTTTTCCTAAACAGCCAACCCCAAAAACAGACTATTTTGCTATAACATATTTTGGAAATATTTCAAAAAAAATAAGTAATATCTCTCGTATATACCAAGCGACACGTAGCTTTAAATCATTTAATTCGTTAAACAAAATAATTGTTAACACAAAAGAAAAAACACAACTTGGTAAATCTGGTATTTATAAATTGAATTGCTCTGAGTGGAGTGCTGTCAAACATCATGTAATTTTCACGTTAGGTACAGTAAACATCTTGCTGTCTTCAGAAATAAACATCCAAAAAGATCAAATTTTGCAAAGCATCTATTAGAAACACAACATATACTTACAAGCACGAACAAAGTAAAACTATTACATATTAGCAATAATATTAAAAAACTTATTTTCTTGGAAGCCATAGAAATTCACAAATCTTGACAATCGAGACAATTTACTCTTATGAACGAGCACCTACGCCTTCTGGACATACCTCTAATGGAAATTTTGGAGGAGTTTTCGGATTAGACGGAATATTCGTAGGAGTATGTGATTCATTAAGCTTGTTAGCTTGTTAGCTAAACAAACTACTGGTATAACCGCCGACAATGCTGAAAAGCTAAGCCAGGTCCGGTTGTAGCAAATGTTTATAAAAACATTGTGGAATTTTTATATCTCTTGTTGTATTTATCGTTAATAGAGTTTATTGGTTATAAATATTGAAGAGTAAGCAAAGGTTAAAAATGTCAAAATTTTAAGTAAAAAAAAAATAATAAAAATTTCGGGAGAAGATCCATTTATTTAAAAAGAAAATCATAAAATTTCGAGTTCATTTTCTAATAAAATTTGAAATTTTTGCCTTTTTCCAAAGTTTTTAACACTTCAATCAAAACATCTCAATTTCAAATTTTTGAATTAGAAATATCAATGTTTAAATCGAAATCTGGAAGAAATTTGTTGGTTGGACAATGCGAGGATTCTTCTCGAAAATTTGAGTTTCAATTCAAATTTCGAGAAATATCCTGATGAAAATTCCGAAGTTTTTTGGTCTTAATTCTTACATTTGAACTTTAAACTTTAAATTTTAACTTTAGAGGTAACATTTTGTTTTTAAACTTAAAATATCTGCAATTTTTTGGCAGATTTCAAAACTTTCCTTCGATATTCTTTCTGGATTATCGACTATAATCCCAAATTTTCGACTTTAAAGGCGTAAAATTAAAATGTGTTTTTAAAAGTTGCAACTATGGACTTGGAATTTTGATAAAAAGAGATTTAAAAAGGAAATTCGAATTCCTTTAATTTTGATGTTCTTTTAAATGAAATTTTGAATTCAAAAGTAGAAAATTAAAAAAAAAATAAAATTTCAATTTATACTTTTTTACACTTTTTTGAAGTTTAAATTTTTATTTAGAAATTTCTGGATTGTGTCCTTTCTCGAAATTATAACTTAAGAGTGAACATGTCAAGAAATAAGTTTATAAGAGCAACGTTTGTTGTGTTTTTTAATATTTCTTGGTTTCAGGGAACAAGTTCTCTATTTCAATTTTTGAAGATAATCAAGGACTAGTGCGTCCCACCAAAGGTTTATAATTTTCAGTTTTAACTGTTATCGAAGTTTCGACTGTGCCAAAATATTGATCTTATAATCTCGAAGAAAAGATTTTAAATCCGAGGTTTTTTACTTTAAATTTCGAATAAAATCGAAATTTGGAATTTAATTTCCAAATTTTGATCTTGTTTCTTGGAGTTCAATTCCCAACTTTATCACGTTTAAAAGTCAAAAAACTTTAAAAAGAATTTAAAATCCCTATTTTAATATTGAACCTCTGAAAAAGTCGACATTTTTTTAAATTATTTTTAAAAATTTAAAACTTTTGCGAAATTTTGAACTTTTCTTCTCGACTTCACTTCCACATTTTAAACTCGAAAATTCCAACTTTTTTCAAAAATTTCATTGAGAACGTATTACATATACTAGAATTTGAAAGTTGTTTCTTAAATTTTGACTTAAAATCAAGAACTTCAGCTTTAAAACGTTAAACCAATTACTGGTTTAAACTAGTAATTCTAAAGTAAGTTTTTGAAAAGGTCAAAATTTCCAAAAAAAAAAGGTTTTTGAATTTTTTGGTAATCATGAAATTTTGCTTTTAAGATCTAAAACTCGAGATTTCACCTTTTTCTCAACATTTCTAGTTTAATTTAAAAACAAGTTATGAAAACTCCAAGCTCATACTTTGCCATTTTCAAAAAAAGTCAACTTTTAAAAAAAAATATATCGAAATTTCTAAGCTATATTTTCCAATCAATTACCCTATTTGCAGAAGCCACGACACGCCATTGGAGGACGGATATATTGTATTAGGGATAAGTATTTAGAAATATTTTTTCTATTGTTTCCTTTGAGTTTTTTTTTTTTCATTTTGCTTCATTTTAAGTTAGAAAAAACGATGTAATCCATAGCCCAAAATAATTTTCCTTTAAATAACAAAATATACACAGGCAAACTAGCAAAACCCTACTAATTACATGATATTTATTTCTCCTTTTTTAATTTCAGTCATAATATATGTTTTATTTTTAAAGGAATGACAACCTATTTATGCTATTTGGAAAAGGCAAATTAAATAATAAAGTTAAATCAATATATTTTACAAGCACAATACCATACATTTGGAGGCCAAGTACATACATGAAATATGGAGGAATAATTGTTTAATTATCCATCATATCTGTAGTAATCACTAAGTTAGTTTCAGCCCGTTAGGCTGCGCTCTAACCCGTCGTCGCTGTTTCCTATCAGGGACATATCTCCGCTTGCGTCTTTGATGCCTTTAATGAATTCTGTGACCATATTTTGACGTTTTAAACTGACAACTAGTCTGATGGCAAATATTGGATCAAATTTTACGTTAATTTAAAATAAATGGATTTCGAAAGTCCTGATGTGATGAAAGATTTTCCAGGACTCTACGCGTCAGAACTAAACAAAAAATCCAGTAATGACAGCGAATGTAAGTAATGGGGAATGTCGGGGCGTTTTTTTTTGCTTTATAAATGTACTTTTCAGACAATGACGATGTCGATAAACATTGCAAAAAAGATAGTCTTATAGGAAAGAAGAAGGACAAAAAAGACAAAAAGGACAAGGAAAAAGGTTACGCCGCACTCGAGGGTGAAAGCTCCGCCGATGAAAACTCAAAGTAATTGATTTCTGCAGTGCAGTTAGAAAGTTGCTGCAATTGCATCCAACAGCTGAAACCCAAACACTCGAAACTTATTTCAAAATTGCAAATATTCGATTACGTTATGTTAAAGCTTTTAAAGTGTTTAAAATTAGGATTGTAGGACATAAATTGCTTACTTTTTGTATATAATTGAGAATTCGTTTTTTAAATTATTATTTAAACAAGTTGATTTGTTTAGGATTTTAATGTTCAAGCTTAAGTTTAGTTACAAATTACAATTTTATTATTTATTACTCCAGTAGGCATTTAATGAAGAATTTAATTATTCAGCTTGTGTAAACATTGTATTGATATTTCTTCATCTGTTGTAGAAGTCCTTCTAAGTCAAAGAAAGCCAAAGCATTCAAATTTTCATCTAAACACAAGGATAAGCGGGACAAATCCAAAGAGAAAGAAGTGGTTGAGAAGAAAAAGGATCGAGATAAAAAGATGTGCAAAAAAGCTGAAAAAGAGAAAGTAAAATTTGATAAACGTGTAAAAAGTGGTAGTACTGGTGAAATATTAATAGGCAAGTGTATTAATTTAATTTTAACCCAAGAAACATTTGATATATCCCAATCAATGAAGATTTTTACTTCTGAACTTTAAAATAGTTTCAATGTTGCTGATTTGTTGCTTATGGTTGTACCGAATTAGTTATATTCCTCTTAGAGATGGTCAACTCGATTTATGAAACCGGTTTAACTGAAGTTAAGTTTAACTCAAGTTAAACTGGTTGGAAAAGCCAACTCAAATTACTACCGGTTCAAATTGAGTTGAGCTTAACTCGAGTTAAACCGAGTTAGAAAGTAGTCGACTCGATTTGTTTGGTGTATCTTGAATTAAAATGAAATCGGCAGACCTTGTTGAGTCAACTCCAGGCTGAGTCATGTCCTTAATAAAGGTTATGTTGGTGACGTATTACTATTTCATTGGTTTGATTTAATAATTCAATTAAATGTGAAATGGTGAATATATCGTGTTCGAGACAGTATCTGCTATCTCCAACAAATATAAACAAAACAGGAGCAACTAATATAAGGATACTGCGTTTGCTAGAGGAATAACTACTTAACTCGATTTACCGAACCAATTTAACTCCAGTTTACTTAACTTGAACTAACTCGGTTTAAATCGGTGGAGTGGACCCGAACTTTGTTTAATAGCAAACTGGTTTGAGTAACTGGATTTCAATTATATTAACTTCATTTGAAATTGTGCCAACTCTGAAACTAATTTGCGTGAATTTTCAAACCAGTTAACTCGGTTTGAAATATTTCTGAGTCTGCTCATTCTAATTCCCCTGCTACATTAACAAAACCAAATCATTGTAGTCGAAACTGTTCTGGAGAGTTTCGAAGGTATGACATTTTTTCCACTTCATTGACTTGATTATTTAATTGTAGATGCTCTGCCAATATTTGGTGTTAGTTTGGAAGTAGCTGTTGAGAGAAGCAGGTGCCACGATGGGATAGACATACCCCTGCCGGTTAGGGAAGCGATAGATTATGTGGAAAAGTATGGAATGTACTTTGAGAGCATTTATAAAATTGCTGGGGCAAAATCAAAAGTTTTGCATATCAGGAAATTGTATAACCAAAGAGAGGCCGTCATTTGGACGGAATATGACGTACCTACTGCAACAAGTCTCTTGAAGCTGTTTTTGCGGTAGATATAATTTATTAGGTTGCTGTAACGGACAGTAACATTGATTTTGCAGTGAACTACCAGAACCAATATTTTCCAATGAATTAGTAGTGAGATTTGAAGAAGCTGGGGCTATTTTAAATTTGAGCACGAGGGCCAAACATTTGAAAATACTCGTTGACAATTTACCAGCGCTTAACAGATTGTTGTTATCATGGTTTATTGTCCATCTAGATAACATTTGCACTAATGTAAGACATTCACTATCATCAAAGAATCGCTTATTTTTGTTTATGTCTGCAGGAAAAACACAACAAAATGAACAGGAATAATATATCAGTGGCCCTATGTAATACTTTACATATTTCTTCTCGATTACTGAATGCTTTGTTACACCATAGTAGCGTGCTGTTTCCAAATGTAGTCATTAAACCTTATGTACCACCTTTGCCACCTGGTAGCAGCTTACCAGACGACCCTGAGCTGATAGAAGTAGAATTAATCAAGCAAGAGTCGCTACTAAACCAAATTCATAAGGAGCTCAACGTGGGTTGCATCACCAAGAACCGCGAGGAGATGCTGTGGGAAGTCCAACGCATCATCACCCAGTTAAAAGTAAATCGACCCATTTACGTTTCCAATTACACGTTTTGTTGGTTTTTAGCGGAAACTGAAAACCACCCAAAAAGAGAAAGCCACCAGCCTTAAGAATCCTGAAACCGAGAAGGCGGAAGCTGAAGAAGAGGAAGAAGAAGATGACAAACCAGAAGTTGGGGAGATCAGTACACAAGAAGTCCCAATAGTTGCGACAGAACCTAAAAAGGAAGATGAAGGTTTCAGGGAAAAGTGCTCCAGGTCTGATGAGATATCAGATTCCATAGAATTCCTCAAACTGAAAAACTGTGCGCTGTTGGAGTTGAAAGAGTCGCTTTTGAAGAGGATTGAGGAGGAACGCAAGCAGATTGTAGTTTTTAAAAGTAAATTGCAGAATTGTGCGCTTCCGACTATTCCGCCTTTACCCCCTGGTGATAACATAGACCAAGTTATGGATTTACTGAATAAAGAAAATCAAATTTTACAAATCAAGAAAATTAATTTGGTTAGGCAGGTGATTGAACAACAGGAATTGTGTATTGATCTGAAGAGCTTCATTGACCTAAGGGAAAAAGCAATCAGCACTTGAAGTTTTGTTTGTATATATTGATATTAAATAAATGTATTTTTTTTATTTCGTTTTACAGTCTCGAATTATCCTACATGTTCTTGGAAGTTTCAAGTACTCGAACTTTTAGAAACTACAAGTGTTGATTGAATAAATATTTATTCAGTCAACCTAACGGGTAAAAACTGAAACTGTTGGAATATTGAGAAAAAAAATAAAATGTTGACAGAAAATCGAAATTTTTCACGGCTTCGACACAAAATAAATAACAACAATAGTGAATTTCAGACTGAGAATGCAGTACGGTCTCTTGTGCAGAGCGCTGTTGCCGGTTAGCGCTAGGCAGGTACCAACTGGAAGCAGGTCCGCATTATAGGAATATCCAGTGCGGCCACTCTCGAAGCTATATGAATATGCGTCGAGAATTTAACACTGCCAACTTTGCACACCCATTTAACATTTCACCACGCTTAAACTTGCGAAATTCTATGATGTTCTTTCAAAGAAGCCAAAAGTTAACCGGAATTAACCAAAACTTAATTTTATCATAAACAAATATGGCATTAATTTGTAATTATTATTATGTTATGACTATAGTAACAGTCTGTACTTGCATTCTTTTAAAAATTCATAGAATGGCCGGTTTGATAAGTGCTTGAAAATACCCTATTAATATGCTTTTAATAAAAAGTGTCATTAGAATGGAATTTGTCTTAAAATATTAGTTAACAAATCAAGACATCTAAATAAATAAGTCCATATTTTTAGGCGTCGTGAACGTAACTGCTCAACCCTGCCCTGTAGCGCCTGAAGTACACCTGGCAACGCTGTTAACTCTCGACTAATCCCTTTGAGATCGACGCCGACAGCCCGTGACCTCGAATATTTTACAGAGGCGTACCGTACTTTATTTCAATTATTAATGTAAAATATAAAAATAATTTCATTTTCGTGTCATCTATCCGCTCGTGGATCGGGCCTATAAACTTTCGGTAAACACGGTACGTGGATGAAGTTACAACCAGACTCGATTCCTTTAAAATCTCTGAAGCACGCATCTCTCAACAGTTTCTGTTTAGATTTTCAGTTTAGACCACAAACCACTAACAATATTGTTAGTGGTTTGTGGTTTAGACGGGCTTCAAGGTCACGGGACTCTGTGACGGTTACGCGATGAGAGTTAGCCTTTTGGTTGTTACTTATTTTGCGGGTTTGAGTTGAAATTTCAAAAAAAAAATCAAGACTTCTCGAAAACCATTCAATTTTTTTTAACTAAAAAAGTAACGATAATTTGGTTTATAAGTTAAAAAATATGGCACAAAACATGCATGTTTCTTCATAGACGAAAATTTGACTGAAATAAATGTTTTCAAACAACCTTTTAGCAATTGAGGGACTCGATTTGTATAGAACACGAACCTTGATCTACCACAACAAAAATGAGAGTCGTGACTTAAAACTTTTGTGTTCGAATCTGTTTTGTGCAGACGCAGCCTAAGCCGCCTTATTAAGTCAGGTCCCTGGCCTAATACATCACAATAATGCTCTATGCTCTAAAATGTTTGATATGTCAACAATGTCAAACGACTCACTTTTAATCTTGTCTTTGCTAACATAGTAAGGTTATAAAATCCAAATAAAAACAAATTAATTTTTCTAATAAAATTTATGTAAAATAAAATTTTATTTTAGTGGAATACCCAACTTACACGGACCAAAACATCTATGACTACTTGATGTCAATATTAATACGTCAGATGCCAAACGTTCGAGTTTAACGTATGATTTAACTAAAACAACCCGAATATGACGAATTTGGCTGAACTTCACATCGCCGAAAACATTCAGACGCTAGATGTGCTGGCGAAATCCACCAACGTCTTATCCAAAGTGGACAAATTCGAAAGGTAACAAAATTCTTTCATTACAAATCCAAAGTGCATCTGAAATTTCTAGGATTTGTACCATGTTGGAAAAGTTGTATAAGGGTGCCCAAGATAACATCTTGGACCAGGAAAAGGCCTACATTTATTTAGTCAGGTTTTTCGCTATGCTGCACAATTGGATGAAGTATCAACATGATGAGAAATTTATAAAAACTAGATTTGAAACTCAAATTAAACGGGGCGAAGTGCAGATGGGGGAATTGAGAGAAAGCCTAATTAAAAGGTATAAGGAAAAGGCTGCTTTGGGAAAACAAACTAAGCAGACATGCAAAAAAGATGTTGGTAAACCTATGGAGGGCAAGAAAGTGTTTTTTAGTTCAGAGTTTATTAGCTGCAGCGAGTTGTACAGTGCCTTAAATCAGACTAATAATATATTGCTTGTTGATGTACGGCCTGAAGAAGACTACAAGAAATCAAAGATTAAAGTGGGGAACTGTATCAATATACCAGATCGTTGCATTTCTTCTGGGTATGTTCGGTTTCATTGTAATTTTCTTAAGTAGTGTTATGTCTATAAGAACTAATAACATACGTTTTATTTTAAAAAGAACACTTGAAGGGAAAAATCAATTCTTATTATTATTCGTTTCCAATGTAAACAACAACGTAACAACTTTCTGTATACTTTTTATTTTCCAAGCAAGAATGATATTATTTTAAATCATAGAATATAACAAGTAGTTTTCACATTTTGAAAGCATTTAACTCAAAAATTTTTGATGAACTACATTTATTAATCAGACAAGAAAAACTGATGGGTTTTGAGAAAAATATGAAAATTTCGAAAATAAATTCATTAAAAAACTAATTTTTATGAAAAAAATCATTTTAGCCTTAAATAAGATAAATGTCTAAAAGAGCAATTTGATTTATAGAAAAAATTTCTCAATTTTATAGCTTCATATTAAAATTTTGGAAAAATGCAGTAAAATTCTATGTGTTAACATATCTCATTTGTTGTAAGTGCATTCCAATAAAATACCAATACATAAAACTTTTACAGGCTTTCCGCCCATGGAATTGGCTTGCTATTATCCCCTGAAACTCAAGCGATATGGAACAAGAGACATACTTTTGATGTGATGGTTCTATTTGATTGGGATTCGGATAAAGACAGTTTCATGACAACTAAATTAGAAAAACTAAAATCATCACTGCTGGAAGTAAGTAATTTCATTATTTAATGCCATCATAACTAATACTATGTTTCAGTGGGATTTGAACGAGTACTCACAAAAACCAGTAGTACTTAACGGCGGTTACATGGAGTGGTTGCAAATCTACCCCACACTATGTACAAACCATCACGTTTTTATAAACAAAATTAATAATGAGTTAGATGAATTGTTGAATCTAGACGACATTCAATATCCATCAACTGATGAAAACATCACCCCAGCTATATTCAATGATAGCATTTCTTCAGTAGAATTAAAAGAAAATCTAGTCAATTCTCTCTCCCAGGAAGACCTATTGAAACGTGCCACGGAAATAGCTTCAGCCGAAGACAAGGTCATGAATGCTATTGATGAAAAACTGAAACAAAAAGAACACATTGATAAAAATATTAAGCGGTATGGCGAAAACCAAAAGAATGACGTTGAGAAAGAACTTTCAGTATTACAAATGCAGCTAGAGTCTTTGCTTGTGGAGAAAAAAGCAGTAGATGAAAATTTAAAGCTGCATAAACCCCAAACTAGTCCTACTATAACGGACGTGAACGATAATGATGAAAAATCGAAAATTTACCAAAACATTTCGGAGCAGCGCCGCAAGGAGCTTGAAAAAGCGCGGGCTTTAAAACCAAAGGCATCGGGGGATATCGAAAATAGAGCCGCAACGCCGAAGCCGACCAAACCGAAAATTAATAGGGCTACAAAACCCGCATTTCAACAAGCCATTGGCTTCTCTTTAACCGACGCGTATACGTACACTTCTGGAAATTTGGTGGGTTTACGTAACATCAGAAACACCTGTTACATGAACACCATCGTGCAGTGTATGAGGTACACGCCGGCGCTAGCAAAACTTTTCCGGGGCGATTACTATTTGAATTATGTGACGCGGAAACCGGACGCCATGGTTAGGGAGACAGCGTTCCTCATGAAATCTCTCTGGACGCACGTGCAAAGATCCTTCGACCCTATACGATTCTACGACAAAGTTTGCTCGTTGGAAACTACCTACAAACTGGGCAATCACGAAGACTGCATGGAGTTTTTCCTGTTTCTATTAAATCACCTCAGCGAGGATTGCTCCAAGGATATACCCAGGCAAAATTTCATGACGCCGCTGCAGGAAGCCTGGTGTAATCAGCTCGGGGGCAAAAGCTCGATTTTCGTCGATTTATTCTACCATCAGATCCGTATAGTGCAGGTTTGCCGTCACTGTGATCGAACTTCTTATAAATTTGAAATCGAAAGCACTTTCATGCTTTCGGTGCCCGAACACGACTTCAAATTGGAGCACCTAATGGAAGACTACCTCAAAGATTACGTTATCGACGACTACTGTTGCTCGAAGTGTAAAAAGCCGGTAACAAATCGGAAAACGGTCATTATTTCACCCAAGATATTGGTTATTGTGCTGAAACGTTACAAACAGGTGGCTCGTAACCAAAACCTGGTCAAGATTGATTCCAGAGGGTATTTCCCATTACAGGGTTTTCGCTTTGGGAACGCGACGTATACGTTGAATTCTATAGCTATGCATTCAGGGTCGATGATGTCCGGTCATTACACGGCCGCCTGTATGACAGATAACAGGTAGGTTGAGTTAAAGTAGCAGTGGGAACTCGCCTTGGAAATTTTTAAATTATTGTTGCAGGTGGTACGAATTTAATGATGAGAACGTTCGACCCATTGACATAGATGATGACGCCATTAAAATCAAGGCATGTGCCTTTTTCTTTTCCAAAAATGAATGTGATATTAATTAGGAAGACTTTGCTTTAGTATTATTTGTTGTCACCGTTTATTGCATTTTTTAAATTTTATACTCCAGCAGAAGATAAAATTTGGTCGCGAGCGTTTGTATATAATTGCTGTTGTTTAAGTAAAGAAAATGATATGTACTTGAAGTTTAGTTTCGCCAAATCGGCATAATAAAGTTTATTTTCTGTTTTCTATTTTGTATTTGAATTACTGACCGAGCGCTGCCTTATAACCTATTTCTACTGTAGTTATTACATCTTTAGAAAGTTTACATATTATTATTTATATGGGTCGGTTATCCCTGCAGCACTGAAGCTTTCGCTTATTGTGCCCCCACGACCCCATCTCCTAATAGGCCCGTTCTTTTGAAAAATTCCAGAACCTTCTTTATGGGTGACTCCACTATTGTCTTTGGTTCAGTCAGTGTATTCCCAAAGCTGGAATGTCTATCTTTTGCCAGAGCCGGACATTTGCATAATATGTGTAAAGGAGTTTCTTCTTCCTCTCCACACATTCTACAAGTTGAATTTTCTTTTACGCCAATTGTAAGATGTTTCATTAGGGCACAGTGTCCTGTAAATAGTTCAACTGTCCACCTGAGCTGATTTTTGCTTAACTGTAACAGTTCTCTGGTTCTCTTTTCTAATGGTCCGTCAATGAACGTCCGGGATTGCCTCAAACCGTTGACACCCCTTCAGTGAGTGATGTGTTCTTTCCTTAGTAGTTCCTTTATTACCTCTTTTGCCGCTTTGTAAGCAAGCTGACAAGTAGGTCCGGTCCTACTAGAGGAAACTCGGCTCCTCTTTTGGCTAGAAGGTCTGCTCTTTCATTTCCTTCAATTCAAAATAATAATAATAATAAGTTTACGTAACTGATCTAGTTAATGTGTGAGGAATAAGGTAACTATAAGATATTTGTAAGAACAAAGGTAGATAAAAGGGACATTTTTTCACAACCTCATAGCTCAGTAGTTTAATCACTTTGCAAGGGTTGTTCAACATTATATAAACATTACCTAGCTAATAGAAAATAAGTTTTTAACAAATATTGCTGCCCAACCTCAACCTGTGGCTTTGGTTGAATTTTGACGATTCATGGTAACTATGAAGAAAAGAGGTATCCTATTTTATTTAGAAAAGTCATATCTCTAAAGTCAAAATTTCGATTTCGAAGTCAAATGTCTGAAAAAAAATCAGAGAGGAAAGTTTTGAACAAAGTAAAAATTCTAAATATTTCTTAAAATAAATCTATTTTTAAAAAACTCGAATTTCAAGTTTAAACTCAGAATTTTGGAAAAAGTTCAAAGAGAAAAATGGGAACTTTATAAATGAAATTTAAAAAGTATAACTTTAAACCAAAACGTTAATCGAATTTAAATATAAATAAACTAATCAACAAAAATATTTTTGAATTTCGGACTTTAAAATTTAAGCACTGAATTTTGAGTAAAAGTACAAATTTTGAAAGAAAATTATAAATTATTTTTAAGAACTCGGTTTCAGTACGAGATTTTGTAAAAGATCTCCAGTTTAAATTAGAAAAAATGTCGACAAAAAAGTTCAAACTTTGAGATCAAGATCATAATTTTGAAAATCAAAGACAAAATCTTAAAAAAAATCAGATTTCGAGTTCTACATCGAAATTTTAAAGAAAAAAATTAAAGTTTACGTTTAAATTCAGAATTTTTAGAAGTAACTCAACATTTCGAAAGGATTAAGAGTTAAAATTTCAGGTTTATTTTCGAATTTTAAGATTTAGGTCGAAAATTCCATGAAATAGCTGAAATTTCAGGGTTAAAAATGACATTTTTGTAAAACATTTTCTTTAATAAATCAAAAATGACAAAAATGAATTTCAAGTTAACGGGAAATTCCGATAAAAATTCGAATTTCGAGAAAAACTTGAAATTAACTCTTTATATAGTTCCGGGTCTGTAAATGTGAATTTTTTCAATAAATAAAATTTTCACTTAACACAAATTTTCCAAGAATTTAGAATTTAAACTTGATTTTTTCGAGGTTTTGGGTTAAAACTTGATTTTTACAAATCGTCGCTCTGGTGGTGAACCGTTTTAACTCACATAAATCAAAACTTGAGTTAGCGCACTTTTAAAAAAGTTTGTCATCGAAACACTCATGTTTTCTTATCTAAACAGAAGACACAACACAACAATTTTTTGATATTTTTATTTAGGATTATGCTTTTTAATTGGATGTTTTTATTTTAGAATTATAAACATTATGTGTTACGTGGCTTAGCTACATTTACTACAATAAATAATATCATTTGGGTTATGTCCTGTAGCACATTTTGTGCTAAAAAGACTTGTAAAAGGTTTTGGGCTAGGATACTTTTACAAATCAAATTTTATAGTTTTTAGTATTTGTTAACAGTCTTACCTCAATTTTACACTTTTTGTGGGTCACGACTCTTTACCACCAAAGCGACGAAATGTGGAATTTTACTCATATTGTAGTAAATTCAAATTTTTAAACTTGAAAATACCAGTAATTTCTGAAAATTCCTGGTCTTTGTTCAATTTTCGACTTTTTTGTCAAAATGTTCAGTTTAACAATTTAAAATTTTACTTTGTACCTAAAATTTTAACTCAAAGGTTAAGGATGTTTATTTATTACAACTTTTTTTGAGTTTCTGAGTTTTAAACATAAAAAAAGAGAAATTTTCATGTTAATCAGAAATTTCAACTATAAGCAGGAAATTTCGACCATAATTACTTATGAAATTTTGATTTTAATCATGAACTTTTTTTTTTAACTCATTATTCTGTGTTGCCAGAACTTCTATCTTCTAACTGCATTTATACAACACCAATTAGAGAAACAACGAGTTTATTAAAGCAAATAATTTATTACAAAAGTGTGTATATGTACACAAACAAGCAGTACCAGTAACATAACTTTCTAAATCGAACAATTAACAGTTGATATCAAACGTCAAACACTTATCTGAATTGGTGCGAGCTGATCTTCAACCCCTCAACATCTTTCCCGATTTCTGCAACCCTGCAGACATTGCACAGCCTTCCTTTGTAGTTGGGCAAATAGGAAATATTGCACAACGGGCATTTTTCCTCGGCTTTGCCTCGATATATCGGCGTGTATGAGTAGCCGCAGATCGTGAACGGATTGTGCTCATCATAATTCAGTTGTAATTCGTCCACCAAGTTACTGTCGCATGCCTGCAGAATTTTCCTTGCTTGCTGAGCAACTTCCGGCCGCGGTCCAAGTTCCAACAGCCGTTTGGCGAACGAGGCTGCCATTTTGTAGTTCTTCAACTTGAAGAACATATTAAGCGCTGTGCGCAGCGTCAGGATCTGGTGAACGGACTGCAAATTGCAGTGCGTAAAGTAAGCCGCCATTTCGCACTGTCGCTTCTGCTCTTCCAAAGTCCCTTTGGGAAGCGTTTTGCGCTGGGTCTCCATTTGCAAGCCGTTGATATATTCGCTGCAGATACGCAACAGTTGCTGCGCCTCGGAAATCTCTTGTTTGTTATCGACTGACAAAAGTGTGACGCTGAGTAGCAAGCTTTGGAATTTCTCAAGCGCTTCGGTGAATTTGCCGCCGGTGGTCAACTGGTAACAATGCTGCAACTTTTGCACTAAATCGTTTAGTTTTATTGGATTGGCCGGTAAAGAAGTTTTAGCGTTGGCGTCCTTCCAGTTGCGCAGTGGGGCATTGAAGGTCGGCCGAATGTGCTGTTGCCAACTGCAAGCGGTTCGCGAACTACAGTAAAGGTTGGAGAATAGCTCGCGGTATGGCTCAAAATTGACAACCCCGATTTGCTCATGGAGTAATCGGCTGGCCGACTCCAGCGATCCGGCGAGGACGTGATCGACCACCAAGGAGGAAATTTTGGTCCAAGTCGAGCGTGCCGATACTCCACGAGTGGGTAAATGAACGTAAGAATCAACTGTTTGACTAGTGGCTACAGGACCGAGATCTGGAATTTCCAAATCGGCGTCTTCGACGTCCCAGCCGCCGCCTTCGCCCTCGGCGGATATATCCTTCTTATTATCCAGATCGGGCTCTATTTGATCATCTTCGTCTTCGCCCCAACCGCCTATGTCCGCATCTGGAATTTCGTCGACGGGTTCCGCCATTAGATTCTTCATAGGGCCAGCAGCTTTGCCTACTAGAACGGTACTTTCGAAGAAACTCTAAAAAGGAAAATTTGCACATTTAGAAATGGCAATGAATAATCGAGTAGCTCGATTAAAATTTTAAAAAAATACATTCGCAAATTAGAATTAGAAATAAAGTCGACACTTCTAAAACGAAATATGTGTAATGATGAATAGTAACATAGAGGATAATTGTTGCAAAATTTAAGAATATTAACGGTCAATGTGTTTGGGATAAATACTTACCCTGCTAACGGTCAAAAGGGGCCAATTGGTTTCCGCCTGCTGTACCGGCGGCGGAGGGTTAAAGAACTTAGCATTTGGCTCAACATCTGGCAATTTCTTCTTGTTGTCAATGCGTGACTTTAATTCTTCCGCTTCCTCGGTCATTCCGTGAGTGGCAGCAGTTAGATAAGCCAATGAGAACAAGTTGGACGACTTCAGCACCTTCAAGCGCTCTTCCAAATCACCTGGTTACAAACACTTTAATTAAACTGTGCTCCTTAGATCAACTTGACATTATTACCCAAGAGGAGACCACCGTGATATTGAGATGATCTGGCCTTGCGAATGTCGGCGATTTTGGTCATCTTCTTTAGCTTATCTAAGTTACCGGTGATTAGATATAAGAATGAAAGCTTCTCGAAGCTCTTGGTGCGTTGGTAGCACATCTCGACCACCTGGTGGTTTCCTTGCCATAGAGCCGCTTGTGCAAGTTGGTCCCAGCAAGCTTTGTCGTTTAGGGATTTGGCCGCTTCCAACGCGATCTCTATATTGCCACACTCCAGCGCCAAAGTGAATCGAGTCTTGTCGTCTTTAACGAAGTGAAGCGCAACCTCCGGGTACCCCTTCTGCTGAAGGTAGCTGATGATGGCCTGGCCGACCAATTTGGCGTTTCTAACCATGTAGAGGACTTCCTCGTACTTATGATGGATGAGGGCGAGTTTGAACTTGTATTCGGTTGGGTCAATCGTCAAAATGCGCGGCTTGCATTCCCTGTCCAAGCAGAAGACGACGTTGCCTTTTACGCGGGTGATGTAAATCGGCAAGTCTAAGGTGCGGATGATACCGTGATCTCTGAAAGAAAAAGTAAATCGTAGGGACGAATTTTGGAAACAGTTGGGATGCATACCCGTTGATTAGAGTGTATTTGATGTGATTGCTGGTGGTGTAGATGAAGACGCCAGAATCGTCCCAAGCGCCTGATTTGACGCGTGTGTTTTCGTGTAGGGAGCAAAGGACATCTAGTTTTCTAGTGCAGATGGTCACGTTGTGTTTCGCTAGTAAAGCTAGATGGCTCATGTCGGCGGACCAAACAACGTATCTGCATTTGTTGATTTTCACTAAAAAATTTCATCATGACCCAGTCTTGGTGTAAATAAGAGCACTTACCTTGTGCGAGGGTACGTTTCTGTTGCACGTCAAACAAAGTAATGTGTTCTGGATCTCTTAAAAGCAGCATTCCGGTGCCGGCATAAAACACTTCATCGCATGGGGGAGTCTGGACCTTCTTGGTGACTTCGTTCTTGAGATTCTTGATAACCAGCTGGTGTGAACGATCTAAGACCGCAAATCTATTTCTGGCGACCCAAAGAGCTGTCAATCCGGCAGTTCTTTTGCTTTCAGCTTCTGGAACGTGGTCATCGCGATCTTGTTCCTTAGGTATGACATACAAATCGTAGGTGCTACTATCCGGGTTGCTAGTTCTAGTAGATAAAAGCACTGCATTTTCGGCTGGGTTGAACGACATCCTATAAACTGGGGTCTTTCCCCCACCTCGGATTTGTATCACGGGGAGATCTTTCGATGTGGTAAAATCTAGTTTGCGCAAAAATCGCTCCTTGACATAATACAGCAAATTACCGTGAACTGTGTACGCAGGTCTCTCCCTCTCTAACTTGAATATGACCATTCCAGCGTCATGACCGGCGGCGAATAAATTTAGATTTGGGTGTGATGTCAAAACCCAGAATCGTTCATGTTCGCGCCTAATGGTGTGCAGGCAAGTTCTCTTAGTCATATCCCAAACTCTTATGCTTTTGTCTTCGCTGTTTGACAGCAGAAGCTCTTGTCTAGGATGAAAGAGGACGCAAGACACATTGTTGTAATGACCCCTGCAAGTGTCAACTTCCCACGCCTGACAAAAAATAAATTTAAAATAGCTCTAGTGTAAAAAAAATTAGTGAACTATTTGCAATTTCCGATTTTAACACTTCTCAGAGGAGAAGCTTTATCGAATCAGCTTAAACGTTTTGTGAGTTAAAAAATCCAAAAGTTAAAATGTAATTTCAAAAAACAGCGCAACTTATAAATATGTTTTTTAAACTTTCATAGAAAAATCTTCACTTGGAAATTGAAATTTTGAAACAAAGAAGAAATGTCTGTAAAACCTCGATGAATGAGTTTAGGAGATCACACACATTTTAGAAAAACGAAAATTTTATTGAAAAAAAAAATCGAATTTAAAATTTGGAAATTAAGGTCATCTATGTAAAGAAAGTCAAATTTCTAAAAAAAAAAATTACATTATAAATCACAATCGAACATCAGTAAAAATAGAAATTATAATTTTTAAACTCTAACTTTGATCTGCATCTTACTTGTTAGCCTAAAATGTTGATCGTTTTCTTAAATTGGCCAATTCAAATCACTAGTACTGATTGTTTTCTAAATTCGTAGATATTTCTTAAAACTTTTAATTCCAACCTCAAACGTCCATCATTTTATTAAATTTGATATTTTTAACATATAACTGAATATGTACAAAATGTCTATGACCAGTGACACATTTCCCATATAAATAAAACCCCAATTTCGCTGCTAATTTACCTTAGAATCATTCATACGCCACAACTTAATTTGTCGATCATCTGCTCCAGATACAATCAGCGGCAAAGTGGGATGAAAAGAGGCCCAATTCACCCCTCTATCATGCCCTTCCAACACATGCTTCACAATGGCATCCGCCTGGCCGAATAAATCGGTAGCCCCGGGATTCTTCAAATGCTCTTCCAATCCTCCAGGACCTGGCGCCACATTCTTCTTCCTCAACCCAGAAATATCCCAAACGCGCACAGTGGAATCCAACGAGGCGGAAACGAGCAAGTCTTCGGTGGGGTGAAACTGGGCGCACATAACATAATGGTTATGCCCAGTTAGAACGCAAATGCAGGTTCGACTTTGCCAATTCCAAATACGGATGGTTTGATCGTCTGATGCAGACACAATCCACGGGTATTCATGGTGGAAGAAAGTTGTTCGGACGTAGTCCAAGTGCCCCAAGAGAGTGAAAATGCAACGCTTTTGTTTGTAATTCCAAACCTTTGGTTACAAAAAAGAATTGTTCAGATTACACAATCCATCGAGTGCTATTATCACTAAAAAAAATTTCAAAATTTCGCTGTTATCGCCTATACAAAGAATCTAAATTTTATCTAACTAGCTTAAAAAATATTGTGTAAGTATACTTGGGAAAAGGCAAGTAGCTAATATTACCTAGACTTTCCATGACAAAATTTTGGCACCATCTATTTCACACAATGAACTGATCCTACAGTATTTGATTTGTAATAACTCGTTTAGGTTTAACTTCAGCTATCATTCGTAATAGCAAGTTAGTTATGATATCCTACCTTAATTTTGTAGTCATCGCCTCCTGAAACGAACAGTGGCTGCTGGCTGTGAAAACATATTCCCCTCACTGGCCCATCATGTTCCTCGAATTTCTCCAACAAGGTGCACATTCTGTAGTCCCACAATTGAATTGTCCCATTGTGCAAGCTGCAAAACGAATCCAAAAGTGTTAAAGATCAAAATCGGATTGACGGCGACAAAAAAACCCGATGAATTGACACATTAGGAAAACATTTTCCTTACCTGGATAATATCCAAGGCCTTTTCGGGTGGAACGAAAGGCCTTTAACGCGGGCTGACTTCGTTTCAAGTTTTGTCAACATCTCGAAACCGCTGTTGACGTGTATTTCAGGTTAGGTGACGTTGACAATTACAACTATTATTATTGTTTTAACAAGTTACAAATTTAATCTTCCAAATTAAATACGGCCGTTTTATAAGCGCTTATGATAGTTTCACAATTTTATCACAAATGAAACTGAATAATATTTTCATTCACCGTTTAAACACAATTTACATTCGCGTGACAGATGTAATTGACGGATATTTGCGGTTGACACCCACCGATTATAGAACTACAACAACCGATAACAAATGAGAGTGTTCAGTACTAAACAACAAATTAGTTCTCCCCAATCTGTTAGGAGGCGCTCCATTAAAAAATATCAAGATATTTTGGGTTAAATATCGCTAATATAAACAAAATACGTTGTTAGTGCAGATGGGTATATATTTACATATATCTTTAATAATATAGCTAATGTAATTTCGGTAATTCTGGTGTTTGATTTTGTTGTGATTTAAATCTTATTAACGTGTTTTCTCTTTAATCAAATTTTAGTAAATGATTTATTCCATTCTTACAAACTGCATTCAACTTTGGTGTAAATGTTTTTGTATCTTTCTGCGGTTTGACTTAGGAAGATACAAAGAACACTTACATAAATTATGAGTTCTTTTTCCAAATTTCGGTTTTTTGTCCAAAATTTCGATTCTACTGTAAGTTTGATTTTTTAAAATTAAATTGTATTTTTACGAAGTTTAACTCTAATACGAAGGCATAGAAAGGGCATCGATTAAAACAACCTTTTAGAAATGTTGACTTTTTTTTCGAAATTTCGACTTATTTCTCCAGATTTCGATTTTTTCTAGAAATTTTAACTTAAATTTCGAAATTTTGACTCTAAACTCGAAATTTCTACTTTAAACTTGAAATTTCGGCTTTCTGCTCAAAATTTCGACTTTGATCTCAGAATTCCAACTTTAAATTCGAAATTTCGACTTTCTTTCTCGCAATTTCTTAATAAAAGAAACTTCAACTCTAATCTCGAACTTTCGAGAAAAAAAGATGAAATTTTGGTAATTAAAAATAGAAACAACGGAACGCATCCTTCCGCCAACTGCCAATATTGTTTGGAAAGGGAAGTGGTGACTTAGAAATCTCAAAATTGAGTTAATTTAGAGATAAGAGATTATGAGTTAACATTCTGGGAAAAAACACTATTCTTATAGTTTCATTTTTCTCTCGAAGTTTTCACTATTACGCAAAATTTAAGATTTTTTTCAAGAAATTTCAAATTGGAAGTCGAACTGAAAAAATCCACAGGTTAAACTAGATATTTTATTATGAATAAAAAGTTTAACTGGTTTATTGATGCAACTATTAAAGGTTTTTTACTTGATACAATAAAATTCCATCCCGGTCTGTCAAATTGTCATTTTTCTATGTGCTTAACGTTCACATTTTGTGGATGGCGTCCTTTTTCTATGATGGCGTCGATATCTCGCTATTATTACCTAAAATGTGAATATATTTTAAAAATCGGGAGTTATTTTAACCGATAACATTAGTGTTTATCACAATACTCGCTTATTATATTAGCGATACTTAAAATTCAAAAGCACCGCCTGGTTAAATTCTTCCGATTCGTTGAAAAATGCCAGACGCAGTGCCGCCAACATTATCCGACGCAATCGATTGTACATAATAACCTCTATCTGCGAATGAGCGAATGTTATTGTGTGGTTGACAAATAGTGGATGTTTTCTTTTGATCAAATAATGATTATTTTTAGATTAGGTAGAAGTTTATTAAATGATTTTTCGCTATCGTAGCACGATATATTTCCTATTAACGCGCGTTAAGCGATAAAAGGCCAATATGGCCTCTAATAATAACCAGAACGGTTGGTTAAGCGGACTAGGGATAGGGTTTGGGGCCCCTTTGAGCGCCGTCCCCGAACAACAAACGGGAACTTCCGAAATAAACCAATTTGAGCAGCTAGAAAGATCTTCCAATGTAGGCAGCAGCACATTAAAAGTAGGAAATCCTGTCTTATTATATGAGTTATAAATTTGGATGTTTGTGTTGCAGAGGAACCCAAAAATGGAATTGTCCAAAAACGATCTATTGAAACTGGTGACGTATTTTGAAGGAGAGATCCAAGCTAGAGACATAGTAATAGCATCACTAAAGGTATTGTGAATTGACAGTTCAATCCAATCTAGTTTGCTTGGTATCTGTGGTTGCCTGAATATCTCTGATAAGTAGTTCTTTTGAAGAATAAAAATTTTGCTTCAAATTGTTTTGTTTAAAAACAAATGATTGTATAACAAAAGTACAAAGTACTTACTGCAGTGCAAATACTTGTTTTTATTTATTACGAAGTGAATGTGAATGGTGTTTGTGCAATATTTATATATATAGCAGGATTTTCCAGCAATGGAAAGCACTGTAAGTCGTAACATTTTAAGCAAATACCTTGTTTTTTTTTGGGATAGCCACAACACAGATACACATGAATTTCAGAATTTCTTTTTAAATCTTTTTTCGTAATTCTGAATTTAAATTTGAAAACATTAATTCATTTTAACATAACTGAACCCAGTTTAGGGAATATTGAAATTATAATTTAAATAAATAAAAATTATTGAATTTTGAAGACATCTTTTAGCTTAACTGAGCCCAGTTTTTAAAAAATATTTAAATTATTCTTTAGATAAATAAAAATTTAGTGTAGGACAACTTAATACTGAAACAATATTGTAAAGACAAAATCCAAATTTCTGGGAAATTAATAAATTTCAAGTTTGAAGCAGTAATTGTAGTTAAAAAAGTGCAAAATGCAAATTTAAACTTGGAATTTTGAATGTAGGTCAAAATTTTGAAAAGAAGAACTTCATCAACATAATTTCTCAAAATTTCAGGTCTACTGTTAAGGTTTCGATTTTAAATTATATAAAATATCCAATTTTTCTTGTAATTTCAAGTTTAAAAGTGAATCTAAAGTCAAAATTTAAAAAGAAACATAAAATTTTCAGAATAGTTTTTAATTGTGAGTTACTTCTAGAAAATTTGTTTTTTATTTTTGACTTTTTGACACAAAATGTTTTCTTGTCTACTTTTTTCCCTAAGTAACATAAATTGAAATTTGGATTTTGATAATGTTATTGAAAAAACGAATCAGATTTGACATTTACCTCAAAATTTTGTCTTTTAAATTAAAAAGTTGGACCTTTTCATAAAAGTTCTTGTTGACTTGACTCTTCTTCTCTTTTGAATTTACTCTTAGATTTATAGCTTCTCTCTGCGTTTCAACCTTTTTTTTTTCTCAAAATCTAAGTTTTAAGTTTAATGCGTTTAACGCGAAAATTCTTCATTTTTTTTAATTCCAAGTTTTTTCTCCAAATATCGACTTATTGTCCTTTTATTTTCGCCATTTTTTCAAAATTTCGCATTTTTATGAAAACATCCATATTTTTTTTTAAAATTCAACTTTCTAGAAATTTCCCATTTTCCCAAAAATTGAAATTTCGACATTTTTCTCAAATAGTGGTCTTTAAACTACTCTTTTCTCGAAATTGCGAATTTTTTCTTAATTTTCGATTAAATTTCGTCCTTCAAAAAGGGCGATTTTTCCCAAAATTATGCCTTTTCCGATAACAACAACTTTTTAAATTTAATTTGCTGAACATTTCAAATTTTCCAAAAATTCTATTTCATGAAATTTCGATTTATCTTTCAAATTTCATTTCTTTTTCTAAAATTTTTATTTTTTTTCTCTTAAATTTGTGAACTTTTTTTGAAATTTCGTTTTTTAGATTCGTGTTTCCTTTTGAAATTACCGATTTTTTTCAAAATTCCACTATTTTCTAAAATATCTCTCTTAGTTAAATTTAACAAATTCCAGTTTTCTCCAATTCGTTTTTCTTCTAAATTTCGTTTTTTTGTCGAAATTGTAAACTTTGTTTTTTTTGAAATTTAGAGTTTTGTCAAATTCGTGTTTTCTTTCGAAATTCTCAATTTTTCCCAAAATTTCACTTTTTCCGAAAACATTGCCTCTTTTAAACCCAATTTTGTGAAAATCCAGTTTTCCAAAAATTCGTATTCTTGAAGTCTCGATTTACCTTTCAAAATTCGACTTTTTTCGAAAAATTGAAAACTTTGACTTCATGAAAATTTCGAATTTTTGTTGAAAATGTGGACTTGAAAATTTTGAAATTTTTGAAACTTGCATTTTTGAACATTTCAATTTTTTATCACTTTTGACGTCAACATTTTGTCATTTATGTAAATTTGTCTTTGAAAAATTTTTCCAGAATATATTTTTGCCCAAAAGATATCTGTCTAACAATTTTCGATGAACTATTTTCCCCTGAAAATGCAAAAAACATATATTTTTAGAAATTTCTATGTTATTCATTAAAATTTCGACCTAATTTTAAAAAAAATTAACGATTTCTAAGAAAAAAGTTGATATTAGGAGAAAAAGACTCATTTCGAGAAAAAAGACCAAATTTCCAATAAAAAAAATCTAATTTTGCAAAAAGCTCGAAAATTGCAGAAAAGGTCGAATTTCGAAAAAACAACAAATTTTCACAATTAATCGTTTCACAAAAAAAGTCAAAATTTCCAATAAAAGTCTAATTTTGTTAAAAAAAATCGAATTTCGCGAAAATGCCACCGATTCTTGAAAAAGAATAACTCGAACCTAATGATTGAGAGATTTTAAGTCTGATTAACTATCTGCGTTTTTACCACAAAATACGTTGATTTTTCTCCAGATATTGATTACGTTTATTGTTCTCTTAATTTTAATTTGTTGGTTGAAAAGTTGATTTTTTTCATTTGTAACCCTTAATACCGAAATAATCCCGGGATCCTAGGAGTAGCTAAATATAATCTCGAAATCCCGGGATTAGAAATAAGGACCGGGATTGAATTCCATAGTTGAGCTTTTGTTCTTTTTCCTGCAAATCACTTAAATTTTTGACCATTAATTGTGCAAAGCGAATATTGCCTCTTGAAACAAATTATTCCTACGCTAATTTCATCACATGTATTGTCACTCAGATATATAATGGCGAGCAGTGGTGGTGGTTTGCGTATCCACGAGCCGTTAGGTCAAGTTTTGCTCAAATAGGATTGGTACTAGAAGGGAAGAAGGGTGGTAACTGTTGAACAATATTACTTATATCTTACTGTATAATAAAATGTCCTTTTTAATTTTCCAATGTTTCTGGGTTAAATCTGCGTTCACAATATAAAATATTAATCATCCATCATTTTTATTGTTTGATTCCCTGATTTCTCTGTGCCACCCTCACTTCAGAGATCCAGAATTTTGTTTTCGGAAATTGGTTATACGTTGGTTACATATTTGAATTTCTTTTAGTCCGAACGACTCAAACAAGTCGTGAATGTTGGTCGATACAGGCCGGCGGTCATGGCGGACCCATATACCGCCCTCTTGAGGGACAGTATGGCCGACGGTCCGTCTGCAAAACCCGCGATTTGCGAAAAAGATATGGCGGCCGCCGCCCAGCAGCAGCTGCAGGCGTTAGAACGACTAGTCCTCCAACAAAAACGAGCCCACCAGCACATGGTAAATATATTTAAAGAAGCCGAAGCGAAGCATAAGCAGGTACTGGAGGAATTGGAAGAAGAAAAATGCAAGCATGAGCATGATACGGCGCAGGGAGATGATATTATGTACGGGTTGGAGATGACTAGGTATCATTTGAGACGTGAGATAGAAAGGGAGAGAAATGGTAGGAAAAAAGCCGAAAAAGAACTGAAGAGGCAGCTTGAGTTGGCCGATGAGGAAAAAGCTAGACAGAAGCAGATAGTCTTGCTTTTATTAGCTGAAAGAAAAAAGATCATTGTAAAATACATTGAAGAGAGAAAAAGGAGCGAAGATTTAGCGCAGGTACTGAAGTGGATCTACAACCGTTAAGATGTCTAACAGAATTGTTTCAGATCTTATCAGAGGAAAAATCGCGAATAGATAGCATGGCGGAAGGTTTGGAAGAAGAGAGTAAAAAGTCATTACAAATGGAGGCAGAGTTAGAAAAACAAGTGAATGTCTTCGAGGCCGACAAAAAAACATTAAAAACGCAGCTTTCCCAAAAAGAAGCCAAGTATTCCACCAATTTTCCCCCAAGTTCCAGTAATGAGTAACTTTCTGACTTTTAGATGTTTAGAGTTGGAGGCCGAAATACAAAAACTTAGGGCAGAATGTGAAGCAATCAGATCTAGAGCGAATCTTCCATGTGATAGTGCGGCCCCGATGATAAGCAGCGTAGCTAAAGTAGTTCAACCTACAGCGATGGTATCTAGCGTCCCAGTTTCTGGACCAAGTGCGTAACTCGTCTAATTGAATCAATAGTTTCTAATGATTATTTTGATTGCAGCAACCGGGATAGCGCAGTCAGTGGCGCCGGGTCAAATTCTCAGACAAACCGCAGCGTCTCCGCCCGTTGCTGTCCCAAAGGTATCAACGCAAACAATTTTTCTTAGTAACTGGTTTTTTTCTCGAAACTTCAACAATAAAAATGACATTACTAGGTTATTTTTAAACTGTTTTTTCTTTTGTCGCGATTTAATTTTTAAGCTTAATATCGACATTTCGGTTTTTAAGTCGAAGTTTTGTAGTAAATTTAGAAAAAAAAATTAATGAGAACTTCAAAGTTACATTAAACTTAGAATTTCTTTTCGCATAATTTCGAGGTTAAAGCAGAAATTTCGAACCCATTTCGGGTTGAAAAGAAAGGGAGATAACGTAGTAGTATTTTTCAGGTCCCAGTGACTGCGGCGAGTTCTTCCCCCGCATCTCTGCAAAGAACGCAACAAGCAAAGCCGCCTTTGCACCCCCAATATCAGGCCACTAACGTACCCCAGACGCCACCTAAGAAAGGAAATTATGCAGCGAGGGGCGTACCTCCGCCGATACCCCCAAATAAACCAGTTATACCAACCAAGCAGACCCCGCCGAGAAGACCTGATAGCGCGGAAACGGAAAGAAAAAAGCCCAATGTAGTCGGTAAGCCTTAGCAAAAGTGATTTCATTATACAGTTACTCTTGAAAACGTAATTCGTGAGATGATTCAAAATTGATTTCATTGTATGCTGATTAAAGTGGAAAAGGAGCCAAATTTGTAAAGATGGATAATTTTGCCCGTACCTGCTTTTGAATGGGAAGTTACCTAGTTTGATCTGTCAGGCTTGGGGCGGAGATGCTCGTTTGGGTAAACGCTCATTAATTATTTAATGAGCTTTTACCCAAATGAGAAAGTTTAAAAAACAAATGTTATGCCAAAAAGCGCTATGCAATTCATAATACAATTGACTTAACATCGTACGTAAACTGACTGGACACTACTTACTGAACAAGCACAACAATTTCGGTTTTTAAGGGTCACAAATAAAATATTCTACACAAAATAATGGTTGCTTTTTCACTTTGATTGGTGTGTTTTGTAATCAATTTGGACACCCAACTGATTCCGATACTCCATAGAACTGCAAAAAAATCGTTTTCAGTGATTTATTATCTTATGTATTTGAGAGTGTAATGTAATTTCTCTGTTTTAGGTTGAACGTAAAATGTAAAAGATGCTGATCTGTAAGAAAACTGCCGTATTTTCGCTATTGATTTTTCACAGTCGGCATTTTTGATAACCGAAATTTACAGTAACGGAAATCGATTGATTGATATTGGTAAACTGAAACTATGGCAATATAACCAATAATACTTTAAAACTTGCGTAAATAGATCTCTGTGTTGAAAATAATAAATCAAAAATATTATTTGATCATGTGATAAAACTGTTAGGAAACATAGTGAGGATTTTAAAGGATTAATGAATATTAAAATAGATATTATTAGGTTTTATGTTGTGATCGATATTGACGTGAATTTATTTATTAAATCACCAAATATGTCGCCGTTTCAAATTTGAATATTTTTGAAAAATGAACCAAAGACTTTGCTAAGTCCTAATTAACCAAATGGGGGCATAGTTGGTGGTAAACCGGTTTTAGCTACTTCACATTAGACATAAAAATGTACTAATTTTTTTATTGTTCAGCTGATAAATTAGTTTTCTTCAATAGGTAGTATCTCATTAAGACGTGTACATATATATACATGTATATAAGTAAATTGTAAAAAATGAAAACTCTTGTAGTAATTGTTGAACTTATTCAATTACTTTTAAGATCTCTAGCCTCAGAAAGTCCACAAGTATTGTGATAAAAAGTAGTTGCTATCATTCTACCCCTTTTGTATTATGACAAAACTTCCGTCTTTGTAAGCATATTTATTTTTATTGACTCGAATTAGTTAAGTTGTGGGTACTCAGCATACACGCAACGGTTTAGCGTCTGTTTTAACTGTACTTATAATTTGTGCCAAAGGAATTATTCGTCTTTTCTAAACGCTTGTTTAAGTTGTTATATTCCTACAGATCTCAGAGTTCCTGCATTCCCAAAATTCACAATAATTCAAAATAAATAACAGAAAAACGCTATAGAATGGACGAAAATTGTTTTTATTTGACAGCTTCTAGGTGATATATTGTTTAAGAAAACAAGATTTTTTTCTACATCATGTATTTATATTAGTATAAAGTAAAACAAAACTATAAGCTGTACCTATCGTTTCATTTCTTTCCAAGTGGCCTGATGGAGAGACTGCTTTCAAAATATTGATTTGGGTTGCAGATTCCAACCATGCTCTTGGTTTGGTGTACATCATTAAAATATTCGGTGCAAGCGCCAGTGTAATTGCCGGCATTTACAAACTCCAAGATTCTCCGTTCACCTGCAATTTTGTTTATAATTTTTTGAGATTTTACAAATTTTTCATACCTAAATTTTCGAAAAAACTCTAGTTTTCTAAAAGTTTAAGAGGGTCGAACTTTTAAAATCAAGGTTGATTTGATAACAAAGTTGAAATTTTGGACTTGCATTTGCAATCGAAGGAAAGCAAATAATTCGAAAAAACTGTTATCTGAGTTTTCTAAAATTTTGAGAATGAAGTCGGAATTTTGAAAAGTAGGTACGTCAAAATTCTAAAAAATATTAAGTTTGTAATCTAACTTGTTCAGAAAAGGAAAAAATTGAAAGTGTAAACCAGGAATTGGAAAAGTTATATAAAAAAAATTTTGAAAATTTTGCTTCAAAACTAAAAATTCAACATTTTGAAGCATTTTTTCGTATAGAACCCCAATTTGCGTAAAAAAATTTGGAAAAAGTCGAAATTTACCAAAAGTATTTTTATCATAAATGGGACATATCCTAAAAATTATGTAATATAAATTGTAAGTTTAAATTCTAAATTCGAGTTTAAGAATCGACCATTTCCAACAAAAAAAAATGAAATTCCTGTTAGAGTGAAATGTTAGAAAGTAAAAATTTGTAAACCAATATCCATTCGATACTTTCGTACCGTCGACTTCCGCTAAAGTTACGCCCGTTGAGTTGCACGCTCGTTAAAGTTGGCAGGATACGATCGTTGAAGTTGCGCGGATATTCCTCCAATCTAATTTTCGAACAACGAATTGGACTTCCGTGTTTTAGCGCCAGTTTTGAATAAATCCACTCAGCCGCTCAAAGAGCAATAAAACGTATATATTTTTCGACAATGGTAGGGATTACGAGGAGTAGCAACTTTAACGGTCGATCCATTACGGTGAGCGCAATTTTAGCGGGAGTCTACTGTAGTTGATAAGTCGCTGCTTAACGCCTCGCCAAAAATTTTGGAAAAGTCTAAATTTTTAGAAAAACGCGAAATATTGAATTTGGCCTCGAAATTTCATTACAAAAATAAGGTAAAAGCACCAGTAGTGGAGACTGCTCGGGGAGTGGACACTTTCAAGTTTGAAAGCTTATAATAAGCGTTTGGTCCTATGCGTAAGATTCAAACCAACGCGATTTTGTTCCATAAATCCCATAGTTTCAACGGATTCAACTACAATTTCCGTCCTGGATCAGGGACAATTTGACCATACTTGAACTGTGGTAGTGCATAAGGTGTGTGATGCACTCCGCTAAAATTTCTTACATTGAATAAGGAGGTATGTGCAAAATTTTGATTATCAGCGGGGGATATCACGCTCTATTTGGGTCCATAAGCTTTTAATTGAACAAGTAAGGCATAAAAAATACATTTTCGATGAGCAAATATCATTTGATGTTGTTTTAATGTTTTTTTTAATGCGTGCCCACCCACTACTAGTTCAGAAAAGCTCGTGGTGTCTTGGTAGTGGGCACACATGCCCAGTACTGACACTTGCAGGGTAAGAACACTTTTTGGGGAGCAACTAATCACAATTTGTTATGTAAACACACTCTCGGTCCTATTCGATTTTGAGCATGGGAACCAGTAGCGGGCATGGTGTTTTTCTCTTCACCCTTGCTAAATATTTAACTATTAAAATGGTGTGAAACCATTGTAATCCTCTGAAACACAAGTCGAGTTAGTTTTTGTAGTCTGCTAGCGTCTTGTTCGTTTGTTTACTTTTTTCTAGAGTATAGGAGTCTAAAATTTTGGAATTATTCGCAGAAAACAATGGAAAGCGGTCTGCACGGTGTTAGATAAGTCATTCCTTTAACAATTGTCGCTAAAAAATTTGGGTTGTCACGTAATTAATTACAAAGGTTTAGACAAAATGATACCGAATTGAGAGAAAAGTGGGACAACTTCGACACTAGGCGTTGTTCAAGGCAATAGATTATATCAGTGGCATAGGCCAGGTTTCCTGTAAATAAAGCACAAGTTTCAGACCGCTTTCAACATGTAGTCAATGATTAAAAAATAGCAAATCCTTTCTCTAATGGTCATCCTGATTTAAGTAATTCTTGAAAATAAATCCGTCCATCTCGGAAAGGATTGCGCAAAGCTTAACTAAAACCTGATGTTTTACCGCAGAAAACTCAGAAACCTCCTTCAGGTGCAATAAGTACTGTGGTGAGTCGAGTTCTACTAAACCGTTCTATTTCCTCGTTTGTTTTATTTAATTGAATTTTATTCAATATTTTCTTGAAAATTTTAAATCTACAAATACTGTATTACAAACATTCTTTGTAACATAACGTTTTGCGTGAGAAACAGACTTCTTAACAGTTCACAAATTAGATAAGGGTTATTTGTTAGACCTGGTTTGTTTCGAAAAAATGATTTAAGCATACATAAATACGGATATCTGAGTAAAAGAACATGTTAGTTTTGAAGAATCGCTGAAAGTCCCATATCATAAATTAGGGCACTAAAAGAGTGTCAATAACGGAGACCGTAGCAAATCTCTCGGCAAGACCATGTGGTAGTAGACTGGAGGAACTTGACGTTCAAAAAACGCCCTTATAAACACGCACAATTGTAAGTTATTTGAATTTCAATTATCGAAGAAAAACTTGTAAGATGAGGGGATGGCATTATTCAAAATGGGTTTACAGTATGATTTGCACTTTAAGAATCCTTTTCAAAATTTATTTAAGGGTTAATTTGGATTGGAAATATTTAAATTAGTAGAAATTCTACATCTTCATGTCCTCTAGCGAGATGCAGAGGATATCTTTTGGTCCCCAGAAATTAAGGGTAGGGGAATAAAAACAAAACACCGTAAAGAAATTTACAAGGTAGTCAAATACTGAACTTCGATGAAACTGGTTTAAAAAAATTATGGTCAACCCCCGGACTTACGAAGAAGAGTACAAAATAAGGGAGTATTAAAAATTGCTTTTGTTTGTGCTAATTAACGTGAATGAACACAAAAAAAAACAATTTCTGTCCAACGTGAAGTTCTTGTGTCATTTGTGTGATGTTTGCTGCGGAATAAATAGGCAAGTAAATTTTAAATTGTCTGACGATTTTATTTGATGGTTTTTCTCTCTTATATGATTTAATTAACTTTTCCTAAAATTCGAGAAATTACTTGTTCCTAACTTTGGTAATATGGGGTTGGGGGGCGTACAAAAAAAAAGAGAAAGGAATTTGAAAACTCCACAACAACCCGAATGAATGAGAAAGTCGTTGTTAGAAAATTATTATGGGGCCAAGAATCCTACCGCTGACTGGTGCAACTACCAGTCTCAGTTAAAAAAAAAAGAAAAAAAACAAACACAAAGAAAATAGAAAGAAAAGGACGGAAACAAATAAAGCAAATGTGCTTCGAAAATCTTCTATTTTCTTAAGGTCGTTCTTCGATGTTCTACTGTTGGAAGCTGAGTTTTCAGGAGTTCAAAAAATCGATAACACCGATCACCGCAGGCTCGGTAACTGATAGCAGGCATCTATATTAGGATTTGCTGATGATGTACTGTAAGTTCTCGAAACGTGAAAAAACAAGGAAAACCGGAACCGGTGTTGTAAGAAGGTTGTCTGAAGAACTTTTTAGACATAGACAAAGTCCCAACACATGTGAACCCCTAGGTGTGCTCCGCGGGAACGTACGCCTTAACACCCTAGAAGGAGTAGTAACCTCTTCTGGTTCTTGTTCTAGTGTACTCGCCCGGTCTGCCTTATCCGTGGGTCCCCTCATCGGTTACACGTCCAAAAAAAAAGAACCCCCTATATAGGCCACGGAGAATTACAACACCGCGCGTCGCGATCGGGAAGCTTTTGCAAAATTACTAATCTATAGTCGCATGCCTAGATTTACTGTCAACATAAATTTACTAACGTAGGCGGACGAGCAGCATCAGCTCTCGTTAGGGAAATATCTTGATGAAGGAAATGAGAACTTCTTCCCGGTTTCTATCTTTAATTTTGTGCTAAGTCAAGCTTAGCCACTTTCTAAGCCAGAAAACGCCCCTTCTATTAGACTAGTAGCCGTAGAAATAGATGTAGTATCGGAAGGGAAAATTCTGCTCAGAAAGTTTCTACGAAATCTGAACAATATTTTAGTCTATTTTATGACACTGGTTTGAGTTCGATTGATTGAGTTTGGTATGAGAAAAACAGAAAAACAAACAAAGGAACAAGTTAACAAAGGAAAGAAAGAAAGAGTGAGAGAACGCGAGATCTGCAGGTTGAATCAACATTTATAAATTTGATTTATTACGATAAATCACAACTTCATTTCCAAGCTTGAACTCCATTTTCTCGTAGCATTATCCTTTGGATATTGTTAGCTCAAAGCTTTAACAGGAAACTGTATGTTACGTGACAAATGCTTGAATATAGAAGCGACAAAACACACAAGAATTGGGGAACAAAACCAGACACCTGAAAATAGTTTTGTGTACAAACTATCCAGCGAACATCCACCGATAATCAGGTACAAAGTTAGCTGCGTTTGGTTTGCAAACCTTTGAGTACAAGCTAAATGGCAAGCTGGGGAGAAACCTTGAGATTAACTTTGGGAAATTAATAACCGACTTACCATATACGAGCGAAAGAATTAAACAAAGAATGTCACATTATTTGTGCTTAATGAATTCTCTTAATTTTCTAAAGAAATATTTCTCTCAGACTTGTGTCCAGGAAATCTAAACAAGTTGAAACAAACAGGTTCACTTTTATTTTGGTCTATTATGTTTAAGAACACTTGAAAACCACTGACTGGAAATTTTGTTGATTTATTTTTTGACCTATTGTAAGAAAAAGTTGAGGTCAATTGTTGCTTGAATTTAATAACACTTCCCTGTCGACTCTACGAACTGGGGTTACAATTTATTAGAATAAAATAATTTTAAACACAACGTAAACAAATTGGGTCCGAAAATCGAAGGTAAATTCTTCGAAAATTTTTAAAGATGAGCAAAATTCGACAATTTTGAAAAACTATATATACAGCTGACTGGTCGCTCATCACAGTACAAAAGCCAATAGCAGAATAGGTAAATACGTCAAGCATGTCAAATACATAGTCGACCTTCAGAAATGAGCCAAGCACTTCAGAGCGTTAACAGAAGTTTTAGAGAGCATTGAAAAGGGCGTTGGTGTGACTGAAGAGCCCAATAAAAGAAGAAAAGTTTACCAAAACGAAGTGATACCTAGTGTAGTGACATCAAGGCAATGGTGACGGTACCATGAAAACAAAGCTCAAAAGTAAGCATAATTGTACATTAAAAAAATCAGACAGCTGATATTAGGTTGAAGAAACGTGATGAAAAAGAACTGATCCAGAAAAAAAAGTTCCAAGAAGGAGAAGAACCCAAACACAAGTTACGAGAGCAAGAAGAAGAAGAAAAAAGAAAACTGAAAGAACAACAAATAAACTAAAACAAGTACGTTGAATCGAGAACTGATTTGAAAAGAAAAGAGCCAAGGTAAGTGGTTCGCAGCAGATAGCTCAGATGAGTCTCTAGGTCTGAATAGCAATTCTGAAAGAGCTTAAAGCTTTGTTTTTGTTTTGCTGCTAAAAGCTCCAGGAAAAACTGAAATTGGCGCAAAAATCCTAAAATAGAAAAAATTTGTAATTTGCAGATTTTCTTTTGTATTTAGCTGTTAAAGCTTAGTGCGTTTGACGCATCGATAATATCAAAAGTTCATTATAAATAATTTCCTGTATTACAGAATTATCATTAATTATTGTTTTTCAATTAAACAAAATGTGCCCACTACCAGAACAAACAAGTGCCCACTACTGAAAATTTCCTGCCCACTACCTATGCATTTCACGACATTCAAAAAACATTTTCTTCGTATTTTTTTATAAAACCAATTGAGTATTTTTAACATAACAACGTGAGTAAATAGGGTCAATAAAAGTAAGAAAATTTGGATTTGCCTAAAAAATCTAGACCTTTAAGAGTTACAAGAGAGTAAGAATTCGTCCTGAAAGTGCCCACTACCGGTACCTTTGTCCTAAGTGTTACACTCGAAATTTGGAGAAAAAATGCAACGTTTTGAAATTAGTCTTTTCAAAATAATACGAAGGTAAACCAAAAAGTAATGCAACATGTTTGTTGAACGCGGAAGTAGCATTTGCCTTTATACACATGCGCAAGTTTACAGTCATCCAGTGTATTTTGAGAAATATGGAGACGTGTTCTATTGCTATGTCAAGGCGAATTAAATCAGCGTACTGTTGAAAAAATGACTCCTACTAAGATTTACCGTAAAGTTGGTCGTGTTAGAAGCAGCCTTAGGCCAATAATCTTGCAACATGATAACGCTCGTCCAAACACCTCGCGCGTAGTGTAGAGGATCTGCGAAACCCGATGCACCGATTCCTCCCCTCCTACTCCCCCATCATCCTTCTAGCAATTTTTATTTTTTTCGAATGAAGCGAGACCTCAAAGTTAAGCATTATACCTCTGATGATGCGATGAAGGCAGCTGTCAAGTCCTGGTTCGAGAAAAGTCGGAAGAATTTTTCTGTAACGGAATGAAAACACGTTGGGAGACATGTGTTAGCGTTAACACTGACTAAATTGAAAAAAATCTATGACTTTTGAAAAGCTTACGAATTGTATTTTGATGTACTTTTTGCTCGATCTGATTATTTTTGTTCATGTTCTACAAGCATGTGTGCATTACTTTTTAGCCTTCCGTCGTAATAAATTATCCCACTTCTGAGAAAATTTCAAAGCGGGAATAATGTCTAGAAGGTATGTCACTAAAAAGGGGCATACCTATCATACTTACTATTGGGAGAAACTTTGTGGTTGAGGTGATCTATGAGCATTTCTTTAGACCAGTATTTAAAAGGGCAACCATGATTTTCGTTCGTCGACACACCGATAGAAATCATTTTATTACAGCTAAACGGTCTGTATCGAACGTGTTTACCAACAGCCCCATACTGGTGTTTAAATAAATATTCGTAGTTTTTATGATATTTATCATGATCCATTTTCTTTGTAAATTCATCTTTCCAAAACTTCAAAGCTTCAAAATACGGTAATCCTATATACTTTAAAAATAGTCCGTATTGCATTTTCCCCATGAACTTCAAGTGGTTATGGATCTTGAGATGGTTGTGCATATTTTGCATACACAGGGGGTAGTTGTTAGCACATAGATCCTCAATGTCGGTAATTGAAATTTCTCTATTGCCGATATCATCTAAAGTGATCCCAATAGGCACTTTGTTATCCAATTTGGAAATTATATCCGACAATCGTACATCCCACATTTCCTCCAGGTTGCAGTAGAAAACCTACAATCATGCACATGGAATTACGAATTTTGCGCTTCTACTGTTTTTTACCGATAAGCTTTTAAGGAGATTTCTTTGAAATATTTCTTGGGCAAAATAAGTTAAATCATGGTGAGAAAAATATGCGATACCCTCTTTGAGGAACGTTTTTCTTTTGGCCACCAACGATACGATTTCTGGAAATGGCGCTTTATAAAATATGGCCTCATTAAACTTTTCCTCCAGAACCGAAGTGGAAGACATCAGCATTTTCTCATGAAGTAACTTTTCGTTGTTTTCGATAACCTCTAACTTTACACCATTTTCTTCTAGAAACTGTCGACGCTCGCTTATACTTAGGGATGTGTATTTTAAAATAAACCACTCTGTTTCCCGTTTTAGAAAAGATTGTCGCTTCTCTTGGGGTTTGTCGCAGTAATCTTAAAAATAGATACGAAATTACACCCTAAAGGTTATAAAGGTCACTATGTGGGGTAACTAATTCTTGTATTATGGATTTAAATCATTGCAAATTCCGTTAAATATAAGTACCCTCGGTGTGACATGCGTTTAGGTATGTTAAACTTAACAAATAATCTCAATTAAATGTTCTGTAATGAAGCAGTCGAAGGTGCTAGCGTTGCAAATATTCAGAACCAACACCCCCCCCCCCAGGAAGGCGCGCCCCTGAAATTTGCTAAGGAGGCGGTGGGCTACTTTGATTTCCTAAGCTAGGAAAGCGAAAAAATGTAATTTTTCTATTTAAAGTTAAATTTCGGAAATTTCAGAAAAATAAAAATTAAACTCGTATTTTATAAAAAAAACCTTTTACACTCGAAATGTTAGCAGTAAATTAGAAATTGGAAGTGTAATTTTAAAATGAAGGGAAAAATGTCACAAACTCAGAACTTGTAGAAAAAAAAAGTTTAAGCAAAATTTTCATTTTTCTTTAAAATTTCATTTCCAGAAAAATAGGGATTTACCTGGAAACAGTCGGATTTAAAAAAAGTATCGTTTTAAACCTAACGTTTCATTTCTAAATTTAAAATTTTGTCAAAAAAGGTGAAACATTGAGCAGGGAAGGTCAAAATTTTCAAAAAAAAGTCGAAATTGTGAGCAAAGAACGAAGTTTTATGTTCAAAATTTTACAGATTCGTAAATTTCAATAAAACAGGAGTTTTAGAATGTCGAAATTTTCAAAAAGTCAAAAAATTAAAAATAGATTAATAGTTTTTGAAGTATTTTTTCAATGAAAAATCGAATTCTTCAAAAAAAGCGGAATTTTCAAAAATCAGTATTTTAAAATGAGTCGAAATTTTCAAAAAAAGCGGAAATATCAAAAGGTGGTCGAAATTTTCAAAAAAAATTCGAGAAAAGACAAAGTTTAAAAAATGTATAAACATGTTTAAAAAAATAGCTTTTAAAAAGGTTACAAATTTGAAAAAAGTTGAGAATTCTAAGTTTTGAAAAAAGTAGAAATTTAGGAAAAAAATTGTAATTATTTTAATCATCAAAGCAAAAAATTATTAAGTAAACCCACCTTTTTTTTTTTTCTTTTGTAAAATTAAATAGATGTTTTGTGCTAATCAAATTATTTGCACCTGCACTCAACTTTTCGGAGGGCCCCTACAGAGTAATATAAATATAAGAGCCAGCGTGCCAGCGAGTAAAATTTGGAATTAGAACCTTTACTCCTTAGTATCCATGTTTTGCATGTTTTTTTAATCGCATTCGCAAGAAATTATGCGAGTATATTCGCAAAAAATTATGCAAGTATATTGTAAATGTATTTTGCAAGAAAAGTCGAAATTATTTATTAAATACCAATGGACCCCTTGAGAGATCTATATTACGAGTGTCGGGGGTCCATGGGTAGCGTAACAACATTTATTAAGAGAATAATTAATAAATAATGCAGTAATGACAAATGACCAATTAAATGTTCTGTAATTAAACAGTTAAACGTGCTTAAAATTGAAAATATGTACAACCGCAACCATAGACTAGTTTCGGCCTTCCTTGGCCTCATCAGCATGGTACGGTGGTTGTACACACTTCCAATTTAAAGCCGTTAGTCAGTCGTATAAGTATCCAAGAGAGCAAACCTCCATTGGGTGACTTGTAACTGACTTTTAACTGTTTATTACGCAAACATTCTTGCTACATGCTAATTGAAGCATTACTCTCTGCTAAGATAATAAGCCTTGTATATACGAATATATACAAGTTTATTACGATGCAATTGAAATCTAATTTCATTAGAATCTAATGAAAATTAGACTGCAATTGCAAAGTTCACGTAGATGAGGCAAAGCTTGTATCACGGGTTGCATCGCAACATCCATAGATACAAACGTCCTCGGCGTGACTTTACTTTCATCTAGTTTTGACAAATGACCAATTAAATGTTCTGTAATTAAACAGTTAAACGTGCTTAAAATTGAAAATATGTACAACCGCAACCATAGACTAGTTTCGGCCTTCCTTGGCCTCATCAGCATGGTACGGTGGTTGTACACACTTCCAATTTAAAGCCGTTAGTCAGTTAGTCAGTTAGTGGTAAAAAGTAAAAATGTGTAGAATAATATTTATCTGGAAATTTTGAAAAATATTTTTTGAAAATTTTGAATTTTTGTAAAAAATTCCAGAAAATTCGCCTTTTTCTCGAAATTTGGTAGATCTTTTGGAAAAAAAGTAAAAATGTGTAGAGTAATATTTATCTGGAAATTTTGAAATATATTTTTTGAAAATTTTGAATTTTCGTAAAAAGGCAATAATTCCAGAAAATTCGCCTTTTTCTCGAAATTTGGTAGATCTTTTGGAAAAAAAGTAAAAATGTGTAGAGTAATATTTATCTGGAAATTTTGGAAAATATTTTTTGAAAATTTTAAATTTTTGTAAAAAGGGGCAATAATTCCAGAAAATTCAAATACCAGGTTGTTCCTCAAAATTTCGACGATTATCTTAATAATGGATATTTTCTAACGTTACAGTGGAACAGAAATTTGGATTTTTTTCTTTTTTGAAATTCCCCTCTTCTCGAATTTCGACAAAATTTAACTCTCTGGGAAATTTCGAATTTTTACTAAATTCAGACTTTTTTTCGAAATTTCGATCTTTTTCTCAAAATGTTGGTGTTTTTCTCCAAATTTTGATTTTTCTTTCCAAAATTTGTTGGGTTTTCAAAACTTTCCATTCTTACCTCGAAAATCGTATTTTTCTCAAAATTCCGATATTTTTCTAGTAGTCTTTGCAGCAAGTCAGGTTTTTATATTAAATTTGATTTCCTGAAAATTCCGACTGTCTCAGAACAATTCTTTTTCATTATAATTCGTCTTTTTCTAAATTACGACTTTTTACTAAAAATTCTACTTTTTTCTCTCATAAGAAGTATTGAACATTTTGAATATTTTATAGAAATTTCTGCCTTTTCTATAAATTTTGACTGTTCGGAAATTTCAATCTGTTTACTCAAATTCGTCTTATTCTCGAAGTTTCTACCAAATATTTAAAACCGAATTGAAATTTTAATAAAAATATATTTTTTTAGAGAAAAATATTTTTTGTAAATTTCGAAATTATGTCAATACTTAAATGGAAATTTAAATTTTGAATTTTTTTTTTGAAATTAGGCTTTTTTGTCCAAATAGGAGTTTTTCTGGAAAGCCCACATTCGTATTCGCACTTCTTTAGCGCGCCCCACTAGTTGGGAAGTCTTGGCTTAATTTCGAGTTTAGGGTCGAAATATAACAACAAAAAAAAAAAAAAAAGAAAAACTATACCTGCGTACATAGAAGCATAATTTATATAAAAAATTAATTGTATAAATACTTATAAAATACTTTTTTAAATACTTATTCAATCAACCCCTAAACGGAGATCTCAAAGTCAAAGCTGCGGTATTTTTGTTTACGCGCTATAATACTTACACAGTGTCAAAATCCAATGCGAAATGCAATCCAGTCTGATGGCGACATCTACTTTGTCCTTTGCAGCTTCCTTGTCAATTAAGCAGGCAAATTCCTGTATTTTTGAAAGTCGGCTAATTACAAACTGTTTCCAAGATTTTTCAAGAATTTTGCATGGTAACTGATTGGCATCGTATAATATTTCGAACAGTTGAAATCTTAAACGACATGCTTTTTCGATAAACTTCAAGGAGAAAGTTCCGTTTGGAGCATTTTTGTAAAAATTGGGGCGCCATCTACCTTCTGGTAATTGTGTGTTAAAGTTCGGTGACGTTGGTTTGCTTCTCTGCTGCTGTAAAATGGCGGGAACTTCATCGCACTCGCTTACAACGTATTTTCTTTTAAGGTGAAATGTGGCTAATAGGTTTCGAAGGTTTTCTACTGTTGCAGTCATCAATTTTGCGTTTAATTAGTTTAAGATGCATTAAGTGAAAACACCACAATTTTTTCAACCGGTAGCGTGACTTGACATAACCTTTAGTTTCACTTCATTTTCACAATATATAAAAACATAGAGCTATTAGTTCATAGCTAGTTGCATATATGTAATTTGGTGTATATGCAACACTAAATTGTTACAGTGTAACGCTGGTTGCCCAACTTGTAAATTCGACTACAGGCGGAATATTTTAATTTTAAAGTGGGCCGTATGGAGAAACAATAACGTGCAACTTAAAAAAAAATAGATATATCAAAAGTCAAACAAACTGTTTGCGCGCCATATTTGGTTTCAAACCATATTTATTGATATTAAACCGGATTTTGTCTTAATCTAATTATCGTCAGTTTAATCACTTTATTCGACGGATCTTTAGGGTGTCATGTGTAATTGGGGCATTTTAATATTATTTTATATATTATATAACGACGTTAATGCTTATGTGTAAGCGTGTTACATGCATCAATTGAAAGTTACTAATAATTTAGTGTATTTTAGTGCAAATCACAGTAGACACATCGATTATTTAGAAGAGACTAGTTTATCCTTAAGGGACATATTACCTCCTAAGCCGAAACACTATGATAAAAATCGTGCCCCTAAACTGAAAGGGCAACCAACTGTTGTCTACTTCCATGTGACGGTTTTGTCTTTGGATTCAATTAATGAGGAATCGATGGTGAGAATTAAGAATGTGGTAGTTTGGTCCTGAAGATAGAAAAAATTCCTAGTTACAGAAATCGTAATTTTTTAAATATAAATTTGAAGCTCTCCCGTTTAAATCCATCGATACTTATTCCATAAATTTGATTTATTTTCCCGCAATTTCGACTATTTTTTACCCAGTGTAACATTTTCAATTTTTATTTGTTTAACAAGAATTTGATTGTAAATTTTTAAAAATATTGACATGGTTCCAGAATTTGAGTATCAACGTAAAAACTCATTTTTTTTTCTCGAAATTTGGGGTTTAAAGCTAAAATTTGAATTTTTCTACTACAGTCTTGATTTTCTTAACTTGAATTTTAAACTAGAAATTTCGACTTTCTTCCAGATATGTCAATATTTTTCACATAAATTATGGGTTTTCTTTGAAATTTCGATAGGTCCTCAGTTGACTGAATACATTTATTCAATCGACGTTTCCTCAAAATTCAAACTTTCAGTTTTTATTTTTAAACTCAAAATTGTGATTTTTTGTTCTAAAGATTTTGATCTATTTTTCAAGTATGAAAATGCGGTTTCTATTTTTTTTGAAATTTTGAGTACAAATACGAAAACTCAGGAGTTTATTTTTAAAAATCTTTAACTTCACAACTATTTTCGCCAAATTTCGAGAAATTTTTTACTATTTTAATGCACGGATTAATAGTTTTGGAAATTTATCACATTCAGCGCAAACCGAAGAGCGGTTTTAATGTTATCCGATCTCATCAGCTTGGTATACTCATCTCGGATGCTGACAAATGTTCCGGCAAGCAATTAGATATTTAGAAATTGATAGATTTCGTCCATGTGATTTCTAAGTAAAGCGCCACCTATCAGTCTGTAGGAGAAACTATGGAGTAGCTCTACTAGTGTCATGCAAATGAATACGATCTAAATCGCAATAATGTGCGTAATATACATATGTTTATTTTAAAACTTTGAATATTTTAGTAAAAATACCAATTTCACTTTATAGTTAATCTATTTTTTTTTCGACATTTTCAACTTAAAACTCAAAAAATTATTTCTAGGGAGTTTTGTTTGTTCTAAAATTTTGACCTTACTTTTGAAATATCGGGTTTTTTCTCTGAATTCCGAGTATAAAGTCGGAAACTCAAGTTTTTTGTTTGTGGAAATTTTGATTTTAATGATAAAATTTAGATTTGTCTAATGATTTTGATCTACCCACAAATTCTCGATTATTTTCTGGAAATTTTGAAATTTGTTTTAATATAAATTAAGAACTTTTTGTCGAAACTTCAAATATGGTCCCAAAATATAAAATTTTATTTGGTACCTGTTTTTAGAATTAAAGACTTCACAATTCAAAATTTCGACATTTGTCAAAGTTTCGACCCAATCCTGAAATTTTAAGTTTTCCCTCAGGTGCAAACTTGAAAAGACAAGTAATTTCAATTAGCAGTGAATCAATACGAACGTGTAACCCAGTGCTGGATTTACTTATAAGCTATATAAGCTATAGCTTAGGGCCCCCACCATTTTAGCGGGCCCCCAAAACAAAAGAACTTGTAGGGAAACGTAGGGTTGAGTACTTTTTTTTAAGTCGTCGATAAAATTGTTGGTATGTATAAAGAAGGCCCATGCGGAATTTAGTGTTTTGTGTGAAGAACTTTTTTTTGTCATCAACATTTTTGAGCACCATGAAAACGTTAAGGAAGGTGTCCAGAAATTCTCGAGGCAGTGTGATGACCTTTTTTTTGCTTGCTAAAAAGTTTCTGGCAAAGTAATACAATTAATATTTACTTAGCAACGCTGGCCGCATATCTCAATGAGCTTAAGGCCTCATCGGGTCTAAATCCGGCCCTGGGTAACCCTTTACGGTAACCTTTAGGACTTCTGATTGAAAAGTCAAATTTATTGAAATTTTGAGATTTTTTTTTTAAGTTTAATCCACTCGCAAAGGGTAACCCCATTATGCTTTCAAAGCACTGCGAGTAGGATGCTGAAACAAGGGTAAATGGCGATGAACTGCCTTCTTAAACAAGGGTAGGTTGTAATTTTTGGGGAAAATTCCTTTCGGTAACAAGTTCCATAACTTGGAAGTTCTATAGAAAAAAGAGTCTCCGTAGACAGAAGTCCTCACTGTGTCAAGCTAGACCGCACAGGAATTTGCTGTTTCCGACTGTTTAGTATGCCTCAAGAATCTTGCCCTTGGGGGATCAATCTTATTAGTTCCTGCGAGCATCTTCATGATAGTACTTGTAGAAAAGAGACAAGTCACCAACCATACACCTGTGCTCTAGTGTTTCGAGAGGATCGGTCAGACTCTCGTCATCAATTAGGCGAATCGCTTTTCCTTGAATTGAATCCAAGAGAGCTAAAGTGTGTTTTGGGGCTGAACTCCAAACATGAGAACAGTATTCTAGTGTTGGCCTAACCTGAGCTTTGTATAGTGTAAATAGTTGATGAGATGTGAAGTAATTTTTAGATCTAAAAAGAAAGCCTAGCTTCTGAGAGGCGCATTTGGCAATGGCGCGCACATGATCGTCCCAAGAGAAATTAGTGCTCGCATTCACTCCTAGGATAGATAGAAAACCGCGGCCTGAGTTTTTGAAGCGTTGAAGTCGACCAAATTGTTCTTACCCCATTCCAGAATAATTCCGAGATCCCGATTAATCCTCTGTAACTGCTGTTCCCTTAGTCGATCTGAAGCAGCGATAGATATTGGTTTGTCGGAGAAAAAAGATGACACAAGGTTACTATCATCAGCGTAGCTGTATATAGGATTGGAAGTTGAAGCTAAGATATCGTTTATGTGTAAGAGAAATAGAGTAGGAGACAGAACACACTCTTGAGGCACCCCTGCCTTAATCGCAAATGTCCCGGATGAGGTGCTATCGACGACGACCTGAAGATCTCTGTCAGCGAGAAAATTGGATATCAAATGACAGAGTCCAGGAGGAAGACCATAAGATGTTAATTTGGTGAGAAAAGATCGGTCCCAGACTCTGTCCAAAACCTTTGAGATATCCAATGCCACAATCCTAGCCTCACCATGTTTTTCCATAGCTGAATTACAGATATGAGTAGCATATGCCAGTAGATCGCCAGTGGAACGTTGTTGTCTAAAACCGTATTGCCTGTTGGAGATGATTCTATTTTCCTCCAGTTATTTGAGAATCTCAATGTTGATAACCTTTTCCATAACTTTAGATATAATGGGTAACTAAGATATAGGGCGATAGTTGTTAGCCAGATTCTTTTTTCCCTTTTTAGGGACAGGCTGTACCCTAGCAGATTTCCAGATGTTAGGGAATACACATTTGTTGTAAGAGAGTGTGAATAATTTCCTTAGGACAGGAGTCAACTCTGGGGCGCACTTCTTAAGAACAATAGCGGGAATACCATCAAGGCCAGATGCTTTCGAGATGTCGAGCTCAAGGAGAATTTTTCTGATTGTGCGTTGTCTGAAAACAACTTCAGGCATCGCTAACATGTCAGCCTTTTCTTTGGAGGTAGTAGCAATATTGCTATTTTCATCGAGTAAAGGTGGAAAATTTGAAGATGTAAAATGCTTTCCTAATCGACTTTGCAAATCCCCAAAAGGACCTGGAACCGTTCGGACAGTTGATAAGCCTCTGGCGCATTTTACGATCGAAATCACCTTTTGCCTCGTCAATAACCTGTTTACAAGAATTTCGTGCATCTACAAATATGGTCCAAGTCTCGACTGAGGGATTATTTCGCCAACGACGATATGCGCGATTTTTGCAGGAGACAGCCCGAGCACATTTTTTACTGAACCAAGATTTACTGGAGGCAGACTTCTTTTGGGAGTGGGGAATTGAGCATTCCATACCAATCAGGATAGTTTCCGTGATGGATTCGGCGACTAAGGAAGGGTTGTCTGAGTTAAAGCAGACTTCCTGCCATGGGAAAGATGCAAAGAAGTCTCTTAATTTTTCCCAGTTTGCAGAGTTAAAGTGCCAAACCCTACGGAACTGCATCTGGGAAGGAGGTGATATATGAAGCGAGCGAGAGGCTGCTACAAGCTTGTGATCCGAATTTCCAAGCGGTGATATCACAGAGATTTTATACGAATTTGGTAAATTTGTAAGGAGAAGGTCGAGTAGATTAGGTTGATGGATATCTACATCAGGAATTCTTGTGGGTTCCTCAACTAATTGCGACAGTCCATAAGTGATGGCGAATGCCTCTGCCACCCTTCCCGCGTCGTCAGTTCGGGGAGAAAACTTCAACCAGGGGATGTTGTGTACGTTGAAGTCACCGAGAAAGACAACCTCTGCGTTTGGATAATTCATCTGAAGGTGATCAAAGGTTACGGAGAGATAAGAGAGGAGCTATTTTTAGGAGGGGTCGTATGGAGATAAAGTGAACAGATAAATATTACTTCGCCTTTGGAGCAGATTTTCAGTCAAATCACATCATGATCAGCAGATTCCGGTGCTTCTTTTTGTTGACAGGACAGGTCGCTTCGCCTAAACGCACAAATTCCCCTCTTGTGTCGAAATTTTGTGTGCAAGTCGTAGTTAAGGTAAAGCAAATGGACTGTATTGATGGATGGGGACACTTGGGTTTCTGTCAGAGACAGCACATGGGGTCTTTCATTTTGAAGGTGTTGGTGGACCGAGTTTAGATTTGAGTTTGGACCCCGAATGTTACAGAATTGAATTTTGAATGAATTGTTTGAAAGAAACTTGGCCCTTGGTACATTTAAATTTTCCGTCGATTTTGGATTCCCTCGTACACCTTCCACCCGGACATCCGAACGGGAGGGTAGTTTACGTCCGGAATTTTTTGCACGAAGAGAATCCATCATCTTTGTTTTTAATAATTAGAAAATGAAATCAGAGTAGATGAAAAAAGGAAATAAGGAAAAGGACAGGATGAGGAAAGAAGAACAGCAGGAACCGACTCACGTGTCAGAGACGGAAACATGATGTAAGCATCATTTCACCGCCTTCTAGTGATACGTGATGAACATAACATTTAGGTTTTTTCTAATGATTTTAATTTTTCTCCCAAAATCTGAATGAATTTTTTTTTAATTTTGGCTTAATCCAGAATTTCGACTTTTTTACCTTAGATTTCGGTGATAATCCTAAAAATGGTCAGAGGTTCAAAAAATGCATATTCCATTTACTCAGATTTTAAACTTTCAGCTTTTCTGTTTTTTTTTCTAAAATTTTGACGTTAAATTCAAAGTTTTTTTTCTATTTTTTTTAAATTTCAAGCTAACTCATGAAATTTTGACTATATTTCAAATTTCGTGTTTTTTTTTACAGTTTGAGGGGGCTGCTATAGGCCTTGTCACCTAGAGTCAAAATCCTTTGTAACCGTCACAAGTTTGTTCAAGTCTCAGTCAGCATTATATGAGTACACTAGAAGCAAAACTCTGTATTTGCAAAATTTTTGAAAACTGAGTTTTGCATGTAAATATTATAAGAACTCCCAATACCAACTATCTATGTAAAAATTCAGAAGGAAGGAGTTATATTTGCTGAAAAAATACATAATCTGTATTTCCATTGTTTAGTTGCAAAAGTCTGTATTTGCAATTACATTTTTAAAGAAAATTAACAAATTTGGGAGAAGAAAGAAGAGTTGTTTTAATTACACTAACATATATATACTCGTACCTATCATGTAAAAACATGGTTACTTAAAGAGTTACATTAAATCAAGAGATACACGTTTTTTGATGGTAACTCAAAATTACTTAGAAGGCAAATACAGAGTTTTGTTTGTAGTGGACTCATATATCCCGGCTTTTACATCCAGGCTCAACATTTGACCTACAATCATTCCTTCCAGATATTTGGTTTTAATGCTTCTTTGCCAGTCAGGTTATATCTGTATCTGGCAAGGTTTGGAGAAGCACACACAATGTGTAAACTTGTTTTCTTTTCAGTCACACATAGTCGACATATAGGTCGCTTTATGATCGATTGAGTTTAACCAGGTGTCCTTTAAAGTTTCCGTGGCCAGTGAGCAGATCTAGTGCTTTGCTTAGTCTGCTTTTATTGATTGCAATAAGTACTTCAGCCCTTGATTGCAAGGGTTTATCCATCAGCAGTCTTTCTTGCCTGCAGGTGGTTATGTTCCTCCACTGGTTCAAATAAGCCCCTCAAGGTTTGTTAATATGATGTTTTTGGCTACAGTATAAGGCACACCTACGATATGTTTGGTGGGAACTTCCACAGAGCCCCCTCTTGTCAGTTCGTGTTCAATTTTCTGAATACATTTTCAATTATCTTCTCGATATTTTGATTTTTTGTATAATAATAAGTTTAAACTTCCAAATTCTACTTCTCTAAACTTTCATATGTAAAATTAAATTTTCGAAAATTTATTTAATATCGCTATTCGATAATTCACTGAGGGTTTTAATGCTTTTATTTATTTAACACACACTGAAAAACTGATTCGTTACAACTGATTAACTAATAGTGCGATTGCTGCCTTATATCGATATTTCACGCACACTGGAGTATTCGATATCTTGAAAACTCGAACGCACAGTTACGTATCTTTTAAGTAGTTCTACTTACTTACATTAGATAGACGTCTCGAACCTATGATTAATTTCTTAGGCTGAGAACCTCGCTTCTACTAAATATTTAGCAAGCAACTTTTAACTCCACAGTCAATTATATTATGTATTTGTGGAGATCTTCAAAGTCTTTTTTTTTCCCTTAAAATTCTGGGTTTACTTGCTTTTATTTAAAAAAAACTTTGATCACGAATTTAAAATCTCGACTTTGTCTTGTGATTAGATTTTCGATTTCAATTTTATTTGAAAAATATTAAAAAATAAAAATGTAAACCCGGATGTCGAGAAGTGTCGAAAAAAGAATGGGAAATTCGACTTTTTTCCCGAGTTTGATCTTTGGTAAATTCTAAGTTTTTTAAGTATTTTGACTTTTTTCTGATAATGTCAAGGGCAGAATTCTAATTTTTATATTTTACCCAAAAATTCCACTTTAAATTCGTATTCTTCATGGTAGACCCTTATTGACCGGAAATATTATGTTTTTTTCAATTTATTTAACATTTCTTCGGCCCAGTTTGGAAATATTTAAATTTTTATGGTTTGTTGACAATTTTCTAAACAGTTTTTGAAATGCGACTACGTGATATTTAAATTTATTGAAAACGTCACTTCATGACAGTTCACAAATTAAGAGGTTATTTTATTTTACATAGAATAGGAATAATGAAAAATAGGAGACCAAAAATTTGATATGGAAAAAATAAAAATGTTGTTTTTTTGATAAATTAGGAAAATATGAAAAAATACATAAAAAAGTTGTAGCACTGGACACCGATGTTTCGCTCTCATTTGAGCTCGTCAGCAGTGCATAACATGGAAAGGGAAAAATGAGGAAGAAATACTTAAAAATAAAAATGTTTAATGTTAAATAAATTGAAAAAATTTAAATTCGTACTTGAAACTCCTTTTACATTTTGCAAGGTTTGCCTTGAATATACGTATATGAAGAACGAGCCATTGTTTGTTAGCAGACCCAAGGAGAAAAGTAAAAACGTCTCAATCATCATTACATTTTTATAAATTCCCAACTAACAACATGAATACAAAAAGCCTTGAGTTGTTCCAAACTTTCTAACACAAAAAAACAACTAAAAACAAAAAGAAACAATAAAAAAAAACACTGAAATGTATGGTGCCAACTGAGATTAATTTTTGAAGTCGACCACAAAAAGCAACCCGTCTTAGCAACACTAATGATAAAAACCATAAGCTCACAATACAATGCCCAGTACTTCTTTGGTTCGTTGTAGACTTACGTTACTGATATCTTCTTGGCGCAAAGCTGGAGGGATCCCAGATTGCGACTTCCCGAGAATATGAGCGAGGAATATCGAATTTTAGATGTCGAATGGCTCCACAGCATTTGGAGGCCAGATTGTTTTTTTAAAAACGCCAAAAGCGTGACATTTCATGAAATGACGATACCGAACCATTATTTGTGGCTCTACCACGATAAAACCCTCTTGTATATGTCTAAGTATGTTATATAATTTGTTAATCTGCAGCATGTTATTGTTTCTTACGTTATAGGTTAACTTTGGTGCTGAGTTGCGCTATGAAGTTCGAATCGTATCCTCATGATACTCAAATTTGTTCCATGAGTATCGAAAGTCGTAAGTATTTTGAATGAGTCAATCTGAATAGTACCAAAATCTGAAATTTGAAGGACGAGGTAAAGGCGTAAATAATTAATAAGGATTAATTTATTTAAGTTAATTTTGCTCTGCAAAAAATAATGCGTGCCACTGAGAGTTATCGATTTTTTAAATATTTTAGTATCCCACACCGACCATGATTTAGTTTTTCTTTGGAATATGACCGACCCGTTGGTGGTTAATCCGGAAATCGAACTACCACAGCTTGACATATCAAACAATTATACAATGGATTGCACCATAGAATATTCCACAGGTACTTCATTAGTTTTAAAGTAGTGGAAGTATTATCGATGATTAGGATACAATAGGATGGTTGCGAATACTTATAAAGAGTGGTGTATTCTGTATCATTTGTACGACATGGAATAAAGCACTGGATGGAAAATAGAGCGTGCTCTTATAATTATGTCGTCTACTTTATATAATTAAATAATACTCATTTTGAAAAATAATGGGCCCTGCTAAGACTGCTAAGAATGTTACAAAGGTGCTTGCCTAGTTCAACTAATATCAAAAATATGTAGCGTAGAATTTTAATGATGCTGCTTTGGAATCAAGCCACACCTATTGCCGATTTTGATCCAGTTGAGCTTTTTACGAGTGTGAATATAGAACTTATTCGTCGGGTGAGGGCACAGCGGTCAAAAGGGAAAGGAATGCTATCGGAAACTTTGTAGGATCCTTGTTTTTGGTATGGCTAGTTTAATTCGTTTGGGGAGGAAATTACGTACTCCTGTGTTTGCCTTGAATCCGCCCTTGGCTTTTGATATACATTTTATGGATTTAATTAAAGTATTAAGGCAACAACGCATTTTTTTTATTGTTCCAGGCAATTTTACTTGCTTAGCAGTGGTGTTTAACCTACGAAGACGTTTAGGATATCACCTGTTTCACACCTACATACCATCCGCGTTAATTGTGGTAATGTCCTGGATATCGTTTTGGATTAAACCGGAGGCGATCCCTGCGAGAGTTACCTTAGGAGTAACTTCACTTTTAACTTTAGGTATGACTTAACTTCTTAAAAAAACAAGCGTTGCGTCCAGGAACAGGACTGGATTAAAATTCTTTGGTACTCCTGGGCAATGAACATTAGGGGCCCCTGACACTCTTATGATAATAATCAAGGCCGTAACGAGGCAAGTGCAACAGGTGCAACGGCACAAGATCCAGTGTTAAGGGGGGCCAAAATTCCGATCTCGCTTTAGAGGGTGGTCGAATTTTTGTCCTGGGAGGCAAATTCATAGTCCGGCATGTGGCTGTGAATGGTGTACAATTTTGTTCAATAGTTAATCAAGAGATATATATTTTGTTGATTTTAAAAAAGGTCCAATTTCTAGAAAGACATGAAATTTGAAATATCGAATGTTTTTGTTCGTACTTCGAAACTTCGAATTTAGACGTTTTTTTTGTTGTTAAATTTCTTGCATGAAAGTAAACATTTCCAGACATTAAAAGAGAAACGAAAACTGTTGAAAACGTTAATAAAAAGTACATTTTTAAAATGTTCAATCTCTCAGGAAATGGACTTTTTTCTCGACAATCGTCTTTAAACTAGAAATTTTGACTTTTAAGCTCGAGGTTTCGATTTTATTTGAAAAATTTTTCTTGGAAAATAGAATGAAAGTTAAAATTTTAAGACTGAAAGTTGAAATTTCTAGATTAAATCTAAAATTGCAATTTTAACCTGTGCTTTTTGTAATCGAGTTGAGATTTTAAAACTAAAAAGTTAAAACTAAAAAAAGACTCCAGTCAAAATTTATTTCAAATATTTTTTTCGAAATTCGCTTTCGTTTTATAATTTTGAGTCCATTTTCAGTAGATATTATAACTCGCGGATTCTGGACTGGTGTTAGGCAAGTCACGCTCCAACTTTTTCAAAGTAAGGCTTTTTTGGCACACTTCGTTTTACGCGTCACGCCCTTTTATTTGATACATCACAAGCTACACTCATATCATAGAGAAAGACTCATATTGAGTCTCTACTACTGTTTTGGGCACATACCACTCGAAGCTATTACGTCACTTCCGGTCTATCCTCTGATATATCTATATTTTTCTTAAAATTTCGATTTTAAATTCGAACCTTTAGTTCATAGATGTGATTTTTTTGAGATTTAGGATAAATACTGGGTTTTACATAAAATGTATTGAAAAAAAAGAAATTTGGAGCTTTTTAAACTAGACAGTTTGAAAAAGTCAAATCTATAAAAAAAGCGAATTATTAAATTTAAAATCAGAATTTTGAAAAAAAAATGTTTAGAATATGAAAAAAAAATGTTTTAAGAAATTTAAATTTTTAAAAGAAAGGAAAAAAAATAAAAACTAGAAAAACGCTAAATTTTGAAATCAAGTAACAAATTTTATAAAAAGTCAAAATTCTAGAAAAAAAATTGTAATATTAGGTGGCAGAAAATTTCTAGTAAGTTTACTCTTGAAATTTTGATTTAAATAACGAAATTCTGACCTCAAATTCAAATATTCAAATTTCTATTCAAAATTCTAATTTTAAACAAAAAATTTAAGAGGGAAAATTAAAAAATTGTTTTAGACCGTAATTAAAAAGAAGCTATGGAAAAAATTGTATAAAATAGAATCCCAAATATCACTTTTTGTTGAAATAATATCTTCTCTCTCGAAATTTCCAATGGAAAAATCGAAAGACTACATTCCAAAAAAAGACTTGAATTTCCATATTTAAATTCGAAATTGCGAAATTTCGAGATTAAATCAGAACATTCTCGCCTTTTTGTTATGAAAATTTTACCTTTAGGACTGACATTCTCTTGAATTTTCTATAGAACTTCCAAGTTATGGAACTTGTTACCGAAAGGAATTTTCCCCAAAAATTACAACCTATCCTCGTTTAAGAAGGCGGTTCATCGCCATCTATCCTTGTTTTCGCATCCTACTCGAAGTGCTTTGAAAGCCTAATGGGTTTATCCTTTGCGAGTAGATTAAACTTAAAAAAAAAAGGTATTACAGTGAAATTTAGATTTTGAGGTTAAGTCGACATTTCGTGAAAAGAAGAAAAATTTTCAGGCTTAAACTTGGAATTTTTCGAAGTAAAAATTGCGAAAAACAAATCTGGAAATTTCGGTGTTAGGGTTTTTGCTGCCGAAGTCGGAATTTTGATGTCAAGTCGGAATCTGAATTTTTTCTCAAAAATTTGATTTTTAAACTCTAAATTCGCTCGAATTTTACACTATTTTTAAGTCTATAAAAAAATGTTGAATTTGAACTCGATATTTTTTTGAATACATTTTTTTTTTGAATTGTTTTTCAAAAGTTGGAATGTAAACCGTCAATTTTTGCTGGTTTTCCTAAAATTTCTCTATAAAATTCGAAATGTTTACTTTTTTTACCTTTTTTTCTACTTTAACTTTCAACGGAATTTTGAGGTACTTATACATAACTTAAAAAAAAACTCAATTTCTATTTTGTGCAAGATGATGTAAATGTGTTAGAGTGGCCCCTGTCGAGAGATATGTTGTTATTTGGTCCTTTTAAATATTTTTTTTTGCTACTAGAAATATAAAAAACCTTTCAAAGTACATTTTTTTAGTTCTTATATTTTTTATGACACCCTTTTTATTGGTCATCAAAAATATTTTGTTTTTTCTCATTCATTTTTAGCGTCTTGGCTTAAGATCTTGCACAGGACCCTTTGAAAGCTTGCTACAACGCTGATAATAATAATACAATAGAATAGATTCTAGAAGACAACACAACAGAAAGTTGGCTTCGTCGCATATCATTATTTGATCAACTCAAAGTTTAGAAAAAAAGTCGGAATTCCTGGCTAAAGTCGAAATAAAAAAATGTCAAGATTAAACTGAAAATTTTTATAAACATGTAAAATTTCAAGCATAAACTCGAAATTTGTAAAAAGCCGACATTTCAAAAAGAACCTTTGTCTAAATTTTAAGTTGAATCTAAAGCAACTTGCTAAAAAAAACGAATTTGCAACAAATGTTTAAAAAAGTCCAAACTGAAAATGCAAACATGGAATTTTGAGAAAAAAAGCTGTAATTTGAGAAAAGGTCCTTATTTTCAGTTTTAATCAAATCTTTAGGAAAAAGTTAAATGTTGTAAACTCGAAATGTTGACAAGAAAGTCGAAGTTTAAGAAAATAATCTATAATTCGAATATACGAGGGCAAAATTTGTTTTTAAAAATTTATTAGTACAAGATACATATGCAAATAAAGGTTATTAACTATTTTTCTACATAACCTTCTGATTTTGTTATGCATTTTTCCCAGTGGATGGGGAGTTTTTTAATGCCATCATCATAAAAAGAAGGGACGCGTTTTTGCAGCCAATTGCGCACAAATGTCTCAACAGCAGCATCATCATGGAATCACTCACACCCTAGAGCTTCTTTCGGTGGCCCAAACGTATGATAATCGCATGTTGATAAGTCGGGACTATAAGGAGGCTGTTCTAATGTTGCCCAATGCATTTTCTCTAATTTTTGATGTGTCAGATTGGCTGCGTGGGGGCGGGCATTGTCGTGAAGCAAAATTAAATTTCTGACCAAAAATTCGCACCTCTTTCGCCGATATGTACGTTTTACTTCATCCGACAGTAGGCAGCATTAACCGAGCGACGTTCATGCAGAAAATGGAGCGTACAACTCCTTTAAAATTTCAAAAAGACTATCGCAAGAACGTTTCTAGCTGAAAGGTGAGTTTTTGCCTTGACGGGTGCACCTTCCCCCATTTCTCTCCACTCCATGCTTGCTTGTTTAGATTCAGGGGTGTAGTGGTGGAGCCAAGTCTCATCACACCTACGAACGTCGCAAAAAATCATCACCTTCACATTGAAAATGTCCAAGATGGCGTTGACAAATCTCCAGACGTTACTGTTTCTGATCTTCAGTCAAAAAACGAGGTACCCACCTGGCAGAAAATTTTCGAAACCCCAGCTCATCGTAATGTTGGATTGAGCATTCCCAAAGCTAATCCCTATCTGAGATGCAATTTCACCAACACTTAAACGGCGATCACCTTCCAAAAGGCGTTGAACGGCGTCAATCTTGTCCGCAGGGTCACTGGTCCGAGGACGACGAACATGGGGTTCATTTTCAACTTGAGTTCGTCCTTCCAAAAATTTTTTGTGCCATTCATACACTTGAGTTTTCTTCAAATAAATATCTCCAAACTGTGCTTCTAGTCTACGAAGAATTTCGGCGGGCTTTACACCTTCAACGGCAAAAAATTTTATAATAATGCGCTGCGCAACGTGCGGATGAACCTCTTGCTTACTCATTATATTTACAACTGACGAACTCGCTTGAGCTCAAGAAGTCACGTGATATCCCCACCTAACATATCTAAGAGTATGCGCACACTCTCGACGCCCTCATGGCGACATGATAGAAATTCCGGTTCATATTTGATTTGACCTCGTGTAAAAGAAATTCTAGAAAAAAATTGGCAGTGTATGACATTGTTTGCGCTATGAACTGCCCATGTGTATCTACTGACTACAAAGTAGTTTTCTCGACGATGTAATAACTGCTGCCAGATGGCAGCAGTTATTACATCGAACGCCAAATTTAAATTCATATTCTGTATTGTGCTAAGTTCTTAAAATTGACATTAAACGTTTAACTCTCCCACAGCTTGTCTACAAATTCACAGCAAAATTGTCTTTTAGCAACGCAAAATACACAATCGCAGCAATCTCTGCCGCCCGTTTCCTACGTAAAAGCCATCGATGTTTGGATGTCGAGCTGCTCAGTTTTCGTTTTTCTCTCTCTCATGGAGTTCGCCGTTGTTAATAATTACATGGGTCCTATAGCTACAAAAGCCATGAAGGGTTACTCAGATGAAGACATTCATTCTAACCTGAATGAGTACATAAGGGTAAGTTTTTAGTGTTATGTTGTAAGTTATAATTTGTTTTTGCGCAGGGTATAGAAAGGCCGAGATTCAGCACGGGAAGTCAGCCTCAATACGTCACGTTTTGCAACGACAGGAGTGTGGCTTTATGCATCGACCAATTTTCCAGATTCTTTTTCCCTTTTTCGTTCCTGATACTGAATATTGTTTACTGGTGTACTTTTCTATGATCTTGGTTTCTGTGTTTGTAATCACTTTTGTTCAATTGTAATAAAGATGATGGGGGTAAATCTGTTCTTGTAAGTTCCTTACGACCGTCAGAGTTCAGAACCCAAAAAAAAAACAATTAAGTGTAATTTTTTGATTTTGTCGAAATGAAAACAAAAAATAATTCTTTTGAGAATTTTTTTCAGAAGATATATTTTCGTTTCAGGAAATTTTTTTCCCAAAAGCGAATTTTTTTTGTAAGACAATTTTTTTTTGAATATTTTTTTATTAAAATTAAAACATTTCGTTCTTCAAAAAATATCGTTTGCTCAAAAATATTACCGACTTCAAAAAAGTGTTTTTTTTCTTTTAGAAATTGTTTCTCAAAAAAAAAGGTTTGGACAGTCTTTTTTCAACAAATATTTTATTTCTATTTATGTGAAAAAAGTTTTAATAAAAAAAACTTTTTAGTTTTAGTTTTTATTAAAGTTTTTATTAAATTAAAATTTAGTTTTTTTAAAAAAACTTTTGCGACACCTTTGTTCTCAACTTTTTTCTGGAGAAAATTTATTTTAATGGTATAGTAACTAGAATGTAATTTCTTTTCCTTAAAAACTCATTTCACTGCATTCATTATTTTTCGTAATCAAGAATTTAATTTCAATAATTTTTTTCCAACAACTTTTCTTTTCACTATTTTCTTTAGGAAAAAAATCCAACTTTACGACTTTTTTGGAAAAAAACAATAAAATGAAGAATCATTTTATTCAAAGAATCGAAAATTCTGATATTGCCAGTGTTCATAGGCGTAGGCATGGAGAGTAGGCGGGGGTGCTTGGCGTCCTCTGGCCCAAGTAGTATATAAGTTCGAAGGATTAATTTTCGATATTTCGAACTTTTTCCACAAAACTTAGCTTTCCTTGAGAAATTTCGATTATTTTTTTAAAAAGTTTGGCCTTTGTCTGGAAATTTAGACTTTTGTTAAAATCCATATATTTTTTTTCGATTTTCTTGTTTTATTTAAAAGTCATCTCGACTTTTGTATTAAAATTTTACATTGTCTGACATGGTATGGCAGGGTGGTGCATTTTTTCTTTAAAATTTCGACATTATTCTTCTTATTTGATTTTCTTTTTCAAAATTTGACTTTCTCCGAAAAATTTTGCCTTTTTTCTAAACATTGATCTTTTATCAGAAAACATTAACTTTTTGGAAGCTTTTAATTGTTTATCAATATTTATCGTTCTTTTCTCGAAATTTTGCCTTTTATCTCAAAATTATCTTTTTCTCGATAATTCGATTTTTTTATCAAAATCTGTCATCGTTTCATTTTAAATTTCAACATTTTCACAAAAACTTCGTCTTTTTATTTTTGAAATTTCCCAAAATTTTTTTCTGAAAAAAATGTTTATGTACTTGCTTGAAAATTCTCAAAAATGAATAATATTTCAAAACACTTTTTATCAAGCGTTTTATTTATTTTTTCAAAAAAAAATATTTTTTGATAGTTTTCTCTTTTGAAGACATGTGAAACAAGTTTTACAAACAGAAAATTTTTCAGAAAAAAATTATTTTCAAGAAAATAAAAGAATATTAAAAAAAAATTAATATAACCAAAAGTTTATTGTAAGGTAAAGGCGTATACATTTTAGCAGTGGGAGCAAAAATAAATTTTGTTGTTTTTTACTTTACCCTTAAAGAAAAATAGAACAATATAAATGAATTAAATAATTATGTACAGTATGTTTTATGTTTGATAAGTTGTTTGGGTTAACAACAAGATTTGTTTAAATTTTGGTTCAAAAAATTGTTTGCTTAATGGTATATTGAACAAGTGTAGAAAAGCAAAGCTTTACGAGTTTATTAAAACTGCTTTTTTCACGAATTTTCGCGCTTTAAGATAGTTGTAAATAAATAATTAGAGATATGAAAACATTATAAAGTTAAATTAAAAAATATATTCTCTATGGGCCAATAGGTGGCGGTAGCATTAAGAGTCACACAGGCGAAGTCGGTTGATTCTACAGTACTTACTTGCTGGATTTGTTGGCATTCGAGTTGGACATACCAAACTGACGAGATCCAACAAGATCGAAACCGGTCTTTGATTTCTAAACTTCGAATCTAATAAACGTTCAAACCTATTGGTGTATGCAGGAGACCAAAAAATATTGGTTTTTTTCTCGAATGTTAATTCGAAAATAAATTACAATTGGCTTTCAAAATATTTCTTTCCAAAATACTGACAATGAGTTTAAACCTAAAATTTTGAATGTTTTTTTTTTCTATTTGGATTTAAAACTTGGCATGTACACTATTTTTAAATTTTTTTCTCAAAATTCTTGCAATTAAAAATCAAAATATCACCATTTTTCTAGAAATTTTGTTTTAAAATGCGATTTTTTGGTCTCTTTCTATTTGGACTGTTTTCTCAAAATTTAGTCTTAGATCGGAAAGTTTATATTTTTATTGTAATTTCGATTTTATGTTGAACGTTTTCAGTTTAAACTTTAAAATCACTCTCCTTTTTAAAATGTCAACCCTAAAATCGAAATTTTGGGTGAAATTTAAATACAGAACATGTCCCCTGAAAGCAAGAAAGATTAAAAAACACAACAAAGGTTGCTCTAACGCGTTTCGACTTTGTCATCTTCAGAGAGAAACTCTGTTGTGTGTTTTTTAATCTTTCTTGGTTTCAGGGGACAAGTTCTGTATTTCAGTTTTTTCGAGATAACCAAGGACCACCAAAAATCGGGTGAAATTTCAAATTAATTTTATAAATCTCAAATTTGCTTAAAATTTAATTTAAGTCAAAATCTTCAGTAAAGTCTAAATGTCCAAAATATGTAAGTCTTTTTTAAAAAAGTCCAAATTCACAAAATAAGTTAAAATTGCGAGAAAAAGATAAAATAAAAAAAAATATAACTTTTCAAATAAATCGAAATCCTGAAAGAGTTGAAAATTTCAAAATAAGTCAAAATTTTGAGAAGTGAAAATCTTGAGAAAAGTGAAAATTCTGAAATATCGACATTTTCAAAAGTCGAAATTTTTAAAAGCCAAATTTTTGAAAAAAGATAACTTTTTCAAAAAAACGTTATTTTCCGTAAAGTCGAAATTTTGCGAAAAAATCGGAATCTGGAAAAAGTCGAAATATTGAGGAATCGAAATTATTAAATAAATCAAAAGTAAAAATTTTCAAAAAATCCATGTTTTCAAAAAGTTAAATTTCTCAAAAGCAAATTATATTTGCAACAAAAAATCGAAATGTCGAGTATATGTTTTAGAAAAATTCGATTTTTAAGAGGTCTACGTTTTAAAAAAATTCAGACTATGAAAAAAGGTCAAAATCTTAGACTAAAACTTTGATTTTAAATTAAAATATTCAAAATGTGGATATTTCAAATTAGAGGCGAAATTTTCAAAGAAGGTCAAAGTTTCCGAAAAAATGGACATTTTGGAAAAGTTCTAAATTTTCAAAAAAGTCGAAGTTTTAAAAAACGTACAAATCAAATATTTAGTCAGTATTTATAGAAAAGATGAAATTTAAGAAAAAAAGAAGAATTTTTCAGAAGAAGTCAATATTTTTAATAGCTTTGAAAAAGTGCTGCGGTTTTAAAAAGGTGGAAATGTTCAAGAACTGAAAGTTTTCAAACGTAAATAGATTTGTTAAAAAAAGAAACAAATTTATAAAAAAAGTCAAAATTTCAATACAAAAATCATAATTAAGAAATAAAATCAAAATTTTCAAAAAAGTTAAAATTTCTAAAAATACTGAAATTTTGAAAAACTCCTGATTTGCAAGAAAGTCGAAATTTAATTAAATTTTTAAAAATAATCAAAACAAAAAAATCGAAGTTTGGAGACTTCATATTTTCAACAGTCAAAATTTTTCAAATAATTAAATTTTTTTCAATTGAAATTGTCAAAAAATATAGAATGATTTAAAAAAATTAAAATTTACAAAAAATCAGCATTTTGAGAAAAAGTCGAAAATTTGAAAAAAGTCTAAATTTTCAATAAAAGACGAAATCCTCAGAAAAACAGAAAATCCGAGAAACTTGGAATTTAAAAAAGCGAAAATTGTGAAAAAAGCATTAATAAACTTTTCAAAAGTCGAAGATTTAAAAAAAATAAACTTTTTAAAAGTCGAAATTTTCAGAAAAATTATAATTCGGATTGTTGAAAAAGTAAAAATTTCGAGAAATATTCAAAATTCTAAAAACAGAAGTTTTTTAAAAAAGCTGAAATTTTGAAAAATATGACATTTTCTTCATAGTGTCAATTCCAATTAATTATGTAAAAAACAAGTTGAATTTCGTTACTTGACGGACACAATTGATTGAATAAGGACCACAAATGTTATTAGTATTTTAAAAATTAATGTAATAGTTTCAGATTTTAATATGCCAAACGGGTCCGGGCTTGAACCCCCGTCTCTATACCTCTGCTTTTACTATTTAATTTTCCGACACGTCAGTAGTTAGACAAAATACTAATTATAATATTTGGCACGCGCATATAAAAAGGTTTGCCGCCCCTGTTCTAAAGGAAATTAAAAATGTTATTGTTAATTTGAGTAATAAAACCGAATTCTAATTAAAACAAATCAAAAAAAGTTCTATTTCGATAAGATGAGACAGCTCAACATTTCAATTCAGACAGGGTCGAAACATTTCGGATACTGCCTCAGCAACGTCGTCGCAGCGTAAAACACGGTGGGACAAAACGGAGATTTTGGAAAAGCTGTAAAATACTTTTTTTCATTTATTTTTCCTGTTTAAGTGTTGTTTTTCGTTCAAACGGAAAACAAGATGTTTGAAACTGCGCTTTTTAACGAGCCGCCACTGTTAAATGAAAACGCGCTTTGTAACGATCGTACGAATGCGCCACCGCAGATTTACGGCTGGCGTGGCGGCGACGGAGACGGCTTCGTCGCCACCGTTTACTAACTTTAGACGTCTTGTCCTGTCTTTGACATTCCCCTCGAATATAATACAGCACACCTCTGTATTGTCTGCATTACACTAGAGTTAACTCGTATGACGCAGATAACATAAATTATAAAATTTTGATTTGTTTAGTTGACTTTAAATATCGAAATATATTTTTGTTCAAAAATTTAAAAATATCTTTAGGCCCGGCTAGGTTTAAATTGAAAGAGATTTCTGTTCGACTATTCCGTCGAATTTCGTATTGTTAAGCGGCGTAGTATGAATGGTAGTCGATAGAGTCGTAATTTGGTACGACACTGGCTTGGCGTCTGGAGGGTCGCGTCGACGCAGTGCCGAACTCCGATACTGGTCGTCATCGTCGTCGACGTCGTCTTCCGAAGAGAATGCAGTAAGAGAGTCGCGATACGGTGCGGTGCGGCGCGGTAGTCTTTTGGAGCACATGACATGGTCCGGCCAGAAGAAGACGGTTCGCCGGGCATCGCTACCAACCATCGCCGCCGTCGTCGTCGTGGTGGATAAAATATATAAATACCGTTTCAGTGTCGTCCTTTATAAATAGAGTAAAGCGAGTGAGGGTCGTTCCTCAGCACATAGACATCGGTTAACGCTCGTACGCGTGAGCTTAATCGCCCAGAAGTACCAGCGTCGACCCATGTGGATGTGCCATCAGTGCAGTGGCAGTGTCAGTGACGGCCCCATGGACGTGGATCAAGAGGAGTATCGTTACCATCGCCTCCGGTGACGGAATGTTTATCCCAGACACGTTACGTAGCTGCATGGTGGAACCGGATGTATCCTCATATCTGCAGACGCCGTCCTCGGGACAGGTGCCTAATGCTACAGCTACAAACCCCAAAACTTCCCACACCCTCGCGTCGTTCCGTGATATGTAATTAACATGATTAACAATCAATGTTATCAGTATTATATCTATCTGTTCGTTTTGCTGCAGTGGCTCTTACCTGTACCTACATTATGATTGATTGTTATTATTGTTGTTAATGTTGTTGTTATTGTTCACGTTATTTTGGCCTTTTATCGGCTCTAGCTCATCTGGGCATCTTCCTCTTTCGTCACATTCATTTAAATTTTCGAGAGCGCCACGATGCTTCCTTCCAAAAATTTATTTTTCTCCTCTCAATTTCTCTTCCAATTTGTTTCTCTCTTTCTCTAACACATTCATACATACGCACGCTTGTATACACACATTCGTACGCCGTTTTTTGCCAGTTCTCCGTACAATCTCTAATTTGAAGCGCGTTTGTCAGACTGCTAGCTAGAACCTATAAATATCCGAAATATAAATAGTAATCATTGCCTCTATGGATACACGCGCTACTACGACCATCTGGACTCGGATTGGACTTACCTCTGTCGCGAACGCTATAATGTGTACTATTCCCTAATAAAACCCATTATATATTTAAAATTTAAAAATAAAAAAAAATGCAATGGTCTCCTAGAAACTCTACTCTAATATACGTAGATTTATTTATCGATTGTTGCCTCATAGATAAAATTATAATGAAGAAATAAATACGATAAAATAATTATAATTTCGTGAATGCATTCGATATCACATTTCTGTTTATCTACAAGCCTTGTCATCGTTCCTTCGCGTACCTTTAATGGACTCATCGGGCGCCGTATGTCTTTCGCTATACAGGGTGATTCATGCGCTTCGACCTTGGAAATGCCGGGCGGCTAACGAATGCGAAATAATTCATAATTACAAGAATCTTTTAAATTGTCGAGATTTTTTCAAGATGGCTTAAAACATCGTTTCCTGACTTATTTCAACTCACGCCCCACCTTGTCTTGACATAAATTAAAAAAAAAAAAAAATTACAATTCAAACTTGAAATTTCAAAAAGATGAAGCCTTTTCGTAATTAAAATTAAAATTTCGACTAAAATCAAAATCTATTCAAAATTGGGGTTAAAGTGGAAAATTTAGAAAAAAAAAGTAAACTGAACTGTTAACTGCAATATAAATGTTAGGGACTTAAGTAAACATTTGAAGTCTTGAAACAATTTAAAAAAAATAAAATTTCGAGAAGAAATAAAAATTTATCGGAAACAAATTTCAAATTCTTTATAATTTCAAAAATAATCAAAATTTTTCACTTAACAATTTAGAAAAAATGTAGAAACTGAAATTGATAAAAAAAATGAAACTGATAAAAAATTCAATATTTGCAAAAAAAATTGGAAAATAAAAAAATGGGATAAATTTTCACCAATTTCGAAATTTCGAATTTAAAATCAAATATGTTAAATTAGAAATTTTGGGAAAAAAGTCAACATTTTGAGAAAAAAATTGCAATTTATATAATTATTTATTTGAAATTTCGAGTTTAAAATTGAAATAGTGGAATAAAGTGTAAACATTTTGAGACTACATGGGTAAAAACTGTTCAGTTTATACCTAAAATTGAAATTGAATTGAAATCTCACGAAAAAATAGAAAATTTTTGTTTAAGTTGAAAATTTAGTTTACCAGAAACGAAAAATTAAAAGTATCAACTAGGAACTTCCGAAAAAACCGAAATTTTTGTAATCAAATGAACATTTCAAAAATAAAGTAAAAGTGTTAGAAAATTTTAGTATAAGCATCAGAGTTTTTGAAGAAAAAGTAAAAATTGCAAAGTTTTCAGGAAAAATTTCAAATCTTTAAAGTAGTGTTTTTAGTAAATTTTTGAGTTTAAAATTCTAAATTACTAAAAAAACAGACCTATTGAAAAAAATTCAAAACCGCTTGAAAAGGTCAGAATTTTAAATAAGGACGAAAATAAATAGATAAATAAATAAAAATTGCCCCAAATTAACAACCAAACGCTCCTTTTCGACAATCAAAAAGGGCATGGGCGTAGTTAGGTGGAGGCTTATCCCCCAAAATTTCGAATAGCCCTCCGAAAATATTCAAATATGACACATATACATAACAAAAACAATAAATATATCTTGTAATGTTGGCACTTTAATCCCCCAGGTTTGATGAGTTACCTTCGCTCATGGAAAAGGTAAAAATAATTATCGTACTGTTTTCACACTGTTTAATTTGTATTTTTTACTTTTCTCATCGACTCTAATTTCGAAACTTGAACTTAAAAACAAATGAATTTTCTCGTCAAATTTCGACTTTAATTTCAAAATATAGACCCTTTTCTCAAAAGTTTGAATCTCACTTTAAAATGGTTTCCATTTGCGAGCTAGTTGTGAAAATGAAGCCTAAAATTGTGTTTCCTAAAATTTACTCTTTAAATTTGAACAACATTGGGAAAAAATATTGTTTTGGAAATTTTCCGGTTAAATTGTTTTAATATTTTTTATAGGAACGGACTGGTCCTTGGTTATTTTTAAAAATTGGAATACAAATCTTGTCCCCTCAAACCGAGAAAGATTAAAAAACACAACAAAGGTTACTCTAACGCGTTTTGATAGGCAAGCTATCACCTTCAGAGAGATACTAACACTTAATCCTAAAATTAACCCATTTATACTAAGTTTTTTAATCTTTCTTGGTTTCAGGGGACAAGATTTGTATTTCAATTTTTCAGTTCCATTTTGAATAGTTTCTATTTTTTATAGAATTGTGGCTTTAAACTCAACATTTTGAGCAGTCTCCCAAAAATTCTACTTTGAAATTGAAATTTCCGATTGTTTATTAAAATTTTAACTTTAAAATAAAATTTAGACTTTAAAATGAAACTGTGACCAAAAGCAAAAACTCCAGAAGTCAAAATAAATTCAGTGTACAAAATTCCAGCTCAAACTCAAAATTTAAAAAAAAGAGATTTTAAGACATTAGGAAGTTCAAAATTTATTAAAAAAATTCTTGAAATATCGAAAAAATTGTTGACATTTCGAGATTAAAGCAGGAATTTATGACAACCATAAAACACTAGTAAACGTCAACATTTTGGAATTAAAGTCAAAATTTCGAAAAGAAACTGGAAAGGTAGGAAAAATTAAATTTAAAAAAATGATGAGTGAAAAATTGTCTAAATTAAAGCCGGAAAAAACAAACTTTATTGGAAAAATCGCGTTTATAGTCGAAATATGTATTCAGAAAAATATTCAAAAACAAAATATTAGTGAAAAAATGCAGTTTAAGCTTGGTTCAAGAAAACCGATATTTTGAAATTAAGTCACAATTTTGAAAATACAATCAAAGTTTTTAAAAAGTTTAAATTTGATCGAATTTTTAGGAAATAGTAAGAAGGGTGTAAACTCGAAATTTCCGGGAAAATGTCGACAATTACTAAAGATTTATAAAAAAATGGTCGAATTTTTCAGTTTGTGGTAGAAATTTGAGAATGTAACAAAAACGCTGCTTGGAATAAAAAATTTAAAAATCGAAATCGAAAAATAATTCAAAATCTCTAGAAGTCGAAATTTTGAGTTTAAAGTCCAAATAGGAAAAAAGTAAAAATTGAAATAATCCCAAAAAATTTCGAGAGCAAAATTCGAAGTTCAAAAAAAATTTATACAGTGCAAACTATCCACCCTAAATATCTTTTTAGATCGTCATTTAAAGAAAAATAAAAGGAGTTTGTCTGGTGGCGTATTAATGACAGTTACTTAGTATAAATATGGCAAAATATGTCTCCCTGTATATATTTATTGACGTGTTATTCCGTTTTTCCGAAAAATGACTATCTAAAAAGTTATTTGGGTGGACCGTTTTCACTGAAATCCACTGCATAAAAATCTCCAAATTTCAAATTTCGACAAATTTTGAGGAAATTGTTATGAAAGTTACTATTGAAAAATTATTAAAAAGCATTGAAATGTAAAACAATCTCTAAATTTCGGTATACAAATTGGAACAAAGAAAAAAATAAAACAAAAAAAATGAAATATTAAAAATAAAAAATTTGTAAAAAAGTTGGAACTCTAAATTTTGAGAAAAGAGCCAACGTTTTAAAAAAATAATATTTGAAATACTCCAAATTAATAAGCGCAAATCTATAAACATATTCAAAATTTCCATCGAGTTTTTATAAAAACAAATAAACATAAAAGTTTTAACTTGGATTTTTGAGAAAAAAATAATAAATAAAATGAAGTTGCAAATACCTGTTTAAATATCCATTTTCATCTCTATTTATTTAAGTGTATTTCGAGAAGGAAGGAATTTTGGTATTAAAAACGAATATTGGAAACAAATCAAAACTATTAAAAAAATTGAGCCTTTGTATTCGACTTTGAAATTTCAAGAAACAATTTTTGGATTAAAGATGAAATCAAAAACATAGTTGACTAACCTAAATATTAGTAAAAAGTAAAAGGGGAAAATACGCATATTAAAGTCGAACTTTTGAGAAAAATAAAGTAAAAACTTTTAGAAAATACTCTCAAATTTATTTTTAAAAAACCCTCGATATTTTGGTTTATTTTGGGAGATTCAAGTTTACAATTTTAAATGCAGAAAAATCAAATTTTTGTAAAAGCAATACTACAATTTTAGAAAAAACTGGAATTGATGTTTATAAAAAATAAAAATCAACAGATGTATGTAAGAATGATAAAATAAAAATTCGCAGTTTAAAATTAATATTTCTAAAATAAAATAAATTTGAAGTTATAACTGGTAATTTGAGAAAAAACTAAGAATTAAAAGTTTAAATTCAAAATTTCGAGTTTAGAATTGAAATTTGTAGAAACAGTTGATATAATTCAGGTAAAAATTATGGGAAAAAATTAGAAGTTTAAATTCAACATTAGAATAGCCTTGAAATATTTAACGCTAAAATATGCAAAAAAGGTCTGACAAAAAGGAAAAAATCTCAAAGAAGGAAGAAATGGAATTGATTTCCTTTGACATTTTCAGAAAAAAATTGGGAACACAATTAGTCAGAATTCTTCTTTCCAAAGAAGAATAAGAAAATATCTTTTGAGCAATGACGTTTTTCAAGAAAAATATATTTTCGAAAATAATTTTTCCTTAAAAATTTGTTAGCAGAAACGATTTTTTTAAAACATGTCGGAATTATTTTTGCGTTATTTTCGTGAAAAACATTTTCTCGATAAGTCTTTTAGCTAAATGTCGGAAATTTAATTGTTGGATAATCATCGTGATTTCCTTTCAAGGTAATTGTTTTTCTCGAAAATATATTTGTTTTCTCAAAAAGAATTCCGACTTTTAGAAAAGACGTTTTCCCGATAACTTTTTTTTTGAAGTGGTTTTTCCCCTAAAAAAAAATTAGAAATTTTTGTTGAGTACACAACATTATTTTCTCCTTCGAAATATTTGTGCCTTAGAAACGTTTTTGACTATTTAAACTTATTCATAACTATTAGACTTTATTAACGATTAAAACCAGGGCTTCAAACTGGAACTGAACCGAAAACCGGAAACCGAAAAAAAACCGTTATTTCTGTCGGAACGAAAACCGTAACTGAACCGAAAAGAAAATATCGGTTTATTTCGGTTCAGTGTAGATTTAAAAGTTCACAGTTGACAAAACCTCCCCACTTCAATTTCAACTTTTCATTGAAAGTCTCGAATTACAACCCAATATTTTCGCTCGATTATTTTTACTATTGTATTGTTTACGAGTCTTTTTGAAACTTGGACTTTTTTTTATTAAAATTTTGGATTTAAACTTATTTTTACTTTACCTCATAAAGGTCAGCTTTAAGTTTAAAATTTTGAATTTTTCTAGAAATATTGACGTTTATTTTTAAATATTTCGACATTTATTACTAGCATTTGAATCAAAATTATGTAGAATTTCTGTAAAATAAATTTTGAATATTTGCTTCAATTTCATCTTTTTTCTTAAAATTCTGGGTTTTCAATTATAATTTTTTCCTATTATTTCAATCGTTCTAAACAATTGATGCCTAATCCGTAGCTCGCGAGCCACTTATGGGATGCAGAAATTTTTGATGTGACCTGAGGTGCCTATAAAGAAAAAAGGCATCCCATTTTATTTAGCAAATTCATGTTTTCAGACTAAAATCAAAATTTCTAAAAAAAGTCAAAATTTCAATTTTAAAATCGAAAAAAAATAAAAAAAAAGATATCTTTAATGTGAAAAATTTAAGACAAAGGTTAAAAAATTTTAAAAATTCAAATAAATTTATTTTAACAAATCCAATTGTCAGAGTTTAAATTAAACACGAAATTTTGAAAAATAAGTTTAAACAGAAATGCATATAAGTGGAATTTTAAAAAGTATAATTTTCAACTTTAAATGAAAAACGTTATGTCAAACTTTGAAAAGATAAAAAACTCTTCAAACAAAAATATTTTCCATATTTCAATTATAAACTATCCAAATTTTAAACAAAAACTAAAAGTCATTCACAAGAATTCAGTTTTTACGAAATTTTGAGAAAAACGTACAAATTTTGAGTTTAAATTCTATATTTCGAGAAAAAAGTTCAAATATTGAGATGAAGGTCAACATTTTGAGAACAAAAGGCAAAATATCCATAAGAAAGTCTAGATTTCGAGTTTTGTAACAAACTTTTAGAGAAAAATATTAAGGTTCAAGTTTTAACTCAGAATTTTCAGAAAAACTCTCCTAAATAAATCATATTCTCGAATTTTAAGAATAAAGTCAAACATTCGATGAAATGGCTAAAATGTCAAATTAAAATATTTGTGAAAGGTTTTTCTTTAAGAAATCGCACTTTTTTTGGAAATGTTGACCTTTTTCCTCGAAATTTCGACTTTAACCTTAAAATGTCAAACCTAACCGCTACATTTTAAGAAAAAAGTTTAAACGTCCAGAGAAGCTTAAAATTGATAAAAACAAATTTCAAGTTAACGAGTTATGAAAGTTATGAAAAAAATTCGAACATTTTAAGAAAAACTAAAAATTTATAATTTAGTTTTACTATAAACTTTCAAGTTTGTAAATGTCAAGTTTAATCATGAAATTTCGAGATTAAAATCCAAATTTTGAATTATTTAAAATAAATAATGTTCTTCTCTTGATACAACTTTTCTAAGAAACCTGAATTGTTTCAAGGTTTTGGCTTAAAACTGATTTTTTTTATAATTTGGAAGTTTACTCACGCTATTAGTAGCTTGAAATTTTTAAAATCGAAAATACCAGAATTTCTTAAAATCTTTGATTTTTGTTCAAACTTTGAGTCTTCTGTCAAAATGGTTAATTTGAAATTAAAATTTTTTGTTCATAAAATGTCAACTTTAGAACCAAAATATCGACTTTATTTCGACTTTAATTTCAAACTGTCGAGCTTTCTTGAAATTGTGAGTTCTAAGGTTAAAACTTCGAAAAAAAGAAAGAAAAAAAATTTCACTTTAATCAGAAAATTTTAACTTTAATCGGTAAATTTCGACCTTTATTACTTACGAGATTTGACTTTAAAACTTTTGTTAAAAAAAACTTCAAAGTTTATGAAACATTTTTATCAGTTTCAGAATTTAAGAACGTTAACTAGAAATTTTGATAAAATTTGGAATCCTCAACATTTGCTTAAAAATTCAAAGTTTCTCGAAAAATGGAAATATCATAAGTTATTAAATTTTAATTTTTGACAAACGTTTTTCACTTTCAATCAAAATTTGACCATTTCAAAAAACGATGATAGTTTTCTCTTTAAATTTAGGCAATTTTTATCTTAAAAAAAATTAAAATTTATAATTTAAACTTGGATTCTTCAGAAGATAATAAAATTTCGAAAATAACTTCGAAATGTTTGCTGAAAACTTAAAAATGTCTAAAAAGAATTCGAAATTTTGATAAAAGATAGTAAAAAGAGATTTCTTTTTTTCGAAATTTTTACATTTTTCCTAAAATTTTATATTTAAATTGCAATTTTTTTTTCTAAAATTTCGACTTAGACATGAAATGTAGACTTTTTTTAAAAATTATTACTTTTTTTGATATTTACGCAGTAATCTCTAAATTCGAATGTTTAAAATACTCATAATTACTAGAAATAGTTGAAATCTTTAGAAATTTTTAAGAAGAATTGTTTTTTCGAACTTTGATCATTGAATCAAAATTTTAGTTCCTAGAACGGTGCAATTGTTTCCCCTAAATTTAAATGATTTCCTCGAAATATTGAATTGAAACACGACATTAAAAAATTGTCAAGTTTTAACCTACACTTTTAGTCAAAATTTGAAAACAAACTCTAAATTTATGTAAAAAAATTCTTAAGGTTTCATTTTAATCATAACAATTTGACCTCCAACTCGAATGTTCGAGTATCTTCCGGAAACTTAAAATCCTTAGCATAAGTCGGAATTTTGCAACTTAATATTTTTTTTTAATTTTGAATTCTTTGCAAAATTTTCTTTTCCTGCAAATTTTACTTCAAATTTAGATGTAGACGTTTTTTTTACAAATATTAACTCCGTTTTATGTATTACTTTTCTAAACATTTTATGTTTAAACTTAAAAAGTGTTAACATTATTTCTAAATAGTTTAACTCAAAAATTTGAAACCTAAAATTTTGAATTCTAAATTCTATTTATTCTAAAAGTTAGGGTACAAGTTTACAGTTTTTACATTCTCTAAAAAAGAATTACTTTGTACTCGAAATTTCAACCTAAATCAAAATTTTAAATTTTAATTTGAATTTTTTTCCTTAATTTCATATCTTTTTTTGAAATTTGGACTTTTGTTTCGAGATTACCCGAAATATTTTCTTTCTTTTAAATAAAAAATTAAAAATGAGTCACTCGGAGCTGAACCAAAAACCGAAAAAACCGTTATTTTTGCCGGAGCATAAACCGGAACTGAATCTATATCATTTTTTTTCCGGAACGAAAACCGAAAACCGTAACGAAAATAATAACGGTTCGAAGCCCTGATTAAAACAAGAACAGATATTAAAACTTCCATGATGTTTCGATAAATATTTGCCATGACCGGACCTGGTTTCGCTTTTCAGCATCATCTGCGGTTACACCAGCAATTTGTTTAGCTGTGGTTATGCTAACACACTTATTTAAACTTATTTAAAAAAGCAGCGTTTTTTTTCCTTCTTTTAAACACTTTTCCTTTTTTTTAAACAAATTATTTTTGCAGTAAACAATTTGAGAAAAGCAAATTTTTGCCAAAAGGTAGAAATTATTTTAGACCAAATAAGACAAATCAATTCCTTTTTCGAAAAAATAATATTCTCCAAAATATTTCATTGGGTTTAACAAATATCCTTTTGCAAGCAGAATGCAACCTAGACTACAAATTCATGCAGCCCTCCAGGCGTGTATAATAGTGAATCACATCCATAGGTAGCTGCTGAACTACCAACAGCTGAAACACTGCCACCTAGCGAAGCGGTTGCTCTCTAGGAAGTTCCCAGTAGACAAGGATTCTAATATGCACAGACCAATAACGTTTGAACATTTTATTAGATTCGAAGTTTGAAAACCAAATACCGGTTTCGATCTTGTTAGATCTCGTCAGTTTGGTATATCCAACTCGAGTGCTGACAAATGTTCCGACAAGTAAGTACTAAAACATTCACAGACGTCAAGCGAGTGACTCTTAGTACTACCACATATTGGTCCATAGAGAAACTATGGCCATCGCCAACAATGTCGTATACAAGTAGAATGCAACCTAGACTACAAATAGTTTCTCTATGGACCAATAGGTGGTAGTACTAAGAGTCACTCGCTTGACGTATGTGAATGTTTTAGTACTTACTTGTCGGAACATTTGTTAGCATTCGAGTTGGATATACCAAACTGACGAGATCTAACAGGATCGAAACCGGTATTTGGTTTCCAAACTTCGAATCTAATAAATGTTCAAACCTATTGGTCTGTGCATATTACAATCCTTGTCTTCTGGGAACTTTTCTAGAGAGCAACCGCTTCGCTAGGTGGCAGTGTTTTAAACTGTTGGTATGGTAGTTCGGCTACTTATGATTCACGCCTGGAGGGCTGCATGAATTTATGATTCACGCCTGGAGGGCTGCATGAATTTGTAGTCTAGGTTGCATTCTACTTGCATACGACATTGTTGGCGATGGCCATAGTTTCTCTATGGACCAATAGGTGGTAGTACTAAGAGTCACTCGCTTGACTTCTGTGAATGTTTTAGTACTTTACTTGTCGGAACATTTGTTAGTATTCGAGTTGGATATACCAAACTGATAAGATCTAACAAGATTGAAACCGGGTATTTGGTTTCCAAACTTCGAATCTAATACATGTTCAAACCTATTGGTCTGTGCATATTAGTAAATATCCTTTAAAAAATCATTTTTGTTTTTCTTAAACAAAATTTTTTCCTTTAGGTTAAAAATAGCATTTTCAAGTTTAGAATATTAAGAAAAAATTCAAGAGCTGAAGGAACGAGGCTATCTTAGAAATATTATTTTTTTCCTAATAGTTTGTTTGTTCTATTTAATTTTTTCTGGAAATATTTTTTGAAAAAAAAAGCAAATTTTATCTTTAAACTGTTAAAATTATTTTTCAGAAAACCAACTAAAATGATTTTCTCTTTCGAGAATTTTTTCAAAATTAGTTATTTGTTTTTTTTCTTTAAAAACTTCTTTGGCGAAAATGAATTTTAAAAACAATTTTTCCTGAAAGAACGAATTTATTTTTACGAAAAAATAACAAAATTAATCTTTCGATATTTTTCTTTCAAAAACAATATTTTAAGAAATTCTATTTTTTTTTTCGAAAGAATGGATAATGAAATATTTGAAGAATAAATTAATATATATTTTTTTAATCTTCTTGTAAATAGAAAAGGATCAGCGTGTGTCTCGAATAGCGAATTCAACAAAAATGTACTTTTGTCAATAAACATGTAAAACAAAATCTTAATTCATTATTATTATTTTTTTTAGAGTACACATTTAAATATTTGATGCAAAGTTTTTTACTAACAGCTTTTTAATAATATGGTTTAGGCCTCTGTGTATCTCCAGGAGTAGATTTATAATGAAAATAAATTGTTGAGCTTTTCCAGACAAAATATGATCAGGTTTAGACCGTTCGAGTGTATCAACAAAATCGATTCATTATAAAAGTTACATAAATGTATTTAAAAAAAACAAACTTGTTTTTCCCAGCTAAAGAATTTCAATTTAGGCCCCAGTGTATCCATATTGAGAAGGGGGGGGGGGGATGTTCCGCCGCCTGAGCTTCCGGAGGACCCTTTGGTTCGTTAATATGAGGTATAATAGGTATCTTGTATCAAAAATAAATAATTTTTTTTTTTGTATAGAAGCAAAAATGTCCTTTTTGGTCAACAAAATTATCGAACGAAGAGCTTTTCCTTTGGTCGTGCAAAGTAAAAGGTATACCGGAATTCCTTTTTTTGACGTAAGAATTATTGGTAAACATAAAAAAATCAAATCCATCCAAATTTATGCCTACTTCAGTTAATGTTATGGGGGCTCAGCAAAAGTGTTTGTACAGGCTTGCTCTCAATTTGGGAACGGTATGACTTTTATTTCTTAGTTAATCTTTTTTTTTGGTGAAACGGACTGGTCCTTGGTATCTTTAAAATTGAAATACAAATCTTGCCCCTAAAACCAAGAAAGAATAAAAAACACAACAAAGGTTGCTCCAACGCATTTGGATAGCCAAGCTATCATCTTCACAGAGATAGTATCTCTCTCAGGGGACAAGATTTGTATTTCAATTACACAGGTCAGCAACAAAAATGCTGTCTGGATGTTTTAAACTGATTTCTATGTATTTAGGTGTTCTGAAAACTAAAAAAATACCCAAAAAATTCCATAACGTCAGGTTATTTACCAAAACGCAAAATTTTATTATAGAAAAGGGTTTTTTGGGCTAACTTGAAGTAATAAATAATAGGTACAATTTTATTTTGATTACTGTTTATAAATGTGCACAGGCCATAACTATCATTAATTTCTAAATAAGGAACACCCTAAATGAGCTAAATTAACAAACATAAACATATTGTAACCTGAACGTGCGCGCTCCGGTAGTGTAGAAAGTGGCGCGGTACAATTACGTGTCATTGTTTTACAGATTTTGGTTCAATATAGTGCAATGTCGTCTGTGCGAAAGTGTGTGAACTCGTCTGACAGTTTCTGTTATATTTGTGGCGAATATATGGTATTAAAGCAACAAGTTAATATTACGGACTTTGTAAAAAAAGTATACTTCGCGTATTTTGGCTTAAAACTTTCAGATCAGGATAAAGTTTGGGCACTTCATCAAGTGTGCAAACGATGTGTTGAAGACCTTCGAAATTGGTTTAAGGGCAAGAAAAAAATCTTTCCGATATGCGATTCCTATGGTATGGCGCGAGCAAAAGAACCCTAGTGATGATTGTTACTTTTGTTCGCGCAATGTGAAAGGGTATAATTCAAAACGAAAGCAGTCAATTTCATACTCCAATCTGGAATCAGCTATTGGTCCCATCCCTCATGGGACCGAAATACCAGTGCCCAAGGTCCCTGTTACCTTGGAAGAGATTCCAAGTTCTGAAGAAGATGGTGCTGTACCTGAACCCGATGACAAGTCAAGTTGTGAATTTGAAGATGACAGCAGTCCGAAATTGTTTTTCCAATGATTTGGTGAGAGACTTGAATCTTCCCTGAAACGCTGCTGAGTTACTTAGATCAAGGCTCAAAAGCAGGAACTTACTTTCGCCGGGAGTGTCTTCCTTCTGGTTTAGATATCGTAAGAAGCAGTTCACTTTCTATTTTGCCCAAGAGGATGAGTTGGTTTATTGTACCAATATTGAAGGTTTGATGGATACATTTAAGATCTCATACGACCCAGCATTGGCGTATTTACATAGATTCTTCAAAAAGAAGCCTTAAAGCAGTTCTGCTTCATAGTGGCGGTTTCTATGCTTCCATTCCTAACGGTCATTCCAAACACCTCAAGAAAACCTACAAGAACTTGGAATTGATTCTTTGCAAATTAAAATATAAAGACCACGGTGGGCAAGTGTGCGGCGATTTCAAAATCTTGGACATGTCGCTCGGATAATAATCTAAGTTAACCAAATTCCCTTGCTTTTTGTGTCTATGGGATACTAGAGACCGAACAAATCACTGGACCAAAAAATGTTGGCCTCCGAGGGAGCCTTAAGTTGGCGAAAAGAATATCCTGCATGAAACTTTAGAGCCTCCTGGTAAAGTTCTTCTACTACACATAAGCTCCACATAAAGCTGGGATTGATGAAGCAATTTGTAAAGTCACTTCCAAGAGATGGAAATTGCTTCAAATCAAAGTTTCCAGGCTTATCGGATGCTAAGTTAAAGGAAGGTTGGACTAGATGTTAGACTGCTTATGACTGATCCACAATTCATCACAACCATGACGGATCCTCAAAGAGAAGGGTAAATGGTCTTTAAACAGGTCATACAGAAATGTTTAGGCAATAGCAAAGACCCTAACTACAAACAAATCATCAAAAGAATGTCAAAAGCATTTCAAGCTTTAGGTTTCCTAATGAGTTTAAAGGTACATTTTCTTCCTTTCCACCTCGAATACTTTCCAAAAAATTTAGGAGACGTGAGTGAAGAGCAAGGTGAACGATTTCACCAAAATATTAAGGAGATGAAAAAAAGATACCAGGGAAGATGGAGCGTGTTAATGATGGCAGAATACTGTTGGACGCTTCAGAGAGACCTTCCAGATGCTTCCCACAAGCGAAAATGTACCAAAAGGAGTCTCACGGAGAAAAAGAAATGTGTTTAGTGCTTATTAATTAATGTATTTTAGATAAAAAAATAGGTTTTGTTACACAATTATACATTAAAAAAAATCTTAATCTTTTATTTTATTTTAATATAGATACCTACATTGTCAGAAAACGTGACGTTCTATGACAAAATGAAAGTCATTTTTGGATTAAAAAAAAAGAGATTTAAACAAACAATCAAAACAGTTCTCAATTTTTTGTTGTTGCATACTTGTGTTATAAACCTGATACATTGAATGTGAGGGGCCCAGATCATTTAACTTCTTACAGTCCTGTAAGTTCCCTCGGTAGTCCTGGTAATATTTTTAGGAATATATTCATAATAACAACAAAATTGAGCCACATTTAGGCCTATATTTGTCTTCAGTAATGGTTGAGTTCATTGGATTTATAACGGAAATAAATTATAAGGTTTTTCCGAACAGACAACATTGGTTTAGGTCCCACTGTATCTCCACGAATGGATTCATAACAACATAATGGCCAAATTTAGGTCCAAATCTATCTTCAGGAATTGGATTCATAATGAAACAAAATATTTATATTTTTTCGAACAGAACAGAAACTTCAGTGACATATATTTTTTTTTAACAATATATGGCCAAGTGGAACGAAATACTTTGATATATAACTAAAATGTTTTTTCGAACAGAACAGGATCACCTTAGGCGGCATCCCCAGGAATGGAGTCAAAATAGGCCCGTCAAGAGAAGGGGCAAATGGGGACCCGGTGAGCTGCCATGTTAGTAGTTCGTTAATATTGATGACCTCTTTTTTTTCGAAATTTAGTGTTAAAAATCAGGTTTTGTTATATAAATTAAAAAAATATTTACTCCAAATTTGTGTTCTTGCTCTCAAAATTTCGATTGAGATTTTAAATTCGAAAATTCTTCTAAATTTTGACTTTTTTTTTGAAAAATAATATAAATTTGTAATTTAAAACATCAGATTCTTTAAAAAACTCGAAATTATCAGGAGGCGAATTTTCAAAAATTCCAAGATTTAAGAAAAGGTCTATATTTTGAAAAAAGTGCGAAATCTTGGTAAAAAGTCGAAATTTTGAAAACGTCGACATTTAAAAAAAATCAATCCATACTTCGAGGAATTCAAATTTTTAAAAAAAGGTCACGATTTTCAAAAATAAGTCAAAAATTTAAAAGGTCCAAATTTTTCAAAAAAATTTAAACCTTCGAGATGGTCAAAATATTAAAAAACAATTGAGATTCAGGAATAAGAAAATTTTTAATAAATACTTTTAAAGTAAACTTTTTTAAAAATCAAAATATATGACACGTACAAAAAGGCAAAACAAATAAATGAGCAAAAGTCAGAATTTCGAAAAAGTTGAAATTTTCAACATTAAGTTTACTAATTTTATTTAACATTTCTGCGACCCAGTTTGGAAATATTTAAATTTTTAGTTTCAGAATATTGTCAACATTCAACAAAAATTTAAATATTTTCAAACTGGGTCGCAGAAATTTTAAATAAAATTAATAAACATAATGTTTTCAACCAATAAGAGTCCGCCATGAAGAATTTTCAAAATTAGGTTAAAAATAATCAATCAATACTTCGAGGAAACGTTAAATTCTTGAATTTTTTTCATTTTTCAAGGGTGGACATTCTGAAAAAGGATCGAAAATTTCAAAAAAGTCAAAATTTTCAACAAAAAAGATTTTGTTAATTGAGTTAAACTGATATAAAAGTGAAGACCTCGAGAAGTCAAAATTTTTGAAAAAAAAATTTAAAATTTAAAAAAATTGACGAAACTTTTAACTAACGTCGGAAATAAAAAAAAGTGGACATTTTGGAAAAATGTCGAAGTTTTCAAAAAAAAAATTTCAAAATAATCGAATTGACGAAAAAGAAAAATAAAATTTTGAGGAGTTGAAATTTTGAGAGATGGCCGAAATTTTGTATCGACATTTTTCAAAAATTGAAAGATTCGAAAAAAAGTCAACATTTTGAAAAAAGTTAAAACTTGGAGGAAAAGTCCAATTTTTCAATTCTTTCCATTTTTCAAAAAAGGTGGAAATTCTGAAAAAGATCGAAAATTAGAGTCAAAATTTTGAAAAAATGCAACATTTCAAAAAAGTCGAAATTACAAAATAAGATTTTTTTAAATAATTGACTTCGAATAAATTAGAAATTTTTGAAAAAAAATGAAAATTTTTAAATAATTTTAAAATTTTAAGAAATAGACAAAACTTTGGGCAAAGGTCGAAAATGTGGTAAAAAAGTGAAAGTTTTCAAACGAACTCGAAGCATTCAAAACTAAAAAATATTTCAAAATAATCAAAAGAAAAAGAAATTTTGAAAGACTTGACATTTTTAAAAATAGTCGAAATTTTGTGTCAGAATTCTCAAAAATTCGAAATTTTCAGAAAAACCTAGATTTTAGAATGACGACATTAAAAAAATATTTTTTCCAAAAGGTACAAATTGACACAAAAGTCAAAATTTAGAAAATAAGCGGAAATTTAAAAAAAAATCGAAATCTGCCAAAAAAATCAAAATTTTGGGAAAAGGCGAAATTGCGAAAGAGTTGATATTTTTAAAATAAGTCCAAATTTGAATAGGTAGAAATTTTGAAAAAAATTGGAACATTTGAAATTCGAACTTTCCAAACATTCCAAAGGGACGAAATTCTCAATAAAAAACGAAAAGTCAAATTTTTCAAAAATGTCATTTTCAAAAAGTCAAAATCTTCAGAAAGTCAAATTTTCAAACATAAACTGAAATAAAAAAAATGAATTTGAAAACAGCCAGACTTACAAAAAAGTGAAAATTAAAAAAAGTGGAAATTTTTAAAAAGGTAGAAGTTTTCAAAACTAATAAATATTGCAAAGTAATCGAATTTACAAAAAAGAAAAAGAAATTTTGAAAGATTTGAAATTTTTAAAAATGGTCGAAATTTTGTATCAAAATGTTCACAAAATTATTAAAAAATTCGAAATATTCAGAAAAAGTCTAGATTTTAATAATGACGAAATTAAAAAAAATATTTTTTCCAAAAACGTACAAATTAACGAAAAAGTCAAAATTGACAGAAAAAGTGGCAATTTTGAAAAAAAAGTCGAAATCTAGCTAAGTCAAAATTTTGAAAAACGGCGAAATTGAAAAAGTTGAAATTTTTAAAATAAGTCAAACTTGGATATGAGGAAATGTTGAAAAAAGTAGAATCTCTTTAAAGATGATAGCTTGGCTATCGAAACGAGTTAGAGCAACCATTGTTGTGCTTTTTAATCTTTCTTGGTTTCAGGGGACAAGATTTGTATTTCAATTTCTGGAAAATTTAAAATTCCAACTTTCAAAATAAGTCGAAATATTTGAAAGGAACGAAATTTTGAATAAAAAACGAAGTCAGAATTTTTAAAAATGTCGTCACTTTCAAAAAACTCAAAATTTTGAGAAAAAGTCAAAATTTTGACATTAAAAAATCAAGAATCAGATAAAGCCAATGTTTAAAAATAAATTAAAATTAAAAAAAATGAATTTTAAGTAAGACTTACAAAAAAGGTAAAATTTAAACAAAGCGGAAACTTTTAAAAAAGGTAGAAGTTTTTAAAACTAAAAAATATTTCAAAATAATCGAAATTACAAAAAAGAAATAGAAATTTTAAGAGTTGAAATTTTAAAAAATTCAAAGTTTTCTAAAAATGTTTAGATTTTAATAATGACGAGATCAACAAAAAATATTTTTTTCAAAAATATACAAAGTAACGCAAAAGTCAAAATTTACAGAAAGTGGACATTTTGAAAAAAAATCAAAAGTTAGCAAATAAGACAAAATTTTGGAAAAAAGCGAAATTGCGAAAGAGTTGAAATTTTTAAAATTATTTCAAACTTGGATATGTGGAAATTTTGAAAAAAATTGGAAAAATTGAAATTCGAACTTTTCAAAATAAGTCCAAATATTCCAAAGGAATGAAATTCTCAATAAAAACCGAAAAATCAGATTTTTCCAAAATGTCATTTCCAAAAAGTCAAAATCTTGAGAAAAAGGCAAATTTTCAAAAATAAATTGTAATTAAAAAAATGAATTTGAAAACAGTCAGATTAAGAAAAATGTGAAAATTTTTAGAAAAAGTGGAAATTTTGAAAAGGGTGAAGGGTTTTAAAAAGAAAAAAATTTCAAAATAATCAAATTCACAAAAAAAATTTGGAAAGAGTTGAAATTTTGAAAAATGGTCGAAATTTTTTATTAAAATTTCCACAAAGTTTTCAAAAAATTCGAACTTTTCAGGAAAAGTTTAGATTTTAATGATAAACTATTAATAATAAAATTAAAATAAATTATTTTTTTTAAAAACGCAAAAATTAGTAAAAAAAAACAAAATTGACAAGAAAAAGTGGTAATTTTGAAAAAAGGTGGAAATCTAGCAAATAAGTCAAAAGTTTGAAAAAAGCCAAAATTGCGAAAGAGTTTAAATGAAATAAGTCAAACCTTGGATATGTGGACATCTTGAAAAAAATTGAAAAATTTGATGTTCGAACTTTCCAAAATAAGTTGAAATATTCAAAAGAGACAAAATTTGCAATAAAAAAGAAAAAGTTAGATTTTTAAAAATGTTGTCATTTTCAAAAAGTAAAAATCTTGAAAAAAAGTCAAAATTTTGATATTAAAAAAATCAAGAATGAAATTTTCAAAAAAAAAAACATTAAAATAAATGAATTTTTAAAACAGTCAGACTTATAAAAAAGTAAAATTTATACTCAAAACTTTTGAAAAAGATATATTTTACATAACAAGAGAAGTTTGAAAAAAAGGGTCAAAATTTTCAAAAAGTAGTCGAAAATTTGAAAGTCAAAATTTTCAAAGAATTCAAATTTTTAAAGATAATTCAAATTATTAAAAAAAGTTGGATTTTAAAACAGTCAGACTTACAAAAATGTGAAATTTCTAGTCAAAATTTTAGAAAACGCATTTATTTTCAATAACAAAGGAAATTTTGAAAAAAAGGGCAAGATTTTCAAAAATAAGTCAACAATTTAAAAGGTGGAAATTTTCCATAAAATTTAAACCTTCGAGATAGTCAAAAATTAAAAAACAATTGAAATTGTAAAAAAATAAAATTTTTAATTAATACTTTTAAAGTAAACTTTTTAAAAATCAAAATATATAACTGGTACAAAAAGGCAAAAATAAAAAAAAAAGAAATTAGCAAAAGTCAGTCGAAAAAGTTGAAATTACAACATTAAGTTTATTAATTTTATTTAACATTTCTGCAATCCAATTTGGAAATATTTAAATTTTTATTGTTTCAGAATATGGTCAACATTTAATAAAAATTTAAATATTTTCAAAATGGGTCGCAGAAATTTTAAATAAAATTAATAAATATAATGTTTCCGACCAATAAGAGTCCGCCATGAAGAATTTTCAAAATTAAGTTAAAAAGTCGAAACACTGGCTGTTAATAGTTTGAAACGAAAATGAATATTTCGGGAAACTGTCGAAATCTCAAAAAAGTGGATATTTCAAATGTCGAAAATTTTAAAAAAGGTTAAAACTTTCGAAATAATTTGAAATTTAAAAAAAAGGTCTAATCTTTTAAATAAAAACGAATTCTTCAAAAGCAGTCGAAATTTTAAAAAAAGTCAATATATTGAAATAATTCAAAATTTTAAATAATGCCAGTCTTTTTAAAGAAAGTAGAATTTTTGAAAAAAAGTACAAATTTTCAAAAAAGTCTAAATAATCAAATGAAGTTAAAATTTAAAAAAAAATTGGGAAAAGTCGAAATTTTTAAAAAAAGAGGTAAAAGTTCTCAATAATATTTAAATTTTGAAAGGGCAGAATTTTCGAAAAAGTCGAAATTAAGAAATCGTAATGCTGAAAAAATCCAAATTTTCAGAAATATTGATTTTTCGTATTCTTTTATTAGTCAAAACAAAAATTATTAATTAAATTTAAAAAAAACCTCTTTTTTTTAAATTTTAATTAATTAATTTAAATTCTCAAAAATGTCAAAACTGTAAAATTTTTAAAAAGTCAAAAAAACGAAATTTTGTCCCCTGAATCCAAGAAAGATTAGAAAACGCAATAGTTGCTCTAACGTGTTTCGATAGTCAAGCTATCATCTTCAGAGAGATACTTGGTTTATCGAAACGCGTTAGAGCAACTATTGTTGTGTTTTTAAATCTTTTTGGTTCCAGGGGACAAGATCTGTATATGATTTTTTGAAGATTCCCAAGGACTAGTCCGTTCCACCAAAAAAAGTCCAAGTTAAGAAATTTAAATTTTGAAAAAATCGCTTTTTTATATATTTTTATTCGTCAAAATGAAAATTATTAAGTTTTTTAAATTCTGTTGTCGTTTTGTCTAAACAGGGGGTACTATAGAAGCCCCGCGTTCAATACATAGAACCTAAGGGGCCGGGACCTCATAATTGCTCCCGGATCCGGAAATTCTCTCGGTGGGCTTGATTTCTAATTACCTTTTTAGCATATTTTTCTAACAAAATAAGGTAGTTTTAGTCCTACGTCTATCTTCAGGAGTGATTATGAAACAACTATATTAATAATGCAGCAAATTTTTAATGTTTCCTTAACACAACAGGAACAGCTTAGGCCTATATGGAGATGGATTTATAATTAAAAATGTTTCTAACAATATATGGCCAAGTTTACACTTACATTATATGTATGTTCAGAAAAAGATTCATTGGATTCATAAGGCAAATAAATTTTTATGCTTTTCGAACATAACAGCTTAGCTGGAAGAATGGGCTCATTATAATATTAATTTTTTTCTAACAGAATTTCGCCAGGTTTAAACTATTTTCAGATGAATACACCGGAATATCATCATGATGCAACTAAATTTTTAAGTTGTTCTAATCAGGTCAGGTTTAGACTCTACTGTGTCTAGGGAATTCGATCCCGGTCCTTATTTCCAATCCCAGGATTTTGAGATTATATTTAGCCAATCCCGGGATCCCGGGATTATTTCGGTATTGAGGGTTGGTTACATATGAAAAAAATCGAAGTCAAATTGAAATTTTCAAAAAAAAGCCTAAAATTTTGAAAGAAATGAGAATTTTCAAAAAAAACGGTAAAATTTTGGAAAAAATCGTATTTTTGAATAATGTAAAAATTTTCATGGAAAGTTAAGATTTCCAAGATTTTCAAAGAATAATCGAAATTCTAAAAAACATTTGACATTTTGTTAAAAATCTTCAAAATTACTAAAATAAGATTTCAAAAATGGTCAGGAAAAAAATCGAACACAAAAACACAATTTTTGGAAAGTCTTCATACTGAGAAAAACCCAAAATTATCCGAAAAGTTCAAATTTTCAAAAATAATCGAAATTTTGAAGTAAAAATTTTTGAAAAAAAATCAAAATTTTGGATAATTGAAATTTTGAAGAAAGTAGAACATTTTTTAAAATGTCGATAATTTCAATTGTAAATTTTCAAAAAATTGGAAATTTTGAAACATTTTTGAAAGTTGAGAAATTGTCATTTTCAAAAAAATTTTAAAAATAATGAAATTTTTAAAATTTCAAAAAATTCGACATTAAAAAATTTCCCAATTTAAGTAAACAATCGAAATTCTTAAAAAAAATTGAAATTTTGAAGAAACTCCAAATTTTCAAAAAAATTAACGACAAAACTCAGAATTTTAAAAAATAATAGCTGCAAACTAACAAGGCTAACATTTTTGGGAATAACCAAAATTTTTTATAATTTAAAAAAATATCGAGGTTTTCAAACAATTTTAAATTTTAAAAAAATTTTGAAAATTACGAATTCAAATTTTGGAAAAAAAGAGAATTTTCAAACAAGAAAAGTTTTAAAATATAAGAAAATCTTAAAAAAAATCAAAATTTTCAAAATAACCTAAATTTTCTAAAATAAATAAAACTTTGATAAGTCAACATTTTTAAAAAAATCAATATTTTGAACTTTTTTTTTCAAATAAGTCAAAATTTTCAGAAAAGTATCAAACTTCTTCTCGACATTTAAACTTTTTGTGAATATCGACTCTTTTTGAAAAATTTACTTTTCAAAATTTTTATTAGGATCGAAATTTTTCAGAAAGAGTTGATATTCACAAAAAATTTAAATTTTGAGAAAAGGATTAAAATAGGAAAATGATGAAAATTTCGAAAAATGTCGAAATTTCGAAAAATTTCGAAATTATTAAAAAAATGTCAAAATGTTTCAAAAATCGAATATTTCAACAAAGTAGCGAAATTGAAACCTAAATTTTCAAAAAGTTAAAATTTTCAAGAAAGACAAAATTTTCGAAATGATTCTAAACTTTTAAAAAGGTGAAATTCTTCAAAAAAAAAGTCTGAAATTTGTGACGTCACGAAGCTTATGACTCGTCTCGCCCTTGTCACACTTTATTGACCCTCTTAATCTGAAAAATAACGTTCACCAGCAAACCTTTAAGTTCAAGATACAACAATTTTATTTAAAACAAACCCATAGCAGTGCTGCTTGTTTGGAATAAAATTTTTTCTATTTTATATTAAGATGATAGGTAAGTAATTTTGTTAAAAACATTGACACATGGGACAAGTTTTGTATTTCAATTATTGACACAGCCTTTCGATAGGTGCAGTCTATTTTACAACTTTTTTAAAATGATGCCAATCTCGCAATTTCCAGGATCGAAAACACATTTTCCCGAAAATATTTGAGTAGGCAGACAACAAATTTTTAACAGTACATTGACAGTTGTCGGGATTAAAAAGCGGCCGGGATCCCGAAAATCAGGATCTCAGGATCAAATCCTCTAACTGTGTTCCAAGGAATTCGTTACAAAATTACATTTGAGTACATATAAAATATGTTTCTGTTTTTCTGAACAGAATAGGTCCCAATGCATATTAAGGAATGAATCCATGTCTTGCTCACTGCATGTGTGTTAAATTTATTTATTTTTTAGCACCTCTAAGAATGGAACCACTTATTGCACGTATGTTCGACTTCAAAACTAGTATCTGCAAAAAAGAGCAATTTTTCTGTCCATTAAATATATTTTTAGTTTGAAGACATTAGGACCTCATTAAATAGGGCAATTTCCTCCCTTGTACATGAATTTAATTTTAAAATATTAGCGATTTTCGTCATCTTGCATATTGTTTAAGTTGCATTGGGCTTGTGAAAGTAGAAGATGAAAAATGACGAAGTAAAAACCAATTGACAACGAAGTCTATACTTAAAATATCTAAACAATGAAAAAGGAACGAGGATTTAATATTTCACTTAATTAACACATATACATATTACTTACAACATAAATGAACATAAAACTTATAAAAATATGCTACAAAATCACAATTTTTTTCAATTATTTTTGCAAAACTATCTGACGTGATATTTAACAACACTAAAATTAAGGGAAAAGTTGGCATAAGCTTATATTAATATTATGAATAAAGATTTTTTAAAAATAAATGATTTTGAGCAGGATCAAACTCGATCGGTAGACCGGTATCATCTCTTCGATGTTTCAAAATTTTTACTCGACACTTTTGATGAAGAATCCAATAAAAAATTTGGTAAAAGTAAAAGTAGTACTTATAAATTATTAAAAAAAAACTTATCAAAAAATAAACTATTGCGTCAGTAGCGGTAACCTCTTCTTACATTTCTTCCTCGAATGCAGTATCCATTACAAAAGCATCGATAACAGTATCTGTAACAAAATAAATTGTTTTAATTTTTCAATTACGTAATACATTAAACAGTTTTGTTATTTTGAAACTACTTCCTAAAAATATAAAAAGATCATTTCCAAGGTACCGTTTGTCGGCTTTATCACCCTGTCATCGCTTGTATCCGAATTTCTATGTTGTATCCACGATTATTTACGATATGGTTTGAATATTAAGCAGTTCAATTTCCCAGCCATTCCATTCCTAAGGTTAATTTTAAATTTCTAAAATTTGTTTGGAAATAATAGTTATTTTTAGTGGCTGCTATTGTGTTTTGTGAATCATTTTGAACAAAATCGTCCAAAATATCATGTCTCTACCAAGCTTGCTTTGACCCGCTTTTAACGCATTTAAGCCCTATATTATTTTTGAATCCTTAACATGATATTTTGATAAGACTGTTGTGTTACATTCTCAATTGCTGTGCGTTGCAATTGTTGTTTTGTGCATGTAAACTTGTACGTGACCGATGCGTTACATTGTCGATGCCCAAACGCACCTTTTAACTTTAATTATAATGCAAAAGACGGCACCTAGCTTCGATTTTAAATCGGAATCGTTCATGTGAATGCAACCAGTTCGATTTTCGCAGTTAACATGAAAATAACGAAATCTATTTTTATAATTTCACGTTCGTTTTTAATTTTACATAAGTTATAATGAAGGTTGAAGGTGCCCGATCCCAAGACCCATTTATATTACATTGTACATCGAGCCGCGTTTTCAGCAGAAGCATTTTGATTATGTATAAATATCTGTAAATAAAGAATGTTAATCCGTCTTGAAAACTTGACTTTGAGCAAACTTTTTCAAGACAGAGAAACAAATTTGGATATATCAGATACTAACTGTTTCATTGTAACTGTTTTGCTTTAGATCTTAGATTCGATATTATTTAATGAAAAATAATTGTTTATTTCACCAGGACGAGTTCCACCCTTTCATCGAGGCGTTACTACCTTTCGTCAAATCATTTTCTTACACTTGGTTTAACCTGCAAGCGGCGAAAAGAAAATATTATAAAAAGCACGAGAAAAGGATGTCTTTGGAGGAAGAAAGACAATGCAAGGAAGCTTTACAAGTAAGTGCTGTTTGGGGCGAAGAATGAGCGTGTTTATGAATGAATTATCTTGTTTAAAGTGTAATTTTGATTTGGCCATCTTACAATATTTTGACGGGAATACGCATTGGTAAAATGCCAGATTAATAAACCTGTGACTGCGTAACATTTTCCTGAACCCTGCAGTCTTTTCCAGCGCTTTAGTCATATACGTGAAGATTATATTACGGTTGATAATTTTTTTTTTGATAAGTCGATATTGTCTGTTGACAAAGGTTACCAAGCAAATAAAAAGTATTAGTCAAGCTTTATGTGATATATTTTCAATTTTTTATGCTATACAGTAAATAAGGAGTCTAATAATAATGCTACTATATTACATTTCAAACTACATTATAATTTTAGTAAGCGTGCAATATTACTATACTGGGATTATTTTTAGTTTAATAGGAATTGTATTTTACTACATGTCCTGTTGTAAATAAATTTTTGGCTGTTTAAAGCAAAATACCAAGTTGGCTGTTTTAAGCTGCAAAAACCTTAAGATATAAACGATCTCTTATTTCCTATATCTAATAGGTTACTACCAATTACTAATAGGTAATGCACTAAATTCATTTTAGGTTGCATAGCCCAGTTTGTTAAATATTTAAATTATTATTTAAGTAAATGGAATTGTTTACTTTTGAAAACATTTCTTGATAAACGACTATAAAATATTTAAAATTTTTAAAACGTCATCTCATGACATCTGACAAGAAAATATGTTAGTAATTTTTTACATAGAAACGAAGAACAACACTGAAAGATAGGTGATCAAAAAATTAGACATATATGAAAAGGCCAAAATTAAAAAAATAAATACTAATAGGTGTACTCTTTATTGTATAAAGTATAAAAGACTTCGTAGATAACATTTTTTTTTCGTTTAAGAAAAAGAAACTGCATTTTTTTTTAAATTTATTTATCAAAGTCAGAATTCTACTTTGTGCTGAAAACATTTTTTTGAAAATAGAATTTTTCACTTTTTTTAACCCATAATCATACTTTTTGTAGAAAACATTTTTTGAAAAAAAAATTCTTTTGAAAAATATTTTTAAGAAAAAATTTTGAATTCTGCTTTTTGAGAAAAACGTTTTTCTAATAAGATCTTCTTCGAACATTTTTTTAAAATTGAGAATTATGTTTTTTGAAGAAAACATTAAAAAATGTCCTTAAAGACAATTATTTTTGAGAAAAAATTAAGTTCTACTTTTTGAGAAAAACATATTTCCTACTTAAAACAGTTTTATCGAATTGAAAAACTGTTCTTTAAAAAAATTATTTATGAGAAAAACTTGGGAATTCTACTTTTCGAGGAACATTCTTTCTGATAAAATTTCCTTTGAAACATTTATTTTTAAAATTATGCTTTTTGAAGAAAACATTTTTTGAAAAAAATGTTTTTTAAGAAATTTGTTGTTGAGAAAAACACTGAAATTTTACCCTTTGAGGAAAACATTTTTGAAGTGAAAACTTCTTTAGGCGCGCTAAGCGACTAAAGATAGGGAAAAAGTATATGGCATTGTTGCCATATATGTAATATAGTTATACTGGTTGAACCAAATTTGATTTCCACTACAGGGATCTCGTAAACCATTGGAGATACAAGAAAGCTTAAATGGGAGAAGTAGTGCAGAATATAATGCCTAACGTTATTCCGCTGAGAAAACAATTGAATTCCAATTCGTCTTGATTTTATTTAGAAAAAACTGAAAATCGCCATTTTTAAAAATCAGATGTAACTTGCTTATTTAAAGTCCGATTGAAAAAATCAAAAAATCTAATTAGTTGTTTTACAAGGCTATTTCGTTGGTGTACAATTTTTTGTTGTAAATTTAACTGTTTCCAAGAAAATTATGCCAACTTCGTTATTTCTTATAGACGCCATATTGGATTTTATCATTTTCGAATTTAGCATATTTTTCTCATTAATTTAATATATGACATACCATACTTCAAATGTGGTAAGGTGGATTAAATTAACTAATTTTTTTTTATTAAACAAAAAATTTATAGTAGGCGATGCAAGTGCCATAATTTTTGATAATAAAAAATTCAGTTCCTAAAAAAGCAATAATTATTATTAAAAAAAACCAAAAATATTATAACAAACTGTATAGTATTGAAATATTTATTACTAATCGTAACGTGCATGATTCCCTTTAAATTACGTTATTCTCAGAACATTCTAAGGGCTTTATTAAGGACGATTTTTCCCATGATTTATACGCAAGTGTACGTTCTAGACTTCTCTAGAAGTTAAATATTTTAAGACGAATAATGTGCATAAATATGAGAATCATTTCTAATATTAGATTGTTAGATATTTCACGTTGCACGAATAAGTATTCAATGTTAAAAGAATTTTTGTAAAAATTGCCGACAAAATTTTTAAAACATCCACACTTTTTCATAGAATTACCCCCATTTAAAGGGGTGCATGCACGTTAAGATTATACTAATAACTGTTTAAATATTGCACAGTTTATTACAATATTTTTAGTTTTTTAATAATTATTATTACGTTATTAGTTACTGTATTTTTATTATTAACAGTTATGACACTTACGTCGCCTACTATAATTTTTGTGTTTAAAAATAAAAAATTAGTTCATTTAACCCACTTTTCCACATTTCAAGTATGGCATGTCATATATCAAATTAATCAGAAAAATATGCCAAATTCGAAAATGATAAAATCCAATATGGCGTCTATAAGAAATAAAAAAATTGACATAATTTTCTCGGAAACAGTTGAATTTAGAAAAAAATATTGTACACCAATGAAAAGGCCTTAAAAAACAACTATTTACAGTTTTTGAATTTTTTTAATCGGACTTTAAATAAGCAAGTTACATCTGATTTTTAAAAATGGCGATTTTCAGTTTTTTCTAAATAAAACCAAGACCAATTTCCTTTGAATTGTTTCTTAAATTGAGAATTATGCGTTTGGAAGAACACATTTTTTTAAAAAATGTGCTTTAAAAAAGTATTATTTTTAGAAAAAGTTTGAAATTTTGCTTTTTGAGGAAAACATTTTTCTGATAACATATTCTTCAAATTGCGATTTATGCTTAATAAATAAAACAATTCTCTAAAAATTTTCTTTAATCCACTTATTTTTAAGAAAAAATCTGGAATTTTACTTTTTGAGGAAACACTTTTTTTGATAACACTTTCCTTCGAAACATTTTCGAACTGAGGATTACGCTTTTTGAAAAACATATTTTTTGGAAAAAGAAATGTTCTTTAAAAAATTTATATTTAGGAGGAAACTGAAAATACTACTTTTTGATGAAAACATGTTTCTGATAAAATTTCCTTCAAAAATTTTTTTCGAATTGAGCATTACGCGAAAAAAACATTTTTTGAAGAAAAAATGTTTTTTTTAAAATATTTTTGAGAACAAATTAGGAATTCTTCTTCATGAGGAAAACATTGTTTTGATAAAATTTCCGCCGAAAATTTATTTTTCGGACTGAGAATCATGTTTTTTTTTAAGAAAACAGTTTCCGAAAGAAATGATCTTTAAAAAATTACTTTTAAGAAAAAGTCTGTTTTAAGAAAGAAAGAAAAAATCTGTTTTAAGAAAAAAGAAAAATTCGTAAATCGAATTTTTGAGAAAAATATTTTTCTGATAAAACTTCCTTCAAAAAAAAATTTTTTTTGAAATTTTTAATTATGCTGTTTTAAGAAAACTTTTTCTTAAAAAAGTCCTTCAAAACATTTTTTGACAAAACTTTTGTTTTCGAATTCAGAATTCTACTTTTTGAAGTAATCATTTAAATGAAATCCTTAAAAAAAAGAAATTATTCTTCACCCCAAGAAAACAGCCTCACTTTTAGAAAAAAAATCTCAAAAAAAAATATTTCCAAACAGGCGATTTTTCTGCTTTGGTAAAAAAGCGTCACAAAGAATTTTTTATGAAACAAACTTCTCCTTATAAAGTGAACAACACGTCCTTGTTTAAACAATCAATTTCAAGATTTCATCTTTAATAAAAAAAAATATTCTCGAAACAAAAATGATTCTTTCTGAAAGAAAATGTTCAAAAATTGTTTAGATTCAGAAAAAGTCTTAGACATTTTTTTAAAGACAATTTTTGGAACATTTTTCTTTTTAAGAAGCTGAAATTCTTATTAAGAAAACAAATCTGTTTGAAAGTTCAAATGAGAAGGAAACATCGATGCCTAATGATCCTACCTCCTTTCGATTTTCCCCTCTTTATTTTTATGTTTTTTCCTAATTACGTTAACATTTTTTTATTATTCTTCGATCTGCATTTAATTTTCAGCTACTTCAAATTTAATTTTGTCTTCTATGTAGAATCTAACCTAATTTTCCGAGATTTCATGAGGTGACCTTTGAAGAATTGTTTAAATATCGTATCATTTGAGTATAAATTTATTACCTAAAAAAAATAAAAAAACACGATGAATTTCTAAAAAAAAATTCCATTTTGACACGTGACTAATGTGATATCCTCTTTTAATAGACACTTACAGATTTCATTTATATTTAAACTAATGCACAGACCAATAGGTTTTAACATTTTTAAGATTCAAAGCTGAGAATCAAACACCGGTTTCGACCTTATTTAGTCTCGTCACTTTGGTTTACTCGACTGGTAAGCTGACCAAATTCTCCGACACTTAGACATAAGAGGGTTGCATTATTGCAGTCTAGGTTGTATTCTATTTGCAGAATGCTTATTGGAGCGATTTCACAGTTTCTTTCACAGAAAGATAGGTGGCGCTATACTTAGAATCAGATGGAATAAATCAATCCATTGGCTAAATGTATACCTGTCGAAATATTTGTCAACATCCGAGTTGGATATGTCAAACTGACGAGATCTAACAAGATCGAAACTGGTTTTTCGTTCCCAAGCTCTTAACCTGATAAATGTTCAAATCAGGGTCAACTATTTGTAGTTCAGCTACCAACATTACATAAGTCTGCAGGGTTGCATTATTGCAGTCTAGGTTCTGTTTTAATGCTATTTATTTAATTAATTTTTAATTTTCAATATGGAATTCTGTAAGTCAAAAGAAAGAAAAAATACTACTAAACAGTCAGAATTCTTTTTTACGTTTAGGATCATTTTAAAAAAGATATGTCCTCAAAATTAAAAATGTTCTCAAAAAGTTGAAATCTTTTTTGCTGTAGAAAAAAGGTACATATATTCGATATTTTTTAAGTAAAATTCTTCCTTTAAAAAGTCGAAATTCTTATTGGGCAAACAAATTAAAAAAAAGTAAATAAATAAATTTCCAAAAAGTCCGACTTCTCCCTTCTCTTGTAAAAAACCCAACTTTTGTTTTCAAAAAGTTTGAATATCTTTTTGCGTTAGGAAATAAGTGTTTGCATTTTTTTTAAGAAACAATATTTTCTGGGACAATTTCCTCCTTCAACAGTGGAAATTATTCTTATTCAAGAATCGAATAATTTTGAAAAATATTTTTTTGAATAAATCCAAGAAATTTCAAAAAAATGTGGAATCTTTTAGTTTTCAGAAAACAAATTTTTTATAAAGATGTTCTCCAAAATAAATATTTCTTTTTTTGAGGAAAATGTTCTTAAAATTTTGGAATTTTTTGCTTTAGAAAAAAGGTGTTTAATACAGTCGACTCCCGCTAAAGTTGCGTCCGTTAAAGTTGTCCGCTTGTTAAAGTTGGCAGAATACGATCGCTGAAGTTGCGCCGATATTCCCCCAACCTAATTTTCGAACAACGAATTAGACTTCCGAGTTTTAGCGTCACTTTAACCCACTCAACCGCACAAGGAGTAATAAAACATATATATTTTTCAACAATAGTAAGGGGAGTAGCAATTTTAACGGTTGATCTAGTCCGGTGAGCGCAACTTTAGCGGGAGTCTACTGTATTGAATTTTTACTTTTAAATATTAAAATATTTGAGAAAACAAAATTATTTTTTCGCGTGCGAAAAAATGTTTTCAAAGGATTTATTTTGAAAATGTTTTTTGCAAAAATTGGGCATTCTTTTTTACTTTAGAAATAAAGGCTTCAAAATGACTTTGTTTTTAAGAACATTTTTTAAGGCAACATATTTTTGCTGAGAAAAATGGAAATTCTTTTGGAGGAAAAATGTTCACAAAAGATTAAAGAAAAATCTTAATTCAGAATTTTTGTTTATTTTTTTTGGGAAAAATGTTCTTTTAATAAAGTAATTTTGAGAAAAAATGCGAAATTTTACCGAGGAAAATATTTTTCCGATAAAAGTTCATTCGAATATTTTTTTGCTTTCTGAAGAAAATATTTTCGAAAAAAAAAACTGACCAATTTTCGAGTTGGGAATTCAAACTTTTAAAATAAATTTAAAAAAATCATTGAGAGGGGAATAATTATGTGTTTCCCGTGACTAAGTACTCAATGCAAAATTCCGGTTTTTTTTTAGAAATTGGTATTATAACAAAATTGAAATTTGTTGAAAAGTATCAAAGCTACCTTAAGATAGAATTCTGACAATTTAATATTTTAAAAATGAAGAAATCCTCGAAAACTATCGAAATTCCATAACATTATTCGATAAAAGTAATAATTTTTTCGAATTTTATATTAAAAATCTTCTAAAAAGTTAAAATTTGAGAAAAACAAATACCGATAGAACATTTAGTCTTTAAAACGAAATTTCTGCCTTAAAATAAAAATTTCGATTCTCTAAATTTGAATTTCGATTTGAAAATTTTAAAAAATCAGAATCCTGAAAAGATCCTGATAAAAATTAGATTAGTTTCTTAATTTTTTTTACATAGACAATGAATTGAATAAAGGACCAAAATTAGACATGAAAAACAGTTAGGTTAAATAATAATATATAATATAATTATAATAAAGTTATAAAAAATGTAAGGGGTGTCGTAGCCCTTGACATCGATGTTTCATTCTCATTTGAAGTCATCAGCAATGCATAACAAGAAATTAAAATAATAAATAAAGAAAGAAGCAGTTAAAAAGTAAATAATATTCCAAATTTCTAAATTTTCTTCCTTGATTAGTTTTCCAATTGTAAAAAACCCAATGCCACTGTATTGTAGCCTTAGGTGATAGTTGCTGTCAAAATCTTTTTTTGTTGTTGTAGAACGAGAAGGCGGAAGTGAAGCAAAAATGGGCGTCTAGGTTGCTGGGGAAATTACGAAAAGACATTACGCAGGAGTGTAGGGAAGATTTCGTTTTAAGTATAACGGGAAAACGGCCGGCTGTATGCGTCCTTTCCAACCCCGATCAAAAGGGAAAGATGCGCCGGATAGATTGCCTGAGACAGGCGGATAAAGTTTGGCGTCTGGATCTGGTGATGGTGATTTTATTCAAGGCGATACCCCTGGAAAGCACGGACGGCGAACGACTCGAAAAGAATCCAGATTGCTCCCAACCGGGATTGTGCGTGAATCCATATCATATTAACGTGTCGGTGAGGGAGCTGGATCTCTACTTGGCGAACTTCATCAATAGCCACGGTAAATACTTTGCCTAATTATATTGGTGGGAAATCGTTGAAAGTGAAAAACTTGTATATGGTTGTATTAATAGTCGCGAAATGTTACGAGTATTGTGATTGAGATTGTTTTTGTTTGGGCATTTTTGAAAAATTGCCAATATCATCAGGTGTTGTAGAGAAGTATGCTTCGCTTTTTTTACATGGGTAGATAACAAATGCTCGTGCCAAAAAATAGTGAAGAATTTACCACTGAACGGTATTGAAAAATGCGTTGGCTTTTTCACAATTTATTAATGAGTTGACTTGCCTTATTACTTTTCCAAATTACTTATTCCGTCAAAATTGTTATAATTTTAGTATTTCCCCTTTTTGTACCCAACTGCATTAATCACAAAATTTGTTATAGAAATTTTAAGTGGGGTATGTTATAATAATAACAACAAAAAAGAAGAAGAAAGAAAAAGTAAAGGTGAGCTTGTCAAATATGAATTATTAGATTTTTTAAAATCTATTTTGTTGCAGTTGCGGGATATACGCATAATCCATATAATGGCGTCATATGTAACGATATAATACTAGCGACGGGGGTGTTTTCATCAAAAGAGCTGTGGAAGTTGTCTAAATGTAATTTTTCAAAATGAATCATTTAATTAAGAAGTGACGACCCTTTTGTATTTCAGCATCGATTTTAATGGAAATGTCCGACACGCAACCCAATGTTAATAACGTCAAACTGGAACACCCCTCTTACTATTGCAACAGCTACTCAGAACAAGGCGGCGTAGTGGATAGATCCGGATCAGTGGATACTCTTGTAGTTTCAGCTGCTTACTGTACGTTACCACTTCCACTCTTTCTAAAAACAGTTAATAATCTTGTAATTTTCCAGCTATACCACAAAACTCCACCCTGGTGTCTTCCAGTTCTCAAGCAAGCCCCAGTCATCTATTCTACCAGCACAGCCCCGAACAGCATCATCATCAAAACCAAGTGAAATATCCCGAGAACGGCCACGATACTCTTTCGGACTTTGTGACATTCGTTTGCCAAGAAACCGATAACAACCAGAACGCACAGGTAGTAAATAACAAGATCATATCAAAATAATCACCAAGTCACTATTCCAGATGCAGACAAATATATCCAGAAGTCCAAAGCCCCAATATTTCCCGACCACGATGCTTCCACCACCGCCATTACCACCAATGGCACGACCAGTGGCCATCATCCGATCAACCGGAGATGTCACCATGAGTGGTACCAACTCGCCTCCCGCCAGTATCACCCCGCCCTGTAGCGAAGCTTCCCCCGCAGACGATGTTCCAGATATTAGTTCTTCGCCTCCCTTAAGCCCAGGAAGTCACGATAGGAGAAAGTCGCCTTCGCAGAGGAACTCCTCCGTGGTCACCAGCAGTCCATATTCGCCTAATAGAGATTACTCCTTTAACCACTTTCACGGCCAGCCGGGACATGTTGGTAGTGTGCAGGGAAAATTGACAAGGGATACCAAGTTGAGCGATTGATTATCGAAAACTAGTTTTGCGCAAAGCAGGAACTTGGATTCCAATGTTTAATTTTCCCTGGTAGCCATTAAGATACGCGGTTGATGGAAAGTACTACACGCGCCTGTTGTCAAATTAATAAGAGGGTGATTATATGAATACAACACTTTGATTGGTGTACCATTGGGGGTATAAGCATCCAAAATAAAATGTAAATGGAAAACTCCTTTTAGATTTGGCGCAGTAAGGTTCTGAAGGCTGACAATTAATTTACGAATAACTATGTAATGATTTAATAATCTTTATGAACTTTAAAATCACGTTTAGATTTAAAATTCGTTCAGGGGAGGATTGAGCTTGCTCAGACTCCCATTTTGGTGCAACGGACTGGTCCTTGGTTATCTCCAAAAATTGGAATACAGTCGACTTTCGCTAAAGTTGCGCCCGTTAAAGTTCTCCGCTCGTTAAAGTTGACAGAATACGATCGCTGAAGTTGCGCGGATATTGCCCCACTGTAATTTTCGAACGACGAATTAGACTTCCGAGTTTTAGCACCACTTTTGAATAAACCACTCATCCGCACAAGGAGCAATAAAACACATACACTTTTCGACAATGGTAGGAATAACGGGGAGTAGCAATTTTAACGGTCGATCCAGTCCGGTGAGCGCAACTTTAGCGGGAGTCTACTGTACAAATCTTGTCCCCTGAACTCAAGAAAGATTAAAAAACACAACAAAGGTTGCTCTAACGCGTTTCGATAGCCAAGCTCTTATCTTCAGAGAGATACTGACTCCTATATAACTCACTGGAAGGGGGCCTCTAAATATTTGGATACTATGAAAATTGTACAAAACCATACCGCGTCCAAAATATTATTGACGACTAAAAAAAGGCACCCATATGGGGCTCTGACATATTTTTTTAAAATGTAACCTGGTTGTATGACAACCATTTTCTGTAACTAAAGAAAAGGAAACCAGTCACTTGTAACTCCTCTATGCAATTGCACAAGTTGAACACCCGTAAATTCGTCACTGAACTCGTATCAAGATTCGAGTTTTCTTTCGAAATCCTGGGATATTTTAAAAAGAAGTTACGCTCTGAAATTTCGATTTTAAGGAATGTTGAATGAAAAGTTAAAATTGCGAGGTTAAACTCGAAATTTCGAAACTGAAATACAAATTTTGTCCCTCCAAACCAAGAAAGATTAAAAAAACACAACGAAGGTTGCTCTAACGTGTTTCCATAGCCACGCTATTATCTTCAGAGAGAGTATCTCTCTGGCCATCGAAACGTGTTAGAGCAACCGCTGTTGGGTTTTTTAATCCTTCTTGGTTTTAGGGGGCAAGAATTGTATTTTAATTTTGAAGATAATCAAGGACCAGTCCGTTTCATCGAAATTTCGACTTTAATCTGTTTGACTTTTAGCTGGACATTTCGAATTTTATTTCGGAAATTTTCTGTTATTTTTTTTCGAAATTTCCTGTTTTTTTTAACTTCATGTTTTTTTGATTAGTTTTTAAAAATGAAACTTTTTTAAATTTCGACTTTTTCACGTAATTTGCAATTATCCCCTTTTTTCTCAATTTTTGAATAAATTTCGACCCTTTCAGAATGGTGACCTCTTATGGGAATTCGATTTTTTTTTGGAAAATTTTGATTTTTTTGAAAACTGCGACGTGCTGGAAAATTTAATGTTTTTTTCAAATATCAACTTTTTTGAAATTTCGAGATTTTAAAATTTCCACTTTTCAAAAACTTTCATTTTTTTAAATTTTGAACTCCAAAATTTCGACTTTCTCTAAAAATTTTGAGTTATTTTGAATATTTTGAAAGTTTCCACTTTTTTCATATTTCGGCTTTTTCTAAAATTTCTCGTTTTTAATGTTTCTATTTAAAAAAAAAAACTCTCGACTAATTTTGATTTTTTTTGCAAATTTTAACTTTTTATGAATTTCAAAATATTCGATTTTTTATGAATATTACGCCTTTTTTAATAATAAAAATGTTGACTTTTCCTGAAAGTTATTTTGACCTTATTTTTTGAAGAATGCATCTTCCTTCATAAAATGTTAATTTTCTGAAAATTTCAATGTTTTCAAATTTCTCTTAATAATATATTTAACTTTTTTATGGAAACTTCAAATTTTTTACGTAATTTGCTATTGCTGACAATTTTAAAGTTTTTAAAACGTCGATTTTGAGAATTTTGTCCTTTTTTGAATATTTTGACACTTTCAAATTTAAACAATTTTTTTGAAAATTTCCACTGACTGAAAATCTCGATCTCTTTTAAAATTTAGGCTTTTTAAAAATTTCGGATTTTTAAAAATTTCCTCATTTTTGTGAATAAATTTTGACCTTTTTGTGAAAACCTTGACCTCAAAATTCCGACTTTCTTTTTTTAAATTTCTACTTTTTTCTAAAATTTCGACTATTTTAAAAAATCAATTTTTTTTCTGAAAATTTCAATGTTTCCAAATTTCTTTTATTAAAATATTTAACTATTTTATGAAAATTTTGAATTTTTTACGTAATTTGGTATTTTTCTGAAAATTTAAAAGTTTTTAAAACGTCTGTTTTTAGAATTATGCTCTTTTTTAAATATTTTGACACTTTCAAACTTCAACCTTTTTTTTTGAAAATTTCGACTGACTGAAAATCTCGATCTCTTCATAAATTTCAAGTTTTTAAAAATTTCGGCTTTTTAAAAAGTTCGTCATTTTTTAAAAAAAATTTTGACCTTTTTGTGAAAACCTTGACCTCAAAATTCCGACTTTCTTTTTTAAATTTCTACTTTTTTCTCAAAATTTCGACTATTGTAAAAAGTCAATTTTTTTTGAAAATTTCGGCCTTACAAATCCAGATTTTTTTCTGAAAATTTCGTCCTTTTTGAATATTTCACTTTTTTTTTTAATCTCGCCCTTTTTGAATATTTGGATGTTTTTTTTTCAAATTTCGACATTTTTTTAAATTTCGAATGTTTGAAAATTTTGTTTATTTTAGAAATTTCTACGTGTCTGAAATTTTCTAGTTTTTTTTTGAAAATGGCCATTTTTGGAAACTTTTATCCCAATTTCAAAATTACTCCATTTTTCTGAGAATTTTCACTTTTTTCAACAATTCAACTTTTGCTCAAAGTTTTGACTTATTTTGAGAAATTTCACTTTTCCAAAATTTCGATTTTTCTCAAAAATTTTGATTTACACTCTGAAAATTTCGAAAAGATTCGATAAAAATTTCGACTTTTTTAAAAATTTGGACTCTACAGATTTTGACTTTTATTCGAAATTCTTGCAACTTTAGGAATAAACTTAGCATTTTAAAGAAAATGTTGGAAGAGTATTTGATTATAATTCAAAATTTGGAAAAAACCTGAAATTTCCAAAAAATGTCTGTTTTAATGATGGAATTTGGAGATTAATATCAAACTTTGTTAAGTTTTTTCTCAACATTTCGAATTAATAGTTGAAGTTTGCAAATTTCAAATTTTTCACGAACTGGGACATCAAATTGAAAGTTTAATGAAAAATCGAAATTTGGAGAGACTGAAGTCAACATAAAAAACAATTTACTTGTTAAAGCGAAAACTGCGAAAAGAAAATCAAAATTATTTAAAAAATCTCTGAAAATTTCGAGTTTAAAACATAAAATTTTGAATTAAACTCAAAATGTTGATTTGTTTCAAAAAATTTCCCGTTAAAACCCGAATTTCATATTTATAAATTTTAGATTTGCCTCGAAATTTGAACTTTATATTCAAAATTCCAAAGTTCAGCTTCTGAGCTTGGAATTTTTAAAATTGAATTTGAATTAGAAATTTTGGACTTTTTCTCAAATTGTTGTTAAAATCGGTTTTTTTACATACTTAGCAACTTTTAAAGTTTTACTTAAGGTTTGAACCTTTCTCCCAAAATTCCGTCTTTAGATTTAAACTGAAAATAATTATTAAAATTAAGAAACTTTAATTACAAATGTTCGTTTCTCTTTTGAAAATCCGTACCTAATTTTTCCATTATTTGGGAAACGCCTAGGTAGTACTTTCACATCACTGACGTTATATACAAAGATATCATTTAAGTAGTTTGTGAGGTTAAGTTGCAGTAGCTAATCTTGAGTTTTGACATAGATCTTCAGCTACCCCACTATGAGCGGAATGTCTGGAGTTATCAGTCCTACCAACCTCAGTATGTACGGCCAGAACGTGAATTCGTCGAGAGGTACCCAGCGATCTAGCATATCCCGATGGAACGCACCTCTTTTCACCTTAGACCAAGAGGACTTTAGTATGATAGGTAACCATCCGGCTAACGCTGAGTCAAATACCATCATTCTAATGGATGATGGTGCGTCGTCAGCAACGGGTTCTGAACACAATAGTGCGCAGTGTTGCAACAGTGCGAATCTAATGTGCGACGCGGACCGGTTTTTCCAAGGAAGCGATGCCTTAGAGACCTCTTCTACTAGAGAAACCGATCAAAATCAATTGGCGAACCCAAAAACGCCCTAACTTTTACAACGACGTACAACTGCCTTACGATCTTTGCAGCTTTCTTGCCAAGTTATGTGTGATGATTATGTTGACTTTTGATCAATTAACGCGTTTTGTGCGTACGCGTCACTTAGTCTGCTCAATTAGAATAGTTACGTTCGGTAGAGTGTAAAAAAAAATTCAGTCCGTTTTCGGTCTTTACAGGGTTACCAACTTTAAAAGTAACAAATTTTTATCGTCTAAGTCATCCAGGTCTCTAAATTTTTTCATCCGAATTTTTGGTCAATTTCGTTTGATGTTAGGAAATTTCGGCGTAGACGATAAGAATTTTAAGATGTTTTTTGTTCGTTTAGATGTTTTTAAATAAAAAGAGTTTTTAAGGCGAATATTTTTAGTTAGAATGTTTTCAAATTGAAACGTCGTGCAGCCTTCAGTATGCGATAAGCAAGTGCAAGGGTAATTTTGAGAACGTGATGAATGTTAAAGAGAAGTTTTAGATTTTATTTAGGCCTTCATTGAGCTGCACTTACAAGTGCAAGAAGTGGAAATATAAAAAAAGTATCTTTGTGCTTTTCCAAGTTTAATTTCATCCATTTCAATCTTTCGTTACTGAAATGGTTGAGCACGCAACATCAAATTTCGAGGCAAGATTTGACGTTCTTGAAGCGTTCTATCACATGCTATTTCTGTGTACCTTTTAAGTGAGTCTCTAACTCTTAAAAATGAAACAATTTCGTAACGAAGAAAAGCTTAGTTGCCCCGCGTAAGTTAGCTTGCCTCAAGAAGAATAATGTTTTGATGGATTTGTCCGATTGCCAAGAGGTTCTCATCTGTAAGCAAGCTACTTTTCCAAATTTAATTTTACGCAACGGAAGAGCTCCAAAGATAAAGTCTTGATGTCAAAGTATTACCTTGTTTGTATTAGTTCATTTGGAACAACCTTTTTTTTGGTTTTCAAGAATGGTTCAAAGCCCCAAACTTTTTCCTTGTCTTCGTTGAAATGTCTACAAGTGCAATAAATCTCCATGGAAATATCCTCTTCATTTATGCTGCTTTTAAATCCTTTCGATCGCGGAAGAGCATTTTAATCATCCATTTCAGAACACTCAAAATTATGCAATTCTCGTGGCACGATTTGAGTTTTGAAGATCTTTTATCAGTTGATTTTTGTACTTTTCAAGAGTAAATAGATTCTGTTGCCTGCACAAGGATAATAAGTTTCGTGAAAAAATTGATATCCGATTGCCATCTCGTCCCCAATCAAGCTACTTTTTCAAGCCTAATTTGTTTTTCATCTACAGAAGAGCTCCAGAGATCATATTGTTACGTCAAAATTTGACGTTGTTATTGATTTGAAATAAAATTCTATTGATGTTGAGTGGTTCCAACCCCAAACATCTTCTTTGTCTTCGTGGAACTGCCCCGACAAGTCGCCATGGAAATATTCTCTCCAGCTAAACTGTTATTCCATTTTTCTCATTTTTTTGTCACGGATGAACAGTTAAAATCATCCTCGGGACAAAATTTGATCTTTTGCAGGTGTCCATCAGTTGATTTGGAACGCAATTTTCGTACCATTCAAGAGTGTGTTTGCAACTGTCAAAAAGTGAAACTAATTATTTTCGTAGTAAAAAATTTGCTACTCCAAAGTAGATTCTCCTGCTTCCACAAGGATAAAAGTTTCATGCCTGATAGCGATGGCTTTTTTGTCTTTAACCAAGTAACTTTTTCGGTTTCTCTTCCATTCCACCCACATAACATTATTGAAAAGTAGAACAATCGCATTCGAAGTCAAGTAAGAGGAAGGTTTCTATTGAATTCTGACACGAGGTGGCCTTCGTTAATCTCATGTCATTTTACTAACCTTTCTCTTACGTGATGCTTGGTTGGTCGTTATTTTTCTGTTTTTTAAGAATGTTTGTAGGAGCAATTTCGAAGCCCCAAACTTCTTTCTTGCATTTGCCGAATAGTCGTCACAAGTGCAACAAGTTTCTATAGAAACATTGTGGTTAAAGAAACAACTTTTCCAAGTTGATTCTTTCTTTGCTTCGTCCAAAAAAGCCCAGCCAAGACTATGCCAAATTCGTGTCAGAATTAGACGGATGATTTCAGGTGAAAATGTTGTGTTTTCAAAAGCTGTTTTCCTTCTAGCTATAAAATAAGTGTTCTGAAAGAGAAGTAAAAAAGAACACAAATTTATCTGTGATTATGACGAAAAAATGTCTACTGGTCCTAACGGTCTTACACTTAACACTAAAAAGACCAAACTCTTGGTCGTGAGTAAGCAACCGAACCCACAAGTGGAGCTCTGGATTGGTCCAAATAAATTAGAAAATGTATAGTAAATAAATTATTTGGGACAGTTTCTGAACGAAAATTGGGACAATGCAATAGAAATAAAATCAATAATTGAGCAAGCTAGGGCTGCCTTTGTAAGGATGAAAGGATTCTATGTGGACATGAACTAAACATTGATCTTATAATGAGAATGGTCAGGTGTTATGTTTTTTCTGTTTTCTTATATGGAGTGGAATCATGGGCCCTAACAGAGGATAACTTGAAGCGGCTTGAAGTATTTGAATTGTGGTCCTACAGACGCATGCTGAGAATAAGCTGGATGGACCATCTCACTAACGTAGAGGTCTTGAACAGGATGAAGAAGGATAAAGAAATTGTAAACAGAATAAAGATTCGAAAGCTGTTTTATTTTGGCCATGTCATGAGACATCCGGAGATATATGACATGTTGCATTTGATCATGAAGGTGATGAAAGGTGGACCTGGTAGACGAAGAACATCCTGGGTCAGAAACCAAAGACAATGGTTCGGATAGACAACAAGTCAACTTTTCAGAACAACGGTAAATAAAATAATGATAACTAACATTCGTTAAATGGATATAGCACACCAAGAAGAAGGTCCTAATCGATATGGTTTTCTTATTTTCAGTTCTACTACTTATCATTCTTTCCCTTTCATTCAAAGCGGCTATTCATGATCACGCTAATTCTATGTCCGAAGTTAATATTCCAAAATTCCCTATTCATTGATTTGAAACGTGCAAGGCTAAATGTGTTTCTAGATATCAGAAAATATGTATGAAAATCGAAACAATAAAAAGTGAAAAAGCATAACTAATCCAAAGGAAGTTCTAGTAATAAAGTTCCATTGAAAAATGTCCAATTGCCATGATTCTTTTGTCTGCTATTAAACTCAGTGTCCGAGTTTAATTTCCTTTTCATTGGCATCACAACACAAATTCTACACATTCAAAAATTCCGATGAAAAAATCGATAACAATTCGTTATGGTTTTCGCATTTTCAACCAAAAGTATAATTTCCTCTTTATTTCCTTTACATATTTTCATAGAGGAACGTACTAACTGTATCAATATCGTAGCTACGAGAAAGGAAAAATTTCGATGTGAAGATTGAGAGTAATTTATTTATTCTAGAGTTTAGCTGTGAGATTTCTCCTATATAGCAAACTGGTTTGCTTATTTTCAAGCTTCTAAAAATCTAGTCCTTCATGAATATAGAAGGACACGACTTGCTGATTCAGCGTCCACTACGATCTGACGACGTTGCGCGTTCCATTTGAAATTACCTTTGCAAATTAGCGTTTGCTCAAACTTTGTATTTACTCAGCTTAAAAGTGGATTAATAAGGCTGTACTTCGTAGTGCATGTAGAAAGATATTACGTTATATATACATATATTTACACTCTAAATTGGGAATATTTTACTCGTAGTAGAATAGAATTGGTGCCAAGAATGGCTGTGCGTATAACTGTTTGCCTGAAGAAGGCCCACTCGTAAAAAATTGACACGTTTTATGATTGGGCGATCTCCGGCGGTATTTTTTAAAGGGAAGTCGCTCGTTAGAAAAACGCACATTTTTCAGTTTGCTTGAAGGTTTTCCTATTCGTTTTTATTGCTAATCTCCCGTAACGAACGACTTTACCTTAACCTGACGGTAATCGTACGTCGAAACAGTTAGGTTATACATCAAATGTAATTAAATATAAATAAATAACAAATATTCCGTTCCTATGATCCTAAGTTGGGTAGAATATCCAGCGGCGTCTTCCACGATGAGCTTGTTCGTTAACAAGCACAATGCTGGGTCCGTGCCTTAGTACTACAATAATATTCTTATACTGTTACTGTAGCTTAATTATACTAAAATAGTTCGTTATTGTGCGAGCTTGCTCACTGTTCTACAACGTCGCGTTTCGGATCCACGCTTTTCAGTTAGGACACCCACCAGGTCAATTTAACCCCCCAGATTGGTATTTCTTCGTTTTCGGCAACGTACATCGTGCTTTCCTGTGATGGATTCGAAAAATTCATTAGGGCGGCCCAATTTGGAAATTCCCCAGGTCAATTTTTTTCTAGTCATCTCGCAGAGTGACCCCCGACTGAAAATTCACTCCCTCCGCTTTACGACACATACAAAATACAACGCGTTGGTCACTCTGCATTTTGTGTAATTTTGTTGGCGATCTTTCAAGTTGACGCGAAATTCACTAAACACCTTGATGAGAAAATGCTTATGATTTATATTATACCCATGGGTATAGATAGATCTTAAGTTATTTAACAGCGAAATACGGAACAACATCCCAGGTCATTTCTGTATTCATTTATTAACCAAGGTTATTGGTGATTTAAAAATTGAAAGATTTTATTTAGAAACACATTGTATATAAATAAGAACGTATTGTTATTTACGCATATAATATACTTATAGAATCGGGTGATATTTAACCAGTGCCATGATATTGTTGATTAAATTGTTAGACATTATAAACTCAGTAGTAGTTATATTATTATTTAGAAAGCTTAACCAAAGCCATTGTATGAGTTTAATTTAAAATTAAATCAGAGGGTTTATTTAATAATCTGCTGTTTTATTTATAACTTTCTCCCCTATGCTAACACGCGAAGGCAAGATAGCAATCTTTGGCCTAGCAATGGAAGGCAATTCCCTATTCCTTCTTGGCGACGCGTTGTCGAATGATTCATTTTAAAATGTTTCAGTTGTTTTTCAAATCTCAAGATCTGCTATCAATATTATTATTTATTGTTAATAACAAAATTAGTATTAAGAATTATTTAGCCAACACTAGCCCAATTAAAACGTCTCGTATTACATTTCCTTTGCAATCACTTTGCTTGGAATTTTCGTCGCCTTCCAAATCATCAGATCCTCAGCGATTTTTTAAAACAAATTTCGACAAAAGCTAATGTACGAGGTGTGTTCAAAAATTAAGGTGACTATTTTTATGAACAAATATTTATTTATTCATCAACATTTATACTGTCCCCTTTAAAGTAATCCCCCTCAGATAAAATGCACTTCTGACAACGCTTTTTCCAATCTTCAAAGCACTTCTTAAGCACTTTTTGGTATAGCCTTGGGCTCCTCTAGCGATGGGGTTTTTATTTCATCAATCGTTGCAAATATTCGTCCTTTCATAGGTCTCTTAAGTTTTGGGAACAGGAAAAAGTCGGAGGGGGTCAAATCCGGTGAATATGGTGGATGAGGCATGATTGTCGTCTTGTTTTTGGCCAAAAAACCTCTCACAAGCAACGATGAATGAGCAGGTGCATAATTGTGATGCAAAAGCCATGAATTATTTTTGCACAATTCCGGACGTTTTTTACTACTCCTTATTGATCGTACGACCTTGAGGTAAAAACTCCTGGTGCACTAGGCCATGGTAGTCGAAAAAAAAAAAACAGTGAGCAAAACTTTGACATTTGATCGAACTTGGCATGCTTTTTTCGGTCTTGGCTCTCGTGGGTGCTTCCATTGAGACGATTTGGTTTTGGTTTCGACGTCATAACCATATAGCAATGATTCGTCACCAGGTATGACCCTTTTGAGTGAATCAAGATCATCACTGACGTCATTCAAGAGCTCCTGGGCGATGCTCATGCGACGGTTCTTTTGATCAAAATTCAGAAGTTTCGAAACAAACTTCAGTGACACACGTCTCATGCCCAAAACATACGAAAAAATTGCATGATACGAGCCGACATCCTCAGCAACTTCTCTTATGGTAGGGTGGGTGCACCAGTAACAAACCGTTTAAGAGACATTTTGAAACAAAATTTGATAATGTAACTCAATTATTACATCAATCATTATAAAAATGATACATTGTATTCCTCGTCTACCATATCATCATATAGTTTATTCCGATTTTTTTAATAACTATTAGGTTTATTTTTATTCAAAAGCGAATGTGGCAAGTCTCAATGTGCCTAAGGTGGACCAGATTGTACCAATAATATACCAGGTATTGTGCCAATAGTAGACCAGTAAATAAAGTGAATGTTTTTAATGAAGAATAACTTTATTATCAGTAATATTGAACTTAATTAAGTTTATACTAAGTAATCATCACAACTTTAAGTCAGTCCCAGAAAAATATTCCCTTTCATACTTAACGATTACGTATTCGCCTTTCTTTGATTTTTGGGTAATCTTCAAAGATTTATAAACAAAGAAAAGTACATTCTCATCATCAGAATCTGAATGAATTCTTAATCGCTTTATTATTTGTTTTTTGTAGAGGTTGCTTTTTTTTCATCTGAATCTGTTTCCTGTTTCCTATTCCTCTTTGATTTTTTTCTCTATTCGTTGTCTTCAGAGCTTTTCTTTTTTCTTCTTATTTCTTGATCTTTTTTTCTCTTTCCAATATTTCATCCATTTACTGCTGTTTACTGGATCAAGTGGGCAAATTTTACGGTTTTTCTGATTGCCTTTAATTGTAGATTCAGACGGCCACACAATTGCTACTGCAAATGCTGGACTTTCTTTTTTGCCATCGCTATTATCCAGGATTTAAGCAATACTTCTTCTTGTAAGGTCAATATGGTTGGAGGTCCCATTTTTCTCGGCAAGGGTATTGCAGTTTCATTTTATTTATAATTGTTGTGTGAGGAATATTTTGCGGCGAGAATTTTCGGCATGTTTCTCTCACTTTGGCACATTTGCTTATTTCTTCTATTGCTTTTAGGACGTCTTCCTCTTTATATCTGAAAAATGTTCTTTTCGGTGGCACACTGTATGTGAAAAAAGTATAAGCGGTAAATTATTGGAACAAATTCATAGTATAGATATCACCACTATTATACCACCGGTCAACGACTGGAACATTGTGAATTTTTGAAGAATTTGTTATAATACTTTACTAGGGCATCATAAGTGAAAATAAATATAATAGAAAAACTAAAAAAAAATATTACAAAGCTTAATCACCAGTTGTTGACCAAATGGAACATTACTGGAAGTCCATAGAATTTGTACTCCATTAGTTTTCTAAAGACAATTATCGATTCAAATTAGTATTTTCTGAGAAAATAATGTGTAATATTATTGATATATGTATTATAATATGCATTTAACACGAAAATATCCTACAAAAATTGATGTAAACAAAGATTTAAAAGGATTAAAATAACTTACCGTCGTACGCGCGCTTAGTAGAATGGTCCCCCAAAACAAAGTGAACGAATCACGTTTTGGAATAGGTAGTTTTAACCTGTGTAGATAGCGCGTGAATCACTTTTAGTTATAATTACATAGTTGGTCGAAGTACGCTAAAGCTACCTATCGCAGAAAAATTGGCGAAAAATTTAAAAGAAGGTTAATATTTATATCTGAAGTTTAAAATGGTGTACTACTGGTTCCTGGTGTGGGACTGGTGCACCTACCCTAATTCGACGATTTTCAAAAACAATTTTCTTCACAGCTTCGACGATATCTTCTGCTGTTGATGTGCTGGGGCGTCCAGCGCGAGGTTCGTCGTCGGCTTCTTCTCAGCATCTTGGAGGAGTTTGTACCACTTGTTAACATTTATGTTACTTAGAGCAGACTCACCGTACGCCACTGTCAACATTTCAAGTGTTTTAGAGCACTTGATTCCATTCTTCACAGAAAATTTGATGCGAATTCTTTGCTCTATTTTTTATAATAATAGAAAATCGCCGAGCACAACAAAATACATCTAACCTTTTTATCTGTCAAAAACAAACTAAGTATGCTATGTAATTGAAACTGTGAACATATGTTCGGGACATATGTACCAACACAACAACAGCAAAAAATCGATAATCGAATGTACGTTGCCCGCGAAACTTGAAAAGTCAGCTTACTTTTTGAATAGACCTCGTATGTAATACGTTATATGACAAAACCAAATAAAATGAGTACAACTGGTAAAAACACACTCAACTTCGGATATAACCAACTCCGCATGTAGCGAACTTTCGCATATAACGAACTACTGCTTATAACGAACAGAATTATGGTGCAAAGCTTCATGAAAACGTATGCATCTCTGGTTCGTTTAAAACGAGCACCCGGCTATAACGAACTATTTAAAGATCCCCTTGGTGGTTCGTTATATCCGAAGTAAACTGCTTGTTGCAGAGAAGATATGGAGAATACATTTTCTTTATTTAGATTAGCTCTTCCCGTTGAATTAAAACATCGCTCACAACCTATAACTCTACGAGCAGGTGCACATGCAGAGCGAAGTATTTTATTCTGACAAATTTCGATATTTTTAAATGTTCAAAAAATTTTACTTGTGTTTTTGATCACTGATATAAAAGCCAGACCAAATTTTATGGGGCTGCCTAGGAGTCAAATTTAGAGAGCGACAATTATTTCTGATAAATAATGATTTTATTAAACATTTTTGATAGACAGAAAATTAAAATTTGCTCTCAATTAATAATTATTGATTGATATACCTAGAAATTTAGATTTTAATTTCAAAATTTCGAAATTAAAAGCCAGATTTTGGATTTGGTCCAAACATTACAACTATTCGAATTAAGCTGAAAATTTCAAAAAAATTGGAACCATAGAAAATTAACTTTTTTTGGTTGTGGCAAAATTGAAATTTTGAGGTCAAAGTCAACATTTCTGATAAAACCTCACTTTTTGAGTCTAGACTCGAAATTTTGAGAACAAAGTTCAAATTTCGGAGTGAAGGTCATAATTTTCGTTTTGTAGTTTTAGAAAAAAAAAAGTTGAATTTTAAGTGTACCCTCAAAAGCTGGAAAGAAAATTCGACATTCTAATTCTAAAAATCATATAGTCTGTACAAAATGTAGAACTGTTTCTACTTTTAAATCTTTATCTAAATTTTACATTTACATACTTATAATCCAAGCAATAAGCCGGTAAAAGCGCTAAAATAGATAAAAATAATATAGTAGGTTAGATTTTCAAAATTCTTTTTGCATTCGATTTCTGATGATCCAAGAATCATTCACTATTACTAAGACGAAGTGGCTCAACCCTCTTTCACCCCTTAATCTTGAAAACAAACCCCCAAATGTGGCATTTCACCAAGAAATTCCTAAAGTTGGGAAAATTAACGCAAATTGCCTTAGAAATGCATCCTAGGAGGTTATTTGGGCCGCTGATCACGAATCCGTGTTTGGTTTTTCCGGAAAACTCATTGCCTATATGTAGTAACATTTTTATTCGAAACGGTGTCCTGGGAGTTTTCGGGATCGCTGATTAAGAATGCGTGAACTCTAAATTTCTAAAAACAGTCCACATTTTGGTTAAAGTGCTGATAATCCAGGCGATAAGCCGGGAAATAGATAAAAATAATATAGGAAGTTAGATTTTGAAAATTCTTTCCACATTCGATTTTTGATGACCCGAGGATCATTCACTGCTACTAAGATGAAGTCGCTCCACCCTCCCTCACCCCTTAGTCTTGAAAACAACCACCAAATGGGGCGTTTCGCTAAGAAATTCCTAAAGTCGGAAAAATTAATGCAAATCGCCTGAGAAATGCGTCCTAGAAGGTTACTTGGGTCGCTGATCACGAATTCGTGCTTGGTTTTCCCGGAAAACTAATTGCTTGTATGTAGTAAAATTTTTACTCAAAACGGTGTCCTAGGGGTTTTCGGGCTCGCTGATGAAGAATCCGAGATCTGTTATTTCGAAAAACGTATTTGGCGGTCGGAAAATCATGAACATTTTTTAATATCCTAGTGGGCTTGTTAAAGTTTTGGGACAATATGATGATGATTGGAAATTATGCCTCAGGGGGTTTTTTGGGGTCACGGTCAAAAATCCGAGGCTTGCTTTTCCAAAAAACTTATTTTCCGGTAGGAAAACCAAGAAAATTCCCCATTAAAAGTGTTTTGAGACAATGTCGTAAAATTCTTACCCGAAACGGAGTGCCAAAATTTTTCTGATTTTTCCATCATGGAAAGATTTATCCGGTAAAACAGATTTCAGATTTTTTTATCATCGACACAAAAACCCTTCCATAAATAATTATATGAAAAAAATTAGTTGTATTATTTCAAAATTTCTGAAAATCATTAAAGCAGTAAATTTTCTTGATTTTCCGACCAGAAAATGAGTTTTTCGGAAAAACAGACCTCATATTCTTAATCAGCGATCCCGAAAACCCCTAAAACACGGTTTAGAATAAAAATTTTACTACATTGTCTCAAAACACGTTAAATGGTAAATTTTTTTGATTTTCCGACCAGAAAATGAGTTTTTCGAAAAAACAGACCTCAGATTCTTAATCAGCGACTCGGAAGACACCGTTTCGAGTAAAAATCTTACTACATTGTCTCAAAACACTTAAAATGGGGAATTTTCTTTATTTTTCCTACAGGAAAATAAGTTTTTCGGAAAAACAAACCTTGGATTCTTGACCGCGGCCCAAAAAAACCCCTGAGACATAATTTCCAAAAAAAAGGTTCATCATATTGTCTCAAAGCTCCAACAAGCCCACTAGGATATTTTCATGATTTTCCGACCGTGAAATAAGTTTTTCGGAAAAACAGATCTCGGATTCTTTATTAGCGACCCCGAAAACCCTTAGGACACTGTACAAATTTTACTACCTACAAGCAGCGAGTTTTCCGGGAAAACCAACCACGGATTCGTGATCAGAGACTCAAACAACCACCTAGGATGCATTTCCGGAGCAATTCTTCGTTAATTTTCCCCACTTTAGGAATTTCTTAACGAAACGCCCTATTTGGTGGGTTGTTTTCAAGATTAAGGGCTGAAGGAGGGTCGAGTGACTTCGTCTTAGTAGCAGTGAAGGATCCTTGGGTCATCAGAAATCGAATGCAAAAAGAATTTTGAAAATTTAACTTACTATATTATTTTTTATCTATTTTAGCTCTTTTACCGGCTTATTGCCTGGATTAAAAGTATGTAAATGTAAAATTTAGATAAAGATCTAAAAGAAGAAAAATTTCTACTTTTTTACAGACTATACGATTTTCAGAATCAGAATGTCGAATTTTCTTTCCAATTTTGAGGGTGCACTTAAAATTTAACTTTTTTTCTCTAAAACTACAAAACGAAAATTATGACCTTCACTCCGAAATTTGAACGTTGTTCTTAAAATTTCGAGTGTAGACTCAAAAAGTGGGATTTTATCAGAAATTTTGACTCTGACCTCAAAATTTCGATTTTGCTACCACCAGAAAAATGTGAAATTTTGTTAATCTTCTATGGTTTCAGTTTTTTGAATTTTCAGCCTAATTTGAACAGTTGAAATGTTTGAACCAAATCCAAAATCTGGATTTTAATTTCGAAATTTTGGAATTAAAATCCAGATTTCTAGGTATATCAATTAATAATTATTGATTAAGAGCAAATTATAATTTTCTGTTTATTCAAAATGTTTAACAATATCATTATTTATCAAAAATACCGAATGCAGAAAGAATTTTGAAAATCTAACTTACTATATTATTTTTATCTATTTCCAGGCTTATTGCCAGGATTATTAGTCCCCTAGGAGAATAAAAAATAAAAATTAGGAATTTTGAGAAGAAAATGGATTTCAAAAATAATTATAAAGTCTAAGTTTTGTCAATTAGGAAAACAGAAATTGAAAGTGTAAACTTCAGTCAAAAAACATCAAAAATAAAATTAAAGCTTCTAGTAAAATTAAAATTTCGAAGTTAAATTTTTAGAAAAAAAAAGAAAAATGTAATTTATTGGCTCTTTTGGAGTCAATTAAAAAATTTTTTGGCCTAATTGATGTTAGAGTTCTGGGTCTCCCCAGGCGCCGGAAGCACAGACAGATAGTTGGCAATTTGTGTCTTTGCTACAGATACTTTCATGACAACTCTTTGTAGCAACTGCTAGTTTTGACCTCCCTAAAAACAGCATTTTTAAGGCATAGAAGGCAGTTGGAGTCAGAAAATTCTTGTGGGGTTCAGCTTAGTACAGTAAGAACTTCTATTTATGGCGGTTCTTTCTCCTATAGAACTTCCAAACTCTGGAATTCTTTCCCAAGCAGAATTTTCTCCGATAATTACTAATTACAACTTATTATCAAAACAACAATCGGTAGCTCACATTTACAGTGCTTTAGAGAAATAATAGGGCTACCCTTTGCGAGTGAACTGAACTCAAAAAAAATTGAAGTTTTGAAAACATTCAAAATTCATGTAAAATAATCTCCAAATTTCGAGAAAATAAGTTGAAGATCTTCGAGTTTAAACTAGATATTTTCAAACAAAAACTGTTTCCAAATTTACGTTCGTAATTTTGAAAAGAATGTCGAAATTTTGAGATTAAGGTCGATATTTTGAACCAAATCCAACTTTTGCAAAAAAGACTGCATTTGATATCTCAAAGGAGGTAGACAGAGTCTGGCACCGATTTCTTCTCTCCAAATTAACATCTTATGGTCTTCCTCCCGGACTTTGTCATTTGATGTCCAATTTTCTTGCTGACAGATCTCTTCAGGTCGTCGTCGATGGCATATCATACGAGACATTTGCGATTAATGCAGGGGTACCTCAGGGGTCTGTCCTGTCTCCTACTTTGTTACACATAAATGATCTCTTAGCTTCAACTTTCAATCCGATATAGAGCTACGCAGATGAGTAAGTAAGTAAGTAAATATTTTATTTAGTAAATAATTTAATATATTACTCATGAATAGAACTATATCAAACAAAAATTTTACATGCTCATTGTCTAGAAATTTATAATTAAATAATTACTCTAAAGAAAAAACTTTGTACATTATAATAAAATTTAAAAGACACATTAAAAGTTAACATCTAACTTACAAATAATCTGTTTAAAAGCATGATTAAAACGACCTGAAGGCATTATAGGATGCAAAATATGCTTTATGTCTGTCTAAAAAGGTCTCTCATATTTTTTCCAAATACTTTAATGCTGGTAGTATCTTTAAGATTTTGAGGAAGAAGATTGTACTGATTGATACCTTTATAAAACAAGCTATTCATTGTGGTGAGTTGGTGGAATATAAAAGCTAAGGGCCGACCTAGTTGGATAGAGGTATTTTTCATTTACTAGTAGTAGATAGTAGCTTGGTGTCATCTTTTTTCTTCGACAAATCATTATTCGTCGCTGCTTCAGATCAACTAAGGGAACAGCAGATACAGATGATTAATCGGGATCTCGAGATTATTCTGGAATGGGGTAAGAACAATTTGGTCGACTTCAACGCTTCAAAAACTCAGGCCGCGGTTTTCTCTAAGCAAACATCAAGGGATAATGCAACAAACATACTAATGGACGGTCAAATTATCCTGATGGGATTTAATCTGTTTATCCTAGGAGTGAATGCGAGCACTAACTTCTCTTGGGGCGATCATGTGCGCGCCATTGCAAAGTCCGCCTCACAGAAGCTAGGCTTTCTTTTTAGAGCTAAAAAATACTTCATATCTCATCCGCTACTATTACTATACAAAGCTCAAGTTAGGCTAACACTAGAATACTGTTCTCATGTTTGGAGTTCAGCCCCAAAGCACACTTTAGCTCTTTTGGATTCAATTCAAAGAGCGGTTCGCCTAATTGATGACGAGAGTTTGACCGATTCTCTCGAAACACTAGAGCATAGGCGGATGATTGGCGACTTGTCTCTTTTCTATAAGTACCTACTCGTACTATCATGGGAGATGCTCGCAGGAACTAATAGGATTGGTCCCCTCAAGGGCAAGATTCTTGAGGCATACAAGACAGTCGGAGACAGCAAATTCCGGTGCGGTCCAGCTTGACACAGTGAGGACTTCTACGGAGATTCTTTTTTCTATGGAACTTCCAAGCTATGGAACTCGTTACCGAAAGGAATTTTTCCCAAAAATTACAACAATCCTTGTTTAAGAAGGCGGTTCATCGCTATCTATCCTTGTTTTCACATCCTACTAGTAGTACTTTGGAGGCATAATGGGGTTACCGTTTGCGAGGTAAAAAAAATTTGATCATTGAACATTAATTTTGTGAATGTTGTGAATGTGTTGTTATTTATTTTTTTGAACTTTTATTTTCGTACACTTTTCACATCAGTTATCTTTTACAATTCCGGTTTTACTTTTCGTCATATGGGTTGATTAAACAAACAAAAATGTTAAGTAGATCAATTATTTTCATATAAGTTTCAAGTGTATGAAATAGAAATAATTATACCGCGGAATAATTCGTAAAAATTTGTTACTTATTAAGCTGGATCCATATCAATGATTTGTATTGTGCCTTGCATTTATCACAAAAGGTTATTGCACTTTATTTATTTAGAACGTTCACAAACGGATTCGGTGCTATAACACAATTTACGTTACCAAATAATTGACCTTGCGTGAAAAATATGATTTTTAAATTTCAAAATACAACGCACAACACAAATTTTTACTAATGTGGATTTAGCTTCAGATAGGGGATGATCTCTCTCGCCAGTCTTTCTTATCATCTTCATCTACTGAGTGCATGGTTATAACGTGACAAGTGATAAGCGTCTGTTGGAAGTCCTAAACAATATCTATAAAGAGCGTTTATTGCAAACCAGGAGTGCCCTGTTAGGGGGAGTTTATGGGTTGATTTGATCCACCTTTAAAAGATCAAATATTTTTTGAATTTTTTCTATCTTTACTAAACCTTGGTGGTTAAAATTAATGATATAATGACTGCGACATAGGCGGACACTATACAAATAGAATGATTTATCTTATGTTAAGTTTTTTATTTTGAAAGTACGTCACAAACTGAGCTTCTTTTGTTACCTATCTGTTACGTAGCGACGGTAAGCTGTGATATGACTGAAAAAGCGAAGTCGCTCATTTCAGCGATGAATTAATTTCTAGCGATAATTTTTCCAAGGAACTACTCAAAAGTTGGACGCTGACGGCCATCATTATCTCGAAGCCTGTTTAACAAGTCGGGGTATTTTTCTATGATCTCTCGATATAATATTAGAAATGGAATTTGCTCTCCATTTACAGCATCAGAGGATCCTTTCCCTCTTCACATAAAACTATATATATAATGTTATAGCAACTGAAGGAATAACAGTTAGTACTGTGCCTCATTTCCTTTAAAATGTTTAGAAGCCTTTTAGCTGGTAAATATTGCTTTGTTTTTAAAGTGATTCGTGAAGTGGTAGGCATAAAAGAGCTTTGTTTTAAATTTTGAATTACGTTGAATAAAACCGATAAATTGGTTATTTAAACATAGAGGACCGCTTTATTGAATTAATTATTTCCACTTTGTGTAAAAATTCAATTATTTTATGGTATTACCGGTCAAAGAACGGAATGTTTTAGCTAATTAAAAGTGCGGAGTTCGACTCGGGGTGATTTAAATAACTCTAGCGGACGAGTTTAAAAATCCCCAACAAAATTTTGTTTATTTCAAGCAAAAATTAGTTTAAAATCAATACCGTTAATTTTCTAGTTTTTGTAAAATAGTCTTCATATGTGTTACGCTCATTGAACGTTGAAAAGAATATTGCGATCGGAAAACCGAAATTGCTAATCTAAACCAGGGACATATTCAAGTCTAGATTGAAGGTGTTCTGGCATCGGCAATTTCGGTTTCTCAACCCCAGCATTTTTTTTTAATACTTAGTGAGAGTAAAATGTATTTTAGTAGGTTAATCGTCGTTTGTATTCAAATCTTTAACAATTTAAAAAAAGAAATAAATGAGGGTGCCTTGAACTTTAGCCTCTAATGAGGCGTGCCTAATGCACATCGATTTTTTTCTCTAATTGCGCATCCTTAGGCTACGCTTGTAGCAGATTTCAAGAATATGGAAGCAATTGTACGTCTGTTAACATTGTTTTTACAAATTGATGCTATTTGGGCCAATTTGGAGACTTGCAAACGATAAGTGATTAAGTCAATTTGATTGACAAATATAAAATTTGCACCAAATTCTGAATTTAAAATTGAGTTTTAAAAATGTCTCAAATTTTTACTTTATTATATATATGTATATATTTTTTTGTGCAACGGACTGGTCCTTGGTTATCTTCAAAAATTGAAATACAAATCTTGTCCCCTGAAACCAAAAGATTTAAACAACAAAGGTTGCTCTAACGCGTTGCTATAGCCAAGCTATCATTTTCAGAGAGACACTCTCTGCATTTATTCCAAAAATTTCGATCTTACATCCATAATTTCAGCTGTTTTAGAAATTTCGACTTTTACTTTTTGAAAAAATTTTAACTTGTCGATGTCAAATTTAAAATATCGAAAACTTTTTAACCAAATTTCAACATTTTCTCGAGTTTTGAAGTTTTCAAAATTCTTACATTTTCAATGTTTACTTATCACGAATCCGTGATTGGTTTTCCCTGAAAACTCATTGCTTGTATGCAGTAAAATTTTTACTCTAAACGTTGACCTAGGGGTTTTTGAGGTCGCTGATTAAGAATTCGTGATCTATTTACCGAAAAACTCATTTTCCGGTCCGAAAATCATAAGCATTTTTTAATATATTAGTGGGCTTGGAGTTTGAGCACAATATGATGAATCTTTTTTTCGGAATTGTGTTTTTTTTGGGTCACTGATCAAGAATCTGAGGCTTGCTTTTTCGAAAAACTCATTTTCCGGACGGAAAATCAAGAACATTCCTTATTATAAGTGTTTTGAGACAATGTAGTAAAATTTTTACTCCAAACGGGTTGCCAACATTTTCCTGATTTTTCCATCATAGAAAGGTTTTTCCGGGAAAACTGAATCCAGATTTTTTTTATCATGGACGCAAAAACTTTTCTAAACATAATTACATAAAAAAAGTAGTTGTATTATTTTAAAATCTTTGAAAAACATTAAAATAGCGAATTTTCTCGATTTTCAGACCAGAAAATTAGTTTTTCGGAAAAACACATCTCAGCGACCCCGAAAACCCCTAGGACACCCTTTGGAATAAACATTTTATTACATTGTCTCAAAACAACTAGTAGTAAATTTTCTTGATTTTCCGACCGGAAAATAAGTTTTTTGAAAAAACAATCCTTAAATTCTTAATCAGCGACCCCGAAAAACCCAAAGACAACGTTTCGAGTAAAAATTTTACTATAATGTCTCAAAACACTTAAAATGGTGAATTTTCTTTATTTTCCGACCGGAAAATGAGTTTTTCGGAAAAGCAAGACTCAGATTGGCCATGACCCAAAAAAAACCCCAGAGATATAATTTCAAAAAAAGGTTCATAATATTGTCTCAAAACTCTAACAAGCCCAGTAGGATATTAAAAAGTTTTCATGATTTTCCGACCGTGAAATAAGTTTTTCGAAATAACAGATCTCAGATTCTTCATTAGCGACCGCGAAAACCCCTAGGACACCGTTTCGAGTAAAAATTTTACTACCTACAAGCAGTGAGTTTTCCGGGAAAACCAACCACGGATTCGTGATCAGCGACCCAAATAACCTCATAGGATGCATTTCCGGGGCCATTCTTTATTAATTTTCCCGACTTTAGAAATTTCTTAACGAAACGCCCCATCTGGGGGGTGGTTTTCAAGACTAAGTGGTAAAGGAGGGTCGAGCGACTTCGTCTTACTAGCAGTTGGGGGATCAAAAATCGAATGCGGAAAGAATTTTGAAAATCTAACTTACTATATTATTTTTATCTGTTTCTCGGCTTATTGCCTGGATGATCAGCACTTTAACCGAAATTTCGACTTTTTTTTTTTGGAAATCAAGAGTTTATCCTACTATTCCAAGTTGAATTGAAATTTTTGATTTATTTGTAAGAAATGTTCTGTTTTGGTAAATTTCAATTTATTTCGAAATTTGGAGTTTATTTGGATTTTTTTTCTATTTCAACGTCATAAATTTTCTATAAATTGATTTTTTTTAATTTCAACCTGTAACTCGAAATTTATATTGCTTCTCCCAAAATTAAATTCTTTTCTTAGTATACTATATTTCAATTCTTTAAATGATTATTCTGTTTTTTTCTTAAATTTTTATCAAAATTGAAAGCTTCGACGCACCTTCAATTTTTTGTAGGTATTTATTACAAAATTTACATTTGCCTGCAAATTTCGAACTTTTCTTAAAAAACTTTCGGGGAAACTCAATTTTTTAAATTAAATTTGTGATTTTAATTATTGTTATTATTAAGTTTCGAAAAAAACTCGAAAAATATAAAATTCTTCGAGTTTTTTCGAATCTTCGACTTTCTTCTCCAAATTCCAAGTTTACTTTTTTTCCTAAAATTTCGATATTTAACTTGACATTTAAATGTTTCTAAATAAAAATATTTTAATTTTGTTTTTAGCTTTGAAATTTCAACTTTTTTCAAAATTTCAAGTCTTTTTTTAAATTTAGGGTTTTTAAATCGAAATTTCATTTTCAAAATTTCAACGCAACTCGAGTTTTTCCCTGTTTTTTGTCCCTAAAATTTCGCTTTAGCTAATTGTAGGTTAATTTTTTCAAAAATTTTCGTTTATTTGTCGAAATGTTTGCTTCTTATCAAAATTTCGAGTTCAATTTTTTCCCTCAATTTTGTGATTTTCTCAAAAATTTCACCTTTTTTCGAAATATTGAGTTTAATTCGTAAAATATTTTTTTTAACAATTCCACTTTAAATTCAAAACTTTGAGAATTTGGTTTTGGTAAACGCTGATTTTTTCTTTAAAATTAAATTTGAAACTTCGACGCTGGCTTCGTTCGAAGCGATGGCATTGATTTGAAAAGATTGAAATTTTGGTTTTAGGCTCCAAATTTTTCGAATTTGAGGACAAAATATCTAAAAAACGAGTTTTATATGATAGCTCATCATTGTTGTTACGCGTTACGGGTTCACACAATTAAACACTGTGGATTTTTACACTTTTATTAACCAAACAACTTATTCGTATAACCTTAATTTACCATTGACGCATTCCACACATACTAGAACATTCGATATCTTGAAGTGTCGAACAAACCATTACGTATTTCGTTAATAACTCTATTTCTAAACATTCGACAAACGTCTTAAACCTATGAGTAATTTCTTCAGCCGTGTATTTTTCTAATAACTTCTAATAATAATTAACTATTAAACAGCTTTACACTTCACAGTATTATATTATAATTCGCATTACATAAGAAAAAAATAGACAGAAACGTTATCATTCAGTCTAACAAATATCGCTCCTCTAATTGGGGGACCCAAATAAGTTGATGCAAAGGGGGCATGAACGCAGTCAGAAAAACACTCGATGAGAACAATGTTCTGGGACATCGAGCGGATTAAGTTAGTTGAGAACTTAAAGAGGACTCATATCACTAGGTCACTAAAACCTATAGGCTATCACTAGAGCAAAAGGCATCAAATTATGTTGACCTGCAGGGGCTAAAGCAATTAAGATAATTACCGAACTATGTATAAAATCAGGATTTTTTTCAGTTGATCCCATATGCTTGAAACATTCTAATAAACCTTCTTACTATTTTTTAATCCAGAGGCAGCTGTTAAGGTTAAGGATCTGGTTTTCTGTTAATGACTGAAATTACGCCTAAGAACCAAATCTGTAAGAAAATTGCCATGTTCGTTAATTCCAATTCATTTCCTGCTTACATGCCTTATAGAGCATTATATCGTAAAAAACGTTAACATGGAAAGCAATACACGATATGGTATTTTTATTTATTTACTTTCACTTCAAGATCAAGTTTATATTATTACTTAATGACGCTTAGTCTCGTTTCCCCCCACAAATTTGTAATTACGCCAGATTCATACATGATAACTTTCTACGTTTCAATGATCGATTTGATTTGTCGCTCTTGATATCACTTTGCAATGATTTATACCAGAACAGTAAAAGGGCGAAATGGTGACTTTCTGCACTCTTACTTTGTGAATTGGAAACCGAAGCACATTCATTAACAAATGGCAACAGAAGAACAGAGCGCATCAATTCATTTTCTCAGAATTTTAAATTTAATCCCAAAATATTGCCTTCATTTTTCGAAATCTCGTATATGAATTTCAAAGTTCAACCTATCGCTCGAATTTTAAATCTTAGAACTCGACTGTTCCGCGATGCTGAGTTTCTCCTACAATTTCGACAATTTTTTGAAACTGTTCCAAGTATATTTAACTTCTTATAATTCCTAAAATGTCGTCGTTAAAAGCGAGGTTTTGGTTATTTTTTTCTCAAAATTTCGGTTAAAATTTCGATATGTTGTATTTGTTTTAATTTGGAATTTTAAAGTCAAAATTCAAGAAAAAAGAATAATCTATTATTATAATTTGAAGCGGAGATTTTGAAAATATGACTTTTTAAGAGTAAACTTGAAATACTAAATTTTTTCAGAAAAATTTCAATTTAAACTCCAATTGTTTACAAGTTTAACGGAACATCTTCATTACTTTTAATTTCGAATTTTATGCTAACAGTTTTTACGTTGTTTTAAAATTTGTTTGTTGAGCTAATTAATAAAATCTATTTTCTTTTAAACATTTTATTTTATTCTCACAAAAAAGTTTTTTTTCTCGGCTCAACCTCAAACTCGTCGTTTTCCTTAAACTGCTAAAGTCAACTACTTTGTTTCAAGATTTTTTTTGTACCCATGTGTCAACTTTATTATAAAGTTCAAGTTTTTTTAACATTGCAACTTTTTTACAAACTTTTTACCAAAAATTTTATATTATTTCCTTGTTTTCCGATTTTTTCAAAATAGAAATTTAGAATTTTTTCTTGAAAATTTGACCTTACAACATAAAGTTCAGACTTTTTTTATGTTAACTAAAAATTTCGGTTTTTAATTAAAATTGAAACTTCGTATTTTAAAGTTTCAATTTAAATCTGAAATATTTAATCGTTTTATTGCGAGTCGAATATCTGAATTGTTATTAATTTTTCAAGCTTTAAGCCTTTCTTTTTCAGTTTCTTCAGCTCGTTTAAACCAGAAATTTTGAAAAAAGTCTAATTTAAGAGTTTAACTTTCCAGAAAAAGTAACTAAATTTATAAACAACTAGAAATATTAAGCAACATTTGCAGAAAAAAAAACGAATTTTCGGTTTTAAGAACCAGGCTTTAATATTAAAGTATAAATTTTGAGAATTTTTTAAAATAAATTAAAAGTTTTGTTCGAATTTTTTTCTATCACCATTTCTGTTAATTAAAACTTTTGTTTTTTAGTTCAAATTGAAACTTCAAAATAAGAGTTAAAAATCTGGAATTTTTACTTTTTTATTGTGAGTCGAATATCTTAATTATTATTAATATTCCAAACTTTAAACCTTTAACTTCCAGTTTCCGTAGGTTTGTGTTTACACAAGAAATTTTAAAAAATCGACAGTAAGAGTTTAAATTTGCTAGAAAAATAACCAAATCCATTGACAGAAATTCTCAAAAGTTCTACTTACGTATTAAGCAACATTTCCAGAAAAAAGGAATATTCGATTTTGAGAACCGTGTTTTAGCATTAAAGCAGGGATGGGCAACCTTTTTTTACAGCGGGCCAACTACAAGGTTAAAAATTTTGCGCGGGCCGCATGTGGGGAAAATATGAACAATGATTAACATTAATTATTAAGTTTCTATTAACAAAACAAAAATAACAAAAGAACTATAAAAAATTACCTAATTAAAATACATAATAGAAATTAAAAAAGAAAAATTATGATGGGAAAAAATCTTAAACAAACTTTAATGAGAATTTTGGAGAAGCTTATTGGCCAAATTTGCCACAGCAACCCGCACAGAACTTTCCAGTAGTAGGTTATTTAGTCAGGACCTGCTGCCCCTTTTAACTCTTTCCGTTACGGAAAATAATTTTTGCAAACGTAAGTTCTTCCATAATCATAGACGTAACTAGCACAAGGCAGGGTAGTGCGCTTGCCCTTCTCTGCAGCAAATCGAAAATTTATATGTATTCAATAGGGGGACTTTCCAATTCTTCAGAATTTATCCTTTCCTTGAAACATTTTTTTTTAATTTCTACCTTTTTCTCAAATTTCGTATATTTTTTTAAAAAATTTGTCTTTTTCTTTCGAAATTTGGCATTTATTCATAACATTCAACTTCTTTTATCAAACATTTTCAAAGTTAAAAGTTCGTCGTTTTTTTCTGAAATTTCGTCATTTCTCGAAATGTGACTTTCTTTCAAAATTTCGACTTTTTCTAATTCTGAAAGTTTTAGCTTGTTTACTAAAATTTGCGTTTTCCTCGAAATCTGGTCGACCTTCTAATAACAAAGTATATTTCTTGGAAATTTAAAATGTTTGTGAAAGGACAAACATTACGAATAAAACTTTTTGGTAATTTCAACCCTTTTTTAACCAAATTTCTGGAAGTTTCAACTTGTTTGTCAAAATTTCGATGTATATCACAATATTTGGCATTTTATGACCCTGTTGAGGCAAGGTAGGGCTTCAGTCTACCTCTGACTCGAGGAGTGAAAAGAAAATAAATATTCTATTTTTTCTTAAAATTTTTTCTTTTTCTAAATTTCGATAGTTTGATTTTTTCTGGAAAATTTCGAAATTTCACTAAGATTAAACGTTTTCTCTCAAAATTTAGATCCGAATCGCAAAAGTTGTCTCCTAATATCATCTTTTTCTCAGGATTTCGATTGTTTCCTTTTAAATTTTGACTATTTTTTAAAATTATACTTTCTTTAAAAGATTTTGGTCCATTTTAAAGTTTTCTCGAAACTTTACTTTTTTTCAAATTTCGATATTTTTCTGAACATTTGGCTGAAAATTTCGATCTTTTAAATCCTGATTTTATTGAAAATTTTGACTGGTTTCCTAAAGTTTGCTTTTTCAGGATATCTTGATTTTTATCTCAGTATGCAATATTTAATATTTCAATAAGTTTTTTCTTTTTCCTGGTAAATTCGTCTTTTTTTTCAAAATTTAGAATATTTCTTAAATAGGCTTTTACCTAAAATTTGCCTGCTCCTCAAAATTTGTCTTTTTTGAAATTTCGATTTTATTTTCAAAATTCCCATTTTTGGAGTTTTTCAAAAATTGTTTATTTATTTCAAAATTTTGTCACTTTTCTGATTATTTGTCTTTTTTAATAAATTACGACTTTTAGCTCAAATGGTTTGATGGTTCTGAAAATGTTTATTCTTCTCTCTAAATTAGATCCAATTGTTAGTAGAAATGTTGCAAATAATATTTTTGTGGATTTCAAGAAAAGGATTTCTTGTAAACTCAACATCTTTACTGAATTTTAAATTTTAGGAACAATTTTCTTCAAAATTGCGAATTTTCTTTTTCAAAATTCGATTTTCTCCAAAAATTGCGTTTTTTCACAAAATAAGACCTTTGAAAATTTTGACATTTTTCGAATTTTAAACATTTCTGGAGTTTTTGAGAAAGGTTAGGTTTTTAATTTGAATATGACTTATTGAAAATTCCAACTTTTCCAATTTTCCTCCTAAAATTGGACTTTGTTTTGAAAATTTGAAATATTTTCTAAAAAGTTAGATATTTTTCTGGAAACTGCAACGTAATTTTCAAATATCGTGATTTTTTCGAAGTCTTTGTTTTTCAAAATTATTTGATTTCCGGTAATTTCAAGTTGTCCGAAATTCATGTTATTCTCCAAATTTTAACGTTTTTCTCAAAATTCGATATTATCTGCTTCTGGACATTTCCATTTAAAATTGAATTTTTTCTGAAGATTTAGACTTTTTTTACAAAATTAGTTTATTTTTTTAAATAGGAGCGAAATGTTAATAGAAATCTAAACATCTGAGAACAATATTTTTGGAAAATTTTGCAAAAATGTTTTCTTGAAAAATTTCAAGAATATGTCAAAATTTATATAAAATAAAAATTTTGAGAAAATTATTTTTAAAAGTTGCATTTTTTTACCCAAATTCAACTTGTTCAGGAAATTACCACTTTTTTCAGAAAAATTGCCGTATTTTTCCACTTATTCAAAATTTCGATAGTTCTTAAAGTTCTTCTAAAGTTTTTTCTCAAGATTGGACTTTTTTCGAAATTTCGACTTTAGTCTAAAAATGCGATCTCCCCAGTTCTGTAGGTTTTAAGTGAAGGTACTCAGCCAGAAGGTTTTCTTTTTTGCCCATGAATTTTTTAGAATAATTGTTGCTCCCTCCCCCCTTGGAAAAAATCCTGCCTTCGCTAATGTCAAAAATATATTATGATTTGCATTGCATGCGTGACTAATCAAAATTTTTGAATATCCTTATTGTGAAATTTAACCCTTAAATTGTTGTTGTTTTGTACTAGGGATGTAACGAATGTTAGTTTTCCCACATTCGTGAATGCGAATGCGAATATTCATTTCCAACATTCGCGAATGTGAATGTTATCACTTAGAAAATTTTAAAGGAAAAGTCACAGTTTCCAGAAAAAATCGAAAAAATCCAGTTTCCAAAAATATTGCTCCTACAATTTTTATTTTCATTTAAATTTTAAAATAATCTCGAAATTTACAGGAAATATTTTTATCCAAATTTCGTAAAAACATTATTCCCAAAATTTTTATGTTTTTATTAACATTTTAATTCAGTTTTAGAAAAAAAAACTAATTTTCAGAAAAAGTCGCGTTTTGGATAAAAAGCTCAATTTTAAGTAGAAACTTCTAGAAACATAAGACGTTTAGTCGAAACTTCGAAAATAAAACGAATTTTGAAAAATAGATTAAACTTTCCGCACACTCAAAATCTCGAAAAATATGCCAAACTTGTTATGAAATATTTAAAATTTCCAATAACGTCTAATTTTGAGAAAAAAAAGTACAATTTTGAGTATAAAGTCGTAATTTAGAAATGGCCAATAATTATAATAAAAAAATATAGTTTTGAGATAAAGTCTGAATTTTCAGCCAACTAAATGTAATATAAAAACGTCATCCTTTGGAAAAACTTGATTAATATCGAAATTTCGAGCAAAAGACGATTTTCGAAGTAAAAATCGAAAGTTTCAAAAATCCAAACGACCTTTGAAAAAAAATAAATAAAACAGCGACATTATGAGAAAATTCAAGAAAAAACTTGTTTAGTAAAAATCAGAATTTTTCCAGAGAAAATAAAATTTTATTAAAACTTCAAACAAAGGGCGAATTTTGAATAAAATTTCAGCAAAAAAGTCGAAATTTAAAAAAAAAGAGCCAACATTTCTCGACTGAATATTTTTTTTAATGATTGCCTGAGTGTAAAACAAGTTTTTTCCCTCCCACTATGATGTCAGAAAATATCGACTATTGAGATAAACGTCGAAATTTTGAGAAACAAGTTGAAATTTGAATAATTTAGAATTTTTTACTACTCAAAACATTTTTACTTTTTTATCAAAGGATGAACCACAGTTCAAGAAAAGGCAAAGTATAATAAATAAGCCGAAGTTTACAAAAAGATGAATTAAAAATTTTTTTAGAAAAAGTCGAATTTTGAGAATTGGGGAAATTTTGAAAAAAACGACAAATTTTCAGATAAAAATTTAAAATTTTGAGAAAATCGTATTTTGATAAAGAAAGTCTAATTCTAGAATACACTCAAAACTTTAAAGGAAAAAAGAAGTCGAATTTTCAAAAAAATGTGTAAATTTCAAGGAAAGAATTAATTTTCAGGAATAAATCGAAGTTTTTGAAAAAGGTTCCCGCTGTTGAAAATATAAATTTTCGGTTGACTTTATAAATCAAGGAAAAGCAAGTGACCCACCTTGCTCTAATGTAGCTAGTTGATAGAAAAAGAAAACAAGAGAATTTAAAAATATTTTTTATTAGATGGAATTGCATAAATAACTTTATCAGTTATTATCTTAATAAATATTGTTAACTACGCTACCCATGGAGCCCCAACACTCCCCTAAGGATCCATGGACCCCAGTTTAAGAAACACTACCTTAGCTGTTGCATCGTTATTTCATAAATAATTTACTGCTTTATTGCCAAATCATTCGCAATATATTCGCATAATTTCTTGTGAATGCGAATGTGGATGCGAATAGTAAAAAACATTCGCGAATGCGAATGCGAATACGAATATTCGTTACATCACTATTTTGTACATTTATTAATTTCATTTGTACCCATTTGAAACTGTTTCTGTGTCTTATATTAAATGACTAAGAAAAAATACGGAAACTACGAGCAATTTCTTCGAATCGAAATATTTTAAATCTCGATTCAAATTGGTTTATTAAGTTTTGAATTTCCTGGTCATATTTACTTCTATCTAAAGGAGTCTTCTTCTTTTTTTCGTCAAATTGTTTGACATTTTCTTTTCCAAAGTTTTTATATAAAGCAATAGAGCTTAGGCGGGCCGCATTAAAGAATAAGTGTTGAGAATTTAAAAAAATAAATTTCGAGTTTTGTTCGAAATTTTTTCTGTCACTAGTTCTTCTAATTAAAATTTTCGATTTTTAATTAAAAGTGAAACTTCCAACTACGAGTTTAAACTTTTTATTAAAAGTCGAATATCTGAATTCTCATTAATATTTCAAGTGTAAAACCTTTAATTTTCAGTTTGAGCTTAAACCAGAAATTTTGAAAAAAAAAACGAAATTAAGAGTTTATTTTATAAAAAATTGAAATACAAATCTTGTGCCCTGAGACCAAGAAAGATTAAAAAGCAAAACTCTGCTCTATCTGCTCTAACGCGTCATCTCTCTGAAGATGATAGCTTGGCTATTGAAACGCGTTAGGGCAACCTTTGTTGTGTTTTTTAATATTTCTTGGTTTTAGAGGACAAAATCTGTGTTTCAATTTTTGGAGATAACCAAGGACCAGTCCGTTCCACCAAGATTAAATTTTCTAGAAAAAGTAACTACATCTATTAACAAATATTCTCAAAAGTTCCACTTTTTTTAGAAATATTTTTGGAAAAAAAGCAAATATTCGGTTTTATTATTGAAGTATAAATTTTGAGAATCTTTTTTACATACATTTCGAGTTTTGTTGGAAATTTTGCATCGCTTTCTCAAACTCTCATCTTAGACTTGAACATTTTATTTTATTTTTGAATTGCATGTTTTAACTCGAAAAAAATTTGAAGTTTCAATACACTAAAGTCAAAATTAAAAACATCCTTAAGTTAAAACTAAAGCAAAAGCCAAAATTGTTTTAAAAAATCTCTAGAAATTTGGCTTTTTTAAATTCAAGTTTTTATTTTTCAAAATATTCAGTTTGTCTCAAAAATTTCGTAATTGGCATTTCCAACCCTTACTTTGCGGAATTCTTTAATATTCAAAACTATTAAACTTTATTCACGATTAAAAAGCAACAGATATTAACGTCAGGGAATTTTTAATATCTGTTGCTTTTAAATCGTTAATAAAGTTTAATAGTTATAAAAATTTCGTGTTAAAACTCGAGTTTTATTTTCACAAATTTTAGGTTTTTCTCTAAATTTGAATTTCTGAAGTTTTAGAGTTTGAGCATTTGACTTAAAGCTTTTAATATTGAAAATTGGAAAATTTTTGACAATTATGACAATTAAAGACGAGTAAAGGAAATAAAAAAAGCTGAATGCATTAAAAAATTTCAAAATCTTTACCATTTTTGATAATTTCTATTGCACCTTCAGTTGCTAATTCCTTCCTAAAATTTTAGTGTTGAAATGAACATTTAGATTATTTTTTGGAAACCCGGATCTTTTTAAACCAAATTTCAATTTTTATATCAACATTTCAATTTTTGTATCAAAATATCAAATTTAAATTGACAACATTATTGTTCCAAGACTTTTTATTTTTTCTAGAAATCTTGACTTTTGTTTTCGATTTATTTTAATTTAAAATGTTTAATATTGTTTCCCTGGAAATTTTGAATCTAAATACACCTTCTTTAGGCGCGTTGAGCAATATTTGATGGGAGAAAATGGTTTCTGTTACCATCACGCTAATTTTCGTTACCAATATACTCTTATATTACCTAGCTCACTCTTTCAACGTATTGTAATCGAAACAAAAAAATATATACAGTCAAACCTCCATATAACAAATCTCTTTACAGAGTGATTCATTAAGAATGGGCAATCTCTGAACTGGAGATACTACACATCAAAATATGGTGATTGAACTTAACATGCTTTATACAAATGTTGCAGGTTTACGAGGTGCAGGGTGATCAAAGTTGGAATTTGAATTTGAAACTTCTTGATAATTTTGTGATTTTAAGCAGTATCGCCTGGAAAATTGGCAATTTTATGGTTTTTTGGCATGAGAATTACGAATTTAATGCTGAATTTTGCACTATTTATACAGGGCGTTAGTTACACCCTGTTACTTAAGTAAATTACAACATATCTTTTCTGCCTAATGAGTTATGGCTAAAATGACTAGAAAATCTAAAAGGCAGTTCATTTTGAATAAAAAAGGCACTCTTGTTTACTTCATGTAACTCTATCAGTTTTTGAGTTATTTGCATTTTAAACAATCAATGAATTTGTTTGTTGTAAAATGAATTTATTCTTTTAAATTACTACTATGCGAGATAACAATAGGAAAGGCAACAAATAACAATCAGTAACAGTAATAAAAGAAAACTTTAAAGTAAATGACCGCTTTCCACTTCAATACACTTTGTAAGGCGTATCCTTAAAGATCTTTGAATATTAAATAATATTTGTCGATTATTTTTAATAATATTAGCAGCTTCTTGAATTTTCCGTCGTATTTCTTCGATGGAATTAATTGTTTCTTTGTAAACCATGTCCTTCGTTTGTGACCATATTGAGAAGTCTAGAGGGTTTAAATCTGGACTTCTAGGTGGCCAAACAAATTCACTGCCACGCCCAATCAACCTGTGAGGAAAATTTTCATTCAGGTATTGGCGTACTGGCAAAGAAAAATGTGGCGGCGCCCCGTCTTGCATAAACCACCTGTTCTGCCTTATGGCTAGTGGTACATCTTCTAGTAGTGTGTTTAAATTTTGTTTAAGGAAGTTTAAATGAAGGGGCCGGTTCAGATTAGGAGGAAGTTCAAAAAGACCAATAAAAAAACCATATATCAAACCACACCAAATATTTACCTTGAATTCGTGCTGAAAATGTCGTTTCTTTAGAGCATGTTAGTTTTCGGATTCCCACAAATGATTGTTTTTCCAATTAAAAACACCTCGTCTAGTAAACGTCGCCTCATCGGTGAAAAGGAGATTATTAAGAAAATCCTGGTTTTCGGTTAGTTTACTTAGCATAAATTGAGCAAACTGTAGGCGAACTGGTAAATCTTGAGGTAACAAATTTTGGACAGGAGTATAGTGGTATGGACGGAGATTATCTTTCTTTAAAATCCTCCAGATAGACGATTATCTTATTCCTGTTGCCGCACTTAACCGACGAGTACTGATATCTGGAGTTTCCGAAATACGAACTAAAACCTCTTCTTCATCATCGACGTTGATAGTTTTTCTAGCACCATTTAAACTTTTAGGACGAAAACATCCTGTTTCGCCTAGGCAGGTGTAAATACGTCTAAGAGTTTTCGATTGGGTTGTCTTCGATTTGGGTATAATTCTAAATACTTTCTGGCTGCAGCAAATCCACTATAATTTGACTGAGCAAAAACACAAATCATATCACGCATTTCACTGTTAGAAAATTCATTATGTCGTGGCATTTTTTCATCTTAGAATTTTTACTACAAATAATAGTAAGTAAATTAGAAAAATACAATAAACACTCTTACTTAGTGACAGTAAAATTGTCAAATATTTCTTTACACGAAAAATTGATAAGTGCTAAGTGTATTCCCTAACATCTGGAAATTTGCTAGAGTGCAGCCTGTCCCTAAAAAGGGAAAAAGGAATCTGGCTAACAACTATCGCCTATATTTTTGTTACCCGTTATTTCTAAAGTGATGAAAAAGGTTATTAATATCGAGATTCTCAAATATCTGGAGGAAAATAGAATCGTCTTTGACAGGCAATATGGTTTTAGACAACAACGTTCCACTGGCGATCTGCTGGCATATGTTACTCATATCTGTAACTCAGCTATGGAAAAACATGGTGAGGCTAGGATTGTGGCATTGGATATCTCAAAGGCTTTCGACAGAGTCTGGCACCGATCTGTTGTTAACATCTTATGGTCTTCCTCCTGGACTCTGTCATTTGGTACCCAATTTTCTCGCTGACAGATCTCTTCAGGTGGTCGTCGATAGCATCTCATCCGAGACATTTGCGATTAACGCAGGGGTGCTTCATGGGTCTGTTGTGTCTCCTACTCTATTTCTGTTACAAATAAACGATCTCTAAGCTTCAACTTCCAATCCTATGTACAGTTACGCAGATGATAGTAACCTTGTGTCATCTTTTTTCTCCGACAAACCATTATCTATCGCTGCTTCTGATCGACTAAGGGAACAGCAGATACAGACGATTAATCGAGATCTCGAGATTACTCTGGAATGGGGTAAGAACAATTTGGTCGACTTAAACGCTTCAAAAACTCAGGCCGCGGTTTTCTCTAAGAAAACATCAAGGGATAATGCAACAAACATACTAATGGAGGGTAAAATCCTTCCGATGGGATATAATCTGTCTATCCTAGGAGTGAATGCGAGCACTAACTTCTCTTGGGACGATCATGTGCGCGCCATTGCCAAATCCGCCTCTCAGAAGCTAGGCTTTCTTTTTAGAGCTAAAAAGTACTTTACATCTCATCAGCTATTAACACTATACAAAGCTCAAGTTAGGCCAACACTAGAATACTATTCTCATGTTTGGAGTTCAGCCTCAAAACACACTTTAGCTCTCTTGGATTCAATTCAAAGAAGAGCGATTCGCTTAATTGATGACGAGAGTCTGACCGATTTTCTCGAAGCACTAGAGCACAGGCATATGGTTGGTGACTTGTTTCTTTTCTTCAAGTACTATCATGGAATATGCTTGCAGGAACTAATAGGATTGATCCCCTCAAGAGCAAGATTCTTGAGGCGTATTAGACAGTCGGAGACAGCAAATTCCTGTGCGGTCCAGCTTGACACAGTGAGGACTTCTGTCTACGGAGACTCTTTTATCTATAGAACTTCCAACTTATGGAACTTGTTACCGAAATGAATTTTCCCCAAAGATTCCAACCTATCCTTGTTTAAGAAGGCGGTTCATCTTCATCTATCCTTGTTTAAGCATCCTACTCGCATTGCTTTGAAAGCATAATGGGGTTACCCTTTGCGAGTCGATTAAACTTAAAAAAACCTACTTGAAAAAATTCAAAGTAATAACGGTGCCTTTACATTGAGCCTATACACTGAATGTTTAAAATCTAAATAACTCAAAAACTGATAGAGTTACATGAAATAAACAGGAGTATCTTTTTTATTCAAAACTAAACTGCTTTTTTCGTAATTCTCATGCCAAAAAAACATAAGTTGCCAATTTTCCAGACGATACTGCTTAAAATCACAAAATTATTAAGAAGTTTCCAATTAAAATTCCAACTATGAACATCCTGTACCTCATAAACCTGCAACATTTGTATAAGGCATGTTAAACTCAATCACCATATTTTGGTGTGTAGTATCTCCAGTTCAGAGATTGCCCATTCGTAATGGATCAACCTGTATCATCATGGTTCATCATCATCATCATCATTCGCTAGCGCACCTAACAACACGAGCGCGGTCGACGGCACGCGCTAAAGAAGGTGGACCGAGTAGCTTTCTTTAGAGCGACTGCTGTCGATCACGGACGCCTGCCATCGGAGGTGAATTGAGTAGCTTTCGATCGGCGGTTTCCGCAGCTCACAAAATTATCAACACAGTAATGTTCACTAAAAGACGGCGGTCAAAGGAACGAAAGTTTCGGAACCGCGTTAAACTACCAAAGAACCATGATGATGATGATGATCAACCTGTATATCGAATTCCTCTATATAAGTAACTTTTTCACGGAACGGGGCATTTTAAGCAAATTTACACATAAAATTACCTCAATTTAACGAACGCAATATATACATCGAATTTTCGAACCAAGATTTTTCACGGCTTAATTAGTTTTTAAATGTTTCCGTTCCGAAAAATTTCCTAAATTTTGGGATACCCATACTAATGAGTTTCCAAGGTTCAATTAGATTTTAATTGCATTCAGAGAAAGTTCTTATTTTTTGGGATAACCCATGTTAATGATTTTGTTTGCCTATTAGCACAAAAAGATTTTCTTTTCAAGTTGATTTCTTGTGTCAGAAGAGTGAGAGGAATAAAATTGCAAAAAAATGTCAAAGAAAAAAGCTCCAACTTTCAGCAAAAAGGCTCAACTGATCAATAGTGTTATAATCAGGGTTTAAAAAAGGATATCGTCAAGAGGTTGGAATCTCTGCAAGCATATGAACTTATCCCTATGATGTGTATTTCTTTTATATGCTACCTCCCTATAACGAAAACCTCTCTATAACGAATTTTTTGTAGGATTTAGGAATTCGCTATAGAGAGGTTTGAATGTGCATTATTTCAGTTAGTCGATTAATCGTGACATCTCTATTTAATGCTGCAGTTTAAAATGTTAAATCTGTAGAAGTTTCCTAATGCAACGAGATTGCCATGAAATTAATATTGAAACATTTGAATCGAGGTTCCTTATCTTTAATTCTGTCTTTACTTCTTGCAGTATTCATTGTGGCAAATGTAGAATGCCAAGTAATATCTGACCGAAACGGCAGGCCCTTTATAATTTATAAAGGATCTCCAGCTCTCCCAGAAATTCTCCCAGCAGAACAGACGCAAACTCGGCAATATGTAGTTGCAGCTGATAGGTAAGACGAGTTTATTAAAAAAAAAACAAAAATCCGCAACTTTTTATTCTAGAAGAAGCAGAACGTTTGCCAACAATCAGTACATTACAAGAAACAAAGAAGATTATTTGGTACCAGACGAACAGGAGGAGGCTAAAAGATATCTAAAACAACTCCAATACGCCAGAGGTAGATATCTAATTCAGAAACCCGGGGTAGAACAATATCTCAAGGAAGTGAATCCAACAACAAGAACTAAATTTCACTCCCGGCCCTTTAAAATCGATTACACCAGATTGAGGCAACCTACTACTTCCTACGATCTAGATACGCCAGACCACGCAAATAGGGACATATTATTAGCGCAGTCTTCTGTCAGATACACCGGACAAAATATCAAGTAAGTATTTCTCTTGCCAGAGAAAGATTGCATTATAGAATTACCAAGGTTGGAACTTGAGATGGCTTCACATTCTCGTTCTAAATGACCGGTTACGCTTATAAATAGATGATAATGTAGGTTAGCGACATAAGCACGAAAAAATAGATGAATAACCGAGACTGCGATTGTGCAAATTATTTTTACCATTGCGGTTTATTTTGATAATTATCTCAAACAGTAAGAAAGTCAAAGCTACCTAGATTGCAAGGCTGTTGCAGAATGGCTAAATTTATTTGTCCGCCGCCGCCGTTCACATAATTAGTCTTTCTTAATGAGATTCCGCCTGATGGGGACTTTCTTCGACTGCGAGAATTCCTCCTTTTTCTGCGGCCAGAATTCCACTTTTTAGTAACATAAATATTTTAAAGTTATTGGTGTTTTAAGAAATTTATCGTTTCAGTACTTTTTCTCCTCAAAATGTAGCATCCTGACTAGCCCCTAGTCCCGAACACCTCGTTCTTAACGTTGTATTGCGTATCCAATATGCAAGCGGCCAAAGCACTCTATAAAAATTTTAATGAACCGATGAAAAGATTTCCGAAAAATGTCTTTTTTTTTAAATCTGGACGGAATAGCAATGTCCACTACTATCCAATCTCTAAGTAGATATATAGTAGAGACCTGCACGAGTGAGTACGGTGTCGTCCGATTAGAGGTACAAGTGCTCGCTTGACGACTACGACGATGCCGATTATGGTAATCGTGACATTACGAGATGAGTACGAGTAATAATCAGCATCGAATCGATAATGTAATCGGCATCGTTTGAAGAAATAATAAGGCGCGTAATTTTGAAACACATTTTTTATGTTTATATTTTCTTCAAAACATCTCTAACGATTACGATTAAATTTTCTAACTTGAGGTTCTCAACCAACAAAATAATCTTTATGTTTGGTTTTAATTGCAAGTCGGGATCATCATTTTTTCTTACATTTTATAGTTTTACTAGTTAATATTTTATCTGATTCCACTCACTATTGCTGCGGCCACTTCTTTCACGTTAACGTGTTATATGAATCATTTTTTTTAACTTTGACATTTTTTTTAAATTTCTATTTTTTTGTTTCAAATGTTCGTTTGTTTAATTTTCATTTTTTTTCAAAATTTTCTAAAATTAATTTAAAAACACTATTGAAAATTTCCACTTTCGAACCTTCAACTTCTTCCGACTCCTTTTTGAAAAATTTGCCTTGTGAAAATTACGATTTTTTCCAAAATATCCATATTTTAAAGATTTCGACTGCTTGTGAAAACGATGTTGAATTTTTCAAACTGTTGAATTTTTTCAAAATACCGTTTTTATTTTAAAACAAATTTTATTTTAATTTCGACGTTTATCAAAATCTTGGCTTCTTTACAAACGTTTGACTTTTCAAAATTTCAACTTTATCAAAAATTTTGGCGTTTTGCTAAACTTTAATCTGAAAATTTGGAAAAAATTGAAATTACCAAAAAAGTCTAAATTTTCAAAATAAGTTCGAAATTTTCGACTTTTCTGGTAATTTCAATTTTTTTCAAAACTTTAATGTTATTTCAAAATCTATACATTTTTTGTTTCTCACAAATTTCGACTTTTTGCCAAAATTTGAACCCTCTTTTTAAAACTTAACTTTTTGATATTTTTGGCCTTGAATTTTATTTTGTTTAAATTTCGACCTTTTTAAGTTTAGAATTTTTCTAAAATTTGTACTTTTTTAAAAATATAGTTTTTCTTTTGACAATTTCGACTACTGAAGGTTTACATTTTTCTAAAAAATTTAGGTTTTTTGTTGAAAATTTCGACATTTTTTCAGCATTTCCATTTTTTGAAAAATTTCCTTTTTTTTTCAAAATTTCGACCTTTGTTTATGTCTCGACCAAGGACAAAGTTTAAATTTTTTTCCAAAATTTAGCCCTTTTAAATCATTGACATTTTTTGAAAACTTATGCTATTTGAAAATTCGTACTTTTTTGAAAATGTAGAATTTTTGAAAGCTAGCTTATTTAAAAAATGTCAGTTTTTGAAAGTTTCGATTTTTTCAAAATTTGCCTTTTTTAAATTTGGAAATTTTTAAATATTGTAACTTTTTGAACATTCGAATTTATAAAAATTTCGACGATTTTTTAAATTTGGATTATTTTTCAAAATTGCAAATTTTTGCAAACTTTCGATTTTTGTTTTTTGAAAATTTCGCTCTATTTAAAATTTATACTTTTATTTGAGAATTTCGATTTTTTTTAAACAGTCATATTTTAAAAAAATAATTTTGAAATTTTCGACTATTTTGCAAAATTTCGAATTTTTCCATTCTTTTCCCAACTTTTTTGAAAATGTTTTTTTTTTAATGTAAACTTTTCCCGAAATTGTGACCTTTTTGAAGGTCTTGACTTTTTAAAAAAAATTCGAATATTTTTCAAAATTTTAATTTTTTAAAAATTTCTAGTTTTTAAAAAATGTTTGACTGTTATTTTAAAATTTTAACTATTCAAAACTTCGCTTTTTTCAAATATGAATTCCTCAAAATTTCATCTTTTTTTTGAAAATTTCGTCTTTTATGATAATTTTGGCTTTATTTTAATATTCCAACTTGACAATTTTAACTTTATTTAAAATTCGAATTAACAAAAATTAAAATTTTTCAAATTTCGACTTTTTTTTGAAAATTCTGACTTTTTTTCAAATTTTTGTTATCCAAAGATTTTCAACCAAAATTGCGACTTTTAAAAAAGCCCGATTTTCCGTATAATTTTGTCTTTTCTTCATTAAAGTGACTTTTGAAAATTTAGATTTTTGAAAAGTTCACTAAAAATTTTTCAATTTCTTAAACTCGATATTTTTTAAAAATTTTGGATCTTTTTGAAATTTTAGATCATTTGTCAAAATACTCCAATTTTTTGTTGAAGAATGTCAAAATTTTGAAACGACTTTTGACTTTTTGTAACTTGGACTTTTTTGGAAAAATTTTTTTTTCTAAATTTTAACTTTCTATGAAAATCTTTACATTATTCAAAATTTCGATTGTTTTAGATAATCTTGGTTGCAATTTTTTCGGTTGAAAATTTCGACTTTTTCAAACTGTTAGCTTTTATTGAAAATTTTCGATTTTAATTTTAAATTTTCGCTTTTTTTGGAAATTGGCTTTCAAATTTTCAATTTGATATCTTTTTCGAAAATCGTAACTATTAAACTGTTAAACTATTAAATAAGTCAAAATTTTGAAAAAAGCAAGATTTTGAAAATCGAAATTTACCAAAAAAAAATGAAAGTGCCAGTAAGTCAAAATTTTTAATAATCGGAATTTTGCAAAAGTGGAAGTTTTCAACAAAGCTAAAATCTCCAAAAAAATTCATAACTATTAAACCTAATTAACAATTAAAACCACAAAAGATATTAAACATTCCACGATATTCCTATAAATATTTGCCACGACCGAATATCGTGGAATTTTTAATATCTTTTGTTGTTTTAATTGTTAATAAAGTTTAATATTTATGAATATTGAAGAATTCCACAAAATAAGGCTGAGAAGTGTCAATCTACAAAAATGTTAAAATTTCGAAAACATTTTCGAAAAGTAACAATTTTCAAAATATCAGTATTCTGGAAGACGAAATATTGGAAAAAAGTGCAAACTAGAGAATAAAAAGGAATTTTGAAATATTGAAACTTTAAAAGTCAAATTTACTAAAAAAAATCAAAAATCGAATTATATAAAAAAGTCGAAATTTCAAGAAACATTCAAATTATCAAATAAGTCTAAGGTCAAAATTTTTGAAAAAGTCGAAATTTAAGAAGCAAACATTTTTGAAAAAACCCGGAATTATCAGAAAGTAATAATTAAAAAAAAAATCTGAGAAAAAGTCGAAATTTCGAAAAAAATCTAAATGCTCAAAATAAGCCAAATTTCGAGGAGCAGATAACATTTTGAAAAATGTGATATTTTTGAAAAATGTGGAAATTATAAAATCGAAATTTTTAAACAAATGTTTTCCACAAAACGCCAAGGTAAAAATGAATTAATGCCCAAGTAATTAGATGAAAAACAAGTTGAAATATATTCTTCATGTCAAACTGGGCCGAAGAAATGTTAAATAAATTGAAAAAAACAAAAGTTGAAATATGTTACTTTACAGACACAATTGATCGAATTTGACCACCTTGACAGCTTGGCTGCCGAAACGCGTTAGACCAACCTTTGTTGTGTTTTTTAACCTTTTTTGGTTTCAGGGGATCCGTTTTGTATTTCAATTTTTGAAGATAACTAAGGACCAGTCCGTTCCTCCAAAAAATAAAGTTATAGAAAAAAACTTCTCTACATTTCGATTTTATGTTCAAATCTTTTACTTCAATCCCTACATTTCGAGTTTAAATTAACATATTGAAATTTTTTCTTGAAGGTCAAAACGACATTTTTAAATTTGAGTTTAAAATAGAAAAATCGAGAAGAGAGCAACCATTTCGGTGTTAAATTCAAATATATAACATTTTTTAATTAACTAAACATTTTTTGGAAATTTTACCTTTACTGTTAGACATTTTGACTGTAATCCTAATATTTATATAAAAGTTCCGGAATTTTCGAATTACAAAAATTGAACTCTGGATTTAAAATAAAGGTTCAAATTTCGAGAAAATCTTATTTATAAAAAAGAAATTGGAGGATTACTACAAAATTCCGAGAAAAAGTCTAAATTTCGAAAATAAATTGAAAACAAAATTTTAATTATTCGAGAATTTTGTTTAGTCAAAATGAGTTTCAAGACGAAATTTCGAGAATAATTTAAAAAAAATTAATTACTCCACAATTTTGTTGAATCCAAATGAGTTTTAGGGCAAAAAAGAAAAACATCGAAATGTCAAGAGTATAATTTTAAAAAAATGGAATTATTCGAGAATTTTGTTTAGTCAGAATATTGGTTCAATTTTTTTCTTAAAACTGTATGCAATTGAAAAGCTATGGAAGCACAGCTTTTACTTTCCATGAAAAATATATCATTAATGAAATAGAATGATTACTACTTTAGAGAAAATTGTTAATATTAACTGTTTTCAGTGATGCCTACAGTTCGCCACGTTATAATGACAACGAAGCTGACGAAGAAAAGCGTTTTAAAGTTCTGAAATATCCGTCGGCCGCCGGAACCATTGACTTACCAAGAACGAAAAACGTCGTACAAAGTTACGCACCAGGGCGCCAACCAGCCGAGCTGAAATTTTCCAACTACATTGACCACGCCGCCAGAGGACATCCCCAAACACATTTCTCACCTTCGGATGTTACTCCAGAATATCGCAATTTGGTTCAAAATATAAATTATTATACGCACCTGCAGCAGCAGCAGCAACAGCAGCAGAGACAACATCGAGAAAATTTCAACGCGGACGAATCTAATGTACGTCATCAATTTGGAGCATTTCCGCCGTCTCTTCACGCAGTCGGAGCCTCTTATAGAATCTCCGAAGACAATTTCTCTAAAGAGAAATTTGTGAGGCAACCTAAGCAAATATATCGCGACGAGAAAAGGGAAAATACTGAAGAGGCACCGCAAAATTCCTACGTTTATCCGAATGAAAACGTGTGGATTCAGCCGGCTGTCGTCAGGCATTTGAAAACTACACAAAATGTGAAACCAGTTCATACTATCAGTGCGAATTTTCCAGAGCACGAACAAAAGAGCTTTGCGCCAGAAGGGGAGTTTGGGGAAGCGGAGCAAAAATATCAGTATGCTTTGAGCGGTAAAATAGCAAACAATCGCGCGAAAACATCGTACTCGAATTATCGAGAGCCCGCGGAGTCCGATATCAGATTCCACTCTAATCCAAAACAAGAAGAAACAAAATATTATCCCCAATATTTACGATGGGCAGAACATGGGGTGGCGCCTCAGAAAAGACAGAGATATCACACTTAAATGTTGTCTCGGAAAAATTGTAATTTATTTATTTTTGCGTACATATTTACCCTGAAATTAATTTAATTGCGTTTCATGTATGAATAAAATTCTGGACAGATTTCGTTGTTTTTTTTTAGAAAATAAAAGATTCAAGCTTAAAGCATTTTTAATAACTTCGTAGAACTCGGATCATAAGTAAAAATAAATCAAGTTAAAATAAATAAGCAAATAAATTATGTTAATTTCAATGGAGATTATTTAAGTCAGTCACCTTTTCTGAAGTATCGATTCACCTGGTGCACAATGTTTTGAATATTTCTCCAAAAAAGCAGGAACTTTTTTAGTTTGTAACTTGTGGAAGAGAATTGACTACGCAAAAATTCTCCAAGAATTTTAATTAAGCTGGTCCCTTCTTAACCGAATTGCCATCGAAAGCTCCTTTAATGAATGGTTGTTTTAAAGCCATTTTCTTTGATATTTTTTTTCTTGAAATTTTAGAAGCCTTAATTTTTTTATAAAGGTGTCCAATATGCTATGCTTATTTTTTTTATAACATTTTAACTTTAAATTCAAAATTTCGACTTTTTCTGGCAATTTCGATTTTTATTTTTCGAAATTTTGGAGCAGTGTTTCCCAATGTGCTGTATGCGTACCTCTGGGGGATTGGGAAGAGTTTGTGGGGGTACACGCTACACCGAGAGACAAAATTTAAAAAATAGAGTGATGTACGTTATTATCTTTGGTGGACAAAAATAATATTTGAAATCCCTTCCCGTTTACTAACAGATATTATGTTGTTATTTTTGGAATTATTTTGTATTTGATTAATAAAAATTATATTTCGAGCCTGTTTTTTTTAGTATTTTATTATTATGCTGTATAGGTGTTAAAAAATATGCAATTATTTTTCCTTATGAGGTATTCAATATTACGAAAATTACGGAAGGGATCCCCAGATGTTGAAAATCTGAGGAATACTGGCACTAGAGCAGGGGTTACCAATCTTTTTTACGTTGAGCCTCCCCGGATTCTGAAAAATATATTCATACTCCTCCAAAAAAATTTTGTTTCTGCAATATCACACAATAATTATGAATATAATTAATAAATCAAAACTTTGGTGTTCAAAATAATTAAGTACATATATATACAATATAAGTAAATAACGACATTTGTTTTAACCAACGACTAGTGCTAAAAAAAATTCTCTAGCGGATCACGTGAATCGAACTCGACATTTTGAAAAAGTGAAAATTTTTAATAAAAGTCGAAAACGAGTTAAAGTCGACATTTAAAAAAAGTCAAAACTTTCAAAAAAATGTCAAAATCTAAAAAACTATCAAAGTTTTAAAATATGTGGGAATTTTGAAAAATAGCAAGATTTTTAATTCAAAAATTTGAACAATAAGATGATTTATGTAAAAAATTACAAATGTAAAAAAAGTCGAAATTTAAATCTGGTCCACCACTCAAAATATATATTGTATGTATCTTTTTCAAATATACGACAATAAAAAATGTCATCTTTTTTAAAATTTCCCTTTTGAAAGTTACGACTTTTTTTAAAAATTCTGACTTCTTGAAAATAAAGTTTTTTGAAGAGTTGGGTTTTTTAGATTTAAGGTTTTCAAAATCTCGCTTTTTTTTTCAAAATTTTGATTAAGAAAACTTTCTTTTGTTTTAGAATTACCCTTTTTTCAGAATGTTTATTTTCTCAAGATTTCGACTTTATTCCAAAAGTTCATTTTGTCTTCAAAATTTCGGGCTCTTTTAAATTTTGACAATTAAATTTCTACTTTTTTTCCCAAAATTTTCTGTTTTATACTCAATTTTTTTGAAAATGTCGAGGATCCTGAATGGTTTGATCTTTTTCAAAATTTAATTTTTGTTTGAAAATTTTGATCTTGATAGAAATTTCGCTTTTTTTGTAAATCTGAATTTTTCATAATTTAGATTTTTCCGAAAATATCGGTTTTTCTGAAAATTTTGACTTCCTTGATTAATATAGACACTTTTTCATTTTGTTAAAAATTTTCGAATTTTTGTAATTTTTTCATTTGGACCTTTTTTGAAAAATGTGATTTTTTCGAAATTTCGATGTTTTTTAAAATTTATTGAGGTTTTTAAATGTTTAGAAATATTCTCTAAGTTTCAATCTTTTTTCAGGTTTTTGATTTTTAAACAAATGCTCACCTAAATATTTTGTAAAATTCGATCTTTTTGGAAACCGTTGATATTTTTTGAAAATCTTTACTTTTTTGGAAATTTCGACTATCTGTTATAATTTCCATTAGCGCGACTTTCGACTTTTTCAGAAAACTTTAATTTTTTCAAAATTCGAGAAATTACTTTGAATTTTGCTTTTTCTGAAATTTTTGACTACTTTTCAAAATTTCAACTTTTTTAGTAAGTTCGATATTTTCAATATTCCCACTTTCTTGAATTAAGTGTTTTATGAAAATTTCAAAATTTTTACTTTTTTAATTCTCGATTTCTTTCAAAATGTTATACTTTGTTTAAAAATTTCAACAATAATTTCGGATTTTTAAAAATTTCAATTTTTTCAACATGCATTTATTTTTTAAAATTTTGGCTTTTTAAGAATTGCAATTTTTTGATAATCTCGACTTTTTTTTAAATTAAATTAAAAAAAATAAATTGATTCTTTTAAAAAAATTAGACTGTAAACAAAAATTGACTGTCGCGACATTTTTCAAAATTTCGCCTTTTTGAGCTTTTGGCTTCAAAATTTTGAATTTTCCATCAATTTCGACCTTTTAAAATATTTCGATATTTTTTCAAAAATCGTTTATTTTTAGAAACTTCCACTTTTCTGAAAATTTGGAAATATTTTAAAAATTTCGTTTTGATATTCTCATTTTTTTTTGAAAATTTTGAGTTTTTTCAAAATTTCTACTTTTTTTAAAAATAAGTTTGATTCCAAAGTATTGATTCTTTTTAAATACTAACTATTGTCAATTTTTTTAAGATTGAGACTTTTTTAAAACCTTTTTCCGATTCCAATTTTTGACTTATTGAAAATCTCGACTTTTTTGAAAATTTTGATTGCTGAAAATTTTGATTTTTTTTAAATTTTGGATTTTTAAAACTCGGTTTTTCTATTAGAATTTCGACATTTTTCAATACTGCAACTTTTTTCGAAAACTGTAACTAAACATTTTACACGAGTATTCAACATTAAAAAATGTAACTTTTAAAACGTCATGGTTTTCAAAAAAGTTATAATTATGAAAACATGTTGAGGAATAAAAGAAAAATCGAAATTTCCACAAAACGTCGGAAGTTAACAGAAATTTTTTTAAATAATTCGTTAATCTGAAAAATGGCAACATTAAATGAAAATCCAAATTTTCCATTAAAAAACGAACTTTCGGAAAATTCCAAGTTTTTGAATAAATCGAAATTCTGAAAAATGGATGAGTTTTGCAAAAATGTCATAATTTTTTAAAATGTCGATATTTTGGAATTAAAACTTTTTTTTCAAAATTTTGACTAAGAAAATTTTCTCTTGTTTTAAAATTTTACTTCTTTCAAAATGTTTATTTTCTCAACATTTCGACTTTATTCCAAAACTAAATTTTTTCTTTAAAATTTCGGCTCTTTTAAATTTGACTTTAAAAATTTCGACTTTTTTTTAATTTTGTGTTTTATTTTCAATTTTTTTTAATGTCGAATTTCCTGAATAGTTCAATTCTTTTCAGAATTTTAATTTTTTAAAAATTTTGAGATTTTCAGAAATTTTGCTTATTTGTAAATCTGGATTTTTCATAATTTACATTGTTTTCGAAAAATTCGGTTTTTCGAATTTTTTAGACGTTTCGAAGTTTTCTTTGAATCTCGATCCTTTTTTAAATTTTCGATTTTTTAAACACAATGTCCACTTAAATATTTTGTAAAATTCGATTTTTTGTAAACTGTTGAATTTTTTGAAAGTCTTTAGTTCTTTTGGAAATTTCGACTATCTGTCATAATTTCGATTAGTGCGACTTTCAACCTTTCTAGAAAACTTCGATCTTTTCAAAATTTGAAAAATTACTTTGAATTTTTTTTTCTGGAATTTTCGACTACTTTTCAAAATTTCAACTTTTACAGAAAGTTTGGTTTTTTCAATATTTCGACTTTTTTGAATTAAATGTTTCAGAAAAATTTCAAAATTTTTAAAAATGTTAACTTTTTAATTTTCGATTTTTTTCAAAATCTTATTGTTTTGAAAATTTTGACTATAATTTCGGCTTATTTAAAAATTTCAACTTTCAAAATGCACCTATTTTTCAAAATTTTGGCTTTTTAAGAATTTCAATTTTTTGAAAATCTAGACTTTTTTTAAAATCAAATTAGAAAAAATAAACTGATTCTTTTTAAAAAATCAAGACTTTTTAACAAAAATTGACTGTCGCGATATTTTTCAAAATTTCGCCTTTTTAAGCTTTTGACTTTTCAAAATTTTGAATTTTCCGTCAATTTCGACCTTTTAAAACATTTCGATATTTTTTCAAAAATCGTTTATTTTTCGAAACTTCTACTTTTCTGAAAATTTCGTTTTAATTCGAGAAATAAAGTCAAAATAATAAAAAATAAAAGTCCTGGGAAAATTCGGAGTTTTCAGCATCGAAATTTTTAGGAAATTTATATTATTAAGGGGCACTTCTGCTTGACGTGACAAAATGAAAAGTATGATTCAGTGGACGATTGATATAAAAAATTGAGGAGAATTTCGAACGGTGGATTCGGAACATATTAGAAGTGAGTTTTATGGGTCTGTCCGCTCTACAAATTAAAGTGAGGGGCGGGATGGCATAAAAGGGAAGAAAACGTTTTTGCATAAATATTTTCCAATCGATTTGTAACACAAACTTACAGATCTCCTAACATCCTTCATGCTTTTCGCTTCTTTATAGCTTAAAACTAATTTTACTTCGGGTTGCACAGTAAAGCGTTATAAAACACTTAAATCTCAAACGGAATTTTCCGTCATCCAATGTTTCTTTTTTTGTAATTATTAAGACGTGATTTTCATGTACTAGAAATTTCGAAAATTGAAATACAAATCTTATCTCCTAAAACTGTTTCAGGGGACAAGATTTGTAATTTAATTTTTGAAGATAATTAAGAACCAGTCCGTTCCACTAGAAATTTCGAAAAATAACGATTAGATCGAAATTCGTGAAAACGTTTTTTAAGACAATTTAGAGCTTTTTTTGGAAATTTGCTGTAACCTTGAAATTGCGAGTAATTTCACCTTGGACTTAGCCTTGAGCTTTTTCACTTTAGGGGTGCAACTTCTGTGTTAAACACCAAATTTCCGAAATACCTTTTTTTCCACCTGAATTCTGAGAAGCATCGAAAATTCTTAAAGTCGTCGAAATGTTGTAATTTCTAAACTTTTTATAGACATTTAAGAGTGGAAGTTAAAAAATCTTAAACATTTCAAATTTTACAGGCAAAACATTATGGAATCTCGATTTGACGTTTTTGTCGAAGTTTCACACTTTTTATGCAGGTTGCAGCTTTTTTTTCGAACTTTTAATCTCGGTTGGACTTTAAACTCGAAATTTCTTTTGTCTTAAGTTTTCGAGTTTAAAGTGGAGATTTAGAATTTAATCCTAAAACAAAAGTTGTTTTTTGGCTCTTCGACTTTAAAATTATAATTAAAAAAATAAAAGAGAAAACTCCTACCTCAAATTTAAAATATTTAAAAAAATTAGAAAAAAATTCGAAAAATTTCTGTATTGGATTGATATTTCGACTTTTTCTCCTCGAACTCTCGACTTCAGTTTCTACTTTTAGAAGTGTCATTCCACATTTTCATCGTTTTCTCAAAATTCCCAGTTTGAAGTCTAATTTAATCTTAAAACTTTGAAATTTCAATTTCAAAGTTTCAACATTAAAGTTGAAAATAACAAAAAAAGTAATTCCAAGTTTAGACTTAAAATTCTGAAAACAAAATTGAGACTTAAAATAATCCAGATTTCAAAAAACTTTCAACTTTTTTTTAAAATATAAAACTTAAGGTTTTCACTTTGTTCTCAAAATTTAAACTTTAAATTCGAAATTTGAGCTTTAATAATTTTAATAAAATTTGACAACTAAATAATAATGTCCTGTGCTTTAATCAACTCGAAGTATTAACGAAAATAAAACCATTGAATTAAAATTGATGTACTATTTAATAGTTTTTATTACGGTATTATCACATCATTATATCAAGTTTTCGCTGTGCCATTCTGTATATAATTACGTGGCCACTGACGTGACAAAATGCGAAGTATGATTTAATGGAAGAATGATAAAAAAAAATTGGAATTTGACAGGAATTTGAACTAATTATTCTTTTTCAAGCTAGGGCGGAAGTTGGGGACGTATTACAAGTGAATTTTACGGATCTGTCTCTCAGAAATTAAAGTATGAAATGGGAAGGTATAAAAGGGAAGAGAACGTTTCGCATAAAAATTTTCCAATCGATTTGTAAGACAAACTTACAGATCTCCCGATATTCTTTATGCCTTTCGCTCCCTTATAATTTAAAACTAATTTTACTTCGAGTCTCAGAGTATCAAAATGCATTATATATAGAAGACGGTTTTAGAACTTGAAGGAGATTTTTCCTCTTCCAGTTTTTTATTTTTCTTAATTGAGAAAACGTTGATTTATGCCTAATATTTTGAAAGGTTTATTTTGTGCTTTGTTTACTTCCTCTTCCTGGAATAAAAATATCGAGAAGGGATTTGTATTAGAGGTTGAACGAGATTTCTCTCATACAGTATTTTTATTCAGCTACCAAATTTAAATCACTAAAGACTAAATAAAAAATAAAGGATGTTATTTCAGCTTTTAAAAAATTTATAGGCTCTATGCTGTTATTCACATTATTTATTATTTTTAACTTCAAATTTAAAGTTCAGGTTTTCTGAATATGTCGTATTAGAAATAATTTGATCATTTAAATTGCGAATTTAAAGCTAACAGTTTAAAAAGGAGCATCTTTCAAGTTTGAACTGAAAAGTTTTAAAATAAAAGTAGAAATTTAGAAGAATTATCATATCAATCTAAATAAGGAATTTTGAAAAGCACGAATTTCTAGTTAAGATTGAAAGTTCATAAAAAAGTGAGTTTTAACATGAAATTTTGAAAAAAGAGGATTTTAAGGTTTTTGTAATTCACGAACTACTAACATGGTAACTCACTGGGCCTCGGGGCATTTGCCCCACTTTCTCGACGGGCCTAGCCCTGGTTTTCCTGCGAAATGTCTTCAAGTTACAGAACTGATTTCAGCTCGAGTTATCACCTTTAAAATGAAATAACATTTCATTCAGTATATACCTAGTTAAATAGTGTGTAGGAGACGCATTTCATTTGTAACTGCCAGACATGTAGTTACTAACTAATACTTAGAGCATATTAGCGATGGATATGATAAAAAGCAGCAAAATGAAAGGCGCAAAACTAGTTCTAAAGTGATTTGGAAGAGAAAAATAGTCACAACACCAATAACTCGTGCGGTATATTCTCTGCTTGTATTGATAGATAGCGAATATGTGAATAAATTGCTTTTAGCATGACTAAGCTCGATATATAGATTTATTTATGTGCTACCAATAACGAAATCCATTTTCTAATTTAAGCACAGGTTATTTGCAAATTGTACTAACGTGCTAATGGGTTCATTTGTTTAATAACTAAACGAGACATATTCACTTTGCAATAATAATAGCTTGTAACAAGTCATATATTATATAGAATATATTGTATAATATTTAGAATAAACCTGACAAGTTATCAATTTTTTTTGGGTAAAGATTCAACCATTTCAACGGCTCTAATAGTTAGTAGTACCATATAACCATACCAATAAAAATTGTGTTGTATGTTGTATTTTAAAATAAAAAAAATATTTTTTAAGGTGAATACTTACCAGAAGTATTCGCCTTGGCTAACTGTTAAATTTTTGAGGAACAGTAGATGTAATTTATAACATACAGTAAAGTTAGGAAGTTGCTTTGTTTGATTTGTCACAACGTTATGCTTTCAAACCAAAACAGTTTCTTCAGCATCGATTTTACTTCAACGTTATTATATTCTCGAGTCATAGGCGCTTATTTTTTGAAGAACAATGTGTTGCGGTTATGGTTTATAATTTATATTAACATTGGAAGTCTTTGGATGTTATCTTAAGAGAAGGGAAGAGAAGAGAGGAGAGCAGAGGAGAGGAAAGAAGAGGAGATGGGAGGGGAAGGGAGGAGAGGAGCGGAGAGCAGAGGAGAAGAGAAGAGAAGAGAAGAGAAGAGAAGAGAAGAGAAGAGAAGAGAAAAGAAGAGAAGAGAAGAGAAGAGAAGAGAAGAGAAGAGAAGAGAAGAGAAGAGAAGAGAAGAGAAGAGAAGAGAAGAGAAGAGAATAGAAGATAATAGAAGAGAAGAGAAGAGAAGAGAAGAGAAGAGAAGAGAAGGGAAGGGAAGAGAAGAGAAGAGAAGAGAAGAGAAGAGAAGAGAAGAGAAGAGAAGAGAAGAGAAGAGAAGAGAAGAGAAGAGAAGAGAAGAGAAGAGAAGAGAAGAGAAGAGAAGAGAAGAGAAGAGAAGAGAAGAGAAGAGAAGAGAAGAGAAGAGAAGAGAAGAGAAGAGAAGAGAAGAGAAGAGAAGAGAATAGAAGATAATAGAAGAGAAGATAATAGAAGAGAAGAGAAGAGAAGAGAAGAGAAGAGAAGAGAAGGGAAGAGAAGAGAAGAGACAATAGGAGAGGAGAAGAGAAAAGAGGAGAGAAGAGAGGAGAGGAGAGGAGAGGAAAGGAAAGGAAAGGAGAAGAGAAGAAAAGATAAGAAAAAACCAGAAGACAGAAGAAAAGAAGAGAGTTTACTAGAGGACAGAGCAGGAGACAAGAGCAGAGAAAAGCGATGAGGAGAAAAGAGGAGGTGAAAGAAGGGAAGAGAAGAGAAGACAAGAGAAGGAAAGGGAAGAGAAAAGGAGAGATGAGGAGGCAAAGAAAGGTAATGGAAGTAATGAAAAGAGAGAAGAGGAGAAGAAAAATGACGAAATGATAACAGATACGCGAACAGAAAACGATAGAAGAGAAGAGATGGTGAGGAAAGAGAAGCTTTGGAGCCACAATTTAGCTATCTAGTATATAGTATTTCGGCAAGGTGGAATAGTCTTCTCTAGAAAGTATATTCATAACGAATCTCCTGAATCAACGTCAAAGAGGACGTTCAAGCTTCAGTTATAAAAAAAAAACTTATAATGTTGATAGGTTTGTGATATCTAGGATTCATTTGCTGAGGTCATCCGCCAAGAATACGAATATAAAATAAGGTCGTCGGAAACGAACAAAGATATCTACACAAGGGAACTGCACCAGATTTGCATTCTTAATTCAATTGAATGCAATCGGGAGAAAAAGCAAAGCAAAAGGAAATTCTTCTCTACTCGGTAGAAAAATTAATGTCAGATTGTAACGAACAAAGTGAAAAAGCAATTTACCACGGAAATTAAAATTAAGACCCTTAGCACTCCTGGAAGTTATTTGTCCCAAATATTGCATTTTATTTCTAATTTTAATTATATCTAAAATTACCATCTGAATCTGTGTAGAGTAAATAAGGTTTTAATGCATCTAAAAACACAATTCAACTTTCCATAATTAGGATTTAATCGTTAATCTCGAAAAAGAACACAATCCAACTTTCCATAATTAGAATTTAATCGCCAGTAGCGAAAAATGGATTTAAGGAAGCATTCCTAGATAATTTAATCTATAGGTCGTCTTTAATTTTTAATCATGTAAGTCCGGAATGCAATTTTAAAACAGGCAGCAGTTCGGCCGCCTATTATATCGACTGTAGGTGTTCCCAAAAAGAACCCTGCGTCGTCAATTAATGGGGGATGACTACACGAGCACACCTTCCGTCGGAGCTGGTTAGCAGCGCGGCTCCGCCATTTTCTGCGCAATATAGCCGGAGACCATCGCGTCGCGGGTGAGTCAGTTTTCGCAGAAAATTGTGTATCGTCGGTCGATTTTCCCGCGCCCAAAACACACGTTTTCCATGGGTAAACAATAACCTAAGTCGACCCATTGCTGGGGTGAGTATTTATTAGCTAGTTAACCGCCACTAACCACCGGTTAAAAGGTTTGAATTGCTTATGTTGGTTTTTTGATAAAATGAATTAGGAAATAAGTCGAGGTTAGGAGAGGCATATCTAGGAAGAGCTCGATATCGGTTTTAGTTCTTGTACCGGTGGCCTAGTATCTCGTAGAAACTGTTTTTAAGCACTGGTCAACTTAAAATATGTTTTATTAAATCGTTGTCTTCGGTTTTTCAGGTGATTTGTCTGAAAATATGGGACACATCTAAGTGTGTAATACACATGTTTCTGTCACTATGAAATTGAATTTGTTTCGGTCAAATTGAATTTAATAATACATTATACGTGTAATTTATTTCAGAGTATTGTGTAAATCACTAATTGTGATCGATTGATATTAAGATAATTTATGAAATGTGTATTGTGTATTTCAGATACTATTTACATAAAGAATTATTTGGATATTAAATTTCTGCTTCAAAATAATTCAATAAGTCTGGAAGTCGGGAGCGAGTTACAATTAAATTGCAAATCATATTAGAGTGCCACATATTAAGGAATTACTCGGAAAGGATGACCGTAGAGTTAACGGAAGCGAGGCACGCAAGCGCATTTAAATTTTAAAATTACATTAATTATTTTTCGGACGTTAATTACATACTAGATTGACATAAAATTTAAAAAAAAAAATCTATCTACGGTCAACTGAAAATACTGGCGCATCCACCATCTCGAATTTTTCTGTTTTCGATGTTGTTGCGATGTCTTAACTCTCCAACAACATGTAACTTTATCGTATAAGTTCAAAATGAGATTAGATAAAACAGGCGGATCGTATCAGACTTATGCGAAAATGCTTCACTTAAGCAAAAACATGGAAAATACACCACTACAGTTTTGGCAAATGTTGGCGGTTTTCCCTGAATTTTGTTTTTCGTTTATCAAGCGACGCTGTTCACAAATGACCAGCAATAATCGGCGGGCTTTCACGGTTTCTAATCTTGCTTGCTATCACCCCCTAGTTAAAGAAATATTCAGATGAAACCTCTCACTGCGCTCAGCGCTTATATGACCCATATTTTAGGCAAACATTTAAATAAGAATGGATTCTGCTAGAAATCAAATTACTCACGTCTTCAATATTGTGTCTGGTGGCTTGTAACAGAAAAAGCCTCCTGTAAATTCAATGAAAGCAAACCGAATGAAATCTAAACTTTGTACGAATTCTGTCATTTTTTAATGTTCAAGCCCACACAAATCTATTTGTTGTTTAAAAAATGTTTAATATTAGCATCAGTTTATGGGAAAAAGTTGTTTCAAAATGTCCATTTTGTTCAGGAAACCTGTGGAGAAAATCGACGAATTTCCAAATTAAATTAATGTTATTGTGCAGTGCACTTTACGCTTGGATGCACTCATGAAGAGCGTTCCACAATTTTTTGCTTAGGAACGACCTACTTTTTTTAGGGGCCAACTGATTTCATAAAATGCGTTGGCATTGTTCTGTTGCCCCATTTGTACAAGAATACCACTGCTGCAACCTTAGAAGGAGAGCAATAATCTTTAAAACTCTTAATGGACTAGAAATAGTTGATAGCCTCAATTAATTACGATAATTCGATCTATGGTTAATCCAACATAAATTGCTTTGATGGAGGCTTTTCTAAATGTTTTACGTTTTCTTACTCTATGTTTTATTATTAATTATATGTTTTCCCCTGAAGCTTTTTTTATAACAATTATGCGTTTTTATACAGGGTGAGTCATTAGTAGGGTAAAGCTCTGTAACTCCTGCAGATTCTTCGCTAACAAAAATATTTTTTTTTACAAAGGTACAATACAAAGGTACAATACCACAAGGCGCACATTCTAAAATTATTTTTTACTATACAGGGTAAACATATAAAGAGTGGTGCAGTAAAGTTGACTTTTTTAGTGGAACACCCTATATATTTTTACATATTTGAATTTGCCACAAAATGCTGATTAAAATGATATCAAACAATAGGGATCTGTGGTTAACAGTTTTTGAGATAATTAGAAAATTATGAAAATTAAGCCTAAATTTCAAGCTCGCTTAAAATTCGGGAAACATCCAAATGATTCTATTTTTAGTGCAGATTATTTCAGAACATCTTTTCCTTAACAAGTGATGTAATTTTATTTAAATAGGATTTGTAGTTATACAGGGTGATTAGCAAACGCAAAATGACATTTTTCCCAGAAAATTCAAATGGCACGCCCTATAAATTATTTCTCAATTCTGTTAATTAACAGCTAAGATGCTTTGATGTACAGGGTGAGCGAAACTCGATGTCTCAGCTCTATTATAAGAAAAGGAAAAATGATATAAGAAATCTGAAAAAAGGTTCTTTAATTAGATTAAATAGGGTCCATTTTAAGTCAAATTTGCATATTTTTCCAGAGTTGGAAACCAAAGTAATGACGTCATTGAACTTTTCTTTCCCAGAAAGATACCTGTTTTTTTCATATTTAAAAAGACCTAATTTTTCTAAACATATTTTGTATAGAAAAAAATAGCATTTTTTTTGGTTAAAAAATTATAAGCAATTTTAGTGTAAAAAAGGAATATTATCAAAAATTCGTAATTACTACGATTTAGACAAATAACCCCTGAAAATGCAATAAATTAAAAATAAAAGTAAAGTGGCATCTGTCAATAACTGAATTAATTGTTGACAAACATTTTATGTTGCCATTTGATTTGGAAAAATGTTTACGTAAATGATATACAGGGTGAGTCAGAAAGAATGGGCAAATGCTAAACTGGAGATACTAGATATTAAAATATTACGATTGAGCTCAACATGCCTTATACCAAAGTGGCTGGTTTAAGAAATACTGGGCGTTCAAAGTTTAAATTTTATTCTGAAATTTTTTATTAATTGAAAAAATTTTAATGCTATAAATTTTTTGGAAATTTTTTTCGGTCTGAAAATTACGAATTTTGAATTTATATTGACGTTGCTCCTAGAGAGCGCTAGTTTCACATAATCATTTACGTAAATTAAAACTGTTGAATTATACTTAAAACAAGTAGACAGTATAAAAAAACAATCAATTCTACAAAGAAAAGGTACTCTTGTTTGTTTAAGTCGTCTAAAGCTAAAGTAAAGCTAAAGTAAAGCTAAAGTAAGCTAAAGTAAAGCTAAAGTAAAGCTAAAGTAAGATTAAGTCGTTTAAAGCTATTTTTTATAGCACCAAAACTTTCCCAATTATTGAGAAATTTCAGAATAAAATTTAAACTTTGAACGCCCTCTTCCTGACTCACCCTGTATTATTTAATAGTTTATGGTGAATTTCAAAAGAACCCTAGAAGAGCAGGTAAATATTCTCTGGGATACCCCAAACATGTTATTCTAAACCTAGAAATATTTAATAGATTTGTTTTCAAATCGTAGCAGTTGCGAATTTTTAATAATACATTTTTACAATAAATTTGCTGATATCTTTTTAACGAAAAGAGATATCAAAGTTTTTCGTTTACAAAATTTGTTTAGAAAAAATAGCTCTTTTAATATGTGCAAAAATGTAGGTATATTTCTGCAGAAAAAAATTCAATGACGTCATTACTTTGGTTTCCAAATGTGGAAAAATATGCAACTTGAGCTTAAAATAGGCTTTATTCAGCCCAATGTAAGAATCTCTTTTCAGATTTCTTATGTCGTTGTTTCTTTTCTTATAATAGCTCAGAGACATCGAGTTTTGCTCACCCTGTACACATTTGTGGCTAATTCTTATAGTTCGAGAAATATTTAATTTCAAATAAAAAAAAAATCAAATTTTCTGGATTTATTTTAGTGAAATGCGTTTTTTCTATTTTTTAGACCTAAACTAAAATAAGGTTTTTAAAATGCACTAATTTAATTCACTGTTCTAATTTTAATCATATAAATTGCATATTTTCAAAAATATTAACTTTTAAATAGAAAACATATTGGTTTAGATGCTGCTTATCATCTATACCTAAATTCTATGCATCTATGCTCTATGTTCTTTGCACAGTTCACATTATTTAAGCAAATAAGAGTAAAACTAATGCATGGTACAACATTCGTTCATTCTACTGAATTTTATGTTGGTTTTGGTGACGAAAATTAACAAAACAAACCCATTTCCCACAACGACAATAAAAAAATATTAATAAATTTATTTTATGCAGCATATTTTCAAAGAGAAAGTAAGTTAAACCTACAGTGTTGCCTAATCAAGCTTAAGTACTCTAATAACAGTTGTGCATTTTACCTTAAATTGGTAAGATCGCAGTTGGAACGAGATATGTCGAATTCCTGGTTTTGTAAACTTTTTTCGAAATTATGCGATAAAAAGTTTATTTATAGTGTTTTTCAATACCGTTAAAAAATAAATTTGCAATAACTTTAATCAGAGATGCATTTTAAATATTCAAAGGTCGACAATTTTTATTTTTCAAATTTAAAAATAAATAACTCTCAAACTATAAGAGCTGTACCCACAAATTTTGACAATAAATCAACGCTTAGTTGTTGTTTAAAAAAATAAAAAATGAAATACAGGGTGTGCTATTTGAATTTTCTGACAAAAATGTAAATTTCCGTTTGCTAGCCACCCGGTATATTATCAAATACTATTTAAATAAAATTACATTAATTTTCAAGAAAAAGACATACTGTAGTTACTTGCATAAAAAATGAATTGATTTGATTGTTTCTGGTCTTACAAACGAGCTTCAAAATTAGACTGAAATTTTATGATTTTTCTAAATATTTCAAAAACTATTAATCGCAGACCCCTATTGTTTGATATTGTATTAATCAGCATTTTGTATAGCATTTAAATATGTAATAATATACAGGGTGTTTCATTTAAAAGAAGGCAACTGTAGTGCACCACCGTGTATATATTCACCGTGTATAGTATACTATAACTTTTTAAATGTGCGCCTTGTGGTGTTGTACATTTGTATTAAAAAAAAATGTTCCCAAAATAACTGTAGGAGCTACAAGGGCTTTACTGTACTAATGACTCACTTAGTATAAAGTTACGATTTTAGAAAAATATTGCTTTCATAAAAATACCAGCTGTAGCTTCGTCTACATGTAAAAAGAAAAAGGATTCTTGGGTCACTTTTTATGACTTCTTTGAAGAATTCAATTTTTATAGAAAATTTCGACTTAGGTTTTATTTCGTAAATTTCGAAATTTTAAAATACCCATTTTTTTAACAGTGCCGATCTTTTCTTTTTCGACTTCCTAGATTACCACTTTTTCTTGAAATTTTGACTTTATTTTGAAAATTTCGACTTTTTTCGAAATCGGACTTTTTCAAATTGCAACTTCCTTCGCCAAATTCTTTAAAATTCTTACTTCTTTGGATATACTTTGATTTTTTTGAATTTCTTAAATTTGTAATAAATTTCTTCTTGTTAAAAATCTTGTTTTTTGGAAATTACAACTTACTGAAAATTGCCTTTTCAATTTTTTCAAATATTTTTTGGGAGTGTTGAATTTTTTCAAAACTTTCGTCTCTTTTCAAATGCTTGACCTTATTTTTGAAAATGCTGACCTTTTTTGAAATTTCCACTTGAAATATCAACTTTTTTTCAAATCTGACTGCTTTTAAATTAAGTTTTTTTTCAAAACATCTTTTTCAATATTTGAATATTTTGAAAGTTTCGACTTTTGCAAACATCAACTTTTTCGAGTGTTTGATTTTTTAAATTCGACCTTTTAAAAAAATGTTGCCCTTCTGAAAATGACCACTGTATTTAAAAGTCTGCCTTCGATTTTTATTAAAAATTCTTAAACATTTATCGACTTTTTTAAACATTTTGTCTTCATATCTTAAAAACTTCGAATTTCAAATTTTCTCATTTTTTTTTAATGTATACTTTTTCAAATGTTGATCATGTTGAAAAACTGACTTAAAAACTTTATTCTTCTTTTGAAAATTTCCACCTTCTTCCAACTTTTGGCAATTGCTCAAACTTTTGAATTTTATGTAGTCAATTGATTCGATTTTGTTTTAATTTGCACTTTTTTCAAGAATTGGATTCTTCTACAAATTTCGACATTTTTAAAATTTTCACTTTTTTAAAAATTTTGACATTTTATCATTGAAATTTTAGCTTTTTTCAAAATTATAAATTTTTGGGAATTTAATTTATTTAAAAATTTCTTCCTGTTTTCAAAATTTTGACTTTCTGTACAAATTTTAATGCAAAGCTTTTTACTCAAAATTTCTATTTTTTTCAAAATTCTTGTTTTTTATTAATATGATTATGTTTAAATATTGTTTTATTGAAAACTTCTACCTCTTTTCAAAATATTCTTTTTTTCAAATTTCCACCAATGTTCAAACTTTTTACTATTTCTCGAAGTTTTGACTTTTTTTTTAATTTCGACTTTTTTTTTAACAAATTTTGGCTTTCTAACGAAGTTTCGACTTTTATGTAATAAATTGGGCTTTTATTTTAAAAATTCGACTCTTTTCCAAAATTTTGTCCTTTTGAAAAACTGATATTTTTCTAAATTGCGATTTTTTGCAATTCTCAAATTTTTTCAGAATGTTTACCTTTCTTTGGAAATTTCTACCTTGTATCATCAAAATTTAAAATCTTTTCGAAGTAATGCCCTCTATCAGAATTTGAATTTTTTTCGAAATTTCTCCCTTATTTTAAAAGTTCAATTCTTTGTGAAAACTTCGACATTTTTCAAAATTGTTTTGAAATATGTCGAAAAAATCGATGAAAAATTTGAAAGAATGCTGCTGGACATCAGAAGAACAAGAGACTTGATGACCCGAACAGGTTGAGAAATCTACCTCAGAGAAGCTTACCCCAGAGAATGAAGAAGAAGAAGAAGTGGAAGAAGAAGTTTTGGAAGTGTTGAACATTTTCTTGAAAACCTCGAATTTTTGTAACTCTGACTTTTTGAAAAATTAGCCTGTTCCTGATAGTTTTTTATTTTTTTTTTAAAGAATCGAACTCTCCAAATTGCGAATTTTTAAATTTTCAACGGATTCTGCAAAACGAATTTGACACGGAACTAAATTTCGATTTTAAAGCTGCCATTTTAAAAAAAGAGCATTTCAGTTTAAACTAAGAAATTTCGAAGAGTTCTTGAGAAATAGGAACTATCAACTCAAAAACTGGTAGCCGCAAAGGACCTGATGAGATGTCAACTAGCAGTAAATGACACCACTATTAACTATATCAGAAATTTAAACTATCTAGGCGTCGTAATATCCAGCGACAGAAACTCACACACTGTAATCTGCACACAAACATCTAAAGCCGCAAAAATGTCGGGATGCTTACGAGATGTAATATGGCGAAACAAATACATCAGAATGGAAAGCAAAGTAAAGGATATAGAAAACTTGCGTAAAGCCCATCCTAACTTACGCAGCCGAGAGAAGAGCCGAAACAGTGAAGACAAAGGAAATCTTACAAACAACAGAAATAAAGACCTTACGAGCCATAACAGGCCACACAATTCGCGACAGGATTCGGAACGAACGCATAGAGAAACATGCGGCATAGAAGACGTGGTCAGATGGTGCAGATCAAGACGCCGTTTCTGGAGAGATCACGTCAGAGGAATGAACAACAACAGACTTGCGAAAAGGGTAATGACTCAAATACCCAATACGAAACGACCACCTGGAAGACCATCAAAGAGATGGTACGAGAGTCGGACCTCGAGTTTGTAAGACAATAAGTAGAGGCAAAATATAGACAGACAGGGTAGTAGCTCTATTTTAAGAAGAAGAAGAAGAAGAAGAAAAAGAAGAAGAATAAGAAGAACAAGAAGAAGAAGAAGAAGTAGAAGAAGAAAAGGAATTTCGTAAAAAGAGCACATGCGAAATTTTTGCTTCAATTTAGAAATTAGCATGTTTATAACGAAATGTGGGGAAACATTTTCAATCTTCTCGAAATGACGACAGTATTTCCAAGTTTGGCCTTTGAGTTAAGAATTTTTAGAAACAGATTTGCAAAAATTCAAGTTTTTTTAACCTTTATCCCTGCATTACGTCTTTAGTCTAGAAATTTTAACTTTAGATATAAAATTTCAACTTTCAATTTAAAAAATAATTCATGAAAAGACAAAATCACCTGCAAAACTTTGGCTAAATTTGTGTAGAAACACACTAATCAACGATATCAGCTCTCAACGTTTATAGGCAACTTTAAATACAGTTTTATGTATTATTTATTAAATAAAAATCACATGTCCGTTGAAGACCATTTTTATTATCTTAGAGGCTGAATTTCAAAAATTCTCCTTAGTGCTTACCTACGTATTATGGGGAACACCTGTATGAAATTTCACGCTCTTAGGTTGTGTATTGTCCATCAGTCAATGCTCGGAGATTCATTAAATAAATTATAGTATTGTGCTCTTTCTACTGTTCAAATTATTGCAATTGTGTTAGTTTATCAGCCGCCATTTATTTCACTAATATTATACTATATTCTCGCCCCTATGCTTAAATATTCCTAAATTATAAAAAAAACATCCTATATTATTGTTAAAAAAAAGAAAAAAATACTCTCCAGTAAGGTAGTAAATCTGAGAGATCTGATTTTGCTTTCTGACGTACCATCCTGATTTGGAAACCTTAATTAAATGTGATCACTAAAATAGAGTATTTGTAGAAAAGATGAAATAAACTTGTCTTTGCCTCGTAATGAGCGAAATGTTATTTGTGGAGGCCGGATAAGCAAACACCAGATACTAGATGATTAACATCCCCAATTTTCTCGTAGTGTTTACATTTATTGATGCTAATCAAACGAACCTTGTATATCCCGAGAAATTGCCACGGTTTAGCTTAAACCTGAATACCTTTGCCATCGAATAAACCGACCAATGTCAAAGCGTAGATGACAGTTTGTAGGATAATTTCCCAAAAATATGCAACTTTTCCAGAGCCCCAAGCATTGAAGGTTTAATTTTGGCATCAAATATTTCACCAAAATTAAGGGTAAATTTGCTTCCTGTATCGCCGAGGCATTTCTGAATTATTCATGCCCATCGTTAAAGTTTTCTACAGTTCGCTCGATTTTCATCTGAGGTATAACCTAACGTTTACGGTTTTAATTGAGGAGTAAATAATCTATTATTAGATTATGTCCTGATGTGGAGGAGGCCTTGAATGAGTGGTATTCGCATTTTGATAATTTTTTCGTTATACAACTATTTTTTTTAATGTTCATTTTTACAAGACTGGAAGTCGGACTGCCAACAAATTTATCGGAACTTTTCGAAAATGTAGTTGCGCAGAGATTTACGCTAATAAATAATTTTTGATTTGTTTTCAAAGGATTTTCTTAGTTTATAATAAACAACGTTATATGTTATCATTTAAAGGGCTTTATTAATTCATATAGTATTTTGGGTACAAGTGAGAACAACAAAATAGGTTAAAGAAAAATGGCTACTGTTTGAAGCGACCCTCGTTTGTCTCAAGCTCGTTAGTTAAATTTTTGGCTTAAATATTCATTTGTGTTGTCCGGGCTTTGATGTCGTAAAGTGACTTCATTTCATTCAAAGTTGAGGCCGCGACATCGTTTTCCAACAGTGGAAGCCACATAATGTAAATTCAGTTGTCAACTTATTCCCAGAATGTTTAATTTAATTATCATCTTTTCATTAAGAGTGAAGCAATTGTATTATTAACGTGGGATTGTTTTATTTTTTTAACAAAGAGGGTTTTTTCATGATACCCCAATTGACCTCCATTAAATTTTGATTTTGTATTTCACTGCGTTATATTTGACATATTAGTACGGGGAATGGTTCCCATTTTTCTTGAAACGATTGTGTGTAGTGCGATATTTTCGCTATTAATGTCTTTCCCTCCAATTTAAATATGTTGTAGGTTTACTTGGATTTTGATAGTATGGTAAGGAATTTAAAAAAAGCATATTTTGCATAACGTTTGCTGGAATTATTCCGTAGTCTTTTATATAGACCAATAGATGGTGCTATCCTTAGGAATCGAAGTTCATTAATTTTTAAATGTATACTTGCCGGACCATTTATTGGCATTTAGGGATGTAACGTCGTTCAAAAAAAACATCGATGTTTAAACATCTTAAACATCAGTATTCGTTATCGATACATCGATGTTTTTCTGATGTTTTCTAAATATTTAATTGCATAGAGTATCTCTCTGAAGATGATAGCTTGGCTATCGAAACGGGTTAGAGCAACCTTTGTAATATTTTTTAATCTTTCTTGGTTTCAGGGGATAATATTTGTATTTAAATATTTATTTGCGAAATCTACTTAAAAAGATATTATTTTAGAAATTTCGTGTTAGTTAAATTGAAATTTCGAATTTTTTTTCAAAATTCCCAGATTAAAGTTGAAATTTCGACTGTAATTTCGAATTTTTTCTCGAAAATACGTCAAAATTTCGACTTTTAATCTCAAAATTTCGGTCATAAGTATACACGAAGCTTAGGTTAAGCATACAATATTAACAGACGGCAGTAGAGTGGGTTCAGTTATTTCAATTTTTAATAACCAACATTTCGACTTTTGACATTTCGAGATTAAAGTCGAAAAAACTCAAAAATTCGCCTTTCGAGTTTAAACTCGAAGTTCCTAATACATTTATTTTTTAAATTGATGGTTTTTCTACGCCTAATTTCTTTAATTATTTGTTATGAAATGACAATTATTTTCCTTCCGAGTTTAAACCTATATTTTTTTTCAAATTTTGATAGTAAACTCAAAATCTACTTTTTCGATGTGAAAATTACGTTTAAAAATTGACATTTTCAAAAAAAGTAGACATTTTAAGATTATAGCCCTACGTTTAAAAGTTAAACTCAAAAATTCTCACGATAATCACATATGTTTATAAAAAATACCTAAATTTTAGATAAAAATTCAAGGTTAAATTCTGGATCGGAAGAAAAAGCTCAAATTTTGGGAAAAAACTCAAAATTTATTAAAATATTATATATTTTTTCAAAATTTGATTTAATACAAAAATTTGGAATTTTGAAAAATAAACGAATTTTAAAAATGTCAACATTTTGAAAATAGCCACCATTTTGAGTAACTTTGGAAATGTGAAAAAAGTCTAAATTTTGAAAAATATTTTTCATAAAAAAATCAGGTTTTTCAAAAAAAGTTGAAGTTTCGATAAAATTCTTTTTGAAAAAGTCATGTAAAATTTTGTTACTATACCAAACTTTATGAAAGTCGGAATTTAAAAACAGCAAAGTTTTGATAAAATATCGAATTATGAAAATTTTTGAAGTCGCACTAAAAAAGAATTCAATTTTTTTTAAATTAGATATTCAAAAAATTTTAAATTTTCAAAACATTTCAAATTTTCGAAAAAGTCGAAATTTAAACAGCCGACTTTTGTATTAAAATTTGGAGTCAAAATTTAGAACAACATCGACATTTTCATACAAAGTCAAAATTTGCAAAAGAAGATTTCCAAAAAAGTGGAAATTCTACAAAAATATTAAATAATTTTAAAACAAAATTTTGAAAGAGATTTGAAAACGTCTAAATTTCAAAATAAGGCGAAACTTATTTCATTTGAAGATACATTGTAATTTTGACCAAAGTAAAGATTTTCAAAAAAGGTCGAAATTTTAAAAAATAGTCCAAATTTTAAAAAAAAATGTTCAAAATTGAAAAATTTCGAAACGTTTAAATAAAAATTCAAAATTTTCAAGACAATTAGAAAATTTCAAGATGCTTTTCACGAAAAATTCAAAATTCTTTTTAGGAAACGAAATTTTCAAAAAAGCCAAAATTTTTTTAAAATGGTTCTTATTTACTTTAAAAAATGTAATTCTGGGAAAAGTAAGTAAAAAACAATTTGAAATTTTGAGAAATAGTCAAAAATTTCAAAAATGGGTGAAATTTTGAAAAAATCTGAATTTTCAAAAAAGTTGAAATTTTAAAATAAAATCAGAATTAAAAATAAATAATCAACAGTTTAAAAAATATTAAAATTCTCAAAAAAATTCGATAGTTTTTATCATAAAGTAATATGTCTAGAACATATTACAAATCTTGGAATTTTAAAACATAAAGATATTTTAAAATTGTCGCAATTTTTAAAAAAGCCACAATTTTGGAAAAGAAATTAAATTTTGAAGCAACTAAAATTCGAACTTTTAAAAAAGTAAGAGTAGATTTTGTAAAAATGCCAATTTAAAAAAAAACGAAATTTTGGGTCCTACTAAATTTAAGATACTTTTTTTTAAAAAACAAAATTTTCAAATAATTACAAATTTTTGAAAAATAGAAATTTAGACACATTTAGACATTCTGAAAAAATATCAAAATTTTTGGTAGTCGAAATTTTGAAAAATATTGACATGGTCATAAAAAGTTAAAATTTTCAATAAAAAGTCAAGATCTTCACAAAAGTGTATACTTTGAAAAGTTCAAATTTTCTGACAAAGTATTTTAAGCCGAAGAGTACGTTTGAAGTTCAAGTTTTTCGAACAAAGCACCTTTCAAAATTACAGACATACATAAGAGAATATTTTAACATTTAAACTAAAAATTGTAAAACTTTTCACTTTCATCTTACATATTTATAAAAAATGTTCAAATTTTCGATAAAACTTCAAGATTAAAGTCCGGATTTGGAAAAAAAAGTTGAAATTTCGGAAAAAACTAAAAATAGAATTTGGTTTAATACAAAATTTTAGGAAATATTCGAGATTTCTAAAAAATTTGGAATTTGCAATTTTCAAATTTAAACATGGAATTTGGATAAAAATTTCTAATTTCTGGTAGTAGGTATGAAGATTTATTTACTCAAAAATTGACAACTCACATATTCCAAATTTGGAAATTGGGTCCTAAATTTTAAGATTTCTGTTTTGGTTTCAATTTAGCAATTTTTATTTTTTAATTGAAAATTGGTCTATTAAACTGTTTATTTTTTTATAAAAATGTCGACTTTTTTTAAAGGTTTTGAATTAAAATACGAAATTAACAAAATTAAAAGTTCAAAAAAGGAAATTTATGTAAAGAAAGTTATCTTAAAGGAACTGAAAATTTGAAGTTTAAACTAAAAATCTTGATAAAGATAAGAATTTTCTGTTTGCCCAATAATTTTACATAATAAATATTAAATAAATAATAAACAATTGTGAAAATTCCGTTTATGTTTTCGAGTTTTTAAATTAATACTCAAGAAATTTTCAAAGAAATTAAAAATTTTGAAAAAGTCTCAAATTTGAATAGTTACATTTTTAAAGTAGTCAAACAAATTTTGAGAGAACAACTGAAACTTAAAAAAAAACTGGAAATTTCAGAATGCTTAATCGCGAAGAAAAAGTGTGTATCCAGCAAATTCGTTAACATTTTCGGGAAATACTCCAAGATAAAGACTTTTTTTTAAACTTATAACTTGGGTGCATTCATTGAAGCAATTCAACAAATTAAATCTAGAGAAAAAAATAACTCTCATTTGAATTCTAAAAAATAACTAAATAATAACTACTGTGATAGTTATTGCTTTTAAAAAACCAGATTTTTTATGTCATAATTAAATTTTGTCATACTAAAATGTTCAGGTAGTTTCAGTCATGCAGTATTACACATCCGTTAGAAAATTAATTGTTTTGAAATATTCAAAGCCACTGCGGCAATTATGGGTATTTCCGGCTCGCGTAAATTCATTGTCCATTTAGCTTACAACATAATTTTGTTTAATAAATACTTTTATTAAACGTAGCGATGTTTTATAACCCAATCGGAAGTTGTAGTTATCGAATAGATAGATACATTCTTTTATAGCAAACGCTTTTCATAATTCAGAAAATTGATTTTTCTCATACAGACGACTGGCGAAGTTTAAATCCTTAAATACTGAGTGTCCCAAAGAAAATACTTTATAAAAGAAGCCCAACTTCAAAAGCTTCGATTCTTTGGCTCTCTTTAGAAATTTTCATTTCATTTTAAATTTTGACCAAAAATATCAACTTTTTTATCGAAATTTCGAGAAAGTTTTCATTATTTTATTTTTTGCCAAATATGGTTTTCTTTATTTGCAAATCAATTTGTAGCCTTTTTTTAAAAATATTACTGTAAACGCGAAATTTCGACACTATTTAATTTTATTGTGATGTTTCGTTTTTAACCCGAAATGTTGACTTTTTTCCGAAATTCTGAGAGTAAACTTTAAATTATATTATTTATTATTCTTTTTTTTTAATTTCAACTTTTGTCATAATTCCCATTTTCACTTTTGATTGTAAAGTGGAAATTTTAGGAAAATTTGGATTTTTATATAACTTCGACTGTTTTTGTCACAATTTCGATTTCAATTTTCAGTTGTTCGCTTAAAACTGAAAATGGCGACTTGGCGTCATTTTCGATCTCTCAGTTATTCAGAAATTTGAATTTTTTTTATAATATCAAGTTTTTAGTTTTTTTTTTAATTTCAAAATACTAAGTTTCATATCATATATACCAGGGGTGGCCAACTTCATTATATGTGTTCGTCTATTTTTGTTAAAAATGTGTCGCGATATACTTCTACTAAAATTTTCATATTTAAAACATACACATAATAAGCTTTTACTTTAGGAAAAACGTATGTTCTTAAATTTTCTGAAAAGATAAATTGCTCAATTAACTTTTTTTTTAGGATTTTTAAGTTTTCGTTGGAAATTTTGAGTTTTTTTTTTAAATCAGAACTTCATAAATAATACATAATTAATGATATTTATTTCCCAAAAAGTGTAAACTTACAATTTTTAATTTTTCGCCAAAAATGTTGGGTTTAAACTCTAAATTTCGACGTTTCCAAATAGTTTCACCTTTTTTCCGAAATTACGACTTTATAATCGAAACTTGGACTTCTTTTTCACAATTTTTATTTCTGTAAACTTTTTTATCAAAATTAGACTTTTTTTCAATTTTTTGGCTCTTTTGGCTTTTTTTGGGGATTTTTTGGGGACTTTTTCTAAAGCGTTGGTACTTTTTTTTTTTCAAAATCTTGTCTAATAACGAAGGTTGTTAGGGATAGGATATTTCGGATATTGATACGTATATACTGCGAGCATTTAATCAGTTTCGATTACGGATACGGAAATGAAATTATTTTGGATACCCGATAGTTTCAGATATTATTTCAGTTACGGATATCTTTCAATTATTTTTGTCAATCAACAAGAAAAGATCCTGAAGTTGTTTCTATAGAATAAGACCCGAAACGCTGACTGACAGACAATACATAGCCTGAAGCGATCGGTTTAGAAGCATGAAATTTGGCACTAAAAAAAGAATTTTTGAAAATTTGTCCCGAAAGAGTGTGAAGTAGGTAAAAAAATGTGTAAGATTTTATAAAAATTTCTCATTTGTGAAGTTTGAAATATCAAAATTGGTGTCTACAGAAATTTAAACACCAATTTTTATATTTTAAAAAAATAATGAAAAGTTAATTCCCAAATTCGTATTCGAAAGTATAAAATATGCGGTACCGATATCGCTTTTCAGAAGAAAATTAATCCTAAATTGCGAACAATGCGGAATATTTTGAAAATAAACCATGATTAGTTATTAGATACAAATGTCTCGAGTTGTGTGAATCTATGAGGAAAATAGATTTTTTCAAGCAAGTGCTGTTTAACATCGAATCATTTTTTTTTCTTGATAGCCTCAATAACTTCCAAATAATTCGATATTGGTCTAAGAAAATATAGCACTTAGATATTCCTCCAAATAAAAAATGTAAAATTTAAAAAGTAGTCGCGTTTTTCAAAAAAAAAAAAAATTAATATTAAAAAAAGTCGAAAATTTGAATTTAAAAAGTTTAAAAAAGTGGTTTAAAGTCTAAAATTTGAAAGTCACCATCAAAAAAGGTCAAAATTTTGAAATATAGAAACACTTTGAATAGCTGAAATTTTAAAGAAAACGATATTTTCCAAAAATAAACAAAAATAAATAATTATTTAAAAATAGGCCAAAGTTTTTAAAAAAATTCAAAATGTTGAAGTTATAATTTTCAAAAAGTCAGAATTTTGAAAAATGCCGCAATTTTTGCAAAAGTTAAATTTTAAAAAGTCCAGATTTGTAAAACAAAAATCAAAGAAATGTCAAAATGTTGAAAAAGTTGACATTTTCGAAGAAATCGTGGATTTGGGAAAAACTCGAAATTTTTAAAAAGTAGAAATTTTAAAAAATAATCTAAAACTTCTAAAATGGTCAAAATTTCGAGAAAAATTGAGATTCAAAAAATTTTCAATCACATTTTTAGTAAAATGGTCAAAAGTCAAAATGTTGAGGAAAGTCGAAGTTTAAAAAAAATTAAAGTTTTGAAAAGTTTAAAGATTTGGATTGGACATTTTCGAAAAAATCGTGGATTTGGAAAAACAAGAAATATTCAAAAAAAAATCGAAATTTTCAAAAAGTAGCAATTTTAAAAAATAAACCCAAACTTCTAAACTGGTCAAAATTTTGATAAAAATTGAGATTCAAAAAGTTTTCAATCACATTTGTAGTAAAATGTTCAAAAGTCAAAATGTTCAGAAAAGTCGAAGTTTAAAAAAAAATTAAGTTTTGAAAAGTTTAAAGATTTGGATTGGCCATTTTCGAAAAAATCGTGGATTTGGAAAAGCAAGAAATTTTCAAAAAAAAACGAAATTTTTAAAAAGTAGAAATTTTAAAAAATAATCCAAAACTTCTAAACTGGTCAAAATTTTGAGAAAAATTGAGATTCAAAAAATTTTCAATCACATTTTTAGTAAAATGTTCAAAAGTCAAAATGTTCAGGAAAGTTAAAGTTTAAAAAAAATTGAAGTTTTGAAAAGTTAAAGATTTGGATTTTTCAAATTTTTTAATCGCAAATTTTCCAAAAATTAAAATTTTGAAAAAATTTAGAGATTTCTTAAAAGCCAAGAATTATAAAAAAAGGTTAAAATTAAGAAACAAGGTTGACATTTTCAAAAAGTCGAAATATTTAGAAAACTTTGAGAATATTCAAAGAATCATGAAATTATAGCAAAAACTTTAAAAAATTGCCAGTTAAAAAAGTCACAATTTAAAAAAAAATAAAATTGTCAAATAATATCGATATTCTAAAATAGTTGGAATTAAAAAGGTAGTAAAACTTTTTATTAAAAAAAATTATAATTTTGAAAAAACAGGTGAACTTTTGAAAAAAACGAAAATTTTAAAGAAAGTCCAGATTTGAAAATCTACATTTTTAAAAAAGTAAGGATATTTAAAAAGTAGAAATTTTGCAAAAAAAGTCGAAATTTTCATAAAGGTTTAAAGTCGAAAATATTTAAACTTTGAAAAGTCGAAATTTCTAAACTAATCGAAAGTTTCAAAAATTAGAAATTTTCGGAAACCTTTGGAGCATAAATAGATTGAAATCTTTAAAAAGGAGCCCAAATTTTGACATGAAATAAAATTTTTGCAAAAAGTCTAAATTTTTAAATAAAATCGCCATTTGGCAAAAGTTCAATCCTTCAAAAAACTCGACATTACCAAAAAGTTGTATTGTAATTAAGTCAAAACCTGATCCTCAAATCCTCAATCCTCAAAAAGTAAAAGTTTTGAAAAATGTGGAAATTTTCAAAAAGGCAAAATTTCGAAAAGTCGAGATTTTAATAAAAAAGTTGAAATCTTCACAAAAAGCCAAAAAAAAAAACTCGAATTACCAAAAATGTTTGTTGTGAAATTTTCCAAGAAATCAGAAATATTCGAAAAGTAAAAGTTTTGAAAAATGTCTAAATTTTCAAAACGGCCAAATTTTGAAGTCAAATAGTTCAAAATTCAAGAAACCAAAATTTTGTAAAAAGTCGAGATTTTGATAGAACAGTTGAAATCTTCAAAAAAGTACAATTATCAAAGATTTTTATGGTCAAATTTTCAAAGAAATCTGACATTCTTGAAAAGTAAAAGTTTTGAAAAATATGTAAATTTTCAGAAAGGCGAAATTTTGATAGAAAAGTTGAAATTTTAAATGAAGTCAAAACTTGGGGAAAAATTCATATCTTCGCAAAGAGCTAAAATTAAAAAAAAGGGAAATATTAAAATTGGGAGTTTAAAAAAAATTCGAAATTGTGGAAAAATGTCGAAATTAAAAAAAAATAATCCACTTAAAACGTTACAAAAGTAATTAATGACTGTGGCAACAGTGAGTAAGGTCGGGTAACATACCAGCTAGTTTGTTTCATGATTTTAGTCGACAAAAAAAAAGCAGTCGTCGACTGAAATTAGCTAAATTATTTCAAATGGCATCAGAGATTATCTGAAACACTAATATTAGTTCCGGTTGCGGATTCACATATTTATTTTTATTTCGTATATCCGACGTAACCGATTACGGTTACGGAGCCCCATAACATCTCTACTAATAACTTCGAAATTTTAATCCTTTCTTCAAAATTCCGAGACTACATTTTTAATTTTCAGTTTTTTATCTCTTACCTTCGATTTTGGTGGAACGGACTGGTCCTTGGTTATCTTCAAAAATTGAAATAGAGGACTTGTCTCCTGAAACCAAGAAAGATTAAAAAACACAACAAAGATTGCTTTAACGCGTTTCGACAGCCAAGTTGTCATCTTCATAGAGATTACAGGTTGGCTGTCGAAACGCATTAGAGCAACCTTTGTTGTGTTTTTTAATCTTTCTTAGTTTCAGGCGACAAGTTCTGTATTTCAATTCTTACCTTCGACTTGAAAATCTAAAATGAATTTTAACAAATTATTTTTGTTGCGAAATTCAGTTTTTTATTTGAAATATTGAGTGCAAATTCGAAAAAATTAACATTTCAAACTTTTTTTTTTATTTCGAACTGTTTAGAGATATTCATGTATTTTTCGAAATAGGAACCTTTCGTAGATTTCTGAGATTTTTTTTTGTTTGGCTTAAACCCAATATTTTAACTTTGTCAGAGATACTGATATTTTTCAAAAGTTCCTTCTTCTCAAGAGATCGAGTTTCAATTGGAATTTTTGCCAAAAGTTTTATCTTTTTTTTCAAAATCTTGCTTATTTCAACTTACACGAAATAAAAAAAGTTCATGTTTTAGTTTATTTTAAACTTTCAACTCTTTTCATAAAATTCAAATCTTAATGTTTTCTTTTTTTTAATTAAATCACTTTCGTCTAAAAATTTATATTCTTTAAGACTTAATTTTTGCGACATTCTTTAAATTTCAAGTTTAAGCTTTAAAATATACATTTAGGTTTCAATATTTTTTTCAGACTTTCCTTTTTCTCTGGGTTATTATTTACTTTTGGTCTCGATTTTAAACGCTTAACTCGATATGCTGAAAAAAGGATTATTGATTATACACATTCCAAATTTAGACTTTTTTATTTCAAAATTTTAAAACCTTTTCATAAAATTATTTTTTCCTTTTTTTTGTGAAACGGTCTGGTCCTAGGTTATCTTCAAAAATTGAAATACAAATCTTGTCCCCTGAAACCAAGAAAGATTAAAAAACACAAGAGAGATACTAACATGAAATTTGGTAAATACTGGATTTGTCCGTTTGCTCTACTTTATCCTTTAAATTCCCAAAAGTATCTCTCTGAAGATGATCGAAACGCGTTAGCGCCCCCTTTGTTGTGTTTTTAATCTTTCTTGGTTTCAGGGGACAAGATTTGTATTTCAATTTTTTCCCTCTGTATCGAATTTACACATTTAAAATTAAAACGTGAAAAGTTGAGACTTATTTACAAATAAAATGAATAAATGACCTTTTCGCCTTGTGTGGGACCTTAGACCAAATACATGGTCCTAGTATGGGGCACATATCTGCCTATGTATGTCTGGGGTCCAGAACTGCCAGCAGGATTTGGGTAGTTTTAAATCAGTTAAGTTCTCCGTCACTTTACCACCCAAATATGGTTCTGCGATAGGGATCTTTTTCCAACTTTATTTATGTGTTGAAATTGGTTTATGTCGAACATGCTTGACCAAAAATCGTTTTGCGATCGAGCGGTTGATCGTGAGCGACTTATTGGCCATTCCTGATTTCAAATATCTTTAAAATGTCTACTTTAGGTCTAAATTTCAAAAATTTGTTTTTATTTTTTAAAAATTTCCTTTTTTGCTCGAATTTTCACATTGTTTCTCAATTTTTCTAGTATTTCTGTCATAAACAAACTTCTTTTTTTCCTGGGTACGGTTTTGGTTCCATACCTTAACAGAAAAAAATAGTGCCCCATCAAGACCGCGTATTTTGAATTTTTTGTGTCAGTCGTTCAGCGTTGTTATTGGAAAGCTAACATGTAAAACATTGCGCCAAATTGAAAATAGGCGATCTGAACAGGACACGCTTTAGTTTAGGGCGGTAAATTCTAATAGATTGAATATTTAAGAACGCCACTATACTGTTACAAAAGGTAGCTAACATTGGAATATTTTTACGGCGTCCCTACAGCATAATTGTGAAACCTTAGGGAGCTGCGAGTCACTGTTTGGGAATCACTGTTCGATATCTTCGTACAAATAACTGTAATAAAAGTTGGCATTTGCTCTTTGTTTCTCGATCCTTTTCCCCAGTTATAAAAAGCACGACATCCCAACATTACTCAGCCCTACTGTAGATACTATTTTTATTGCAGTAGGGCTGAAATTATATTTAAATTACATTTGAAAATTTGAACATTTTGAAAGTAAATTACACATGATGCAATAAAACAATTGAACTGAAACGTCCATTTCTTAATTGTGATTTATTTAGTTCCTTCTTATGCTCTAATAGCTAAATCTCTAACATGATTTGTTTACGACATTTCTTAATCCAAAGGTAAATAATCTACATCGATTGCGGTCGTCTTAAATGCAAGTCGGACCATCAATATCGATTGCGGTCCACAAAATACCGTAATTTCAAGATTTACATATATTGCAGACTTACAATTCTCCGTCTTCTAATTGTAATTAAGTTTAAGTGATTTTCTTTACCTGAACTACTCTATTTTCAATAGAGGCTTTTCATTTGATTTTTTTCTTTTAAATTAGCAGAATCTCATGTTAAAACACGGGATTCTGTTGGTCAAAAGAAAGAAAGATAAAACAATTAAATTGTTTCAGTTTTTGATTAATAATCTAAAACTGGAACTTTTACTAATCTGACGTAGACGAAATTAGTGTTAAAAACAGAGGATTCCGTAAGTCAAAAGAAAGACAATCATACTTTGTTCCAATTTTTGGTTAATAATCAGAACTGGAATTTACACTAATCTGAAGTAAACGAAGTTAGCGTTTATTAAATTTTCTGAAGTTTCGTCACGCTCGGGACCTGGGCAAGTGTGGTGGATGCGCCGAGAGCCCTTGGATGTTATGGGAGCAATTTAACTGTAATGCATCTTCATGCTTTTACCGTTACAACGTGCAACTTTAACCATTAGACAGTGGAGTACACCGAAGTGAATTTAATCCGCAAAATAATTTAAGGCTAATAAGATCGTACGTTTGTAGGTCACACTATAATGAATAACCTGCGTCAACAATTTCATGACGGCCACAAGGGAACGTTATCAAGTAATAATAAAGGTCTTATGAAGCTTAAATCTTATTAAGTTTGTGGCCCAGTCAGAAGGCCACAGGAGACTTCCCAATGAAAACAGCTATAGATTCCTAGATAGCAAAAAGTTATGTAAGTCGTAACTTATATAACTTGGCGAAACTTACACAACTTTGGCTCTCTACAAACCTATTCACGTATTTTAATAAAAATACAATAACGACTTTTTTATCTACCAGGACGTTATACATGCCACAAGGTTCATCGCGAAGGCCAACCGGGGGAAACGGCATGAGAAGGAATATGAGGAATTTTCACCCAACCGTGGTCCTTAATTTACTTTGGGGCGAATAAATGGTAGTCTAACACCCCGAAGGTCAGTTAAAACGTATAATGACTGCCACGACTGTATGGGGATGTATTTTTACCGCAACACTGTGGTTACTTTGGATCCGGCTGATCGCAACACCCGCACAAGCCCAACAACTTATGTGGACCACCATCTACGTAGACGGAAAGAGTAAGTAATACTATCACACTCGAAAGGACCATTTTCCCAAAATTTCAATCTTTTCACCAAAATTCCGTGCTTATACTTACGTTTTATATTTTTTCCCCTTAATTTTATTCTCAAAATCTCTCAAAATTTTCGCTTTTTCGAAATTTTTTTCTTATAGAAATATTCACTTACTTTCAAAATTGCGGGTATGTATTCAGCACTCATACCTTTTTTAAATATTTTTATTTTAAACTCCAAATATGGATTTTTCTAACGATTTAAATTTTGTAACTTCAATTAGTTTTAAAAATTTCTACTTTTTTCGAAATTTAGGCTTTTTCAAAAATAAACTACCTATTTTAAAACTATTCATGTTTATAAATACTTTCGCTTTTTATGTTTTGTTTCCTAACATTTTTTTGTAAAATCAAAATTCCAACTTTTTTGAGAAATTTTTGCTTTTTTCGAAATTTCCTTTTTAATATAGAAATATTGATTTACCTTCAAAAATGCGGGTGTAAATTCGAACTCTCAAATTTTTTACTTTTAACTCAAGATAGATTCCTCTACTAATTTAAATTTCGTACCTTATGATGAAGAGTTTGTCTGTTTTTGAGGATTTCATTTTTTTTTTAAATTTAGACCTTTCAAAAAAACTACTTGTTTCAAAATTTAGACTTTCAAAAATTTGAAAGGTCTATTCCCTGTTTATAAATACTTTCGTTTTTTACCTTTTGTTCCCTAAAATTGTTTGTAAAAAATTCCAACTTTTTTGACAAATTTTCGCCTTTTCAAATTCCTTTTTTAATATAGAAATATTGATTTAATTTCAAAACTGCAGGTGTTAATTCAAACACTTCTAATTTTACTTAAAACTCTAGATAGATTTTTCTAATAATTTAAATTTCGTTCCTTATGATAAAAAATTTGTCTATTTTTGAAGATTTCATTTATTTAAAAAATTTCAACTTCAAAAAAAATCTACTTATTTCAAAATTTAGACTTTCCAAAATTTGGAAGGACTATTCCCTGTTTATAAATACTGGCGATTTTTTAAATTGTGTTTCCTAAAATTTTTTGTAAACTCAAAATTCCAACTTTTTTGAGAAATTTTCGTTTTCGCAAATTTCCTTTTTAATATAAAAATATTGATTTAATTTCAAAACTGCAGGTGTTAATTCAAACACTCATAATTTTTCTCAAAATTTTTACTTTAACTTCTAGATAGATTTTTCTAATAATTTAAATTTCGTACCTTATGATGAAAAATTTGTTTATTTTTGAAGATTTGATTTATTTAAAAAATTTCAACTTTTCAAAAAAAAAATCTACTTGTTTCAAAGTTTGAACTATTTCCAAAATTTGAAAGGACTATTCCCTATTTATAAATACTTTCGATTTTTTACCTTTTGTTTCCTAAAATTTTTTGTAAACTTAAAATTCCAACTTTTTTGGGAAATTTTCGCCTTTTCAAATTTCCTTTTTAATAGAGAAATATTGACTTACTTTCAAAATTGCGGGTGTCAATTCAAACACTCATAATTATTCCCAAAATTTTTACTTTAAACTCTAGATACATTTTTCTTATAATTTAAATTTTGTACCTTATGATAAAGAATTTGTCAATTTTTGAAGATTTCATTTATTTAAAAAATTTCGACTTTTCAAAAAAAAAGTTTACTTGTTTGGAAATTTAAACTTTTTCCAAAATTTGGTAGGACTATTCCCTGTTTATAAATACTTGCGTTTTTTAAAATTTTGTTTCCTAAAATTTTTTGTAAACTCAAGATTCCAACTTTTTTGAGAAATTTTCGCTTTTTCAAATTTCCTTTTTAATATAGAAATATCGACTTACTTTTAAAATTGCAGGTGTCAATTCAAACACTCATAATTTTTCTCAAAATTTTTACTTTAAACTCTAGATAGATTTTTCTAATAATTTAAATTTTGTAGCTTATGATGAAGAATTTGTCTATTTTTAAAGATCTGATTTATTTAAAAAATTTCGACTTCAAAAAAAATCTACTTGTTTCGAAATTTAGACTTTTTCCAAAATTTGAAAGGACTATTCCCTGTTTATAAATACTTTCGTTTTTTTACCTTTTGGTTCCTAAAATTTTTTGTAAACTCAAAATTCCAACTTTTTTTCGGAACTTTTCGCTTTTTCAGATTTACTTTTTAATTTAGAAATATTGACTTACTTTAAAAATTCCTGCCGTCCATTCAAACACCAATACTTTTGCTGAAAATTTTTATTTCAAACTTGAAATACAATTTTTCTAATAATTTAAATTTGGTATCTTATAATAAAGGATTCATATATTTCTGAAGATTTGATTTATTTAAAAAGTTTCGACTCTAAAAAAAATTTCTACTTTTTTCGAAAATTAGACTTTTCAAAATTTAAAAGGAATATTCCGGGTTTAAGAATACTTACTTTTGTTCCCTAATCACTTTTTTGTAAATTCAAAATTTCAAATTTTTTGCTTTTTCTAAATTTCCTTCTTAACATAGAAATATTGACTTGGTTTCAAAATTGCGGGTGTGAATTTATGCTCATTCTTTTTTTCAAAAATTTTACTTAAAATTCAAAAGTAAGATTTTTGAAGTGATTTTAATTTCGTACTTTTAATAAAAAATTTGATTTTTCTTAAAACTTTCGATTTATTTAAAAATCCTGACTTTCAAAAAAATTTCTCCTTTTTTAAAAATTTCGACTTTTTCGAAAATTTAATAGAACGTCTGTTTAAATAATACTTTCGTTTTTATCTTTTGTTTCCTAAACATTTTTTGTCACCTCAAAATTCCAACTTTTTTTGACACATTTTCGCTTTTTCGAAATTTCGCTCGTAATATAAAAATAATGACTTACTTTTAAAATTGCGGGTATGAATTCAAACACTCTCAAAATTCAGTACTCAAAATTCGGATTTTTTAAATAATTTTAATTCCGTACTTTATCATAAAGAATTTGACTTTTTTTGAAATTTTCAATTTATTTTGAATTTACAAAATTCATTTTAAAAAACGTCTACTTTTGTCGAAATTTCGACTTTTCGTAAAAATTTTAGCTTCTACTTTCTCTGAAAAATTCAATTTTCATTTTAAAATTTAGACACTTTTTAAAAATCTTGACCTTTTAAATATTCCAATTTTTATTGCTGTCATTTTTGACTGTTTAAAAATGTATCTTTTTCTAAGTTTTAACATTTGAAAGAATAACAATTTTTGAACATTTCCACCTATTTTGAACATTTCGACCTTGTTTAAAAGTTTTGGCTTTTTCGGCATTTTAACTTCTTTGTAAATTAGACTTTTTGAAAAATTCAACTTCGATTCTTTTTTGAAATTTCCAATCTTTTTGAAAACTTGAATTTTTTTGAAAATGTTTACTTTCTGGAACAATTAGACTTTTTCTCGAGCTTTAATTCGTTTAAAAAAAATTCTCACATTTTGAAAACTATTTCAAAAATTCAACTTTTTCAAGTTTCCACTATTTTCAAAATGTCGCTATTGTCCAAAAATTTTACCATTTACCTGAAAATCATGACTTGTTTCTGAGTTTTGGTTTTTAAAAATTGCGACTCTAAAAATTTTGATCTTTTGCAAATTTCCACACGTTTTTTGAAAATTTTCAAGTTTTTTGCAAATCCCCACTCTCGCGAAATTTTGGCCGTTTCGAAAATTTTGACATTTTGGAAGATTTTACTTTATTTGAAAGACTTCTCGCGAAATTTTGACACGTAGCGAAAATTTTAACATTTTGAAAGATTTTATTTTATTTAAAAGATTCGGCTTTTCTAAAAATACTGTTTTTTTTTGGAAAATTTCGACTTTTTAATAACTTTAACTTTTCAACATTTGGACTTTTTTTAACCAATCCTAAATCTTTTAAAACTACGACTTCACTAAAAAATTTTGATGTTGCTGTTTGTTTTTTCTAAATTTCGATTGTTTTTAAATTTTTGGGTTTTAAAAATTGCGACTCCTAAAAAATTTTGATCTTTTGCAAATTTCCACTTTTTTGAGAAATCTAAATTTTTTTAATCCACAACTTCCTTGGACTTTATTTGAAATTTTTTGAAAATTCCCGCTTTTCAAAATTTTGACTTATTTTGAAAAATTTGACATTTTGAAAGATTCTACTTTATTTAAGAGATTCGGCTTCTCTAAAAATGCTGTTTTTTTTTGAAAATTTCGACTTTTTGATAACTTTAACTTTTCAACATTTTTTTGACAAATCCTAAAATTTGAAGATTAAGATTTTACTGAAAATTTTTGATTTCATTTGAAAACTTTTTTTTGACATTTTAAAAGATTTTACTTTATTTAATAAATTTGAGTTTCCTGAAAATTTTGATCTTTTTTTTAAATTCTGGCCTTTTAAAATTAAAATTAAAATTTAGACCTTAATTAAAAATATCTTTTTTTAAAAACTTGTTTCAAAATTTTGACTTCCTCGACGTTCTGACATCTTACAACAAATTATGACTTTTTAAAAATGTCGATTTTTTTCCTCGGAATTTGAACTTCTTGTATTGGATTCTTTTGAAAATTTTACCTTTTTGAAAATTTGACTCTTTTAAAAATTTAAAGCTTTAAATTTCCATTTTTTAAATCTTCTGCTTCTTTTTTAACATATCGCCTTCTTATGTAAACTTTTTCAAGAAAAAACCGACTTTTCTTGAAGTTTCGACTTTTTCGTTTGAAAATTTCGACTACCTCTATCAAGTTTTACATTTCTGATGTCAATACTTATTACTAAAAACTAATATATAGATTTATTGTTTACTACAAAATTTGACCTTTTCAAGGTTCATTCTTTTTAAATTTCGACTTTTTTCAAAACTCTTTTCTCAAAATATTTTTTTGAAGTTTCGATTTCGTATTTTGGAAATTTTAACATTTTTTGAAAATTCCAACTTTTCAAAATTTGGGTCTTTTTTGAAAATTTCAACTTCAAATCAAAATTAACTCTTTTCTTGTCAATATTTTACACTAAAAAATATGAATATACAGATTTATCGTTTATTGCGAGTTTCGCTTATAACCAATCGATTTTGTCGATCCTTGAGGTGCATTATACATGGACACCACTGTATTCTAAAAAAAACTTTTGAACATGTGTAACTTTTTTCTCAAAATTTCGAGTTTAAACGTAAATTTTTGTTCTGTCGACACTTTCAATTTTTATCTTTTCTAAAATTATAAATGTCAGCTTGAATTTTAGTGAATTTTTTAACATAGTTTCATTGACACTTTTCTGAAGTTATTTCCTCGAACATTCCGAGTTTATACTTTCACTTCTAACCTCGCTTCAAAAATGTTTGATTGCAAACTCAAAATTTCGACTTTTAGAAAGTTCACTCTTGTTTTGAAAATTTTTCGAACTTTTAAATTTGAGCTCTACATTTTTTGACAAATCCTGAGTTGTTCCGAAAGTTTTGACTCTAGACGTATGTGTTCCATTTTGAATTTTTGCTTAAAATATCGACTTTAAATTTGTTTTTTTGGCGCCTTCGAATAGTTTTCAAAATTGCCACTTTGATTCCGAAACTTCGATTTCTTCCTCAAATGGAGTTTAAATTCAAGTTTTTTGTTTTAATTTCGGGTAGGTGTTTTTTTTGAAATATTGAATTTTTACACGAAATTGCAACATTTTTTTTATTTTGACTTATTTCGGTATTCATAAGTAAATTAGTATTGAAGTTAGATTTAGCCAAGTCCTGCCAAAGTTATTTATATTATACAACTTCTATTTTTGGAAATATATGCTCTAAAGTTAGTTATTACTCCTATTTTGTTTCTTTTTTGATTCATATCAAGAAGTAAGTTATTAATTAATATTTAAAAAAAGAATTTAAATTTTTGAACGCAGATAGAGGGAAATCAATGACTCTTTTTTATTTAGAAAGTTCTGAATAGTCTTTATTTATTAAAGAAATTAAATATATTTTTTTAACTGCCTGCGAACAAAGTTATTCAACCTTAATTATTCATTCTTTTTATTACCGATTTGAAATACATTTCCGATGAACTCAATCAGAAAAGAAATATGAAATTAAATGGTTTACGCCTCGATTCCTCAAAAATGGTTCTACATCTTTGAAAGTCTTTTGTAATGTGGAGTTTTGCAGGATTACGTTTGATGGCTTGGCGTTACAAAAGCAGCACGTTTTCGGTAATTGCCCTGACATATTTTTAATGTGCACAACAAAAACGGAAACGATTGAATCTTTCTATAAATTGCTGCGTATTTAGCGGCTTATCGGTTATCCCGCTTTTCCCGTGATGTATAAAAATAAGACTTCTTTGTCAAATTAAGGAAGAAATAGCGTGAAACACTCGGTTATTTCCCAAAAGTTTCACTTGGGGGAGGTTTTATTTTTACTTATTAAGTATGACAAGCTGAAAATGCGATATCGTCTTACCTTAAGATGAAACGATCGCGTGGAAGTTAATTTCAAATATTGTCGTTTTCATTAAAAGCAAAACATGAAAGTACAGAAAATGCAAAAATGTCAAATCCACATACTATCAGAACGTTACTTCGAAGGTTATTACGTTTAAAATGAGAAAATTCGAAACAACTTGGAGAATTTTATTACGAAGCCAAGTTAATAATTTGATTTCTCGTCTACAGGAAATTATTCAAATCGTTCGGGAACGAATTCGCTTCCTAACAAAATTTTAATGCCGATAAATATTTAGTGGTATTAGTAACATGACCATTAATTTTTTCACTCAACACGAGAAGCATATTTTTGCATCCTTTTATTTATCTTATTTTTATTAACTTTTAAATCCATGATTTTTTTGCTTAACTTTTTTCTGAAAATCAGACGGTCATTAGAACAAAAGAACTTAGTTAGGGAAGATATACCACAAAAAAATCCCAAAATGGATTATAATGTTTATTTTTTAGTAAAACTGTGTGTAACGCAATATGTGTTCTAACATACAAAATATAAAGGATTTTAAAACAGTTATTAGTTAATATGATTTATTATTATTATTATTGTCTTACTTCTTAAGTATTGTTATGTAAAACCTTTGCAACTAGATAGAAATGTAGCCTAAATTCAAATTTCTCCTTTTCGTCGTCAATTCTAGAATGAAAACAAACCATTTCGAATATATTTCCCAAAAGACTAATTTCGAAAAAGTCGAAATGGAGAAAAAGTGAATACTTCTACTAAAAGTTAAAATTTTGAAAAACGGTCGAAGTAAATAAATGAATTTCGGTAAAGGGCCAACTTTTTTGAAACGAAGACGAAATTTTCAGTCAAAATTTTCAAAAATAGTCGAAATTTTGAAAAGTATCAAAATTGCAAAAAGATCAAAACTCCTAGAACAAGTAAAAATTTAGAATAACGATGGAAATAAAAAAATGAATTAAAAAAAAATCGAAATTTTTAAAAAAGTCAACTTCTTTGAAAAAGGTCGAAATTTTCAAAACAAACTTTCGTATAGTCGAAGTTAAAAAAGGATTTTTGAAAAATAGTGGAAATTTTGGATGAAACTGGAAATTTTGAAATCTGGTACGTTCAAAAAAAATTCAAATTTTTAAATAACATCGGATTATTAAAAAGAAACATTTTGAAAGAAAAATTTGTCAACATTTTCAAAAAGTCTACATTTTCAAAAAAAGATAACACCTTCAAAGAAGGCAACATCTCAAGTAAAGTAAATTAAAACGAAATTTAGACTTTTTTCATAACTACGACTTATTTGAAAATTGTGACTTTCCCTCGAAATGACTATTGTTGGAAATTTCGAAAAAATTGGATATCTGAAAATATTAAAATTTTCAAATTCAGAATTTACAAAAAAGCGAACTTTTAAAAAAAGTGGAAATACTGAAAGAAATCTGGAAATTTATCAAAAAAGGTAAAATTTTTAAAAAAACTTGAAATTTTCTAAAAGGGTTGAAGATTTCAAAAAAAGATAAGCTTTTCAAATGAAAAAAGCGAAATTTTTAAAAGAGTAAAACTTTTTAAAATATCCAAAATTTCCAAAATGGCAACATTTAAAGGAAAATTCAAAACTTTCAAATAACTCAAAACTAAAATAAAAGTTATATTTGGAACTTTTCCCCGAAATTTTGAATCTTGAAACTTTTCGAGTATTTTGAAAATTGTTAATTTCTTGAAACTGATCTTTTTGGAAATTTTGAAAGCAAATGAACATTAGAAATGGCCAAATTTTCAAAGAAGTTGAAATATTCAAAAAGTATTGAATTTTCAAAAAGACGAATTTTTTTCATAATGACAACTTTTTTGAAAATTGTAATATCTCTCAAAATGAAATTCTTTGGGAATTTCGAATAAAGTGGATATCTGAAAATATTGAAATTTTTAAAGTTAAAAGATAGAAAACGACGAAGTGTTGAAAAAAGTGAAAACAGCGAAACGCGAGAATTTTCAAGAAAGTAGGAATTTTCAAAAAGGGTTGTAATATTCAAAAAGGGACTAAAAAAAAAGTTATTTGTTAAAGTTTTCAAAAAATTTGAAATTTTTAAAAAGCCTAAATCTTGAAAAAGATTCTAAGAGTCTAGAGATAACTTTATAAAAAGAGCGAGATTTTTAAAAAAGTTGGATATATTAAAGTTTCCAAAAAACAAGCAACATTTTAAGAAGAATTCGAATTTTTCTAATAAGTCAAAATTAAAATAAATAGAACTTTGGAGGTTTTCTCGAAATTTTTAGTTGAAAAAATGTTTGACTTTATTGAAAACTATTTTTTCCTTGAAACCAAATATTCTGAAAAATTTTAAAAACAAATGAAAATTGTTTTGTGTGGAACGGACTGGTCCTTGGGTATCTTCAAAATTTGAATTAAAATGTTGTTCCCTGAAACCAAGAAAGATTAAAAAACACAACAAAGGTTGCTCTAACGCGTTTTGATAGCCAAGCTATCATCTTTAGAGAGATACTATCTCTCTGAAGATGATAGCTTGGGTATCGAAACGCGTTACAGCAACCTTTGTTGATTTTTTAATCAGAAAGGTACTATCTCTCTGAAAATGATAGCTTGGCTACCGAAACGCGCTAGAGCAACCTTTATTGTGTTTTTTAATCTTTTTTTGGTTTCAGAGGGCAAGATTTGTATTTCAGTTTTTGAAAATGAACATTGAAAATGACCAAACATTCAAAATATTTTTTTAATAAAGTGGAAGTTCTGAAAAAAAAAACTGAAAACTGAAAAAAGCAACATTACTCAAAAAAAAGTCGAAATTTCCTAAAATCATTTTAACAAGTGTTCAAATTGTCAAAAAAGTAGAATTAAACTTAAAGGGGAAAATTTAAAAAGGGGTTTTTCCAAGTTTCAGTTTTAAAATACTAAGTTTCTAACTTTTAAAATTCTTTTCCGACATTTGGGCGTTCAAAGTTCAAGTCCAGAAATTCTATAAATTTAATTCCTCGCATCTCATTAACGGTTTGATTTAGAAGACTGTGGTGGTTGGGAACATCCGCCTGGAGAAATTAAGCCGATTCGGTTTATTAGGGATGAGAATTAACACTGAAGAATTTGGCAAATTTGGGAGTTTGAACTGCGGTAGCCCCAAACGATCGTCGCTTAATTTTATTTACAAATGAGGAAAAAAGAGACGCGATAAAAAAATAATTCGCGCCCAATACGTCAGAGATTAATTTAATCCAACGTTAAAATAATAAGTAAAGAATTAAAAAATTAATAACTGAAATTTCAGATTTCGAGTTAAAGTAAAGGTCCTTTTTTTTAAAATTATATCTTCTCGAAATTTCAACCTCTTCTCAAAATTGTCAGTTTCAATTTGAAACTTCTAGTGTTTGGCACATATTCCAAATGTATCCAAAAATTTTGATTTTTTTTTTTCATCAGAAATTTCGAGCTCTTTCTGTAATTTTGACCTCGATTACTGAATTCGAAAATTCGAATTTAATAACGAAAATTTCGAGTTTCATCTCGAAATATCGACTTTCGAATTTTTCGAATTTAATTCAAAGTTTTTTATTTCTGAAATTTATATAATTTTAGGTTTAGAGCTGAAATTATACAAATTTCAGAAGCAAAAAAACTTTGAATTTGAGTCGAAATATTCATCTTTGTTGTTAAAGAAATTTTAAGTAATAAACTATCATGAAAATTAAAAATTTCATATTTTGAATAAAAGTAAAAATTTCCAAACTTTCAAATTTAGAGTGTTACTGTGATATTTCAATTCATTCTCAAAGTTTCAATTTAAATTCGAAATATCTGCTTTATCTTAGTTTCTATAAAAATATTTTAAAATTTTCCAAAAAAGAAAAATTGATTTCAAGTACCCAAATTTCGATTTTAGTCCCGAAATTTTGATTTTTTTCTTTCTTGCAATTTTTAGTTGAAATAAAATCTTAAAATACTAGTTTGTACTTGAAGTTTTATAGTTTTTCGTAGCGTTATTTTAAATCGAAAAACGAAATTCCTAAAAACTCGAATCTTTTAAGAAAAATTTATTTTTAAATATATATTTTCATCGAAATTTCGACTTACTTTCTTAAAATTACGTCAGCTTTTTTAAAATTGGATATTTCTAATTTAAAAGCAAATTTTCTAATATTTTGTAAGTTAAAAAAATTAAAATTTTATCCAAAATTTCGATTTTTTAAAAGTTTCGTGTTTTTTTCAAAAATGTTGATTTGAGACCCGAAATTTCAACTTGAACCAAAACATTTGAAATTGACAGTTTCAAAAAATTCGACATTGACGGTATGAGTCGAGAATTCAAGTTCCAATAAAACAGAAAATTAAAAACAAAAAGGATTTCAGCTTTCAAATTTTGAAAAAAAAGGAAAATTAGAAAAAAGGTCGAGATTTTGAAAAACAGTCCAAATTTAAAACAAACAAGAATTTTTAAAATAATCAAAATAAAAAAAAATTAAATTCTTAGGATAGTTAAATTAAAAAAAAATCGGAAATCTTCAAAAAAGTCGAGATCTACAAAATAATTTAAAATTTCAAGAGCCAACGTTTTGAAAAAGCGTCGAAATTTTGAGAAAGCCAAAATTCTTAGAATTTAAAATGTTCAAAAGTTAAAATTTTCAAAATTAGAATTTTTCAAACCAATTCAAAATTATACAATGTCAAAATTTGGGGAAAATGGATATTATTCAAATCAAAGCTTTAAAAAGTGTCGAAATTGATAAAGAACTGAAATTTTTACAATAAATCAAAATTTGGAAAAAGTAGAAATGTTGAAAAAATGGTATTTCTGCAAAAAAAGTCAAAATTTTGGAAAAAAGTAGAAATAATGGTATTCCTGAAAAAAATTTAGACATTTTAAAATGTAAATATTTTCAAAAACTTGGAAGTTTTCAAAAAAACTTGATCTAAATTTAGAGAAAGTTAACAAGTCAACATTCTAAAAAAAGTTGAAATTTTGAAATGTCAAAAATTTTCAGAAAAATTTAAACAAAAATTGTCGAAATTGTGAAAATCGAAATTAAAAAAAAATCAATAATATCCTTAAAAGTCTGAATTAAAAAAAGTTGAAGTCAAAATTTACAAAAATTAAAATTTCGAAAAACTGAAAATTTTCAAAAGTCTTCATTTTCAAGTCAAAATTTTTAACCTTCTTTTAAAAACTGAAATTTTTTTGAAAAAGTAAACATTGTGATGAAAATATAAATTCCAAAAAAATAAAACTTTGGAAAAATAGAAACTTTGAAATGTCGAATTTTTCAAAAAAAGTCGAATTCTTCAGAAAGAAAATGATTGTCAAAGTCAACCCTTCGAAAAAAACTCGAAATAAGTAAAACATTCACCAGGTATTAAAAAGAGTCATAGTTTTTATAAAAAATAATTTAAAAATTTTGCAGAAAGTCACAATTTTGAAAAATATTCGGAATTTTGAAAAAACTCGAATTATTGGAAAATACAGGAAAAACTTTAAAAAAAGTGAAAATTTTAAACAGTCAAAATTTTCAAAATATAAACCTCAAAATTTTGAAAGCGAAAGTTTGAAAAAAATATTTTGACAAATTTGACATTTAAAAAAACGGAATTTAAAAAAATCAAAATTTTTATAAAAAAGTTATAAAAAGGTAAAAATTTCGAAAAAAAAAATGTAAGAGTGAAAAAACCCGAATTTTTGGAAAATACAGTTTTCGAAAAAAGTTTTAAAGAGCCGAAATTTTCAAAACATAAAAAAACTCGAAATTTTGAAAGTAAAAATTTGAAAAAAAAAACAAAGTTTTGAAAAATTCGAAATTTCCAAAAAAATGCCGAATTCGAAAAATCAGCAATCGTATAAAAAATCATTAAATATTTGTCAAAAGTTATAAAAAGATCAAAATCTTGTGAAAATAGTTGACAGAAAAAAACTCGAATTTTTGGAAAACAGTGAAAACTTTGAAAAAAAGTCAAAATTTTCAAAATATAAAAAACCTCGAAATTTTGAAAGTGACAATTTGGAAAAAAAGTTGTTTTGAAAAATTGAAAATTTCCTAAAAATAAGAAATTTCAAGAATCAACATTATTATGAAAAAAATTATTAGAAAAATAGGCAAAAGTTATAAAAAAATCAAAATTTCTAGAAAAAGTTGAAAGTTTGAAAAAACTCGAATTTTCAGAAAATACAGTAAAAACTTTGAAAAAAGTCAAAATTTTAAGGAGTGTAAAAAAGGTCGAAATTTTGAAAGTCAAATTTTGAAGAAAAAAAGTTCGAAAGATTTGAAAATTTCAGAAAAATACGGAATTAAAAAACTAACAATGTGCAAAAGAGTCAAAACTTACAAAATGTCAAAATTTAGAAAAAGTCAAAATCAGAAATCAAAAATAAATTAAAAACTAAAAATTTTCCAAAAAAGTCAAAATGTTAATAAAAATCGAAATTTGAAGAAAAATAGAAATTTGGGAATATCGATTTGTTTAAAGGTTATATTTACAAAAATTTTATAATATAATTTTATAACTTTTTTTTATGAAAATTTTTATTCTTTCAAATTTCGTATTTTTTTAAAGTGTCAAATCTGTCAAAACGTTTTTTTTCAAACTTTCGCTTTCAAAATTTTGAGGTTTATATTTTCAAAATTTCGACTTATTAAAATTTTGACTTTTTTCGGAGTTTTCCCTGTTTCCCTGTAATTCCGAATATTTCTCGAAATTTTGACTTTTTCTGCAAGATTTTTAAATTATTTTTCATGAAAACTTTTTTTAATACCTAGGTGGACTTTTAAATTATTTCGACTTTTTTGGAAACTTCAAACTTTCACAGTTTCTACATATTCAAATTTTATTTTTTTTGAAATTTTTATTTTCATCAGAATGTTTAGTTTTTCTAAAAAAATTAGTTTTTAAAAAAGTTTCAAATTTCGAGTTTTTTGTGTTGAAAATTTCGGCTCTTCAAAACTTTTTACGAAGTTTTCACGGTATTTTCCAAAAATTCGGGTTTTTCAAACTTAAAACTTTTTTCCCAAATTTTGACCTTCTTATACCTTTTGATTTTTTTCAAATTCCGTATTTTTTTAAAATGGCGAATCTGTCAGAATGTTTTTTTTTGAAACTTTCGCTTTCAACATTTTGAGGTTTATATTTTAAAAATTTCGACTTTTTAAAATTGTAATTTTTTTCAAAGTTTTCCCTGTTCCCTGTTGTTTCCCTGTTTTCCGAATATTTCTCGAAATTTTGACTTTTTCTGCAAGATTTATAAATTATTTTTCATGAAAACTACGATTTTTTTTAATGCCTAGGTGAACTTATTAATTATTTCGACTTTTTTTCGAAATGTTGTTCTTTTGACCATCCTTTTTTTTTGGAAAATTCGACTTTTTTGAAAATTTCGATCTTTTAAAGGTTCTATTTATCAAATTTTCATTTTTTTAAATTTTTATCACAATGTTTAGTTTTTCTAACAATTTTCAGTTTTTAAAAAGTTTAAAAATTACGAGTTTTCATGTCTTGAAAATTTCTGCTCTTTAAAACTTTTTACGAAGTTTTCACTGTATTTTCCAAAACTTCGAGTTTTTTTCAAAGTTACAACTTTTTTTTTCGAAATTTTGACCTTCGTTCACCTTTTTTTTTGATGAAAATTTTGATTTATTTCAAATTCCGTATTTTTTAAAATGTCGAATCTGTCAAAATGTTTTTTTTTTAACTTACGCTTTCAACATTTTAAGGTTTATATTTTAAAAATGTCAACCTTTTAAAATTTTGACTTCTCGAAGTTTCCTGTAATTCCTAATTTTTCTCGAAATTTTGAATTTTTCTGCAAGATTTTTAAATTGTTTTTCATGAACTTTTTAATTATTTCGGCTTTTTTTTTCAAAACGTTGACTTTCTGACAATCTTTTTTTTTTTGGAGAATTCGACTTTTTTGAAAATTTCGATCTTTCAAAGTTTCTATTTTTTCAAATTTAATTTAATTAATTTTTTGAAATTTTTATTTTCATCGAATTTTTAGTTTTTCTAAAAATTTTCAGTTTTTAAAAAAGGTTTAAAAATTTCGACTTTGAAAATGTAGAATTTTTAAATATTTTCAGTTTTGCGAAATTTTCATTTTTTGTAAATTTTGACTTTTAAGGACATTATTGATTTTTTTTTATTTTCGACTTTCACAATTTCGCCTTGCTCGACTTTTTTGCCCTTTTGCCATTTCAAAATGTGTAATTTTTTCCAACGTTCCACTGTTTTCACAATTTCTACTTTTTTCAAAATGTTGATTTATTCTCGACTTTCTCTAAAATTTGACCAAGCTTATTTTGCAGAAATACCACTTTTCCAAAATTTCTACTTTTCCAAAATTTTGATTTATTGTAAAAATGTCAGTTCTCTATCAATTTCGACTTTTTTGAAAACTTTGATCTAAGAATACTATCCATTTTCTCTAAATTTTGACATTTTTTTAATTTCGAATTCGTCTGAAAAATCCTAACTTTTGCAAAAATATTTTTTCCACAAATTTCGTGCTTTTTCGTCAAAATGTTCAGTTTCAATTTGAAATTTCTGCTTTTTCGAAATTTCGCTCACTTCACATTGCAAATTTTTCCAAAAATGTTGATTTTAATTTCCCAATTTCGAGTATTTTCTTGAAGTTTCAATTTTTTTCAAAAATTTAAAAAAAATCGATTTTCCCTAAAACATTTTTTCCAGAAGTTTAAATTTAAAATTTCTGTTTTTTCGTAATTTCTTTGAAGAAATTCCCATTTTTTAAAAGTTAATTGAAATTCGAATGTTTTTTCGAAAATTCAGTATTTTTTCTAAAAAATTTCGACTTTTCTCGAACACAAAAAACGTACATGTTTTTTCCGGAAATGTAAGTTTTCATCTAAATTTTCAGTTTCAATTTAAATTTTCTTCTTTTGTTGTAATTTTTTCGAGTATTTTCTCGAAATTTCAATTATTTTTAGACTTTTCTCGAAAATTATAAAAATTGTTTTTTTTCCAGAAATGTCGTGCTTTGTTGTCGCCTTGTTCGCCTTGTTTCAATTTTGATTCAATTTCTCTGAAAATTTTGCCATTTCAAAATGTGTAATTTTTTCAAAAGTTCCACTTTTTTCACAATTTCTACTTTTATCAGAATGTTGATTTATTCTCGACTTTCTCTAAATTTTGACCAAATTTTTTTGCAGAAATGCCATTTTTCCAACATTTCTACGTTTCCAAAATGTTGATTTGTTTTAAAAATTTCAGTTCTCTATCAATTTCGACTTAGATTTAAGAATAATATTCATTTTCTCCAAAATTTGACATTTTGTAAATTTTGAATTCGTCTGAAAAATTCTAATATTTTTGAAAATTTCAACCTTTCTGGATTCTGGATTCGTTGTGGGTTGCCTAAAAATTTAGGCCAGCACTTAGGCCACCCTTTCCGGGCCCATTGTGCTATCCCCGTGATTGAGGTGTCCTTGGTCATTAATTCAGCCACCCAACCTTGTTGAGAAACTGAAGAATTGAAATGAATCTGATTGATGCTAGTGCCGGGCAGTGACGCATCACGTGCTCGACACTCTCATCTTCTTCTAAGCACCCTCTGCAGCTCGGGTCGTTTATGATTCCCATTCTGTGGAGGTGTTTGTTTAATCGACAGTGACCTGTCCATATGCCTACAAGTTTCCTGAGATTATTCCTTGAGAGTTGTAGGCATAGTTTTGCCCTTTCCCTGCACGGCATTCTAATGAATGCGTGAGTTTGTCAGCATGTTGTTATTGATGCCCATAAGGCTTTGTGTTTACGATAAGTTTCTTCGTTAAGTAGGGATCTTACGGTTGATCTTGCCAGGGGAAGGGTTGGTTCTGGTCCAACGAATTGTCCCTCCGAACCCTTCCTCACCAGTTTGTCAGCGCGTTCGTTTCCCTCTTCCAGAATGTCCTTTGATCCATATTAGATCAATTGCATTCTCTTGTGATAGACGTTCTAGAGCTAGGTGGCAAATTTTGACCAAATTTTTTTGCAGAAATACCATTTTTTCAACATTTCTACGTTTCCAAAATGTTGATTTGTTTTAAAAATTTCAGTTCTCTATCAATTTCGACTTAGATTTAAGAATAATATTCATTTTCTCCAAAATTTGACATTTTGTAAATTTTGAATTCGTCTGAAAAATTCTAATATTTTTGAAAATTTCAACCTTTAAACATTTAAACTTTCTTTAAAAGTTTTTACTTTTTAAAATTTTTAATTTGCAGAATTTTTATTTTCTTAAAATTTCGACGATTTTTCAAAATTGTGGCTCTTGAAATTTTAAATTATTTGGTAGATCTTGACCTTTTTGAAGATTTCGAGTTTTTTTTTGAAAAGTTTACATTTTAAAAGGTTAGTTATTATTTTATACTGACTATAAAAATTCCCATTTGTTTTAAATTTTGACTCTAAAAATTTGGACCTTTTTTTCAAAATTTGAAAGTTGAAATCCTTTTTGTTTTGAATTTTGTGTTTTATTGGAATTTGAATTCTCGACTCGTAATCTCACCGTCAACGTAGAATTTTTTGTCTCTAAAACTAAATTTAAACCATAATAAAATTTTGATTACACCCGCAATTTCAAAAATAAAGTCAAATTTTATGAAACTTTGAACGCTGGTAGCGGCTAAATGGTGGACGCTAAAATTTTATTTTCAAACGAGGACATTATTTTAAAAAAATCGCTTGATCCCGCCGCTGAAGATTAATTTGATTTAGCGTCCAGTGAACATCCACTTTTTTTCTAATTGTCCTAACGGAAAGCGATGCGGGCCGAACAAAAAGTTCTGTGTTTACTATCTCTTTCAAAGTAAAACCAATAATTGTTGCAGGTCAAGTTGATCTGTGGACACAATCATCGAAGGGTTGCCAGTGCCCCTGGGAGAAAAGTAATTATCAATGTGCTTGTTGTGTAGCGGACGGGGGTTGTTCCTGCGGTAGAAATTCACCAAATCGATGTACTCAATGCGGCCTGCAAAATTATTGTCATCACAGTAAGTCACTTTAGTTTGCAGCTCATTTAAACGTCTGAAACGTCCGAAAATTGCTATCGATTTCCTTCTAGTGTGTAACATTACAATATCGTCGGCGGTTCTCAAGGAAAAATCCGGAAAGACGTTCGGACAAATTAAATCCCCCTCGTTGGAAGGCCCCGACGTTTGTTGGTATACATTTGTGCCAAACCCAAATCAACGCGTTGAAATTCAAGTGTACAGGTTGGAAAGCACGGGAAAATTTAACGGGACGAGGTCAAATATCGCATTTTCATTACCAATGCCTGTTTGAATGATATTTAATTTTAGCTGTGTGGGGGGATACTTGCAGCTTATGAGTGGGGCTGAACCACAATACAGCGTTAGCGACAACCAAGTATGCGGCCCCGACGAACGTTATACACCTCCTGTTGTATTTTTTGCAGATGACGGTCTAGCAACTTTATTATTTCAGTAAGTTTGACACCGGCGCATTCACCACAATTTAAAACGAAGTCTTTCAGAATTACTGAAAAAACCGGACGTTCTAGATTTCTGGCGTATTTCAGCTTTACATCTAGAAATAACACAGAGGGACTGGCGTACCAGCCGAAGGGAGGACTGAGGTTGCAGAACACAGGTAGGTTAAAGATAATAATGCAGCAATTTAACTTCCCAATTTTCCGGCACTTTTTTCACATTTTTCATTTATCTTTTATTATTTGTTTTCTTATTTTCACTTTTCCACGAAACTCTTCAAAAATTTAAAATTTTTCCGAAAAAATTTGACTTTTTTAATAAATTTCAATTTTCTGGATTTAAAAAAAATAATGTTTACCAAAGACTTTCTTCAGAAATTTTCAGTTTTTTGTCACAGTATTTGTTTAGGTGTTTTTTTTTTTCAATTTATTTAAAATTTCTTCGGCCCAGTTTGGAAATATTTAAATTTTTATGGTTTGTTGACAATTTTCCAAACTGGGCCGAAGAAATGTTAAATAAATTGAAAAAAAAACATAATATTTCCGGTCAATAAGGGTCTACCATGAAGAATTTGTTTAGGTATTAAAATTTTCATAAAAAAGTTAAAATTTAAAAAAAAATCAAAAGTTCAAAATAATTCGCAACCTACTTTTTAAAAGAGTCGAAATATCGAAAAACAATTAAAAATTTACAATAAAAGAGGAAATTAAAAAAAAAAAAAAATTTTCCTAAAAATTGTAAAACTTAAAAAATGGCGCAATTTAAGAAAAATTGAAATTATTTAAAAACAAAGTTTCAAAAATAATTCGAAAAATATTCAAAATTTTGCAAAATGGATGTATTTTCAAAAAATATCGAGATTTTTGAAAAAAAAAAACGAGGATTTCAAAAAAATGTGAAAATTTGACAAATAAATAAAAACTTTAGAGTAAATTTCGAGAAATTTAATATTCTGAAAAAAATACGTATAATTTAGGAATATCGAAATATTGAAAAATGGCCAAACCCAAAAAAAAAGAAAAACTTTGAAAAAATGTAAAGACCTAACTAAAGAAAGATTTTCAAAAACATTTAATTTTAAAAAAACAAAAGTTTCAAAACATCTATTTCGAAAATTTTCAAAATAAATAACAATCTTTAAAAAATTGGAATTTTTAAAAATGTAGTAACATATTTATTAAAAAAAAAGTCGAAATATCAAAAAAGAGTAGAAAATTTCCAAAAAAAGATGAAATTAAGAGAAATCAAATATTCCTAAAAAATTCGAAAACTTAAAAAGAAAAAATCGAAATTTTTTAAAAAACAAAATTTCCAAAGTACCTAATTCGCAATTTTCAAAGTTTTCAAATTTTTGAGAAATGGATGGATTTTCAAAAAATGTCGAGATTTAAAAAAAAGGTGAAATTATCAAAAAAAAGGCAAAAATTTGAAAATTAAGGAAAATTTTAAGGTACAATTTTGAGAAGTGTCGAAATTTTTATGAAAAGTCAAAATTTTCAAAAAGAAATTAGAATTTTAAAAAGAGTTCAAATTTGGAAAAAAATTCGTATAATCTAAAAAAAAAAGTCGAAGTATTGAAAAATGGCCAAAAAAGTAAGAAAAAATTAAAAATTAATAAGGTGATGTTCAAAAAATTTCAAGTTTTAAAAAAACAATCTTTCAAAATACTTAATTCGAAAATATTGTAGTCAAAATTTTCAAAAAATCAAAATTTCAAAAAAATTGGAGTTTTGAAAAAATTCCTAACCTACTTTTTTAAAAAGTCAAAACATTGAAAAATAATCGAAAAGTTAAAAAAAAAAGTGAAAAAAAATCGAAGTTATTATTTCCCAAATAATTCGAAATATTCCAAAAATTTGCTAAATTTGAAAATGTTGATTTTCAAAAAATGTAGATTTCAAAAAAACGAAATTTTCCAAAAAAAGACGTAAATCTAAAAACAGTAAATATTTTAAAGTAAAATTTTGTGTGTCGAAATTGTCACGAAAAGTTAAAATTTTGAAAAAGAAACGGTAATTTTTAAAAACGCCAAAAGAATTGGAGTTTTCAAAGATTTCTAAAGATTCAAAAATTAAAAAATGGGGCAATTTTCAAAAAAATCGAAATTTTTTAAAAAACAAAATGTCCTAAATAATTCGAAATATTCCAAAAATTTTCAAAATTTGGAAAAGTTGATTTTCAAAAAATGTAGAGATTTAAAAAAACGAAATATTTCAAAAAAAGACGTAAATCTGAAAAAAGTAAACATTTTAAAGTAAAATTTTGTGTCGAAATTTTCACGAAAAGTTAAAACTTTGAAAAAGAAACAGTAATTTTTAAAAAAGCCAGCCGAAATTAAAAAAAAAACGAATAATTTTAAAAACCGGAATTGTGAAAAATGGTCGAAGAACCCGGGAAAGGGAAATTTCAAAAGAACGTCAACATTTTCGAGATGAAAACTAAAATTTTAAGATTAAATCAAAAAGTTGAAACAAAAACCAACGAATTTGCGCAATTATATAAAATTTTTAAAAAAATCGGGAGTAATGTCGGAAAAATTCAAATTTTTTTTCACCTATTTTCAGAATTTTTCCAAACACTTTGGTTTTTTTAACTGTTTACACTCGAACCTTTTATTTCCGTTTCGAAATTTCGATTTTCTTATCGCAATTTTGGCTTAACCAGTTGCTAGTTGCTAGTCTTTAAATTTCAAGAAAAAACTCACAATTGTAGGAAAAACTTGATATTTCCTTTTCCTAAAATTTTATTTGTCGGAATTTCCCATTTGAACCAATTACTTCTAATTGTTTCAACTTTGGTTTTTCCCAAAATTTCAATTTTTTAGGGCAACTTTCCTCCAAATTTTTGCTGAAAATTCGACCTTCGAATCAAAATTTTGTAAGAAAACTAAGTTTTTAAACCTCAAGTTTAAAGAAAAAGCTAAACATTGTAAGAAAAACTAGAGTTTCTGTAAACTGTGTTTTCTTGAAATTTCTTTTGTGGGAATTTCCTGTTTAAACTAAAAATCTCTCATTTTTACAGCGTTTCTGAATTTAAACCCAAAATTTCGGCTTTCATTTCGAAATTTGGTGTTTTTGCAAATTTCTACTAACCACAACATTTTGACGTACTCGATTTTTATACAAATTAGTATCAGTTATCGACGTCAGAATTATAAAAAAATGAGATGTTGCCAATAGTATTGGTTTTTTCAATAAATTTTGAGCAAGAACTAAAAAGTTTTAATTTAAACTTAACATTTTAAGAAAAAAGGCTGCAGTTCAAAAAACCAATAAAACACGTTTCAAATTCTGTATGTTTTCTGGAAAGAATTTTATCTTCGACATTTTCATTTCCAAAATTTAAATTCCTAATTTTTCAAATGCTATTAATTATCTTTAAAACTTCCGATTTTCCTATTTCCTTTTTTCCAATCGATTTCCAGTTTTTTGCATATTTTGTTGTTAAAAAGATCCGAAATTTGTAAAATAAAATATATCTTTTAACTTCAATGTTTTCTGTAAAGAAAGTTATTCTTAAGATTTGACTTTTAAAATTTGAATTTTAAACGATTGTGTATTGTTTTTTTAAATTGAAATTTTTTCTGAAATTTCTATTGTTTTTCATAAATTTTTAGGTTTTATTCAAATTTAGATTTTGGACCTTCGGTTTTTTATTTTTTGTTTTCTAAATCAAAATCTTAGGTAGAAAATGGAAGTTAAAACTTTGAAGCTTGAGAAAAAATAGAAATTTCAGAAAAAAATTTCTAAGAAAAATTAAATGTCTAACCGTTAAATTCAGCGTTTCCAGCATTACCGAAATTTATCATCTTTTTTCTTTGCTTCATTCGGTGCATTACATACGAAAGGCAAATGATCGTGCGATGGAGTCGTATTTTTTACACCGAACGCCTAATAAATTATTTTTCAGATTGTGACTGGCTGTATCAGGATTTCGCCTGCAACAAATCTGAGCAAGGGGGTGTCCCATGCACTTTAGCTAGCCCAGGTTATCCGGGTGTCTATCCACCCCATCGACAATGTAAATACCACATTACCACCAGCAATGAGAATGTTCAAGTTAAAATAACGTTTACAGCGATGCAACTGCCTCCGTAGGTATAAAGTTACGAGCCTAATATAAAAATGACATCATAACTATTGTAGGAGTTGCAAGTCGGATCACATATCTATTTACCAGGGGTCGACCACAAGCAGTCCATTATTGATTAAATTGTGTGGAAGCCAGAAAAAAACTTTTGAATACTCAGGATTAAACTTACTGCTACTGTTCAGGTATAAGCTTACAGGTGTATAAAACGCGGAATAACTCATATTTTCTCTTCAGTTCCGGTGCTCAGAAACCTCCATTTAGTTGCAACGGATTTGTTGCAACTATAAAATTTTACGAGAGAAATTCAAAGACTGATACTCCTACAATTACTACAATAACGAATATTCCCAATATTACGAGTACAAGTGCGACTGACCAGAAGTATAATATACCGATTCGAACAACTGGTAAATTTTCTGACAGAGCTTCTAAATTAGATGCCTCAAGCTTTCAATTTCGTTGCAGCAAGCACCAACTTAATTCTATCTTCAACGGCAATTTCCGGATGTGATATTTTAATTTCCGGTAATAACACAAGATCGGGACATTTCGACACAAGAGAACGTGAATGGCACCCAATCTGCCGACTCATTTTCAACGGACGGACTACAGACGTAGTGCACATTTCCTTATTCAACTATCGCTTAAGGTATCCCCTCAAAGCTGAAATCCTTAACGAGTGTCTAATTTACCGCGATCTGTTTTAGAATGTCTTCCTGCAAATCGGCCATAGAAATAATAGATAACGGCATAGAAGACAAACGCAGCGTTATAGAAAAAATCTGCAGCCCCATAGTGAAACAAACCGGTGATAAAACTTCCACTCATAAAACTTTTTTATCCAGCGGCAATACCATGATTATTGTGTTCAGAAGACCCTTCACGCATGCCTCACCTGCCGAAGCCGAATTTGTCACCGGGGCCTACTTTTTTCACGATGGTAAGTAAATATGCGCGCTTAGTGAGAAACAGACCAAAGTAATTGCCAGAATTGAAAATTTTGTTCGAGTGTCGTCGATTGCAATAAATGATTAAGTTGCTGAAAGTGGAGTGGAGTTGGGTCATAAGTTGCTAGTTTTCCGTTTTCTAACTCTCTTATCTCTGTTCATTTTCGCTCCCTTCTCGCCATTGATGTCTTTGTTTATCTACAGTTTCTCTCTCTCTCTCTCTCTCTTTCCTCGTCTCTCTCTCTTCTCTCTCTCTCTCTCTCTCTCTCCTCTCTCCCCTCTCTCTCTCCTCTCTCTCTCCTCTCTCTCTCTCCTCTCCTCTCTCTCTCTCTCCTCTCTCTCCTCTCTCTCACTCCTCTCTCTCTCCTCTCTCTCCTCTCCCTCTCCTCTCTCCCTCCTCTTTCTCTCCTTTCTTCTCTCCCTCTCTTTCTCTTCTCTCTCACTCCTCTCTCTCTCTTCTCTCCCTCTCTCTCCTTTCTCTCACTCCTCTCTCTCTCTCTCTCTCTCTCCTCTTTCTCATTCTGTCTTTTCTCTCTCTCTCTCTCTTCTCTCTCTCTCTCTCTCTCCCCCTCCCACTATCTCCCCCTCTCTCTCTCTCTCTCTCTCTTCTCTCTCTCTCTCTCCTCTCTCCCCTTTCTCTCTCTCTCTCTCTCTCTCCTCTCTCTCTCCTCTCTCTCTCCTCTCTCTCTCCTCTCTCACTCCTCTCTCTCTCTCTCTCCTTTCTTCTCTCCCTCTCTTTCTTTTCTCTCTCACTCCTCTCTCTTCTCTCCCTCTCTCTCCTTTCTCTCACTCCTCTCTCTCTCTCCTCTTTCTCTCTCTCTCTGTCTTTTCTCTCTCTCTTTCTCTTATCTCTCTCTCTCTCTTCTCTCTCTCTCTCTCTTCTCTCTCTCTCTCTCTTCTCTCTCTCTCTCTCTTCTCTCTCTCTCTCTCTTCTCTCTCTCTCCTCTCTCACTATCTCTCCTCTCTCTCTCTCTCTCTCCCCTCTCTCACTATCTCTCCTCTCTCTCTCTCTCTTCCTCTTCCTTCTCTCTCTCTCTCTCTCTCCTCTCTCCTCTCCCTCTCTCCACTCTCTGTCCACTCTCTCTCCTCTCTCTCTCTCTCTCTCTCTCTCTCTCTCCTCTCTCTCTCTCTCTCCTCTCTCTCTCTCTCTCCTCTCTCTCTCCTCTCTCTCTCCTCTCTCTCTCCTCTCTCACTCCTCTTTCACTCCTCTTTCACTCCTCTTTCACTCCTCTCTCACTCCTCTCTCTCTCTCTCCTTTCTTCTCTCCCTCTCTTTCTCTTCTCTCACTCCTCTCTCTCTCCTCTCTCTGTTCTTTCTCTCTCTTCTCTCCCTCTCTCTCCTTTCTCTCACTCCTCTCTCTCTTCTCTCTCTCTCTCTCTCCTCTCTCTCTCTCTCTCTCTCTCTCTCTCTCTCTCTCTCTCTCTCTCTCTCTCTCTCTCTCTCTCTCCTCTCTCTCTCTCTCTCCTCTCTCACCCCTCTCTGTCTCACTCCACTCTCACCCCTCTCTGTCTCACTCCTCTCTCTCTCTCTCTCTCTCTCCCTCTCTCCCCCTCCTCTCTATCCCACCTCTTTCTCCTCTCTCCCACTCCTCTCACTCCTCTCTCTCTCTCTCTCTCCCTCCTCTCTCTCCTCTCTCCCACTCCTCTCTTTCTTTTGTCGTTGTGTTACCACCTTCCTTCTCTATTACCTTAAGCTTTCTCAAGTTGGAACTTTTCCCAAAATTCGAAAAATTTATCGAGAAAAACACTGCGATTGGGCTATACACTTAGTTTCGAGATAAAATTAGATTTTTTTGATAAAAGCGAATTTTATGAAAAGTTGGAACTTTTCAGAAAAAGTCCAATTTCTAAAAGAAAGTCCAAATTTCAAAATACGTTCAATTTTAAGGAAAACGCGAAATTTGCAAAAAGTAGAATACCAAAAAATAAATAAACAAAAATTAAAATTTATAAATAATTTCAGTTTCGAGAAAAAAATTGAAATTGTGAGAAAAAACAGTTTTGCACAGGACGATTTTTCAAAAAAAAAGTCAAATATTAAAAAAAGTAGAAATTCTGAAATAAAATCCGGTACCGAAGAAAACTTCGACATTTCCAAAAACTACTTTCTAGCAATTTTTAAGTTTTTTTACTTAAATGACATGAAATACATTCCACAGAAGATGAACATTTCCAAAAATAGTTTAATTTCGAGGAAACACGTGAAATTTGCAAAAACTCAAATACCGGAAAAAACAGAAAATTCGAAATAATTTCGGTTTCGATTAAAAAGATCAAATTGTGAGAAAGATTTTTGGAAAAGGGAGAAACATTCGGAAAATTCAAGATTTAGATAAAAATCGAAATTTGGAAACAGCTTGTTTTCAGGTAAAAACATCAAAATTTCCAAAAAGTTAGATTTCCATGAAAACTCGGACTTTCCAAAACAAAGTTGAACTTTCGAAAAACAATTTTTTGGCTGTTTTAACTTTTTTTATTTAACTGACAATCTTGAAACTTTGAGATAAACTTGAAATTATCAAGCAATATTTTTCTCAAAGTTTCCAAAAAATTTTTTTTCAAACGAATTTTGGTCCATATTACGAAAAAAAAAGTATTTGAGCAAAAACCTGAAATTTCTAGAACAGAGAACGTGGCATTTTTTTTATATAAAAGTCGACATTTTGGATACAAATTTCTGAGAAACAATTGAAATTTTCAAAACCTTCAATAGGAAAAAATATATTTTAAAATTTTTTTTAGAAAAATTCAATATTTCGAACACAAATAACGAAGAAAAATCCATATTTTCTGTCAATACGAGAGACAAAAATTAGGAACAAATTAAAATTTCTTACAGAAATCAATTTTATAGGAAAATAATCAACTTCGATAACATAAAAACTGACAATTTTCAGAAAAATTATCGAGAAAAAAATCGAAATTTCAAAGGCAAAGCGAAGTATCCAAAATAATTAAATGTTCTGAAAAATTCGAAATTTCCAAAAAATATCAAGATCGTATTCGACTGAAATTTCGAAATATATGTTCTGTTTTGACAGAAAGTTTAAAATTTCCAAGAAAAATTGAATTTTCAGAAAAAACTCGAAATTTCCAAGAAAGATCGCTTATCGAAGTTTCCAAAAATATTTTATTGGCAATTTTTACTTTCTTATTTAAATGGCAATTTTGAAATTTTAAGATAACATTGAAATTTCAAACAATATTTTACTTCACATGCTCAAAAACATATTTTTCTAAAACCTACTTGATTTAACTAAAATCTAGGACAAATTTTGAGAAAATAAATGAATTTTGGTTAAAAAGAAGTAGATGTTTCGAGAAAAAGCCTCGAGGAAAGAAAAGGTCGAAAATTCTAAAAACAAGGAAGGGCGAATTTGGGGTAAGAATCAAAATTTTGAAACAAAAGCGAATTTTTAATAACAATTGGAAATTGTCAGAACATTGAAATAAAAGATCAGATTAAAGAACATTGAACATTTTTAGAAAAAACAGATTTTCAGAAAAATGGCGATAAGACGATTTTTTGACAGAAAAATCGAAATTTTGCGTATTAAAAAAGAGACGAAACTTAGAAAACGTCAAAATTTCTCAGGGAAGGTTAAAATTTTGAGAAAAAAAGACACATTTTATGAAAAAATATAAATTTTCAGAGCAAAGTGGAAATAATAGTATTTTGAAAGCAAAGTCGACATTTCGACAGAAAAGACGCATTTTGAGAAAAAATTGAAATCGCAATAAAACCGAATTTGGGGAACAAAGTCAAAACTCGAGATAAAAACGAATTTTGGAATACACCAGTCGAAATTTCTAGAAAAAGATCGAAATTTCCAGAAAAAAGGTCAAAATTTGGAAAAATGGAAATTGTTCTGGGACTAGTCAAATTTAAAACAAAATCCCACAAATTTTGAGAATAAAGTCGAAACTTCCAGAAAAAAGACGAATTTCGGAATATACCAGGGGAAATTTCGAGAGAGGTCAATATTTTCAGAAAGAGATCGAATCTAGAAAAAGAAATAAAATTTTCGGATAGTCAACTTTTGAGAACAAAATCGTAAGAAAATGATGGCTTTTGAAATATGTCAGTCGAATTTTCGAGAAAAAAGTTTTCCCGGTTGATTATCATTTTCAGGTCTCTGCCACACCATCACTCAGCCCATGATTTTTTCCAGTTAATTCCCTTTTACACAATTTTGGTGCAGAGCAACCTTTGTGTTTTTTTAAACTTTCTTGGTTTCGGAGGATAAGATTTGTATTTCAATCCCTTTCGCACTTTCTACATTTCCTCTATTTCTTGGACATTTATTTTTCTCTGTCTCCTTTTTTCCTTCTCCTCCTCCTTTTAGTCCCATCTCTCCTTCCTTTTTTATTTTGTCTTTCACTCTTTTTTCTTTCCGCTCCTTCTTGTACACATCTATTAAATATACTCTGTTCTCTTCATTTTCTAAATTTCTCTTTTTTCCTTCTTCAGTTCCATTTCACATTTTTTTTTTGTATTTTGTCACGTCTCTTTTCTTTCCTCCTCTCCACACTCTTTCTGCCTTTCTTTCTCACGACCCTTTCACAATTTTCCCTCCTCTCTCTTTTTTCCATCACAACTTCTCTCCCCTGCCTTCTCTCTTTATTTGTAAAATTTTGCTCTTCGTTTTTCTTTCTTCTTTATTTTACACTTCATATTTTGTTCTGCGACAACTCTCTTTGTCAGTTCTGCCTTTAACTGTTTTTCTATTTCATTCTCTTCCTCGAAATACACAAGATGTTTAGATCTTAATTATTATCCATTGGATACGCTTTAGTTGTACATTTGGTGCAACTGTTTTTGCTTGGATTGGCAGTAGCGCAAAAACAGTAAGGCGCAGATCAATTTGGCTGCCAGATCCTGTTTCAAGGCCCAAAACCAAACCAAATAAGCTGCTTTTGGACTTTTCCATAGCAAAACTTGATCTATGCAAAATTTTTGCCTTCGAACGTCCAAAACGCCTAAATCTTCAAGAGGAAAGTGTGACTTGTCTTTTACTAGTATTTTGACCCCGCGGAAACCAAATCCGTGATCTAAAAAGCCCTAGATCAAACCGTTTAGGGCTACATTACTTTAAATTGGTCATTGATAACTAAAATGCCTCTGGGGAGTGCATTTGTGATTTGTGCTACGTTTCGCTGTCAATTAAAGACTTGCAATTTTTAGAACAAATTAGTGGAACCATGGAGCCTGCGGCGCTTTGCGATGTGAAATATAACGGAGTCAACAGCCCTTTGGCCGGTATGATAGACAACCCTGGCTCCCGTCATATATTCAAGAACATCAACGGACCGCTGACGTGTAAGCAGAAATTTGTACCGTCAACGAACCAGAGCATAACCATAAAAGTTCAACAAATCGCCAATATTTCCAAGCAGCACGAATGCGTAACGCAATGCGGTGACCACGGATGTAATTGCGTTTCATCTGCTTCCTTAAAAGACGTGGACCACTTGATGTTAATCGGTGAAAACCGATTGATTGTAGCGTGCCTTTGCGGCAATTTTCTTAATGATTGGTTACCGATAAGCGTTCGAACTTGGGGATCCCTGGCGGTTGTTTATTCGGTTGCCCATTACTCTTGGGATCGGAAAGGATTTGGATTTTCAGCTTCGTATTTGTTTAACACGGACGCTGTATGTGGAGATTATGTTTCGACGGTTCACTCGGGTACGTATTTTACATGTATTGAATTTCAGATTGATGTAACGGTCCCAATTTATCCTACAGGAGAGATAACGATGAAAAATTTAACACCCCCGGATAATTTGAATAATTTTTACTTGCAAAGTTGTACCTGGACTCTACATTCTAACGTTGAACGGCAACTGGAACTTAATATATCCTCGGTACAAAACCGTAAGTTTTTTAAAACTTTACATTGATATTTTTAATTTTAATTACATTTCAGCCACTTTCATAATTCATAAAATTAACAATAAATACACGATCAAATATATTATGAAAATTTTACAATTAAAATGGAAAAACTTCCAATTTTGAGAAAGCAAAAATTGGGAAAAAGCTCTAAATTTCTATAAACCATGTCAATTAAATATTAAATGTTCTGTAATGGAATAGTTGAACCTGCTACAGTTGACAATATTTACAACTAACGACCACAGACCAGTTTCGGACTTCTTTAGCTGATCGAGCTTTTGATCACATCGTACATAACCTTGTTTCAATTTTTATAAAACAATTTCGTGTTTAAGCTTCATTGAAAAATTCGAAATTTCCAGACTTCTGTCAACCTTGTAACAAGCGTCAAAATTTCTAGAATGATATTTTAGTAAAAAAAAAATAAAAGTGGCAACTTAACATCCAAAGCAGGGATGTCGAGAAAAAAGTCGAAATTTCGACCCCCCCCCCTCCCAGAGTTGGCTAGCGTATATTTAGAAGGCCGCATATTCCAGATTATTCGCTTTTTCGAGCTTGGAGAAGTGTCTGGAACAGAAACTAGTCTGGAATCATACCCTCTTGGCGTGAGTCATTTCAGTGATGGCCGGTCTCTCTAATAACTTCTAGTAAACGTGTCCTAAAGCGGTTCATACACTTTACGATAATTAATGTAATTTCACAGCTCTTGGCAATAAGTTCTCTGTATAAAATGTATTATGATCATAAATTAGTAACCATAGAGCTGTAGCTAGGTTTCAACCGGCCCTGTGCAAGATGTTAAACTTGGGCCACCGAAAAAAAAAGTGATACTCGAAAATATTTATGACGTCTAAAACAAAAGATCAGCATCGTCATTTCTGTGCGGTTGCACCTGCCTCTTTTAACAAAAATCTCTGCGCTGAAAAGTTTTTAATTTGAAGACCTCGCACTTCTACTTTTTTTTGAAATTTTAATCTTTTCAAACTTCAACTTTCAAATTTTTTTTTTTTCAAAATTTTCACTTTTTTCAAAATTGATATTTGTCAAAAAATACCTAGTTTTGTAAAAAATCAAACTTTGAAAATTTCGACTTTATTTACAACTTTGATTCTTTGAAAATTTTTACTTTTTAGGAAGTAATTTTTAAAAGTTTGAAAATTTTCGTAATTTCGATTTTTTTTTGAAATTTTCCGAATTTAAAAGTTTTAAATAAATTTCAATTTGTTTTAAAAGTGTTAATTTTTGTTAAATCTTTCAAAATTGCAATTTTTTTGAAAATGTCGAATATTTTAAAAGGTTGAAAATTTTTCCAAATTTCGACTTTAATTCAAAATTAAGATCAAACTTTTTTTTAATTCCTATTTCTTTGAAAATTGCGACTTTTCAAAATTTAGATATTTTTGAAACTTTAGTCCTTTTAAATTTCAACTTTTCAAGTCGACTTTTCAAAATTGATACTTTTCTAAAAATACCTACTTTGTAAAATTCAAACTTTGAAAATTTCGACTTAATTAAAAATTTTGATTCTCTGACAATTTTTACTTTTTAAGAAATATTTTTTCGAAAGGTTGAAATTTTCCATAACTTCGACTTTTTTTGAAATTTCGCTATTTTCCGAATTTAAAATTATGAAATAAATTTCGATTTGTTTTAAAAGTTTTAATTTTTTTTTATCTTTCAAAATTGCAATTTTTTTTTAAATGTCGAATAGTTTAAAAGTTTAAAAAATTTTTCCAAATTTTGACTTTATTTAAAAATTTACATTGAACTTTTTTTAAAGTTCCTATTTCTTTGAAAATTGATATTTGTTTGTTTTAAAAGTTTTAATTTTTTTAAAATCTTTCCAATTTCAATTTTATTGAAAATGTCGAATATTTTGAAAGGTTAAAATTTTTTCCAAATTTTAACTTTTTTTAAGAAGAATTCCTATTTGAAAATATCGACTTTTCAAAGTTTTGATTTTTCTGAATTAACTTTTTAAATAATTCTGACATTTTTTCAAAATTTCTGGTCTTTTCGAGTTTTTGAGAACTGGATTTTTGTTTGGTTATCTTTAAAAAATTTTGACTTAAAATTTCGAAAGTTTCTACTTTTTTAAAAATGTTTCGACATGTTTTAAGTCTTTGAAAATTTAGGGAATTTTTTACAAATTGCAAATTTTTTTCTAAGAATGTCGAAATTTTTTTTAATTTTGTTTGAAAATTCAAAATTTTCTAAAAATTTTAATTTTTTGTTGAACATTTTGGCTGTTCTTTATAATTTCCACAATTTTTAAAATTTCAGATATTTTCAAAATTTCAACTTTTTGCAAATTTTCAAGATTTTTTAACTTCGACTTTTCTCAAAATTTCGATTTTTTTTAAATTTCGATTTTTAAAAATCTTGTAATTTACTCAAAAGATCGTCTTTTTCAAAGGTTTCGAATTTTCTAAAAAGAATCAAATTTTCATTTTGTTTAAATCTCGATTTTTTTTTCAAAATTTTGATTTTATTCAAACTTTCGACTTTTTTCCATATTTGACTTTTTCAATGCATTGTTTTTTTAATCAATACGATTTAAAAAATGTCGGCTTTCTTAAAAAATTTCGATTTTTCCAAATATCAACATCTTTTCCTTTTTAAAATTTCGATTTTTTTTTAATTTTGATTTTTTTAAAAATTTCGGCTTTTCCAAGATCAACCTCCTTCTCCTTTTAAAAATGTTGGCTTTTTTAAAATGTCGACTTTTAAAAATATTCATTTACATCAATTTTTTTTAACTAGTAGGACTTCAGCTCGTTTTGAACATGTTCAGTGTTTTTAAACCTCGATATCTTTTTAAAATTTCTAATTTTTTTTTTCAACGTCGAACTTTCTCAAAATTTTGACTTTTAAAATCTTGACTTTTGTAAATCTATAACTTTTTAAAAATATTTCGTCATTCTTCAAAATTTCGACTTTTTTTACAAATCGCGACATTTTTTACATTTTTGAAATTTGGTAGACTTCAAAAATTTTGACTTTTTTTAGAAATTTGGATTTCAAATACATGTACATATATGTATAGACATTTTCCAAAATTCCTCTGTTTTCAAATGTTTAGCTATTTTTCAAAATTCCTTTCATTTCAAATTTTCAGCTATTTTTCAAAATTTCGGCTTTTTCAGTGTCGTTTTTTTTTATTAAAAATTTTTGGCTTTTTATTTTAAATTTTTTGAAAATTTCGACTTTGATTAAAATTTCGAATTAAAGTTTTGACATTTTCCATAAATAAGAATTTTTTTGAAAATTTCGATTTTTTTAAATCTTTACTTTTTTCAAAGTCCCGCTTTATTTTGCGATTTTTGATTTTAAAAAAATATTTTTGACGGCCAAAACATAAAGATCATCGCAATTTCTGGGCCCCTTTTTTTTTGGGGCCTGTGGTGTTACACCTTCCTTGCTGCGACGGCTCCATCTTTATTCGAAGTTAATTGAATTTACTGTTTAGGTCCTTGCACCGCTTGGAACATTACCATATACGACTACGTCTCGGATCCTGCGAAGCAACACTTAGGGAATATTTTGCACACCTTTTGCTCAAGAGAGAATAACAAATTGTTAACATTACCTTGGAAATTAAATACTGTTGTTGTTAGGTAAGTGGGAAGTTCGATGGATGATGTGTGGTGTAACTGATGAAATTTATCTGATTTCAGATTATTTACTATAAGTAGGACATTACCCCAATTTAAGATAAAATGGAGGTCTCAGGTGGTTCGTGCCAACACGAGGTACGTGGCAGCCTCACCCGAACCAAAGGCCAGCTCCTCCACAAACGCAAAACCCACCTTATTAGGCCTTTACTACGTTTTTTACTACTTCCACAGCAGACTATATTTTTTATGTGACACCAGTGGTTCGATTAGATGAATATTTGCAACGATCTTAGGGCTCATAGTGAAATGTTTGCACTTTAAATTCGATGTAATCCTCCATATTTTCGAGTAAACCTAGATTTTTAATAGGTCCATTTGGCAAATCTTTGTACCTCAGATTCGAAGGCGTTCGATTTACAAGGAAAGCAGCTTGCGACTTTTCCACATCTGCCCAATTCACACGTTACTTAAGGCCTTGATCATTTCATTAGATGTGTTAGGTGGTGTATACACAAAATTGTTAGAAGCGAATTATGTTAAAGGGCAAAAAGCATGACGGCGCCGAAATTGTTAAATTTTAGACATTTTTGGAATAGATAAATGTACAGATTTCGTGTTAAGCATAACGGTTATTTATTAGATGATTGGGCAGATGTTATAATTGTTACCTATAAAGAGCACGGTATACTTTTGTTGTAACATTAGGTTTTGTCAATTAAATTATGTATACACGTTTGTTTTGCAATAAACAATAAAAAAAACTGCCCTTAATTATTGCATCCTTTATCCAATCTTAAATATAAGAACAAACAACTTACCAACAACTGGCGGCTACTTCCGGGAGGATAATGAGACACTGTTCCCGTAATTAATTTCTTTAAACAAATACCTTTATTGTAAGTACCTAATTTGTGGTATGTTTAATAATAAATTGTATCAAACGTATCACAAGATGACAGTCAATATACCCTGAAAATAAATTAAAGTCGCAGTCGGTTGTCACTAGACAAGAATGTCGATTTTTTAAAATTAAATTTACAAAAATAAAAATCGAGAAAAAGTAAAAAATTTGAAGTTACAATTTTGAGAAAAGTCGAAATGTTGATAAAAATGGAAACTTGAAAAAAGTGGAAATTTTGAATGTTGATTTTTTTTAATAAATCGATATTTATAAAAAGGTCAAAATTTCGATAAGGCAAAAATATGAAATGGACATTTTTAGAAAAAAGTCAATATTGAGAAATAATGTAAATTTTGAAATATCAAAATTTCAAAAGGCGAAAGAATGTCGAAATTTTCAAAAAAAAAGTCGTAATTTTGATAAAAATCTAATTCTCATGCTCATTTGAGATCTGTGTCCTAGTACCGAATGCCATTATCATTTTAGCATTTCTTACTTACCATTTCTTACTACGTATCAGAGCAGCGATGCTCTATATCATAATAAACAATGAGATGATGGCAGTGGGGATGGAACGCAAATCAGCAAGACAGTTTGCTGCTTGTCGTAGCTTTCAATTTCAAAACAAAAAATCGACTTGGTGACATTAACAATAAATAAAAATATTTAATTCAAAATTTGTACTACTACTAAAATGTTTCTAAAATTAATATTGCGACAGCTCAAAACCTTTGGAGATGTAAAATTTTTGGATACAAATACAATTTTAGGGGAAACAGAATAATCTGAAAATAATAAAACACGAACTGATTGGACTGACCAGATTTCGAAAAAATAGTCAATGTCACGTCAACATTTTTTAATACAAATACAATTTTAATGAATGAAGTAATAACTAAAAATTGTGAATACAATAAGACTTGCATATAACTACAATACAATTAAGAATATTAAATATTAAGAAAAGAATTAAGAGTTCGAAATTTTTTAATAAAATCCGATTTTTGAAAAAATAGTTAAAGAGTTTCTAGAAGGTAAAAAAATTATAAATATGATTCTAGAAGACAAAATAGAAACTAAAACTAGTTAATAAAATGAAAATTGCAAGCTTAAATTCCAAATTTCGAGAAAAGTCCAAAATTCCTAGTTTAAAAGCGAAATTTTGAAAATTTAGTCAATGTTTTTAGAATGGCGAAAATACATGTATACTTATTTAAATAGGTTTCTAGAGAAGATAGCGGAAATAGAAAGCTTAAACTGTAATTTCGAAACCAGAATTAAAAAGTACAAAATTTCCAGATCCAAGTCGAAATTTTAAAAAAATAATCCATGTTTTTGTACATTGATAATTTATACGCTATAAGGAAAGAGAGGGAAGATGAAAAATTCGTTTGTTTTGAAAATCCCGGCCTTTTTGAGGAATTTGAGTTTTCTGGAATAGTTCAACTTTTTAAAAAATCGATTTTTATAAATTTTAACATTCCTCAAAATTAAAATTTGTACTTATTTATATTTTTTCAAATTTTCGACTTCTTTTTCCAAATTTCGATATTTTTAAACTTCGACCAGTTTTGCTATTTAGAATTTTTTTATTTTCGACCTTTTTTTGAATACTTCGATCCACTAGACCTTTTTCGAAAAATTCTTTTATAAAAAATTTCGATTTTTTTCAAAATTTGGAGTTCTTGAAAATTATGACCTCTTTAAAATTTCTACATTTTAAAAACCTTAATTTTTTTGTAAATTTCCACGTTTAAAAATTTCGACTTGTTTTAAATTTTGTGGCATTTCTTAAAAATTTTGATATTTATAAAAAAATCACTTACTTTGAAATTTTCGACTTGGTAAGTTTCGATTTTTTTTCTAGAAGTTGTCTTGTAAAATTCTTGTTTTCAAATTTTAGACTTCTCATTGCGAAGTTACATTTAAATTTCGAAAAAAGTCCAAAATTTTTTGATGAGTCGAAATTTTGGAAAAATAGCCAATGTTTCTAGAAGGTAAAAATCTTATAAATATGTCTCCAGAGAACAAAGTAGAAATTAAAAATAGTTAAGAAAGTGAGAATTGCAAGCTTAAATTCCAAATTTCGAGAAAAGTTAAAAATTTCTAGTTTAAAAGCGAAATTTTGAAAATATAGTCAATGTTTCTAGAAAGACGAAAATGAAAATTGTAAGATTAAATTACAAATTTCGAGAAAAGAATTAAAAGTAGGAAATTTTGAAGAAATAATCCATGTTTTTACAGATCGACAATTCGTTACGCCATGACAAAAGAGTGGTAGAAGGTAAAAATCTTATAAATATGTCTCCAGAGAACAAAGTAGAAATTAAAAATAGTTAAGAAAGTGAGAATTGCAAGCTTAAATTCCAAATTTCGAGAAAAGTTAAAAATTTCTAGTTTAAAAGCGAAATTTTGAAAATATAGTCAATGTTTCTAGAAAGACGAAAATGAAAATTGTAAGATTAAATTACAAATTTCGAGAAAAGAATTAAAAGTAGGAAATTTTGAAGAAATAATCCATGTTTTTACAGATCGACAATTCGTTACGCCATGACAAAAGAGTGGTAGAAGTTAAAAATCTTATAAATATGTCTCCAGAGAACAAAGTAGAAATTAAAAATAGTTAAGAAAGTGAGAATTGCAAGCTTAAATTCCAAATTTCGAGAAAAGTTAAAAATTTCTAGTTTAAAAGCGAAATTTTGAAAATATAGTCAATGTTTCTAGAAAGACGAAAATGAAAATTGTAAGATTAAATTACAAATTTCGAGAAAAGAATTAAAAGTAGGAAATTTTGAAGAAATAATCCATTTTTTTACAGATCGACAATTCGTTACGCCATGACAAAAGAGTGGTAGGATGAAAATTTTGACTTTTAATAAAAGTTTCGTTTGTTTTGAAATTCCCGAACTTTTTTAAGAACTGGAGATTTGTGGAAAATTTAAACTTCTTAAAAAATCAACTTTAAAAATTTTGACTCTTTTTCGAAATATAATTTATTCAAATATTTACTTTTTTGAAATTTTTATAAAGTTTTTGACTTTTTATTCGAAATTTTGATTTTTTTAAACTACGACCAGTTTTGCATATTGCTACTTTAATCCGCTAGAAAAATTAGGACTTTTTTCGAAAAATTCTTTTATTAAAAATTTCGATTTTTTCAAAATTTAGAATTTTTGAAACTTCTGACCTCTTTAAAATTTCTACATTTTAAAACACCATTTTTTTGTAAATTTCCACGTTTAAAAATTTCGACTTGTTTTAAATTTTGTGGCATTTCTCGAAAATTTTGATATTTATAAAAAAATCACTTGCTTTGAAATTTTCGACTTGGTTAAGTTCTGGTTTTTTTTTCTAGATTTTGTCTTGTAAAATTCGACTTTTCAAATTTTAGACTTCTCATAATTTTGATTTTGTTTATAAAACCTAATTTCTTAATTGCAAACTTACATAGTGTAACGCAATGTAAATAGGTGAAATAGGATTTAAAATAGAATTGTAGAATTTAGTAAATAAAAAAGTTTCTAGAAGGTTCTGATAAGGGGAAAGCGGCCGCGATAACGAAACAAACGCCAGATAAGCGTTCCAGAAGTTTCGGCATTCGATAAGCATTATCTGCCGAAATTTCTGGAAGCCGGCGGCCAAAACTATAAAAAGGCGGTCAGCTTTCCCTCGAGTCAGTCAGTTAGAAGCAAGTGCAATAAGTCGAACCGATAACGCACGTAACATCTGGTGTCAGAAGCGGGATTATTCGTGTATTGTGCTTTATTACTCGAAAAAAGTCTTGCCAGGTGCCGTAATTGACTTTATCTCGGACGTTTTAAACTGTTAAATAGTTTATACGAGGCGCCTCAAGTAAAATCTTGAACATTCTACTACGCTTTATGGATACGAGATTAAAATCGGCCGAAATGGAACAACAAATGCAAGCGTTATTCGCAATGTTTAAAGAACACGATGAAGAACGAAGACGACAAGATGAAGAACGAAGACGACAGGAGAAAGAACAGGAAGAAGAACGAAGACGACAAGATGAAGAACGAAGACGGCAGGAGAAAGAACAGGAAGAAGAACGAAGACGACAAGACGAAGAACGAAGACGACGAGAAAAAGAACAGGAGGAAGAACGAAGACGACAAGAAAAAGAACAGAAGAAAGAACAAAGACAACAAGAAAAAGAACAAGAGGAAGAACGAAGACGACAAGAAAAACAAGAAGAAGATGATGAAGGATGGAGTCATCGAGGAGTCCAATAGTCCATGGTCTTCCCCTGTAGTCTTGGTTACAAAGAAGGACGGGTCAACAAGATTCTGTGTCGACTACCGGAAATTAAACGACGTCACTAAAAAGGACAGCTACCCCTTGCCAAGAATTGATGACACCCTAACGACCTTATCTGGGTCCACCTGGTTTTCAACTTTGGACTTGAAAAGTGGATATTGGCAAGTGAGCATAGACCCCGACGACAAAGAAAAGACGGCCTTTTCATCTGGGAGTGGATTATATCAGTTCACGGTTATGCCTTTTGGACTATGCAACGCACCGGCTACTGTCGAACGTCTGATGGAACTGGTACTTCGAGGACTTACTTGGAAAACCTGCTTGGTTTACCTAGATGACGTCATGGTGATGGGCAAGAGCTTTAAAGAACATTTGGAAAATCTTCAAGAAGTTTTCGACAGATTAAAGCAAGCCAACTTAAAGCTGAATCCAAAGAAGTGCTCTTTGTTCCAAAGGAAAGTAGAATTTTTGGGTCACACTGTATCAGCCGCAGGAGTTGAAACAAATATCAGCAAGACTCAAGCAATTCGTGACTGGCCAAGACCCAAAGACAAACATGAACTGAGGAGTTTCTTGGGGCTGTGTACCTATTACAGAAGATTTGTGAAAGGTTTCGCCAACATCGCTGCGCCGTTGCATCAACTAACGGAAGGAAGAAGGCCATACGTCTGCACTCCAGACTGTGATACCGCTTTCCGAAAATTGAAGTCCGCCTTGTGTACAAGCCCTATCTTGGCGTATCCTCAGCAGAATGGGAAGTTCGTGTTAGACACTGATGCCAGTAAGCATTGGGGCTGTGCTGTCCCAAGTTCAAGGCGGTGAAGAAAGAGTCATCGAATATTATTACAGCAAGATCCTGACGAAGCCGGAGAGGAACTATTGCACCACCAGGAAGGAACTTCTTGCGATAGTGAAGGCCGTGGAACACTTCCACAAGTACTTGTATGGGCAAGAATTCCTTATCAGGATAGATCATTCGGCACTTTTTTGGTTACTCCGAATGAAGAACGCGGAGGGACAGACGGCTAGATGGTTAGAAAGGCTTCAGTAGTATCACTTCAAGGTGCATCATCGACCGGGACGACAGCATAACAACGCTGACGCTTTGTCCAGAAGACCTTGTGGTAAGTGCAAACACTGCAAACGAGTTGAGGACCATGAGGACATGGTGGATATAAGGGTCACTTCTGTCCAGCCAGAAGACGAATGGACTGCTGAAGGTCTTCGGAAGCTACAGAGGAGCGACGCTGATATCGGACCCATATTGGAATGGAAAGAAGCTGGAGACATACCGGAATGGCAAGAGGTTTCCGACAGAAGTCCAGCTCTTAAGAATTTGTGGGCTCAATGGAAATCCCTCCAGGTCGAGGACGGGGTACTGAAGAGAGCATGGGAAAGCGCGGATGGAAAGCGTGTCATCTTGGAGTTGGTGGTGCCTCAGGAAAAGATTCCACAGGTCTTGTGGGAGGTGCACAATGGGACCTCTGGTGGACATCTGGGGATGAACAAGACCCTGGAGAAGGTTCGAAAACGGTTTTATTGGGTTAACTGCAGGGAGGACGTCGAGCGGTGGTGTCGGAAATGTGTCACCTGTGCTGCATCCAAGGATCCTCGTACGAGAACCAAAGGGGCCCTGAAGCAATATAATGTGGGAGCTCCATTTGAAAGAATTGCAATCGATGTGGCAGGACCATTCCCAGCCTCAGACGATGGAAACAAGTACATCCTGGTGGCCATGGATTATTTCAGCTTATGCCATCTCGAACCAGGAAGCCACCACAGTCGCAAGGGTTCTTGTGGACAACTTCATCTGTCGATTTGGTGTCTCCTTGGAACTACACTCGGACCAGGGAAGGAACTTTGAATCGGGAGTTTTCCAAGAGGTGTGTCGTCTTCTTGGAATAAGGAAAACTCGAACAACACCTCTTCATCCACAGTCTGATGGAATGGTGGAGAGATTTAACAGGACCTTAGAGGAACATCTTTCGAAGGTCGTTTCCAAGCATCAGACCGACTGGGACCGACATCTACCACTGTTTCTGATGGCCTATCGCGCGGCAACTCATGAAACTACAAGTCAGACTCCGGCAAAAGTGATCTTCGGGAGGGAACTGCGGCTTCCGTGTGACTTGGTGTTTGGATCACCAAGGGAGATCCCCAGGAAAACGATGGGTTTCGTAGATGACTTAAGGGAAGCGATATTGGAGACGCATGCCCTGGTGCGGACGAAGATCAACTTGGCGACGGACCGGATGAAGGCCAGGTATGACGTGATGACAATCATGGTGGTTTCAGTGAGGGCGAATTGGTATGGCTATACAACCCTCAGCGAAAGAAAGGAGTTTCGCCAAAGTTTAGGCCATCTTGGGAAGGGCCATACAAAGTGCTGAAGAGAATCAACGACTTGGTAAACAGGGTCCAGCGTAGCTCCAGGAGTAAAATGAAAGTGGTGCACCTGAACAGACTATGCAAATTTAGTGGCGAAGTGACTGATTGGAACTGATCGGGACGACCATTGCTAAGGGGGAGGCAGTGTAACGCAATGTAAATATGTGAAATAGGATTTAAAATAGAATTGTAGAATTTAGTAAATAAAAAAAGTTTCTAGAAGTTTCTGATAAGGGGAAAGCGGCCGCGATAACGAAACAAACGCCAGATAAGCGTTCCAGAAGTTTCGGCATTCGATAAGCCTTATCTGCCAAAATTTCTGGAAGCCGGCGGCCAAAACTATAAAAAGGCGGTCAGCTTTCCCTCGAGTCAGTAGTTAGAAGCAAGTGCAATAAGTTGGTTAGCAATTAGTAAATAATTAGTGAGTTACTGTTCAGCTGAAGTGTGCCGAGTTAATTCAGTAATAAAGTGGGTATAATCTATCACGTGTATCAATTCGAACCGATAACGCACGTAACAATATTAAATTTCGAAAAAAGAATTAAAAGACCAAAAGTTTTTGATGAGAGTCGAAATTTTGGAAAAATAGCCAATGCTTCTAGAAGGTAAAAAACTTATAAATATAACTCCAGAGAACAAAGTAGAAATTAAAAATAGTTAATAAAGAGAGATTTGCAAGCTTAAATTCCAAATTTCGAGACAAAAGTCAAAAATTTCTAGTTTAAAAGCGAAATCTTGAAAATATTATCGATGTTTCTAGAAAGACGAAAATGAAAATTGCAAATTTCGAGAAAAGAATTAAGAGTATGAATTTTTGAAGAAATAATCCATGTTTCTACAGATTGACAATTCATACCCATGACGAAAGAGTGGTAGGATGAAAATTTTGACTTTTAATGAAAATTTCGTTTGTTTTGAAATTCCCGAACTTTTTGAGGAACTGGAGACTTGTGGAAAATTTAAACTTCTTAAAAAATCAACTTTTATGAAATAGGACTCTTCCTCGAAATACGATTTATTCAAATTTCTACTTTTTTGAAATTTTTAAAAAGGTTTTCACTTTTTATTCGACATTTTGATTTTTTTAAAATTACGACCAGTTTTGCATATTTAGACTTGTTATTTTCGACCTTTTCTTGAGTACTTTAATCCGCTAGAAAAATTAAGACTTTTTTCGAAAAATTCTTTTATTAAAAATTTCGATTTTTCTCAAAATTTCGAGTTTTTGAAAACTCTGAACTCTTAAAAATTTCTACTTTTTGAAAAATCCATTTTTTTGTAAATTTTCACGTTTAAAAATTTCGACGTGTTTTAAATTTTGTGGCATTTCTTGAAAATTTTGATATTTATAAAAAAATCACTTATTTTGAAATTTTCGACTTAAGTTTCGATTTTTTTTCTAAATTTTGTCTTGTAAAATTCTTCTTTTCAAATTTTAGACTTCTCATAATTTTGATTATACAACTTGATTTCTTAATTGCAAACTTAAATATTAAATTTCGAAAAAGAAGTCCAAGATCTTTTGATGAAAGTCGAAATGTTGGAAAAATAGCCAATGTTTCTAGAAGGTAAAAATCTTATAAATATGTCTCCAGAAAACAAAGTAGAAATTAAAAATAGTTAAGAAAGTGAGAATTGCAAGCTTAAATTCCAAATTTCGAGAAAAATAAAAAATTTCTAGTTTAAAAGCGAAATTTTCAAAATATAGTCGATGTTCCTAGTAGAAAACAAAAATTGTAAGCATAAATTTCAAATTTAAAGAAAAGCATTAAAAATGCGAAATTCCCAGATTAAATTTTGAAGAAATAATTCATGTTTTTACAGATCGACAGATTATCCGCTATGACGAAAAGGTGGGAGAATCAAAGTTTTGACTTTTAATGAAAATTTCGTTTGTTTTAAAAATCTGGACCTTTTTGAGGAACTGGAGATTTGCAGAAAATTTAAACTTCTTAAAAAATCAATCTTTATAAATTTGGACTCTTTCTCGAAATACGATTTATTCAAATTTCAACTTTTTTAAATTTTTAAAAACATTTTGACTTTTTTCCAAATTTTGATATATTTTTAAACTTAGACCAGTTTTGCATATTTGGAGTTTTTATATTTAACCTTTTCTTGAGTACTTTGACATACTAGAAAAATTAGACCTTTTTTCGTAACCTTCTTTCATTAAAAATTTCAGTTTTTTTTACAATTTCGAGTTTTTCAAAATTTTGGCCTTTTCTAAAAAATTCTACTTTTTGAAAATCTGATTTTTTTGTAATATCCACATATTTGAAAATTTCGACCTTTTTAAACATTTTGTGGAAATTCTGACTTATTTAAAATTTTTTGGAAATTTTGACTTTTTGATAATTTTGGTATTTATAAAATGTTCACTAGTACAGTATCTCTCTGAAGATGACAGCTTGGCTATCGAAACGCACTAGAGCAACCTTTGTTGTGTTTTTTAATCTTTCTTGGTTTCAGGGAACCAGATTTATATTTCACTTTTGACTTATTCCGAAATTTTCGACTTGGTTAAATTTCGATTTTTTTAAAAATTTTGTCTTGTAAAATTCGATTTTTTTTTTTCAAAATTTCGACTTCGCATAATTTTGATTTTTTTAAATTAAATTCAATTTCTTAATTCTATTCTATTTCTGAAAACTTCGATACTTAATATTTTAATTTTCTTTAAAATTTTGACTATTTGAAAAATGAAAAAGGCTGCTACTCTTTTAATTCGACTTTTTTTAAGTGTTAACTTATTTTGAAAATATCAACATTTTTTTTAAATATCGACACTTGTAAAAGTTCTAAGTTCTAAATCTTTCGACTCTTGTAAATTTTGATTTTTTTCACATTTTAAAATGTTCATTTTTTCGAAAGCACTTTTTACTTTCTCCAGTTTCGAAGTTTGACAAAATTTTGACTTATTTTGAATATGTAAATTTTGGTTCGTGAAATTTCGAACTTGCTTGAAACTTGGACCGAAAAATTTCGAATTTTTCCCAAATGGACCTCTTTTGAAATGTTGACTTTTCTGAAAATTGTAACTTAGTTCAGACTTTTTTCAAAATTTCAATTCGGCAATTTTGAATTGGTCTTTTGTTTTGAAGTTTTAACTTTTTTGTGAATTTCGACATTTTTGGAAAAATCGAACTTTTCGAAAATTTCGATCTTTTTTTACTAAAATGTTTTCTAATTTTTAGTTTTTTGAAAATAGTATTTTTTGTTTTTTATAACTTAGAGTTGAAACAATTCAACTTTATGTTTATTAATTTTATTTAACATTTCTGCGATTCAGTTTGAAAATATTTAAATTTTTAGTAATGAAAGTTGACAAGTCTTAAACATTTTTTAAAATATGACTACACGATATCTAATTTCTTAAAACGTCACCTCATGGCAACTAACAAAAAATAGGTCATTCAGTAGATTTAAAAGCAGTAAAAATTTCGAGAAAAATAATAGTTTGGAAATGTTTAGAAAAATAGTTTTTGAATATTAGATTTTTTCTCAAAATTTCTCTTTTTTCGAAATTTGGGCTCATTCTCAAAATTCGGCTTTCTTCCAATGTTACATTTTTTTGACTTTGTTCTAAACTGCGCCGTTTTTCTTCATATTTCCTCACTTTTTTTTAAAATTCATCCTTATTCCAAATTTCGCCATTTTCCCCAAATACTGAACATTCAACCTTTTATTTATTTTCTGAAAATTTCGACTTTTAACTCAAAATTCGACATGTTTATGTCGTTTTTTTCAATGAAACTCATCCATTTCCAAAATGTCTGACAATCTCAAAATTTGACTTTTTTCTTAAAAGACTCTCTGGAAAATTTTGACTTTTTTTATAGTTAAATACTTTTCTCGAAATTGGAAGTCTTATCATTATTCTCTTTCCTTTTGAAATTATGTTACCAATTTTCTCAAAATTCGAACTTTTCTGAAAATTTTAAATTTTTGTAATTCGCCTTGTTCTCGAATTTCAAATTAAATTTATTCTCAAAACTTAATTTTCTTTGGAAAATTGTACATTTTTTATCGAAATTTCGAACTTTCTTTGGTCCTGGAATGTTTTTCTCTTCTCTTAAAAACTTCGACTATTTTAAAATTCGACAATCTTTAAGCTTTCAGTTTATTTTTACAATTTATTTTTACGAAAATTTAGATTTCTCAAATGTCAAAATGTTCTAAAAATTTCAAGTTTTTAAATTTGTTCTGAAAATGTCAATTTATTGGTAAAATTCTACGTTTTTTTTTTAATTTTTCCATTTGAGTACTTTCGACCAATTCATTTTTTTTTCGAAATCTCTCCCTTTTTGTCAAAATTCGACTCTCTTTGGAAATTTCAACTTTTAATTCGAACATTAATATTTGCTGCATCTGTAAATTTAATTTTTTTCCTAAAACAGAAAATTCAACTTTTTTCACGAAATTTTAAGGTAATGTAAAATTTACAAATAAAACAGTAAAAATCATGGGAATATTTTTTAGAAATTTCGACTCCCCAAACTGGACTTTTTTTACAAGTTTCAATTTTATTTTCATAAAATTAGGTCAAAATGTTAATAAAAAACATTCAAAAGTGTCGACAAAATATTTCTTAAAACCTTAACTTTTTTTTAATTTAAAGATATGTCAAAATTTAAATAAAATGTAAAAATTCCAATGATTATGCTGATATCCTGAAAATCAAGCGTTACCACTGACGCATTAACAGAACTAAGCGTTATCATTGACGTAGGTAGCAAAAAAAATTTAAACTACGCCAATGGTAATGCTTAATTTTTCAGAATTAAGCGTTATCACAACGTAGCTAACGGAAAAATCCTAACTGCGCTAATCGTAAGGCATAATATTTCGAATTAAGTCTTATCATTGGCGTAATCAGTCTCAATTGTGAAAATTAAGCGTTGCATTGACACAGTTAACATTTTTTATGCTAACTACGTCAATATGATTAAGCATAGGCGTGGCTTGCAGAAATAAAATATAAACTAAGCCAATGGTAACCTGCGATTTAACGGATTATAAAAAATGCTAATTACGCCAGTGGTAACGCTTAATCGTAAATCGAGGACGTGGGATAGCAGACAGGTAAATAATAAGCGTCCTTAGGCAGTTTTGTAAATTTTTTAATTTTTTTTTAGTGTCACTGGAAGACAATCTCTTTCCACACTTCCACAACACTTTAAAACCTAATGTAACTACTACTGTACATGATTATCAAGGAGTTCTACAGTTTAAAATTATCACAAATGTCGATATCGCGAGAAATTATACGAGAAGTCGGTCACACGAAAAGGCCGCCCCCGAGAGGGCAGCGATGAAGCGTCACTCCCTGTAATCGCATAGGTATCTACAAGTACTTATAAAAATAATTACATATGACGAAAATTAACTCTTTAACACAATTACAAATCAAACAACAATGATTTATATTAATATCGAATAATTAAAAACTTTCATATTTGGCAATAAAACGAATTATTACAATTTTTTTGGGACAACATACTTGCTGTAAAATATGACTGCCTTTTAGTTTTTCCAGTTTTTTTTAGTAACCTAAATCGAAATAACATATCTTATCAATAAAAACAAATGTAACATAACCTAGGATCATGTACAAAGTACAAATAAAACTATACAGAGTGGTTCAAAACGATTTCGTGAGATTGTTTGACGTAATTGGCGGAAATTGGCGAATTCAACTCGAAAACGTCCGATGAAATTCTGACTCTAAGAACGTGCGTTCGAAATCGTTTTATACCATTCTGTAGCGCGCTACCGCAAAAATAACCGAAGAAAGCAACATACAGCCTGATTCTGAAGCGAGTATTGTGGAGGTGAGCACTTTACTTCATATACACAACCCATATATTTATTAATTTTTTTAATTAAGGATAAAAGATATATTACTGATTACGCTAGAATTACAAACATACAGGTCATGACTAAATCATTTACAACTCCGCGAAAACCGATACGGTTTTCGCTCACTCATATATATAATTAGTATATTTTATTTTGCTTCGCACTATTCTACAAATTTTCTAGAAAAATATGAAAAACTATTTAAATGTTAAGGCAATGGCACCAAATAACACTCGCAACTATGTTGATAATTTTTTATACAAATATATATATATCAGATATTCTAAACAAATCTATACAGTCAGTGCTGAACCAAATTCCATGCATGGATTTCTTTTTATATTATGTACTCTATATTATTTAACTTAGCCTAAATTGTTAAAGGTAAAACGGACCCAACTGTCACATAATCGGACGATCCGTGCGACAAGTATTGGAATAGCCGGCGGTGGAACACAAGACGCGTTTACGAAGTGGGAGCTGTATTTTCAGAACCTGAAAATTTACCAAACTAATCCCAAGGCGCAATTATCCTCAAGTCTAAAATGACGTCAGAGAAATTTCGCCCCAAACTAATCGCTCCGAATTATGACTGTGATGAAACCTTATGAAATTCCATACATGGCGGTGCGGAATCGCACCTTGATTTGGTAACCGACCAATACCGGTATAGAATGTGTAATGGACGTATGGAACACCCCGTATTCTTTATTTACGGAGATATTTTCAAATTTTCTACATTCAATGCAATTATGATAAATGACATGAAAATGATATTCGTGTTAGTTGTGACAAAAGTGATATTTTTGGTTTTTTAAATAGAATACCCTGTATAGTACTATATTAGTGAGCACTTTTTTGCATAGAATAAAATAAATGACTTTTGAGTAGCGAAAATTTATTGGGGTCCATTTTGTTTTTAAATCTAGAGGGTCATGTACTACTTACTGTTCGTTTCCCCAAAATTGATACCAATTTTTGATTTTTTAAATGGAGCACCCCGTATATTACTAATTTTTGTAATGTGCATGATTTTTTATTAAATATTTAATGTCTTGTTTTTTATACTTTTACGTTTATTGCAACAATATTATCGTGTTTCCTAAAATATATACATCTTTGTAAAAATTATGCATTTAATAACAAAATTATTGTTTTTTATTTGTGTTATGTTTACAGAATTCGTTTCCTTGTTTTAAATGTCTTATGAAGTATTTTCCAGTTTTTTAAGTTAAGTTCTTTCAAGTGTGCTACTTTTTCTGGAAGAATTTCACATTTTCTCGATCAATTTTACATTTAACCAAATAATTTTAAATTTTTACAAGTTTCTCAAGAATTTTACGTTTTCCTAAAAATGTCGCGATTTACCAAGAAACTACGATTTTACAAGAAATTTGATATTTCAAAAATGTAATATTTTTTTTAAATTCCATACGTTTAATTGCGTTTTAATAAAAATAATTTGCAATTTTTTAAGCCTTGGTCAGCTAATTATTCCACACTTTCACTCAGAATTTTGGGTTTTACCATAAACTTCAGAATTTATTGAAACTTTTGCGTTTACTAAACATAAATTATTTGGTTAAACATTGTTTAACCAAATAATTTACCAATTTACCAATTTCTCAAGAATCTCCTGTTTTCTTAGTTTCTCAGGTTCTCGGTGCCAAGAGATTTAAATTTTCTAGAAAAAATAACTATGTTTTAATACATTTAAGAGTTCCCCAGAAATTTCCAAGGAGAAGAGAAAGGAAGAAACTGAAAGAGAAACGGCGAGGAAAGGAAAGAGAAGAAAAAACAAGAAAGGGGAAAAAGAAAAAGGAAGAAAGAGAAGAGGAAGGGTAAAAGAAAAAACAAGAAATGGGAAGGGAAGAAAAAGAAGAAGAGGAAGAAAAATGGGGGATGGAAAAAAAGATGCGGAAGAAGAAAATTTGTAGAGAAAAGACATAAGTTAAGACTTGGTCAGTCTAAGAAATATTCTACATTTTTAGTAAGAATTTCAAATTTTATTAAGAACAGGATTCCTTGAAATTTTTATGCTTAACAATAATTTAACAATCTGTCAAAAACGTGTTTTTTTTAATTAGTTTTTCGTTTTATGAGTTTCCCAGCAATTTTATGTTTCGCCAAAAGTTTGAAGTTATCTAAGTTGTCTGAAAAAATTACCATTTTTCAATAAATTCACGGATTTCTAGGAAACTTACGACGAAAAAAAATAAAGAAATAAGTAGAGAAGAAAAAAAAGGGGGAGGGAGAAGCAAAGAGAAGAGAAAATGAAACAATGCAAATAGAAGAAAATAAGAAATTGAAAAAAAAAGGGGGGGGGGAGAATAACGAGATAGGAAAAGAAAAAAAAAAGGAAAGGAAGGAGAAGAGTACGAACAGAAAGGGGGGGCAAGAAGGCTAGGAAGGGGAGGTGAGATAAAAAAAAGAGGAGGGAAAAGAAAAAAATACGAGAGATGGGGAGAAAAGAAAAAAGAAAAAGAAAGAAGAGAAGAAAAAGGAAGGAAGGAGAAGAGTAGAGAACAAAAGCGGAGGCCAGAAGACTAGGAAAGGAAGGAGAGATGGGAAAAAAAGAGACCAGAAGTAAAGAAAAGAGGACCAGGAAAGGGAGAGAAGGGAAACGGAATAGATGGAAAAAAAGAAAAACAGAAAAAAACGAGAGGGGAAGACAAGAAAAAGCAAGGAAGGAAGGAAAAGAGTAGAGAACAGAAGGGGAGACAAGAAGACTAGGAGAAGAGGGGAAAGAGATGAAAACAGAAGAGGATAAAAGAGAAGAAAAATCGAGATATGGAGAGAAGGAAAAAAGGGAGACCAGAAATGAAGAAAAGAGGACCAAAAAAGGGAGAAAAGGGAAACGGAATAGATGGGAAAAAAGAAAAACAGACAAAAACGAGAGGGGAAGACAACAAAAAGGAAGGAAGGAAAAGAGTAGAGAACAGAAGGCGAGACAAGAAGGCTAGGAGAAAGGGAGGAGAGGAGAAAGAGATGGAAACAAGAGGAGGGAAGAGAAGAAAAATCGAGATATGGGGAGAAGGAAAAAAGGGAGACCAGAAGTGACGAAAAGAGGACCAAGAAATGGAGATAAGGGAAACGGAATAGATGGGAAAAAAGAAAAACAGAAAAAACAAGAGAAGAGAAGAAAAAGGAAGGAAGAAGAAGAGTAGGGAAAGAAGAGGAGACAAGAAGACTAGGAATAGGAGGAGAACCAGTAAGAGATGGAAAAAGAGGAGGGAAGAGAAGAAAAAACGAGAGATGGGGAGAGTAAGAAAAAAAAGAGACCAGAAGTGAAGAAAAGAGGATCAGGAAAAGGAGAGAAGGGAAGGTGAATAGATGGGAAAAAAGAAAAACAGAAAAAAACGAGATGGGAAGAGAAGAAAAGGAAGGAAAGAGAAGAGTAAAGAACAGAAAGGAAGGCAAGAAAACTAGGAAAGGTGGAATGATAAAAAACAGATGGGAAGAGAAGAGGGGGAAGGGTAGAAAAAACGAGAGATAAGGTAAGAAGAAAACAAGAAAGAGATTAGAAGTGAAAAAAAGAGGACCAGGAAAGAAAGAGAAGAGAAACGGAATAGAAGGGAACAAAGAAAAACAGAAAAAACAAGATGGGATAAAGGAAGGAAGGGGGAGAGTAGAGAACAGAAGGAGAAGAGGGGAAGAAGACTAGGGAAGGGAGGAGAAATAGAAAGAGATGGAAAGAGAAGAGGAGGGAAGAGAAGAAAAAACGAAACGGGAAGAGAAGGAAATGGAAGGAAGGTGAAGATCAAAGAACAGAAGGGGAGGCAAGAAGACTAGGAAAGGGAGGAGAGAAATAAAGAGATGGAAAGAGAAGGAGATGGAAGAGAAAATAACGAGATGGGGAGGGAAGGATAAAAAGAGATATCAGAAGTCAAGAAAAAAGGACCAAGAAAGGGAGGGAAGAGAAGCGGAATAGATGGGAAAATAGAAAAACGATAGGAGGGGAAGAATGAAAATGTAAAGTAAGAGAAGAAAACAGGAGACAAAAAAGGAATAAAAAAGGAAAGGAGAAAAGTGAAGAGATAAGATAAAGCGAAGTGTAGAGAATAGAAAAAAGAAGAGAGCATATGAAGAAAGAAAAGGGAAAGGAAAAAAAAAGAAGAAAGAAGAATAAAAGAACAAAAAATGACAAGAGAGGAAAAAAAGGGAAAAAAGAAAAAGAAAACGAGAGAAGAGAAGACGGAAACAAAGAAAGGGTAACAGAACGAAAAGAATAGAAGCTGGAAGATAGGAGGGAAGAAAAACAGAAAAAAAGCAGAGAAAAGAAGAGAGACAAACAGAAAGAAAAGAGAAGAGGGAGTTTGAAATTGTATTCAGATCGAAATGGCAATATCGATGTTCAAAGTTCCAAAAATTCAACTGTTTACTCATTAATCGTTCCGTTTGCCTCTTCTCAACTTGAACTTTCGACATTTCTACTGGTCCAATTCACTGTCTGCTCGCAAATTCGACACAATCCCCTACGACTGCCAAATCTCATAAACTACTTCGAACTTCTCAATTCTTTTCGCACCAACTTCTGCATCGCATTTCCTTTCTGTTAAAATTTTGCGCGGGCGAAATTTAAATTAAATTGTGGGATAACCTCAAAGTATCTTGATTACATCTGTAAAATGTGAACATTTACCACTTTTCTTTATTTTAGATGGAATTTTGGTAACTGTAAAAGGAAAACGAAAGGAGAAGAGTAAATATCCCGTGTGACCACCCACTAAGTTTAAAAAAATATCTGGGAGTCACTGAAATGCCAGGATATTGGAAAAATGAATGGGATAACTCTTACCTTTTTGGTTTCATAAAATTTTCCTATTTTTCACCAAATCACCAGATTTCTTTCAATTCTTTTTGATGTCAAAATACAATTTCACTTAACAATATAAATTTCTTCTGCACATGTAAGTAGAACACCTTCAAAATTTTTCGCAGTTCTATTGGCCCTAATTACTATTGTAAATAAATATGTTTAAATCAACTATATCTTTGCAGAGATTATAATTTTAATTACCAACAAATAAGTGCAGTGGTAGGTCAGTTAAAACTAGCTGGCACTGGATTAAAATGGGAATCAAAATGATGAGAAATGATTAAAACGAAAATGAATGACGAATTAGACCAACTGAACGACGAACTAGACAAACTGAATGACGAATTAGACCAACTGAATGGAAATAACCAAGCGAAATGAATATATTGAGCAAAAATATACGCGAACTATTCCCAACGGTACCACACGCGATCCCATGACGTCAATTTAAACCTTGTTAGCAAACTCTACCTTCGGAGTCCTTCTGTCGCCAAGACTCGGTTCGAGTACGGTTGTTTGTAGCCCTCGTTGTCCGCACAGAACCAAAAGATTGAGTACGAGATCTTTGATATTTAAATCCATTTCCGGCGGGGGCGCTTGTACCAGGCCGAGGATGAGAAAAGGCGTCGTTTCTTTGAATAAACGCGTTAAACTTGGAACATTGCGCTAAAAAAAAATAACAATGACTTACCTGTTCACATTGGATGAAGATCTTCTAGCGATCACTACATCATCGCGTGAAGTGCTCGGTCCCGGAGTCGATTGGCTCTCTGAAGCGCTACGGTTACGATTCTTATTCCTATTACGATTTGAACTCTTCAGGATTTCGTGGATTCTTGGCTAAAAACGAAGCATTGTGTTGTAACAAAAATGTAGATGGATAACTGCGAGACGCGCGATCTAAGTGAGATTCCACTCAACATTAAAAAATGGAGAAAAGAACGCGGTAACAGAGTATGTCAGCCATACCAGAGACGAAGTGAAATCAATAGAGAAAAGTCAAGGTAGCAGAGTGCGCTAACTGGGGATGTCAACCAAAGTCTACTGTAGTGAAACCAGGAGAAGAAAATGTATACATATTTTAACTTAGTATTTCCTCTATACCAGAGGCGAAACTTTTCTGAACTGAAACCAAGACAGAAAAGTAGAAACAGAAGAGCGCTCTAACGCGTAAGCCAACCATACCAGATGTGAAACTCTTCTGCAAGTAAAACCAAGAGGATCAAAACAGAAGAGCCCACTACCTCATTACGCGAATCATACCGAACGGTACTTTAACCATACCGGAGGCGAAATTCTTCCAAAGAAGTTCCCAAAAAAGCGGCCGAAGGTGAACTGACTTCGGGTAAAATTGGCATTTAATTTGATGAAATTAGGATTTCCAAGATACTAAATAAACAACTCAACGGTAGTACTAGTTATATACAAACCTCGACAACCTTGAAGTCTTCTATACTCTTAAATTTAGACAGGTGCTGCTTCAGTGTGGGGTTAACCTGAAGGTTGCTGCTATGCTTATAGTACTTTAAAAATGCCCAAAATTTCTCCAGTCCGTATAGCTGTCCCGTTTCGTAGTCCTTGATAGTCTCCTCTTGGAAGTCCTCGTAAAGATGGGGTCTGAATTTCACCTCTAACCCGTATGAATAGAATCTGAATAAACACTCCAATCCGTATCTGTAGCCTTGTTCTGCATCTTCGAGGGCGGTCGCTTTGAATTCGTTGTACATGGTCCTGTTGAAGTTTTCTCGCAAGAAGAACGACCAGAAACGGAAGAGTGTGTTCATTTCGCTCGAATGGCCGATTCCGAATTTTTTACGTTCTTTGAGACACCGCTGGCGGAACTTGTTGTAAGCCATTTGAGTGAAGTTGTTTTCTTTGAGAAGAGCGTGAGACGGATGTTGGAAAGCGGGCAGATTTTGAGGAACACTTCCATAGCTGGTGGCCACGTGATTTTCGCTAGGACTAGTACCGAAGCTGCTTCTGTTGGCAAAGGTGAAAATGAAACAGAAAAATCGAAAATGAAGCAAAAAATTGAAAATGAAACGAAAAAAATCGTAAATGAAACAAAAATATCTAAAATGAAACAAAGTGAAAAAATCATATCTACCCTGCCGAAGTGGTTCGCGTTCTGTGCTCCCTAACATCCATGATCCACCCGACGTGGTGCTCCACCGGCGGGTTGCTGGAATGGCGAGTTTTCCGCTTCCTGGGCGTATGAGGATCTGGCCCAGCTTGATCTTTAACCACAGCGTAGAACCTTGGCACGTTGCGACGGCCACCGGCAGAAGGCGTCTCGGAAGTAACCTGAAAATACTCATAAACCACAAATACACAGACGTACCCAAGCTACAGACCACTGGCGGCGGCGGCGGGGGCACGTTCTGGTGTTGTTTCTTCGGTACTGGCGGCGCCATCTTCTGGAAGTCTTCCTGGCTGATGACATTGACGGTTTTGTAGCTTCCGACGTGGGCACGACCCTAGAAAGAGAATTTAGACGCGTTTATTTCGCAAATAGGAGGAATTACATCACGCCATAGATCTTCTTCGTAGTAGCAGAGTCCATCGTTGATTGCTTGCTCCAAATCTTGGGTGATTTTGACGCGGGTCGTCCAATCACCGGTGCGGTCGTAGCCTTCGTGTTTTGGCACGCGGGAAGATGTAGTTGTGGTCGCCGCTTGCGTTACGATTAAGAGCTTGTTGATGTCTCTGTCGCTTAATTCGTCAGAGTCGTCGTCAATCCTGAAATGTCAAAGTAGTACACATTGACTTACCCAGAGGGCATGTTTACCAATCATTTGAGAAGGTGTTCTGTCTTCCAGTTGGAACTTCAACATCGAGTTCTTCGTCAAAGTGGAACTCCAGTTCTTCCCTTTCAAAACTCTTAGGTTTGGTATCCTTTTTGACCTTATTTTCCTTATTTTTGCGCTTCACTTCCCTCCAAGTCTCTTCATCGCGCTTTTGTTCCTCGCTGGTCTTCTCTTTACGTTTGTCATCAAAATTGTTTTCCTCGATTCCGTTACTCTTGCTTTTTTCTGTAACACAATTAACGTGAGAAACCAATCCAACTTTAAACAAACAAACAAAAATTAGTTTTGAACTAAAATCTATTGAGATTTAGACTCATCCAAGATTTTAAATTCCAATTTTGGATTTGGGATTTCTATAAAATATTTTATACTTTTAAAAAATAATAATCTATTTTTTGAAAATGTCCACATTGATTTTATATTTACCTGTGGTTTGATCTTTTTAGTTTTATTTAAATTTTATGATTGGTTCAAGGGATCATACCCACAATTCAGTTAGGGAGTCGTGATCGCGAGAGTTGGGATTAGTTAGTACTCTTGGATTATTCTAAAGTTTAGTTGTACATGACGGAATGCAACGACGCAATATAAACACCCCCTTCGCGAACACTCCCAAGTAGCGAATTCTTCAGGATAATTACGAGTATTACCTAGTACGATTCTCTCAATTTTCACATGGTATTTTTTAAAATCTTAATTAGTCCTAAAAAGGTGCTACTTATGTCAAGATTGTTTATATTTTTGGATTATCGATATGTATTGAAGTTTTTGAAAAAAAAAACGCACTTGGTAAAAAATTTAAATTTTTCCTTTTTTCAAATTGAGACAATATTTATAATTTACATTCCTGAAAATCCCCTAGCAATTTTTGCATCTTAGGTTGCCTTCAAATGAGAAGATGCTCAGACCTCCGACAGTTCCTGACAGAACCCAATCTTGAAAAACGTACACTTGCAACGGGATCTTACCGTTGTTGTGGGTATCATGCGGTATGAATTCCGCCACATCTGGATTCAGATTATCGATGGTGCGATCCCTTAGTTTTTTGGGCAGTGGCGGCGGAGGAAGCAAATGGTTAACCACATCGTTTTGCTTTTCTCCACTCTTCTCCAAAATAGGCCATTTGGTAGGATCGTGTTTCGTCCTCACTTTGAAACCCGAGGCCAACTCTACCTTGTCAGAATCCCCGATGGCCTCAACGATTAGAGCAAGGTTATTCGTAAGCGCCTGTACCCTGTGAAACGAAGCGATGAGAGTTATTGGTAAATATCCGTTGGCGTCCATTTTTCGCCTCAGAAAGAAATCCCTACAGAGGTTCTCCTCGCTGAAGTAATATTCTCTGAAAATTTATACAATTATTGATGGAAAGTGGGCCTTTATTAGTCATTTTACATTTGCTTTTTAATATAGTCTTTAAGTACTGGTCCTTCGAGATTTACATAACCATTACTAAAGAAGTAGGTACCCATGTATGGTACCGCAAAATTTTGCCCATCAACTGGAAATTTTCCAATCTGAAATTAAAGTACATAATTAATGGAGCTATTACTGACTAGAAGTTTTTAAACTGAATTATTTCCAGTAAAAGATAATAAGATTTTGAATTTTTCTTTTAAAATCCTCGTTTTGAAAAATGTATAAACTTTGAATATTTAATAATGAAAAATACCCAAAAAAATCAGCTTTTTAGATATATCTAAACTCCAAACAATTTTAAATTCTGAACTCTCCTGTTTTCAAACTATTCAATTTAAAAAATGTTTAGATCTAGAATATTTTTTCTTAAAATCTTCATTTTATATTTTTAAAAATTACTTTTTGGTTTTTTATTTTTAAATACATTCATAATTTACAATTATTAATGATTTAAATTTTAATAAAACATACAAAGTAAATTTAAAAAAATTAACTTTAAAATACATTTAAATTTCGAACAGTTTTTCTCACAATTAGTTTTCTATTAATTTTTTTAATTGAAACTCTTTAGATTCTCAAAATATTTATATTTTATGATCCTTAATAATTTAAATTTTTAATAGTAATACGAAAAAAAAAAATCAAATTTTAAATATTTGATTATTTTTCAACATATCTATGTTCATCTACTTCAATTTTTAGAGAAAACGTAATTGAGAAGTTTTCATTTTTCAAAACACTCATAATTTATTTCATGATCCAGATTTTTAAAAATCTTAAATTTGGAAGTTTTTCTCGGCCTACCTGGGTGTAATCCGATGGGTAATCTAAATAATCCGGATCGTTCGGCATTCTGTTATTTGTCCTATTAAACGGTGCCCTGCGCCCACCTCTACTTCTGCCTCGACCCCGTGGGGCTGCCGATGCAGGTCTCGGATTTCTGGCGCTTTGAGCGGGTCCGTCCCTTAGTTCAGCCCTCCAATCTCTATCGCCATCGCTCACTGTCGACTGCTGATCGCCGCTTCTGTCGGAGCGCCTCCTAGGCGAATGATCATTCTTGCGATTTTTGGTTACGTCTAGTTCCACTGGTAGTGGAACCCATTTCTGTCTTGATGGTTTCTTGCGGTCGTCTGAGTCATCGGTTTGAGCTATTTTGTCGTTCCGTTCCTTTTCCTTGGTGCTTGAGCTTGGAGTCTGATTAGAGAGAGTTGTGTTAGGTTTCTTTACCTTAAGATGTTTATTGTTACGTATTTTGTGAAGCATGATCGATTTGTATTCAATTCTACCATCTACGTCAACTATTTTCTTTCTAGATAGACAGAATTTTGAGAACCATTCAAATAATTCTAAATTAATTTCAATCGATATAAATTAAGTATTCATTGATTTTAGAGCCCACCACCCTTATATGAGCAAAATAAAATGAAATTCCTCCTGGAATCCCTCAATTTGACGTCAGAAACGTATTTGTTTTTGTAGCTTTCAAAATTAAAACAAACTTATTTTTAAAATAAATCCAGTCAATAATGTGTATAAACAACTTTAATGTATAACTATTAAACTTTAATAACGAATAAAAAGCAACAGATATTAAAAATTCCACAATGCTTCGAAATGTTGGGAATGTCAACTTTAATTTAAAAATAGAAAACGTAATTTTATCAACGTTAATAAGAAATATTATTAACTAACAATCTTCTGTCGAAACAAAGTTGGGCGTAAGAAAAATTACTGTGGAAAAATGTCGTTAAAATTTCGTGAAACAGTCCAGTAATTTCGAGAAAAACTGAAAATTCATATAATAAAAATAGTAACAAATTTCGAGTCTGAATTCGAATTTAGAAAATTTTGAACAGAGTCAAAATTTTGTAATTTTTTTTCGAAATATACAAGACTTTCTTTAAACTTCGACTTTTTCTCCAACTTCTGACTTTTTATAAATTTGGCAAATGTTTTTTAAGAAAATTTCGACTATTTTTTTCTTAAGAATTCGGCTTATTTTTAAAAATTTCGACTTTTAAGTATTTCGATATTTCAAAATGACATCTTTATTTAAATTTTCATTTTTTTACGAAAATGATTTTTTTCGAAATTTTGACCTCAAATTTCGACTTTTTTAAAAGTTCGAAATTGCAAATTTCTTACTCAAATTCCCATTTTTATTAGAATTTCGACTTCTTCAAATTTTGAGTTTTTTAATATTATATTATATAAATTGTTACTTGAAGACTTTTAATTTTGATTTTTTCACTTTTTTATTTTGATTTAGTTGAAAATGTTGACTGATAACTTCGTTTTTTTTTGAAAATTTCTACCTTCTTTAAAATTTTGTCTTACTGAAAATTTCGGTATTTCAAAATTTCAAATTATTTTAAAGGCTCCGATTCTTTATCAAAATGACGACTTTTTCCAAGACTTTTGATTTATTTTGAAAATTTCTCGAAAATTTCTCGAAAAAGTTGAAACTTTAAAAATATTCAAATAAGTTTCGATAAGTCGATTTTTTCTAAAAAAAAATTCAAAATTGCAAAAGTCTGAATGTTAAAAAAAACTTGAATAAAATGTCGAAATAAAAGAGCACTTTTTTGAAAATCTCGAAATTAGTATTTAAGTACTTCAAGAAGAAAATAATGTTGAAAAAGTCGAAACTTTTAAAAAACTAAATTCTGACAAAAATGGCCAAAATTTTCAAAAGAGCTCGAAATTTAAAAATCAAAATTCGCAAAAAGGTAGAAATTTTAAAAAATCGAATTTAAAAAAAGGTCAAATCTATAAAGAAGTTGAAATTTGAAGAAAAAGTCGATATTTTGAAAAGGTTAAAATTTTGAAAATGTCAAAACTTCGAAAAGGTCAAAATTTTGGAAAAAGTTAATTAAAAAAATTGAAAATTTTAAATGTTTATATTTTCAAAGAAAAAACGAAATTTTGAAACAAGGTCAACTTTATAAAGTGGAAAATTAAAAAAACAAACAAAACATTCAGAAAAGCCGAATTTTTCAAATAGAACCTTTTTCAATTTTTCGAAAAAAGTGGAAATTTGGAGTGCCAAAATTTGAATATTCTCGAAATTTTCAAATACTCCAAAATTTTCAATGAAGTCGTAATTTTTAAAAAATGTAAATTTCCTCAAAAAAAGTACTAACTTACAAAAATCTAAATTTTTGAAAAAAAGGTCATTTGCAACAACCAAAATTTTGAAAATAGTCGAGGTTATGAAAGATTCAATATACTCGAAATAACTAAAAATGTTGAGAAAACGACGAAATTTTGTAAATAGAAAAAAATCTTGAAAAGATTGAAATTTTGAAAAAAAATGTAGTTTTAAAATAAGTCAAAATTTAAAAAAAAATTCAAATATTCAAAAAAGTAGCTAAATTTAAAAAAACAAAACCTTCAAAAGACAAAATTTCGAGAAAACGTCGAAATTTTGAAAATAAAGTCGAAATTAAGTTCAAATTTTTAGGAAATTAAAAATGTTCAAAAAAGTAGATTTGAAAAAGTCAAAATAACCAAAATGTTCAAAATATAGAGGATATAGGTATTCGGGAGTAGTTGAAATTATCAATAGTTGAAATTTTTAAAATGATCAAAATTTTGAAAAAGGTCCAAGTTTATATACAATAAAACATTTCAAAAAAGTTCAATTTTTCAAAAATGCCAAAGCTTCAAAAGATAAAGTTTTCAAAAAATTCGAAATTTTCGAAAAAGGCCAGAAAAGTTAAAATTTCGAAAATGTGTTGGAATCTTTAAAAATAAAGTCAAAATTTTTAAAAAAGTTGGAATTTCCAAAAAGTTAAAAAATATTTAAAAACTGAAATTTCGAGTCAAAAATTATGAAACAAAAATTTTCAAAAAAAGTGGATATTTTCAGGAATGGTCGAGTTTTTCAAAAATGTCAAAACTTTGAAAAAAGGCAAAATTTTCAAATTCGAAATTTTCAAAAAATTTTGAAATAAATATTTTCAAAAAAAAATGGATATTTTCAGGAACAGTCAAAATTTTGAAAAAGGTTAAGATTTTCAAAAATATAACACATTTCAAAAAAACTAGAGTTTTTCAAAAATGTCAAATTTTCAAACAATTCGAAAATTTCAAACCAGTGAAAAGTCAAAATTTCGAGACGATGTCGACATTTCTAAAAAAGTTGGTCTTCAAAAAGTTCAAATTTACAAAAAAAAAACAGAAATTTTAAAGAAACAATAGTAGTCGAATCTTCAAAAAAGGTTAATTTACAAAAGTCGAAATTTCGAGAAAGACAAAATTTTAAAACAAACCTAAAATGTTAAAAAAAATGGAAATTTTCGAGAACTGTCGAAATTTTGGAAAAAGTCGCGATTTTCAAAAAATAGAATATTTCAAAAAAAAAGATGGGATTTTCCTAAAGTCGAAAATTCGAGAAAACACCGAAATCAAAAAGTAGAAGTTTTTAAGTTTAAATTTTCAAAAAATTTGAAATTTTCAAGAAAAAGTCGAAGTTGAATTTTTCAAAAAGGTTCGAATTTAAAAAAAGACGACATTTTGAAACAAAGTTAAAATGTTTAAAAAAATGGAAATTTTCAAAAACTGTCGAAATTTTGAATAGTCGAAATATTGAAAAAAAAAAGTTGCAATTTTCAAAAATTAGAATATTTCAACAAAAATTAAAAAGTCAAAATTTCGAGAAAATGTCGAAATCTTAAAAAAAATCCGAGTTTTCAAAAAAGTTCGAGTTTTTCAATAAAATCGAAATTTCGAGAAAATCAAAATTTTGAATCAAAGTTGAAAAGGAAGTGAAATTTTTCAAGAAAAACCGAAATTTTGAAATAGTTTAAATTTTCAAAAGTTGAAACTTTCAATGTTAGAATATTTAAACAAAGATAGAATTTGAAAAATGACAAAACTTTGTAAGGAGAAATTTTTAGTCAAAATTTAAAAAAAAATTCAAAATTAACTTTCAAAAAGAAATCCAATTTTCAACAAATATCAAGTTTAAAAAATCGAAATCTTCAAGGAAAGCAGAATTCTTCAAAGAAAGAATAGAAGTCGAATCTTCGAAAAGTCTAATTTACAAAAAAAGTCGAAATATCAAAATTTTGAAACAAATTTTAAAATGATCAAAAAAGAAGTGGACATTTTCAAAAATGGTTGAACTTTTAAAAAAATAGGCGAACATTTTAAAAAATAGAATATTTCAGAAAAAGTGGAATTTTACAAAGAGTCGAAATTTCGAGAAAATGTCGACATTCTAAAAAAATCGAAATTTTCAAAAAATTTCAAATTTTCAAAGGATTTAAAATTTTTTAAAAAACAGTCGAATATTTCAAAGAAGCCGAATTTTCGAGAACAAAATTTTGAAACAAAATTGAAATTTTCAAAAAAAAAAGGTGGAAATTTTCAAGAATAGTCGAAATTTTGAAAAAGTTGTAATTTTGAAAAAAGAAATTTAATTTTATAAATAAATCCAATTTTCAAAAAAAGCAAATTTAAAAAATCGAGGTATTCAGAGGAAGTGGATTTTTTAAAGAAAAAGTCAAAATCGAATCTCCAAAAATTCTAATTTACAAAAAAGTCGAAATTTCGAGAAAGTCAAAATTTTGAAACGAATGTTAAAATGATCAAAAAAGATGGAAATTTTCAAGAACGATCGAAATTTTAAGAAATAATCGAAAATTTGAAAAATGAAAATTTTCAAAAAATTGAATATTTTACAAGTCAAATTTTTCAAAAGGTCGAAATTTCAAGAAAATGCCGAAATTTTAAAAAAGTCCAGGTTTTCAAAAAACTTCAAACTTTCAAAAAGTTAAAAAAAAATTTAAAAAGTCGAATTTTTCAAAAAGGAGAAATTTCGAGATCAAAATTTTGAAACAAAATTGAAATCTTGAAGAAAACGATCCACTTTTCAAAAATAAATCAAATTTCCAAAAACAAAATTTTAGAAAAATCGAGGTTTTCGAGGGAAGAGGGAAATTTTAGAAAAGTGGCAATTTTCAAAAATATTTCAGAAAAATGAGAAATTTCGAGATCAAAATTTTGAAACAAAATTGAAATTTTCAAAAAAAAAGTTAAAGTTTTCAAGAATAGTCTAAATTTTGAAAAAGTTGATATTTTGAAGAAAAATATCCACTTTTCAAAAATAAATTCAATTTTCAAAAAAAAAATCAAATAAAAAAAAATCGAGGGTTTCAATAGAAGTGGAATTTTTCAAGAAAAAGTCGAGGTCTAATATTTAAAAAAGTCTAATTTGCAAAAAAGTCGAAATTTCGAGTGTCAAAATTTTGAAACGAATGTTAAAATTATTAAAAAAGATGGAAATTTTCAAGATTGATAGAAATTTTAAAAAATAGAATAGAAAATTTGAAAAATGAAAATTTTTAAAACAGAATACTTTAGAAGTCAAATTTTTCAAAAAGTCGAAATTTCAAGAAAATGCCGAAAAAAGTCGAAGTTTTCAAAACACTTCAATTTTCCAAAAAGTTTTAAAAAATTTTAAAAAAGTAGAATTTTTCAAAAAAGAAATTTCAAGATCAAAATTTTGGAACAAAATTGAAATTTTCAAAAAAAAAAGTTAACGTTTTCAAGAATAGTTTAAATTTTGAAAAAGTTAAAATTTTGACGAAAAGGATCCACTTCTCAAAAATAAATCTAATTTTCAAAAAAAAAATCAAATTAAAAAAAATAGAGGTTTTCAAGGGAAGTGAAATTTTTCAAGAAAAAGTCGAGGTCCAATATTCAAAAAAGTTTAATTTACAAAAAAGTCGAAATTTTAAGAATGATCGAAATTTTAAAAAATAGTCGTAGATTTGAAAAAGTGGCAATTATCAAAAACTAGAATATTGAATTTGGAAAATGGTCAAAATTTTGAAAAAGGTCGAAATTTATATAAAATAAAACATTTCAAAAAAGCAAAATTTTTCAGAAGTGAAATTTTTCAAAAAGTCGAAATTTCCATAAAATGCCGACATATTAAAAACGTCGAAATTTCCAGAAAATGCCGACATTTTAAAAAAGTCGAAACTTCCAGAAAATGCCGACATTTTAAAAAAGTCGAAATTTTCAAAAAAATTCAAATTTCCAAAAAATTAAAACATTTTTGAGAAACAGTTGAAGTTTTCAAAAAAGTGGAGATTTCGAGATCAAAATTTTGAAACAAAATTGAAACTAAAAAACGTGGAATTTTTAATAAATAAAATATTTCAAAAATGTCAAATCTGGCTAAAAACGTAACATTTTTACTCAAAATTTACAAAAAAAAGAGAAATCTCCAAAAAGGAGCCATATTTTTGGTGGAACGGGCTGGTACGGGATGGTCCTTGGATATCATCAAAAATTAAAATACAAAACTTGTCCCCTGAAACTAAGAAAGATTAAAAAACACAACAAAGATTGCTTTAACGCGTTTCGACAACCAAGCTATCATCTTCAGAGAGATACTGATACTCTGAAGATGCAACAAAGGTTGCTCTAACGCGTTTTGACAGCCAAGCTATCATCTTCAGAAAGATACTGATACTCTGAAGATGATAGCTTGGCTGTCGAAAAACGTCAGAGCAACCTTTGTTGTGTTTTTTAATCTTTCTTGGTTTCAGAGGACAAGTTTTGTATTTCAATTTTTCAAAAAGAAGTCAAATTTTCAAAAAAACTTCACATTTATAAATAAGTTTGGAATTTTTATCAAACTCTGCAGATGGGTGATGATTTTAGATCGCTGTGCTGCCCAACCGAAATATTCATACACTCGTATCGTTCGACGCGAATGGATGCGCACACGCACCTGGTTTATATCTGCAATGTATTTCTCTTTGGCAAAGTGACGAAAACTGTTCTCAAAGAGAAATAATATCACAACGTGGATGGTATTTACAAAAAAAAAACTACCACCAAGTACAAAATTTATGCGGGCAGCTTTAGCGATCTTTTAAATTTTCGAAAAATGCAGCACGTGTATAAATGAATTTATTGAATAACCAAATAGCATATGCCATGCCGACGGTATTTCGTTTGTTCTGTCAATCCAGAAATTAAACCGTCAAACCTCGTAATCAGTCTCGTAGTCAGATCAACTTCATGGCATTGTAGAGCTGGCAGCGTAACAACTCTAGCTAGAGAAGTTCAGTATTTATTAATAATGCATCTCAAACTCAGGTAGACATACCGAGGAACATCAACTGGTGAAAAATAATAGTAATAATAATAAAAAAAAGATGAAACCTACCTCAACCGGATCTCCTAATGTAGGCCAATCACAGGCATCGGTGAAGTCACTAGCCTGTTACAAATTAAGCATAATCAATAGATTGAAACAGAATTAAAAATTATACAATAAATAACGCGTAATCACGGAAACATCGCATTGCGGAAAACCGTGCAACGGATATACTGTTGTATTTTATTATCAACGTATACGTATAGTAAGTATAACTCGTGGTTATTTTTAGCATCCACAGTTTTGGTGATTTTGATACATTTTTTCCTCGCGCGGTGTAAATATCCACAAACGACGAACGACGAGGAGATTACGATTAAACAATAATTAAATAACATTGCTTGATAAGCGATCAAGTCGGCGTGTGGTGAAAAATCAACTTACACGAAAAATAATCCACAGAATCGAACCTAATACAATCGCACCCAAAACTAGAGCTAACATTACAATATAGAAAAGTAGACAGTGTATACTACTTACGCTATTTCGTTCGACTTGCATCAAGGTTAAAATTTAACGACTGGTTTCGCGATATCTTATTTTTCAATAAATAGCAAAACAATAGTGTTATTAATTTTACAGTTTACTGGAAGTGCATAATGTAGAATGATTAAGTTAAAAAATGATTTCCTGAATTAAATATGGGAACAACAAAGTTGGACCTCAAATTATGAACCCGGTGTAACAACTAGAATTTATTTCTAATAAAGTCGAATTAATATTTCGTCAAATGTTGGTCAATTAAAAAGGCGTTTATTTGGTATTGAAAATACATTAACGGAAATCGACTGGCTATATGATAAAATGGAATTTTTACGAGGCGTTAATATTAGAATGTTTTATTTAACATAAAAAAGCTCATTTAAATTTAAAGCCGGTGCGACTGAAATAACAATGAAGCTCTTTTGAATACAGTTCTTAGAGATAAATCAATTGTTGGGCGCGTTTAAAATCGATGATGCATCACTGAATTACCAAGTTATCAATTTTATCACTCAAGAAACCGTCGTGACAATACTCAAGATAAACTTTTAATTACTGACAATGTTTACAATTGTTTAACTTTTGTCATAAAATAATCACGAACCCAATGCAACTGAATATTTCATTGTGGTTTACTAGTTTACTTATCTACAAAATTGAAAAATATTTGGCAGCTTATCATACAAATTCAAGTGTTTTTTTTTTCAAGAGTGGAAATTATTTATAAGACTAATAACGAGTTTGTTCGCTTATTTCCACAGCTTGCAAAGCGTGAAAATAAATTCAAAAACTGAAATTTAGAAGTTTTACACATGATTTTGCCATATGACGTAGGCGAGCACCAAGAAAGGATTTTTGAAAATCCATACCCCAAGGGCGCTAAATATAAGATATAAATTTGTGTGGGAGTTCGTGATTTTTGAAGTTGGTAATATGAAAATTGTTGTTCGAGGTTAACATAAATAAAAGTCCGTTGCATCGGTGTTTTGGCAATTTATCTTTATCCTAAGTTGTAAAAACTACCTAAGGTGATACAACGAATTTATATTCGAAAGTATTAAATATATGATAAAAAACTTAATCTTAGATTGTAAACAAGAGTGGAATATTTTGAAAAGAAAGGTGCACAAATGTCATACAGTGGCAAACGGAAGATATTTTCCGATGATTTATTAATTATTAGATACAATCGTCTTGAATTTTGTGAATCTATTAGAGTAACAGACAAATTAACCAATCGAATTATTATCTTTCGCTCGTATACCCAACAACTTTCAAATAGTACGCGCTACTGAACTAACAAAAATAGGCACTTCATTATTCCTCCAAGTATAGATGCAATATTTTTTAAAAAAATATGGAAATTTTGAATAAAAATCCAAATTAAAAAAAAATTGACAGGTTAAAATTTAAAGAAAAAGGAATTTATTCAAGTCAAAATTTTGAATAAGTCAACGCGACGTTAAAATAAAAACAAAATTTTCAAAAAAAGAGTCGAAATCTATAAAATTAGTTGAAATTTTGAAAAATGTCGAAATTTTGGAATAAATCGTAGACTCAAGTTAAAATGTTAAAAATATTAACCATTTCGTTTTTTTTTCAAACTGAAAATTTGAAAATTAGACAAAATTTTCAATAATGTTCAAATTTTTAAAAGTAGAAATTCTGAATAAATGAAATTTTCAAAAAAAGTCGAACAGTTTACATTTTCAAATCTAGTTAAAATTTTGAAACAGTCGAAAATGTTGAAGTCATATTATTTAAAAAGTCACAATTTGGAAAAACGTAGAAATTTTGAAATATATCGTAGAAAGTTAAAATACTGAAATGTTAAAAATTTCGTTTTTTTTGTGTCAACCTGAAAATTTGAAAATAAGACAATATATTCAAAAAAAATCCAAATTTTCAAAAGAAGCAGAGATACTGAAAAATAAATGGAATTTTCAAATAAAGTCGTACTTTTCCAGCTTAAATTTTCAAAACAAGTTGAAATTTTGAAACAGCCCAAAATTTTTGAAGTCACATATTTTTTAAAAAGTCGCAATTTGGAAAAATGTCGAAATTTTGAAATATATCGCAGAAACTCCGAAAGTTAAAATGCTGAGATTTTAAAAAAATTCTTTTTTTTTCTCAAACTGAAAATTTTAAAATAAGACAAAGTTTTCAGAAAAGTCCAAATTTTCAATACTAGATTCTGAAAAATGGACGGAATTTTCAAAAAAATCTAATTTTTCCAGTTTAAATTCCCAAAAAAAGTTAAAATTTTGAAACGTCGAGTCATTTATTTTTTTAAAAAGTCGCAATTTTTGAAAAATGTCGAAATTTTGAAATATATCGTAGAAACTCTTAAAAGTTAAAAATACTGAAATTTTAAAAATCTCATTTTTTCCTCAAATAAATATTTGAAAATAAGGAAAACATTTCAGAAAAGTACAAAATTAAAAAAAAAGTAGAGAATTTAAAAAAAGAATTTTCAAAAATGGTCGAACTTTTCGAGTTTCCATTTTTAAAAAAAGTAAATTTTGAAACAGTAGAACATTTTAAATATTACCTCAAAGGTTGCAATATGGAAAAATGTCGAAATTTTCATAGAAAGTTAATATTTTCAGAAAAAAGATTTTCAACACAAAAATTCAAAATATTGAAAAAAATGTCAAAATTTTGAAGAAGTCGACGTTTTCAAAAAAATTGGTAAATTTAAAAATATTACGAAATTTTCCAAAAAAAAAATAGAACCTTTAAAAATATGTACTCAAAAATGTCAACTTTTAGAAAAAATGTCGAGATTTCAAAAAAATGACAATTTTCAGTAAGCCTAAATATTGAAAAAAAACCAAAATTATAAATTAATTTTTTTTTGAAAAATTAAAAAAGTAGACATTTTTAATTGAAAATGTACAAAAAAATTTTAATTTGAAAAAATGTCAAGATTTTAAAAAAGGTGGAGATTTTTCAAAAAAGCCAAAATTTTGGAGTATGTTCAAAAAAAGTAAAATTTTGAAAGGGCCAGTAATTTTTTTGGTTAAAAGTCGAAATTTGAAAAAACATCCAAATTTTCATAAAAAACTTAAATTTTCAGATTTCCAAAAAAAAATTCAAAGATTGAAAAAATGTCAACAATTTTGACAATTTTGAAATAAAGGTAGAAACTCTAAAAAGTTTAAATGTTGAAATTTTACAAACTTCAGTTCTTTCCCAAACTGAAAATTTGAAAATAAGACGGAAGAAATAGAAGTTTTCGAAAGTAGTCGAGAATCTGAAACTAAATGGAATTTAAAAAAAAAAAGTTGAAATTTTTCATTTTAAATTTCCAAAAAAAAATTAAATTTTGAAACAATCGAAAGTTCGAAGTCACATTTTTTAAGTCGAAATTTGAAAAAACGTCGAAACTTACATAGAAAGTTAAATTTTCAGATTTCCAAAAAAATTGAAGTATTGAAACAATGACAACAATTTTGAAAAATGTGAAAATTTTGAAATAATCGTGGAAACTCTAAAAAGTTTAAATGTTTAAATTTAAAAAATTTAGTTTCTTTTTGCAAAGTGAAAATTTAAAAATAAAGTAACATTTTCAGAGAAGGCCAAATTTTCAAAAGAAGTGATTCTGAAAATAAACAGAACTCTCAAAAAGGTCGAAATTTTTCAGTTCAAATTTTCAAAAAAAGTTAAATTTTGAAACAGTCGTTTGAAGTCATATTTTTTAAGCCGAAATATGGAAAAATGTCGAAACTTTCATAGAAAATTAAAATTTTCAGATTTTGAAAAAAAAATTCAAAGATTGTAAAAATGTCAAAAATTTTGAAAAAATGTGAAAATTCTGAAATAATCGTAAAAACTAAAAATTTCAATTTTAAAAATTTTTTAAAGTGACAATTAGGAAATAAAACAAAATTTTCAGAGAAGTCCAAATTTTCAAACGAAGTCGAGATTCTGAGAATAAACGAAATTTCTCAAAAAAAAAGTCGAAAGTTCGATGTCATATTTTTTGAGTGGAAATTTGAAAAAATATCGACATTTGGCGAAATGTCGAAATTTTCATTGAAAGTTAAAATATTCCGATTTCAAAAAAAAATGTAAAGATTGTAAAAATGTCAAATTTTTGAAAAATGTAAAAATTTTGAAATACTCGTAGAAACTCTTAAAAAGTTTAAATGTTGAAATTTTAAAAATTTCGTTTCTTTTTTCAAAGTGAAAATTTGAAAATAAGGCAAAATTTTCAGAGAAGACCAAATTTTCAAAAGAAGTCGAGATTCTGAATATAAACGGAATTTTCAAAAAGATCTAAATTTTCCAGTTTGAATTTTCAAAAAAATCTAAATTTTGAAACAGTCGAAAGTTCAGTCATTTTTTGAGTCAAAATTTGAAAAAATGTCAAAACTTTCATAAAAAGTTAAAATTTTCAGATTTTTTAAAAAATTCAAGGATTGAATAAATGTCAAAAAGTTTGAATAATGTGAAAATTTTGAAATGATCGTAGAAACTCTAAAAAGTTTAAACGTTGAAAATTTAAAAATTTCGTTTTTTTTTCAAAATGAAAATTTGAAAATATGGCAAAATTTTCAAAGACCAAATTTTCAAAAGAAATCGAGATTCTGTAAATAAACGGAATTTTAAAAAAAGTCAAAAATTTTCCACTTTTTCAAAAAAAGTTAAATTTTGAAACGATCGAAAGTTCGAAGTCATATTTTTTGGATCGAAATTTGGAAAAATATCGAAATTTTCATAGAAAGTTAAAATTTTCAGATTTCCAAAAAAATTCGAAGATTGTAAAAATGTCAAAATTATTAAAAAATGTGAAAATTTTAAAGTAATCGTAGAAATTCTAAAAAGCTGAAATATTTATTTAGAAAATTTCGTTTTTTTTTAAACTAAAAATTTCAAAATAATGCAAAATTGTCAGAGAACTCCAATTTTCAAAAGACGTAGACATTATGAAAATAAACGGAATTTTCAAGAAAAGTTGAAATTTTTCAGTTCAAATTTTTAAAAAGTTAAATTTTGAAACAGTCAAAAGTTCGGAGTCATATTTTTTGAGTCGAAATTTAAAAAAATGAGGAAACTTTCGTAGAAAGTTCAGATTTCCAAAAAAAATTCAAAGATTGTAAAAATCTGAAAATTTTAACGTAATCGTAGAAATTCTAAAAAGTTTAAATATTGACATTTTAAAAATTTCGTTTTTTTTTCAAACTGAAAATTTCAAAATAATGCAAAATTGTAAGAGAAGTCCAAATTTTCAAAAGAAGTCACGATTCTAAAAATAAACGGAACTCTTAAAAAGTGTCCAAATTTTTCTGGTCAAATTTTCAAAAAAAAGTTATTTTTTGAAACAGTCGTTTGAAGTCATATTTTTTGAGTCGAAATTTGAAAAATGTCGAAACTTTCATAGAAAGTCAAAATTTTTATATTTCCAAAAAAAATTCAAAGATTGTAAAAGTATCAAAAATTTTAAAAAATGTGAAAATTTTAAAATAATCGTAGAAACTAGAAAGTTTAATTTTAAAAATTTCGTTTTGGTTTTCAAACTGAAAATTTGAACATAAAACAAAATTTTCAGACGACTCCAAATTTTCAAAAGAAGTCGAGATTCCGAAAATAAACGAAATAAAGGTCGAAATTTTCCAGTTTAAAATTTCAAAAAAAACAGTCGAAAATTTGAAACCATTTTTTGAGTCGAATTGGGAAAATGTCGAAATTTTCATAGAAAGTTAAAATTTTCAGAAAAAACTTGGGACTTTCAAAATAAAAATTCAAAATGTTTAAAAAAAATCTCGCGTTTTGAAAACCTGAAAAAAAATTTGAAAATATAAAAAAATGGTGACATTTTTCCTCCAAAAATTAGAATTTAAAAATATATGTACTCTAAAATTTCAAAAATAGGTAATATTTCGAATAAATGTTGAAATTTAAAGAAAACTGACAGATTTTTAGTCAAATTTTCGAGGCCTAAATATTGAAGAAAAGCCAAAATTATTAGAAGTCTTCTGTTTTCAATTTTTTTTGATAAAAAACTCGAAATATTTCTGGTTGGAAATTTGTAAAAATAAAATAAATTTTGATAAAGGGTCGAGGGTTTCAAGAAAAGTTAAATTTTGAAGCAGTCGAAAATTTCATTTTTTTTTAACTCGAAATTTGAAAAAATATCGAAACTGATAGAAAGTTGAAACTTTTAGAAATTAGTTGGAATGTTTCAAAATAAAAAAAATTCAAAATGTTGAAAAAATGTCAACATCTGAAAGTTTCAAAATTATGAAACAATAACGAAATTATCCAAATAATTAGAAACTTGTAAAAATAGTCTAAAATTTTAAATTCAGAATTTTGAAAAATGTCGAAATTTAAAAAATTAACATATTTTCAGTCAAATTTTCGACATATAAGTCTAAATATTTAAGAAAAAGCAAAATTAAACGGAAAGCCTTAATTTTCAAAAAAAAATTTTGAACATTTAAAAAAATGGAAACTCCAAATAGTTGAAATTCAGGAAAAATGTCGAGATTTTCGGAAAAAAAAATCGAGATTTTTCAAAAACAACGAAATAGTAATAAAAAGTCGACATGTTGAAAACGTATGAATTTTCAAAATATTCAGAAATGTTATAAAATGAAAAATTCAAAATTTTGCAAAACGGATGATAATTTCAAAAAAAGTTGACATTTAACAAACACGAAATTTTCAAAAAAAAATCGTAAGTTTACAAACAAAAGCATAAACTTTAAAAAATAGCTAAAAAAATAATTGAAGTTCTTAAAAATTAAAATGTTCAAAAATGTTACAATTTCCAAAAAAAAAACAGAAATTTTTGAAAAATCTAAACTGAAAGAAAGTCGAACTTCTCAAAAAAGTAATGATTTTCAAAGTGTATATGTTGAAAAAATGTTGCCATTTTCAAAAAGTCACGATTTTCACAAACAATCCAAATATTTGGAAAAAACTGAAGTAAAAACTCAAAATTTCAAAAGTAATCCAAATTTTCAAAAAACTGACGTTTTGAAAACCGGACTATTTAAAAAAAAATCGAAAGTTCGCAAAAACGTGAACATTTTCAAAATAGTTATAGTTTAAAAAATAATATTGAAAAAGTAGAAAATTTTGGAAAAATCTAAACTTAAGAAAAAGTCGAAATTTTCTAAGAAAAGTAAGAATTTTCGAAGAAAATGTTGACAAATTAAGAAATTATCAAAAAATCTTGAATTTCAAAAAGTCTAAATAAAAATCTAAACTTAAGAAAAAGTCGAAATTTTCTAAGAAAAAAAAGTAAGAATTTTCGAACAAAATGTTGACAAATTAAGAAATTATCAAAAAAATCTTGAATTTCAAAAAAAGTCTAAATTTTTGGAAAAAACTCTAAACTGAAAAATCGAAATTTCAAAAATATTCGAAGTTTTCAAAAAAGTGGTATAATTTTACAAAAATTCGAAATTTAAAACAAAACTAGAAATTTTAAGAACAAGTCAAGTCTTAAAGAGAACCTAAATTTTGACAAGAATTCAAAATTTTGAAAGCCTAAATTTTTGAATAGAAACGAAATCTTGAACAAATCCAACCTTTCAAGTCTCGACATTATCAAAATTGTTGTTGAACTTTCAAAGAAATCTGAAATTTTCGAATAAGTCAATAATTTGAACGAATAGGTCAACAATTTAACCGAATAGATCAACAATTTGAAAAGATCGAAATTATCAAAAAAGTCGAATTAAAAAAAAATGAAACCGAAAAGTTAAAATTTTGATGAAAACGTCGAAATTTTGAAATGAAATCCACAATTTTGAGAAAAAGAAAGAAGTCAATCATTCAAAAAAATGGAAATTTTAAAGAAGTCAAATTTTGAAAAAAGCCAAAACTTTCGAAAAGTCAAAGGTTCGAAAAAGGTCGAAATTATCAATAAGTTGGAAATATTCAAAATAAAGTCCAAGTTTTGGAAAACAGTACAAGTTTTGAAAAACAGTACAAGTTTTGGAAAAAAGTCCAACTTTTGAAAAAAATGCAGACATTTTGGTAAAAAACGAAATTTAAAAACCGAAACTTTTAATAAAATCAAAATTGTAGAAAACTGTCAAAATAAAAAAAATCAATTCATTTAACACTTTAATAGTGGTCGTGGCAATAGTGAGAGAGTTGGATGGCACATCGGCCGCCGTGCGCTCACTAGACGCCCTAGTTCGAACTTAACATCACTCCCCTCAAACCCGTTTAATTTTTTGTTGCTAGGAAAGCGTAGAATTGACATAAATTATAAAAAAAAACGAAATTCCGATGTTAAACTCGAAATTTCGACTATTTTCGAAAAATTTTGATAAAACCAATTTCGAATTGAGGCATCGTTGATAAAATCAAAATTTCTCAAAAATAGTCAACACTGTGGAGATAGAGAGACAAAACTAGAACTTCGAATTTACAATCGAAATAAAAAAATATTTATGAAGTGAAAACTTCTTTAGATACGTTGAGCGATTTTTGATAGGGGAAAAGTTTATGATTTTCGTCACCATGACGCTAATTCTCGTTACCAACATGCTCTAATGTTAACAGCATTAGGTGATAAAAGTAAGTTGCGTAAAAAAATTAAAAAACTGCGTGACTGGCAACGGGGTTTGAACCCTCGACACTTACGACCTACCAAGCAAGAAGCAATCACCTTGTTCACCGCACCATACATCTGTTGACAATTTGTTATTTAAATTTTAACTCACATATCACTACGCCTACAATATGCAAGTCAAACTGATACGTGGAAAATGTGCCTACTGTACATTAGTTCCAATTGCGTTTTCAGAGCAACAGTTGCCTAATTTAAATTACATTTCGATTTGGTAAAATGTGCCACCATTAGAATTTAGAAGAAAACATCCTAGTCGTCAAATTTGCGATTGATATAGACATTTTGAGAATTATTTTTACTTAAATCTGATTTTTTTTTTAAATTTCATCTTCCCAGTAATCCCATTTTTAAACCAGAATTTTGAGAAAATGGAAATTAAAAAAAAAGCAGAGTGAAAATAATTTTGAACATTTTTTTTCTGAAATAAATTTTTTCTCCAAAATTTTGCTCGTATGTTCGCACGTTTCACCAGATCAAGACATAGATTAGAAAAAGATAATTTTCTGGTCAGCTTGCGGCGGTTCGCGTTTAAATCGACGCATTCTAAAGAGAAATACTGCGGATTGAGGAGCGTGTCGGTACAATTGTAAATCAACGATCGAGTTATTTCTTCCTTATTTTTAGGGTCATTGTCCTAGCGGAGATAAGGTTATCTTCAATGCCGAAAGCTCACCTTATGTATTCCTTTTTTCTATTGATATTTTTACTAGATTATTCAGTCACCTATGACATTTGCCGTAGCGGTAAAAAATAGAAATATCTTGCGTGGTCTGGAACCGCACAAAATACAAATTAATTAATTAGCGAATTCATTCATATGACGAACACGCTTTGTACCCCGAAATATCTGAAGCATTTACGCATACTATTTATTATTAATTACACTTATACACATATTTAACGTAACGGTAATCAAGTAACTTGGCAAAGTGCCCGTAGATTGGCCAAAATAGTCGGGATTTCAAGAAAAGAATTCATCGTTAACAGATAAAACCGTAGAAGTGTTAAGATTCGTACACAAAAAAATGAAAAAAGCCAAAATTCGTTTTTGAAATAATAACTTTCTCAAAATCTCGCCTGTTTCTTGCAAATGTGGCGGTTTTGTGCGAAATTTCGAGAAAAAAGTTGATTACCTTAGAAGTTTAAATGTTTGGAAAAAAATCAATTTTTAAAAATCAGACATTTTGACAGATTTATTTTACAAAATGTTGACTGTTTTCTGGAGATAGCGGATTTAAATTCGAAATGTTTCTTCAATTACAAACTTCAACCAAAAACATCGAATTTTGAAGAAAAATGTCCCAATTACCCAAAATTTCACCCATCTCCCTAAATTGTCCCTTTTGCAAATTCTGTTTTGAAAATATTGACTTTCTAATATACAACATTCTAAAAAGTTTGACTTGCTTCTGAAATTCATCGTTTTCTCGAAATTTCGATTGTTCTTCCAAATTCGTCTATCAAAATTTCGAGTTATTTTCAAAAACTTTACTTCCTTTGCGGAATTTAGACTCCTGTTAAAATGTCATTTTTCGACTTTCTTCCCGAAATTTTGCCTGTCTTTTCCTAAATTCATATTTTCAAAATGTCCCCAATTTTCTCACAATTTGTTCTTCTCTCGAAATTTCGAATTTTTTCTCAAAATTTCACTTTGGGGAATTTCGACATGGGTTTCGAAATTTGACCTCTCGAAATTTAGATTTTTGTAAAATTTGCGTATTTTCAAAATTCTCTGATTCTTAAAATTCGCCTTTATTTCTCAAATTTTGACTTTTTCTAGTGAATTTCGACTATTTTCTAAATTTTATTTTGTCCCTCAAAATTTCGATCTTTTCTTAAAATTTCACTGCCTTTCAAAATCCACCTTTTTACAAATTTGTCACATTTTTTGAAAACATTGACCTTTAAAATAGACAATTCCGATTTGAATCTCAAAATTCATCTTTTTTTCGAAATTATGACGTCAGCTTCATTCGCTTTCTTCTCGGAATTTCGTGTTTTTAAATTCGTCTATTTTCAAAACTTCGACTTGATTCTCTTGAAGTTGCGTTTTCAGAGCCTTTTTTTCGCCTTTTTTCTCAAAATTTGACTTTCCCTGGAGAATTTTAATTTTTTCTAAATTTTATTTGGTCCCTCAAAATTTCGACCTTTTTCTCAAAATGTCACCCATCTTCCAAAATTCGCCTTTTTTGCAAATTCTGCTTTTGAAAATACGACATTGTAAACGTTTCGACTTGCTTCTGATAATTCATGTTTCCTCGAAAATTTCGATTGTTCTTCCAAATTCGTCTTTTTCAAAACTTCCAGTTATTTTCAAAAATTTTACTTCCTCTGCGGAATTTCGACGTTTATCAACATTTCATCTTTTTCTCTTGAAATTTCGACTTTCTCCCCGAAATTTCACCTGTCTTTTCCTAAATTCATTTTTCAAAATGTTCCCAATTTTCTCGACATTTGTCCTTCTCTCGAAATTTCAAATTTTTTCTCAAAATCTCAAATTTTTTTCACAAAATTTCACTTTGGGGAATTTCGAGTTTTGTAACTTTTCTACAAAGTTCATCTTTTTTTTCTCGAAATTACAACGTCAGCTTCATTCGCTTGCTTTCTTCTCGGAATTTCATCTTTTTTTAATCCGTCTATTTTCAAAATTTCGACTTGATTCTCGAAGTTGCGTTTTCAGAGCCTTTTTCTTGCCTTTTTTCTCAAAATTTGACTTTCCCTGGAGAATTTCAATTTTTTCTAAATTTTATTTGGTCCCTCAAAATTCGACTTTTTTCTCAAAATTTCACCCATCTTCCAAAATTCGCCCTTTTTTGCAAATTCTGCTTTAGAAAATACGACATTGTAAACGTTTCGACTTGCTTCTGAAAATTCATTTTTTCTCGAAAATTTCGTTGTTCTTCCAAATTCGTCTTTTTCGAAACTTCCAGTTATTTTCAAAAATTTTACTTCATCTGCGGAATTTCGACGTTTATCAAAATTTCATCTTTTTCTCTTGAAATTTCGACTTTCTCCCCGAAATTTCACCTGTCTTTTTCTAAATTCATAATTTCAAAATGTTCCCAATTTTCTCGACATTTGTCCTTTTCTCGAAATTTCGAATTTTTTCTCAAAATCTCAATTTTTTTTCACAAAATTTCACTTTGGGAAATTTCGACTTTTGTAACTTTTCTACAAAGTTCATCTTTTTTTCTCGAAATTACGACGTCAGCTTCATTCGCTTGCTTTCTTCTCGGAATTTCATTTTTTTTTAATTCGTCTATTTTCAAAATTTCGACTTGATTCTCGAAGTTGCGTTTTCAGAGCCTTTTTTTTCGCCTTTTTTCTCAAAATTTGACTATCCCTGGAGAATTTCAATTTTTTCTAAATTTTATTTGGTCCCTCAAAATTCGACTTTTTTCTCAAAATTTCACCCATCTTTCAAAATTCGCCTTTTTTGCAAATTCTGCTTTTGAAAATACGACATTGGGAACGTTTCGACTTGCTTGTGAAAATTCATTTTTTGTCGAAAATTTCGATAGTTTTTCCAAATTCGTCTTTTTCGAAACTTCCAGTTATTTTCAAAAATTTTACTTCCTCTGCGGAATTTCGACATTTATCAAAATTTCATCTTTTTCTCTTGAAATTTCGACTTTCTCCCAGAAATTTCGCCTGTCTTTTCCAAAATTCTTTTTTCAAAAGTTGCCATTTTTTTCAAAATTTCTCCTCCCAAAATTTCGATCTTTTTCTCAAAATTTCAAATTTTTTTCCTAAAATTTCACTTTGGGGAATCTCGACTTTTCTAACTTTCTAAAAGGTCCATTTTTTCTTGAAATTGCAAGGTGAACTTCATTCGCTTTTTTCTCGGAATTTCATTTTTTTTTAAATTAGTCCATTTTCAAAATTTCGACTTGATTCTCAAAATTTGCCCCTTTGTCAAAATTTGACTTTTCCTGGAAAATTTCAACTGTTTTCTAAATTTTATTTCGCCCCTCAAAATTTCGACCTTTTTCTCAAAATTTCACCAATCTTCCAACCAAAATTTGCCTCTTTGCAAATTCTGTTTTTGAAAATATTGACTTTTTAAAATACATTGTGAAAATTTCGAGTTGCTTCTGAAAATTCATTTTTTTCTCGAAAATTTTTATTGTTTTTCTAAATTAGTCTTTTTTAAAATTTAGAATTATTTTCGAAATTTCAACTTATTTTCAAAAATTTTGCTTCTTCTGGGGATTTTCGACACTTGTCAAAATTTCATCTTTTTCTTTTGAAACTTCCGTCTTTCTTCCCGAAAATTCGTCTGTCTTTTCCAAAATTCGTACTTTTTCAAATGTCGCCAATTTTCTCAAAATTTGTCCTCTAGAAATTTCCAATTTTTTCTGAAAATTTCAAATTTTTTTCTCAAAATTTCACTTTGGGGAATTTCGACTTTTCTAACATTTCCAAAAAGTTCATCTTTTTTTCTCGAAATTACGACCTCAGCTCTATTCGCTTTCTTCTCAGAATTCCATTTTTTTAAACGTTTATTTTTACAATTTCGACTTGATTCTCAATTTCGAGTTATTTTCGAAATTTCGACTTATTTTCAAAAATTCTACTTCCTCTGAGGATTTTTAACTCTTGTCAAAATTTCATCTTTTTCTTTTGAAACTTCCGTCTTTCTTCCAGAAAGTTCGTCTGTCTTTTCCAAAATTCGTATTGTTTCAAATGTCGCCAATTTTCTCAAAATTTGTCCTTCTCTCGAAATTTCGTATTGTTTCTCTAAATTTCACTCTGGGGAATTTCAACTTTTCTAACATTTCTAAAAGTTCATCTTTTTTTCTCGAAATTACGACCTCAGCTTTATTCGGTTTCTTCTCAGAATTTCATTTTTTTTAGAATACGTTTATTTTTAAAATTTCGACTTGATTCTCAAAATTGGCCTTTTTTCTCAAAATTGGCTTTTTTTCTCAAAATTTCACTTTTCCTGGAGAAATTCGACTTTTTTCTAAATTTTATTTCGTCCCTCAAAATTTCGACCTTTTTCTCAAAATTTTACCCATCTTCCAAAATTTTCCTTTTTGCAAATTTTGTTTTCGAAAATATTGACTTTTTAAAATATGACATTTGAAAATTTCGACTTGCTTCTGAAAATTCATTTTTTCTCGAAAATTTCGATTGTTTTCCCAAATTCGTCTTTTTCGAAATTTCGAAAAATTTTCAAATATTTTACTTCCTCTGGGGATTTTCGGCTCTTGTCAAAATTTTATCTTTTTTTTTGAAACTTCAAATTTCTTCCAAAAATTTCGCGTCTTCCAAAATTCGTATTTTTTCAAAATGTCGCCAATATTCTCAAAATTCGTCCTTTCCTCAAAATTTCGAATTTTTTCTCAAAATTCGACTTTGGAAAATTTCCACTTTCCTAAAAGTTCATTTTCTCTTCTCGAAATTGCAACATGGGCTTCGAAATTCGCCTTCTCGAAATTTGCCTATTTTCAAAATTTCGATTTGATTCTCTGATTCTCAAAATTCGCCTTTATTTCTCAAGTTTTTTGAAAATATTGACCTTTAAAATAAACAATTCCGATTTAAATCTCAAAATTCATCTTTTTCTTGAAATTTCGATTGTTTTTCCCAATTGGTTTTTTTCAAGATTTCGCGTTATTTTCAAAACTTTACTTCCTTGGCGGAATTTTGACTGTTGTCAAAATTTCGTCTTTTTTTTCTTGAAATTTGGACCTTCTTCCCGAAATTTCGTCTGTCTTTTCCAAAATTCGTATTTTTTCAAAATGTAGCCAATTTTCTCAAAATTCGTCCTTTCCTCGAAATTTCGAATTTTTCCTCAAAATTCGGCTTTGGGGAATTTCAATATTCTTAAAAGTTCATTTTTTTCTCGAAAATTCGACGTGGGCTTCGAAATTCGCAATCTTTTGTCAAAATGTCACTTTTTTCTTTTGTCAAAATGTCACTTTTTTCTTTTCTCAAAATGTCACTTTTTTCTTTTGAAATTTTGATTTTCTTCCAAAATTCGCATTTCTTCAAAATGTCGCCAATTTTCTGAAAATTCGTCTTTTCCTCAAAAATTCCAATTTTTTCTCAAAATTTGACTTTCTTTGAGAAATTTCGACAAGTTCATTTTTTTTTTAGAAATTACGACGTGAGCTTCGAAAATCGCCTTCTCGAAATTTCGATTTTATTTTAAATTCGTCCATTTTCAAAATTTCGACTTGATTAACCTGTATTTCTCAAATTTTTACTTTTTCTAGTGAATTTCGAATTTTTTCTAAATTTGATTTCGTCACTCAAAATCTGGACCTTTTTCTAAAAATTTTACAATATTTCAAAAATCGCCTTTTTTCAAATTCGTCTTTTTTTTAAAATACCGACTTTTAAAGTAGACATTCTCAAAATCTCGATTGTTTTTTTAAATTCATATTTTACAAAATTTCGAGTTATTTCCAATAACTGTACTTCCTCTGCGGAATTTCGACTCTTGTTAAAATTTCATTTTTTTCTTAAAATTTCGACCTTCTGAAATTTCGTCTCTTCCAAAATTCGCGTTTTTTCTCAAAATTTGACTTACCCTGGCAAATTTCGACTTTCCAGAAAGTTCTTTTTTTTTTCGAAATTCGCCTTCTCGGAATTTCGATTTTTTTTAATTCGTCTATTTTCAAAATTTGGACTCGATTCTCAAAATTCTTTTTTTTTTCTCAAAATTTGAATTTTTTGGTGAATGTCGACCTTTTTCCAAATTTTACTTCGTTTCTCAAAATTTCGACCTTTTTTTCAAAACTTCCCCCATCTTTCAAAATTCGCCTTTTTTGAAAATATTGACTTTTTAAAATACGACATTCTGAAAATTTCGACTTGGTTCTTAAAATTCATTTTTTTGCTTAAAATTTCGGTTGTTTTTCCAAGAGTTATTTTCAAAACTTTAGTTCCCCTACGGAATTTCTGCTTTTGTCGAAATTTCGTTTTTTGTTCTTGAAATTTGGACCATTTTCCCAAAATTTCGTCTGCCTTTTCCTCGAAATTTCGAATTTTTCTGAAAATATGACTTTCTTTCGACCTTTGACGTGAATTGCAAAACTCGCCTTCTGTACGGTATTTCTATTTTATTTTAATTCGCCCATTTTCAAAATTTCGAATTGGTTCCCAAAATTCTTCTTTTTTTCAAAATTTAACTTTTTCTGGGAAATTTCGATTTGTTCCCCAAATTTACATATTTTCATCAACAATCTTACTCAAAATTTCGCACACCTTTCAAAAGTCGTCTTTTTGTTCAGAATTTTACCTTTTTTTCAAAATTCGTTCTTTTCCGAAAATTTCAACTTCTTTGTAAAACCCGACTTTTTAAAAATCAATCAAATCATTTCCAAATTCGTCTCTTGAAGATTCGACAGATTTTTTTTATTTTCAAAATTTATCTTTCTTGAAAATTTCAACTTTTTAATACGATTTTCTGAAAATTCAACTTTTTTAAATCCGACTTTCTAAAAATTTCGAGTTGTTTCTCAAAATTTGTCTTTGTCTGGAAATTTCGACTTTTTTCAAAATTCTTCATTCAGAAGTTTTGACTTGTTTCTCAAAATGTTCCCCACTTTTCTCCAAATTTGTCTTTTTCTCGAAATGTCGACTTTTTCTAAATTCATTTTTCAAAATCTGCCGGATATTTTTATTTTCAAAATTCAACTTTTTTGAAATTTTCGACTTTTTAATAGGATTGTCTGAAATTTCAAATTTTTTAAATCCGACTTTCTAAAAATTTCGACAAGTTTCTCACAATTTGTTTTTTTCTCGAAATGTCGGCTTTTGTCAAAATTCTTTTTTTCTCAAAATTTTTCACTCGTAAGTTGCGATTTGTTTCTCAAAATTTCCCAATTTTTCTCAAAATTTGTCTTTCTCTAGAATTGTCGACTTTTTTAAAATTTATCTTCTTTCAAAATCTCTACTTTTTTTTAAATCCGATTTTCTGAAAATTTCGGCTCGCTTCAAGATTTTTTGAAAATTCGCCAGTTATATTTCTTTTCCAAAATTTATCTTTTTTGAAGATTTCGACTTTGTTTTAATACGACTTTCTGAAATTTCAACTTTTGTAAATGCGACTTTTTCGAAGTTTCTGAAAAAAAAAATTTTTCTCGAAATTTCGATTTTTTCAAAGTTCGCGTTTTCTATAAATTTCGCCATTATTTCAAAATTGGGCTTTTTCCGAAAATTTTACCTTCATTTTAAATCCGACTTTCTGGAAATTTTAACTTGCTCCTCAAAATTAAGTAAAATTGTCAGAAGAGAAATTTTTGGAAAGTTTGGAGAAAAATATTTCTTGGAAATTTAAGTTCGTCAAAATTCAGATGTGTTAAATTTCCAAAAAAATATTTATTATTTTGGAAATTTGGAGAAAAATATTTTCAGGAAATCCAACGACTTTGCTCTCTAAATTTCAAGATCATGTCAGTCAGTAGTACTTATTTAAATAAAAAAGTAAAACTTTGGAGAAAGAAATTATTCAAAATTTCGACTTTTTCACAAAATTCCATTTTCTCACGAAATTCAATTTTTTCAAAATTTGGAGTTTTATTCTGGAAACTTTGATATTTCGCCTTTTTTTGAAATTTTACGTTTAACAAGTCTAAATTTTGAATTTTTCCCAAAATACCATTTTTAATTTTTTTGTCACGAAATTCGACTTTTTCAAAATTTGCCATATTGTTCAGAAGACTTCGAAATTTCGTCTTTTTTGAAATTTAACTTAAAATCCCTTTTTTTTTACACAAAATTCGATTTTTTCAAAATTACGAATTTTTGTTCGAAAAATTCGAAATTTCGTATTTTTTTGGACATTTGCCTTTTAACAGATCAATTTTCAAAATTTGGAGTTTTGTTCTGGAAACTTCGATATTTAATTTTTTTTTAAATTTCCCGTTTAACAAAAGTGGAAATTTCGAACTTTTCCTAAAATACTATTTTTTATTTTTTTGTCAACTTTTTCAAAATTTGCATTTGTTAAGAAAACTTCGAAATTTCGTCTTTTTTAAAATTTGACTTAAAACCCCCTTTTTTACACAAAATTCGATTTTTTTCAAAATTACAAATTTTCATCTGAAACGTCGAAATTTCGTATTTAAAAAAAATGCGTTTTAACAGTCTTTTGAAATTTCGACTTTTTCTCAAAATTCTATTTTTATTATGTCACAATTTCAAATTTTCTTGTGAAAGCTGCAAAATTTCGCCTTTTTTTTCAAATTCGACATTTTCCCAAAAATCCATTTGGTGTTTACCAAAATTCGATTTTTTCAAAATTTCGAAGTTATAATTATGAAAACTTTCGAAATTGAGTCTTTTTTCAAAATTCAACTTTTAACAACTTTAATCTTTTTTTCGAAATTTTGACTTGTTCAGCTAATCTAAAAATGTAGATTTCATAAATTTTCGAATTTTCTGGTTTTAAAACTTTAAACTGAAACTCAAAATTAATAAACATGAAATTTGAGTTTTAACACGAAATTTGGAGAAAAAAAATCATGCTGAAAATCGAATTTCGTTTTTATTAATTTTGGGTTCGTTTTTCGACCACTGAATTTTTCCCTCAAAATGAGTTTCAGCAAGAAAAAATTCGAAATTTCCTAAAAAACTTAAAATTTATAAAAAAGATACAATGTCCGAAAAATAAAAAAAAAATGAAATTTGAATTTCTAATGAAATTTGAAAAAAAATTCGAAATTTCAATAAAAGTCAACAAATCAGAAATTTAGGCAAAAAAATTAACTGTTGAAAAAAAATTTAAAACTTATAAACGAAATTCAAGTTTCAAATGAGTTTTGAGAAAAAAAAGTTCGAACAATCCTAAAATTTATTTAAAAACATACAAATTTTTAAATGTTTCGAGTTTAAACTAGGAATTTTGATAAAATTCAAAACTTTAAGAAATCAAGATTTTCGGATAAAAGTGAGAATTTTAAGAAGTCGAGATTTTGGGATGAAAGTGAAAATTTTAAGAGTTATTTTTTAATTTATATTTCGTTTTTCTTTCAAAACTTTGACTCAAAACTTTGTTCTAAAAATTTAGACCTTCTCTTGGAATTTAAGGCTTTTTTTTGTAAGTAAAGTCAAACATTTGAAGTTTCAACTTGGGATTTTAAAAAAGTTTCCTAAAAAACATCCACATTCCTTCTCTAAATTATTTTCGAAATCTCCAAATTTATAAAAAATCGAAATGTTGAGAAAATTTAGTTAATAGACTTTGTCATATCGACACTCGACTGAAAATATCTTTCAGTTGAAGTTCGAAACTACAAAGATCGACTGTCTCCAAATGTTCAGCTCGGCCTGATACAGAGTGTCCCATTTCGATCAAAGGTTGTACTTTTGGAAAAATGACAGAAATGGAATATCAATTATGACATTTTGCGAGTAAATTGTGTAGAGTGTGTTTTATCTTCATAAATAAAGAAAAAACTGTTAACATGTTATAAATATTACACTGACATCAAATATAGATGGAGAACACAAATTACAAAATAATTTTGAAATTAATGACAATAATTATGTTGATGAAATAGTAGGATTCTTTAAAAACCAGTTTTCGTGTAGAATCAACTAGTTCGAACTTTCACTCAAAGTAAATTATTAAAAACTCAAAATATAACAAATGCAACAGTACGAACCTTTTTAGTTGATTTACGTTTTTCCTTGGAAACCTTAGCTGCAGGCGAATTGCCAGGGCTTCGCCCATTAACGTTGGTCGAGCCCCCTTTATGCGGCTGAAGAACATGCTTATCTTCTACATTGTCCACGGCAACATTATTACTATTCCCGTCTTTTTTAACCTGCCAAGGGTTCACCTTCGGAATGGGTGCCTCAACGAAGACCTTCTTAGCTTCCACACCACCTTCTTCCTTACCAGAATTCTGCCCTTCCTTCAAGTGATCCTTTCCCTTCTCGTGCTTCTCAAACTTCTCGTGCTGCTTGTCAGACTTTTCCGCCCCATTCAAAGGCTGTTTCTGTTTTTCCCGCTTTAGTTTCTCGCTTTTGCGCTCCTTCCTGCTGTGGCTGATAACGGGGGTGAAGGAGCCGTCATCGTCCGCGGCGACTTCCGTCAGCGGCTCTTGCTCTTGGTGCTTCGTCTGGACTTCCTGGATCTGTTCGTTGATGTTCTCCTTATTAGCCGAGCTGTTCTGTTTGAAACTCAAAACGGCGCGAGCGTACGACGTCCCGGAGCCATCTGACGGCGGAGCCTTATCGTCCCCAGAAGTAGGGTTAGAAGACGACACGACGGTAACTTGCGAGGCCATTGCGGCTCGATTTTCTTTAATACGCGCTATTGTTTCCTAGGGTTACTCGAAATTAAGCGTTTTTGTCAACAATATGGAGCCTAAGCATGTTGATATTGAAAAGGCATGGCCAGCGCACACTATTTTTTTTTTAGAAAGATCGTCACACTGCACACATATGTCAAGACCACAAAATGCCAAAAGCGGGTTATATAACACTCGAGAATGTTTTGCTTCGACACTAACTACTACTAAATAAACATAAAAAAATTCTTTAACAACCTAAAGAGCGCTCATGCTTCGCAACAATATAGACAGACGACAGATTGGTTGGTATTAACCTTTTAGGGATATTTACGTCGCGAAGGTCAACGGACATGATTGTGCGCGGTAAATTTAAATTCCTCGCTGCAAACCCAATTCTCGTCGTTTTGCACTATTTACTCGCTTTGTCACTCTTTCGTCGCTTAGCCGCGGAAAGTATATTAATACACACAACAAAGGATGCTATTTGTATTTCAAAATATACATGAATAACAAATTAGTTTCCGAAAATGATCGATTTTGTAAAACTAAACAGTCACGGTGGAAGAGACGTGGAACCTAAAAAATTGACGTGGCTGATTTTGAATATGATCGCCGCGTTTGGTTATTTTTTAAAGAATTTACATGCGCGTTTTCGTTTTGGATCAAGAAAACTGGAACTTTTAAAGTGAAGAATGCGATTATTTATCTCTTATCATATTTTATAACTTGAAAAAAAATCTCGAATAGAATATCTATTCAATAACTTTGATATTTTAGTATGTAATTGCTTATAATGTAGCTTTAATGTATTATGCGAAAATTCACAATAAGAATTATTTTAGATCAATTTGGTCCAAGTTATCACGGCTCATATTTCGTAACAATTAAATGAATTGAATAATTATAAAATTAAAAAAAGACCACGATACAAGCTTTATTTGGATAATTTTACGTTCATCCTTTCATTTAATTTCCTAAATTAATTATTACAACAATTGAAATGGTTATCGAAGATTATTTTTAACTTAATTATTTGATTAGATGTTTTATGCGGGTCACTGCTGGGGCGTTTTATTTTTAAATATTCATATTTTACGCTTTAGGAAACATTTAAATAACTATGCAAAGTTAGCTGCAGAAAAAATAAAGTTCTAACACAAGCCTGTAGCCAGCATTTATCTGAAAGGAGGCAACTAAAATTTCAGAAGGAACAAGAATCAATAAGAAGAAGAAAGTTTGTTTCCAAATTATGTGAAGTTAAAATAATTAAAATTGAGAAATCTATAGAAAACTTATTTACTTATTTTTAAAGTGAATACTCCTTTAGGCGCTCTAAGCGACTAAGGATAGGGAAAAAATGCATGGAATTAAGTATAATAAGTATATGTAATATACTTATATTTATATTGCGTTACCAAAAAAGGCAATTTGAACTAGTTGAACTACTAGTCGATTGCTCTACCACTGCGCCACTCCGGACATTTAATGACAATTCTTAAAACGTTTTCAACACTCGGATAATCCGACATCTGGCTAATCCGGCACCCGTTAATCCGGGTGAAAACATAAAAAAGAAAAATTAAGGGAGCCAAAATAAAAATATGAAACAGAAAATTGGGGGGGGGGCAAAATGAAAATATGAAGAAGAATAATGGGGAGGGGATAAAAAAAGGGGGACACCATGAAAATACATAAAAAAGAGAGATTGGGGGGGATAACAATTTGGGGCATCATAAAAATATATAAAAACGAAAAATTGGGGGGGGGGGCAAAATGAAAATGTATAAAAAAAGAAAATTTGAGGGTATAGGGAGGGGCGAGTGGATGTTAGTAGCCATCCTCAATTCTTTTGTTTCTTCCCCGGCCGACATTTCTATTTTGATACATCAAAACTCTTGAATTAGACAAATTGTTTTTAAAACGACGTTTAATGTTGGTTCTGCAGTAGAATAAAGACTCTCAATTTTTCAATTTTACTGCCGCATAGCCGCAAAGATAAGAAATGCGATAAGCAAAATAAACATCGCCGAGCCGTGGCGAGAATAATGTATGTCATACAGTCAAAGTGATTGAGTTAACGCCATATAATTAAGCATTGATTCAATCAACGATTTAAGTCATGGAATATAAAAGGAGGATAGTGCACGATCGTAGAAAACCGCGTCGAAAAAGCGTCTAAAGAGTAGGTAGTACGTGCTCGTGATATCAGAAATGATGGATTTCTAGTACCATTGAGAAACGAAGTAAATAAATATGGCTATTAATCAGCTGTTGAAAAAGTGAGGAAAGAAATAGTCGTAGCTACTCCACTTTCTATACGCATTTCGGTCAAATTTTTATAAATGGCCAAATTGGGGCGTACACCATCCTTATTCTATAATCCATGACTTTAGTATCTGGTTAACGCATACAGGCAACTTTAAATTCAGTGGTGTGTATTATTTGTTGCCTACCTTTTTTTAGGATTCCAATACCCATTTAGAAGTTGAAAATCTTTTCTTAGTGCCCACCTACGATACACACAACCGACGTGTGCAAAATTTCATTCTTGTAGAGCCACCCGTTTAGGCTGTGCGTTGTCTAGCAGTCAGTGTTAGAGTTTTACTAAATAGATTCGAAAATTTAGAAATAAAGTGTAAGAGAATTTACACTTTCAGTTTTAGCATTTTTTAAAACAGACATTTCAAATTCAATGCATAAATTTTGAAAACAGACTTCAAACTAGACAAGGAATTGGAATAAAGATGAAATTTGAAGAAAAATTTCGAAATTTCGAGAAGATTTAAACATACATTTAAAAAAAAGGCTATTTATAAATCGAGATTATTTTCAATTTTTAAAAATATTAACTTTATAACTGTAATTTTAGGAAAAAAAGTAAAAACATACGCTTTTAAGTTTGACATTTTACTTAAAGTTTAGTAGTAGTAGTTTCGGTTATAAACCTGGTATGTAGCTACGTATTTATCTCAAAGGGAGCAACTGAAATTTTAAAAGGGGAACAGTCATAGGAAGAAAAATCAAAAATGTGAAGCGCCATGAAATTAGTAATTTTTAAAAACATTTTCAGTTTAAAGTCGAAATTTTGAAAAAACAACTAGAAAATAAGGAAAATTGGATTAAATGCGAACACATTCCGAAACTGAAACCTACATTTTAAAGAAGGTGCATTTGAAACAAAAATTTAGTTTATAATGCCAATTTGAGGAAAAATGTAAATAAATAAAAACTTATATTTTCAGTTTTTGCTTTTTTTAAATAAAATTTCGATTCCAAACTCCATGTTTTTAAATTTGGAATTACGACAAAGTATTTGGAGGTGGAAAAAAAGTGAATTTAATCTCCATATTTCAGTTTTAATCCCGTTTCCAGTTTAAACAGGAAAATTTCAAAATTAATTTTGACTCTAATTAAAAAATTCAATTCATTCCTAAAAATTTGACATTTTGAAAACGAATTTAAATTCAAAATTTCGGGACTTTCCTTAATGAGTTTCTTAAAAAAGTTAAACGTTTATTATTATTTAAAGTTGAATGTTCAAGTAGACATTTTAAATACGAGAAAAAATAAAAATTTCCTAATAAACTCGAAGTTTCTTCCCGAAATATCAACTTCTTTTACGAAATTTCCAATTTTAACTTAAAATGTCTAATTTTCAGCTTTTTTAGACTACCTCTAATTTTAATCAAAATTCGATTTCCACCGACTTTTTCTTTAAATGCTGATAATTATCCTGTTGAAAATTCAATTTCCATTTCAAAATTTCAAACTGTTTATTGAAATTTGGACTTTAAGGTGTTTATTACTATCACGATTTCAGGAACAAAATTAAATATTTGAGTTTAAAGGCCAAAAATTCGACTTCGAAGCGTAACTTTTAGATAAAAAATGAAACATGGTAATTTTGAATCATCGATTTTTGAGAAAAAAAAAATGAGAAATTCAAATACAAATCTTGTTTCTTGAAACCAAGAATGATTAAAAAACACAACAAAGGTTGCTCTAACGCGTTTCGATAGCCAAGCTGTCATATTCAGATACTCAAGTATCTCTCAGTACCTCTCTGACAGATAAATAGAAACAAACCTAAGTAAACCTAGTAGTTGCTAGATTGGAACTTTCAGTCGTCCGAGGTAGTACCACCCCACGTATTACTAGGAGGCGGTGAAATGGTGCTTACATCATGTTTCCATCTCTGACACGTGAGTCGGTTTCTGCTATTCTTCTTTCCTCATCCTGTCCTTTTCCTTGTTTCCCTTTTTCATCTACTCTGATTTTTTCTTCTAATTATTAAAATCAAAGATGATGGATTCTCTTCGTATAAAAATTCCGGACGTAAACTACCCTCCCGTTCGGATGTCCGGACGGAGGGTAAACGAGGGAATCCAAAATCGACGGAAAATTTTAATGTACCACGGGCCAAGTTTCTTTCAAACAATTCAGTCAAAATTCAATTCTGTAACATTCGGGGTCTAAACTCAAATCTAAACTCGGTTCATCAACACCTTCAAAATTAAAAAACCCATGTGCGCTCTCTGACAGAAACCCAAGTCTCCCCATCCATCAATACAGTCCATTTGCTTTGCCCTAACTACGACTTGCACACAAAATTTCGACGCAAGAGAGGAAATTGTGCTTTTACGCGAAGCGACCTGTCCTGTCAACGAGAAGAAGTACTGGAATCTGCTGATCATGATGTGATTTGGCTGAAAATCTGCTCCAAAAGCGAAGTAATATTTATCTGTTCACTTTATTTATCTCCAAACGACTCCTCCTACAGATAGCTCTTCTCTTATCACTCCGTAATCTTTGATCACCTTCAGATGAATTATCCAAACGCTGAGGTTGTCTTTCTCGGTGACTTCAACGTACACAACATCCTCTGGTTGAAAGTTTCTCCCCGAACTGACGACGCGGGAAGGGTGGCAGAGGCATTCGCCATCACTTGTGGACTATCGCAATTAGTTGAGGAACCAACAAGAATTCCAGATGTAGAAATCCATCAATCTAATCTACTCGACCTTTTCCTTACAAATTTACCAAATTCGTATAAAATCTCTGCGACATCACCGCTTGGAAATTAGGATCACAAGCTTGTAGCAGCCTCTCGCTCGCTTCATATACTCCTTCCCAGACGCAGTCCTGTAGGGTTTGGCACTTTAACTCTGCAAACTGGGAAGAATTAAGAGACTTCTTTGCATCTTTCCCATGGCAGGAAGTCTGGTTTAACTCAGACAACCCTTCCTTAGTCGCCGAATCCATCACGGAAACTATCCTGATTGGTATAGAATACTCAATTCCCCACTCCCTAAAGAAGTCTGCCTCCAGTAAATCTTGGTTCAGTAAAAAATGTGCTCGGGCTGTCTCTTGCAAAAATCGCGCATATCGGCGTTGGCGAAATAATCCCTCAATTGAGACTCAGACCATATTTGTAGATGCACGAAATTTTTGTAAACATGTTATTGACGAGGCAAAAGGTGATTTCGATTGTAAAATGCGCCAGAGGCTTATCAACTGTCCGAATGGTTCCAGGTCCTTTGGGGATTTGCAAAGTCGATTGGAAAGAATTTTACACCTTCAAATTTTCCACCTTTACTCGATGAAAATAGCAATATTGCTACTACCTCCAAGAGAAAGGTTGACATGTTAGCCTTAATGTTTGCTGAAAATTCCAATCTTGATTCTCGCAACGCAGAACCTCCTATTCTTCCTAAGGTTGGCACTTCAATGCCTGAAGTTTTTTTCAGACAACACACAATCAGGAAGATTTTATTTGAGCTCGACACATTGATAGTATTCCCGCTATTGTTCTTAAGAAGTGCGCCCCAGAGTTGACTTCTGTCCTAAGCAAATTGTTCACACTCTCTTACAACAAAGGTGTATTCCCTAACATCTGGAAATCTGCTAGAGTGCAACCTGTCCCTAAAAAGGGAAAAAGGAATCTGGCTAACAACTATCGCCCTATATCTTTGTCGTTACATCTAAAGTGACGGAAAAGGTTATCAACATCGAGATTCTCAAATATCTGGAGGAAAATAGAATCATCTCCGACAGGCAATACGGTTTTAGACAACAACGTTCCACTGGCGATCTACTGGCATATGTTACTCATATATGTAACTCAGCTATGGAAAAACATGTTGAGGCTAGGATTGTGGCATTGGACATCTGCTTTCGGCAGAGTCTGGCACCGATCTCTTCTTCCCAAATTAACATCTTATGGTTTTCCTTCTGGACTCTGTCATTTGATATCCCATTTTCTCGCTGACAGATCTCTTCAGGTCGTCGTGGATGGCATCTCATCCGAGACATTTACGATTAACGCAGGGGTGCCTCAGGGGTCTGTTCTGTCTCCCACTCTATTTCTGTTACACATAAACGATCTCTTATCTTCAATTTCCAATCCTACATACAGCTACGCAGATGATAGCAACCTTGTGTCATCTTTTTTCTCCGACAAACCATTATCTATCGCTGCTTCAGATCGACTACGGAAACAGCAGATACAGACGATTAATCGGGATCTCGGGATTATTCTGGAATGGGGTAAGAACAATTTGGTCGACTTCAACGCTTCAAAAACTCAGGCCGAGGTTTTCTCTAAGAAAACATCAAGAAATAATGCAACAAACATACTAATGGACGGTAAAATCCTTCCGATGGGATCTAATCTATCTATCCTAGGAGTGAATGCGAGCACTAAGTTCTCTTGAGATGATTATGTGCGCGCCATTGCCAAATCCGCCTCTCAGAAGCTAGGTTTTCTTTTTAGAGCTAAAAAGTACATCAAATCTCATCAACTATTAACATTACACAAAGCTCAAGTTAGGCTAACACTAGCCAGTACTGTTCTTATGTTTGGAGTTCAGCCCCAAAACACACTTTAGCTCTCTTGGATTCAATTCAAAGAAGAGCTATTCGCCTAATTGATGACGAGAGTCTGACCGATTCTCTCGAAACACTAGAGCACAGACGTATGGTTGGTGACTTGTCTCTTTTCTACAAATACTGTCATGGAAGATGCTCGCAGGAACTAATAGGATTGATCCCCCCAAGAGCAAGATTCTTGAGGCGTACTAGACAGTCGAAGACAGCAAATTCCTGTGCGGTCCAGCTTGACACAGTGAGGACTTCTGTCTTATGGAGATTCTTTTTTCTATAGAATTTCCAAGTTATGGAACTTGTTGCCGAAAGGAATTTTCCTCAAAAATTACAACCTATCCTTGTTTAAGAAGGCGGTTCATCGCCATCTATCCTTGTTTCCGTATCCTACTCGCAGTGCTTTGAAAGCATAATGGGGTTACCCTTTGCGAGTGGATTAAACTTTAAAAAAAATGTTTGATATATTTTAATAATTTGGAATTTTATCTCAAAATCTTAACTTTTTTTCGACATTTCAGGCTTACGTTTTCAATTTTTTGAGGTTAAACTGGAAATTTAGACAACAATTTAGATTCCAATTTTAAAAATTATGGAAGATTTAAATAAAATAGGGATTTAAAAACTTTATTCGAAATGCTAGGAAGACAGTTAAAAGTCTGAGAAATAGACTCAAAATTATTAAATAAAGCTCGAACATTTTTCTGTTTCTTTCTGTCTCTTTGTTTTGATTTTTTTTTTGGTGAAACCGACTGGTCCTTGGTTATCTTCAAAAATTGAAATACATATCATCTTTAGAGATCTGAAGATAATAGCTTGGCCATCGAAAAGCGTTAGAACAACTTTTGTTGTATTTTTTAATTTTTCTTGGTTTCAGGGGACATGATTTGTATTTCAATTTTTAAAAATTTTGAAAACCAATATTTCAATTTTTGAAGATAATTAAGGGCAAGCCCGTTCCACCTAAAATTGCGAACAAACAATTTTCTTTTTTATTATAATTTTGTTGCATAGAGTACGCAGCTAACTTAACTATTTGATTTATTTAAAGGGAGTTTGTAAGCTGAGATCAAACTGAAACTCATTTTTATACATATACAGGACATGGAACGCCATTATTAGTTCAATTAACTTTGATAATATGACAATAAATAAAATTTTGTATCAAATTACATAAAAATATGAGAGGAATCCATACATTAGCAACATCTGTGCATTTCCATCGAATTCTTTGAATGTTCCGATTTCTAAGGTTGGCTAAAATATATAAGGAAATCTGCAAAAATATTATGCTTTTGAATATTTCTCTGCATTTAAAACTAATCAATAAAGTGTTACAGAAATACCAATAAAACAGCTTAAAATCTATCTGAAGGAAAACTGGGAGAAACCAAAAGTTCACGAAAGAACAGCATAACTCTACTCAGCAGCAAAGGCAACTTCTCAAAAAAGTGAGATACATACTAAAAGAGTTTTAGATAAAATAAAAAGTCGATATTTTGAGGCTTAGAGTTTTTTTTTGCAGAACTCTTAAACTTTGGATTTTTTTGCCAAATGGAGTTTGCCCCCATAATTATAACTTATTCTCATGTAAAACGTCATTTATCTTCATTTCCGCACCACTTGCAGTGCCCAAGGCAACATTTTCACTAAAACACCATAATTTCTAAGTTAAAGTTAACATTTTTAGATTAGGAGTTGAAATGTGCAATTAAAATCGGAAAATTGATAAAAAAAAACTTGAATTTTTACGATTCAAAGTAAACTTTTAAGGAAAAAAAATCAAAATTTTGGAATTGGAATTTTGAGAAGTGAAAGTATCGAAGAAAAGTCAATAGTGCGAATTATCTTCACAATTATTTTAAGTAATTGTGAAATAAAATGCTTCCTAATTCTAGTGTAAAAGTATTTACCCGTTTATCCTTTGTAAAAGTTTTCACACACTTCACTTTTCATTATTCAATTTCTATTAAATGATTCTGTTTTTTATTTTGTTTGAAATTAGACTATATATGGAGTCACTTTGCCAACCTATGCAGTGGCGTGCAGTGCCAGAGGCAGGGTAGGCAATTAGATATTCGATGATTCCGATATAAACAAAAGTAAACGTTGGATTAAATTTGACCCAGTAAAAATCATTGTTTTCTTACAGGCTAGAAAATTCTTATACTATTCGCACGTTTAAAAATGAAACACTAAATTTCTATGTTATTAAACTTCTCAGTCCAGATATTTTTTTTTTCGAAATTAATAGTTCATTTGTAATTGTCATAGATATTCAAACACAAGATTAAGTGAAGGAATTTTCTATGTATTTTAAAATGATTTGGACGCCAATGAAGGTTTTTTAGCCGATGTAAGTGTTTTTACGATGATCCCATTTTCACTACATTTTTGTACGGCCACTAATAGTGCAATAAACCACAGAACAGTTCAAAGCTTTTTATAAAATAAAACGAATAAATTCAGTATGTACTAATAAACACTACAAACCACACACGAAACGTAGATGTAGACAAAAAGACTAACGAAATGCATTATTTGTAAATATTTAGGGGATTTACCGAAATAGAAATTTCTAATGTATTGTACCTCTACCGTAACACAGAGACTGTCACACAGATGTCGCTGCCATGTTAACATATTAGCTCTTAAGTGCCCAATGATGCTTACATGCATCAGCCACACAGTGTTACCAGGTTGGGGGATTTCCCCCTAGATTTAGTGAGTGGAATTTAGACGGTCTGGGGGAAAATCTAGGGGAAACATTTTTTTAGGGGATTCGTTTAGGGGATTTACAAACTTCCTTAAATTAAAGTTGAAACAAAAAACGAAGAAAGATTTAAGTTCAAAAGAGAAATTACAAATAATTTATTGTTAAAATATTAACGACAATATAAAAACATGCTTAACAATAAGTACATTCTGAAATTAGCCAGATGACAACAGCAAGCGGAGAACAACGAATCAGTCATATTCCTTGCTTGCTACCTCATTACTAAGTTTGCCATTTTCAAATGCCAGCGTTGAAAGATCATTTTCGATAATGGATATTGTCAAGAAGAAGCTTCGAAATCAAATGTCGGTAAAGACTGCTGAAGCCATTCTGCGAGTGAAAGACAATTTGCCAAATCTGCATTATTTGAACCTACAAAAAAAGGCTTAAAAAATTTTCTAGCCGAGAAATGTATAATAGTGAAGTAGATGAAACTGTGATCAATACTTTATGAGAGCTTTAAACTGTGGTTTAAAAATTTTAAGAGATTTTAACTAGTTACCAATTCATAAATTGTAATTAAATTTATTATTTATATGATATTATGTTATAAAAATGTTTTATTTTCACTATATTATCGCTTGTACTAAAAAATATGTTTTTTAGGAAAAATGTTTTAAACTAAAAGAAAAAAACAAGAGTTTTCTGTATTTTAAATCATAATAAAATACTATTTTACATTAAACATAAAATGTATTGATTATTAGATTTTTGATTTAAAAATAATAATTAAAATCAGCAGACATTTGATAATTTATTAACGTTTCTGACCGATTAATTGATCTTAAAAAAAAATATTCTAAAATATGTACTTCGAGATTTCTTCAAGTTTTTCACATGCAAATTTTTAATTCATTTATACCTAATTTATTTATTACTTAAACAAATTCAAAAAAATATCAGACGTTTGAAAATTTCAGTCATTTAATTTAGGGGATTTTTTTTTCAATCTAGGGGATTTTGAGTGGCCGTTTAGGAGAAAGTGGATGAGTCCATCTGGTAACACTGCAACCACAATAATTTTCTCCACTGGCAAAGTTAGATGGTTTTCCTCTCTAGAAGCTCTCTGATGCAGTTATGCATAATTCTATTTATCGTTGAAACTCGCACATAACCTCATTTCGCGTATGGTTTTTATTCAATTCAGTGCATTGTCAACGTGACAAGACTCTGCTCAAAACTGATACTTGGGTGCTTTTGGATGCTAAATTTTATAGTTGTTTTATAAAATCTTTAAAAATAAAAAAAATCTGGTGATATCTTCATACAAAGAGGGTAAGTAAACTTTATTAAATATAAAAAACAAGCAAAATTTTTCTTTCTATTTGCGAAAACATCTGTAATTCATCTGAGAATCACGTTATGTGTCACTGCTCGGCACTAGCATCAATCAGAGGATCCACGCTGGGGGACTTCTGGCCTAGTATGGCCAGTCTGAGAGAGGCGCATCCAAGGGACGTTCTTCAGTTTCTCAACAAGGTTGGGTGGCTGAATGAATGACCAAGGACATTTCAATCACGGGGATAGCACAATGGGCCCGGAAAGGGTGGCCTAAGTGCTGTCCTAAACTTTAGGCAACCCACAACGAATCCAGAACCATGTATGTACTACATAAAATGTTTAATAAATACTAGTACATTTATATTTTCCACTTTTTAACGGGTATTTCATAATTATTTTCTAGATGCCATTCATTTTTAATCACAACGGAAAAAACATAGATCTAAACAGCTTAGGGACAGATGAACTCTTCCACTTGATAGAGGAAATTTCAACAGACAGTGAAGATGAACTGGAGGGTGACATTGATAACCTCGATGATATGGATACGGACCGTGTCGCAGAAAATATAGATGTTCTAGAATATAGTTCTGAAAAACCTTTGATACGTAATGCGCCAGGAAACAACAACCTGCTTGTTGACCATTCTGCTGCCGGCAATACAAATTCTGCAGAATCTTCTAATTGTCAAAATTCAGTTGAAGAAGAAAACGGGACTTCCAGTGTTTTTGTTCAACCGAAGCAGGATGTCATATGGCGTAAAGGTAATTTGGGAAAAATTCCGTCAGATTTTATGGGAAATTCAACCTTGCCTAATTCTATCAAAGGACTGGAAACGCCATACCAGTTTTTCAAATATTTTTTTAGCAATGACTTGATGGAATTGATTGTTAAAGAAACTATTAGATATAGTGTTGCAAAAAATCCGTCTAAACAATTTTCTTTCTGTAAAAATAAGTTGATGAAATATTTAGGAACTTGTATTTTCACTTCAGTATGTGCTTTACCAAACATAAGACTTTTATGGAAAGAAGCAGTTGGTTTACAAATTGTAAGAGACACTATGTCTAGAAATTTATTTGATACAATTCGATCAATGCTTCATTTCAATGACAATACACTGGGAACAAGCGACAAATTATAAAAATTAAGACCGGTTATTGATAGCCTTTCAAGCAAATTTTTGTCTATTCCTATGGAGGAGAAGTTATCTATAGATGAACAAATTTGTGCAACTAAAGCCCGGCACCATTTAAAGAATTACTTGACACTCAAACCGCATAAATGGGGCTATAAATTATTTGTTCTTTGTGGGGTGTCTGGATTCGCTATTTATACCGACACAGAAAATGATCCGGCGAACAGACCTCCTAATGAACCTGACTTGGGTGCTAGCAGTAATGTAGTTGTTCGTCTTGCACGTGACATGTCTAGAAATTGTTTCCATAAATTATATTTTGATAATTATTATACATCCATTCATGTCATATCCTATCTGCACAAAGTCCCTTGGTACAGCCAAAAGGTCTCGTATACCATCATGTAAAGTATCAGTAGATCAGGTGCTGAAAGCACTGGAGAGAGGCAAATCGGGGGAATATCTAACTGATTACAATGGAACTAAGATCACTAATGTCTATTGGAAGGACAACAAGACTGTTTTACTCTTGTCCTCCTTTGTTGGTCAACAACCAATGACTACAGTGAAACGGTTTGATAAAAAGAAAAAGGAAACCATTGAGATACCCTGCCCAGCTATTGTTAAAGAATACAACATTCATATGGGCAGGGTTGACTTGCAAAATAGTCATATTGGCAGATATCGGATAAGAATGGGATCCAGAAAATGGTATGTGCGGATTTTTTATCATCTTCTGGACATCACAGTTAAAAATTCTTGGCTTCTTTACCAAAGGTACAACGAAGGAAAGAAAACAATGTCGCTGCTAGGCTGTAGAATTGAGCTAGCTACAATGCTATGTATAATTGAAGAATCCGTCCCACCAAGACGTGGAAGACCTACAGATTTACAAAACAACATTGAGGCTAAAAGAAAAAAACCAAACACAGGCTCCATACCACCTCAGGATGTAAGACTAGATAAAGAGAATCATTTTCCTTTATGGAACAAAATCTGCTTGAGGTGCAAAAATCCCTTATGCAAATCGCAAACTTTTGTCGATTGCCAAAAATGTAAAACTACTTTTTGTTTTAACCAACATAAGAATTGTTTTCTGGTATTTCATAATAAATACAATGTTATTATAATTTGTTATTCGTAAATAAAATAATTTTTGTAGACTAGAATGAGTATCTACAACTTCATTTTAGCATTACCCATTAATGCATATATGAATCAAAGCAATAATTTGTTATAAATAATATAAAATATTGTGGCAATTTTTTTTAAATTATTTTTCTCATTTTCTTTAACATAATTTAGATGTAACTCGTAAAAAATTATTTAAAATAAAAAAATGGTCACTGAAGGGTTAGAACGTAAAAGGTGCTGCCTTTACATCTCCATATAAGGGATTTCACCCATTGGTTTAGTTTATGGGCCACCTATATAGGAATACTGTGATAGTTCATTGGAATATTACAGTATTCGTGTTAACTTTGCAATAACCTTCAATAAATTTTAAAGGTTTGGACCTTTCATTTAATGGTTGAAAAGAGAAGCAAAGGGTTAATAAAAAGGAATACTATACCTATTTAGTGAAAAATTAGTTTAATTTACGAGTAGGTGTTCATTTATATTATCTTTTATAATTTTATTTGGGTAGGCACTGTATGCACGCCACTGCTACGGAATCGCACGTGTTGTATTTTTTGCAACACCGAACAAGATATTTTCTATCACCTTCACATTAAATATTTTTGTGTATTTATACACATGTAAAGTTTCAGAAAATGAACTGTTGTCGAAAATTCAAAGTAGAATACAATATTTCCTATATAATATTGTATCCGCATGTATTTAGGGATGAGGGGAAGTGGTTACTCAATAAAAACAATATCTATTTGAAGTTTAATAACAGCAGTTTATCAAATAAACACAAATTGACATTTTTATATAATATTTATAAAAAACATAAAAAGTCTGATTATTTAACAAAATAGTAAAGGAGAAACTTTCCAAAAGTTTCCATATTTTATCTCAAATTAGCTAACAAACATACAAAAGTGTATAAAATAATTATAAAAACAATTTAAATATTAATTATATTTAAAAAATTACAGTTACAAAAAAAATATATTATAATAATTCTACTTTGGTGCTAGTCAAGAGCCCGTAATTCACCATGGGGTTAACCGAAATGAAAAACGGGCCAACAATAAAGGGTCTGAAACAATTGACTATCCCTAATCAGGCCACAGCCTGACATATTGCACTAATGGTAACTACTTCCACGGTGGGTGGGTCAGACCCGATCCGCGTAGACAGCTCACTGCCCCACAAAACGTAGGCCACCCCTAATCACCTTCGAAAGTCCAAATATCCGCATCTCATTTTCAAAAATAAAAATAACTCCTTTCAATCAAAGCCAAGTTAAAAACTCATCAACAAATTTAACACGAGAATAAAAAAATATATATACCTTTGACTATTTATTTTGTTTACATATTTATCTATAAAAAATAGGTATTTGGATTTAATCCATATTATATCTACAATTAAAATGTTGAATTACGTCGTCAAAATAATGTTTTAATTGAATAATAAATTGCGTCAACATAACCTATAAATTATAACAGTTTTTGATTATTCGCTATTTTAGTTTAATTCCCTAATATATAGTATACGAATGTTCGTCAATACCATGTAATAATAATAATAAATAACAATCGATCAAACTGATCGAATAATTTGAACTAATCGAATCCTTGGAACTCGATCGAAAGCGGAGTTATTTTTAAATGGAGTTAGGAATCTTTAAAATTAACAAGGTAGTTAGATTTGGCCCATAAAAGATAAATAAAAAAAGCCTAAATATTTTTAAAACAGTTATAAAAAGTAAAAAATATACAACTTTCAAAATTCCAATAAATACACAGCTTACATATTAAAATATGAAAATCGAGTATCGGCGCCGAAAGACCGACTCGTTCTTATAAATCTCAAAACGGATAAAAGAGATAAAAATGACAAATGTCTACAGAATATGATACAAATGTTGTCTCGTCCGTCAGACTATCCTATGTACTCGCTACAGGAGCGGTACTTATTAGGCGAGGCGGGCAAATATATAAACAGTAGAAAAAGGAGTGTAAATCTTTACAAATCATATCGTTACTTATTTGTACCATTTGTAGATGGTCGCGCCGGGTGCAATTTGCAATTAGCGTTAGCTTATTAGCTCTCTCCCCGCGCCTATTTACACATTACCTAGGAAATGTTATCTATTACGATTAAGTTTAAGATAAATCTCTACTGCGTCGCCTGGCGCGGCGCAATTATTGCACACATCAAACTTTACTAATCACCATTTATAACAGTTTAGTATAAAAATTCAAATTTAAAAAATACAAAGTCTTAGAATAGCTGATACTATATATATAATATATATATTATATATACTATACATATGAGTGCAATTGATTTAATACATAAAGACGTCTATGGTATCACACATTAAAATAAAGAATGGTTGTAATAGTGCGAACACTAAGCGGATAGGCAAAACGGCTGGTAAGCGGGAAGGGCGGGAACAGTACACACGCATGAGGTACCCCATGTCAATTAGGTCTCCCATTTAGCAATTCCTCATAGACAGTCATTTTTGGAGCATGCGTATTATCTTAACGTATGCGTGACATCTCCGCATGCGCAAAAATGTCACACATACGTAAATAGTGTACAAACTTAAAAACGTCACGCTCGAATACGTCCGCACACACTGAGATTAATGCTCAGATTTTTGCTCATACGCAGTTGGCAATACCTACGTATGGATAAAGATCTGGCTGAAGGTACTCAAAACGTAAACTCGACTTCAAAAAAATCTTAATGTACTGAAGATTGCGCCAACTAAATCATTACAAGGTTCAAACTAAATCATCCTTATTTTGCGGAATTTCGAAACGTAGAAATTTTAAGAATAAAATCAGTAAATATATAGAGTATATACGATGTTACTAATTCCAAAGGTCACTGAAAATTACAGAACATTTAAACGATAAATAAAATTAGGCATTCGAATTTAAATTTTAAGAAAAGAAATCAACATTTTCAGGTTTAGAGCTGGTAGGTATAATGGGGAAAATTTTTGAGGTTAAAATAGAAATTAAAAAATAATATACATATTATAATTTCCAGTTTAGAGTTTGAATTTCATAATAAAATTAGAGCGATTTTGGGATTAAAATCCAAAATTTTAAAAAGCAGCTAAAATGACGTATCATAAGTTAAAATGTTATGAAAAAAAGCTGAATTGAAGTTTTGTTGTAATTTAACAAAGGGTAACTCCCAAAAATAAGAATAAACAATACAATGAAAAGAAAAAGATTTGAAGAAAATATCAACATTTCCAATTTAAAATCGACATTTCGAGAAAACAGTCGTAGTTTGCAGTTTAAAATTATAACTAAAACTGAGAACTTGCGTTTAACTTGAAATTTTAAGACGTGTCGAAATTTACCGAGTACAATTTTAAGGAAAACATGGAAATCTCGATTTCGAGATTATTTTGAAATAATAGGAAAAAAGTTACGATTTCTAGTCTAACGAGTTACGAGAATAGAAAACAGACTTAGTTTGTAGTTTAAAATTATAACTAAAACTGAGAAGAACTTGCGTTTAATTTGAAATTTTAAGACGTCGAAATTTGCCGAGTACAATTTTAAGGAAAATATGGAAACCTCCATTTCGAGATTATTTCGAAATAATAGGAAAAAAAGTCACGATTTCTAGTCTAACGAGTTACGAGAATAGAGTCGAAATTTCGAGTTTTTTTTTTATAATTTATGGCAACGCAGTTACCCTACATACTGCCACGACTAGAAATTTCGAGATTAAAATTGAAATCGTAAGAAAACATTGATTTCGAAATTTAAGACGAAATTATGAGTAAAAGGGTCGACATTTCGAGTTCAAATGAGACATATTAAAGGGTGAAATTTTGAAGTTAAACAGATATTTTGTTTTAAAAAAAAGTCGAATATTCGTTAGATCTATTTTGCGGCGTTAGATTAATTCCGCTGACGTAATAGGACAAGAAAAAGCCAAAACAGAAAAAACTTTGAATTTCGATGTTTCGAATTTGGAATCGTCCAAATTCCAGAAGTCGATATTTACAGTTTAAAAAATTTTTAGTTTTTTGATGTGGTGTCAAATTTTAAAAGAAAAAATTAAATGTTTTAAGGAAAAAGTTGAAATGTTCAAAAAAAAAGGTGTAAATTTCTGTCAAATACAGTTATGATTTGATAAACTTAAACATTTGATTTGGCGCAGTCTAATTAGGATTCAGGTTAGGGCATCCGGTTAATAAAAAAATGTTCGTCAAATCCTCCATTTTGTCAAGCTTTGACGAGTACGGAATCTTAATCAGAGAAAAAGAAAATCACAAAAAATTTGACAGTGTAACTTCTTTCTAATTTCAGAATTCAGGCTGCGCAAAAGTTAACCAGTCACACAGAGCTGCGAAGAATTTTTCTGTCACGAATTCATGACTAAGCAATTTTGATAAAGCTAGGAAGAATATCAGATTTGACAAATTTAAGTTTCCTGATTTTGGCCGAATCTATATTACGAGCAATTTAACCATAAATAAACTCAGCGTGTGTGGAATCTTTTTTTCTATCAGCCACAAACTCACAATTTTACCAAGGCTGGTCAAAATCACGACTTGACAAATTTAAACATTTTTTAGTGTGGCGCAGTATAATTAGGATTTAGGTTTGCGGAAGGGAGCTTCTGACAACACATACTGTATTTTGGTCAACCTTATGCAAATGTAGAATTTGAAATAGAACGAGCAAAATCGCAAAAATGTTGAACTCTTTGACAAAACGTCATCATATTTTCTCACGAAAACGTTATGAGAATTTTAGAAGAAACGTTTTGGGAATTTACGAGTAAAGCATCTTTAAAATTTTCGACAAAACCTCGAGAGAAAGCTCGACGAGAAAGTCACGGAAATTTTCGGCCAAAACATCACGGAAGTTTTCGACAAAATTAGTAAAGATTTTAGAATACGTCAAGATAGAATCGAACGAAAGCATCATGGGCATTTTCGAAAACTTCTTTTAATTACAAAGCTTCAACTTAAACGGAAACACATCTTATTAAATATTCTTCATTTTTACGATCTCATTAAATTATTTTGTTTGAATTTCATTAATTTAACAAAGAGCTTTAATAAAATTAAGCGCAATAAGTTCAATGTGCATAGTGCTTAATTTGTTGGTATTTCATAAATTTAATAAGACTTTGAGAAAGATTAATCATACGGTTTGCATTAATTAATTTGTTTGTTTTTAATTAAGCATACAAAATGTTTAATATGATCTTCCTTCCGTCGAAATAATCCTAGAATTAGCAATGTAATATAAGATAGACAAGGTAAATGCAGTGCCGGCCTACACAGCGCCCTCCAATGGTTTATGATCACCAAAAAAATGTCCCCGATGTCTCAGAATTTTTTTTTGACAAAAAATTATGTGACCAATATCATTACCAACGGCGCGCTTCATAGCTTCCTTTTACCCCCCTAAAATTCCAGCGCCCGCCTAATTCGCCTATATGGACCGGCCCTGCCTAAATTAGCTAACACAGTTTACTAAATTCGGACCTGTCAAGCAATGGAGCATGATCAGCACCTGACAATTCCCTCTGTTTGTCGACCAGAGTATAAGATGACATTTTACAAATCAAATCAAGCAAAAGTTCCAGTGTTCAATATGAGTTAAGTTCAAGTTTTAAATGTTGCCAATGTTATAATGAAACTTTAAGATTTCAATGATGACAACAGCCATAAACTGAGATTACCACTTGGGGCGGTCCCCAAATTACGACTCATTTTGAATCAATTAAAATCAAAAGTGATTATTAAGTGAATTTAGCGTTGCATATGAAAAATGCCTCCAGAGGCGGTCCCCCTTATTGGACCCATCTTCCTTCTGGGTACGCTATTGGTAATGCTTTAAAAGGATATATAAAATTTGTTGACTTCTTACATGACTAGAGTATAAAATGAATGACTACCTGATCCTGATCTAAATCCAGAATCCGGAGAGAACAATGATGAACTCTACAGAAGCATCTTCTAAAATGCTTTATAAGATGTCGAATACAAAAATACACTGAAGACGGTTAAGCGTCAAGACAAGGAACCAATTTAGTCAGGAAAAACTTCTTCATATGAATTGATAGTTACCCAGATAGATAATTAGTGATAACTGGACGAGTTGCTTAAAACTGGAGCGGAGAAACTGGAAAACGCAAAGTTGAGATAAGAAAATCAGCAGACATGATTAATTCAGGGACAGACCAGAAAACTATCAAATTTGTCCCTCAGTTATTCCTAAACTTCTAACAAAGACATACGCAATTTCTGACTAAATGCATGTTGACCAAAAAAGAACCCCTAGACATCAAATACCTCATAGATACATACTAAGGAACGGTTAACACCAAAACAACCAAGACGAAGAATTGGGCAACCTAGTGCGCACGTCTCGCGATAGAACTGGGTTGTTTGGTGGATGCAACCGTGGAATTGGGCGGGCCGAATTTCGGGTGGAGGTCGGGAGTACGAAGAGGAAACACGGTTTGAGTAACTTCGGACAGCAGGAAAGAGCGGATCGGTCAGGTACTCGGGGATAAGTTGTCGCCGCAAGCGAGAAGGTTCCTCTGCCCAGCAGCGGCTGACGGCTCGCGATTAGACTAGTATTTACAATACCCTGAAAGTTACTGACTGTACCGCTTCTGCAACTGCCTCCTGAGAGGAGCTCTTCCGCGCACGCGTCAGTCGTCACGACAGAAGATGATAACTGATTATACATACATAGGTATTATATTTAAATATTTCAGTATAATTGCTACTAATAATTATGTTTATGCTCTTCGACGTCACCGGTCCAGTAGTAATAAAGCTAAGGAGACGCGAAAGCGAGGACGCTCTAACTGCCCCAGCGTTAACACCAGCGGAACGGTACGGCCCTTGGCCTGTCGGCACCCTCTTTCACTAGCGGCTTATGAAATTCTCTTCCCGGTCTCGAGTGAATAGTGGCCCAGCAATGCTCGCAATAATACTAGAAAAAAGTAAATCAAATATACAACATCAAACCACAACACTTCTCAATTTACCTGCAAACAGGTAACGTTTGCGCAGAAGAAAGGAGCGAATTTGCCTCCGCAACGCTGCCCTTGGCACTCGTCACACATTTGGTCATCCAAAACGTACGGTTTTACTTCCACCCTCTTATCTATATCGCCATGTTGAAGCTGCACAAATCGTGCACTAATCGCAGCAATGTAACTTTGTTGATTACTAAAAGCAACTCGTCCTGCACCTTTTGGATATTTGAGCTCGGGGTCAGTGTCAATGCCAGCATAGCACACTCCCCCGTACAGTCTGTCCATTATCATAGCTAATTCCACTGAAAAAAAAACTTGTATATATGCTCATTATCAACATCGCAGCTGGGTCATGAGCCCCAGATTGAGATTCGAAGCCCCTGTCTTAGTAGGAGCGAAAACAACACATTCGCTTCTGGTTCTAGTAGCTAGCCCCTAGCTACGGTACTATTCATTGCGCTTTCACCCTCTTAAACATTAGAGGGATTCCAAAGAATCCTTAGAGTCAGAGGTACTTACCAGCCTTAAGCGGACGCGGTACACCTCCCACGAAGACAGTCTTTCTAGGATCCAATGGCATGGATGCGTCCAAAACAAAATCAGCATCCGATAGTTTCCATGGCCTTATTTGAACTGGTTTGTCTTTGATTGTTGGAGATGAAACGCACAGGTACAACTTATCTTCATCCGTAATACAAGCGTCAATTAAACTTTGTACAGAATTCTCATCCTGCAGGCAAAAAACTTGCTTAGGCAAAAACAACAACATTGGAAGTACATTGATGCACGAACAATAAGTTTAAACATTTATCGGATTCGCTTAACTTTAAAAATATATGCATAAACAAGCTGAGATTTTCGTTCTATTAATAACTTGAAAAAAATATGCTGTTTCAGCAGTTTCACTTCTTCCCTTTTGAGTTATCGGTATGGAATATCAATGGGAAGATTATATAACCCTTGAAACCCATTTATTGATAATAAGAATCAAGCGCCTCTTGCAGAATAAAAAATGTTTTTTTTTTGGGTTAGTACCTCTCTGAAGCGTTTCGATAGACAAGCTATCATCTTCAGAGAGATACTATAGGTTGTGAGTATCTCCCACAACCTTGGTTGTGTTTTTTAATCTTTCTTTTTTTTAGGGGACAAGATTTGTATTTCAATTTTTAAAAATGGTTTGGCACCACCGACAATCGAACCCGGGATCTTCTGTTTGCCGGATAACTGCTCTCAACTGAGCTAGCGCACGTTATCACTTTAATTTCACTAAGTATCGATGTCAAATTGTCACATGAAAGTCGAAATTTTTTTAAAAATCCAACATTTGTAAAAAAGTCACAATTTTGGTTTGGTTAAAAAATTAAAATTATTAATTTCAAACAGAAAAAGAAACAAAATTTGAAGACAAAAAATTACTCCAAATTCATTAAAATATTCCAAATTTCAATATCAAAATAGAGATTTTGAGAAAAACTTGAAATTCATAAAATTAACCTTGATTTCATTGAAAATTTTAATTTTAAAGTTGATAGAAATATGTATTACTTTCGGGTGTAATAAACTAGGTAAAAGATTGGTTAAAAATATTCAGATTAAATCACAGTCAGCGAAACTTTGACAGAAGATCAAATTTCTAAAAAACTTTACACTCAAGTTTAAATTCGAAACATGAAAAAACAGAAAGGTTAAGGTTAAGATATTGTGAGGCCAAGTCAGAACTTAAAAACTCAACATTCTGACAAAAAGCTCGCAATTTACAAACAATATTCCTTTTATAGTTAATCTCATTTTAACTTTGATCTGGTCCGATTTTAAACTCGAATTTTTCTAAATTTCGACTTTCCACCCGAGAATTCAAGCTCGAAATTAAAATAAAAGTTTTGGTCGAAATACTGAGACTATGGTCGCAAATTCTAGGGAAATGTAGTCAACATTTAAAAGTTAAAGTCTTGAGAAATGTTGATGAAGCGTACCTTTTTCGAAATTTTGAATTTTTGTTCTTAAATTTTGACCTCATAAAAAATCTGGCGTTGTTGAATTCAAAAATGCCAATCTTAGGTCCCGAATTTTCAGAAGGGTTTAAATTTCGCGAGAGACCTCGACGAAAAAATTTTTACCCCAAAATTAAAACTTCTAGAACATCCAAAATGTGGTAATTGAAATCAAGGTTTTTTTTTAATAATTTGTACCGATTCAGCATATATATTCTAATTTTAATCTATCGACTTCTTTTCTAGAAGTTAAACAAGAAATGGAAACAAAAATCAAGTAAACTCAAATTCTGAAATATAACAGTAAACATTTCGAAAAAAACTCGACTTTTCGTTTTCGAAATTTCAATTTTAATTCAAAAATATTAACTTTAAACCCGAATATAGAGGATGACTAGTTGATGGTCTAGTCACAGGTAAACACCCCAAACTTTCCGGAAAAAGTTGCATTTTTGAAAAAGTTTTAATAGATTTAGCTTTTTTCGATTTTATTTTCAAAAATTTGCAGTTTTCATAATGTTATAATGTTGATTTTAAACGAAATTTAGACTTTTTTTAGAAATCATACATTTTTTCTCGAAATTTAGACTTTGATCTTTGAATGTTAACTTTTCCCCAAAATTCAGTGTTTCTGGAATTCTTTGCCGAGCAGATTTTTTTAAAGAGAATCAATTCGCACTTCACAGCAGTCTATAATAATTTCCGTTTCCTACTCACAGTGCCCTAAATTCATAGGTTTACCGTTTTCGAGAGAATTATAGCTAAAAAAAAGACCAAAAAATAAAAATTGGGTCCGATTTATTTTTGACTTATTCTGGCTCTGAATACGTTAATAAGTACCGAATAATAATTCTACTATTGACTATTATTTGACAGAAACAAATGATAATAGTTAATGTTTTCGTCCAAGCTTCATTCGGTTATATAATGAAACTTAATTAAAAAAGTGTATTTTATTCAAATAAGTTGGTTGAAACTATGATTTGATGTTAATTGTTTTTTGTTATCGATTTTTTGAAAAAAGATATAAATTTTTTTAGCTATCTCTTTGCCAGATTCCATGAATTAATGTTTGAAACACTTTTTTAAATCGCAATGTGGATTGCAAATTTGTGTGGCGTCGCCTATCTTTCACTTATTGAAATGGATCTTTTTGGTCGTGTATTCGATTTCTTCAGAAGTTTATCAGCCGTTTTCAATTGTTCAAACAATTTATATTTTTTTCAAAAAATTGATAACGAAAAAATTTATTATCATTAATATCGAATGATCACTTTAACCAACTCCTTTAAATACTTCACATTGTTAGCATAACAACGGCTAAACAAATTGCTGGTATAACCGCCGATTATGCTGTAAAGCGAAACCAGGTCTGGTCCTAGCAAATATTTATTGAAACATCGTGTGATTTTTAATATCTGTTGTTTTAATTGTTAATATAGTTTAATAGTTATCCTTTAAATACAACAAAATACTATTTTAATTAGACTTTATTATGTAACTAAAAAAGCTTGCGCTTTATTTCAATTATGAAGTCAATATTCAGAGAGTCTAATATTCGTAGAAATTGTTTCAAATTTGCACATTTGTAAACCTACAGCTGAATTACACAATTTTTGCCGCAATCGCTGTACTGCTGAATTGGTAATAATGAAATCCACTAGATAGCATTTTATTATTTTTTTCCAGTAAAAAGTTAATTCTTTTTTTCTTAAAAAAAGTCATATGTAATACAGTACATAATCAAGACGTGTGCTATTATCGATAATTGCTTCAATAAATTTCGAAGTAACAGAAAGACAAAAGGAATTAAAATTTAATTAAAAGATAAACCAGACAGTAATGCAGGGGCTTTTATGGCATTCACGTGAGCTATATAACTTTATTTTATACAAGGTCCAATAACATTTTAAAGTAAAACAATTTCCCATTTGGTTTTAATGCAATAAGTTTCAAAAGTTCGCGCTTCTTATTCTAGTATCCGGTAAAATTGTAGGTGACGCGCAATATATCAGCTATAATCATTACGGATTGGTTTCTCTTTTATATGTTCTGTGTTTTAAGATAAAGTTGTTAATACAGTTGAATTCGTAGAAATAAAAGGTCCACTTTTACTGCAATAAAAATAATCTAAAAGGCACTCTTAAAAAGACTACATTTTAGTAAAAGTTTCATTAAAATCGATTTAGCAGTTTCCGATATTAGCCTGGACAAAAGATCGATCACTCGACAGACAGCCTTTAATGTTTCTAAAATACAATTTATCTTTGATAATTTGTAGGATATATTAACCAAAAAATGTAACAATTTTACAAAGCAAGGGTTGAAAATGTGTTTTTAAAAAAATGTAATTCTGAAAAACATACTGCAACGAAATTTTAATTTTTTCGAAAAACTGATTTGATGGTTTTACATTTTTTTTAAAGATTTCAACCTTAAACTGGAACCAAATATCAGTTTTAGATTGTATTTTGAGAAAACAGTCAAAATTTTAAAGCTATAAAAGGCATTTTGTGTTTAAAGGAGCAATTTTAAGAAAAAAAGTCGACATTTGGAAAAAAAGTAAATAAAGTTAAACTCGAATCTTCGGGTAACAATTTTGGATTTCGAATTAGGGAAACAAATGCAAATTTTTAGTGAAAAAAAAAAAAGAAATTTTCAGGAAAATAAGATTATGTCAATATTTTTGGTCGAAATGTTGGATTTCGTGTCAAATACATAGGCAATAAGCCAACTTGAAATGTCTAGGAGAAAATTTCGTTCAAGGTGGACATTTTGAGCAAATAGTCGACATTTCTATTTTAAGCGGTTTTACTGTCGTTAAAGAGTTAAATATATGAACTTTTTCGCACGAAACTTCGGGACTGAAAACGAAATTATCAAGAATTAGAAAATTTGATAAAAAAAAAAGTTGAAATTTCAAGTTTATAGTCGACTCCCGTTTAAGTTGCGCCCGTTAAAGTTGTTCGCTCATTAAAGTTGTCAGGATACGATCGTTGAAGTTGCGCGTATATCCCCCCACCTAATTATTAAGCAACGAATTGGACTTCCGAGTTTAAGCGCCACTTTTGAATAACCCACTCAACCGCGCATAGAGCAATAAAATATATATATTTTTTGACAATGGTAGGGGAAAACGGGGAGTAGCATCTTTAACCACTACGGCGAGTGCAACTTTAGCGGCAGTCTACTGTAAATTTAATAATTTTTGGGGAAATAGTCCCAATTATTGGGATTGAAATAGTAATTTAAACAAAAGTCGGGGCATAAATTTGAAAATATAAAGCTTGTCATGGAAAATTTGAAAAAAACGTTAAGGATATTGAAACTGGACCGTGTCAAAGAACTACTAGGTGTGGTTGACGTTTCGCTCACCATCGTAGGGACCTTCTTTAGAAACAAAAAAAAAGGAAATAAAGGAAAAAATTCATGACAATTATAAGAAAAAATGAAAAACCAAATTCACGACATTAGAGCACGGTAACTCAGTATGTCAATCATACCAGACGGGGGAGTCTTCGTAACCAAAAACGTTGAAATTTCGAGTTGTGTCCCGAAATTAAAAAAAAAAACGAAATCGAAATTTCAATGATAAAACAAAAATTAAGTCAAAATTTCGAGAGAAAAGTTATATTTTCAAATGTAATTTTCAGTCGAGATTTTGGAATTCTTCAAGTTTTAAGGAAAAGTAGTCAAACTAAATGTCGCGAAAATTTCTTGTTTAAATTTGACGACAGGAACTTAAAAAAAGGAAACTTTAACGTTAAAACAAGAGTTTGGTCAACATTTTGAGAAAAGTTAATATGTTTATGTCAAAATTTTGAATTTCATCTCAAAATTTTACGGAAAGTCAAAAAAGTTAAATCTGAAATTATGGGATATTCAATTTAAAAAGAATTTGAATATTTGGCGTTAAAACAAAACGAAGTCAACATTTCGGGAAAAGTCAATATTTTTGGTTTTAATTTCTAGTCGAAATTTTGGATTTCTTCTTAAAATTTCATAGAAAAAACTGAAATGTTGAAAGTTGAGGCCCCAAACTTGAAACTTGAGCGTTAAAACAAAAATTAACTCAAAATTTCTGGAAAAATTGATATTTTCGTTTTAATTTCCAGTCCAAAGTTTTGATTTATCTCAAAACTTTACGGAAGGTAGAAAAAAACAGAAAATTGAAATAAAACTTAAAAAGAATTTCAAATTTTAGCGTTAAGTCAAAATTTCGGAAGAATATATTTTCGATTTTAATTTCCAGTCGAAATTTTGGATTTCTTAAAATTTCATGGAAAAAACTAAAATGTTGAAAGTTGAGGCCCCAAACTTGAAACTTTAGCGTTAAAACAAAAATTAACTTAAAGTTTCTGGAAAAATTGATATTTTCGTATAAATTTCCAGTCCAAATTTTTGAATCATCTCAAAACTTTACGGAAGGTAAAAAAAAGCAAATTGAAATAAAACTTAAAAAGAATCTCAAATTTTAGCGTTAGGTCAAAATTTCAGGAAAATATATTTTCGATTTTAATTTCCAGTTGAAATTTTGGATTTTTTCTCAAAATTTCACGGAAAAATACTGAAATATTGAAAGTTGAGGCCCCAAACTTAAAACTTTAGCGTTGAAACAAAAATTAACTCAAAATTTCTGGGAAAATTGATATCTTCAGTTTTAATTTCCAGTAAAAATTCTTGATTCATCTAACAACTTTACGGAAGGTAAAAAAAAATAAAAAATGAAATAAAACTTAAAAAGAATTTCAAATTTTAGCGTTAAGTCAAAATTTCAGGAAAATATATTTTCGATTTTAATTTCCAGTTGAAATTTTGGATTTTTTCTCAAAATTTCACGGAAAAAACTGAAATATTGAAAGTGGAGGCCACAAACTTGAAACTTTAGCGTTAAAACAAAAAGTAACTGAAAATTTCTGAAAAAATTTATTTTTTCAGTTTTAATTTCCCGTCCAAATTTTTAACTCATCTCAAAACTTTACGGAGTGTCAAAAAAATGAAAATTGAAATAAAACTCAAAAAAAATTTCAAATTTTAGCGTTAAGTCAAAATTTCGGGAAAATATATTTTAGATTTTAATTTTTAGTCGAAATTTTGCACCTCTTCTCAAAATTTTACGGAAAAAACTGAAATATTGAAAGTTGAGGCCCCAAACTTGCAACTTTAGCGTTAAAACGAAAATTAACTCAAAATTCATGGAAAAATTGATATTTTCAGTTTTAATTTCCAGAGTCCAAATTCTTGATTCATCTCACAACTTTATGGAAGGTTAAAAAAAAAGAAAATTGAAATAAAACTTAAAAAGAATTTTAAATTTTAGCGTTAAGTCAAAATTTCGAGAAAATATATTTTCGATTTTAATTTCTAGTCAAAATTTTGGATTTTTTCTGAAAATTTCACGAAAAAAACTGAAATGTTGAAAGTTGAGGCCCCAAACTTGAAACTTTAGCGTTAAAACAAAAATTAACTTAGAATTTCTGAATAAATTGATATTTTCAGTTTTAATTTCCAGCCCACATTTTTGATTCATCTCAAAACTTTACGGAGTGTCAAAAAAAAGAAAATTGAAATAAAACTTAAAAAGAATTTCAAATTTTAGCGTTAAGTCAAAATTTCGGGAGAATATATTTTCGATTTTAATTTCTAGTCGAAATTTTGGATTTTTTCTGAAAATTTCACGAAAAAATACGAAAAATATTGAAAGTTCAGGCCCCAAACTTAAAACTTTAGCGTTCAAATAAAAATTAACTTAAAATTTCTGGGAAAATTGATATTTTCAGTTTTAATTTCCAGTAAAAATTCTTGATTCATCTCACAACTTTACGGAAGGTAAAAAAAAATGAAAATTGAAATAAAACTTAAAAAGAATTTCAAATGTTAGCGTCAAGTCAAAATTTCGGGAAAATATATTTTCGATTTTAATCTCTAATCGAAATTTTGGATTTCTTCTCAAAATTTCACGGAAAAAACTGAAATATTGAAAGTTAAGGCCCCAAACTTGAAACTTTAGCGTTAAAACAAAAATTAACTCAAAATTTCTGGAAAAATTGATATTTTCAGTTTTAATTTCCAGTCCAAATTCTTGATTTATCTCACAACTTTATGGAAGGTTAAAAAAAAAGAAAATTGAAATAAAACTTAAAAGGAATTTTAAATTTTAGCGTTAAGTCAAAATTTCGAGAAAATATATTTTCTATTTTAATTTCCAGTTGAAATTTTGGATTTTTTCTCAAAATTTCACGGAAAAAACTGAAATATTGAAATTTGAGGTTCCAAACTTGAAGCTTTAGCGTTAAAACAAAAATTAACTCAAAATTTCTGAAAAAATTGATATTTTCGTTTTAATTTCCAGTCCAAATTTTTAATTTATCCCAAAACTTTACGGAGTGTCAAAAAAAATGAAAATTGAAATAAAACTTAAAAAGAATTTCAACTTTTAGCGTTAGGTGAAAATTTCGGAAAAATATATTTTCGATTTTAATTTCCAGTCGAAATGTTGGATTTCTTCTCAAAATTTCATGGAAAAAACTGAAATGTTGAAAGTTGAGGCCCTAAACTTGAAACTTTAGCGTTAAAACAAAAATTAACTCAAAATTTCTGGAAAAATTGATATTTTCGGTTTAATTTCCAGTCCCAATTCTTGATTCATCTCACAACTTTACGGAGTGTCAAAAAAATGAAAATTGAAACAAAACTTAAAGAGAATTTCAAATTTTAGCGTAAAGTCAAAATTTCGGGAAAATATATTATCGATTTTAATTTCTAGTCGAAATTTTTGAATTTTATATGATTTTGCGAATAAAAAGTCCAAAAGATTGAAATGTCGTGAAAATTTCTTGTCTAAAGTTGAGACCCCAAACGTAAAAAATGAAATTTTAGCCTTAAAACAAAAATGTTGTCACCATTTTGGGAAAAGTTGATATTTTCAGTGTTAATTTCCAGTCGAAATGTTGTATTTCATATCATATTTACGGAAAAAAGAAAAAAACACAAAATGTCGCAAAAATTTCTCGTTTAAAGTCGACATTTACAGAAAAAAGTTAAAATTTAATTTTGTCTCGAAGTTATGATAAAATACGATCGCGAGAGAAATTTTAAAGTAAAACTGTCGCCATGAAATAAATGCCAAAGGAATTTGGAAGAACAGAAGAAAACTCGACATTTTTTATATTTACGTTTAAGGAAATAAGAAAAAGCAGATTTCGAGGTTAAAAACCAAATGATAAAATAGTGTAAAATTTTCTATTAAAATTAAAAATTTCAAGAAAAACGCTGAAAAACGTATTTAGAGTAGATATTTTATTTTAAAAAAATTAGGAAAAAAGGTTAAATTTTATGAAATAAAGTTGATACTTTATGGAAAAAAGGTGAAATTTCGGGGCTCACCGCAATTTTAAGAAAAAATATCGAAATTTCAAATAAAAATGGAGAAAATTTGTTGTCCAAATTGAACGTTCTGTTTTGAAGCAAAGTAGAAATTTTGATAAAAAAGACGAGTTCGTAATTGAAATGCACATTTTCAGAACTGATTGTGAGAAAAAGGGGGAAATATCTGTGTGGAATATACAACTAAATTAAAATAAAAATTTATATATTTTCCAACACTGGGCTCCGAAAATTAAATAAAACTAGTTCATGCGTAAATGACATTTAAAAATCTAGAAAAAAAGTGAGAATTTCGCAAAAAAGTTTAAATTTCGATAAAAAAAGGCAGTCTCGAGATGGAAATCGAAATTTTAACAAAAAATTAAAGTTTTGCAAACAGAAGTCTTGAGAAGTAGAAATTAAAATAGGGCAACATTTCATGAGATCGGAATTTTGAAAAGAAGTCGGTTTTCTAGAGATTGAACTGAAATTTCGTTAACTCGAAATTTTGATTTTAATATCAAAAAGTTAATCAAAAGTTCATCTTTAATCTACAAATTTTAAGTCATAATGTTAACGAGATGTAAAATAATATTTATCTTGTACCAAAAATAGTCCACATCAAAATTAACCAAACTCTTCAAAAGAAAAATGATCTTAGAGCAAAATATTAATTCCTCTATATAAATATTCTTGGCGGCCATGCTCGATAAACACAAGTTATGTAACGATTACATTTCAGCCACTGATAAATTTTATAAACGAGCTATCTATTTTACGCTTTAAATATGATGATTTCGTTAAGTTTCTATTGTTACAGCGTTTTATTCAGAAATGCGGATTGTCATAAGTTTAAATTTATCATGCAACACTGACAAATCTCAGATGAAGCTTGGATAATGTAAACAGATGATTCGTCTGGCAAAATTTAAACTTGTTTGTTGTCTAATGTGTGAGTATGCTTCAATTTACGAACGCACAAGGCCAAATTTTTTCATTAACAAAATTATGTTATTCTGGCATTGCAATTTTAAAATATTTACACATCAAGTCAATCTTTGCCAAGAGAAATATATGTACTCACTACTTATTTGAAAACAATTACATATTTAATAAAAATTTGTTTAAATCACCAATAAAGTACAGTTTTATTGAATACAAACCTGAAATAATAGGAACGCATATCCTTTGGGCGGGAAGTACGATTTGCTCTCAGCTTTGTGAGGCCAGTCGACTACCAGCGGACCAAATCTGCGAAAGCTCGCAGTTATTTCGTCCTCGTCAATGTCAGGAGGGAGGCCTCCCACGAACACCTTCCGAGAGAATCTTTCACCACCATCTGAGCCTTGAGAATGAGGTGAAGACCTGGAGGGAGAGCTCAGGGGCTGAGGCCCTCCCAAAGTACTGTCGACTAGATGGCTGGGCTCTTCCAACAACACGGTACCAGCTTGGTCATCTAGTCCGGGGAAGTAAGGTGATTTTCCTAGAAAGGGAAATTCAACAGTTAGATGGTTGTCTTTTACCATAGAGAGGTGTTTTCAGGTGAAGTAGTGCAGTAATGAAGTTAAAGTCGTTTTTTATGGTAGTCATTTAATTTTGGAGTTGGGGCAAATATGAGTGAGCATACAAAAGCATTTTCGTCTTTTTTTGCTTACTTTCACCAAGAAGTTGCACGAGGACATGATAATCCGTCCCTGGTTGGTTTAGTTTTTCGAAGAATACGAAAAGACTTTTATCTCTGTTCTTTAAAAGCTGAACAATTTCTTTAATAAATTAACGACTAAGATGATCAATAATAAAGACCAAAAATTCTAATATGCAGATCGATAGGCTGGGGCATTTATTAGATTCAGCATTTGGGAAGCAAATACCAGTTTCGATTTACTAATACATTTCCAGTTTTATTTTTAGTCTAGTTATAATTTTGTCATTAATCTGGAAATTGGAATAATTATTAGTATTTTTTTCGAAATTTCTATTTCAAAATTCCCCGCTTTACATCGAAATTTTAGGAACAACCTTAATATTAACGCCATAACTGCCAAAATTCGACTTTTTGGTCCAAATTTCCGGTTAAACTCTGAAAATTTAAAGCGTAAACTTGAAGTTTTGAGAACAAAGCTGAAATTTTTAGACAAAACTCTAAATTTTTAAAAAATTTGAAACGTTTTTTTATCTTTGTTTCTGTTATAAATGTTCAGTTTGTTTTATCAAAATGTCAACTAATTCTAGAAATTTAAGGTTTCCTGTTTCAATTTTTAATTTGTCCTCCTAAAACTTCGATTTAAATCGCGAACATTTTCCCCCAATTTCGGAAACTGATTTTTCTAACCCGTTTGGAGTTTTTTTTTAGTTTCGTCATTAATCTGGAAACTGAAACAAATTTTTAAATAAATTATTAGGTTTTTTCAACGAGTCCGTTGTTTTTTTTTGCAAAATTGTGCGTTTTAACACAAAATTTTAGAAAAAACATAAATATTGGGGCCCTAATCGCGAAAATTCGACTTTTTTCCGAATTTAGTCTTCGGACTCCAAATATTGAAAGCGTTAACTTGAAGAAAATTGAAAATTTTGGGACAAAACACGAAATTATTTAAAAAATTATCAAACACTTTTTGCTGTTTGTTTCTGTCTATCTGTTTTATGATATTTTAGTATTTACTGCAATTTTTAACGTTTCATCGAAATTTAGAATTTACTTTTTCCCTGGAATTTCGAGTTAAATCGCAATTTTTTTAATTTTGTTTCGGGAAATGTTCCTTGCAATGTATTTCGCAAGGTTGGCATTTTAGTTTCGTCATTAATTTCGAAACTGGACAATTATCGGTTTTTTTCGAAATTTTCATTTCAGAAGTCTGCACTTTTATCGACATTTTAATTTTTTCCTCGAAATTGTGTTTATACTCGACATCTTCGAGTTTTTCTCGAAACTTCAATGTTTTTCTTAAACTTCTGATTTTAATCTCTACATTTCGAGGATTTATTTTTATTTTCAGTTTCACACTTAACCTGATCGTCTCAATTTGTTTAATTTTTATTATCTAATCAATTAATTATCTTATAAATACTCGATAGTGATTTTTTGCCATTTTATAATAAAATTCAAATATTTCTTTTAAAATTTTTGGTTATCAAATTGATTTGAAATGCAATCCTACCGGTGGAGCCCACACCACAGGGTTGTCAATTTGTCCCAGAATTGGCCTGAATTGCTTAAGAATTAAAGTCGTCCAGAATCCAGATGATATGTCAAAATGTCGAAGAATTTCAGATAAAGACATTGAAGAAATATATTTTTTTTAATTACCAAGTTTATCTTTGCGTAGCAATTCCAATTTTCGAGGCAAGGAGTTTTTTAGTCATCAAACTGACAATTCACTCCTCCAGGATTTGCCTTAGGAAAAGTTAGGAATTCTATTCAGTATAGAGGTTTACAGATTACTAGGAACAAACAATGTTTTGACGACTGTTGAAGTGCAAAAGACGAATGAAACAATATGATTTTTTTTCAACACCAGTGGTAACTTGGTCTAATCCAGAAATATTCAAAATAATATTTTGTTTCTTGACTGAAGAGCCCTAGATGAGCCTAGATTGAAGTCAATCATCAAATGTTCAGAAGCTAAGCATATTACAATTGAAGTTCAAAAGAAGTCAAACCATTGTTCGGTAAATAAACTAAAACCTACAGAAGGCAGATTGTTTCGACAACGGCAAGAGGAGTCGGATCAGGTCATTACTTTTCAGTCAACCAACCAAAATATTCTAGACCCAGAAATCTGAAATGCCAGACAAATTCAGTGATTGTCGCCACATTTCTGGCTTTTGAAAATTTCGGCGTTAGACGGACAAATCATCAAATGATCGTCAAGGATTTTTCAATCAACCAACATAAAGACAGAGTTGAAAACGAGTCAAATCGCTTTATTGGTTTGATTTAAACATTTTGATGGTTGGCTGGAAGATTCTTTAGGATTATATAACGCTTTGGGACTCCAGTCAATTTCAGAGTCGGAAACATTTTGACAACTACCGGAGTACAATGAAGTAAAGCTTTCAGAAGGTATGATTATTTCGAAACCACTGGTATTCAAGATGAATCAAAACAGCTCATCACTCTTTAGTCAACCAACCGAAACATTCGAGATCCAAGAATCTGAAATGCCAGCTATTTTTTTTAAATAAAATGATTGTTCCTACATTGCTGATTTTTGAAAATTTCGACGGTCGACTGCCCAATTGTTTAGGATTCTTCAGTCAACCAAAATGTTATGAAGAGTAGAAAAGAAGTCAAATCATTTTATTCATTCGATTTGAAAATTTTGGTGGTTGACTGGAAGGGTCCTAACCGACTGAATCTTTTAGGACTCTTTGATCAATTCCAGAGTCGGAAACATTTTGACAATTACTGGAGTACGACAAAACTAAAACCTTTAGAAGGCAGGATTGTTTTGACACCCACTGGCACTCAAGAGGAATCAGATCAGGTCATTGCTTTTCTATCAACTTACCAAAATCTTCCAGACCCGAAAATCTGAAATGCCAGTCTTTTTTTTAAATCCAGTGATTGTCGCCACATCCCTGGCTTTGAAAACTTCGATAGTCGACAGTCTAATGATTATCCAGGGTTCGTCAAACAACCAACAGAGAGAAAGAGTTAAAAAGGAGTTAAATCAATTTATTGGTTTGATTTGAACATTTTGTTGGTTGACAAGAAGAGTCCTAAAATACTAAATCCTTTAAAACTCTTTGATCAATTCCAGAGTCAGCAACATTTTCAAAATTACTGGGGTAAGACAAAACCAAAACCTTTAAAAGGCAGGCTTGTATCCACAACCACTGGCGCTCAAGAGAAGTCAGATTAGTTCATTGTTTTTCAGTGAACCTACCAAAATGTTCCGGACCCAGGAATCTGAAATGCCAACCTTGTTTTGAAATCCAGTGTTTGTCACCACATTCCTGGCTTTTGAAAACTTCGATAGTCGAAGACCAATGATCGTTCAGGATTCTTTAATCAACCAACACAAAGACAGAGTTGAAAAGGAGTATAAATCAATTTATTGCTTTGATTTGAACATTTTGGTGGTTGACTGGAAGAGTCCTAAAAGACTAAATCCTTTAGGACTCTTTGATTAGTTCCAGAGTCGAAAACATTTTGACAATTACTGGAGTACAACAAAACTAAAGCCTTTAAAAGGCAGGATTGTTTCGACAGCCACTGGCGCTCAAGAGAAGTCAGATCAGGTCATTGGTTTTCAGTCAAGGAACCGAAATATTCCAGATCCAGGAATCTGGAATGACAGCTATTTCATTTGAAATTCAGTGATTGTCGCCACATTGCGGACTTTTGATAACTTCGACGGTCGACTGTCCAATTGTTCAGAATTCTTCAGTCAATCAGCCAAAATGTTATGAAGAGTATAAAAGGAGTCAAATCATTTTATTCATTCGATTTGAATATCTTGGTGGTTGACTGGAAGAGTCCTAAACGATTAAATCCTTTTAGACCCTTTGATCAATTCCAGAGAAACATTTTGACAATCATTGGAGTACAACAAAACTAGAACCTTTAGAAGGTAGGATTGTTTCCACAGCCACTGGCGCTCAAGAGGAGTCAGATCAATTCATTGTTTGTCAGTCAACCTACCAAAATGTTCCAGACCCAGGAATCTGAAATGCCACCCTTTTTTTGAAATCCAGTGATTGTCACCACATTCTTCAATCAACCAACACAGAGACAGAGTTGAAAAGGAGTTAAATCAATTTATTGGTTTGATTTGAACATTTTGGTGGTTGACTGGAAGAGTCCTGAAAGACTAAATCTTTTAGGACTCTTTGATCAGTTCCAGAGTTGAAAACATTTTGACAATTACTGGAGTTCGACAAAACTAAAACCTTTAAAAGGCAGGATTGTTTCGACAGCCACTGGCGCTCAAGATCAGGTCTTTGCTTTTCAGTCAACCAACCGAAATATTTTAGATCCAGGAATCTGGAATGGCAGCTATTTCTTTTCAAATTCAGTGATTGTCGCCACATTGCTGACTTTTAAAAACTTCGACGGTAGACTGTCCAATGATCATCCAGGATTCTTCAATCAATCAACGCAAAGAAAGAAATAAAAAGGAGTTAATTTATTGGTTTGATTTGAACATTTTGGTGGTTGACTGGAAGAGTCCTAAATCACTATTCTTTGATCAATTCCAGAGTTAGAAACATTTCGACAATCACTGGAGTACAACAAAACTAAAACCTTTAGAAGGTAGGATTGTTTCGATAGCCACTGGCGCTCAAGAGGAATCAAATCAGTTTATTGTTTTTCAGTCAACCTACCAAAATGTTCCAGACCCAGGAATCTAAAATGCTAGCCTGTTTTTGAAATCCAGTGATTGTCACCACATTCCTGGCTTTTGAAAACTTCGATAGTCGACAGTCCAATGATCGTCCAGTATTCTTCAATCAACCAACACAGAGATAGAGTTGAAAAGGAGTTAAATCAATTTATTGGTTTGATTTGAACAGTTTGGTGGTTGACCGAAAGAGTCTGAGACGACTAAATCCTTTAGGACTCTGATCAATTCCAGAGTCGGAAACATTTTGACAATTACTGGAGTACAACAAAACTAAAACCTGTAGAAGGTAGGATTGTTTTGACAACCACTGGGACTTAAGAGAAATCACATCAGATCATTGCTTTTCAGTCAACCTGCCAAAATGTTCCAGACCCAGAAATCTGAAATGCTACCCATTTTTTTGAAATCTAGTGATTGTCGCCACATTCCTGACTTTTGAAAAATTCGGCGGTCGACCGTGCAATGATCGTCCAGGATTCTTTAAGCAACCAATATAGAGACAAAGTTGAAAAGAAGTTAAATCAATTTATTGGTATTTGGGTGGTTGAGTGAAAGATTGGAAGAGTCTTAAACGACTAAATAATTCTTTAGGACTCTTTAGTCAATTCCAGAATCTGAAACATTTTAACATTTACTGGAGTACAATAAACTAAAATCTCGAGAAGGCAGAATTGTGTCAACAACTACTGGTGTTCAAGAGGAATCAGATCAGGTCATTGCTCTTCCGTCAACCAACCAAAATATTCCAGAACCAGCAATCTGAAATGGCAGCTATTTATTTTCAAATCTAGTGATTGTTGTTGCCATATTGCTGCCTTTTGAAAACTTTGGCGGTGGACGGACAAATGATCATCAAGGATTCTTCTGTCAATCAACACAGAGACAGAGTCAAATCAATTTATTGGTTTGATTTGAACATTTCGCTGGGTGACTGGAAGAGTCTTTAACGACTGGAACAATCTTAAGCGACTGGAAGAGTCTTAAATAACTGGAAATGTTTTAAATGACTGGAAGAGTCTTAAACGACTGGAAGAGTCCTAAACGTTTAAATAATTCTTTAAGACTCTTGAGTCAATTCCAGAGTTGGGAACACTTTGACCACTACTGCAGTACAAAAGGAGTCAAATCAAATGGTTGAAATGTGTGAACGACTCTTGGAATAAGGTTAAGAAAAGTGATAGGTTGATTTGAAAAATTTTGTTTCTAAGTAGGTTAAGATATTCTCGTAGGAGTCTAAGATGAACTTATTGTGACTAAAAAAAATTAAATCTACTCTCTTCATATTTAGCTTATAACGCGAAACTGAAATAAAATGATTAATAGAAAGAGAGAAGCCCAAAAAAATCTCTTCACAACATATCATGATTTTCACGCCCCCTGGAGCCATTGCTGTACTAATTATTCGGAAACAAACGAAAGTAACCATTATCGAATTCCCCGAGCATTCGATCCAATTAATCCGGAGAAAATTAAACCTCATCAAATGAGCGTTAATTTATTGAAACACCTTTAATTAAATTTGGGCGAAAATGCAATATAACTCAAAATCCTGATGTATCTCAAGACTACAATTTATCCCCACTACTTCGAGCACGTGCTGTTATAAGGTCGATGCACTTGGCCACGTGCCTTTAAAATTGGGGTAGTTTTTGCACCTTTTGCGCGTGCGTTGGGCCACTATCGACAAGCAAAACGTAATGTCAGTTGTAGGCTGTGATATACCTTATCTTTTATCAAAATAGAGCACAGTTTACTTTGGGCCATTTTAGAGTTTTGTAATATAGAAAAACAATTATGCGTTAAATTTAAACATGAGATTTGATCAATTTTATTTTATGCTGCTGAAAACAATATTTTGAATAGAATGCGATTGAAAGGACTTACCATGTAACTGAGATAACGATTGGAAATTTGGATTGCAGTTCATAAAGCCTGCAACAAAAAATTCTGTTATGCTACTTTCTGTGCTTGCTTAACCAGAAATACACCTAGTTATAATCTGTAGTGCATCTGAGTATGTCCAAAAATAACCCTCCTGCGCTAGACGTTGTGAACACTTTGGTTTAATTCGGCTAAATTTAATAACACCTGACACATACATACTATTTAATTACACAGTAGGCTAATACCAGGAAATCAAAACATCTTACTAGCCTAAATTTGCAAAAAAAATGCTGCAACATGTACCATTCAGTGTGCTCTACAATCGTTTACACTGTGGTAAAATGTTGGCAAGCTTAATTTAAAAAGTGAGCAGTTGATAAAAACGTGTAAAGGCAGAGTAATTATTCTAGTGAGCAAATAGGATATAAATAAATATATTAAAGGGGTCAAAAAATCCTGCAGCTTAATTAAATCTCTTCCTGCATTTGGCAGTGGGTGCGCGTGCGCAAACGAAAATGTTCCAAATCGATAACAAGGGGTAGTTGTACTCTTGTACTCTACAAAACATCCTTTTACGTTTAATTTTAACTTCTGGCCTCGATTCCAGCAAACCCCACTTCAAACTTTAAAACGAATTTCTATTGTGGGATGCATTTTCAAGTTCGCATATGAGAGTTAAAAATAGAGACTTATCTACTGCGTTTGATAAAGTATAACATAAATAGGTTTAATTAAGTTTACTAGAGTATATACTAGTTAAATTTGTTTTGAAATTTTTCAAAATTTCGACTCACAACATGTACTAATTAGGAGTTACCATGATCGCTGTGAAACAGTGTGCTGTTGTATAATTAACAATTAAGAACCTTGAAATAATTTTTACAGCGAATAAGGCTGAATAAAATACAGTTACATGATTGTTGAATTGGAACTACGAAATATTATCGACGAAGTTGATTGATTTAAATTTTGTTACGGTTTTTAATTATTAAAACTAAAACGTAAATATTACGCAGGCAATAAATGCATAAAATTACTTGTGAAAAAGGTAAAAATTGTACTGTTGCGAAACTATTCAAGTAAATTTAAGACTTCATCGAATTTACGGGATGTTAAAATTTGTTCCGTCAATAATCAGTGATTATTAAGTTAACGCCAAAGCATAATTTGAACATTTAAATTTCTTTGATTAGATTGGTTCGCTTATTTTGATCAATGAAACAATAAAAAATTTAATGGATTACATTCACTTGACATACAAAGGAAACCAATTACGAAGGGGAGTTTTTATTTATTTGGTGTGACAAAATATTTCTGCGGTTGTTCGGCTTCTAAGGAACCTTGAGATGACTCCTGAAAACTTGGAAAATATCGAAAAGATTCAAACAAATTGTTTAATTAATTATCAGGATATCGTTCAATGGAAGGATCGGAAAAAAGCTAGATACTTAAGAATTATGTTGTGTAGGCAGCAATTTTTTCTTGTTTTAACCCCACCATCCGACCGCCATCTTGGAAAAAAGGTTAAATAATTTTTTAGCTACTTCTCTAACTGTAAGTCTCAGAAGGATTTTGTAAGAAGATTGTTTTGTTGAAAATGAAATTTTCTACAACTTTCAGTTAAAATTAGTAGTAAAAGTAGTGTACAAATAGTAACTTTAAACTGCAAAACATTTAATTAATATTTTTTAAGTAGCGTTAATAACAAAAACTGGGGAAAATAAATGAGTAATCGTTTCTTTTAGATGTATCTTTAAATGGTTTTCCACATTTGAATAAATGTCACAGATTTTTAACAATTTAATCATAATTGTTTATTCCAATTTAATTTTCTATAAGAAAACTCATACAACACACTTTTTGTGTTGACTACGACCAAAGAGATAAACTGAAAATCGTTTCAACATATTGCAGTGTTGCTTGACAAAAATATTCCATAGGCCCTTTTCCTTCAACAATTTTACTGTTTTTGTAGAAAATTAATTTTTTGCAGCTTAATAATTTTTACGTAACAAATCATAAGCAGACAAGCCACAAAAAAAATGAGGCGCTATAACATTTCTGATTAACAATACTACGTAAAATAATCATTAAGTTGAATTTCCTCCAAAAAAAAAAATTTTCAATTAAAAGTACACAAATCCGGAAAAAAGTCGAAATATCTATGAAAAATTCGATGACTTAGAGGATATACCTGCATTCCAACAAAATTTTGTTTTTGAAATTCTAGTTTTTGTTTAATATTTCAATTTTAAACCAGAATCTCGACACGAGCATCAACTCGAAAAAAAAATGTTTAAAAACTTGTACTTTTTTTAATTTCAAAGTTTAGAAAAAAACATCGAAATTCTTAAAAACGTCGTCATTCATAAATTAAGAAAAAATTGTTTTCGAAATTCCGATTTTTAAACTCTAAGGTTTTCATCAAAAGCCAAAATTTTAGGAGAAAAGGAGTAAAAAATTCAGATTTAGGAAAAAAAGTTCAATGTCGACGGACATTAAATTAAGAAAAACAATTTTTTAGAAAGAGGGTGCACCTTTTTAATTTCGATCTATAATTTTTCCACAAAAGTAGAAATTTTGATTAAAAAATGTAGAAATGGGACAAATTTAGAAAAAAACGAATATTCTAAAAAGATCGACTCAATCGTAATTAAAATATTTCTTGGCAAGTTCAATTTTTCTTAAAATTTCGACTTAAAGTTTATGTTTAAGAGTCAAAATTATGCCAAAAAAGTATAAACTTCAATCGAAAAATCGAAATTTATATAACGAAATCAACTGAAACGAATATTTTTTTAGAGAGTTCATTTTTTTCGAAATTTCGATTTTCAGCATTACATTTTTCCATAAAAATAAGAACTGAGTTAACCGGACATAATTTCCAAAAAAATTTTAGTGTTAAATCCCCCCCTTCTTTAAATAAGCAATCCTATGGAAAGAAAGGCAGGGAATGGATTGCAATGACACATTTCAACAACAAAAAACTGCTATTCAATTAGAATCTTTTATAAAATTATTATTTGACTATAGTTTAAGATGATTCCACAATAATCGACTTCAGCTTAATCTTTTTGATAGGTACTGTCACAGTAAACCACAACATTTTATCACTACGTACAAATTGTGGTAATTTTTTAAATTATCAGGGTAAAAATATCACATAATAAATTGAAGTTAAAACCTAAAAGTAAACTAAGGTCGCAGCCGGCTGGAGATTACCTGATTATTAAAATAAGATACACAATACATTTTATTTTTTTTACTGTTTGTGCAGTTATTAGTAATTAGCATCGCAGAAGCGGTAAATTTTTTAAATAATTTAAGTTTCTTCAAAACAATTTCACGCTAAAAATATGCAGAGTATTATTTTTTTGAAGTGAATTAATTCTGGATTTAGCGACAGCAGAATAGGAAGTTTTTTCAAATTATTTCTGGGTACATGTATATTTTCACTTAACTATATGGTATACATGAACTGGGAGATCGAATTTCCAGATTCAATTTAAAATTTCGAAATAGAACCGAATTTTGGGAAAAAAGTTAGAAAATTATATCCAAAATAACAACCAAATCTTTAAAAAAACTTCGAAAAATCTCAAAATTTCGAAGAAGAAAAATAGAAATTTCCAAAATTCGAATTTTGTATAAAAAAATGGCAATTTGGAGATTATTCGACTTAATCTCCAAATCGCCACTTTTTAATACAAAATTTAAATTTTGGAAATTTCGACTTTTTTCTTCGAAATTTTGAGATTCTGCTGAGAAAAAAAAACTAATCCTTAAAAATAGTTCTCTCAGATTTTTTACTTTATTTCACTTTTGTCATAATCGTAAAATCAACAGGAAATCTTTTTCCCAAAATTTCCTAAAAATATTGAAATAATGTTTAAATTTTTAATAAAATTGATCCAATTTTAGAAAATAAGAATTTTGAAAAATAAGGCGATATTTTGAGAAAATGTTTTACTGTAAGTAAACATTCCCAGAAACATAAAACATTTTAAAGTACAAGTCAAAATTTCAAGAAGAGAAATTTTGAGACATATTCCGAAAATTACATTAAAAAAAGAAATTTTCAAAAAAGATCGAATATTAAGACAATTAATTTCTAAAAAAATAACGATTATTGAAAAATATCCTCGAAGTAGCGAGAAAAAGCTCAGAATTTCTAAAAGAAAATCCAACATTTTCAAGAGAAAGTTCAATTTTGAAAGGAAAAAGCAGAATTTTTAAGAATCGGGTCATAATTTCGAAAGAGACGAATTTCGAGAAAAAACCTAATTTTGAGAAAAAGTCAGAATTTTTAGAAATTTACATTTAAAAGAAATATCCTTTCGGAAAAACTCGAAAAATGTTGGAGATTCAAAAAGAGCCAAAATATTTCCAAAAGTCGAATTTTGTAAAAAATTGGAATTTTGAGAATAAAAATTTGAATTTTCAAAAACATTTTTCTTGAAATGTTCATTTCTTTATTTCAGTTCTGACATAATATTTGAATTTTGGTATAAAAATCGAATTTACAACAAATCTTTTTCTCCAAATTTGACAACAATATTTTTCTCAACGCTTTTACTTTTTGATTCACATGCCGATCTAATTTTGGTGGAACGGATTGGTCCTTGGTTATCTTCAAAAATTGAAAAACAAATGTTGTCCCCTGAAATCAAGAAACATTTAAAAACACAACAAAGATTGCTCTAAAATTAAAATACAGAACTTGTCCCCTGAAACCAAGAAAGATTAAAAAACATAACAAACGTTGCTCTAACGCGTTTCAACATCCAAGCTGTCATCTTCAAAGAGACACAGTATCTCTCTGCAGATGACAGCTTGGCTGTCGAAACGCGTTAGAGCAACGTTTGTTGTGTATTTTTAATATTTCTTGGTTTCAGGAGACAAGTTCTGTACTTCAATTTTTGAAGATAACCAAGGACCAGTCCGTTCCACCAAAAAGATTGCACTAACACGTTTCGATAGCCAAGCTATCATCTTCAGAGAGATACTCGCTCTGAAGAAGAGAGTTTCTTGGTTTCAGGGAACAATATTTGTTTTTCAATTTGTTCCGATCTAATTTAGAGAAAACAAACGAATTAAGCGAAAACCGAAAATTCAAGGAAACGCCAATTTCGAGGAAAAGGTCGACATTTCTGGTCGCATTTTGAGATAAAAGTCAACATTTCAAAAATAAAGAGAATTTTGAAATACAAGTTGAAACTGGAGTCAAATTTAAAAAAGTCGAAATTGAAAAAAAGACAAATGTCAAGAAAAATGGCGAAATTTTGAAAGATTTTTGGAAGAAGTCCAAAAAAGACGACTTTAAACTAATTTTAAGAGAAGAAGTCGAAAAGTTAAATATCGAATTTTGATTTGTGAATTTTCGAGAAAAAGATACACTTTAAGAAACCAGGAAAATCAAATCCTAAAAGATTAAAATTTTCGGAATAACCGAAAATTAAGAAAAATGACGGAACTAAAAAAACGAGATTTCGGGAAAGCAGTCGAGATTTCGAGAAAAACTTGAAAATGTAGGAAAAGCGCAAAATTTACTGGAGAAATGAAATTTTAAGAACAAAGTATAATTTTGAGAATAGTGACTTATGAAAAAAACGAATTTTGTAAAAATCAACGTTTTAAGCAAAAGAAGAATTTAAAGAAAAAATATTAAAATTTCTAGAAATATACAGGATCGGATTTTGAATATACAAAGCTTAAGTTAGGCCAACACTAGAGTACTGTTCTCAAGTTTGGAGTTCAGCTCTAAAGCACACTTCAGCTCTTTTGGATTCAATTCAAAGAAGGGCAATTCGCCTAATTAATGATGAGAGTTTGACACATTCTCTCGAAAGATTAGAGTACAAGCGGATGGTTGGTGATTCATTTCTTTCCTACAAGTACTTTCATCGAAGATGCGCACGGGAACTAATAGGATTGATCCCCCTAAGGGGCATACAAGACAGTCGGAGACAGCTAATGCCTATGAGGTCCAGCTTGACACAGTGAGAACTTCTGTCTAGGGAGACTCTTTTTTCTGTAGAACTTCCAAACTATGGAACTCGTTACGGAACGAAATTTTCCCCAAAAATTACAAACTATTCTTGTTTAAGAAGGTGGTTCTTCACCATCTATCCTTGTTTTCGCATTCTACTTGCGGTAGAAGGCATAATGGGGTTATCCTTTGCGAGTGGATTGAACATAAAAAAACTCAACTTTTCAAAAAAAGACGGTCGAAAGGTCAATTTTTTTGAATTCGTTTTTGTGTCTGGGAATTTCGATATGTTCCTCGAGATTTTCAAAAACAACACGAATTTAAAAAAAATCGAAATTTTAAGAAAAAGATCGAAATAACGAAAAAAGATAAAAATTTAGTAAACACTCGAAATTTCTCAGAGAGGATAAAATTTTATTGATCTTTTAAAAAAGTACCACCTTTGGGAAAAAGTTGAAATTTCATAAATTTTCTCTTGTATGCTTGAATCACAGAGAGGCACGGTGTTTTGCCGCATCGTAGTGTTAGAAAATGTCCAACATTCAGATAAACGTCGAAATTCTGAAAAACACGTTGTATTTAAAATTTAAATAGTTACAATTTCCAAAAAATCATTTTCAAAATTTCTACATAAACATTTTTAGTTTTTTATCAATAGATCGACCCGTTTCGGGAAAAATGCGACTTTTAATAAACAAGTTTAAATTTGTAGATAGTAAAGTTTTAATAAGTCATAATTTTTAGAAAAAACGAATATTGAGAAACGGTGAACTTTCCAAAATAAAGAACGACGAATTTTGATACAAATTTGAAATTTTGAGGACGTCAGATTTAAATAAAAGAAATCGAATTGTAAGAATAAAGAAATTAAAAAAAAAGAGATGGGAAAAATGACGACTTTTGAAAAATACGTTGACATTTTGGAATATGTTGATATCTTAAAAAAAGGACGAATTTTGAAGAAACAATAGACATTTTCTAGAAGAAATACTCTCGGTTGAATATAAAATTTTATTTAACTGCATGAGCCAGGGGAAGGTTACGCGCCCCTATTCTAGCTACGTCTATGCCTCTGATATGGTGACTGAGGTACCGTGCTCTTCTATCTCCAAATAGATTTTTTTAGAAATCTTCATTTCCTTTTGAGATTTTGATCCGAAATTTCGATTTCTTTCGACATTTGAGAAAATTTTTATTTCAAAGTTTTTTTCGAAACTTTTTTATCTCAAAAATATTTCAGTCTCTACCTTTTCTCTCAAAATTATGAAAGAAAACTCGAAATTTCCACTTTGGGGATTTTAATTTTATTTCAAAATAGTGGCCTTAATCCCGAAATTTTTGATTTTTTTTGAAGTTTTGAGTTTAAAGAGAATCGTGTATAAACACTCCGGGTTTATTTTTTTGTCAAAATTTCGACCTTCTCAGTCTACTTTTTACATTATTACTTTTTTTTTTTGATAAATCTCGACTGTAAACCCGAAAAATCAAAATAATTTGTTTCGATAATTTATATCGAAATTATCTTCAATTATTATTTACATGGTTTTTTGTTGCTAAGAAAGTTTCATTGTCAAAAGTTGGATCTTAATTCAATTAAATTTTAGCTTGATTTTCTAGATTTCAATTTTTCATATAAATTATGAGTTTACCCGAACTTTTTTTCTTATAGTTTTAAATTTGTGTTTTGACTTTCAATTATAACTTTCTAAAATTTCGATTATTACAATTTTAATAAAACAAATTCGAAATTTGTCTCAAAATTACTCGAGTTTTTCGAACTGTTTTCTATTTTCTACTTTAAGCTCTAATTTTTGAAACTTTTGAATATTCTGACTTTCGACCATTACCTTACGTCTTTTATTTCAAGATTTCGAGTCTTTATTATAAACTTCAAATCTTTTTTGTGAATAATGACTGTAATTTCGAAATTCCATCTTTTTTCTTGAAATTTTGGGTTTCATTCGAAATTTTGTTTTTTGTAAACTTCTACTTTTTTCAGAGTTGAGTTTTCTCGAGCAATTACGTAATGCGAGGGCAGTGAGGGTTTGATGTTGTTGTACGAAAACAGGGGGCGATTAAAATAACCAAAATCAGCAATACGTAAATTGAAAAACAAATCTTATCTCCTGAAACAAAGAAAGATTAAAAAACACAACAAAGCTTGGGAGAGATACTACTATCTCTCTGAAGATGACCGGTTGGCTATCGAAATGCGTTAGAGCAACTTTTGTTTTGCTTTTTAATCTTTCTTGGTTTTAGGGGACAAGATTTGTCTTTCAATTTTTGAAGATAACCAAGGACCAGTCCATTCCACTGAGCATTACGTATTTTAGCGTTTTTTGCTCTGGAGGCAACGATCCTGCAAAAAGCATCCCATCAGCAAAATTAAGAAACAATTAAGCACCCGGTCCCTAAGCCTGCTTACTTAGTATTAACCGCGACATAAGAGTGGATCTATGTAACGTAAAACATCCTTTATATAATTTTTGAACACTGAAGAATTTACTGAAGGAAATATTAAAAACATAAATTGCAACAAATTATTTCACGAATAGAAAATCATCTTTATCGAGGTGAATCCTTCTTTGTCATAATCAGTGTAATTATTTTTAAAATAATTTACATCACATAGTACTACTATTACTACTACGCATAGTTGTGATGCAACGCCGTGCATATTCTCCTCATAATCACACATACGCGTAGCTAGGTAGGGCGCTTGCCCCGCTGGCTCATGCAGTTAAACGAAAATTTATATTCAACTCAGAAGAGTTTCTCCAAAAAATTTCCATTCGACAAAATTCGTCCTTTAAGCTATTGACCTTTTCTCGAAATTTTGACTTATTTCTCAAAATTCGTCTTTTTTCACAAAGTTCTTTCGAAATTCCTAAAATTCGATTTCTTTCATCAGAATCCGACTTTAGTCAAAATTTGAATTTTTCTCCCAAAATTCATCGTTTTATTTTTCGAAATTCCACTATTTCTCAAAATTCGTTTTTTCCGGAAACTTAAACTTTTCTCTAAAATTTTATTTTCTGTAAATTTTGGCTTCTTTATCAAGAGTTACCTTTTTCCTCAAAATTTAATAGATTTATTGATAAAAATATTTATTTGGAAATTTTTATAATAACTTTTTTAGAAATTTTGTAAAAAGACAAAAACTCCAAGAACATTTTCCCTGGAATGGTTTATAACTGAAATACAACTTGTTTCTCAAAATTTAGACGTTTATCTCAATACTAGACATTTTCTGACAGAGTGGGACAGATCAGGGCGCATGTCTGCCTCTGATTCAAGCGGTCAAGAGATAATGCTAGAAATTACATTTTTTTCAAAATTTGTCCTTTTTCCAAAATTTCGACAAAATTTGACTCCCTCTAAAGAATTTCGAATGCTACTAAATTTCGACTTTTTTCTCAAAATGTCTATCTTTATTTTTGTTTTTCAAGGGGAAAATATCGAAATTCCCAGAAAAAACAAATTTAAAAAAATCGAAACTTGGATATTTTTTTAAAATCCGTCCTTTTTCGCAAATTTGAAATTTATCCGAAAATCTCATCCTGTATGTTCCCGGAAAACTGAATATTATTCCTGAAAATTCGTATCTTTTTTAAAATGTTGACTTTTTCAAGATTCGTTTATTTCATAAACGGCTGTTCTCAAAATGATAACGAAGGCTTCCACGGCCAGAGTCAGTAGATGATATACTTCTTCCGGGATTGGACCGTGTCAAAGAACTACTAAAAGTGTTCGACGTTTCAGAAGAGTTTCGCCTCTGGTATGGTGGACATACTGAGTTGCCGTGCTCTTCTGTCTAAACTTGCTTATCCTTTGTACCAATTTTCAATTCAGAAGAGTTTCGCCTCTGGTATGGTGGACATACTGAGTTACCGTGCTCTGACGTTTTGAAATTGGCCCTTCCTTTCTTTCGTTTTTTGCATATTCCCTCATATTCCTCTTTTCATTTTTTCTTTTCTTTGTTCCTGAAGAAGCCCCCTACGATGGTGGACGAAATGTCGAACACTTTTAGTAGTTCTTTGACACGGTCCAATCACGGAAGAAGTATATCCTCTACTGTTCTCAAAGTTGTACTTTTTCTTAAAGTTTGACTTTTTTTCTGCAAATTTTGGGCTTTGATGCTTCATTTGGTAGTTTCTCTAGAAATGTCGACTGTTTTTCAGAGATTTCGTTTTTTTTTTAATTCCTTTATTTTTATTAACATCAGGTTTTTCTGAAGATTTTGATCTTTTAGAATTTGAATTTTCAGAAATTTTGACAGGTTTCTTAAAATTCGCCTTTATTTCCGATATATTTATATCAAAATTGGATATTCAACTTTGTTGAAAATTTTGAATTTTTTTTAAATTAGTTTAAATTCGTCTTTTTTAAACTTTCTACTTTATTCTCAAAATTCTACTTTTTGGACTCTTCTTTCGGAAATCATTTTTCTATCAAAATTGTGCCACTGTTCTGAATATTTGTCTTTTTTTTATTTTGACTTTTTTAAAGTGACTCCAGAAATTTCAATTTCAGATTTGGCCTTATTTTCGAAATTTTGACTTTTATTTCAAAATACGATGTTTTAGTTTCTGGAACTTTATGGACTTTTTCGTCGAAATTGGCTTTTACTTTAAATTTCAAGTTTCTCGAAATTGATCTGTTTTCTCTAAATTAGATCGGCATATTATGGAAAATTAAAAATGTTGAGAAAAATATTTTTGGGTAATTTCGAGAAAAAGATTTCTCGTACATTCATTTCTTTATTGAAATTTAAATATCAAAATTAGAATCAAAAAGTAAACATTTCGAGTAAAGTGTTTTTTGAAACCATTTTTTCATAATATTTGACCGTTTGAAATATTTCAGTATTTTTAAAGTTTTCAGCAGTTTTCGAGTTCTTCCGAAAGGTTGGGGTTTTATTCAATTTTGGTTTTCTGAAAAAATCCTTTGCCAAAATAGGGTTTTTCTCAAAATTCGTCGCTTTCGAAATTACGACTTTATTCTCCTTTTTTTCTCTCAAAATTGAACTTTCATTTTTTTACTATTCGATTTTTTCTGAACTTATTTTTAATTTAAATTTTCGAAAATTTCATGTTTCTCAAAATTTGTCTTATTCTGAAAATTTTGACTTTTGACTCAAGTAGAAATGTTTTCTGGCAATCCCCACTTACAGTGAAGAATGTTTCTCAAAGTTCCAACCTTTTCTGAAAATTACGTCTTTTTTTTTTCACAAAACTCCACCTTTAAAAATATATTTTTTTAAAATTTCAACATTTTTTGAGATTTTTCGAAAGGTTACGATTTTATTTCAAACACGATTTTCTAAATATTCCAACTTTTTCCCAAAATTCGTTTTTTTCCTTGAAATCCATCTCCCTCAAAATTAAACTTTCTATTTAAAATGGTCACTTTTCTTCAAGAGATTACCTTTGGAAATATGGCATTTTTTGAAATTTTTCGCATTTTTCGCGTTCTTCCGAAAGGTTGGGTTTTTATTCAATTTTGGTTTTCTAAAAAATCCTTCCCCAAAATAAGGTTTTTTTTCTCAAAATTCGTCGCTTTATTCTACTTTTTTCTCTCAAAATTGAACTTTCATTGTTTTAATATTTGGTTTTTTCCGAATTTTTTTTAATTTAAATTTTTGAAAATGTCATGTTTCTCAAAATTAGTCTTATTCAGGAAATTTTGACTTGTACTTCAAATAGGGATGTTTTATACTTCTGGAAATTTCCACTTATAGTGAAACATTTTTCGCAAAGTTCCGACTTTTTCTGAAAATTTTAAGTTTTTCACCAACCCCACTTTTAAAAATAAAATTTTTTCGAATTTTCAACATTTTTTGAGATTATTCAAAAGGTTAGGATTTTATTTTAAACAGGATTTTCTAAACATTCCAACTTTTTCCCAAAATTTTTTCCTCGAAATTCGTCACTCTCAAAATTAAAATTTCTCTTGAAAATGTTGACTTTTCTTTAAGAGATTTCAACCTTTTCCTCGAAATTTCAACGTTATTTTTCAAAAATCGTTACTTTTCGAAATCTTCGAAATTTTGATAGTTTTCAAAGTTTTTTGAAAGGTTCGGTTTTTATTTTAAATTCAAGGTTCTGTCTGTTTTCATAAAGTTTGGCTCTGTTTCCAAATTTTAAAGTTAATCTAAAAATTGGATTCCTCAGTTCATGCAGTTAAATGAAAATATACATATACTCGAAACGTTTTCTGGTTTTCTTTTTTCTATCAATTTTTCAAAATGATTCTTGTCCTTCTCTGAACGAAATCCTGTCTACGCCCATGTAATTACAGCTTGTAACAACTAGATTTATTAAATGCATATTTTATGTGGGATTCCTAGAAGAATAAATAATTTCGCTTGATTGAATAATTTTTCTTATTTCCCTCGTACTTACGCTTGATTTATAAAGGCCCGAGCTTTCTAACAGCGCAGCGTAGCGATCGGAAATAAAATGCTTTTTGAAAAAAGTTTAAACTATTTGTTAAATAACAGCGCGCGCCACTGATTCGAAGAGCTTGTGTTTAGCGGAACCGGCCAATGCCCTAACACTCTGGAACCATACCGGAAGCGCTTACTTTACAACAATTTGCCACTGTAAAATGACTTGACATCTAAAGACCTGATTACGAGTTGACTCAAATTAATCTCCTGCTAGCAGCGTTGTTTTTGGGCTTGGTGTTGTGGATAATTTTAATTTAAGCTCGCCCATGCAATGGATTCGGGTTAAACAATGTGGTTCCCATGGCCCTTTAGTTTTATGCTTTTTGAAGACCTTCGGTCAATGGTTTTCGCAAAATTTGCTATCGTTTAGTTCGTGTGATATTAGATTACAAAATAAGTGCGTGTTATGTAAGCAACACGTGTCTATGGATTTTGTTATGAATCGGTGTCACTTTGGCGAATTTGTTCATGTTCTTGAATATTTTCATATTTTTATAGTAATGTGGAATGCCTACATGCTACCTAAGTATAAATAATATGTTATATTGTTATTTATTAAAATTTATCCATGTTTTTATAAAGCGACCTTGACAGTATGTACTGTATACGATACACGTCATTTTGTAATAGGTATATATCTCGTACAACTAGCAACTAGACTATTACTGATCAAACACAACATGATAACAATAAGGCAATTGGTTATATTGTCGGCTATATTGGTTATATTGTTGATATTTTTATTTTTAAATAAAATGTCTTGATTGCATTGTCTTCAACAAAATGTAACTAGAAGTTGATTTAAAAGTGTTAAATGGAGCAATCAATAAATTATACTTGAAAACGTTATGTCATCCATTTCAATCAAACAATAAAAAGAAAGTAACAAAAATGAGGTATAGCACTGTATATTTGTGTAAATAACAAAAATCATTACTGATAATATGCTAATAAAATGATTAAGGCTTATAGCTACAATAAGGATATCGTATCAAAAAGCTAATAATCATCGCAATTTAGAAAACTCAGTATATGCGTTGTGACCATTTATTGATATGATACATTCAAAAGTACATACATTTATAATGAGCTTAAGGCAAATTTAAATACAGACTTGATAAATATTTAAATTTATTAATGTGGGATTTGCATTTTGGAATAGTTACATACGTGGTGTATCCACATTTTCATCATGGCTTTATTTTATTTCTTGTTTAAAGTAAACACTATTCTAAATAAATAAAATTCTTAACTGCTTTCGCAAGTATGTTACCATTATTTAATATTATATCTTGTTTATCGCAAACGTACATAATAGGATTGCACAAGTGTAAAGAAAAGGGGTAATAGACCAACCACGGTTCAAAGAAATGGTTAAAGAAAATGTCTTTTCTGTCAAGAAAGTCAATATGATAATTTACACTATGAATCTCCATTCTATCCTTGGTTACCTTCAAAAATTGAAATACAAATATTGTCCCCTGAATCCAAAAAAGATTAAAAAACATAACAAGAGAGATACTCTCTGAAGATGATAGCTTGGCTATCGAAACGCGTTAGAGCAACCTTTACTGTGTTTGATAATCTTTCTTGATTTCAGGGGACAAGATTTGTATTTCAATTTTTGAAGTTAACCAAGGACCAGTCCGTTCCACCAAAATTCTATTTAGTAGTAGCCTAGTGTGGCCAGTTTGAGAGAGGCGCATCCAAGGGACGTTCTTCAGTTTCTCAACAAGGTTGGGTGGCTGAATGAATGACCAAGGACACCTCAATCACGGGGATAGCACAATGGGTCCGGAAAGGGTGGCCTCAGTACTGGCCTAAACTTTAGGCAACCCACAACGAATCCAGAATCCCGAAGTATAAATAAAATTGAGGAATTTAAAAGTAAGTCTTGACCTAAGCTCATTACCATAACATAAAAACCCATAGAATTATTTTAATAATTTTTGTCTCTATGATCTTGGTCCAGGATAATCTTGAAAATAACTCGGTGAAAGAACCAGAAATTCTAGAAGATGTGATAGTTCAAAATTCCTGTCCTTCTTACCTAACCAAATCGCACCTAAGGGGGCTTTGGGGCTTAACACCTTTGAGCCTATCTGACACAGCACATATTTCAAAGTAAAAATGAAGTATAGACAAAATATAAAAAATCAAAAACTTTTTACTCGACCGCAAAGTTGAGTGCAGAGACAAATACTTTGATTAGCAGAAAAAGCAAAAATATATTTCAGTTTTAACGAGAAACAATAAAAATGCATCCATAACGTTCGTTTTGATGACTAAATCAAATTACAAAAAAATCGATTTTCTTTCAAAACTAGCAAGGTTGCGAAGTATCCGACGCAATTTTGCTAATTTTTGGTTATGTTTTAGAGAACCGAGCTCTAAGACACAGGTATTTTTGTTATCGACCGATAAACGGTTTAAAGGGCAGTTCTACCCCCTCAAAATTGGGGCTGAAAATGCCGATTTTGCTATTTCTCACATATCCAAAATGATATTCGATTCTGTTATTTTTCCAAAAGTTTATTTGGACGAGGAATGAAGCAAAATAATGTTTTCCATGGAGGCTAACGACCCCTTTTTAATACTTTTTAGTCATAAAAATAGTTTTAATAATTTTTAGTCATAAAAATAGTAATTAGAGCAGCAAAATTAAAAAAATATATTTTATTCTATACGAGGTCTCTTCAAAAAGTAAGGAGACTTTATTTTTATGAAAAAATACTTATTTATTCACCAACATTTATAACCCTTCAAAGCAATCCCCCTCAGATACAATGCACTTGTGGCCACGCTTTTCCCAATCTTCAAAGCAGTTCTCATGAGCACTTTTTGGTATAGCCTTGAACTGCTCCAGCGATGCAGTTCTTATTTCGTCAATCGTTGCAAATCTCTATCCTTTCATGGGTCTTTTAAGTTTTAAATATGGTGGCTGGGGAATTGTTGTTGTGGCCAAAAAACCGATGAATGAGCAGGTGCATTATCGTGATGCAAAAGCCATTAATTATTTTTCCACAATTCCGGACTTTTTTTTCATATTGCTTCTCGCAAACGACGCATAACTTCAAGGTAATACTCCTTATTGACCGTACTCCTTTTTCTAAAAATTTATACTTTAAGCAGAATATCTGCATTATGCAAATTTTGTTTATCCTTTTGGACAGTTTGAATTTTTTTAGTTAACTTACTCCAAATTTTTCAACCATTTATAATTAAATATTGTGGATATATCACAAAATTTTAGCTTTTCTTCAAAATTTAAACGTTATTTTTTCGAGTTCAAGCTCAAAATACCTAGAATTTTTTAAAAACATAAAGCATTTTCTAGAAATTGCCACTGGATTTCTGGGATTCTGGATTCGTTGTGGGTTGCCTAAAAAAAAATTTTGGCCAGCACTTAGGCCACCCTTTCCGGGCCCATTGTGCTATCCCCTTGATTGAGGTGTCCTTGGTCATTCATTCAGCCACCCAACCTTGTTGAGAAACTGAAGAACGTCCCTTGGGTGCGCCTCTCTCAAACTGGCCACACTAGGCCAGAAGTCCCCCAGCGTGGATCCTCTGATTGATGCTAGTGCCGGGCAGTGACACATCACGTGCTCGACACTCTCATCTTCTTCTAAGCACCCTCTGCAGCTCGGGTCGTTTATGATTCCCATTCTGTGGAGGTGTTTGTTTAATAGACAGTGACCTGTCCATATCCCTACAAGTTTCCTGAGATTATTCCTTGAGAGTTGTAGGCATAGTTTTGCCCTTTCCCTGCACGGCATTCTAATGAATGCGTGAATCTGTCGGCATGTTGTTATTGATGCCCATTGGGCTCTGTGATTACGATCGATTTCTTCGTTAAGTAGGGAACTTACGATTGATCTAGTCAGGGAAAGGGTTGGTTATGGTCCAACGAATTGTCCCTCCGAACCCTTCCTCGCCAGTTTGTCAGCGCGTTCGTTTCCCTCTTTCCCAGAATGTCCTTTGATCCATATTAGATCAATTGCATTCTCTTGTGATAGACGTTCTAGAGCTAGGTGGCAATTCCATACCAGCACTGAGTTTGTTTTCACATTCCTCAGGGCCACTTTTTTCACAAAATTTGGAGTTTATACTTTTTTTCCCAAAATTTCAGTTGCAAGCTCAAAATTTCGATTATTTTTCAAAAATATTACCTTTTTGGAGATACAAAATTTAACCTCACGAATTCAAACTCAAAACGTAGAGAACTTTTTCAAATGACTGTAGGCTCATTTTACGAAATTTCTCTTTTTTACTAAATTACGAGTTTAGATTATTTTCCTAGAATTTTCACTGTAAATTCAAATTTTCTACATTTTCCAGGAATGTTGACTTGTTTGGAAATTTAAACTTTAACCTCTCGTGTTTAAAATCAGAATATCCAAAATGTTTTCAAATATATTAGAAGTCATTTTTCGAAATTTCACTTTTGCACTAAATTATGAGTTCCGATTTCTTTTCCCACAATTTTCATTCTAAATTTACAATGTCGACTTTTCCTAGAAATGTTGACTTGTTCCAAATTTAAACTTTAACTTCTCGAATTTAAACTCAAAATATCGAGAACTTTTTCAAATAAGTTCGGATGGAAGTTTTCGAAAATTTCTACATCCAAACGAAGTCATATTTCCACTTTGAAATCGAAACTAAAGGAAAAGTCGAAAAATTGGAAAGGTTCATAAGTTCACGTTTCGTGATTACTTTTGAAATAGTAAGTTGTATACGATGTCTGATCAAAAAGTAAGGTGACTATATTTTTATGAAAAAATATTTATTTATTCATCAACATTTATATTATTCCCTTCAAAGTAATTCCCCTCAGATACAATGCACGTGTGCCAACGCTTTTTCCAATCTTCTCAGAAGCACTTTTTGGTATAGCCTTCAGCTCCACTGGCGACACAGTTTTTATTTCATCAATCGTTGCAAATCTCCGTCCTTTCAAAGGTCTTTTAAGTTTTGGGAACAGAAAAAAGTAGCAGGGGCCAAATCCGGTGTATATGGTGACTGAAGCATGATTGTCTTGTTGTTTTTGGCCAAAAGACCTCTTACAAGCAACGATGAATGAGCAGGTGCATTATCGTGATGCAAAAGCATCTACAATTTCCACAATTCCGGACGTCTTTTCCTACAAAACTTTAAGGTAATACTCCTTATTGGTAGTCGAAAAAAACAGTGAGCAAACTTAGACATTTGATCGGACTTGGCGTGCTTTTTTCGGTCTTGGCTCTCCTCGGTGCTTCCATTGGGACGATTGGGCTTTGGTTTCAACGTCATAACCATATACCCATGATTCGTCACCAGTTATGACCCTTTTGATTAGGACCATCACTGACGTGATGAGAGCTCCTGAGCGATGCTCATGCGACGATTCTTCTGATCAAAATTCAGAAGTTTCGGAACAAACTTCGCTGACACACATCTCATGCCCAAACCATCCAAATTGCATGACACGAGCTTCAACGATATCTTCTGTTGTTGATGTGCTGGGGCGTCCAGAGCGAGGTTCATCGTCGGCTTCTTCTCGGCCATCTTGGAAGAGTTTGTACCACTTGTAAACATTTTTTTTTACTTAGAACAGACTCACCGTACGCCACCGTCAACATTTTAAGTTTTTTAGAGCACTTGATTCCATTTTTCACACAAAATTTGATGCAAATTCTTTGCTCTATTTTTTACAATAATAGAAAATCGCTGAGCACCACAAAATACGTCTAACCTTTTTAACTGTCAACAAAAAAATAAGTATGTTATGTATTTGAAACTGTGAACATATATTCGGGACATGTGTACCAACACAACAACAACAACAACAAATCGATAATTGAATGTAAGTTGCCCGCGAAACTTTAAGTCACCTTACTTTTTAAACAGACCTCGTACATCAAAACTAATTTTACCTGTTTTTGGGTTTTGTCTAAAATACTTTTGAGGGGTAAACATAACTTAGTAAATCTCCAAATTCGATTTTGAAAACTCTAACTTTAAAATTTCGATATTTTTGAAAGTTTTAATTTTTTTTTCAACTTTAACTTTTCTTAAATCGTTCTTTTAAGTTTCGAGCTCTTTTCAAAATTTCGACTTATTACAAAATGTTGACTTTTGAAAAATTTCGACTTTTCTGAAGAATTCCATATTTGTTGAAAATATAGATTTAAAAAATTTCAACATTTAAACTTTTTTTTGTTGAAATTTCAGACATTTTAAGCCGGATCACATCAATAAACATTTGTCTTGTGCGTCGTATTTTGCAATTTAAAAAACATGTTTTTTATGTAAGGTCAATTATTTTGTGGTGTAAATAGTTAATTTGCGTGTTACAGCGCCGAATTCGTTTGTGTGCATCGTAAACTCTTCAATTGCAGTGCAAAAACCGCTACTTTTGTGACAAATATAACGCACAATAAAAATTTTTATCGTTATGAATCCAGATTTAAAATATCCACTATTTTTAAAATTTCCACCTTTTTCGGAATTTTCATTTACATATTTTCGACTCTCAAATTTCCACTTTTTCGTGAAATTATTACTTAAATTTGAAAATTTCGACTTTTTTAAATTTTCGATTTATTTTTAAAGATGTTGTTTTTTTAAATTCTCTTTCTCGTAAATTTGCACCTTTTTTTAAATTTTGACGCTTGAAATTTCGGCTTTATTTGTAAATCTTGACTTTCAGAATTCGATTTTTTTTAAATTTCAGTTATTTTTGTGAAGTTGACTTTTTAAAAATTTCGACTTTTGGAAACATCGGCTTAGTTGAAATTTGCGATTTTTTTTCTAATTTAGACGACTTTCAAGATTTCGATTTTTTCTCAAAGTTTTGACTTTCTGAAAGTGACATTTTCTGGAAATTGTTGACTGAAAGTTTTGACTTTTTTGAACATTTCGATTTTTTTATTATTTCGACTTATTATCTGATTTACAATTTTGACTTATTTTAAAAAGTTCAAATATGTCACCATTTCGCCAGTTTTCAAATTTTTACTTAATTTGCTAAATGACTTTTTTTCGACTTTCTACAAATTTTCAACTATTTTGAAATATCCGTTTTTAGTTTTGTCGTTATTGAAAAGAATTTTGATTTTTTTTTTTGACAATCTTGATTTTTAGAATTCGAATTTTTTACAAAAATTGACACAAATTTTCGACATTTTCTATAAATTTCGAGTATTTTTGCAAATTTTCAGTTTTCTTTTTAGTAAATTTGATTAAATTTTAAAATACTTTATTTGGTTATTTTGACTTTCTTCAAAGTAATTCCCTTTTTTTTAATTTTAATTTTTGAAAACATTAATTTACTTTGATTTTTTTTAAATTTAGGCGACCTTTTCAAGATTTCGTTTTTTTCCAAAATTTTGATTTTCTGAAAGTGACATTTTCTGGAAATTTTCGACTTTTTACTGAAAATTTTGACTTTTTAAACATTTAGGGTTTTTGAATATTTCGACTTATTCTGAAAATTTTAAATTTTGTTTTACAAATTTTCAATCTTTCACAATTTCTCCATTTTTCAAATTTTTACCTAATTTGCTAAACGACTGTGTTGTTTCAAAATTTCAACTTTGTACACATTTTTGATATTTTTGAAATATCGATTTTTAAAATTTTGTCGTTACTGAAGAGAATTTTGATTATTGTTTTTTGTTGAAAATTTTGATTTTGAAAGTTCGAAATTTTGAAAATTTTTACACAAATTTTCGACATTTTCTAAAAATGTCGACTTTTTTTTTGCAAATTTTCAGTTTGCCTTTTAGTAAATTCGATTAAATTTTAAAATACTGTATTTGGTTATTTTGACTTTCTTCAGAATTATTCCTTTTTTTTTAATTTCAATTTTTGAAAACATCAACATACTTTGAATTTTGTTAATTTAGGCGACCTTTTCAAGATTTCGGTTTTTTTTTTAATTTCGGTCTTCTGAAAGTGACATTTTCTGGGACTTTTCGACTTTTACTTTTTTAAACATTCAAAGTTTATTGAATATTTCGACTAAATATGGAAATTTTAAATTTTGACTTGTTTAAAGTTAAACTAGTTTTAAAAATTTCCAATTTTTCACGATTTCTCAATTTTTCAAATTTTTACCTAATTTGCTAAACGACTTTGTTGTTTCAAAATTTCGACTTTCTACGCATTTTTAAAAGTTTGTCGCTACTGAAGAGAATTTTGATTATTGTTTTTTTGTTGAAAATTTTGATTTTGAAAGTTCAAAATTTTGAAAATTTTTGCACAAATTTTCGACCTTTTCTAAAAATTTCCACTTTTTTTGCAGGTTTTCATTTTAGTTTTTCGTGAATTCGATTATACTTTAAAACACTTTTTTTTGAAAGTCTCGACTTTCTTCAAAATTTTTCCTTTTTTTGAAAATTTCAATCTTTTGTTCAAATTTCTCAGTTTTAACTTTTTTTGAAAATTTCTACTTTTTCTCAAGAGTTTCGACTTCGATGTAAAATTTGAAATTTATTTAAGAAATTACGACTTTTTTTGAAGACTTCGACTTGTGAAAAGTTGGATTTTTTCAAAATTTTGAGTTTTCTAAATTTTCGACCTTTTTTCAGGATTTTCATTTTTTTTAATTATGGCTTATCATCAAAATTTCGACTTTTACAGGAAGTTCACACTTTCAGAATTTGGACTTTTTCAAAATTTCGACCCTTTTGGAAAACTTTGACATTTTTGAAAATTTCGACTTTTGAAAACGTCTATTTTTTTTGTTCATTTTTCGAAACTTCAAATATTTGTAAATTCTACTTTTTTAAAATTTCGATTCTTCTAAAAATTTTGACGCAAAATTTAGACTTTGGACCTTTTCTCAAAATTTCGACTTTTTTTGAAAATTTTGACTGTTTTTGTTAATTTGATGACTTTGAAATAACTTTTTTTGACAACTTTGACCTTGTCGGCACATATTTTACCTCTTTTTCGAAATTTTTAGAAAAAGTTTAAAATGGAACAAAAAACCAAATCCAAAACTCTGAAGAAATGTTGAAAAATTGAATTTTAAATTTAAATTGTTCAGTATAAAATTTAAATCCATCAGTCTTCTAAAATTTTCGAGAATTTTTCTCATAATTTCGATTATATTTAATAAATTCCCACTTTTTCAAAATTTTCCTTTTTTCAAAATAAATTATGACTTTTTTAGTGATTCTGAACTTTTTCCAAAATTTCTAGTGTACATCTTCAGTTTTCTCCTTTAAAACTTCGGCTATAAATTAGAAATTTGGATTTCTTCCAACAACTGGACTTTTCTTTCGAAATGTTTCTCCAAAATTCTGTTATGCGTAATATACTTTCACTTTTTTGTCGGCGACGAAACATTGGTGGGTAATTTTTCGAAAAAAAAAAAAATATATTTTAAACGATAAATAGTTTTTCGTAAAATGCTCGCTTCCTATTTGATCTTGAAGTGATTATGTGTGGTGTGCTCTTTTCCCGAGCTACTCTAGTAGCAGTGGCTGTCTGTCCTTTGTAGAGATTTGGGATACTCTACGGAAAGTTTTAAAAAATGTCACACCTTAGCCAATTTAAAATCGTAACATATAAGTGGCTGTCAGACAGAAGGTATTTGCCAAAAATTGATGTTGTCACTTCACGAAACCACAGAAGATAAATTTTGGACAACACTTTAGTTTTTAAATGATAATAATTAAAATTTATACAGGGAAAGTCACGTAGACTTGCTAGTAGATAATTTCGAGTTTAAGTTCCATTTTAAAAACGAAATTAAATTTTTATTTTTTTCTGCATCCCAACATTAGTCCCAAAATTTCAAAATAATTTTGGAAATTTATCTTTTTATTTCTTTTCTTCTTATTTCTCTTTTTATTTCGAAATATGGATTTTAAAATAATTATAATTGTATTTTCATTTTGATTTTAATCCCAAAACCATTTCAGTTAGGAAATTCTAATTTTTTTCTGGAATGAAAAGAAAGAATTAAGTCCAAAATGTCGACCTTAAAGTCAAAATTTTAAAAACCCAAAAATTTCGAAGTTATTCTGATTACCAGCATCACTTTAAATGTGGAGTTTTTTTCTAGATTTGGACTTTAATCTTGAAATTTCGATTTCAATAAACAGTATGCCCCAAAATTGGGTATTGAAGAGGAATTACTTTTTTATTTGTGGGTTTACGAGAAAAATTTATAATTTTTTCAGTTTAAAATAATAATTGATTTTCAATATTCATCCCGAAATTCCGATTTTAAGTTCAAAATGACAAGCTTGAAAATTTCTAATTTTTTCGAGTTCAATTCCAAAATTTGAGTTTGATTCCAAAAGTCGAAGTTAAATTCGAAATTTTAAGAAAAAATTAAAATTTTATAGGTGGAATTTTCAATATTTCGTCTTGAACCTTGACATTTTTAATTATTCTTTAAAATTTCAAATTCAAAGTAGACGCTTGAAGATTATATCGAAATATTGTGTTATTTCCGTCTTGTAAATCTTCTACTTTTTAAAGCTACCCAAATTAGCTATTCAATAAGATCTTTCGAAATATTTGTGCCAACTCGTGATTATAGAAATATCTCAAAGTCCAAATATCCTTCTTAAAATGAAGACCGAATCATCACAACATTTTTATAAGACTCGTGACTGTGGAAATACATGCAAATATCCTTCATAGCCAAAAGAAGGCGGACGTGCCACCACTGAAACCGAGAACACTGATCCCTCTACGTATTCCAATAAAACAGCTGACTATCAAAAGTGTTTTATAAATTACCATTTGGTTAAACTAAACGCTCAAATAATGAAAATATTGGCACTGGAGGATTCCTTTGCAAGCCACCTCACAATATTTAAATAAACTCATTGTTTTATAATAAATTAATTGGCTGTTCACTGGTGACCTACAGTTTGTCCCTTAATTATAGATTAATTTCGCACTTTTTATCCCTTTTATTGACTTTTTATGCAGATTAAAATACATTTTAAATAATGGTTGACATTCTATTTAATCAGCTGAGAATAACATTAAATAGAAACCAAATGCAAAGAAACCAACAATTAACTTCATTTGTATTAAACAACCTTCTAAGGTACTCAATACTCTCAGTTTTCTACGGTACCACGTGTGGTACTTTGCAGTTAAATTAATAGAAATCCGTACCACACACAGACTATAGAGTAGCAAAGCGTTATCTACGTGTAATTTAAAATTATTGTCATAGGGATGGGCTATGAAACATCCATGATTTACAATCGAGCAGTGGCGGACTGGAGAAGGGGACACCGGGCCTGCCCCACTCCATTGCTATAATAAAACAATTCGTCACTTCCTAAATCCCATGAATTTCAATTATGCAGGCCTACTTCCATATTAGCTGCTGTCGACAGTTAATGTTCCTGATATGGATGTTAGTTTCATGGGGTACTGAACGGTCGTATCTTTGGGGATTTCAATTACTTTTTGCAATATTTGCTGTTATTAATTATTTAACAAAGCATTTTTGATTATCAAAAAATAAATCCATCGTCAGATTCTTCCTCTTCGTTACCCGACTGCCAGTTTTGATGCTGATAACTTAAAACATTTGAGGATTCTGAGGAAGGGCGACTTGCTAGTGGCCATTCAGTGATTTGAATGTTTTTTCTTTACTTTTTATGGTTTTGCTTTACTCTTATGCATTAACTTAGCGAGTAAATTTTTCTTCTTTCTTCGCAGTCGAAACACTCTCATTAGCTGATCAGTCAAATTTGGTTTTAATGTTGATCTAAAGGATCTAAATATTTGGAGGAAGTTTCAAGCGACATAGTTTTTCTTTAGATGACTAATTCTGCATATCTGTTGTCAGAATTTTGCCTTTTCTGTTTCGTTGCCTAACTGTCAAATTTTTGTTTTAATGTTAATTGAAAAGATTTGGAGATTTAGTAACAAAACCAGACTATTACCACTGAATATTCTCTATACTTTAGATTTTACTTTTAGGCATTTTGTCACATTTTGAAGAAATTTTGGTTTGTCGTCAGCATTTTGCCTTTTTCTTTCCGATATTTGGTTTGCATTTAAGCATCGACTAAAGAAAATCAGTTTTTAGTTCTAGATTTACGAAAAAAGTAACCGGAGCGGGACGAAAAAGCTACGTAAAATGAACGAGATTATCATGCCTTCTCTCCTCTGGTAGCTCAATTATCAGACTTTACTTTTAGGCATTTTGACACATTCTGAACAAATTTTGGTTTGTCGTCAGCATTTTGCCTTTTTCTTTCCGATATTTGGTTTGTATTTAAGCATCGACTGAAAAAAAGTAGTTTTTAGTTCTAGATTTGCGAAAAGAGTAACCGCAGACGGACGAAAAAGCCACGTAAAATGAACGGAATTAACAGCATGCCTTCCCTTCTCTGGTAGCTCAATTATCAGACTGTTACTCGTATGTTAACTTAAAGAGCTGGGGATTCCGTGGAAGTGACGACTGTGGGTGTATGTTCTTTTCTCTCCCTCAGTGGTTTTGCTTTGATTTTAAGCACCGATTGAGTGGCTGACTATTGATTTTGGTCTCATTTAGGCACATCTGCGTTTTATTTGTTTTCCACAATATCAAACATGTATCACATTAAAAGGTTTTGAACGCTTTATGCAACATTTTATTCAAGCACTTATCTAGATGTGTGACCGAGGGGAAATATTTCCACTCTTAAGCTGATTATGCAATATATTTTCAACGTGACGCCCACCAATATTGAAAGTTTTCTGAGCAGCATTCTACAATTTCAGGCTCATTGTTGGATTACAGAAGCCGTAAAACCTGGTTTATTTTTGGAAGTCAGAGTTACTGAACCATTCTCTCATAAAATTATGCTTAAATTCATTTGACAGGTGTAGGAATCACGTTTTCAAGAACAACCGATAACAGGCACAAGTCATAAAAATAAATACGGTAGATTCAAAATCTCCTCTGATTAAAAAAAATAATTCAAGGAAACGATTTGTAAAATGAAGGCGATTTCACATCGTCTCATTAGTTTGAGTTCGCTCAAGGGCACATCGAAACCATTAAAAATATAAGTTTTTGAGTCCGCTACACACAATGGTTGAATAAAGCTTTGCCAGCTATATAAAAAAGTGTAATGTTATGTCACAGTTAAGTTTAAACTTTGAACATATTTTGATGGATGACTTTTTTGCAGCAGTTTATGACCAAAAACAACAAATGGAAGAGAAAGTTACAAAGTACTTCAAAAAAGTTTACAGCAATTAGTTACCCATCTCAGACTTCTTTGGAACTCACCTCAAATTTGACACAGCTTTGAGTATAGAGCGATAACAAGGAAATGAAAAGTAGATGCACAAAAAAGTGTAAGTGTTTGAAAATTAAACGGGCGCAGTTAGTGTTTGAGTTTCGCGCATTCTCACAAAGAGCGAGCAAGAGACATCAGCAAAATCATTTGATATGTCAACGATACTAGTGGACAAATTTTTCTATTTAATGATGGCAATCATTTTAGAAATGTTTTCTCTTTAAGTCAATCATGATAAAAGCTGAAGTGAACCTAAATATAAATAAAACTTGATAACGCTATCGCTGGAGGCTTTGACATGACCAGCAGAGTGTGAAAAAGGAGTGCGGCAGTCGGAACAAGGCAGCTGAGGTAGACGGACGAAGAGAGTGAGAGTGAAACAAAAAGACTAAGTGAATGAGGACTGTAATACTGTAGTACCCCAGTTTCGAAATTTATTTTATTCTTTTTTTTTTGTTAATATATGTTAATTTCATTACCACTCTTCTTTTCTCCAGGACCCATCCAAGTTATGGTAATAAGGGCACATTACAAAACGAAACAGAATGTCATTTTTTCCCTCTATTCAAGAAGGCAAACTCTTCTTCCCGGGAAGTATCTCCTTTCAAAAATGTTTGTTTTCTTCCAGGGTACATGGAAGAGATGAAACTATTCTTCCAGAAGTTTCATTTCTGTTTCCACTCAACAATGATTATTCATCCAGGAGAATTTCGTTTCTTCTTTTAGTTAATCAGATCAGTGCTTTTTTGCTCGCAAGTTTCGCCTCTTTTTCTAGTCCAAGCCAAAATTGTTCTTACAGAAGACTTTCGCTCCTAGCATAGTTGATTGGAAGAAGAGACTAAAATTTTCCAGAAGAGGGGACATTTTTCTGGTAGAGGAGTTTCATCACTGGGATGGCCGACTGATAGACGAGGCGACATTTTTGCGAAAGGAGTTTCGCCTCTTCGGAAGAGTTTCGTCTCTTCTGAAGAGTTTCATCTCTTCGGAAGAGTTTCGCCTCTTCGGAAGAGTTTCGCCTCTTCGGAAGAATTTCGCCTCTTCGGAAGAGTTTCGCCTCTTCGGAAGAGTTTCGCCTCTTCGGAAGAGTTTCGCCTCTTCGGAAGAGTTTCGCCTCTTGGGAAGAAAAGTTTCGCTTCAGAAGAAGAGTTTCGCCTCTTTTATGGTTGACTGGCATAGGATGAAACTCTCCTGGAAGAAGAGTTTCGCCTCTTTGACTGGAAGGAAAAACGCTTCCGGAGAAACAGTTTTGCCGCTAACTTTTGACTGAAAGAAGAGGCGAAACTTGCCAGAAAGTGATCTAGTTGAGTGGAAGAAGAGGCGCAACTCTTCTGGAAGAAGAGTTTTGTCTCTTCCATATTGACTGGATGAACCTGATCTTGAAGAAGAGTTTTGCCTGTGACTTCTTACTGGAAGAAGAAACCATGCATTCTGGTGTTAAGGGCTGCACACGCGTTATGATTGATGGGAAGAAGAGTTTTGATTTTGGTATGATTCATTTATATACTTAAGTATATGGATTCATTGGAGAAAACTCTTCAGGCAAAAACCATACATGTTTCTTACCATGAGTTTATTTACATTCGTATTTGGTAGGTCTGGGGTAATTTTTTTTTCACATTTTTTTTACAATTTAACCCAAGTATTTGAAGAACGATTTATGAAAAGAAAATAAATAGGCTTTAAAGTAGCCTAGACTTTACCACAATGTAAGTCAATAAAAGATGTGAAAGCAAAAACAAATCCAACTTTTATGAAACAGTAACATTAAAAAAAAAAGTGTAATAGTGAAATAATATCTCATTAAAAATACTTCCAAGTGTGCGATCCCATTAGATAGGAAAAGTATATAGCTTATTAGAGTCCAGTAGGATTCCAGTTCCCAGGATTGAGAAATGTATATTTTTGAAGTTTATTATCCAAAAAATGATATAAATTCGATCAAAGTTACAGTAGTCGTAAATATACTGCGTTATGATTAAGCACATTTTTTTCAAACCGTATACGCATGGCGGTTTGTAAAAAATACCAACGGGCGCTAATGTTAAAAACTAGAAATTCGAGATTTCAATAATATTTTTGAAGGTACTTTGCATACGTAATTTATGTAAGTAGTTGTTAATTACGTTATAATGTTCGTCGTCATGCTGGAAACTCATCATAACAACAATAAAAGTAAAAGACGGGAAAGCAAACCTTTCGAGAGTGTATTGTAGGAGTTGAATGCCCAAGAGGGTGCAGGGGTGTCCACCGGAGCAGTGCCGTATGCCCTGAACATCGCGCACAAGAAAACGCGCGTAATACAAAACGTTCACTCAGCTAACGAGAGGCGAGGCAAACTGAACTGACACGTGAGCGCGACCGATAGCCGTAGCCGCGAACATGCCGTACGAAATACGAAATTACAACACTAGACGCGACGGCGCAACTCCGCCGACGGTCGTCAAGGTATGACGTAACTATCGACGCATCCTGCACCAAAAAGTCAGCCAGCATCTGAACAGCTGAAACGTAAGAGTTCTGGTTTCTGGTCGCCGTTCCTGGATCACTCCCCTTTCAGCAAAAGTTCATTGGCTTAATTTTTTTACTAGCGCTACTGCCGTGATTATTATACACCGCGTTTCGTCAAATAATGAAGTTTCATTATAACTAATGCATTTTGCCAATAGCTGAATCGTGTTCTAAGCTTTGAAATTTTAAATTAATTATTCATGCGTCAAAATAATAAAAATAAAAATCTTGAACATAAAAATTGCATCTATTAGGTTCTTTTAATTAGCAAGGATGATTCTGATCGACATTATTTATATATTTACAACTTCTGTTGCGAAATAATTGTTTAAAAGGTCGCTAGAATTGACTGTTTTAATCTAGGCCAATGTTAAGTTATATTAGCAACAATAGAAACAATTTTAGAAACTCGTCACATTAGAATAAGTGTAATATTATATTAAAATGTGTATTGCATATTCCAAGCGACTTTTCGAAATGTGACTAGTCCTGCGAAGCCCACAATCGTTAATAAATCTAAACGAGAACAACCTGAACAATCAAATACCATAAAGCATAATGATAATGAGCACATCATTCCTCATGGAATAATGTAAGGAATTTGATCCAGAAAGAAAGCTTAGAAATTTCTTCCTTCTTCCATTTCGACTCCCTTTGAGAATATCAATTTAAAACTTGGAATTGTTATATAATAATAATTTATATTATATTATTTATTATTATTATTATAATTTCACTTCAATTCGAAATTTTGAGGAAAAGGTAAACATCCAGAGTTTGAGATCTAAATTTTACCATAGTTTACAAAAATTAAAAATTGAAATAACGCAAAATTTCTAAAAAAAATTTTTAGTTTTCGACTTTTCCGAAAATCTAATTTTTTAATTGCTCCGATTTTTAAAAAAATTCGGACTTTTCGAAGTTTACATTTCTTCCCAAAATTGAAATACAAATCTTGTCCCCTGAAACCAAGAAAGATTAAAAAACTCAATAGGGTTGCTCTAACGTGTTTCGATAGCGCGTTAGAGCAACCTCTGTTGTGTTTTTTAATCTTTCTTGGTTTTATGGAACAAGATTTGTATTTCAATTTTTGAAGATAACCAAAAAAAAAATTCTTCCTAAAATTTAGGCCTTAATAATTTAAACTACTTTTAAACTTTGGCTCTTTCCAAAACTAAAATTTTCGACTATTCAGAAAAGTTTAATTTTTTTTAATCGCCACATTTTGTCTGCATTCGCTAAATTTTTGAATTATTTTGAAAATGTTGTCGACTTTCAAAATATCGACATTTATTTCAAAATTTCTGCTTTTTTTTTAGAAATCTTTATTAAAAATTTTAATTTTTTTGAAAATTTCTGATTCGTCTTGAAAAAAATGTTCCAGTTTTTTCCCAAATTTTTAACTATTCAAAATTTCGATTTTTTCAAACTTTTAATTTTTGTTCAATGAACATTTCGACTTCTCGGATTATTTTGGCTTTTTTTTTGAAAATTGTGGGTTTTTTGAAAAATTTGCCGAAATTTGTTGTTTTGTTTTTTGAATCTTCGTTACAACTTTTTAAAAATTTTAACTCTTTTTAAAAATTTTGCCATTGTTTCAAGATCTCGACATTTTTGAAAATGTCGCCTTTTTAAAATTTTTGACTTTCTTTTTTTTAAATTTTGAATTTTTTAAATCTTAATTTTTGTGTGGAAATTTTAACTTTCTATGAAAACTTCAACTTCTCTGAAAATTTTGACTTCATAATTTTCCCCTTTTTTCAAATTTTAAGTTCTTTTAAAAACACCGACTTTTTTAAAAATTTTACGTTTTTTTTTTGAGAAATTTTGATATTTTCAATATTTCGACTTATCCTTAAATGTCGACGTTTTTTAAATTTCCGATATTTTTAAAAATAATCGTTTGTTTTGAAAATTTCTGTTTTTTCAACTTTGGGTTTTTGGAATTTAAATTTTATTTCAAAATGCCGAATTTTGTTTTGAACATTGTGACCATTTAAAAAAAAATTACATGTGTTTACTTAGAGAAAAACTCCAGTGTCCATTTTCCTTTAGACCAATACCAAACTATATACAGATAAGGAAAAATTTTCATTGTCTATGTAAAACGCTAAGAATTGTCCCTTCTATGGTTTTTTACGGCCGCTGAACGTATTCCCCTACTTTGACGCAACTTGCTCGTATCTTCCAGTTTAGATGTTAGAAAAAACTCGTCGAGAGTTTTACAAAAGACTGGAATATTGTTTAAATCAACGGACTAAAAGAACAAATAGCATGTGGTAGGCAAATGTTAATAAAATTGTTGCCTGCCAGTAGTAATCCCATAACAAAACACGTTAGAAGCTATGAGGTACTACTGAAATCTCCACCAGCACTGATCGCTGCGCTCTGCGTTGAATTGTTTACAACGGTGTAGGAGAATACAAGGCGCCGCCCATCTATTCCACTATTAGCTCTCAATGTTAAATCTCTCATTAACATTCTCCTTATGGGCAGTGTTTGACTTTTCTGATGTGTATACATCTGAGGGTCGTTGCAAGAGAGAAAAGATAATTCGTCGGTAAACAAAACTTGGTCGACAAATTTTCGACAACTTTACTTGTTTCCTTCATAGATTTACAAAATTCAAAACATTTGTATCTGATAATTATCGTCGGAAAATATCTCGAGAATATTAGCCACTTTATAGCATTTGCATACAATTCTTTAAAAAATATTTCGCATTGTTCACAATTTAAGATTAACGTTCTTCTGCAATTCACTATTGCTAGCGGTCGATTTTCATGCGGAAAAGCGAAACGTCCAACGGCCTTTTCAGTGCTCTTTAGGGTAAAGTATCATCACTTAATTAGTATTTGCATGTTTTTATCTTTCATGTATATTGACATTTTACAAAAAGATAAGTTTTTTCCATTGTCATGAAGACATATGAATGATTTATACAGTGCTGGTCTGTAACTTGGAACAAAGTCAGTAAATCAAAGACAGTTTTTTTTATATGCTTGGACACGTCGATTAATATTTTAATTTGCGCTATTTTTGATGTAGGAACATTTTATACAGAATGTCCCAAATGTAAGATATGACGTCTTCGACAATTTTTTTAAACGGCAACCCTATTTTTTTCTCGAGCATATATTAAGTTACACATGCGTACCAAATTTCAATTTTTTATTTTTGGTCATTTAAAAGATATTTAACAAATATTAACTAATTTGAAAAATCAAGGAATCTGATTTAACAAAATAATCTTTCTTCAATAAATGTTCAAAATTTTGTCCATTTACTAACTGATAATACTGTAACGCAATGTCAACAGATGTAATAGAATTTAGAATAGAATTGTATAATTTAGTAAATGAAAAAAGTTTCTAGAAGGTTCTGATAAGAGGAAAGCGGTTGCGATAACGAAATAAACGGCAGATAAGCATTTCAGAAATTTCGGCAAACGATAAGCCTTATCTGCCGAAAATTCTGGAAGCCGGGAGCCAAAACTATAAAAAGGTGGTCAGCTTTCCCTCGAGTCAGTCAGTTAGAGTCAGTGTAATTAGTGAGTTAGTAGAAGTCAATAATAAGTGAGTTAATTGTCAATGGAGGTGATCCAAGTTGAGTTCAGTAATAAAGTGGGTCTTATTCGATAAGTGTAATCAATCGAACCGATAAGCCCATAACAATAGGTTAAACGGAACTGAAACTCGTTTTGAACATTTCTAATTACTTCAGGGGAAATTAGTCTACACTCCTGTCTTATTGGTCCTTTCAACTCCTCACTATTTGCAGCTTTGGTCTTAAAAACTTTGCTCTTCAAACACCCCCATAACAAATAGTCCATAGGTGTTAAGTCCGGAGACCTAGATGGCCATTCAAAAGGTCCACTTCTACCAATCCATCTGCCTGGAAATACATCATCCAGATACTCACGGACAGGTTTTGCAAAATGAGGAGGGGCACTGTCTTGTTGAAACCAGATGTTTCTATTCGGGACATCAGCTTCGAACGGACCAGAAAACAAAATAGCTAAATCGGGAATTAACTCTTCCTGCAAGAATTCCTATATCCTGCCCTATTGAGATTTCCTTGGAAGTAAATTGATCCTATAACTCGATCACCAACAATCCCTACCCAAACATTGACTTTCTCTGGATGTTGAGTGTGGCCTTTCCTCTTCCAGTGTGGGTTGTTGTCTGCCCAGTAACGACAATTTTGACGATTTAGCTTACCATTTAACATAAACGTTAATTCATCTGAAAACAGGATATTTTCAATGCTTCGAACATGTCTGTCCAGTAGATCCATCATTTCTTCGCAAAACTGGAGTCTTCTATCCGGATCATCTTCTATTCGTGGAGGAGTGTCATTTTATGAGGATGAAATCTTTGCATTTTCAGAATTCTTGCAACTGAAGATTGGCTAATTTCGAGTTCCCTACCTATCTGATTAGTGGACGCATGAGGATTTTCTTGGATAGAGAGAAGTACTTAATTTGGACTTCTTCTTTGAGAGCATTCTGAAGGGGATTACTTATTTTTCTTAAATGCCCATTTTTCTGAAACTGTTTTTCAATCTTGCTTACGGTACTTTAAAATATGGGTGGTAAATCAGGATACTTCTCTCTGAATAAACGAATAATTTCATTTTGTGTTCTTATTTTATCCCCATAGCCAATCATTATTAAAATTTTAATCTTGTGGGTTTCAGTTAAGTACGACATTTTTATCGATTTTTTTTAATAAATGGTGTTTCTCACTAAATGACAAACTAATAGTCTCTTCGACTAATACGATACTACTCTTCTTATTTGTTTTTATTAACTTTTTATAAGATTGTGATAAGACGTCAAGCCAGTTTGATAAAAAATCTCAAACGAATACTTTCTGATTTGATTTTTAAACTTCATGAAAACAGTACTGAATTGATTCAGATTTCTTGATTTTTCGAATTAGTTACTATATTTGTAAATATCTTTTAAATGACAAGGAATAAAAAATTGAAATTTGGCACGCATTCGTAACTGGATATACTTTTTAAGAATAGTTAAGAAAAAATAGGGTTGCCGTGTAAAAAAAAATTGTCGATGACGTCATATCTTAAATTTGGGACATGCTGTATAAAATTTTGTATCCAAACATATTTCCAACAAAAAAGTCTTTGATTTATTGAATGTATTCCAAGTTACATACTAGCACTGTATATTGTGTCGCAGCTGCCGCACTATCGCGCTGTTTTGCACGTTGATAGGGCACTCATTGGTGAAGCTAGGGGGACAAAGTTGGACAACGTCCTGGGCTCTGGGTGGTCTGTCAGTGAAAGGTTAGCGTTTTATTAAGTAAAATTCGCCTTTTTAGACGACATTTAAGAAACAAATCTTAATTTCATTTTTAAACTTAATTAACATTTTTAATTTTAACTTTAAATTTGACATGTTAAGAGATAAATAATAATTTAAACTTAAAAATTGGAAAGAAAAGTTAAAAATTTGAGCAAAAACTCGAAATTGATATAAAAGAGACCACTTCTTGCATTTTTCAATTTAAAAATGTCAACGTTAGACTCCGTTTTTAAAGAAACAAGTGACTTTTTGTGAAGGTTCCAAATTTATAAAAAAAGAGTCGCCTTATAAGAAGTCAAAAATTAAAATTTCGAAAAAGAAAGTTTTTTTCACATACAAATTAATATTTTCAGACAAGTTTAGATTTCAAGTTTAATTAAACTAAAGAAATTTTGGAGAAACAAAAATTTTAAAGGTAAATTGGACAGTTAAGGAACAAAATTCGTACAAAAACGTGGAATTTATAAAAAAATAACCATTACCCAAATGTTCTAGTTTCAAAATTTCAACCTTAAACTCGGTATGTTGAAAAAAAAACAATATTTCGATAAAACAAGATTTTAGAAGCATGTTGGGTTTTAATGCATACCCAGAAGAAAATCGAAATTTTGATTTTAAGCTTGAAATTTCAAAATTAGAATGTTAAATTAATATGTTAAAAACTATGAGGGTAAATCAAATATGAATCGGAATTTGTTTTTAAAAATTTGAAGTAAAAATGTTGTTCCCTGAAACCAAGAAAGATTAAAAAACACAACAAAGGTTGGTCTAACGCGTTTCGATAGCCAAGCTATCATCTTCAGAGAGATACTGATATTGATTATGACAGCTTGGCTTTTGAAATGCGTTAGAGCGACCTTTGCTGTGTTTTTTAATATTTATTGGTTTCAGAGGATAAGATTTGTATTTCAATTTTTGAAGATAACCAAGGACCAGTCCGTTTCACCAAAATTATAGCTTCTTTTTGAAGATTTCTTTTTTTTGTTGCAAATTTTGAGTAAAAATCTTGTCTTTTTAGCAAATTTTGACATTTTTACTACCTCTTTTGAAATATTTTATTTACTAAAAATTCCACTTTCATTTTGAAAGTTTCAATTTTGTTTCAACATTTTGATCTCGAAATCTCCACAATTTTTTAACTTCTTGGAAATTTGAAATTTGTTCAAAACTTTGACTTTTATAATTTCGGCATTTTCTGGAAATTTATATGAAAGTTATTAACTATTTTTTTACATAATCTTTTGATTTTGTTATACATTTTTCCCAACGGATTGGGAGTTTTTCAATGCCATCATCATAAAAAGAAGGGATGCGTGTTTGCAGCCAATTGCGCACGAATGTCTCAACAGCAGCAGCATCATCATGAAATTGCTCACCTCCTAGAACATCTTTCAGTGGCCCAAACATGGTGATAAATCGGGGCTATAAGGAGGGTCCTCTAATTTTTGATGTGTCAGATTGGCTGACTTGAGTCGGGCATTTTCGTGAAACACATTTCTGAGGGGGGTGGCGGGCATTGTCGTGAAGCAAAATCACATTTCTGACCAAAAATTCGCGTCTGTTCCCCCAATATGGACGTTTTGCTTCATCCAATAGCTGGCAGTAGCCGTACGACGTTCATGCAGAAAATCGTCGTGCACAAGTTTTAATTTTGTCCGCAGTCACACTAGTCCGAGGACTACGGGCATGGGGTGCATTTTAAACTTGAGTTCCTCCTTTTAAAAATTGTTTGTGTCATTTATACACTTGAGTTTTCTTCAAACAAATATCCCCAAATTGTGCTTCTAGTCTACAAAAAATTTAGACGGGCTTTACAACTTCAACGGCAAGAAATTTAATAATAATGCCCTGCGCAACGTGCGGATGAACCTCTTGCTCACTGATTGTATTTACAACTGACGAACGGCGAGAAAGGAATTCGCTTTAGCGCAGGAAGTCACGTGATATCTCCACCTAATATGTCTAAGAGTATGTACCCGAGGCCCTCATAGCGACATGATAGAAATTTCGGTTCGTTTTATATTTTTATTGCAGGGAAAAAGTAAAAATTTTAAGAGTTAAATGAAAAATATAAAAAGTAAGAGAAATACTGAAACTGCCAAAAAAGAATATTTTTCGAATTATCCAGTTTAACAATTTTAAAGACAAATTCAAAATGTTCAAAAACCACTTGAGATTATAAAAAAATTTAAAACTTACTTGCAGTTTTATCAACAATTTTTGATAAAAATCAAACATCATTTGAAATTTCTAGTTGTTTTAAGATTCTGAATTTAATTTGGATTTTTTTACCATTTTGGACTATAGTTGACTCGAAATGTCAATTAATGAATTAGATTAATTGTAGCACGTGATCAATATTAGCAAATTTAAATAACAGTTTAAATATTTGCTAATTATGGGCTCTTAAATGCTACGTCTAGATATTTTTTATTCCAGGTATTTCAACTTTTTTTCTCCCAAGTTAATGTCAAAATTCTAAGGATAAAAAAAAAGAAATTTCAATCTATTATTTAGATTATAATTAAATCTCGAACTCGAAAGTTCGAATTAAATTTTTAAATTCATTTAATTAAGGAAAGAATAGAAATTTCAAATTTAGGTTGGAGATTTTAAACATTTGAAATTACAAAAAAACACTAGGAATTTCCAAAAAAACCTCGCAGTTCCTATGAATAAATTAAAACTTTTGAGGTGTTTTTTTTTTAATTTTCCCACTCTTAACTGTCGTTTACAGTACAATTTTATATTTATTTATTTTAATTTCAGCTTTAAAATTGAAATTTCGAGAGAAATATATGAAACAATACCTAAATTTCAAATTTAAGTGAAAAATTTCGAAAAGAGGATAAAATTTAGATAAAAAATTTAAGTATTTAGTAAGTTTTTTTCCGGAAACCTCGAACTTTTTCTAAAAGTGTCAAATTTAGGTTTAAAACTTTTTATTTCACTTTTAAATAAAAAACGAATTTAATGATGGAATTTCGATATTATAGTCACACCTTCGATTTTTAAATCAAGCTTTTGGCTTTATTCACTAGTACGGGAGGTCGAAATTTTAAGGTTCAAGTTAAATTTTCGAGAAAAAAATTGAAATTTCTAGTAAGAAGTTAAAATTCGGAATGTTGTGATGAAAATTGGAAATTGAAATAAAACCAACACTTAGAAAAACCGGAGATCTTATATGTGATACTGCATAAAATAATTAACTAACAAAATCTTAAGTTAATTAATTAATTTTTGATTAATCGAGATACAAAATCATGAGTCATGTAATCGAATTAAAATTATTGATTATTTCAGTTGCTCGAATTATCCTTCATCTTTGTTCAGAGGATTTTTACGGATTCAACAGTTAAAAATAAGAAATATCAATTTAAGAATGTTATATGCACATATCTCGGTCAACTGCTAAAAACAATCCAATTTAGTTGTTTTTGCCATTAGCAAATAGAATTACTTTCACTTTCACCCAATAAAAGCAAAATATTCGATACTTGATAAAAAAAATTTACTTGTACAAACTTTGCCGTAATCGTGTCATAAAACTATTTAAATCATCGCCAAATTGTAAAGTCCTCGTTTCTACATATTTTCTAACAAATCACTGATCAACTGATAATTTTCCAAAGCATTAGTAATTTGATTCTTAAAAATGCTTTGCACATGATACAGTTTTTTAATGACTAACTTCAAAACTATCCTTAATGTTTCAAATCAGTCCATTTCGTTATAAACAAAATTACTCATATCGATTGTGATTACTGAAATATTTCTACCAAATGTATTTAAAATATGTGCTTGTCACCATGCAATTAAATTTTGTTGGTTCGCTATACAAAATTTTATGATATCCAATCTCCATAAACTAAAACGATCACATAAAATTCGCATTGTTTTAGAAAACAATTGAATGGACCATCAAGCGATTACTACAAAAACGGTACAAATATCTTGAAACTTAAAGAAAAAAAAATATTTGCAGTTATTGACCACCTCCAAATGTTTTCTGTTTTGACGGAACTTCATTTCTTGTCTGCCCCTTTATTTTCTTAAGCAGGGTTACCGATAGGGCATTGGCTTATAACATCACATTATAGAATAGATAATATGTCTGGATTTAATTTTAGAACTTGGCTCAGGCGTAACATTATTTTTGGAGCTTTGACTAAAGAGTGCTTCCAGTAAAACAAAAAAGGGTAACACATGCAACAAATACCTAAAGCTATTTGAATTATTTGCTTGAGTAAATTTAGATGTTCAGTGTTCACCTGGTGGATTCGCCAATACGAATTTACAACGTATATAATTCGAATATTAATAAAAAGTCAGAGCAGTACCAACTACTCTGGATTTTTTAACTGTATACAGCCCTGGACTGCTCATACGGCAGATTAGACAAATGTCCGATAGGTCGACGTCTGCTGAAACACTTTGGTCGTGAGGATTAAAAAAATAGACCATTTTATTAAAAAAAAATTAGTGGGTGATTTTTCTCCACTTCGCTTTAAACAGTCAAAAGTTGCAAACTGAAAATAAATGCTTTTATTTAATCACGAACTGTTTATCTTAACGACAAATTAGTTGTATTTTCCATGAAAATGCAGCTTCCATGCAAACTGAAAAAGTAGATGTAGCGTAGTGACTAATGGCGCTCCTAGCAGTAATTATGTATGTACTAACATTCGTTTTTTCTGGCATTTTGCTTTCAATATGTTATCCTTTTTCTCGAAATGTCCAGACTGAATTAGAAATCTTGTTTTTTACCAAAACCGGTACTAAGATTTGATATATGTTTTAAAATTCGTACTAGATTTTTTTCTGAAAATTTCTAGCCTTAACTCAACAATTGAAATCACAATTTCGACTCAAAGCAAGAATGTTTTATATTCCCTCAACTTTCTGTTTTGAAATATTAATTTTGAAAATTCAAATTAAAGATTTTTCGAAAAATTAATATCAACATTTCTAGTTTAAACATAGAGTATTTCCCTTTTCTGAAAATTTCGACTTTTTTCTCAAATTTTCGATCGTTTTGAATTTTCATTAGATTAATAATTACGTTCTCGTTTTTTAGAAAATATTTCACTTTTTCCTCACAAAATTTTTAAAAAATCCCATTTTTTTCTCGAAACTGCCAATTTAAACGTCAAATGTCGCTCTTTTTATGAAAACTTTCTGTTAGAATTCGATTTTTTAAAGCCCAAGTTTTTCCTTAATATTTCGAATTTTTATCAAATTGTTTCCCACAAGAAGAGATTTTTTTTAGTTTTGTTTCTAAAATTGCGACTTTAAGATGGACATTTCGATTCTTTTTCTGGAATATTCTTAATTTTTCTCTTATTTCTATTTTATAATTGAAAGAATTCGAATTTTTTTCTCAAAAATCTATTTAAATGTAAATTCAATTTTTTTCTTTGTAACATTCAGTTTAAACTTGAAATTTTTATTCATCATACAGTTAAACCTCCCTATAGGGAATTCCAAGATCCTAAAGCAAAATTCGCTATAGAGAGGTATTCATTATAGGGAGGTAGTATTAAAAATGCACAAATTACATGCAGATAAATTAAATTTAATTAAAAAAATTGTTATTACTGTTTGAAGAGAGCATTTAGAAAATGTTTGCTGTTCAAAAAATACTTCGCATTTATTTAACGCATTGAAAACAAGTTCAGGTGTGTTCTCAAACTGTAAACTCTTTTTACATGTCATTAGCATGGGGTTTCCGAAAATTCCAGTATTTACCTATTTTTAATGACAGGGAATTATAAGCGAATCAAACCTTGGAATGTCCTTAGCATCAGGTATTAAAAACTTTCTCTGAACCGAAGGCCATTATTAAAACTAAAACTTGAAAAATCTTGATTCAAAAATTCGTTGCAAGGAGGTATCCAGTTCGTTAAATGGAAGAAATATTACGTGTAAATTTGCTTAAAATGCTACGTTTCCTGAAAAACTTCATTACCTAGAGGAATTCGGTATATGGAGGTTCGTTATAGAGAGGTTTGACTGTATTTAATTTGAATTAAATTAAAATTAATTAATAATTTAATAATAGTAATTAAAAGAGTTAAAATTTCAAATAAAAATAATGAAAGTTTGAGAAAAGAAGTCGAATTTCAAGAGCCATAACAAAATTTCGAAAAAAAGATGAATTTTGAGAAAAAACTTCCCCAACTTCTATAAAAAGGGTCGATTTTAATATAAAAGTTGAAATTTAGAGAGACAGGTCGAGAAATTCAAAACGGTGAAAGGACAACATTTTATAAAACTGAATAATGAGAAATAATTCAAAATTTGTAAAAAATAGATCAAAAATTAGGAGTCGTCTTGGAAAGTCAAATTTTATAAAATGAAAACAAAGACCAATTTCGAGAAAAAAGGACGAATTTTGACATAAAAGTAGACGTTTCAAAAAAGCGACGAATTTTGAGAAATAAGTCGAAATGTTCAAAACGACGAATTTTACACAAAAGGGTGGACATTTCTAGAAAACCTAATGTTGAGAAAAATGGCGACATTAAAAAATACAAACACGAAATAAAAAAAGTCGAAAATTTGGGAAATATTTCAAAATCTAAATAAGATTTGTCCCGGAGAAAATAAAATTTTTCGGAAAAAGTTGAATTTTGAGAACGAAGATGATATTTCTAAAAAAACAACGCATTTTGACATAAAAGTCAAAGTTTCGAGAAAGGCGCGAATTTGTAGGAACAAATCGAAATTTTCAAAACAACGCCGACGAATTCTAGATAAAAATATCGACATTTTTAGAAAACCGAGAACAATGGGGAAAATTCAAAAAAACAAATATGAAAAATTAAAATACAGAACTTGTCCCCTGAAACCAAGAAAGATTAAAAAACAGAACAAAGGTAGAGCAACCTTTGATGTGTTTTTTAATCTTTCTTCGTTTCAGGGGACAAGTTCTGTATTTCAATTTTTGAAGATAACCAAGGGCCAGTCCGTTCCATCAAACAAATATGAAATTAAAATTGAGAAATAGTTCAAAATTTAGAAAAAAGTGGTCCTAGAAAAAGTCAAATTTTTGGGAAAAAGCTAAATTATGAAAACAAAGACGAAATTTCGAAAAAAAAAACGAATTTTGAAATAAATGTCGAAATTTCGAGACAAGGAGAATTTTGAGAAACAAGTCAAAGTTTTCAACACAGAATTCTATATAAAAAAATTAAGCTTTTTAAGACATTTTTGAGAAAAATGGCGAAATTCAAAAAAATAACAAACACGAAATAAAAAGTCAAATATTTGAGAAATAGTTCGAAATTTGGAAAAAAAAAATGTTTTCGAGAAAGCGAAATTTTGGCATAAAAGTTAAATTTCGAAGACAAAGAAAAAATTTCGTAAACCAAGATGATTTTTGAGAAAAATTACGAATTTTGTGAAAACTAATTTTGAAATAATTTACGAAATTAAAAAAGTCCTTATGACTGAACTCGTTTCATTTCACGAGTCAAGATGAAATAAGTGCCCCACTCTGTCCCATCATGACCAAAAAAGGTCGAATTTTGGGATAATCTCGAAACAGTAGAACAAGTCAAATTTTGAGAAACAAGTCAATATTTTCAAAGCAATTTTTCGCAGAATTTTCGTCTTGTTATTTAAAGTCTGACGTAATTCAGAAATTTCAAGAAAAATATTGAATCCTCAAAATTATGTTTTTCGTTTTACGTTTCTAAATATTGTATTTCATTTTGATTTTTGACTTATTAAAATATCGACAAAAAAATTCGAATTTTTGGGGAACAAATCACACTTTTTAGAAAATCGGATAAAAAGTCGAAGGTTTTAGAAAATCGGCAAAATTTCGAAAAAACGACAAATTTCGAAATAAAACTTTGAAGAAAGTTGACATTTTTACAACTTGAACTTTTAACAACAGTAACAAACTTTAGCAAAGAAGTCATTTTGTTTAACTGCATGAATCAGGTGGCAAGCACTCCATCCTGTCCCATCATGTAGTCGCCCATAGAGGAAGGTGTGCTAAATAAATGTAGCAAAATTGAAACATGTATTCAAAAATTTGTATTACCGAAAATCACAGAAATCTTCTCTTTCTTTTATCTTCAAAAAAGATTTTTTTTCAAAATATCGCATAAAATACACACAAACGATAATGCAACTGAACGTTGCTCCACCATTGTAGTGGGTTATAATTTTTTTTATAGGCATGCTTCAAAATAGAGCATTCTGCTTCACGATTTACGATCAATTTTGACAAGACAGTTTTCAGGTTATCGGGTTCAGATTTTCAATTTTATTTTTCCAATATACAGACGTAATTTAACCTCTGAAAGTGTTCTCTTGTTCCTAATTAAATATCTACTAACAGGGGCTGATTACCATTATACGGGGCCCCGTGTATCATATTGGTGGCCTATAGTAAAATATTTATGACTAAAAAAAATTTCCTTTATACCTTCCATGTTTGTCAATCGTATATTTCTCATGTTTAAAAAAACTGTTGAACTTGTTACACACGCTTAAATCCGCCCCTGTGCACTAATAACATATCAGAAAGGGCAGCATTTTTAATTTTTGAAAACAAAACGTGTCATGGTTCCTCCAGGGTCCCTAGGTACGGAGACACTACGACGGGAAACTACAGCTCCCACTCTTAATCTACGAAGCTTGGATACTAAACATAGCCTATAGCTCTCTTGGGCGAACAGCTTCGAGACTGCCAAACAATTTTCGCTTAATGGAGGTGTCCATTCATGAGAAACTATCTCAATTTTGATTTGATTACTGATGATTTCTATTTCTTCAAAATTATTAGAAATGTTTATGGTTTCGGCTTGGGAATAATCGATAGGAATAAGCCATTATCATCTTCCTAATATTCAGTTGGTATCATATTTTTCCAAATTGTCACGGCTGCGTAGTGCTTTAAAGATTTTCCATGCTGTTAAAAAAATCATTGGATTCGATGAAGAAGATGATCCGGATAGAAGACTCCAGTTTTGCGAACAAACGGTGGATCTACTGGATAGAAATATTCTAAACATAGAAAATATCCTGTTTTCAGATGAATCAACGTTTATGTTCAATGGTGAGCTAAATCGTCAAAATTGTCATTACTGGGGAAACAACCCACACTGGATGATGGAAGGCCACACTCAACATCCAGAGAAAGTCATTGTTTGGACAGGGATTGTTGGTGATCGAGTTGTAGGACCAATTTTCTTCCAAAGAAATCTCAATGGGGCAGGATATTTAGAATTCTTGCAGGAAGAGCTAATTCCTGATCTAGCTATTTTATGTCCTGATTCGGTCGAAGCTGATGTCCCAAATAGAAACATCTGATTTCAACAAAACAGTGCCCCTTCTCATTTTGCTGTCCGTGAGTATCTGGATGATGTATTTTCAGATAGATGGATTGGTAGAAGAGGACCTTTTGAATGGCCATCCAGGTCTTTGGACTTAACACCTATGGACTATTTCTTATGGGGGTATTTGAAGAGCAAAGTTTTTAAGACCAAACCTGCAAATATAGAGGAGTTGAAAGGACGAATAAGACAGGAGTGTAGACTAATTTCCCCCGATGTAATTAGAGATGTTCAAAACGAGTTTTAGTTTTATTTAGGGTATTGTCAGGTAGTAAATGGACAACACTTGGAACATTTATTGAACAAAGATTATTGAGTTGAATCAGATTCCTTGATTTTTCAAATTAGTTAATATTTGTTAAATATCTTTTAAATGACAAAAAAATAAAAAAAATGACATTTGGTGCGCATGCGTAACTTGAGATATCCTTTATGGATAGTCAAGAAAAAATAGGGTTGCCATTTAAAAAAATTGTTGATGACGTCATATCTTAAATTTGGGACATTCTGCATAAAATTTTCCTACATTAAAAGAGCGCAAATTAAAACATTAATCGACTTGTCCGAGCATATTTCCGAAAAAAAACTGTCTTTCAGTTCCGGACTACGAAAAACTGTTCGTTCAATGGAGCTCTTTGTTATGAGAGATTTCGCTGTAATAAATAGTACAATGGTTAACTGGGTAATAAATAATTATCAACATTGTATATTGTTTGTTTTTTACGAGTGATTTAAAAGGACCTAGAATGTTAATATTTAAGAAAATATCTTTTAAAAAAGAAGAATTTTTGCCACCAATTAATTCCGATCTATCTTTGTCTTACAATTTTAAAAATATTTTATGATATTGTAAAAGTGAAACATTTTTAAATTTATCAGCTTCCTTGGTAATTCATCACAAAATGAAGAATTTCTAATTAAAAGTTGAATCTAATGTGATTGTGACGGCAGTTGACTTTATCTAAAATTCTAAGCATTCATGTTCATATCAGTAATATCAGAGAGAAAGAATAAAACAAAAACAATAGGTACACGTTGATAAAAAAATAAACAATAAACAAATGAATCACTATTCGATTACTACTAATGCGTTTTTGTATTTTTAGCATATAAACATGAAGTATTTAACTTATAATAATTCATGAACATTGTTCCAAATTATAAAATGTCTTTTTTTTACACAGTACCAATGTGCAATATGCAAATAATTGACCTTAAAATGAGCCGGATTTGTGCGTAGTACAAAAGTAATTGAACTTTGTGGACTTGCAAACTCCCCATTGGGTGGTCATCTTACCAATTGTTTAGCTATTTCCAACACACTACCACCGAGAGTCTCATAAAAACTTTTAAAATATTTTTTGACACAAAATAAATTACAATTAAAAAAAATTAAGTTTCTAAAATAGCGATCAACGCACTTTTATGAATGTCAATAATGAAAATATTGAAGTCCTTTAATTATTATTATTATTTAATTTATTTTTTTTATTTTCCCTTATATCCATAACTTTTTTTATAACACATCAACAGTTATGTCAACAAAAAAGGTTTATCAAAGGTTTTATTATCTTATTTTTTATTTTATTAGCAGGTAAGCTTTTACGTAAGAAGTTATAGATAAAAGTTGTGGAACATTATTTTTTTATGAAAAGCTCTCTTTACCATCATTACACAAAGTTAAAATTTCAAATTAGATTAAAGGTAGAAAAGTTTTGTTTGCAGAAATGGATTTATCCTATGAAATAAGCTAATAAAACGCATTCAGAGAAAGCTCTTAATAACCACTGATTTTTCATAAGGTCAATATTTCAAACTTTTAAAACATTTAATGTCCACCTTTTTAGCAATTAGAAATAGAAAAGTCTTGATTGTAGAAATGGATGTATCGCATAAAATAAGCTAATAAAACGGATTTAGAGATCGCTATTAGTAACCACTGATTTTTGGTAAAGTTAAGTTTGAAATTTTTGGAACACTTAAAACAAAGTTATATCTCGACAATGCACTTTGAAAAAAGTTTAATCGAACTATTTTTCGATAAAATTTAACTGGGTTAACAAAGTAAAACAAAATTTTCCCTCATATCAAACATAATTATATTGCCTTGATTTAGAATTTCAGATTTTATAAAATACAACAAACATTTTCTACAATATTATAAACTATATTTAAACGTCCCTCTAATAACTGTATATGAAATTAATTTGCCAACACACCTGAAGTTCTTTTAGAAGCTGTGAGCTGCAATATTATTATTTTAATTGCAGCTAATTATCGCGATAAAAAGCTGCAAATTTTCTTTTAATAACAATAAATCAACAACTAAGTAATGCAGGATGTAAAGCTAACTGAAGAAGACCTGAAGTAGCTTTAGTAGCTGCGAGCTGCCTTATTAATTACAGCTATTAACGTGACAAAAAAGCGGACGTAATATAAATTTTGTACAATAAAGTAATCAATTATACATTTGTCTCATAATTTAGATTTTCTTCTAATTACTGTTTCATAAAATTTTTATTCAATTCTGTTTGTTGCGTTCCCGAAAAAAATAAAATAAACGTTGAGTATTATTCGTAATGGCAGGATAACACAGTTACGTAATCACATTAAAACTTTATTGACTAGCATCTAGCCAAGCTCAAATATTTCAAATAATTGATTATATATCAATTATTTATAATAACGTAGGATTTTTAACGCCAAAGAAATGACTTCACAAATTGATCAACATGGAATCTGTTAAGTTGAGCTTCAAAATTGCCAATTTGTTTGCTTAGCTAACAAATTGCTGCTTCGCAAAATCATTTAATATTTATAGCGTGTATAAATACAAAATCTACTTCCATGACGCGGTCCAAATCCCTCCATAAACAAAATACGCTAATTGTGGAATTATTCTGTTTACTTTTCCTTCGGGGTTACTTAATACCAAAAAGCATGCGACATGATTTAAACAAATTGATGTTATGTACATAAATCGATTACTTAAGGCCGGGGGTATATTTTGTTGAACGTAATGAAAATTTGATCTCTGGGTTAGAATGTCGCTGTAGTTTAGACCCGAAGTGCACCTATAATTTCAGCGCTCTGATGAAAATATTGATTTATTACAATGTGTAGGTAGTACGAGAAGGAGCGACCGAAATAGCAGACTTTCCAGTGCACAAAAGCTATCCGTTTTCTTTCTGAACATTCTTAATCTAGACTTCCTGTATGATAAATATAATAGCAATTAGTACTTTGGCATTAACGATAATTGAATACATTTTGTCGCCCCAATATTTTAATTTGATTAGGAACCGATTGAACACAATCGAGTTAAAGCTGATTTGCAGTTTAAAATCTGAAATGAAATGAACCAACCTTTCATGTCCGCAGCATCAGAAGACGGCCTCATAATATCATTTAAGTAATGCTCAAGACCTCGCATGTTATCCAGTGGACTGCTTCCATTCGCATTTACTACGCCACAACGATCCTGAAAAAGAAGAATTGTGTTAAAATAAATACTTTTTTTTTGGTTAAATGCTTGTGTTAGTCTAAATATATTTCACGTTATTAATACCACTAAGTCAAAAGTGTCTCTCAACTCTCCAAAGACACTTCAAAAAACTATACATTTAAGCGAATTTTTTTTAAATGTAGCTCGTGTCCCAAACATTTTCTGCGACTGAAAAAAGAAGGCTATTTAGGGCTTTTGTACATGTTGTGCACTCCTAAGTCCACTTCTGGACACTTTATGCTAAACCTAAGTCCTGACTCAGATTTTGCGATATTTCCAATGAAAAAACTCCACCACAAAGAGTACTACTCTCAACTGCTTCTCTTAAAAACCTCATGATACTATTACACAAGGACTTCAATTTTTGTGGACTTTTACTCCAAAGGCCTTGTGATTTTAGTGGCATTATTCGAGCAAAGTAAAGTATCATCATATCATGAAAGACAGACGCTATTGGTTACATTTAATTTTGAATTGAAGATGAATTTGGCACCACACTTTTGCCAAGGGAAAGAAATTTGTAAGCCCTTATATTTTTGGTTTTATAATAATCACAATTCTATATTAAAATGACATTTAAAACAGTTGGGTAATAAAATTCAAAAAAACAAGTGACTAATAGAAATGTGTGCTGTTACTCTAAGTAACAAATAGCGCATGATATCAGTTACTCCTTTGATTTTTTGAACGCTCTTTTTATGTCATTCTTCAAATCAATATAGAATTTGGATCAATAAGCTGCAGAATTTGAATTAAAGCTAAAAAGCGTCGGTTTTTTTATGGTAAACACCTAGATTATATTAGCTTTTAAAATTATTTTAGACTAGTAGGTATTAATATTTATTCATACTGCTGGGATTGTTATTAATTACAATTCTGTATTAAAATAGCACTTAAAATAAATGAACAGTTAAATTAAAAAAGTGACTAATGTAGACGTAACTGATATCACGCGCAATTTGTTACGGTGCGTAATAAACAGCGCATGTTATCAGTTACCCTTATTATTTTGTGGATATGCATTCTTTTTATGGTATTTTTTAGATGAACATAGAACTTTGATGAATCAAACACAGAATTTGATTTAAAGCTAAAAAGGCGTCGGTAATCTGTGGTCATTTTATGGTAAAAACCCAGATTAATTCAGCCCTGTGGATATTAACATCAAAGGCTATTCTAATCAATTAAAAGCATGTATTTTAACTTATTAATCTTAATCGGCTTTGTAACAATTACATTCATTAATGGTAGTGGTGATAGTAATTCATTTATCTGATTTTTCAGCGATATTCCCAACTTTATCAACATTAACATTTATTTATAGACCAATTAAAAAATATTTTCAAATGCACACAATTAAACGAAGAGTAAAACTGTGTACAAACAAATGAGCTAGACTTTAATAATGTGGTCCTCTACGCACTGGAGTATTAGAAGACCATAACTACCAAAACAGAAGACCAGAAATGGTATCCTACCCCAAAAACCGGATCTTATGGCATTTTTATCCAAATACAGTGGTAGTCGTCTGGTCAGGATGATGACAACATTATTCCATATATAGACGAAATCAGTTAAAACCGAGCCACTAAAAATAAGGCAAACTAATACCCATTCAAAGGTAAATCTTTTGAAATTTAGGAAAAAATCAATGGCACAGAAGTGATCTAGAAAATGATTTGATCAAAAATGCATTGGGGAAACACATTATTTTATTGTTTTTTTTAGGAGAACCAACGATATAAAAACATTCAGCTCGTTTTCACTCTTTTAGCTAGTGCTCAATCTTCATTAATTTACGTCACTGGTAAAGGGCAATTTTTATAATGGTTTGTGATGGGGTGGAGGATAGTTGAGTTTTAAATGATGTCACGAAAATGTATACTTTTTTTTTATTTTTCACGAGTAAGCATACATTATAGTACGAGGGTTGCTTACAAAGCGGCAAAAGAGGTAATAAAGGAACTACTACGGAAATAACACAGCACTCACTGGAGGGGTGTCAACGGTCTGAGGCAATTGCGAAAGTTTATTGACGAACCATCAGAAAAGAGAGCCAGAGAACTATTAGAGTTAAGCAAAAATTAGCTCAGGTGCACAGTTAGACTATTTACGGGACACTGTGCCCTAATGAAACATCTTACAACAATTGGCATAAAAGAAAATTCTACTTGTAGAATGTGTGGAGAGGAAGAAGAAACTCCTTTACACATATTATGTGAATGTCCGGCTCTGGCAACGAATAGACATTCCAGCTTTGAGAATGCCCTGACTAAACCAAAGACAATAGTGGAAACACCCATAAAGGAGGTTCTGGAATTCTTCAAAAGATATATATGATGAGACAATCGTGGGGGACACAATAAGCGAAAGCTTCAGTGCTGTAGGGATAAACGACTCCATAGGAATAATAATAATAATAAATAATAGTACAAAGGTAAATAAAATATGTACTGGAATTTCTATCATGTCGCCATGAGGCCATCGGGAGTGTGCGCATACTCTTAGACCTATTAGGTGGGGATATCATGCCACTTCCTGCACTCAAGCGAATTCCATTTAGTTCACCACTTGTAAATACAATGAGTAAGTAAGAGGTTCATCCGCGCGTTGCGCGGCGCATTATAATTAAATTTCTTGCCGTTGAAGGTGTAAAGCCAGCCAAAATTCTTCGTAGACTAGAAGCACAGTTTGGGGATACTTGTTTGAAGAAAACTCAAGTGTATGAACAGCACAAAAAATTTTTGGAAGAAGGAACTCAAGTTGAAAATGAACCCCATGCCCGTAGTCCTCGGACCAGTGCGGCTGCAGACAAGATTAACGCCGTTCAACGCCTTTTGGAAGGTGATCGCCGTTTAAGTGTTGGTGAAATTGCAGCTTAGATAATGATAAGCTTTGTGAGTGCTCAAGCCCCTACTTCCAATTAAAAAATTTAGAGGTTGAAACGGTAACTCAAAAGGGATTACATCTAGGGATGAAATTTTTGGGGATGCAGGATGTCACCTTATAATCTAAAATTAACCTGGGATTTTTCATAAATATGTACAATAACTGAGACATTGAATTTATTCCCTTTGGCTGTTCCACACTGCATGTAGGGGAAAGTGCCCAAAATGATCCCTATAGGTAAAATGATTCCTACCCATATATTTTAATACTGACGAAGGCATCTATGATTATAGTACTTTACTATAATCACCGACGATGCCGCCATTATTTAAACCTTAGTTGGTGCATTTAGAATGACATTGTGGTGAAATGTTGGAGAAAACGGATTTTTTCAAGTTTTGATGTAAAATAAGTCAATCAGAACTATGTGTGTAACATTTTAAGTATGGGAAGAATCCTTTTCATGCATGAGGCATTACTTAACAGAGTGTTTTAGCTAAAATTTGTACTATATGCGATATGTTCAGATGTGATGGACTTGTAGTAAACTTAACCTTAAACCAAATGCGTACTTGTGGGCAATTTGATCCCCCATAAGATTGGACAAAATGATCCCAGGATCATTTTACACTCATGTACATTTGTAATGCAGATATGTACTTTTTATTTTATGATAATCTTTACAGATATAAAAATGGTTCAAAAATATAAGCGAAAGACTTTAAGACAAGCATGGGATGAGGATAAAATGCGTCAAGCTGTACAAGGCGTTAGATTTCCTTATAAAACAGCGGCGAGAAATTTCGAGGTACAGCTAATGAGTTTAAAAAGACGCTGTAAGGGGCAAAACAAATTAGCAACCAATTAATTTAAAAAACTTGGTAGCAAACCTAAGGTAATTACCGAAGATCAAGGGAAAGAGCTTGTAAAGTACATTGTTGAGTTGGAGGTCAGAACCTTACCACTAAAGACGTAAGATCGATGGCAAATCAGCTCGCAGAAAAAAAATAATCATCCATTCTCCAAAGAGACAAAACTTGCTGGTAAAGACTGATTTACCGGTTTTTGCAATCGGCACCCTGAACTCGCGTTACGATCACCAGAGGCAACATCAACAGCTCGAGCTCGAGCTTTCAATAGACCAGTAATTGAGCTACTTAAAGGCATATTAGGTAAAACACATTTTTCCCCGCATAGAATTTTTAATGTAGATGAGACATCTGTGAGTACTGTTTCAAGTAAAAATTGCAAAGTTCTTGCAAAAAGAGGACGAAAACAGGTTGGAAAAGTCGTCTCCGTTGAACGAGGTATTTCCAGTACTGCTATAATTTGTCAGCCGGCGGCTCCTTGCTTCCACGGATGTTAATTTTCTCCAGAAAAGGGATAAAAGAAGAGCCGAAAAAGGGAGTCCCCCCCCTGGAACAGTATTTAAATGCAATAATTCAGGATAGATGAATGTTGAAGTTTTTACTGATTGGTTTGATCATTTTTTACATTATGCAAAACCAACATTGGAAGACCCAGTCCTTTTAATACTTGATGGCCTTCTTTCACATACAAAGAATTTAAAAGTTATTGAAAAGGCTTGTTCTAATTATGTAACCATTTTATCTCTCTCCCCTCATACTACCCACAAATTAAAGCCCCTTAATCTCAGTTTTATGTATCCACTTAAGCTTATCATGACCAGGATCTTGAAAATTGGTTGACTAATAACCCTGGAAGAGTGGTCACTGCTTTTCAAATCTCAAAGGGTTCCAACATATCATATATGAAAGCATGTGCACCAATGAATGCTATTAATGGTTTTAGAAAGGCATCTTATCCTCATCCCATGCCAAAAGGAAGGAAAGGTATTGTTCCTTTTGACTTTGACTTTGCAGCTGCCGAAGTTATAGGCCAAGTTCAATCTGCTATTACAGAAAATTTGTCCCAAATTGAAGATAGTAATCACCATAATGATGAAATAGGTTCGTCCGCGCTTCCTGAACAAGTCACCCAGTCAGAACACCTAAATCAGTCTGAACAGGTAGAATCAGATTTGATTTACTTGAAAAATGACAAGCAAAAAGAAAACCCATCCACTTTTTCAATTCTTGACAATGTCACACATCTTGATAACACTGGGGCTCCTTCAGGTTCAAATGTTTCAATAGGGTTTAAGGTTTTACCCAATGATGTTCATCCATTTCCAAAAATGACACAAAATCGAAACACAGAAAAAGCAAGAGAATCTGTAGGAACAGTTATTGTAACCAGCACTTGTTATAAAGACCAACTGGTGGATGAACAAAAGAAAAAAAAAAGAAACAAGAGGAAAAGAAGACCCTAAAGATAAAAAGTAAGAATATATTGAAAGAAAAAAAGAAGAAGGCAAGTTTCACGTGTGATAAGCAGCGCAAAAGAAAAAAGAAGAATTAAGGCGACGGAGGATCGGAAGAAGAAAATAACGAGGATGCACAATGTTTTATTTGCTCTGAAACATTTCTGACATCCATCGCAGGAGAAGGATGGGTGCAATGTTTTGACTGCAAACTTTGGGCGCATGATGCCTGTGCTGGTATTGAGGCCGACTATTGCGATCTATATAAGTGCGATGATTGTATCGAAAGAGTTAAAATTAGTAAAATTGTAAAATGTTGTGTTAACTCATATGACTATTTTTTGTACGTTTATCTCTTTAGTATTTACACTAATATAATATATTCTTCAATTTTGTTTTATTTCTAAAAAATAATAATAGTTTTTAAACAGGTATTGATTTTTCGTGTAGGATCATTTTGCCATACCAGAGGAGATGATTTTGCCCGATCCCTAAGGATAAAATGACCCTTTTGCAGACCTTTTGGTTATTATTTATTTAAATAAAACCATATTTTTTTATATAGAAATTTGATGCTAGTTTTAATATACAATAAATATATATTGTAATAAAGAATGTATGAATTCTCTAAAAATTATGAGCTCCGCTTTAGGCTGATTTTTGTCTTAAGGGGATCATTTTGGGCCACTCTCCCCTATATTTAGTTACAGATTAGTTGCTATTAATAATGTTCTATGAAAAATGTGTGAAGCATTTTTTTCCAAAATATCAAAAAGGAATTATAGGGCTTCAATAATGTGAATTAAATATTCTGTAATGAAATGGTTGATATTACTACGGTTTGTTCAGTACTAGTGACTTTTGTGACTCCAGCTACATCGTACATAATCAAAGCTTCAATAATTTTATCCTCATTGTCTTTACCGGTTTATTATTAAGCTGCGTGAAAAAGTCATTTAATAAGGTTGTGGAGATGTAGAGAATTTAATTGTAGACAAAAAAACTTGTTGTAATTGTTTGTTAAGTCATAATCACAAAGATAAAATCAAAAGACCCCTAATGGAGAATAGCACCCAGCAGTTCCTTCATTTTCAGATATGACCGATCTGGGGTTGCAACCCCGGAAACGGAATTTTATACAAAATATTGGCCCTTTACCTATCCCCTCTACTTTTACCAATTAAAAAAATGCTACATATCAAAATGTTTGTTTCCATTTAACGACGTTTCTATAGGAAGCCCGATTCAATGTGCGAACACCCTTTATAATATTGTTACATAAATGAATGAATTGTGAATAACAATTACATTTGATCTTTATGAGCTTCTGCAGTTGAATACATTTTACGACTCAAAGAATAAATTACATATTATTTTTCATGAACTAAGTGTTGACCAGTAGTATTGATTTGGAGCTGTACAAATGCATATCTATAAAACATAATTTAAGAATTTATTTACCAATTGATGATATGCGTATAATTGCTTCTTATAATTGATGGGACATTACAGTTGTCACTAATTTAAATATCAATTGTCAATCAATTGATATAGCAGTTTCAAATATAGACATATTCATATCATAAAAATAATTAAAGCATACACAAAAATCATGCACGATCACAGTATCAGTGGCGTAACTCGCCACTGAGCCGATTAATTTTCCAAATTTCCAAGTAACGAATTGTATTAAATTCGCCAATGACTAGTTTTTCATATTACTTACGAACGTGTTACTTCAAACTTATCTAAGGCTAGTTCATATTCGACCCATTTTGCGTTACAGGCTTCCAATCTTGTGTGGTATATCTTTGAAACGTAATTTTGCTAAAATTAAACGATGCTAAATTATGCATTAAATTGTCAACTCGGATGATCGGATATGTCGTTAAATAAAAACTATTACATAAGCGATACTACTGTTTCGTTTATAAAATACACGTTACGTTTTTGTATGTTTATAGTCAAGGTTGGGCAATTTTATTAGAAGGTAAATAAGACGGGCTGGCACACAACTACGCAACTTGGGAAATTATCTTATCAGGTAATTATACAGAAAATATTAACACAAGAATTGCCTTGCAACACAGAAGATTGTACGGCAATAAATAAAAAGTAGCCTAAATCGATAATAAACGTGTATAATTATGAGGTGACAATAAGTTCGTAATAATTAATAATAATGATAGTTGTTAACGTATTATCGTTCATATGCACTTGAATTGTTTATTTTTCTCTCCTAATAATTTACTAGGTTCATTGGTAATTTTTATGGATCTGTTACACTAAGTGAATCAATTATTAGTTGAAAAAATTCCTGCAACCGTATTAATGACAGAAATTAAGATATTTGTGTGATTACAGAAGCGTGATATTAGAGTAAGATGTGTTGCCTATCTAAAGTAGGTCATCCCAAATCAATAATCTGTTCAAATTATTCCACAAGTATTCTCGGTTTAAATAATTTCGTTAAGTGTGGGTATTATATATCGTGTGAACAGAATAAATTCAATATATTTCTGTTATCAATGTCAAATTTATATTTGTATTAAAACCTAATACACTTCAATATCTAATGTCGATCGTGCGCGATATTGATAAACTAATCAAAGATAATAGAATATTTCGTGTTACATTGGTCAACGCTTGCTTATTTTATACACTTTACAGATCTAAGGTCAGATAGTATTGTGGATATTTCAAAATTCTACATAACTAGATATGTAGCTAATATAATATGTATCGTTCTTTCTTTTAATATATAAAAAACCTATTTCTATTTTCTATCGCGGTTTTTTAACCAAAATTACAAATTTATCAAACGGAAGAAATTTTAAAAAATAAATAAAAATAACTAAGTAAATAAATGAAAAATACTTTAGTGTTCATTTGTAGAGTTTCTAGTTCATTCACTTGTAGAATTTCCCGTCATTCTAAAAGACCTATACTTTTAACTAAAACGAAATATTTGTTGAAGAATACATTATTGTTCCCGAATTCACATAAATCAACTGGGATAGAAATTAATTCGACAGGTTTCCGATGTTTCAAATTTCGTTTACTCTTTTACAATTTAAAGCGCTTTTCTAAAGCTCGCAATCAAAGTCAGACGATATATTTTCGCTTTCAGAATTGGATCACCTGAAACATATCACGGGAATATCGTAATGTGGAAATTGGAAGCTGAAATAAGTGACGTATCTTAACCAAGACCGCATCAGGTGAGGTAAGCAAATGCTGAAAATAGAATTTGTCCCTGAGTTTAAAATCTAGTCTATATATAAACACAGGAATATCTACACCCAAAGTAACATTTATTTGTATATTGCTGGTAACATTAAAAAGTCCTAAATGACAGCGGTTAGAAAAATTTAGAGGTATTAAATCTGCTTGAAACATTACCGGCTCATGGCTTATTTTTATACTTTTCTTAAAATTAAAACTGTGCTGGAATTATTAAACATCAGGAGCTCGTTCAGATGCAATTAAAAAACAGATATAATTTAAGCACCGAATTAGGTCATCCAAATGTAAATTTTTAATCAGGAAAATAGCTTAAAAATACTTTTCACTTCAAAAGAATCGTTACGTAGTAGAGGAATGCTTTTGCGACTGTGTTATTATAGATTTTTTTGAATTTTTCCTGTATCCCAGATCTAGAGTTGCTAACATTTTTTCAGCTAAGCATAGTATTTTTCAGCTAAGTATAGTATTTTTCAGCTAAGTATAGTATTTTTCAGAATAAGCTATAAAAATATGTAGTGCATTTGTAAAAAATATTGTTGAAATACAAATGTTGTCCATTGAAGCCAATAAAGATTAAATAACACAACGCTCTAATGCGTTTCCAAACGCGTTAGAGTATTGTTGTGTTATTTAATCTTTTTTGGTTTCAGGGGACCAAATTTGTGTTTCAATTTTTGAAGATAACCAGGGACCAGTCCGTTTACAAAAAAAATAGTGTTTTATGAAAATAATAAAAGAAAAGACTAACGTATGTTTGATACCTCCTTATTTTTATAACAACTACATTTTTTGCACTTTCTGCATCTTTTAGAATTTTTGTGTCTACAATAAGAGTGTAATTTGCATTTCGCTTTTATCAGCCATTATTAATAATTATTTACGACATTCTTCAACTTCGTAACTAAAAAAAAAAAATCAAAGACTTCAAATTTTTAATTAAAATTTCCTTAATTTCAAGAAATTAAAAATCCAAAAATCCTCACAATTTCAAAAGAAAATTTGTTAAATTTTGAGCCTCAGTGTTTTTCCTTTTAAGGTACGCAATCCTAAAAAAGAATCGTCATGCAAAATATAAAAATGGATACAAAAGAAATCGTGGGAAGCTTTTAGCATTGAACATCGATGTTTTTGTTTAATTACTGTTTTTAAATATTCTGATTAGTTTTTTATTTGCCTCGCATTTTTTTTCTTCTGTTAGTTCAATTTCTGTTTTTCTATATAAATAAAACCTAACCTATTTACTTGACAAATGGAGACGTTTGAAGAATATTAAATATCACATTAGTCGTATATCAAAATTCATTTTTTTTAGAAAGCTGTCATGATATCATTTTCAGAATTTGGATATTTTTCAGACGAGAACAAAATTAAAATTAACAAAAAACTAAGTTATTTTTCTGCAACTTCTAGTAAAGTTCCTTTCGAATTTCTTTCAAAACTCGTCCTGAATTTCTGTCAGCATGTTAAAAAAAACAAAATGATTTAAATTTCTTCAAAACTTTTTTACATTTTTTTACAGAACCTTTCTTGAATTTATGACCAAACCAGCTGATATGTCCAATTCACTATTCACAGCCATTACTTTAATTTGTTTAAATAAATTGATTTTTTAAATATCGCTTTTTTAGAAATGTCTGCCTTTTTAAATTTAGTATTTTTCAAAGTTTAGACTTTTAAAATTTCGCCTCTTTTCAAATTTTCGATTTTTTTTACTGTTATTCAAAGTATCGAACAGTTCATCTTTTTAAAAAATGCGACTTTAAACATTTTAATTTTTTTTTAATTAAAAATCTATGAAATTTTAGTTTCTTTGGTAAAATCAAAATGTCGGTCTTTTTAATGAATTTTTCTATAATTCAGATTTCATTACCAAATTTTGAATTTTTATCAAAATTTTGACTTTTTCAAAACTTGCGCTTGAACATTTTTTTTCATGCAATTTTCAATTATGTAAAATATCAACTCTTTTCAAAATTTTACTTCTTTGAATATTTCGACTTTTTTTAAAATCTTTCTCTTCCAAAAATTGTAGATTTTTTGGAAAGCTTGTCACCGAAGGTTTTTTAATATGTTCATTTATAATTTTTCAAAATTTCGACTTCTCGTCAAAATTTGGGGTTTTAAGACTTTCGACTTTTTTAAATCTCTCTTTAAAAAAAAAGTTGGTTTTTTAAATTTTGGATTCTAAAAATGTAGATATTATTTTCGAAAATTTTGACACCTTTTGAAAACTTTGACTTTCTGAAATTTTTTCCAAATTTCCACTTTATTTTTTAAAATTTTAACTTTTTTAAAGCTTTTTAGAAAATTTCTTCATTTTATCAAATTTCTTGAATTTTTTAAAAAGGTCGACCCTTAATCAAAATTCTTCAAAAGTTTGGTTTTTGCAAACCCTACTTTTCTAAGAAAATTTAGAAATTTTTCGAAATTTCCTCATTTTTCAAAATTTTGGTTTTTAAAAATTTCCCTTTTATTTAAAATTTCGCCTTTATTTGAAAATATCAATTTTTTTTAATCGATTCTTGTTGAAATTTTGGATTATTTTGCAAACATTTCGTTGCAATTAAAAGTTTTGGTTTTATTTCCAAAATTTGAACCTTGTCAAAATGGCTGTTTTTCAACATTTTGACCTTTTTGAAAACCATACCTTTTTTTTGAAAACTTCTACATTTTTTTAAATTGATTTTCTTTTTACGATTTGCGACCTAACTTTTTTCTCAAAGTTTTTATCAACAAAAATCTAAATTTTTGATAATTTTGACTTTTTTCGGAATTTAGGCTTTCCGAAAATTTGGATGTTTCACTAAAAATTCTTCATCTTTTTTAAATCTTGACATTTCTACATAAATTCAAATATTTTTTAAATTTCGGACTATTTTTTAAAATTTAAACTTATTTTTCGAAAATTTGGCCATTTTTTAAATATTGGTTTTTTTATAATCCTGAACTTTTTTTGAAAGTTTTTACTTTCTGTGAAAGCTTCTTACAGTTTTCAAAGTTTTGAATTCTTTTAAAATTTTGACTGTGTGAAGAATTTCCACTTTCTCTTAAAAAAACCACGCAATTTAAAAAAAACAATTTTTAAACCGGAAATATTTTCAACATTTTTAGATGAATTTCATAAAAAATGTTAAACATTTGAAATGAACTTTAATTTTGACAAATATTTGGAAAAAACTTTGCAACAAACTCGAAAAAAATGTCAGAAATTGGAAAAAAAATCCAACAATTTGAGTAAAAGGAGGTGGAATTTGAAAGAAATTTCGATCGAAATTTATGATGAATTTTGGCGGAAGCTGAAGATGAATTTTGACAGAAATTCAAGACGAATTAAGCCAATTTCTTCTAAAAAAAATCTAGAAAAATTTCACCAAAAGTTTGAAAAAAAAATTGACAAAAATTTAAAGGGAATATTACCAGAAAGAAGATTAAAATTTTGGTTGAAATTCATAAATAATGTTCACAAAAATTAAAAGATAAAGATAAAAAAAGGAACACTTTAACAAAATTAACTGATTCGTTCAAAATTTGAAGACAATTTTGGTTGATAGACAAATGCTACTCCATGAACGCGTTTCGATAGCCAAATTATCAGAGTATTTCACTGAAGATGATAGTTTGGCCATTGAAACGCAATGAAGCAACTGTTGTTATTATTTGACATTTTTGCTTTTCAAGAAATTTCATAAATTTCTTTAAATTCCGATTTCAGTCAGAAACTTACAACTTTGACAGCGACATTTTGATTTTTTTCTCAAAATTTGGATTTTAATCACAACATTGTTGAATTCAAATTTTAAATCTGGAATTTCTATTTAAAATTTCTATCACTTTTTTAATCATAACTTTAAACACGAAATCCAGACCTATTTTTCGTAATCCATAATTTTTTTTAATGTCGACTTTAATCTCAAAATTTCAATTCAGGTTCAGAAATTTGGCCTTACTTAATGTGTCAATTTATTTCTGGAACTGTCACTATTCGACGTTATTTCCAAAAATTCGAATTTAAATTCAAAAATTTGGAAAAGGTTTTTTTAATTTCAGAAACATAAGAGAAAGTTTGAATTGGAAGCCCAGAAATTCGAGTTTGAGGTCAATAATTTAAGTAAAAAAAAATTCAGAATTTCAGAAAAAAGTGAAAAAACTTGAAATGTTTCCTAGAAATATAACAAAATTTCCAGGTTTTATTTAAAATTTCTAGTCGGAGACAGCAGATTCCTGTGCGGTCCAGCTTGACACAGTGAGGACTTCTGTCTACGGAGACTCTTTTGTCTATAGAACTTCCAAGCTATGAAACTCGTTACCGAACGAAATTTTCCCCAAAAAGTACAACCTATCCTTGTTCATCGCCTTCTATCCTTGTTTCCCCATCTCATTCGCAGTGCTTTGAAGGCATAATAGGGTTGCCCATTGCGAGTGCATTGAAGTTAAAAAAAAATTAAACATTTCAAATTTTCTCAAAATTTTTATTATTTCATAGATTTCAATTCTTTATCAAAATTTTTCTATTAAAATTTCAACGTTTCCTTTGTAATTTTTCCTTACATTTCAAAAATTAAATTAAAACCTTCCAGCAAAAAATGTAATTTTCCAAAGAATAATTTAATATGTGGGGTGTTCAAATTTCCAATTTTTTGATTTTGTTTTCATTTTTAATTTTTCCTGAAAGAGCATAAAATGATAAAAGCATAAATCCTTTTTTTAAATTTTAAAGGTTTTTTACAAACTTATTTTTTTCGTGAAAATTAATTAAAATTTTAATTAATTAAATTACAATTTAATAAATAAATAAATAAAATTTAAAAATATCTTTCTTTTTAATTCCAAAATTTAGATTTTCATCTCAAAGTTTATACTTTTCTTTAGAAATGTTGCTAAAAGTCAAGATTCTAATAAACGTTTAATAAACTGAAATTAAATTTTTAAATTAAAACTAATAAATAAATGTAAGTAACATAAATTTTTGAAAAAAGTAGAAATTTCCAAAAAAAGTTTCGAAATGTATATTTTATAGAAATTTCTAGCCCAAAATTTCTGAATTTTTAAAATTTGTTGAAATATTTCTTAACTTTTACGGAAGTGCCGATTTTCTCCGAATTTTAATGACCAAATTTTGATTTTCTTTTGGAAATTTTGTGGATTTTCCGATTAAATTAAAAAATCAAAATTTTTAAATATGCGAATCTTTTGGACATATTCGATGTAACCAATTGCGTTCATCAAAATCAAATCAACGAACACTGGAACATTCTTTAAATTATGTAAATTATTTTCTGTGCAGGATTTGATTTCTAAAAATAAATAAATAAATTCTTTGGTTTAATAACAAAATCAGTCTTTTTTCCTTGCTCTAGAGCTAATTTTAAAGTTTTTATAAGATGATATACATCTAAGACTATCATCTTATAATTTTCAAATTGTTTAACAAATTTATGAAAGTTATGTAAAAAGTATCTCGCGAAATTCAAAAAGATTTGAACTTTACTGTCTCGATAAAGTTCATTCATTACCAAAATATTTTAAATATGTGTAGGCAGTATCGGCCTGAGCGAAAAATAACCTGCTGTACATAGTACGCAGACGTGAAATATAGTACAATACTATATATTATAGTACGTTTTGCATGCCTAGCAGATGTTGTTTTCAGTATTGTTTGCGGGTACTAATAAATGGCCATATTTATATTCGATAGTACTGAATGTCAGCTGTCTAACGCATTATGTGATATTTGGTTGAAGTGTAAGCAACAAGTGTTTTCACGTTTTTGAAAACGTCGGTTTTCGTTCCAAATAAGCATCGTTTTCGGGAAGTGTTAGTTCATTATTTTTTGCAAAGAAAACTGCAGCAGAAACTTATCGTATGCTTGTGGAGATTTATGGTGAGCATGCTACATCTAATACAACTGGTAAGGAATAGTTTCGACGATTTCGAAATAACGATTTTAGCACTGACGACCAAGAACATGGAAAACCACCAAAAAGTTTGAAGATGCTGAATTGAAAGCATTATTGGCCGAGGATTCTTATCGAACTCAATCAGAATTAGCTGCAGCATTGAATGTTGATCGTTCAACAAAGCGTTTACAAACAATAGGTTCAAAAAGCTGGTAACTGGGTTCCACATGAATTGAAAGAAAGAGACATGGAACGTCGAATAACCATTTGAGATACTGAATTGAAACCATTATTGGCGGAGGATTCTTGCCAAACTCAATCAGAATTAGCTGCAGCATTAAATGGTAATCGTTCAACTGTTGCAAAGCGTTTACAAACAACAGGAATGGTTCAAAAATCTGGTAACTGGGTTCCACATGAATTGAAAGAGAGAGACATGGCACGTAGAATAACCATTTATAAAATGCTGCTTTAAAGACAGCAAAGAAAAGGATTTTTCTCGAATAGTTATAGGAGATGAAAAATGGATACATTATGAGAATTCTAAACGCAAAAAAGCTTGGGTAAAGCCAGGTGAACCCAGCCCATCACAGCCAAAAAGAAATATTCATTGTGCCAAGGTTCTGCTCTGTATTTGGTGGGATCAGAAAGATGTATATTATGAGTTACTGAAACCCTCTGAAATTATTAATGGAGAAATTCACCGACGACAACTAATGCGTTTGAATAGAGTCATAGAAGAAAAGCGACCAGAATGCGAGAACAGGCACCGCAAATTAATTCTTCAACATGACAATGCCAAAACACATAGCGCAGAAGTCCTAAAAAATATTTAAACGATCAGGACTGGGAAGTGTTACTCCACCCGCCATATTCCCCAAACATAGCTCCTTCTGATTACCACCTTTTCCGGACGATGCAGTCAGATCTTACCGGAGAACGATTTACATCATATGAAAGTATCAAAATTAGGCTTGGTAATTGGATAAGCTCAAAAGACGAGAACAAGCAAGGAATACGTAAATTACCTGAAACATGGGCGAAGGTTGTAGCTGCAGATGGAGCATACTCTCAATAAAGTTTTCTTTAATTTTATAAAAATGTAAATGTGTTTTACTTTAATATAAAAAGGTGGAGTCATATTCACACACCAATAGTAATTCTATTTTATTATTATTATTATTATTTTTGTGTTTCATGTTTTGCTCGACATTGAGATTTCTTTTAAACATTTCCAATTTAACCGGTAAATTTGTCACACTGATCCTAAAATTTCTATTTTGAAACCTGAATTTCTCACTCAGCTAATCTGACACATCAAAAATTAGAGGAAATGCACAAGGCAACATTGGAACTTCCTCCTAAAAGCCCCGACTTACCACTATGAGATTATATGTTTGGGCTACTGAAAGAAGCTCTAGGATGTGAGTGATAATGATGCTGCTGTTGAGACATTTGTGTGCAATTGGCGGCAAACACGCCTTCTTTTTATCATGATGGCATTAAAAAATTCCCAATTCGTTGGGAAAAACGCATAACAAAATCAGGAGATTATGTAGAAAAATAGTTAATAACTTTCATATATGTATTTTGTACCAATAAATTTTGAGAAACAAATTCTGGTTCATATTTGATTTCCCCTTGTATTTACTTTTTTCTTGAAATTTAGAAGTATTTTCAACTGAATGGAAGTTTTCTTTGATCATGCAAATTTGATAATATTTCGAAATTTTGAGGTAAAACCTGGATTTTCATAAACTTCCTATTTAGTTTTACCTAAAATGTTCACAGGTTTTATTCTGTAAGCTCTGAACAATTTTTTTTAATATTAAACCACTACCAGTCATCGCTTGATATATTTCAAATGGAACAGGCTGTGCAGAAATTAATTTACTTCGTCTACATGGCCCCAAACAGATTTAATGTGGTTAAGCTCTTGTTATAGGGTTGTGAAAGTGCGGAAACCTCACTTGTGAAAGCAATATGCAATTACAAAAACAGTGATTTTTTTTCACAAAAAAATAAGCTTCATTCATCTAAAAATTGCAGGTCAATGCAGTGTAAAAATAACAAGGAAACAGTTTCGTTCAAACGACTGATAGACTGGCAGATACATCGACAGTCATCACTGAGCATGAGAAAACAATTCCTATGATTGTTTTATTGATGTTTTTATCACTGAAATATTACCGGTCAAGAAGGAATGTATCGAGAAACGGGGTATTGCATTTGTCTTTATATAATATTGGAAATAAAGAATTACGTAAGCAATGCTAGAACTTGAAAGTTACTTTATGCATCTTATTCACTAGACTTAACTTTGAACGCTAACCAGAAACTTTATTTTAAGAATCTGATAACAGAAAATACACAACCGTAAAAATAACATACACATGAATAAAATTTTTATCTTAGTTTCTGGATATCAAGTCCACCTAGTAGTCCAATCAAATGGTAATTTACTGAGAGATTTTTAAAAATTGATGTACAAATCTTGGCTTTCATCTTCAGAGAAATACAATATTTCCCTGAAGATGGTAGCGTGGCTGTCGAAACGCTTTAGTGCAAGTATTGTGTTTTTTAATCTTTCTTGGTTTCAGGGGACAACATTCTGTTCATCCATTTTTGTAGATAACCAAGGACCAGTGCGTTGCACCAAAAGAAATTTTTAATATGCTAAGATTCTTTATATCGGGATACCTGTTTAATATACAGAGTGTTTAAGAAAAAGAATAAAATATTTAAGGAGATAATAGTATGGACAGAAATGAACAAAAAATCTTAGCCCGCAAAGTAACCGTTTCGGAGATATCAAATGGAAGATTATTTATTTTGAAACATTTTTTACAATTATTTATTACGTACAAGTTTGCAAAAACAAAAATTAAAGTGTTAAAATGATCAAAGTAACGTCCTTCCGTTTCTGAAGGATTTGTTGGCATCTGTGATTAATTCGTAACTGAAGCTCCTCGGGGTTATTGACAGGAAGTCCATAGAATAATAATTTCAAATATCTCCAAAAAAAAAGAAATCTAGAGGGTTTAAGTCGGGCGTTGTTACAGCCCATGTTACACCCCTACCTATCTAGGTGTAAAAGTAATCGAAAAAATGGATTGGAACCACATTTGTTTCCTTTGATCTAAAGCAATGTCCTCCAAAAGAACATCCGTTGCGTTCTGCATGAAGTTGAGCAGCGGCTATTAATCAGTGTCGTAAAACAATTTAGAAACCTGTCGGCTACAATACACATTTTTTTTTATTTCGAGGGTTTGCAGCTCAGAATTGGCGCTTCTTGCATCCTCGGTGTCAACCCATCACAGCTCTTCCAGTATGACATTCGGCTGATAAAAATTTGCTGGATATTCTGCTATTTGTCACCCGGGCCTCCGACCCATGTGTTACCGTTTCAATTGATGTTTTATATATATTTATTTTAGTTTTGTGTGTCAAGTTGTTGTTCCACAGAATTGGATGCTTCTCTTTACCAACCTTTTTCATTATGTCCTTTGTTGGGCTTTTTAAACTTTCTTCGTTTCAGGGGACAAGTTCTATATTTCAATTTTTGAAGATAACCAAGGACCAGTCCGTTCCACCAAAAAATATGTCCTTGTCATCTTTCTCGTCCTCACTTATTAGAACTCCCAAGTGTTCGTATTGGTCGACGTTTTTTATTCCTATCCCCTGTCCCATTTTTATATCCTCCCGCTTTTCTCCTATGACCATGTATTTTGTATTTTCTGTGTTGACTTTTAGTTCCCATTTTGGGTAATGCTCCATAAGCTTGCATAAGCTTGTCCAACATATAAGTCATATCTTGTTCGTCTTCGGCTAGGATTACTTGGTCGTCCACAAAAAGAATTGTATATATTGGACTATTGTCTACAGTTATTCCCATAGGGCTGCATTCCTTTGTCCACTGTCTTAATGCTATATTCAAATAGATTTTGAATAAGTTAGGAGAGCGACAGCAGCCTTGTTTTAATCCCTTTGTTTGCGAGAATGAGGTGCCACTGCAATGCCATTTGTGACAGTTGCCAGGTTCTCTGCGTACAGTGCTTCGTAGCTCGGATGTATCTTTTGTTCACGCCTGATCTAGATCTACAAAGATGACAAAGAGTTCTCTGCCTCGTAAGAGTTTCTCTTCACAAATCTGTTTCCATGTGAAGATGTTATCCACGCAAGACCTTCCAGGTCTACCATAAACCGCTCTGTTCTTCCATGTCTGCAGCTTCCTCTCCAATTCTGGTTTTGAAAACTCTTCCGTATAATTTGTCAATCGATGATATCATAGGAGTTCTGGCATTCGCGCTGGTTTCCTTTCTTATAGATTGTGTTTAAATAGGATGCTTTCCAATCTTTTGTGATGTCGTCTCCAGCTAAACATTTGTTGAATATTTGGCAGATTATATCTAGGACTTCTGTGGTAGCATATTTGATTAACTCGATAGGTATATCACCTGTTCCAGGAGCATTATTGTGTTTCATTTTCTGTAGTGCTGCTTTCACTTCTTTTAGAGAATTTTTTTCGATTTTCTCGTCTGGTTCCAATAACATATGTTTAATAAAAAACGTGACCGGTATCCAGATTACATTAGAGCATGAAAATTTTCATCGGTGTAAACATGCATTTTGTGAAAAGTAACACTAAACTTCAGCCAACTATGATAAGAAGATGCAAGTTTTTGCAAAATAAAAAAACAATTAGTTTAAAAAGAATTGCCTTCTATATTTCCGAAACATTGCTTTGCAGACCCCTGTTTATTAAGACTTTTTTTGTTTATTTTGGTCCATACTATTACCTCTTTAAATATTTACCCTATTTTTTAATACCCTGTAGAACAGTAGTGGTCAACAGGAGGCCCGAGAGCAGCATGAGCCGAGAGTTATTTTGAGGGCCGCAAAGATTGGTCAAATGTATTTTATAGGTTAGTGTATGTAACTCTCTATGTCTTAACTCTTATGTCCACACCATAAAATTATTTTTGAAAATCCTCCATAAAAGGTAAAACAATATAAAGAAAAATTGAAGAGGACATAAGCTAAACGCAGTTTGGATTTCGTGAAGGATTGGGGAGCAGAGAGGCACTGTTTGGACTTAACGTTCTATTCCAGCGCTGTCTACATATAAACCAGGATGTATTTGCATGTTATATTGACTTTGAAAAGGCTTTTGATAGAGTGAAACATGATAAGTTAAATCAATTGCTTTTCAGCAAAAACACTGACTCGGATGACGTGAGAATAACCAACAATCTATACTGGGGCCAAAGAGCTAATGCAAAATTAGAAACACAACTAACGTATGAGATAGAGATAAGTGAAGTGCGACAAGGATGCGTTCTATCTCCACTCTTATTTAATCTCTACAGTGAAGCCATATTTACCGCAATCCTGGAAGAGGAATCAGTAGGAAGAACTTTAAATGAAGAAAATATTAACAACATTAGTTATGCTGATGACACCGTTCTACTAACAAGCAACTTTAGAGACATACAATACCTTCTAGAAAGGCTAAATTATTGATGTAACGATTATGGGCTAAAAATAAATTTTAATAAAACCAAACTAATGGTGGTCACAAAATCACTACAAAATCAAAACCTGACAAATCTAACAATAGACAACACCATCAAAGAAAATGTTCAGACATATAGATATCTAGGAACTTGGATAGATCAATCGGGGAATCAAACAAAAGAAGTAAGGTCAAGAATAGAAACAGCCAGATGGGTATTTTTAAAAATAAAAAAACTGTTCACCATTCGAGACATCAATATAAGATTCAAAATGAAAATGCAAGGTTGCTACGTATTCTCCACGCTTTTATATGGAGTTGAAGCATGGACTCTCAAGAAGAACAATTTGGACAAACTACAAGCCTTCGAAATGTGGTACTACCAAAGAATGTGGCGTATCCTCTGGACCGAAAAGATCACTAATCTCACAGTTCTGAATAAAATTCGAAAAGATTACGGAATCATTAACACCATAAAGAGAAGAAAGCTCCAATATCTTGACAACATACCGAGAGGCTCCAAATGCACATTTCCTCAATTGATAATTCAAGGGAAAATTAGTGGCAAGAGGAATGTTGACAGAAGGCGTGCGTCGTGGCTCAAAAACCTAACAAGATTAAAATAACTGTGATGATAGCAAACCTCCGATAGTATTTGCAACATAAGAAGAAGTATGTAACTATGAAATTAATTTGTCCAAGAAAACTATGCGATATAAATTTGGACCGAATTTTTTCATCGTTGAATGATTTTTTATCTCGCAACACTTCTTTTTTTTGCCATCTTTTTCCGGTATTTTGAATATTTTATCGAAATTTCCCATTCAAACTTTTTTCTTTAAACTTGCTTTGAGAATTATATAATAAAAACCGAATTTTTCCAAAAATTTCATCATGTTATTAAAATCCCAAGGAAAATTCAGACTAAAGGGTTTAAACCCAGAACTCAAAATTTTAAAATAAAACATTTTAAACCGCACGAGCAAACCATTCGGTATAAGGTTGAAATTTTAGGACAAAAAAATGAATGTTTTCAGTTTTTTGGATAAGTAGGTCGAAATTTTGAGAAAGACTTGCAAAATGTTCAAGCTTTGATTACAAGTTTTTATAAAAAATTAGAAATTTCGAGATTAAAGATAAACTTTTACAAAAAACTAATTTTGAGACAAAAATAAAAATTTAGGCAAAATTTAAAATGATAACAAATGTAGCTTTTGTAAAAAATCAAAATTAAAAAGAAATTAAAAATTGTGAGTTTAGAGGCGAAACTTTGGGAAAAAAATTGTAAAAAAAGAAACGTGATATTTAGACTATGGAAATTCAAAGCTTCATTCAAAAATGTTGGAAAAAAACACAAACATTCAAAAAAATACAAAAATTTCGAGAAAAAATTCGAAATATTAAAAAAGCGAAATTTTGAAAATAAAGTATTATAGGCAAAAAATAAAAATGTCTAATTTAAACCCCAAAATCTTAATAAAAATATTGAAATTTGGGGAACAAAATTTATTGGAAGTGATTTTCGAATTTAGATTCGAATTTTGATGGAAACGTATAAATTTTGATAAAAAATTCAAATTTTCGAGAATATTTTAACAATTTTTTAATGCTGAAAGGTTGTTTGTGCTAAAATTAAAAACCAGTATCGATTTGAATCTCAATACAGATGACGTGGATCATCTTTTGCTTATCTGTTTAGACTAGTACGCTTGAAAATGCCAGTTCTGCTGGGGAAATGCGTATCGCATAATTATTTATTTGAAACCTTCTTTGGACTTAATCACAAGCCACAGTGTTTAGTTCAGTGCTTTAAAGAAAATGAGCAAGAATTAAGAAAAATTTTGAATTTAAAAGAACCTTAAAATTCAAAAAAATAAATTTTAGAGAAGGAAATCAAAAATTCCATTTTAAAGTGCAAATGAAATAAAAATTTAAATCGAATTAAAATTTTTGGGGAAGAATCAGTTTTGGGAAAAATATCAAGTAAGATTTTGCAAAAAAATCGCCTAATAATAATAATAAAATTGCCAAAGTTTATAAATAATTAAAAAGTTAAGAATTTCTTAAATCTGAAAAGAAAGTTGCAATTTTAATGTTTAAAGCTTAAGGTTTTACGAAAAAAATCGGAAAATAAAAGGATGGTTCGGTATACTTTAAATTTTGAGAAAGAGTAGAAATATAAACCAAAATTTTTAAATTTATAAAAGAAGTATCGAAACATGAGACTATATTCAAAACAGGGTTGGTAAATATCGAGATATTTTTATAAATATCATATCAGTGATATATATATATCGGGAATTATATCTGATATATAGCACTGATACATATCAATTTCTTTTTAGTCAAAATAAAAGAAAAAATATATTCATAACAAATTTTACCAATGCAACTCTGGTGTCCTTCTAATTCACAATTTGACCAAAACGAGTTCAAGTTCTCTTTTCTTAATTCACTTTTTTCATTTAAATAGTGGAACAGAAAAAGAAGTTTCCGGATTTTTCATTTCCTAGTTGTTTAAAATTAATTATTCAAAGTTCAAAAAAATTCTTTGAGGTCAGCTGCTGTAACATTAAAATGAATGAAAATGTTGATGTTTATAAAAACCATAACGGGGTGTTTTAGGGTGCAATGTCGTTTTTATGTATGATTTGGAATAATTGCGCTTTGCAAACTTTGCTTTGAGTCCCACTGTTCCGCAGTTACACGAAGAGTACTGATATTACCAACAACAAAGGAATTTTGGAATCCGTATTATTAAAAATGTAGTTACAATCACTACTGTGTCTTGTGTTATATTCTGTTAACCTAAAAACGTCATTTTCAGTTTGCCTGAACACATTGGGTAGTTTAAACAGTCGTAATTCCCTGTAAAATGGTCCAGGATGTAGCTATATATCACGTGGTTTACACGTGCAATTTTTGATACATATCATGATATATATCAGCTTATAAATATCATGATATATATCGTTATATATATCATGATACATAGCAGCTAATAAATATCATGATATATATCGTGATATATATCATGATATATATATGATATATATGCCACATGCCAACACTGGTTCAAAACTTAAAAAAAAACATTACAAAAATTGAAAATGTCCAGATTAACATCAAAATTTTAAGAGGAAAAAAAATGCAAATTTTAGCCTGAAAGTTCGAGACTAAAGTGGCAATTTTAAAAAATTACAAAAATTATATAAAAACTCAATATTTGGTGTTTCAATTAAAAAATTTACTTTATTTCGAAATTTTTAACATAAATTCGAAATTTGCAGAATTTAGTTGATGTGAAGAAAATGGAAATTGAAAGTGTTAAGTCGAAGAAAAAAATTATATCATAAATTTTAGAAGAAAATTGAATACTGTCGTAAAAAACTAGTCAGCCAAAAGAAAATTGACATCTAGAATTATTTTAGGAAATAATGTGAATATTTTGACTTCAACTGACTGGAATTTTGTTTAAAATCGAGATTTAAAGATGAAAGTTGATTTTTTGAAAAAAAAAGTTGAAACTGAAATTTTGAAAGATAATTTCAAAATTTTATTTTGAGTTGCTAGCAAGATTTCGAAAAAACTCAAAATATTTATTTTGTATACTGGAATTTGGTAGTAAAGGTTTTTTAAGTTTTAAAAAGATTAAAATGTAAACTTAAAATTTTGAAAAAGTATCTATAAAAAAGTGGAAACATTTTTATATCACAACAAATTTTTATTGTCTACATAAATGTTGGTTTCAAAATATTGTAAGATTTTTCAGCAGACAATCGTATATAACTTTGATCAATAACCTTTTTAATTAGGTACCTTAAATAATAAAAAAGTTAAAGCTCTTCAAATATTAGCTTGTCAAATTTACATCTCTCAGCTTAAAACTTTTGCAATATTGATGCAAGATGTTAATTAAATTTGTAGAAGATTTAATTTTCTATAAATTTACCGTTTATAAAACCTTGGGGGTGGGGGTGGGGGCGTTGGTGCGAACCCGGAAATTTATCGCTTTTAAAATTTCTAAGAAAAAATTTTACGACTTTGAAAAGCAAAGAAATCTCCGGAAAAACTCAAAGATAAATAGCAAGACTAATAAAAAAGTCAAGGGTAGCTATTTTGTAAAGAAATTGTGTTACGCTCAAGCTTTTGCCCTTGTTTGCCCAGTTTCGACAGAGAAGGCAAAATACGGAATAAGTTTTGTTTATTTAAAAAATATTTCCAGCGTAATTTACCTCAGCATCCATTAAATTATTAATTCAAACATAAAATATCCATGCTCTTCTTTATAAGAAACTCATTATTTTATTTATTACTTTGTAAAGTAATAAGATTCTTATAATATTATATAAAATAAAACATAGCAATGATCTACAAAAGCACTAAATTAAATAATAATGCTCATAGCGTTAATAGACATATTGTAAGCTAAAGAGTGTTGTTCTGTAGGGCTTAGGCAAGAGCCTAGGGCGTTTAAATTATGGGGGGGGGGCAGCTTTGGTCATCAAAAATATTTTTATTCAAAATCAAATCAGCGATGTGTACTTCCTTAACGAGCGGTGCCTCCTTGGCAAAATATATTGTAGTGTGAAGTGTAGCAAATTTTTGCGGGCGTGAAAACCTGCGGCAATTCGATTTTTCATGAAATTTTTGCTTCTTTTGCGAAAATTAAACTTTGCTTTTATGATTTCAAATTTCAGTTTTTTGTACCAACATTTTTACTTTTTTCTTAAAATTACGATTATTTCCTAAAATTTGGCCCTACTTTAGCAAAATGAAGAATTTCTTAGATTTTTTTCTTAAGATTTGTTATTGAATTTTCGATTTTTTTTAACGAAAAACTTGATTCTTTTATCTTAAAATTTACCTTTTCTCAAAATTTAGATTCTTTATCAAGATTTTTTTACTCAGATTATTTTAAAAAATGTTCTTTTTATTCTTAAAATTTTACTTTTTTTCAGAAGGTATACTTTTTTAAAAATTTTGTCATTTTCTCACATTTTCTTTTTCTTTTTCAAAATTTCGACTCTTTCAGAAAATTAGACCTTCATTTTCAATGTCAATTTTTCTTAGTTAGAAATTCGAATTTTCGACTACATGATAATTTCGCCTTTTTCAAAATTTTGATTTTTTGCCTTAAAATCTTGACTGTCTCAAATATTGACTTTTCAAAATTTTAATCTTTTTTCTTTTTCTCTAGTTTTTTTCTAAAATTTCTAGCTTTTTTCAAAATGTCGACAAATTTCCCCAAATTTTGCTTTTTTATTTTAACAAAAATATTGACTGTTCCCAAAATGTCGATTCTTTCTCTTGGTTTTATTTTTTTTTGCTTGAAATAGGGATATTCGATAAACATCGATGTTTCGAAATTATTCGACCTTTTCATTACCAACATCGAATAGTATTCGATGTTTTGCAAAGCAGAGGAATTTCGGAAATATCGATGTATTTTCATACGATGCATTGATAATGTGTCGTTGGAAAGTTCCAGGTGTGTCGCCAAAATATGAAAATATGAGATAATAACAATTCAGAAATGAATAATAATAACTTTTTTTTAGTCATCAAAATTATTTGAGAGGCAGCCATGAGGACCTTTTTTTTTCAAAAATTTACTGGCCTCAGTTGAAAAACAATGGTAGGGAAGCAAACGAAAGTTCGATGTTTTGAAAACATCAATGCATCGTTTGTAAACATCGATATTTCAACATCGATGGTAAAACATAAAAAATATCGATACTTCGATACAAAATTAGAATTATTCAAAATATTCACTTTTTTAGAAATCTTGACTTTTTATTAGAAAACAAACGAAAATATCGATATTTTGAAAAATTGATGATCGCATCGCGACAGATTTAGGGCCATCTGTTGTATAGAATTGATGGGACAAACGTCCATACCACTCAACAGAAGGCGGCAATGTGCCTTAATAAAAAAAAATGAAATTTTAAGAAAAGTTTTTCGAGTATTAACTTTGAAAATTCGAAAACATTAAATGCATTTGTCAAACTTTCGATTTTAAATTCACAATTATTTATTATTTATCTAGTAGTTGTTATTTCAAATTTTCGGTCAAAAAGAAAATAAAAAAATTCAGTTTTTATCAAAATTTCTAGTTCAAACTTAAAATTCTCAGTTCCTTCAAAAATATGCTCGACTTTTTTAAAATTTTTATTTATTTTTTTTTCTCTACAAAAAAAGTCAACATTTCCAGAGAAAAAATCAACATTTTTAACAAAGGTTTAATTTTAAAGTCAAAAGTAAAAGTTTCCAAATAAAAACCAAAACAGAATTCTCAAAATTTGGAACCAAATTTCAAAATTTGGAACCAAATTTCCAAATTTGGAATATTTGAGAAATTGTCAATTTTTAAGTAAAAAAATTTAATACCTACTGTACTAGAGATTAGAAATTTTTATTAAAATTCTATGTTTATATTTGAAAATTGCATAATTTTTTTAATTCAAAATTTTCTTATAAATCTCAAATCGGTCCTAAAATTTTGTATTAAACCAAATTCTATTTTTATAATTTATTTTCTCCCAAAATTTGAGCTTTTTTCCCAAATCCGGAGTTTAATCTTGAATTTTTATCGAAAATAACAAAATTTTTTATGAACATTTGAGATTAAAGTTGACATTTTTATAATTTTGAGTTTACCTTTTATACGTTGACATTTTCATGTTCGTCTGCGATTTCGAAACTCGGTTTGAAAATTTTAATCTTTAAAAGTAATATTCGGTTTTACAAACTTTTACAAAATTAGAATTATTCAAAATATTCACTTTTTAGAAATCTTGACTTTTTATTAGAAAACAAACGAAAATATCGATATTTTTAAAAATTTCGATTATTAAAAATGGTGATATTTTCAATTCGTGTTTTCCAAAATTTCCATTTTTTCGAAAATCTAGTCTGACTTTTTTAAACAGTTCGAGTTTTTTTAATTTCGACCTTTTTTGAAAATTTTGAATTTTGTTTACTGAAAATTTCAGAAATTTAACTTTAAATCTCGAAAATTTTAATTTTTTTTTCTTTGATTTTTTCAAATCGCAATTTTTTTTGAAATTTCGAATTTTTTTCCCAAAATTCCAACTTTCAGAATTACATTTTTTTCCAAAAATGTTGGCCTTTTTTAAAATTTCATTGGTTAATAAAAAAATAAAATTTTTCCTGAAAATTGCAGTATCATTTGAAATTGTCCAATTTTCTTGAAAATTTGACTTTTTCAATTTTCGACATTATTTTAAAATTTTCTTCTTTTCGAAATTTTTACCATTTTTCAAAATTTCGACTTTTTTGAAAATTTTTACTTGTTCAAAATTATAATTCATTTTCAAAGGAAAGTACTATGACTAGATATTTCGTTTTTTTTTTGAAAATTTTGATTTTTTCAAATTTTGTCTACAGGTTTTTTTATTACTTTTCAAAATTGCAACTCTTTTTAAAATATCGAATTTTTCAAAATTTCGATTATTAAAAATGATTATATTTTCTCAAAATTCTGTTTTTCAAAATTTCCATTTTTTTTCGACAATCTAGTCCGACTTTTTTAAATAGTTCGAGTTTTTTTTTAATTTCTACCTTTTTTGAAAATTTCAATTCAAAAGAAATTACTACGACTTCAGATATTTTGTTTTTTTTTCAAAATTTTGAATTTTGTTTACTGAAAATTTAATTTTTTATAAAAAATTCAGAAATTTGACTTTAAATTTCCTGAACATTTTAATTTCTTTTTTTGAAAATTGCAGTATCTTTTGAAATTGTCCAATTTTCTTGAAAATAACGACTTCTTCAATTTTCGACATTATTTCAAAATTTTGTTCTTTTCAAAATTTTTACTATTTTTCAAAATTTCAACTTGTTTGAAAATTTTTACTTGTTCAAAATTATAATTTATTTTTAAAGGAAATTACTATGACTAGATATTTCGTAGTTTTTTGAAAATTTTGATTTTTAATATTTTTTTAAAATGTTGTCTTCAGGTTTTTACTGTTTTTCAAAATTGCAATTCTTTAATTTCTTTTTCTTTTTTTGACTTCATTTCAAACTTTTAACCTTTTTAAAAATTCAGTTTATTTTAAATCACAATTTTTTAAATTTTGATTTTTTTTTCAAAATTCCAACTTTCAGAAGAACACTTTTATCCAAAAATGTTGGCTTTTTTCAAAATTTCATTGGTTAATAAAAAAAAATAATTTTTTTCCTGAAAATTGCAGTATCTTTTGAAATTGTCCAATCTTCTTGAAAATAATGACTTTAAATTTTCGACATTATTTCAAAATTTTGTTCTTTTCTAAATTTTTACTATTTTTCAAAATTTCGATTTGTTTGAAAATTTTTACTTGTTCAAAATTATAATTTATTTTTAAAGGAAATTACTATGACTAGATATTTCGTAATTTTTTTAAAAATTTTGATTTTTTAAAATCTTTTTAAAATGTTGTCTTCAGGTTTTTACTGTTTTTCAAAATTGCAATTCTTTTTAAAATAGCGAATTTTTCAGAATTTTCACATTTTTGGAAACCTTTTTATTGAAAATTTTTACTCTTTTATAAAAATTCGATATTCGCTGTTTTTGAAAATTCCGATTTTTATAAAATTTGGCATTTTTACAAAATTTTGCCTGACTTTTAAAAAGAATTTTATCAAAATTTCAAAATATGAAAAACATGAATTTTTTTGAAAATTTAAACTTTTCATGAAACTTTTAAAAATTTTCAAAATTTAGTCTTTATAAAATTTTCTCAAGAACTTTTTTCTTCAAATGCCCAGTTTAACCTTAAATTTTTATCAAAAATTCGAGCATGTAATCTCAAAATGTCTACATTTTTGGAAAATTTTAATTTTCGGTTTAAAAAACGTAGATTGTGAGTTTTAAGCCAAAATTTGGAGAAAAAAATATAGGTTTCTATTCGGAAGGAAAGCCAAGCTGTCATCTTCAGAAAGAAACTAACATCATTCAATTTCTAAAAAATAATTCTCTTTAAATTGATGTCCTTGCTGCATCTTCGTAATTTTGACTTCTTAAATCCGCAATTAAATAGTTAAAAAACATCGGAAAAGCATTGATGCATCGTTACCGAAAGCTGACGTTTGAGAGATCGGCTGCCTTAAAGTATTTGATGTTTAAAAACATCGATGTTAGGGAAATGATGTATCGAAACAACATCGATGTATACTTTCGAAGTATTACATCGAATAAAAACATCGATGTATTTTCCAAGTGGACACCTCTAGCTTGCAATTTTTACTCCCCTTTTTCTCAAATTTTAGCTTTCTTGATTACCTCTGCTTTTCCCAAAAGTTCGACTTTTCTTCAAAATTTCAATTTTTTTTAATTTCAACTTTTTTTAATTTAAACTTTTATTTTAAATATCGATTTTCCTTAAAATTCCAAACTTTTTTACGAAATTTTGACTTTTTTATTTAAAGTTTTGATTTCCTTCTTAAAATTAGAGTTTCAAAATATCGACTTTCTCGAAATTTTGACTTTGTCCTTAAAATCTCTTTCAAATCTTGATTTTCGTCTTGAAATTTGATTTTTTTTCCAAAGTTCGATATATTTTTTCAATCTTTCCATTTTTTCTTAAAATTTCGGCTTATTTCTCAAAATTTTGATTTTCTAATGAAATATATCCACCCTTTCCTTAAAATGTCCACCTTCTCTCCAATTTTCGATATTTTTCTCTTAGTTTCGATTTTTTCCTCAAAGTTTTCAATATTTTTCTTCAAATTTTAACTTTATTCAAAATTTCAGTATTCTCCCAAAATTAGAAATTTTTCTAAAAACTTAGATTTTCTTAAACACTTTTTTTGTAACGTTTTGCTATAAAATGTTAATTTTTTGTTCTGAAAATATCAACTTTTTTAAGATTTCGACTTTTTTCTCGAAATAGGGCCTTATTGAAATTTCAATTTTCTCAACATTTCTTTCTTATATTTTGATTTCGATTTTATCCTCAAAGTTCTCTTTCCACGTCAAAATATCGATTTTTTCGAAAATTTTGATTTTCCTAAAATTAATATTTTTTCTTCGTTTTCATTTTGATTTCGAAATGACGTATTTATTTAACAAAATATGCGGACTCGAAATCGTTTCTCACAATTTCAACAACAAAAAATAAGAAGAGTGAAAAATGTGAGAATAGCATAAACATTTAGAATGTTAAAAAGAAGACCGTAAATTTCGATACGAAAGTCGAAATTTCGGAAAAGTAGTTGAAATTTAAAGGAAAGGGTCGAAATTTTGAGATATCAAAAGCACTAAATGACAGAAGAAACTTCCATAAAATAAATAAGTAGATAAAATACCACAGAAAAAGTTAAATTTTGAAAAAAAGTCGTAATTTTGAGAAAAAAGTGGAAATCTCGTTAACTTGAAAACTTTGGAGAGAAAGGTGAAATTTGGAAAAACGTAAATTTTTTTGTTAGATGCCACATTTTCCTGCAGACCTGAAATTTTTCGACAGAAGCGAAATTTCGAGGAAATTTTACAAAAAAGGTGAAATTTCACAATTTTTTTAAGTTATCTGGATTATCTTTACGACAGAATGCATTTTTTCGATAGTAAATCATTAAAATAGATTAAATCACTACTCGTAAGGAGACAAAACACCCACTTTTAAAATACAATCAAATTCTAATTTATACAAAAGGCATAAAAATAATAAAAGTCGATAAAAATATTTTAAATACAAGACCAAAAAGTGAAGATTATCCAAAAATAAAATCAAAGTTTCGAAAAAAAATTCATGAAAAACGCCTTTTATGTTTTTATTCGAAATCTCGAAGAAAAATCCAATTTTAAAATGAATTCTGATATTCTCACAAAAAGTCAAAATCGCTAGAAAATGCCAAAATTTTAATTACCGATAACGCTGCTTTTTTTAATTTTCGATAATTGGGGTAATATTAAACAGAATTTAAAACTGCAATTTCAGGGAAAACAACAAATAAAAATTTTGTCTAAATTTTAAGAAAGTCGAAGTTTCAAAAAGAAACCTAGAGATTTATAAAAATAAACTAATTAAAGTCGAAATTTCGAGAAATATAAATTTTATATTTGGCATAAATTAGGCAAAAATAAGCACGACACGCCTATCGTCCATGCACGATATAACACTGTACCAGTAACATTATTAACAAGGGCGCCATGCGCATCGTTCGTTACCTAGGATGCAGAATTAGCTAGGGACGGCCCTGTTGTTCTGCAACTGAATCTGCTACGCTAACGAGAAAGTTTTAAAAATATATTAAAAAATATTAAGTGCAAAATGCAATGCGGTACAGTATAATGTAGCAGCTGTTCGGTTTTCGTGTAAATGTGCATTTTGTAAAAACCGCAGATTTATCACGAGGAAGTCCGCCTATTACAAGTTTAAAAACTTCCATTAAAAAGCAAAAATCTAAAATTATTTTCCCCTTCTTTTTAGTAACGACGAGCTTAGAAAATAATTCAAAGGAAATAAGGTAACCTTTGGTATTTTTTTCCAATTTTTAATAATAATTTTTCATGCGGTAAGTGGCTTAAATAATGGTCACGATTCTTGCCTGGTTAACATAAAATAAAATTTAATTTTTGTTTATTTTTATAATTCTAATATTAACAAAAAGTAGACCACTAGATAATTGGTACCAAAAATATGATTTCTATGTGGTTAACAAATATAAAATTAGTATTAGGGAATTTTTGGGACTTTCGCTTTCATCTGCAATTTCTTCAGTATTTTTGTTTAGAAGTTGTTTGGCGTTTTACCTAATATTAAATTTAGCGTTTACAGGCTGTAATAAAAACATCTTATAATGTAGCATTTATCAGGTGAGATCCTTAATAAAAAATGGGTTCATTATATTTTCTTCTTATTCCAAGGGAAACCCATAATCGAAAAAAAAAATGATGAAATTAAATTTGGCACGACCCATTAGTACTTTGATTATAATTATAACATTTCCGGGATTATATGGCGTATTAACAACTCACAAGAAATTGATTACGATATTTCCCTAATCTACTAATTACGACACGAAACGTACAAGAAACTTCGAGTGGTATCGATTAATATTTCGACTTATAAGGCGACCCTTTGCATCAAATTGACCATCATGTGTATGGCGCTAGCCTTAGCCTATTCTGATGTACCTAATTGGTATGCCCTTCAACGGACTTTATTAAAAATAATAATAATAAATAAATAACAACCTAAACTTTAATAAAGACATTTCAATGTTAAAGTTTAAAATTCTAGAATTCACAATAATTTCGAAATAAAAATTTCAAATTTGAAATTATCATCTTTTTTTTCAAAATTTCTAATTAAGTCGAAGTTTGCAGCCTTAACCGGACATTTAAAATCGTTTTGAATTTAAGGTCGAAATTTGTATTAAGTTGTCATTTCATGTTTAATGTTAACTTCGAGTTCAAAGTTGAAATTTAATTTATCTTCAAATTTTGCATCTTGTTCTTGGAATCTAGTCTTTAATTCCAGAATTTTGACTTTCTTTTTAAAAATTCTACTAAAAGATAAAAGCTTTCAGAAAGAAGTTAAAAACTCGGTATTTAATCTTGAAACGGTGATTTGTTCTAAAAATAATGACTTAAATGTCGGAATTTTGAAAAAAAAAATAGTGACCTTGTAACTTGAGGTTCTCAGAAAAATTAATTTCGAAAAATGCTATAACATATCGAAAATTTATTCAGAAATCTAGGAATTTTGACTTCCTCAAAATTTTGACTTTTCCAAAATTCTCTCGGTAATACTGACGATTTTAGAATTACCGTTCAGAATTTAATGAAATTAGGCATATCGGTAGATAATTCAAATAATGATCCAGTTAAAATTTGCAAGAGCTACAGAAAACTAGTTAAAAACTATTGATATTTGAAATTTGAACTTTTTAACGTTGAGCCGTTGAACCAAAGTTTTTACCGAATTTTACAAAAAGTACCGTTCCGATTCTAGTAAAAAAGCGAGAAAACGATGGAACATGACATATAAACCACTTTAAATACTTGCAAGTACAACTACAGAGCGTGTGGTAAAAATAATTAGCGAATAAATATCAAAAATTCATTTTTTATCGTACTTTTTCTGTAGTTTATTAAATATGGCAACGTCGTTATTATACCAACAATTTTGCCACCAACCATCGAATGAATCACTATTGTTTATTTCCATTTTAAGGTTATGTGTCAAACTTTGCAGAACTGCCCGTTAATTAATTTGCTAATTCAAACTACAGGAGCCTGTTCTCGATCGTTTTTTTAGGTAACTCTCTTACTTTTCCACTAAAATATTTCTTTATTGTAATTAAATAATTTTGACTATGACATTGTTTGGTCATAGAAATTTCTGTGTCTCTTACATTATTGCCACGTTGTCTAGTCTAAATACTACATTAATCAAACTTTTGACTCTAGCAGTATCGACAGTACTACCTTTTAAGCTAAATCAAAATGAATAATTTTAGCCTAACCTAAGTGCAGCGAAAGTAGCTTGTTTCATCAAGAGATTACCAAATTTTCACCTAGACTTAATCAATTAAGTCTATCGGCATTAAATAATTTCGTCTCGACCTAAGATATTTCTTTTCATTAAAAAGGGAGTTTTTTGTTTGTGAATTCAAGTGATATTAATAACAACTTTGCAACTTCAAAATAATGACCTAAAAATGAGAAAGTGGCTATAGAATAACAAAATCAGAGGTTACGAGTTCGATTAGCATCTCAGGTTGATCCAGCCTGAAATCGAAATAGAATGCAACGCGACATAATTTTGGAATAAAAAATAATACACAAATAAACGACTTAAAGAGATTTTTTCTTAAATTTTTGAGGTCAAAAGAGGCATTTCAAAGTCTTAAATGAGAAAAAGTTTAAATTTTCGAACACAAATATTTAGTTTCTCTGAATACTAATTTTTTTTCATGGCATGAATTTTAACTCGAAAATTTTTCTTTTAAAATTGAAATGTCATCTTTTTTTGAGATTCTGGCTTTTTCGTAATCAGAACTGAAAGTTCAAAATTAACTTCGAAGTTTCGAAATTAAGAACTTTAAATCGAAGTTTCACATTTTCCGGAATAAACCTAAACGCATAGTTGCTTTGTGATTAAATGGTTAAAAACGTGGCTAAAAAAACTCAAAACAACTTAACTGAGATTTAGAATTCCGTCCCACGTTGAATGTATTTTTAAATTTTGCAGCATAATCCCGTAATCTAGTGTACTCTGAACTTCAGGATATTCGAAATATTGTGGAATTTTCATATTATATGTAGTTTCGTCATATTTATTGTTAATAGAGTTTGTGAATTTACTGTTAATGATAAATATGGCATCGATTTCGTGTATAGTAAGGTTTAAAAATAACAATATTTCCAGGAGTTTCTTACTAAAATAACCTGGGTAATTCGTTCATTGATTTTAATTATTCGGATAATAAATAACCGAAGGTTAACTACACTATTTTGAAAGTAATTTCGAATACTGGGCTTCTCATCTGAATTATGTTCGAAATAATTTTCAAAGTGTTAAAATTAATAATGAAATATTTTTAAAACTTCTTACGAGAGTTATGCCTGTTGTCCAGAATTCCATAAATTAGGGAATAACTGAGGAGACTGAAAGTCGTAGCAAGTTTTATACTTATCAAAAAAGCCATTCCTTAAGATAAAACTAGTACTACGAATTTGGAGTGTCTGAAGAAGAGAGGAAAAAGCCAAATAAATAGTAAATATGAAAACAGAAAAGGATTATTTCAAATACAGAAGTAGACCTTTGCACCTTCTTTAATAAAAATTTTACAGCGTTGATAATGTTTCACAAAATTTATTAATGTGCGCCCGATTTTAGGCGACTAGTTCCATTATCAAAGACAATAGAACCATATTGTCTTTGGTATAATATATCAATCGTCGGAAACCGATCAGATGTTAAATACATTTTGAGAAACAACCGAGTGAAAATGTTTTTCGTTGTTTCAAAATATTTCCTCAAACACTCAGTGAGTTAACTAGATAGAGCAGTAAATATTTATCCAGTACTATCTTGACTATTGAATTTTAATTTATTGAAGACGCTGGTATGTCCAATCGATCGTCCAATAGGATTTTTAGGTCTTTTTCTACAAAATTTGTTTATCTACCTTGAAAAACTGGAATATCAAAGAATTAACAATGCCAGAATCAGTTGCTGACGTAATAGTGTATGGTACCAGGCAACAACAACAATTCCGTTTTTCAGGACAAGTAAGTAAATTCTTTCAAATCCCCCAAGTTATACCAAAGCTATTTCAAACATCACCATTTCAAACCAAACATCATCATTTCAAACCAAACATTATCATTTCATTTTGGTATTTCCACTAGAAACGAAAATGTTCTAATTCTTGAACATGCCTGCCTGTTCCGAAATATTAGTTCTTATTACGAAATGTTAGTTATTCAAAATTCACGCCATTTTCGTGTTTGAAAACTCAAAACGAATTCAAAAGCGTATTATATAATGCTTCGAAAGCTTGTTAAGTGTAGCGATTTTTCAAAAGCGCGTTCCCGAAATTTTGTATTTACAAAAAATTAAGCCAATGAGATTACTGGTTATCTTAAGGATCTATCTAGTAACAAAATTGGTGAAGTAAAATTTAATATGTAATTTTGAGTGTGCTTTAATGTGTCACTTCAATGTACAAAACAATCTTCTCTATCGCGTTTGTGTAATGTGTATGGGTGTATGTTGTTTAAAATAGCATAACAAGTTCCGATTAATAAAAAACAAAGAAATAAAATGAACAAACCGGTTAATGCTTTATTGAACACAAACAACAAAAACAAAATAACAACAAACAACAAAAACAAGGTGACTAGACTAAGATGGTGTGACACAGCGACAAGCGACATAGCAGCAGCTACTTGTATGGTAGCGGTAGCACATTGCAGCGTGGGTATGTATGGTATTTCTGTGGTTGGGGCTGCACACTTTACCTGGTAGGGCAGCGTCTCGTCCATGTTGGTGATCTCGAAGGTTGGCGGTTGGGCGAAGGGCCCTTTGCCGGGATAGGAGGTGCTCCTTCTAAACTTGACAGGCGAGATGACTTGGTGGTTGAACGTGGGACTCGGCTTTCTACCACCGACTCCCATCTGTTGTAGGGGCGTGAGATTCGGAACGCTCCGGCCTCTGTTCCATGCCGCCGAAGAACCTCCCGTGGACCAACTTTGGCCCGGGTTGGCCCACGAACCATAACTTTTATAAAGTGTGTGGGCAGCAGCTGCAGCCGCCGCGGCGGCGTTTTGTTGTTGGCGGCCCATATTATGGGGGAAATTGTGGCTAGCGGTAATCGCTCGTCTTCCAGCTTGACTTTGGTTTTGAGAAACTATAGAAGCTGCCGCCGTGGCCTGCCCGAAGAGTTGCTGCTGCTGTTGCTGCTGTTGATGTTGTTGACCCGGGAAGTTTTGAAAGGGCAAAGAACCGTTCGCACAATATCCGTCTTCTAAGGCGGTCGACCAGGCTTCAGCCGAAGGATGAAACAGTGTAGGTAGCGTTTTGGTGGACTGAGCCACTTGTTCGGCCAGTTTATCGGACAAATCCGTTTCTTCTTCTTTGGATGCCTTCTCCGAAGAGGACACTCCGGTGTCGTCACCGCTCGCGTTGACTGAGGCCGATAAATTTCCGCCGACACCTTTATCTGCTGAAAGGTGGTCATCTTGCATGGCAGGCCTCGTCTGAAGCGCGGAATCCGTGGCCGTCGTGGCCGAAGGTGTGGTAAAGAACACGGAATTTTTCGACGCGTTTGTGGCTATTTCCACAGCACTTAAACCGATGTTTGTCGCATTACCACTTAAACTAAATTCCCCCATTAGTGTACACGTCACGTCACACGTTCCGGATTATTGCTGTTTAATTATGTCATACACATACACCCGCAGAACACTACCTTCACCAGTGAACCACCAGCCCACTTTCCTACGAGTGTAGCAGCTTTGCGCGGACCGCGAATCCGACAACCGTCGATTTTCGCCGACTCTACGACCTGCCAAAGATCGCGACTAATGCGCAAGCTTCGTACACTTCCAACTGACGTACGAAAAATACATTCGCCATTTGGCCAACGGAGTTGTGGCCTTTTATCGTGCAGGCGCTTTACTGGAAAGCAGCTGCTAACACGTCACGACCACCATTTTAAATTACGTTGCTCTATAACTAGGGCACAAATTTTTCCTAGTTATTTGGGCGAAAACGTATTAAGAAAGATTTTATCTAATTAAAACGTTACTATTTCTATTACTGGAACTTAATAAAAAGGTATACAGCTGAATATGGCTGGAGGATTGGTAATTAACGTATGCAATTGGAGAGTAGGCCGGAAGCTGTTCTCTATTTTGCGTTTAACGTACATACATAGATAGGCGGCATCATTAAAACTGTGGTATAGGAAATTTACGCAGCGTGCGCAACTTTGAATGTTTGGGGTCGAACAGCTGATAACGGCGTGCGATCCATAGCAGGAAGAAGTTTGTTGCAGGAATAAGTTTCGGCGTGTTTGGCGCCATCTGTACCATTCCGCGAAAACTAGTGAACAGAAAACTCCCTATAATCACAATTTATCAACTAACTACTAAAAGTTGTTCACATGGTAACCTTTCCTCGCGGTATTGATTTTGAAGCAGCGATATTTTAAAATCTTAGATACACAAATTTAATGTTTGATTTTCAATACATTCAATTTGGACGAAAAAAAAAAAGAAAACAGGGACATTGAACTATTACGTAAGAATGCTCAGCAGGGTGGAGGGGGTTGGTGGTTATGTTTCCTTATTTTTGCTGACAGGGGGAATGGAAGGGAAAACAAAAATCTTACGTAAGATGTTTTCCAATACTATTATTATTAAAATCAATAAACTTCTTAGTCCTACGTACAGAGTCTTTCAAACTACTGCTATTGTGGAAAAACGGAAATGAAAATGTGAAACCGTTTGGCAATAAATAAGACCAACAGAGTAATACTTTTCTATAAAAAACTGAATATCCCATTTGCGACGCTAGGCGCCATCGTATCAATAAATATTATTTTCCCGGAACCAAACCAATATTTTTCCAGTCAGAAAGATCTTTTTTTACGACCTGCAACATTTGAGGAGCAGACTACAAAACGAGTTTTCTCCAAAAAAACTTTTTCAGAAATCAAGATTTGAAAAGACAAACTGGTATATTTTAATCGAAATGTTTTGGCTTTAAAAAGTAAGAAAAAATCTATACATTATAACAGCCTAATATCACAAATAAATCATTAGTAGTTCTTTTTAATTATAAAAAACTGATGGCGTTTTAATGATTTTTGATTTTCCAAGACGAACCAAACGCATTTGGATGAAAATCGTTGTGGACGAATGGAACACAAGCTAGAATCAAAGTAGAAAGCTTTTATTAATTTGTTCTATCTAGTACAAAATATTATAAAACATTTCCCTTTGGTCATCAAGTCCTCACTCCTATCTTCTTCATTTAGAATTGGCAGGTTTACATTCTAACAAAGTAAGCCAACCATACCAATCAGAATCGTTTTTCACTTTTCTGTCGCCAGCTCTATTAGCAGCTTATTTAAACTTCTAACTATCTTTTTCTTTAGTTGACGAATGAGAGGTACTTTTGGCAACACTACTAGATCTATTGTTTTGGTCTTCTTTAATAAAATCTGATTTTTATACACCGTTGGTTGCAGGGCCGATTAACCACATTATTCGGGACCCTGTGCAACACATTTATGGGCGACCAAATGAAAATGTTGAAGGTCACCATGCTCAAAAATCTGCCTCCTTTATACCTTCCGTATTGTATCTACAGTAATTTTAACTGCTAAAAAAAGGAGACCACCTAACCTACTTGTGGAGGGCGTATGCAATTTACATGTTTCACATCCTTAAATCTGCCCCTAGTTGGTTGATAATCTTTTAAAGAGTAATCGTTTGACTACTTTGTGTGCAGGTAGTCCATTAGTTTTTCTTATTTTGTATCAATTTATTTTCTTACAGTTGCCACTATGCTTGTCATGTAGGTGACAAGGATCATGGCAGCCGTAAAACAAAAAGTGTTATTTTTTTTTTGGTAAAACGAACTGGTCCTTGGTTGTCTTTAAAAGTTGAAATACAAATCTTGTTCCCTGAAACCTAGAAAGATTAAAAACACTAACCTTTCTTGTATGTTATAATCTTTCTTGGTTTCAGGGACAAGATTTGTATTTCAAAAAAGTTTTCGTAACAACAGTCAAATAGCCAAACTTTTTGATAGCAAATACTTGTATATGTACAACACGTACATTCAAAATAATTTATGTCGAGTGAACAAAATCGCATGTTGCATGTAAAAGCAGATTTTAATAATTATTTTAAAATGGATTTAAAGGTATCAAAAATGAACTGCATCACTTAGGCTTACGGGATACATACACACAAGAGCATAATCGTTAACTCAGTCTCCGAACTTTTGGACAAAACGCATTTTGAATGTCCGATCCTCGTTATATCATTTACAGTTTGGAAAACAAATGTATTAATTTGATCAGTTTGACAAATTCAAAATTTTCTAACCAAATAAGACTACGACTTATAGTTTTAAAATGAGAATCTTCCAAAATTTTCTAAACAACATCTCTATATGTGTAATAAATTCTGTAGAAATACTATTTCTTGTAAATTTGTCACATGTCAATTATGGGAAAAAATTGATAGACTAAAGAGAGTTTCTTGTGATTTTGTGAAAGTCATCCTTCTAAATGAATTTTTCATTCATGGTTCCTTCATTTTCCAACTTCTATTAGCTGTTGGTATTTAGTGCAAGAATCATCTGAATGACCATCAAACTTGTTGCAAAAGTTTCTCTTTCAAATAAATTTTATTTTTAAGGTTGGATTATTAAAAACATTGGTGTCTCTTCACCTATTGGACACCAAGAGCAAGAAAGGTTTTGTATTGGTTAAAGTTTCTCGAAGCAATTTCCCCTTTTTAATTTCAGTACCATAGTCCAAGGATCAACTCCAAACCTTATCACTTGTTGGCTTTCATAAGGAATCAATTGGACCAGCGTTAAGTTTGTTGATAATAATCAATGAATTTTACTTTCACGGGTCTATGTTAACTGCAAACCCCATCACCTATTGGTATTTAGCATTAGAGTCTTCTAGATTAGCGTCGAATTTGTTAATAAACCTTGTTCGCCAGTATCCAGATCAAAAAATCATTTGAATCAGCTTCAGGTGTATTAAGAAAATCTCTCTTTTAGGTAGATTTCACCTTCCTAACTGCACAGTTAACTCTGAGCTCCATCACCAGTTGGCATTCATGAAAATCATCTACAGCACCATCAAATTAGTTACAATATCTTCGTTTTCAACACATTTCAGTTATACACCCCAGTAACAATTTTGACACGTAATTATTAGAATAAAATTATGACGGTAAAATAAGCAGTCCCTAGTTTCTTGAAAAGCCTAAAGCGTATTCAAATATGTAAAAGGAAGCTGCGAGTTTAGATTAGTTTATTTCAATTAATTACTTACACTTTAAAAAATTTAAAAAGAAAAAGTATATTATGCCTCCAAGCGTTTCCAAGTTTAAGCGAGAGTTTAAATAGTATGCTCGAATTAGAACGTTCACTTGATAAAACAAAGAAGCAACCAAGCTTGCAAAAATGGAAAAATTAATCTTAAATTGAAATTCTACCTACTGGTGGTACATTAAAAAATATTTTAAGGAAAGTGTGGGCGGTTATAACTTTATGATGAAAATTACTTAGGAAATATCAAGGTAATATTTTTGTTGCCCAAAGCAATCCGATAAAATGAAAAAAGTTTAGCGAATCGCTTTGATATGTTAATACGAAATTTGTCTTTGTGACTATTGTTTAATAAATTCACTTCGGTTAAGTCTTTCTTTGCGGAACTCTTTCTACAAATTACTACAACAGTAGCTTCAGGTAATACTGAAAATACTATATCAGTTTCCTTAAGGAAATCACTTTTCCTGTGCCAAGTAAGTTAAATTGATCTGAAAAATTTGGTATTGGAAGAGACATACCATAATCCAATGAAAATCTTTGTAAAAATAAAGCAAAGCCGGGCCCAATCGGGCTCCGCACTTGAAGGAGCCCCGCATCACCACCAAAATTAACAAAAAGTGATTTTTCGAAATTAGAAGCAAATCGCTTTTGACGATAAAGGATAAATTATAAAATTATTCAAATAATTAAAAATATATTTATTTTAAGTTCTGTTCTTCTAGAAAATGTTAACATTTTACTTCCTCTTAAAAAAAATTTTCCATGTTAAGCATTGGCCATTTTCCGGTGCAACTATTATTTGAATCTACTAATGAATTTTAGAAGATCGAATTTTCACATTTTAAGTCGAAATTTAGAAAAAGAGCCAAACTTTAAAAAGCAATCTTTCGGAGAACTTTAAAAAATATCAAAATTTCAAAGAAGTGGAAATTTAAAAAAAAGACGAAATTTGCAAAGGTCGGTTCTCGTAAAAAAAGTGGCAATTTCCATAACAAGTCAAATTTAAATAAAAAAATAATGCAACTTTCAAAAATATGTTCTCTTTTATTTTACTTAAATATTATGATATCTTGAAATTTACAAGAAAGCTTTTTTTCAAAATTTACTAAAAATTTTGTTTTTTTGTTTCGAACAATAATTTGAAATCATTGGGAATAAAATTTAAAAAAGAAATTAAGAAAAAAACAGATAATTAACAAAACGGAATTCGAAAAACAATCACGACTTTTGAAAAATACGTACAATTTAGAGAAACTAAGAGAAAAAGATCTCACTTTCTAGGAAATATTTCAACTTTCCAAGACAAAATCCAATTTTAGGATCAAAATTGAAATTTTGAAAATAAACCAGTGATTTCGAAAAAGGCGAATTTCAAGGAAAAAATTTATAAAAGTCGGAGTTGTCAGTAAGTCATATTAAAAATAAAAACCTAATCTTTCAGAGAAGTTCAAAAAATGTTCAAAATTCGAAAAAAGTTAAAATTTTCAATGGTATAATTTTCTGAAAAAGTCAAATTTTGAAAAAAAAAATCGCAATTTCCAAAAACAATTTAAAATTCAGTAAAGACATCGAATTTATAAGAAATCTTTTTCTCTAAATCCGCAAAAATATGTTTTTAACATATTTATTAACATTCCAATCTAATTTAGAGAAAAACCATTTTCAGAATCATAAAGCATCAATTTTGAGGTAAAAGTGAGAATTTGTTGAAAAAGACAAATATTTAGAAAAACTGCGGAATTTCGAAATAAATAAGCGATTTTTGAAACAAAAGTTCAAAAAGTAGAATTTTGACAATAAATGAAAATTTCGAAAAAGTTGAATTCTGAGGAAAAGGCAAATTTTAAGAAAAAGACCATTTAAAAAAAAAAAAATAAACATTTTTAGAAAAATGGCGAATTTATCAAGAAAATATTAAATATTAGATATTGACATAAAATTGAAAATTTCACGAAAAAGAAACCAGTCGAAATTTCCAAAAAATCAGATTCTAAATTTTCAAAAAGGGCTAAACGGTCAGAAAATTATCGAAATTTGAAAAAAACGAAATTTCAAGAAAACTTCGAAAAGGGCAAAAAATTTCTGTTTTAGGACAAAAGTTGAAATTTTAAAAAAAATTCAAATTTGAAATTTTCCAGAAGCAGTCAGATTTTATTTAAATTAAAGAAAAAGAAAGAATTTTAAGAAAAAAAAACGAAATAATGAAATTTTAAGAAAAAAATGGTGAATATTTATTTTCTCTTAACTGCTCGACTCAGAGAAAGACCACATATGGCGCCAGAAAATGTCCAATATTGCGATACACATCGAAATTTTGACAAACAAATTGAAACTTCCAGACAATTTTCGCAATTTTCTTACAAAAATTTTGAATTAAAAAAAATAACTTTTTTATCAGAAGATCGACCAAATTTCGAGGAAAAGTTAAAGTTTATTAAACAAGTTGAAAAATTGCAGAATTAAAAAAGTCGAAATTTTCAGAAAAATTCGAATTTCCAGAAATGGCGAAATTTTGGAAAAAAGCGACGAGTTTTTTAATAAAAATTTGAAATTTTGATTGCCACGTTTGATAAAAGAAGTGGAATTTTATGAATAAATGCAAAATTTCAAAAAAAAAACGAAATTTGAGAAAAAGTCAAAATTTCGAAAAAATATTTCAAGAAAAGAACAAATTTTGAAGCTGGAAAGAAAATTTTTGGTCCCCCAGTTGAATACATAAATGTTCGGTTTGTTGCATGAACTAGAGGGGAGCAAGCGCCCCATCCTACGCCTATGGTTAGCTAGGGTAAGTAACAGAAATAAAATTTTACATATACATAGCATACAACGCACAATCAGGAAGATTCTCCTTGAGCTCGACACCTCGAAAGCTTCTGGCCTTGATGGTATTCCCACTATTGTTCTTAAGAAGTGCGCCCCAGAGTTGACTCCTGTTCTAAGCAAATTGTTCACACTCTCTTACAACAAAGGAAATTTGCTAGGGTGCAGCCTGTCCCTAAAAAGGGAAAAAGGAATCTGGCTAACAACTATCACCCTATGTCTTTGTTACCCGTTATATCTAAAGTGATGGAAAAGGTTATCAACATCGAGATTCTCAAATATCTGGAGGAAAATAGAATCATCTCCGACAGGCAATACGGTTTTAGACAACAACGTTCCACTGGCGATCTACTGGCATATGTTATTCATATCTGTAACTCAGCTATGGAAAAACATGGTGAGGCTAGGATTGTGGCATTGGATATCTCAAAGGCTTTCGACAGAGTCTGACACCGATCTCTTCTCGCCAAATTAACATCTTATGGTCTTCCTCCTGGACTCTGTCATTTGATATCCAATTTTCTCGCTGACAGATCTCTTCAAGTCGTCGTCGATGGCATCTCATCCGAGACATTTGCGATTAACGCAGGGTTGCCTCAGGGGTCTGTTCTGTCTCCTACTCTATTTCTGTTACACATAAACGATCTCTTAGCTTCAACTTTCAATCCTATATACAGCTATGCAGATGATAGTAACCTTGTGTCATCTTTTTTCTCCGACAAACCATTATCTATCGCTGCTTCAGATCGACTAAGGAAGCAGCAGATACAGACGATTAATCGGGATATCGAGATTATTCTGGAATGGGGTAAGAACAGTTTGGTCGACTTCAACGCTTCAAAAACTCAGGCCGCGGTTTTCTCTAAGAAAACATCAAGGTATAATGCAACAAACATACTAATGGAGGGTGAAATCCTTCCGATGGGATCTAATCTATCAATGCTAGAAGTAAATGCGAGCACTAACTTCTCTTGGGACGATCATGTGCGCGCCAATGCCAAATCCGCCTCTCAGACGCTAGGCTTTATTTTTAGAGCTAAAATGTACTTCAGATCTATTTAGCTATTAACACTATACAAAGCTCAAGTTAGGCCAACACTAGAATACTGTTCTCATGTTTGGAGTTCAGCCCCAAAACACCTTAGCTCTCTTGGATTCAATTCAAAGAAGAGCGATTCGCGATTGATGACGAAAGTCTGACCGATTCTCTCGAAACATTAGAGCACAGGCGTATGGTTGGTAACTTGTCTCTTTTTTTACAAGTACTCTCACGGAAGATGCTCGCTACAACTAATAGGATTGATCCCCCCAAGGGCAAAGTTCTTGAGGCATACTAGACAGTCGAAAACAGCAAATTCCTGTGCGGTCCAGCTTGACACAGTGAGGACTTCTGTCTATGGAGACTCTTTTCTATAGAACTTCCAAGTTATGGAACTTGCTACCGAAAGGAATTTTCCCCAAAAATTACAATCTATTCTCGTTTAAGAAGGCGGTTCATCGCCATCTATCCTTGTTTCCGCATCCTACTCGCAGTGCTTTGAAAGCATAATGGGTTTTCCCTTTGCGAGTGGATTAAACTTTTAAAAAAATCAACTATCCAAAGTTACAAACAGTTTATGCAATTTCATGGTTTGTTAAATTGAAAGAGTTAGATTTGTTTTGTTTTACATATAAACTCGATAACAGTACAAACACTATTTTATTTCTGCTAGCTGCTCAGCCAAAACAAAAACTAAAAAAAAAATCCAATCGGGGCCCGCACTTATTAGATCCGGGCTTGAACATTTGCGATTGGAGAGATTACTGAACTAGATGATTTAACCAAATGTAGCTGAAACTTTGTCAAGATGCGATCTTTAAACATTTCAAACGATTCTTAATCAAGTAAACCTAGAAATTTTTGATTTTTCCTTCTGATGAACCCCCATCGTGATAGAAATTAATCTAGATCGAGTCGTAGTTATCCTTTTTCCGTTAAAAATGGTACTCATTTTCAATTTCATCTGCTGCTCGCTTCCTGCATTAATAGCTATATGTTTTCTGTCACAAAATAGCAACATTTTTGAGTTTCATTTGATCTGTTTGTCGCCTGTGTCTTCTTTTAAAGCCTTACATATTTACTTGGCATTTTCGGTTAAGAAATGGCAATTTTTTGAATCTTATTAGATTTTTTCATCTCTAATGTCTGATTCCAAAGTTCCAGATGCCTGGATAAGCTTTTTTCATCAAAGGAATGACACTCACTTTCAGTTTTTGGACAACAAGAATAGACCTACACTGCAACAGGCCTCTAAATGTGTGTAGTGAATCATAGGTAGCTGAACCAAAAACAGTACTGACCTTTTATGGAAGCGGTAGCTCTGGTGGCAAAGCCAAAGTCTTATTCTAAGGCACAGACCTATAGGTTTGAACATTTATTAGATTTCGAATTTGGACAGCAAATACCGGTTTCGACCTTGTTATCAGTTTGGCATATCCAACTTTCAGTTTTGTTTGACTTTCTTTCTTTACAGTCTCTAAATTGTTAGTTACTCTCATTATTCGTGGAGTTGCAAGCTTTTTGAGATTTGTTTGGCTTTTTCGTCGTCTATATGATGATGGTATGATGAAAGAATTGTAATTGTTTTGAAATAAACTCTTCCTCCTAGTATATGACCATGTGTATTCTTGAAGTTCAAGTGTCTAGTGAACACGCGACTCATTAAGCACTGATGATAAGTTCATTTATTTTAATGATATATCTTCTTTTGCCGTAACCTAGATAAAAGTAAAACATGAAATCAATTTACTTCCAATAAAAAGAAACGACTGTAAGCCCGAATAATGTAAATTTGATAATTGAACGAGATGTTGAGGTAATGATGCGTGCAAATGTCTCTGTTGCATAACTAAACTATTTTACTAGACTGACTCAAGTCTGTCAATATTATCTTAATAAAGAGAAATTTGTATTGATAGAACTATGAGCCGTATCATACTTACCGACAATAAAATCAAATGACATACAAAAAGTTCGCTACCTTAAATCAATTCGATACCAGTTCGTGGCGAACACTTCCTAAAAAAGTTGTATAAAGATTTTTAATTTTATCGGATACAGTTTTCACTATTTTTTTCATTTGTCTACTGTTTCACTCTACAATAATACTCTATCCCTACCATGGGTTCAGCTAAGACAAATGTCTATATAATTCTGATACTTTAAATTTACCACTGAGTTTGTCCAACCGACTCGAGACAAATTAGGACTTTTAAAATTATATCACTAGTGTTACGTAATATTATTTCAGTGATTTGTTAAATAATATTATGTGTAGTTGAATTAGTTAACTGAGTGCCCCTAGGTTCATTAACAAGCGCAGTGATCTTGAATATGTTGCTGATCCCTTACGTATTATTAATTTCCTCAGGTGAGTCCACGCATGATACAGTTAGGATTCAATAAAATTTGAATTTTGATTCAAATTGGTTGTTCTGTGACAATATATGAGAAGGCTCGAATATTTTGTGCCCATTGACTAATTCTAGTTTTTTTTTTAATAGAGACCAAATTTTTTACTAATAGAAATTATTACACTACTTGTAAATTGTATTGCATAAATAATAAAGTATCGCATAATTTAATAAAAGATCGTGTTTACCAAAATTCTAAAATTATTACACATAGTAAAACATTTCAAATAAATATTATTGATTATTATTATTTCATTTAAGATTTTCAGTACTCAGCCTATTTTTTTAACCAAATTGGATATTGAAAATGTAAACTAAGTTTTAAGCAAGGTGCAAAAATTGTAATATGCTCTTAAAAAAAATTATAATCAAAAGAAACCTAATGGAGCGATTCAAATTTATTAAATTTATGTAAGTCAAGAACAACTACATTTGGATGCAGAAACTTATTCTTTCAATATTATGATCTCTAACAACTAACAAAATATTTTAATGAAAAATTTTCAAAGGTCATTAAAATATTTTTATTTTAATGCGACCATAGGCTTGGTACGACTATGGAGTTTATCGTGCAGCAAAATAATGAAATATTTTAAGAAATTAATATTAATACTTCGTCGACACGAAAACCTCATTTCCAAATTACAAAATAATACCTGTTGCATCTCCAAAGTTTTCTTGGCGGCAAGCTGCAGGCTAAAGTCAAAATGTCCAAGGAGATAAAACTTCTCGTAATAGGTTTCACGTAATAGTCGGTGATCTGATTCCTTCTCTTCACTTGATTAAAACTAACCACTTAATTTGTTATTAAGACACCGTAGCTTCTGTAAACCTGACTCTTATGCGACTTAAAAAATACAAGAGAAAGACAAATGCAGAAGCGTCACATGTCAAAATAAGGATCAGTTCTTCTTCTTCGAAATTTATAAGTGGCTGCATCAAATTTTCTGGCTTTTGTGTCACATATGACTTCTTTCAAAACTCCAGCTCTCACGATTAAGGAGCTAGATTTTTGAAAGAAGACATAGACGACGAAGACAAAATCCAAAAAAATACCACTTTTTTTATTTAATGAAGGGGTTGTTGTTACCAAAGTTCCAAGCCACGTTTTGTTGAGAAATAATAATCTTTTTGACTTTTGTTCGGCCTTTGCGTAACCTCTTTCAAAGCTTCAAATATTTACTGACGTTATTCATTTTCGTGTCTAAAACATTTTCCGATGTTTTTAAGAATTGGGGGAATGCAGGTGATCTGACCTTATCTTAAGCACTAAACTGATAAGCACAGAGCCTTGGGACTTACATCCATTTAATTTATTTTTTTAGAATTGTTTTGGAATGTAGAAATATAGAAAAATTTAGAATTTTTTCTTGATATTTCGACTTTTTTATTCAAAATTTAGATTTCAATTTGATATTATTTAGGGTTTTCTACATTTTCAATTCCAAACTTGAAATTTTTCCTTTTTTTTTAAATTTCAATTTTGAACTTGAAATGTTTTTTTAAAATTAGTATTTAGTTTTTAATTTTTGGTTAAGATTTTAATTCCTAACTCAAAATGTTATATTTTTTTTTGAAAATTTGTATCTCGATATTTCGAACACTTCAAGTGTTTCCGTTTTGGAGCTTGAAATTTCGGATTTTTTTAAAATAAAATTATCACTTTTTTCAATGGTTCAACATTATAATCTTCTTCTTATTTCGGTGCCGTGTATGTCTTCAAGCGTAGGCTATCTCCATGACAACTTCGGTGAATCGTTCTCTATCTTTCGCAACTCGGAACAGTTGCTCTACTCCCAGTCCGGTCCAATTTCTGATGTTTCGTAACCACGATAGCTTTTTGCGGCCTACCCATCTTCTGCCCTCAACTTTTAACTGGATATAATGTAGAAATGTTCAAATATTGCTTATTCTTTCTAAATTCCAAAAAAATTTTGTATATTTGACTTTAAACTCGAAATTTTCTAATTATTCTGAGCTCCTAAGGTTTTCTATTGCAGAATGTCATCTTTAATAATCCATTTTAGAATTTTTTGTCGAAATTTTTGAGAGAATATTTGGAAACCCATATTTTGTTTACAAATTTTGACTAGAATACCATCTATCACTAATAATGTTGATCCTTCTTTGAAAATTTCAATTCAATTTCGAAATATCAACATTTTTGTTCAAAATTTCTTGGAGTTTCTCAGAAATTTGGCGCATTTTTCCTAAAACTGACACCTTCAATGTTTACTTTCCTTATTTGTATAAATAGATTATAACCCTAAATTTGTAAATGTAGAAAGAAATATTTACTTCTTTTTTCAAAGTTTTGATTTTGATGTTGCAATTGCGTTTTTCTTCAAAATTTTGACTTCTAAAAAATTTGGCCCCTTCAAGCAATATTGGTTCCTGTTTTGAAATACCATCTGAAAAAATGTGGACATTTTTGCTCTCTTTGAACTTTTGGAAAACAAGCCGACTTACATCAGTTATTAGATCCGTAATTTTTTTCAGTCGGTCAGATAACTGCTCAAGATTACGAGGATTTGGGGATACTTAACAACTACGATGGCGAATTTGGCAATTTGGAGCACGCCGACAAAGTGACGATACCGCCACCCGGCCCCCCCGCAAAGCAAGGGTTTAGTGCTGGGAGCGGCCTGAGAAGCATCGCCGAAGGTTCCTCCAATGCAGCCAGCGATTCGCTCAATAATCAGGAAGCTGCTGGTTACCAAGCAGCCTATGTGGCCAAAAATACCTTAGCTCAAGCAGCAGCTGGGGTAAGATTAGACAAATTTACTTACTAAATAATAATTCGTTTTTATTAAATAAGTTGCTCGATTTTGCGGTATGGCTAGACAGAAATCGTTTTAATTTAATTAAACGTGTAAATACTTTTCTACTACCGGTATTTGTTTTAGTCACGAAAGTGGCGGACATTACGTTATAGAATCTGTATTGACCGCAAGATTTTAACGAATGACTTAATTGTTTTAGTAACAACCCGTGACAAATCTGCTTAACCACAATAACTGAAATATGGGTGAAAGGAATTGCATTCAATCAATACTTGGCGTGATACTTTATGGATTATCCTTCCTGTAGTTTTCGATGTTATAATATCTTAATTGAATATTCAACGACAAATGTCAGATTCACTAGAGTAGTAAGGACAATAAATGAAATACTTGCCAAATAATTAAAAAAAATATTTTGAACCAGTACATATCAATTTATTTTCTTACACTTCTATAAATGTTGTCATTACTAGAGCTAATGATGAGATATAACATACAAAGTATAATATTTCAAGGTTATTTATTTATATTTACAAGAAGTAACAAGAGCAAGAAATGCACATTCAGACGTCAACCGAACAATCTCTTTTGTCCATTCTCCTTCGCAAAGACATGCATATAAAGAACAGCTTAACCTTGAGTAAATGATGTGACATTTGTGTATGTTTATCCAAGCTTCCCAAGAATCGAATGAAGAGAGAATTGAAGCATTAAATAAATATGATTTCAAAGTATCTTTACATATGTTCGCAACTTCGACTACGTGGATTTTAAATGTATGGCAAGATTTTTCATTTATCTATTACAAGAATTTTTGACAACGTAAGCACCTGATAAAAAAAACAAATATAACGCAGAAGATGCGATAATCTTTTGAATTTTTAATTTACAATTTGTCATAATATCGTAATGTTATAACCAGAATTTTACAATTCTAATTTACAATAATACTTTTCAAAATAAAAAAATATTTTAATTATAATATTCTTTTCAATATTGTAATAATAAACAGTGTATGCATTACATATGTACATATGTGGGTTTTTAAATAAACATTCTATACTTTGCAATTACCAGCAAATATTTCAATCTTATTTATTCAAAAAATTATTCAAAATCTGATTAAAAAATATGTTTTTTGGTTCAAGTTTTTATATTTCATTTTAGCTTCCAAGGTGGCGAATTTTGGGAAATGCTCACAAACTTGCTTCATTATTTCTGTCGTAAGGTCTTTCAAGTAAATCCAATCGAAAAAAAGAATGAAACTTTTTTGGACAGAAATTGATAATATTTATTTGATAAGTCATTTTTCTTGGGTATTTGTAATTTAGTTTTTTTCTTCTTAAAAGAAAAAGCTATTTTTTGGGATAATAAAAATTTGTTTTGAAACTGATAATTCTATTTTGTACGTTGTTAGTGAAAGTAGTACACAACTATTGTTTCAATATATTTTGCATATAACTTTAAATTATATAAGGCTATATTAGGTGACAGTAAACTGTTTTTAACTGCCACTGAAGATTACAATGTCATGTTTTTTATTCAAATTGATTATTATGAAACCATGCAGTTTGTTTTATAATGCTGACTGGTGCTTAATTATGGGAAAGCAAATTGATCTGTCTTGGCGCTTTAGAAAGAATCTCCAAATTATTGCAATATTTTATGCTCAGTTTGTCATATTAAAACAAATTGTTAGCAATTTGACTTTACCTTAATTGGTGAATATGCTTACATACGCACATAATAAAGACAAACTCAAATTGTAAATACAAAAATGTGTTTGTCTGCATCAGTTTATCTATTTGTCTAGTTACCTGTCTGTCTGTCTGTCTATCTCTTTATCTATCTGTTTGTCTGTATGCCTGTCTGTCTATTTATCTATCTACCTGTCCCTCTATCTGTCTGTTTATCTGTCGGTCTGTCAATCGGTCTGCATAGCTGCCCATTTGTCTGTGTTTTTTTTCTCAGATGAGGCCGCTCATAGCACTAATCGGCAGCATATCTACTGTCGAGTGTGACTCGGGCTCATTATGTGCAAGTCCCGCCTACCCACCAAACCTCACCGTACTTTTCTGCTTAGGGTATCTGTATCTCATCCTGGAACCGCTTTCGCATTACTTCGGGATAAGAGACCTTTTCTCAATTCTAACTATTGTCTTGCTCAAATGTTTCCTTCTCTGACATAATGAAGTTTATAAAGGAGGTAATATTCTCCCAGCTTTCCTCGTCCTTCAGCATTTCTGTGACAATGTTGTCTGGTGTTATCTCTCTTTCCATTTTTGCTTTTTCCTCTATCCATTTAACACATCTGAAACCGTGTATTCAGTGGTGTTGGTCTCTTTGCAGTAGAAACATATATCCGAATCTCTTAGTTTGAATCTTTTAAAATATGTTCGAAAGGCTCCATGGCCACTTAATACTTGGATAACGTAATAGTTTAGTTCTCCGTACTTTCTATTTACCCATCTATCCAGACTCTTAATGAGTCTTTTAGTCCAGCTCGCTTTTCCTGTATACTGGCCCCAGTTTCAACCCCATTTGTTTATCGTCTGTCGTCTGATATCTTTCTTGATTGAGTCTGTTTGTGCATAGCTCAGTGTCCTTTCTTTTACTAGTAGTTTTATAGGCGATGTTCCTGCTAGTGCCAGGACAGCTTCTAGCGAGATTGTCCTGTATGCACTGCAGATCCTTTTTCCTAGTTTCCTTTGGACCTTTTCTTTTTTTTGCATTTAGTTTGGATTCCAGAGTTTTATGCCACACTGGTATTGAGTAGAGTAATGACGAGTACACCACACTGCTAATTAGTCTTCTTTTGTTGTATCGAGGTCCCCCTTTGTTTGCCATCAGCCATGGCGAAGGTCGTTTTTTCGGCTTTAGCAGCCGTTCCTTCATATTCATGTTTTTGTTGACTATTACACCCAGGTACTTTATACGTTCCCTTGACTTTATTTCCATGCCCTGAACTTGTAAGTTGATTTTCCCTAGCCTTAGCCCTCCGCTTAGCAGTACTATGCCTGTCTTTTCTGGAGCTATTTTAAGTTTTTTGCCCTCTATCTTGTTTATGACCAACTGGAGTGCTTTGTTTGCTTTGTCGCATACATCTTTTCTATCTTTTTCACCTACCACAATGCCGATGTCATATAAAAAACCTACTATCTCCACCTGATTTGCGGTAGAAATGTTCAGAACATCATTACAGTACGCATTCCATAGGATAGGGACAAGCACAGAACCTTGAGGCATCCCGCTCATGACTTTCATTTCGCTATGGTCCCCAACTTTTAGGACCACAGGTAATTTCCTAACCTTCTCTTCAGGTAGGAATTTAATTCGTATTTGGTTAATGACTCCAATATGCCATCCCATGGTGCATTGTTAAAGGCGTTTTTTATGTCTAAGAGTTATTAGGGTACAGAATTTACGTTTCTTCGCTCACAGTTCTTTATTTTCTTCTACTATTAAGCTGACTCTTAGCATAGCCTCTATTGTCGACTTACCTTTTCGGAAGCAGTATTGGTTTGCCGAAAATTTTCCGTCAAGTTTCTCAGTTAACCTTTGTGCGAGTAGATGTTCCAATAGTTTACTTAGAACATTCAATTAGCAAATAGGGCTATACTTGGCGTTTTCTTCTGGTGTCTTTCTTTTTCCAGTAGTACTAGCTTTCCGATTTTCCAGTCTAATGGAAATTTTCCTTGATATAGCAGGTTATTCATCGTTTTTAGCACTAGTAGAGGGCAGTGTATACCTATGACTTTTACTAGTAGGAGGGGTATTTGTTCAACTCCAGCCGCATTCTTTTCCTTAATCTTTGTCAGTGCCTTTGTAAGTTCTTTGGGTGTAAACGGGGGTATTTCCTGCTCTTGGATATTCTCCGTGGGCCACATATTGTTCTTCATGTGTGGGGAAAAGCTCTTTCACGATAATCATCTGTTTCTCGTCGTTCAACGTGATTAGATTTCTACATCCAAGTTTGTTCGTTACAATTTCGTAATCATTTCCCCAAATATCTTCATTTACTTCGAAATATACATTTTTCTAGGCTTTGGTTTTGGCCTTTTTTATTTCTTTGTTTAGCTTCTTTTTCGCTTCCTTATATCTTTCCCTGAGTATCGCCTTTTCTTCCAGCTGCGTGTTTCTATTCCATTTTGCCTTGTCTAGGGTCTTTTGCCAAAAGACACTACACTAATCTTCAATAGAGTGTATTGAAGATTTTTTTGGCCTCTGCTATTTCGTTGTTTCACCAGTATACCGGGGTTCTATTCGATCTCAACCCTTTTGCCTGTCTACCTATTTATCTATCTATTTGTCTAGATATGTTGTGTCTATCCATCTATCTCTTTATCTGTCTACGCTACATTTCTCTTCATTCTGTCTTTTTTGGTCTACAAAATTATTGCGGACACGACAAAGGACTGTTTTGAAGACGATAAGTATTTTTAAGGGGTACAATTATACGTGATTATTATCTTCTTAAAAAACCAGGCGGTTAAAAATATTTGGAACCATTGATCCAACTGTCTGTTTATTTGTTGTTATTATTTTTACCTTACAACACAATACTTGTCCACATTTTTAAATATTCCCTTATGTTTTTTAACTATTTCGTTTCTTTAATTAAGTTGTCAAAAATTCTTATGATATGTAATTTAAAAAGATCTTTCCATATTCAGGATCTATGCCACTAACAGACGACCACTAGTAACAAAAATAAATGGCTTATTAAGTCAAGTTATTGTGTTTCTATTTCTAATTTCTGCGATTTTTCGCATTTAGGGTCGCGGGTTGATAACTCGGAGATTAGCAAATTGTCCCATGAAAAAGGGATTTTGGATGTTTGTCGCTTAAAAAGACCAAAAAAAAGGTCCTTATATTTCAAATGTGTTTTACCGTTTAAATTGATGACTAAAAAAAACTTCAAATCGATTAACCCGGAGAAATAATTGCTAAATCCCGAAGCCCTGAGATATCTCGCTAAACCTGGAGACTCCGGTTTAACCCCGGAGAGGTGGCAACCCTATTCACATTCTTTACATTAAAGGAAAAAAAAAGAAAAACCACCAAAGGTCACAAGATGCGGAAAATTTGAATTTCAAAACTTAAAATAACTTTTGAAATAATATACTTTATTCTATGAATGTTCTAGGCTTCAGCTACAGCGCAAGCTGCTTTAGCAGGAAAACAAATAATCCTTCAAGGATTAGAGCAACAGCTACGTGACACTATCCAAGGTCTTGATGGTGAAAGGCAGCAACTTATGCAAGCTCAAAGAGCAGCTGACGCGACAATGAGAGCAGCTCAAGAAGCTAGAGCCCACGTGAACGTTCTAACAAATACCCTCAATGCAGCTCAAGCCGCAGCGGATCACGTGACACAAGCAGCTTCAGAAGCAGCTGGAGAGTTAGCAGCGCAACAAGCCATGGTGGGTGCAGCTGAACAACGAGTGGAGGCTCTTCAAAGGCAGCTGCACAGTGTTAGAATTGACTTTGATGCTACTAGGGAAGCGGCTCAAAGAGCTCAAGCGGCTGCCCAAGCCGCCGCAGCTAATGCGGCCGCAGCTGCAGCAGCGGCGGCAGCAGATTTGGCGGCCAGGTCGAAGACAACTCCACAGCCTCCAGCCGCTCAGCCTGCGGGTGGTGGCGGGGGCGGTAAAGGTGGGAGCGGCGGGGGGAAAGCTGGAAGTGGGGGTAAAGCTAGTGGTGGAGGAGGTGCGAAGGCCGCCCGGTTTTTTCAAGACGGCGATAACCTCTATTATAGACCTTTTTAACAAAGCCAGCCAATAGTAAGATTGAAGAATTTAACCCATCTGTAAAAGTTGAAATTTTAATATAAATGTCTATTAGCAAAATTATTTTTATAATTTGGTTAGTTGTAGTATTATTATTTTTTACTTCTAAAACGAAATTATTATTTATTTGATTTTTTAATTTTTTACAAGTGGGTTGAACTAAAATTACTTACAGTACTCCCTGATTCTGAATCTAATATACTGCCTTATTTCCATTTTTACATGTAGAACCTGTTTTTTAATAAATTACATGTTACAAGATACATTTTGTTTATTTTTGTATTTTTGATATTTTGTGGATTAAGTTTTACGTACGCAGAGAAGTTAAACTTTATTCTGAGCATTTTTTATTGAATTCGTGAAATCTGCGATTGACAATGTTATAATGAGAGAACAACTTAATAATTAGCAATTATGCAAAAAATTTACAATGATATATTTAGTCAATTCAGTAATTGACAAACGAAATAAAAAATAAATAAATAATATTACCTGCCCCTGTATTTGGAAAATTGTTCGTGGTTAATCGTTCATTGTCAATAGAACAGATGTTCGATGTTGCATGTTTTGGTGTTGATGTTGAGTGGTTAGCTGGTTATGGTCACCTTTATTACATGGCGACTTTGGAAAACAGTTTATTTTAAAAGATATTTTTAATAATTCAATTAATGGGTTACTGCATATTAAATCAACTGATTATTTACTTAAAAGATTAAGCCTAATATTTTCTCATAATTTGAAATTTATTTTTAAATGTTCCTATTTCCCGAAATTTTAGGATTAAAGTATTTTTATGAAAACAATTTATGGAGAAAAATGAACCTTTCGAGAATAAGGTTTAAATTTTTCAAAAAAATTAAATATTTAAGATGAAAGTCCCATTTTTAATTTTCTTTTAGAAAAAGTGGAAATTTCAAGAAAAATATTAAAATTTTAAAAAAATACTTGTAATTTGGAATTTTTTTATAAATACTTTCTGTAAATTATTAACCTACGAAAAATCTAAATTTCAATTACAGTTTAAAGATTAAAGTTTACATTTTGAGAAATTTTAAATGACAAGTTTAAATTCTTCTGTTGATTCTTTATCGACTACTAAGAAGTTTCCGATTTTTTATTCTGACAGGAATAACATGGCGAATTTATCTAATAAAATTTTATGCTTAATTGTTCGTTCTGCACGTTTATGGAATAATTAAAACAAACTTAACAAAATCTTATGTTAATGGATTAATTTTTGATTAATCAAGATCGATAATATTATTTTGTTAATCGTGTAATAGGAACAAACTAAATTGATTATCTCAGTTATTCGACCAACTCGCGCCATCTGTTTTGATCAATACAACTTACCGTTGATTGTCGTCGGGTTTGTTGTCAGTTCTTCCTTACAGTTATTGGCAACATCAGTTTTCGTCAGTTGTTGCCCTGTAACTACTATTCGGACATTAATGAAGACCCGGTGCTAACTAGGCTTCTACAGAGGCCTACGTTAACGTAGACCTCGCTTCTACACAACTCCACCATCAAGTTTAACTAATTGTCACATGTTAAACTGATTGATTATCGCATTGTTTGGCTTGGTTTCCTTAAAAATGACCCTTCCATCAATTGTTTAATAAATTTATTAGACTTATATTGTTGCTACTTAGCAAAAGATTTTCAAATCAAATGATTAGGTAGCTAAAGCAAGCACTATTTAACGTCAAATGGAAAAAATAATCTAGACTAGCTTAATGGTTTAATTTTTTCATTCGGGTTTTGAAAATTGTGCATCTAATAAATAATGACAGAACAGTACTTTCAAAATACAAAGTGCGTTGTGGTTATCTGACTAAAGCTTTGCAAATTAAATAGTTAGCAGCAGGTTAATCGAGCTTCACTCGATCTTTGTTTTTCCCTTTTGCAATTTTTACTTTTAAGTCTGGATTTTTTGCGTTAATTTTAGGTTTAAATCTTTTTTAGGGTCGGACATAGGCTTCGTCACTTCACGACGAAATCCTGTACTCATTCTCGAACGAATTCAACGATGACTCGCCAATATGGATAATATTTCCTATTTTATTGCTTTTAACGTTAGTAGCACCAGCTCGTAGAGAGCACTATGATAACATCTAATAGCACATAGAGAATGCAACAATGCAAGTACCTCAAAGGCTAAAAATTTGCTTTTTGGTATAAAATCGTGTTTTTTCAGGGAAGACAGCTACATAGATAAACTTGAAATGTAAAACCTTATCCAAATTCAAAATTTGATCCAAATCGATTACGAGATGCCCAAAATATATTTATATTTGCAAGAACTGCTCGCCTTAATATATAACTTTTAAGGCAATTACAATTAACCTAAAATAGAGAAAATAATCTAGAAATAAAATGATTTAAGACATAAACACGGATAAAATAGGAGGATAGTAAAGGTCAACTTGATTAATAAATTATATTTCTCTTATCTGATCAACACAAAAAAGTGTCACATTTAAAAAAGTAACAACGTTCTATATACATATAAAAATACATATATATTGCATTTGGTAAGTAAAAATGTAATTAAGAATCAACTTACAGTTAACTAATTATCACTTCATCACGTATGTAATAAATAATCAACAAACTCTTATTAACAATATTTTCATTATCATAACTCATAACAATAAAATAAATAATTATTTTCTTTAAGGGGATTTTAAAAATTTTCAAACAATTAACTGATATCTGGTATTCCTCAAGAAGAGTTAATGAAGCTAGGAAAATTCATACAATTAGATTATCAGATACATAAGCTACTATAGGAACACTGTCTGTTAATACATAATTGACGTCAGCTAGTTGTTTGAAATTTTTTAATAAAAATTGTTACTTAATCCTACTAACTAAGACTTAGAGAGAAAATTCGGCCACGCTGAAATAAAACGTTTTTTACATCACTGGAAATATTTAATTGTCTTCGAGTGTTACCATTATCAGAACCATATTAAATATTGTAAAACGCTCTTAGTACATAGCGTAATATTTTTCTTAGTTTTATTCAACTTGGGTATTGCGAATACGCAATGTGAAAGTACATATGTATTAATTTTTACCGGATATCTCCTGGAATATAATACATTCCTAAAGATTATACTGCGAACAATTTTAAATTTATGTATGCTATTTAAAATTTCAATGCATTTAACCGAAGTAAATTTAATAAACATAATTAATGTAATTAGTTAGGTGAATACAAGGCTCCATCAATTAGTGTTCTAAAAGTATGAATTACATGACGGACTAGGCAGTTTGGTAATTGACGGGTGTGTACCTGAGAATTTGTAATAATTAAGCTTTCTTGTGGTTTCTAATAAGTCAACTACATGGCGAAAATCGCTTGTAAAGATTTTCTTATATAAATCTAATCAAAATAATAATCAAATATATACTATATTTAATTAAAATAAGTTTTCACACGATAATTCATTCTGTCAAAAATATCTCTTCTCTGAATTTTAAATGCTTACTGTTTAATCCTCAACAAGCGTAGACGATTATTTGTTGTCGTCCTAAGCAAACCTTCAATGAATCACTTAAAATCTGTATTGAAAACTTGTCCTAAGCTCTGCTGAAGACTTGATCACAAAGCACAAACGCTATATTTAGTGGTTTGTGAGCTTGATGATAAGCGACAAAATAAAAACACATCAGGGCGCAGCAGCTGCGCGTAGCTGCTTCCCCCGAGTTTACTCGAATGAGGGTTTCCCCTGGGAATCTAAGAGATCAGACTCATGCCAAGCAAAAGTGTATGCTTCTAAAGAATTTTTCACTTCAGAGAAATTTTAATAAATCATTAAAATGTATTCGCTTAAACGGTTTAACTAAGGTGAAAAAACCCTAGTTGCTTTGGTTTGAAAAAAATTAATAATTTATATTAAAGTAAACATTAATGCCTCAACTGGCTTCTTTAATTATAATTTGATTCAAAGATGACTTATCTCATATGATGCAGATTATATAATACCATTATCAATAATTAATACTCGTTGAGTTGTTAAGTGTCTTTATTAAGTAAAATATGGAAATCAAGTAATTAAAACACATCTCTATAATTAGATACTCTTGATGAATATCCATCAAATAAGCATTGAAAATCGTGCCAGAAGTCCAACCTTGAATAACTGCGCTAGCTTGTATTTACATAATATGCAATAATCGATAAGAATTTTATTCGCCTACGATAAAAATGTGAATTGTAATTCGCTTTATGAAATGGAAATACGAAGATAATTTCCTGTTTTCCACCATCATGTGGCGCTTCATAGTAACACGTAAACGTAAAAAACGTTTTAAGCAGGCCTAACAAACAATTAAATATTCTAATTGCCATTAACAATGTCAGTCTTTATCGTTAGTTTTTGGTGTCGCACTTTCTTTTTTATAAGCAGAAAAGAAGGTTAAAGCCTTCATAAGTTGATAGCTCTTCGATATAGGAATGTTCGAATCGTAGAGTTTTTTAGAGTTTTTACAGTCCACATAGAACCACCAATTGCACTTTAGAATTGTTTGATCGAACAACGTGGATTCCGGACATAGAAAACTTTTCATGATCAATCCATCATCCGTAAGAGCGCATACGTGGAAAACCTGAAATAAATGAGTTGTCGCTTAAAAATTCAATATCGTCAATGGCCCGGAAGCGAATATTTGAAACGAGTGTACCGCATTTTTGTGACCTTGTTAAGATTTTTGCACCTTAAATGAGTTCATTCGCTAAAACCGGAATTCATCTAAAAACTATCAACACTTTCTCTGCACTAGCGCATTCTTCGATATTGCAATTTGTAACAATTTCTTTCTTTTGTCCTATTATATATTACATAAATGTAATAACACTTTTAAAAAAGTCAAAAATTCCGAAGCGGCTTTAATAATAGTAATAAAATTTAATTAACCATTTCGATTACTTAATAATTTTGGACTAGTTTGTCCGAGTCAAAAACTAAAACGTTAAATTTATAATTAATGAACCACTTAGCAGGTCTCAACTTTAAGATATTTCGTGTCAAGGGTATAATTGCAAAATCCAGCATTAAAAAATTGATGCCTAAAATGAGATACGTTCAAAGTTTATGTTACTTAAGTTTTACGATTGCTAAAAACTACCAAATAAATAATCAACATAAATATGTAAAAAAATCTAAAGGACAAAGTGCGTAACATTTTCGATTATTTGCATATATCTATGGATTTTAGGACGTTTATTTGCATGTGTCGTTAGAAGGTGAAAGTGTCCCTGAGTTCCATAAATTTCCAAAACAATTTAACAACTTATTGCATACGTCTAATTTTAGATAGTTACGCTTATAATCATTTAATTCCATCTGTTGAAACATTGTAAACAAGTATACACAAAAAAAACGACTTACCATGCAACCCAAATCCTCGTCGGCATACAAACCGGGAAAGTGTTTTTGGTCCCCGCAATAAAACGAAGTTTCAGGAAGCTCCACTCTAGAAGCGAAATTATCGTCGAAATTCTTATCGTAACCGACCGGGTAATACTCTTTAGGCGCATTCATAACTTTCCCGAAACTACTCGAAAATTTCGAATTGGTCAATGGCGAGGTAGTTGTGGTCGCTACTTTAGGCTTAGTCGCGAGTAATTGCTGCCTTTTCAAAAGAGCAGTTTTCAGCGCATCTTCAGTTACATTATTAGCAGCTAGTATAGCTTGAATGGCTTCTGATTGAGACTGAGGTAGTTCGTTGTTCTGTGCAGGCAAAGTCCTCACAGCAAAATTCGTGTTGCTCATTTTGTCTGAAATCTTCGGCACAATTACCGCCATCACTTTGTTCTTATTGTCCTCCCCGGGCGATGGAGAACCAAGTCTGGATATTGAAGAGGGCATTGCGCTAAAAGCCGGAACTGCTATTCCCATTAGAGCGGGAGAAGGAATTTTGTCGTTGGAGGATTTAGGGGGAATCGGTCTTTCAGCAGCTGGGGGTATAGGCTTGAACGGCGGTATCATCCCTGGGGAAACACTTTTTCCTGAAATCATGCCTGCGTTTGGTGGAAGATTTTGTGCTGAAGTTAGAGGACCTGCCAGAGGAGGTAGAGAAGGTGATCTCGCTGTTATGACACCTACCTATAATTAAAGTCAAAACAGTAGCATAGTATTTTTAGTATCAGGTATCTAGTTCAGATCAATAATTCATGTGAAGTGTCTTTACACATGCTGCATATATAAAATTGAACGGTACCGCGAATTTATCTGAAGAAGTGGTACTCGATCGTTGATTATATCAATCGAAGTCGTAATATATTAACCAGTTCAGATCGTGATTCTTATAATTAGGTGTGGCGAATAATTTGAGAAAGAGATTGCTTGTATTTTGTTTAGCCAATAACATATTCACAATTAGATATATTACTTGTCTATTATACTTTCAAGGTCTACGGTTGTTTGGTTTAAAATCAGTTTGTGGAAATGCATACGTTTAATTTTTTTATGCAATAGAATTAAAGAATATTTCCTATCTGGTTTTTTTTGAATAAAAGTTAAAATAGTTCACATGATACATTTGAAGAGAAGTTTCGAAATATCTTAAAAAATTGCATATGGTTACGTTTCACGAAGTGTGTGATTTAAAGATATCAACAAAATTTTATAATGCATACATTTTTTATATTATTTTAGATAAAAGAATCCATTCAGTTCAATTCCATCAAGTAATTAATGCAATTCAATTTTGTATGTGATCACTGCAGCTGGTAGTAAACCAGTGTTAATCACTTGAATCATAATTTTTTATCATCAGATGGGGTGGAAATTTAAATGAGTTTTAATTATTGTGTGTAACATATTTAACCCCTCTGCAATCTGCGCGCAGATAATGACAAGGTTTTCATTAAGTAGTAGCTTCGATCAACTTCAGTTGACCAAAACGTTAGTCCAAAGATGACTAAGGTTTTGGTGATGAAACGGCGCTGAAAAATCTCCACAACCCTACCCATTCTGATATGTGCATTATGTTGGGATACTACGCCATACATTTCCAATATCTTACTCTTTTTTTACTCTTGTGAACGTTTGTTTCCCTTTATTGAAGAAAAAAAACAAAATGCTCATTTTTAAAATTGACAATGAATTAACCGTTGTAAAAAATTGCGTCATTTTTTAAAGTAGCCTAGAAATTACAGTTGTCAATTACTGTTAATTTGTTAAAAGGAAAAAATCGCAACTTTGATAGAGTCATTGATAAAAAAAGCTTGTGAAAATGGAAACTACTTTCTTAGCAATCATCAAATTCTTTTGAATTGGATCACTTTAATGGAGCTGCTTAAAGTATTCGTCATTTTGCTAACCATCATTAAGGCTTTCTAAGAATAAAAAAATCATGACAGAAGAACACAATAACTTAGTTTTCCAACCATACCAGGCGCTATTCTTCGGAAAAATTTCGTCTTTGATATTAGGTTAGATTATATATGGGTCGTTTTGTGTTTCTTTTCGTCCACCCCGCACCTTGACCTAAGAAGATCTTTTGTGCATACCCCGATCTATGTAGTTCCCAGGTTCAAACTCTTGTAAACGTTTGGGATTGAGTTTTTTCACATCTGAAGGATCTAAGGACACCCATCCGAGTTGGACGTGCCTTTTGCCTGCAAGCGCATCGCACTTGCATAGCACATGTTCTGCGGTCTCCGCAGCTTCTGCGCAAAAGCGACATAGGTCTGTTTCAGCTTTCTTAAGGTGGTACCTCATAATGCAATGCCCTGTTAAGAGGCCGGTTAGTATCCTCAATTCGGATTTGCTGAGTTCCAAGTAGAACTTCGTCTTTTCAAGCGTTACCAGATATGAATTTTTTCGCCTGTCGTAGTCCTGGATATCATCTCCAGTGGGCAATTCTTGACTTTGGTTCACATTTTTTGACCTCATTGTTGATTTCACTTTTAGAAAAACTAAAAGGTCCAAGAAATGACAATGTTTTATCGAGTTGGTCTGCAGCTTCATTCCTTTGTGCCCAGGCATCCACTTAAGGTTAATCCTGTTGTGTTTAGCCAATTGCTTTAGAGTTTGTTGACAGTCCCAAACTAGTTTGGATTTGACAATGCAGCTGCTGAGAGCATTTATTGCCGTTTGACTGTCAGAGTTAATGTAGATCTTTGTTCCTTTCAGGTTTCTTTGAAGACACTCGTAAGCGCAGAGTTCTATTGCATGCATTTCAGTTTGAAAGACAGTTGCGTCTTTTCCTAAGGCTTTAGAGAACCTATAGTTAGAGCCAGAAATTCCCACTCCAGTCTCATGAGCTGTCTTTGGTTCATCTGTAAACCAGATGGATAATTTGTGTTTTTCTTTAGGTACTGATTGAACGTCAATGTGGCTATTTAAGTCCACTTCAAAGGAATGATCAAATTCGTACCTGAGTTGCATATAATCGACCGATCTTGCTAAAATCACAGGTCTACATTCCTTGAGGATTCCCATGTGACCGGTGAAGTCTCTTTCTTTAAATTGTTTTAACTGCAGTCATCTTGAGGCTCCTTTGATCACCTCCCTCTTCACTAAATGGTGGACCTAGCATTACCTCCATTGCTGCTGTCGGGCAGGCGTTTATTGCACCTGTTATGCCCAGAAATGCGTGTCTTTGAATTATGTTCAATTGGTTTTGTGCTGCCTTTTTCGTTATTTTTGGCCACCACACTAAAGAAGCGCATGTGATCAAGGATGTAATTATCATCCTCTATGACCAGCAAATCATTTTCCGTTTCAGACCCCAGGTTTTGCTGAATAATTTGCGGCACGTCCAGGACGCTGTCGTGGATCGCTTGATTATTCTAGTCAAATGAGGATTCCAGGTGAGCTTTTGGTCTAGCACTATTCCTAGATATTTAATCTTACTTGAGAAGCTAATTTGAACTTCATTTATAGTGAAAGCTGTTAGATTTAGCTTTCTTTTCTTTGTGAAAGGAACTATTATTGTTTTATTTGAGTTTACACTTAACACTTGTCTTGGACAGCAGTTGTCAATGGTGTTTAGGGCTTTTTGCATTAAATGCGATAGGATTGTATCGCTTTTGCCCCCGATTATGTCAGTAATATCATCTGCTTAACCTATTGCTTCAAAGCCCGAGTAATGCAGTATATTTAGGAGGTCATCAACCAGGATGGACCACAGCAGTGGAGTTAAAGCACCTCCTTGGGGACAACCCCTTGCTGCGCTCACTGTGACTGAATCACTGCCTAAGGTTGCTTTGATTCTCCTAATGTTACCTTCTCTTGGTGATTTATAGGGCTCAAAGTAATTCACCGCCCTTCGTCTTTAGTATGGTCGTTATACTAAACAAAGTTAAATCAAAACACAAGTCGAGCTATGATAAACTATTAAATGTTCGTTTTCTTTATCTCCTCGAACACCGTCGCTCAGTATGTCAATCGTACCTAAAGGCTAAACTTTTTTCACATATAACGCTCTCCCAGTTGCGATTTTTTTGCTCTAGGTTTATTACAGAAGAGACAAAACTCTCTTCTGTTAGTTGCACAAACATAGGAATATTTTCCCTTTTGAAGAGCTCTAGTCTGGTTCTGTTGACACATTGAGTTACCGTATTCCTCTGTGGTGCTTTCTTTGTTTTGTTCTACTTTCTTTTTAGAGGAATTTCATTTCTGTATGTCTGATATATTGAGTTACCGTGATCTTAGTCCTTAATTTCTTGTTTTGCTCCAGTTTTGGTCAGATGAGTTTCATCTCTGGTATGGTTCACTACTAATTGTAAGTTACGTGCTCTTCTGTCTGGATTCTTCTGGGGAACGTTGGATGAAAAAATAAATCATGATGAGTTTAAAACTTAGAGAATCCTTTGTGATAATATTTTTGTCATTATAGCCTAAATATTAGATGATCTTCCATTTTAAATTGAATTAGTGAATTGTTTCTTAGTCTTTCTAATCCTTATTAACCATGGAATCAAAAAGTGAATTCTATATAACAAAATATAAAATGGTTTGTAATAGTTTCTAACACTGCAGTGACAAATGTTGAAAAAAGCATTACTTTAGGAGCAGACCTTCCGTTCTTGTACAAAAGTGGTACAGTTATATTTTTGAGTTGTATTTGATGCCCATGAATGACACCTTCAAAGAATTAACACCTCCAACAATATTGTTAAAATACTTAATAGTTGTTTTTGTGCTTTTTAACTTTTTAAAACAAAGTTTGGTTTTTTTGGTTAAGTTACAGTTTTTTAGTAAAATCTTTAGAGGCTTTGGATTCTTTTTTTCTATATTTTATTTATAAATACAAATAATAAAGACCAAAAGATATAATAATATTTATTTACAACAGTTTTGCCCAACTATTTTTATTTATAGTAAGGCAACAAACTTCTCGACTATAATTGGATCAATCAGTCTCTTCGATGATGGTTGAAATAACTAATTTTTAAACTAGTCTAACATTAAGATGAATAATCTTAAGAGCCATGACGCTGTCCCAGGATCATCGTCTTCCAAAACGTCCTCAATTTTTTTAAAAATTCTTCGGGGGTGCAATTGGGATCCAAATTTATTTCATTTTTGGCTTTTTCCACCTTTGAATCCTAATGCACATAAAAATGGTAGCTGTGATTTTTAAGCAAACAATATTTCTAACAGTTTATTTTTAAAGGTCTCAGATTTAGTCCATTGAAAGGTAGTTGTTAAAATTTGAGCTATGTTGATACCTAATATGTATTTAAAATGTTATGCAGGAACATGATTTGGCAATGGTTTCAAAAAATTTCTAGGGTCTGGAACATTTAAATAACTTTCAAAATATTTTATTACTGTATGACAGAGGGAAGGAGACATCTATCTTTAATTTTGCCTTCTACTCAAAGTGCTCCAAAAGCATGATAGAGTTATTCTTTGTGAGTAAATTATACTTAAAATAAAGGCCAGTGCTTGCAATTCACCAGCCGATTGATGTCGAATGTGCTAGAGTTAAAAATATTTACAACCAACAATCATAGACCGGTTTCCGCCTTCTTTGGCCTCATCAGTCATCAATATGTTACGATCATTGTAAACATTTCTAAGTTATAGCTATTAGTCGGCCAGATAAATACCCAAGAAATGTCAATTCGATTGAGTGACTTTCGATTGTATATTATGAGGAACAATTTTGCTTTGTGCTAATTGAAGCAATTTTTGCCGAAAATTCCAACAAGATTAAGTACGATATAATTGAAGTCACAAGTGTTACACTTTCTTACATTATATGTTGCACAGCAACAACCATTAAATAAAGTCACCCTCGGCGTGACATGCGTTGGTATATTAAAATTTAACAAATAATGTAAACTCTCAGCAATAATTGCTTCACTTAGCATACAGCAATAATGTTTCGCGTAAGATAGAGGCGAAAAACAAAACTCAAAAATAATTGAGAGTGGAAAAAATTATTCTAATTGTAGGTTCTCGATATTTACAATAAGCTGAATATTTTGGTAATCCTACAAATTGTGTGGGATTGGCGAGATTGTACTGTATAATAATTACCTGCTGTATCGATTCAAATCTTAATAGGGAGGCTGGATGTTACTTGGTAATCGACCACACTAATTCGCTTGACGAAATACCTATTATTACTAATTACTCTTGTAGTAAAGAGATAAATCAACAGTTTGTATTTCAAAGCACTATTGCTAAAACAATCTGATCCAAATTTGAGAACTTCGTGTAATAGATTCATAGAATTATTGATTAGAAGACATTTCTCTAAATACATACATATCTTCACTTTTCTTTTGAAGGTTTCGTCACACAGGAAATAGTAATTCAATAATTAGATCAATTACTAGGCAAACATCGTTTGAAATACCGAAATAACTACAAAAAAGTTTTAGCTTAAACTAAATATTAAATGAGATGTGACACCAGTATTTTCATGGCAAATTAATTTTAATCTTGTATTGCGGTACCATTCATTTTTATATTGCAGGATGCACTTTAGATATTTATTAGATCTTTTCATAAATAAATAACAAATTTTACTAAAAATACCTATTCCAACTTTAACATAAACTTTTGGGGATGTATTCTTTTGAATTTATTAATACTCATATATAGATTAAACACTCGTTTAACCTATATTGATCATTTTTTGGCAACGATTAATGAATAAATAATGAAAGAGTGCTGATGTTTACCTTATCAACTTTTGCCAGTTTCTAGGAGAAACTTTTTTTTTGGAAAATAATTGTTAAAATGAGAAACTTGCTATAAGTTTTTAATTATTTCCACAATTTATTTTCCAAAAAGGGCTACGATAAAAACTGAAAACTGAGAAAGTAGAAAAATGTAAAATTTATAAACTCAAACCCTCTTCATTGTTTCGCTGCCCGCGTTGGAACAATGTATTTTTAGCATTTGTAGTTAACCTTCCAAACTTACAGATTTTCCCTTCTGTTGTTGCTGGTGCTGTTGAGCCTGTATAATTTGGGCTTGTAACTTACTGACTTCTGCGGAACGTCTTTTGTTCAGCTCGACATTAGAAATTGATTCTTTAAAACCTAATTCATCTCCCACACTGAAGCCTGCAAGAAATCATAGCAAAATATGGGGCACTGTGCTGATGCGTGACAAAAGTGATATCATTAACCGAATTAACCTACGTATGAAACGGTTTACTGATTATCATTTATTACCCATTGAAAGTTTATTATTAATAATTTCGAATGTCCACTATTTTTAAGTAAAAGTAACTTGCATTTTCTACGCATAGAAAGCTGCTAAGTGAAAATTCGCTAACGTAAACTGAAGAAATTTATTTGCATGCAAAAATAGGCGAAAAACATTTTATTGATTTTATAGCTTATTGCACAATTGAAGTGACAATAAGCGCTTATTTACAAGGTTGCATTAACCAAGAAATAACCTGACATACATAGAGTATCTACTTAAAGTAAAAAAAAACTGATAAAAAAAAACAATCATTAGGTAAATTTTACATGGTTACAAAATACTAGCAGCTTATTTTGCATCTTTACTAATGCAACATAAATATTGTAGTTAACATTCGCAGATAATACTGTCTTGAAGGAAAAGTTGTGTTACAGCATTTAAGAGGCGGATACTCTGGATACATTATATAACACGAAATGCAACAAATTGAATTGTAGCAGAGAATCATATTTTATAGATTAAATATTCATTGCTCGTTCTCCTAAATAATGATGGCTACTGTTTGACAAGATCATTTCATATTCATTTTGATGCCATTAAAACTTTTTTTGAATGTTTATGTCATAACCAAACTGCTATAAATTAAATAATTAATTTTATGAGGCAGTTGCAACGTCGGTTCTATCGTCATCAAAAGCGGTACATAAAAAATGTTTATAAATATATCATTATAGCGAAGATTTTGCAATACTCGAGGCAAGAGTCAAAAGAGAAATTTTTAGCAAAAGTTTTTAATTTTGTTTATAAATAGAGAATAATAAGATTGATTACTAATCGGTATGTTGAACTTTTTTTGGCTGCTCTATTTGTTTATTTTTATTTTTTCTATACCAGAAAAAGTGAAGTTTGCAGCAAATTTTCACTTCTTCTATAGCCTAATTTTTTTGCTTTCTCCTGACTCGCGTCATTTTTAGAAATGAAGGGTGTTTTCTTTTTGTTTTGGATATATTTCAGTAAAAGGACATCTATCTTAATAAAGACAACCTATACCACACCAGCTTAATATTGTCACGTTAAATTCTACAAATAACCAGCTGGACGCAGTCCAAAATGCTAAGTATGTACTTGGCGTTCTAGATTATAAATTGGGTGATGGAATTCGAATTTTGATGAAGATGGAGACGCCCCAAAAGAGCTTTGGGGCGCTTTCATCATTTCACACTAATCCAGAAATCCTTAAAATGCATTATGAAACGATGTTCCCTTTCTTTATCCAAATGCATTTTGCATTTATTAATAAATATACTAAATTAGATAGGTTCTGTATCTTTGCGTGTATTCATGTCATTCGTTATTTATTGACTTTTTCTTCGCTAGTTGCTTCTTCCACAAATCTAGATTTAAGTTACCTTAGATTGCGCCAAAGAGCGATTGCATTGGATCTTAATTTATTTATTGCTGTTTGTGCCTCAACACTTAACAGAAGATAACTTGAATCTAGATTGGTGGAAGAAGCAACCGGCCAAGGAAAAGCCAATAAGCAATGAATGACATTTTCAATTTATTATTATAAATCGTTCAATCGTTTTACTGTTGCTCTGCTTTAACCCTTGCTAAAAATCCTTACTTCTGACAAATCATTCTCAAACTGCTACAAGTGATCCGTAAACCAACGTTGCGACTACCTCAAGTGTTAACGCTCGCAAGATTTTACAGACAGGCTCTACGTAGATAAAGTTACCTCTATGAAGTTAATCTACAAGCGAAATGAAATGATTAAGCAAAGAAAGATAGATTACCCAGGCCTATGTGAGCTTTAACACCACCAAGATTTCTAACTCGAAACAGGCCCGATTTCTTAAAAGCACAGTTGAGGGTAAATCCGAAATCTGATTCCAAAACGCAGGTCGGTCGGCCTAACCGCCATGTGCCGCCTGCAAGAGAAGTTTTTTATTTTAATTCAATCCGCCAAATTCTATGGATCTGTATTCCGCAACTTATCAGAGGGGAGATCTTCTATAGAATCTACAGTTGATCCAGCGTCTTACTTTGGGATGAATAGTGAACCTAATCAGCTAGAAATGTAGAGATAAGGTTAGAAACATTTGGGCTATGTTAATTTTATCCAAACATTCCTTTATCTCCATTTCAATGAGAATATATTTTTACTGCAAGGATACTATTTTCTATTTTTATCGCAGCTGGAATCGTTTTGTTTAAGACTTGACTATTAGAGAAATATCTAAATCTTACTGGGTATCAGAATTTACTATTTTAAACAATAATTTCTATTTAGTTTTAAATATACCAATACTTTTTTCCCAAAGAAGAGTATGTCGACTACAAACTATAAAATAAATTAATTCTATTACTTGAGAAAAAATCGTCTTTAAATTAGTATTAAGATATTAAGATACTATTATTTGAGACAATTATAGAATTAATTTACTTTACAGTTCTCAGTTGGCATACTTTTCTTTGTAAATGTATTAATACCCGTCGGAATGGAATATTTTAAAATTGTTTTTCAAAGAGTAGAATAACCTACTAGGAAAAAGGTTTTTGAAAGTAAAAAAAATAACAACGAGAATTGTAAAAGCCTGTTTTATTCGAAAACTATATTAGAAGCACACCTTAAAAAAATTGTCAGTTGAAGTCAAATATTTAATTATTTTTTAATTTTCTTAAGTATGAACATTTCCAAAAAAACTCCAAATTTCTAGAAAAATATTTACAAATCTTCAGTGTTTTGTGGGCATCATTTATGATTTTTTTTCTAAAATGTGGAATTTTGATAGAGATTTCCAAATTTTCGTGAACTTTCGAGCTTCTCTTTAAATTTCGATTTTCATATCGAAATTGCGTTTCTTTTTCTGAATATTTTAATTCAAATCTCGATAGATATTTGTATTAGAACATATTTAAAACAAATTGATTTCTGTTGTTTTTCTTCAAATTTCTAAAAAAAAGTTTACAAATCTTTAGTTTTCTCGACATTAATTTAAGATATTTTTGTTCATAATATTAAACTTTTATGGAGGCTTCCAAATTTTTCTCCAATTTTCGATTTTCATCTTAAAATTACGTTCCATTTTCTGAAAATCTTGAAATAAATCTCGATATACCAACCTTAACCACAAAATTTCAAAAGAAATTGTTAATTATTATAAACTATTGTTTCTCCAACTTTCAAAGTTTTTCTACTGTTTTACCTCAAGAGCATAACAGTTTCATAAATATTCATGATTTTTTCTTAATCTTTTATATTTACAATATTATGAACGCACAAAATTGACATGAATTTAAGAAAAATAAATAGATTTCGATTTTTTTTAAGATTTCCAATTTGTAATGTATCTTCTCAAAACTTTTATTTTTATTTCGAAATTTCGTCCATTTAACTCAAGATTTCGACTTCAACCACAAAATTTCTGGAACAAAGTTGAATGTGAGATTGAGTACAAAAATTTCGTTTAGAAATTAAGTTTCAAATCTCAAGCATTTCGAAATAAACGACTAAGGTCAAAATTTCGGACATATATTATTAGTTTAAAGTTGAAGTTAAAAAAATAGTCTGAATTGTCTGGCTTGAAGTCGAAATGTTATGAAAAAAAATCAATCTTAAAACTACATATTTCGACTTCCGTCTCGAATTTCATTCATATTGATTGGTATTTTCTTCGCTACTTGCTTCTTTCACAGGTCTTGATTTTAAGTTCTATTTTTCGTTAAGGAAAATCTTCAATTTTCTCAAAATTTTTATTTTAAAAGACAACACTTTACAAATCTGACGAATAACACCAGAGTTGAAATGTAGAACTTCAAATGAAAATCTCGAAATTTTAAATTCTTTCTCAAAAATTTTCAGGAAAACAAAAATGTCGACATTTGTTATTCAATTTTTGCCTCGAAACTACGTTAAACCTCAAATGTTCTCGACATTCCGCAATTGAAGTCGATCAAACTTATGTTTTCAATCTCGTTCCCGAAATTCCAAAAGCAACGACAACGGTAAAATTAAGAGGTTGAGTTAAAATTGCCAATTTAAAGTATTTATAAGGTCTCTTAATTTAAATTTGTCATTGATCTCCAAATTCCTTGAATTTGAAATTTTGGATGAAAACTTGAAATTTGAAGAAAAAAAACTGAAATGTATAAAAGAAAAATCAGGATGTGAAGTCGAAATCTTAGAGGCTGAAGTAAAAATTTTATGTCCAGAATGTTGGGAAATAAAATCCAAATTACCAGGGAAAATCCAAATTTATCGACAAATATTTTGTATTTAAACTTAAAATTTCTGGAAGAAAGTGGAAATTTCTAAGGTAAAATAGAAATGTCATAAAACGAAACTTCTACAAAAATTCTCAATTTGGCAGAAAAATCAAAAAGTCCAAAAAAAGTAAAATTCGAAAAGATAGATTCAGAATTTCAAGAGAAAGGTCGAAACGTCGACATAAAAAGTCAACTATTCAAAAAAGAACTTCTGAAAAATTTGAAATTTTAAGAAGTAGCTTAAACATTAAGAAAATCAAACTTTGAAGAAATTTTAAACTCAAACTCCAAAAGAAAAATCAAAATTTTTAGAAGTCAAAATATTGAGTTTCGAATGGAAATTTAAGAAATGAGTAAACTGAAGATGTAAATAGGGAATTCTTAACATTTCGTACTTAGTCAAGATAGCGAGATTAAAGGAAAACTAAAAAAAAATGAAAATCTCTAGAAATAGTCTAAATTTTCTGTTGAAAGACGAAATTTTCGGGAAAAAAGGTAAACTTGAGATTCTGAGAAAAAGATTCCATTGATAATGTATTATTTACAATCATCCTCAAATTAGGAATACAATTAATATGAAATCTGAGAGATTCAAGTTGAAACCTTAGGTTAAAATTTAACAGTGAAAGGATAAACCCAAACGGACAAAATTTCAAAAAAAACTTACATTTTAATAAAAAAAATATCAAGTTTAAGCTCGCCATTTAAAAATCTAGAGCATCCACGAAACTTCAGGAAAATTAAAACCCCAGAAAAAGCCAAAATTTCAAACAAAAAAATGGAAAAAAATACCAGAAATTTCGAAGTTTCGAATTTAAATCTTAAAAAAATGTCTAAAGCTTAAAAATTTCGAGTTTAAAATGGAAAATTTTGAAAAAAAATGTATTCATATATCAATGTAATTTTCTTCTAACGGAGTTTACAAAACCGCGACACAGGGGCGTTCGGGGCCCTGTGCAATTAATTGTGCATTTCACTGGTGGGGACTGTAATATAAAAATGTGACAAAGCCGTGTCGTGTCTAAAATATTTTTGAGCCATTTACTGTGGTGGGGGCAGAAGAGAAGAGCAGAGAATGGGCGCCATAGAAATCTCACCCAGACTGCCGCTAGTACCAAAACCGCCACTGAATAAAGAAATGTCAAAACATGAATAAATAATAACAAGTTTATAATATAATTTAAATTTAATTATTTGTTGCGAATATTGACCTGTTGTCATTATTTTCGTTGTTTTGTTATTGTATTTTGTTCTCATTACGTGAATACGTTGAATGTTTATAGGATGTATCAGATTGTATCAGTCATAATATCATTTACTTTCAACCATTTAAACAAGTGCAAATACACCCGTAAATAGTACCTATATGGTGGTAGTGATTTTCACTAAATAGTTTACGACTTCATAGGTCAACAAGCGATTTTTACGCTATCGCACCAACAGAATGGCGAAAGAGCATTGTAAACTAATAGCAACCGTTTTTGTGCATATTAAACTTTTATCGGCAGTTTATAAAAAATGTGGCAACGACAGAATTTTCAGACATAACCCAAACTCAGAGCGTATTTGCAGGACTATTCATATACCTATTTTTTTGTGCAAGGACTGGTCGTGGGTTATCTTCAAAAATTGAAAATTGTTTCAAAAATTATCATTGGAAATGATTTTATATATTAAATTAATATTACAGGGTGGCGTAACTGAACTGCCAAACTGTTAATGATAGATGTCTCAAAATTTAGGTAATGGTACATTGCGAAACGTTATGGTGATGATCGAAAAAGGAGAGCAATATCTGCAGAGATGTTCGAAAAGTTATGGCAGAGAATTGGCTTCTGATCTCAAAATTTTCTCTGAATTATCTGAAAATATCAGTGCGAAGCGTGCAACGAATATTGCAAAATGAGCTCTGATTAAAGCCCTAGAAACTACAAGATCTTACACTGAAACAAAAAAAAATTATAGCAAAACGAACCAAGGAGTTGCTTCGCTTGGCCTCAAGTGGTGAGTTATTATTACTATGGGGTCGGTCATCCCTGCAGGACTGAAGCTATCGCTTATTGTGCCTCCTACGATTATCTCATAATAGGCCTGTTCTTTTGAAAAATTTCAGAACCTCCTTTATGGATGTCTCGACTATTGTTTTTGGTTCAGTCAGAGCATTCCCAAAGCTGGAATGTCTATCCCTTGCCAGAGCCGGACATTCGCATAATATGTGTAAAGGAGTCTCTTCTTCCTCTCCACAAATTCTACAAGTAGAATTTTCTTTTACGTCAATTGTTGTAAGTTGTTTTATTAGGGCACAGTGTCCCGTAAATAGTCCAACTGTCCACCTGAGCTGATTTTTGCTTAACTGTAGTAGTTCTCTGGCTCTCTTTTCTAATGATCCGTCAATAAAATTCCGCGATTGCCTCAGACCGTTGACACCCCTCCAGTGAGTGATGTGTTCTTTTCTTAGTAGTTTCTTTATTACCTCTTTTGTCGCTTTGTAGGCAAGCGGACAAGTAGGTTCCAGCCTTACTAAAGGAAACTCGGCTCCCCTTTTGGCTAGAAGGTCTGCTCTTTCATTTCCTTCTATTCCCCGATGGGCCTCAACCCATCAAAATATAACTGTATTGTGCTGTGCCAAGTGATTAGTTACCCAATTTTGTTTCCTTTGGCGAGACTCCATTCCTAATTAGGTAACATATTAGCAAACAAAATGACGAAGCTAACTTGCCAAAGAGGTGTTTTGAAAATGTACACCTCCGAATGGTCAGTAGAAAGCAGAGGCTACTAATGGTGATGGTTTGGACTGCCTTAACCACCAATGGTCGCTCCTTGTTCGACATGTGCCTTGAAATTGTTCTAGAGGTGGCGTAGAAGCCTTGGGCGCACAAAGATTTCGGGTGCAAACGATGAAAATTTCAGCAAGACTCGACATAGTCTCATAAAACCCACATCAACCAAGAATAACCAAAAAAACAAGTTTTCACACTTCATTTTTTTGACACAGCGGCTAGCAAATTCTCCAAATGCAAATTCAATGGAAATTTACTGAAGTGTGGATTGTATCAAGCAAATCCTTCGCATGGAATGGCCCAGTGTGCGATTCATTTTTCGATAGTCTGAACGCTATAGTACGCGGTAAGGACGAGCAAATCTGAAATTGGTGATACATTATAAAAACCGAAATATTTTTTACTATGATTCAATAAAACTCATGAAAAAATAAAAATAATTCAGCACTTTGATTAGTTTACAGTTCAATTGCGCCACCCTGTATATATTTTCTTGAAAATGAACCTTAAATTGTTTTAAAGACAATTTAAGTAATTTTTTTTAAAGCCACACTGTTTCTTCATCCTTTCTGAAAAGCCTAACACTAGGAGTTAGTAAGCATTTATTTCAAACAAAATCCTCATAGATGCCTCTAAACATAATCTATGTTTTAAGAGATAACTCTTAGCTGGAGTACAAAAAAAAACACCAACTTGGAGTTGTCTCGCAGTTGGCAGCCAATGTGCTAACTTTGCAATTCGTTATCGCTATCGTTTCATGGAAAAAAGGAAATCATTCAACGACTTTTTCAGGACTCGCGAGGACGAAAGTATCATTTATTGACTTACATATTTTTATCTTTCAGGAGTAACCTAACCAATGTTTTGTTTGTTTCTCCGGATTCCCGATTGGAAATTATGGTACAGCTGTCATATTTTTCCACTTATTTAGTGATTTTAAAGTCACTTGAAATCAGTGAAAAGGGGTTAAATTATAATTTGAATTTTTTTTCGGCGTAAATATAACTGAAAAAAAGTATTAGTATCATACTTTTTTATCTTTTTTTTTAAATTAATGATATCATGATTGAGACACTCTGTATAACTCAAAAACACTTTTAACAATAATTAGAACGAAAACGAACACTTAATGACACAACATTTCAAATCCTTTGAATTATCCGAACGAGTTTCTCATGAAAGAATCAGCAAATAATTCGAGCGATGTGAAATATTTTAGGATTGCCAGACTTTTTTTTTATATTTATTGTAAATGGATATGGGATCTGTTGTACTTTTTTGTTAGCAGACTTTCTGAAATAGAAATATTGAACAATACCTTGTAGGCATAAAATTATCAAAGATATCAATATATTTTTTTTTCTATAGAACTTCCAAACTCAGGAGTTCGTTGCCAAGCAGAATTTTCCCCAATAATTATAACTCCTCCTTGTTTAAAAGGCAGTTCATCGACATCCAAGGGCGTAGCTAGGTGTGGGCAGGTTGTGGATATATGGACCGAAAGCGGACAACAAGCAAATATATTTATGCAATATAGTCAGCCTGAAAAATTCATGTGTCGATGAAAATAAATTGATTAAGATGGTAAAACAACATCCACTTTAGTAAAATCTTCATAGACAAAATTTTGCCAATCAAAATTAAATTTATTAAATAGACACATCTTAAGCGAGAGTTATTTTTTGTGACAAAATAAGAAGACGTCTGTTGTAAAAACTTGTACTACTGTACTCATTTGTTTGTTCATTTTGAATTTCTTTTTTAATTGTCTTTTATTTTCGATTTTTTTGACTTTTTTAATAACTTTTTTAATTTTTTTATTTCGGGATTTTTGTTATGAATTAAAAGTTTTGTAAAAAAAATTTGACAATCTATACTTTTTTGGCAACATCTCAAAAAATTCTCTTCTTAACATTCACACTTTATTCATTTATAATTTTTGTCACAAAAAACTTGCCTCTGAACTTGAAATTTCGATTTTCTCTAAAGACCTGACCTTCATTCTTCTAAATTTTAAGTGTTTCAATTTCTGTTCTTCTACTTTTATATTGAAAAACAGGATTTTGCTCATCTTTTAAAATAATTTTAGCCTAAATACAAAATTTTATAAAAATAGATTGAAATAAATATTTTTTCATTAAACTATTGATTCCAGTCCAGTCAAAGCAACTATTTATAGAAACATCGTGGAATTCCTAATATCTATTCTTCATGGTGGACCCTTATTGACCGGAAATATTATGTTTTTTTCAATTTATTTAACATTTCTTCGGCCCAGTTTGGAAATATTTAAATTTTTATGGTTTGTTGACAATTTTCTAAACAATTTTTGAAATGCGACTACGTGATATTTAAATTTATTGAAAACGTCACTTCAAGACAGTTCACAAATTAAGAGGTTAGTTTATTTTACATAGAATAGGAATAATGAAAAATAGAAGATCAAAAATTAGATATGGAAAAAATAAAAAAATTTTGTTTTTTGATAAATTAGGAAAATGTAAAAAATACATAAAAAAGGCTGTAGCACTGGACATCGATGTTTCGCTCTCATTTGAGCTCGTCAGCAGTGCATAACATTGTTCCCTTCCATGTTATGCACTGCTGACGAGCTCAAATGAGAGCGAAACATCGATGTCCAGTGCTACAGCCTTTTTTATGTATTTTTTACATTTTCCTAATTTATCAAAAAACAAAATTTTTTTATTTTTTCCATATCTAATTTTTGATCTTCTATTTTTCATTATTCCTATTCTATGTAAAATAAACTAACCTCTTAATTTGTGAACTGTCTTGAAGTGACGTTTTCAATAAATTTAAATATCACGTAGTCGCATTTCAAAAATTGTTTAGAAAATTGTCAACAAACCATAAAAATTTAAATATTTCCAAACTGGGCCGAAGAAATGTTAAATAAATTGAAAAAAACATTCCTAATATCTGTTGTAGTTTTACTCGTTAATAAAATTTAATATACATGATTTCAGTTTTGAAATCAAATTTCAGCAAAGCATCGACATATTTCTCGAAATTTCCCTTCTGAATTCCCTTTTTTAAGTTAATAGTCCCATTTTTCCCTAAAAGTTACAAACTAAAAATATTGGTTTTTATAACATTTTCATTTCATTTTCCAAATGTTTAGCCTAATTTCAAATTTTTTTGCTTATAGTTTTTTTTCTGGAGTTTCTGATGTTTGTTTCGATATTTATGGCTTAATCTCGGTATGTCGACTTTTTCTCTGAAATGTCTAAGAATTTAAAATTTATAAAAAAAAATCTAGAAAAAAGAAAGATATTTAAATTTATTTTCACTGCCATGCAATTTTGGTTTAATTAACATTTTAAAAGCATACCTTTTAGCGTTTTGTTTAAAAAAAAGTCAAAAATGTTTATTTTCCTTTTTCACTTCCATGAAAAATAAAAGACAAAACTCTATTCTTGAAAAAATTGGTAAAAGAAAATGAGGATAAAATTGTAGCTAAAATTTGAAAACGATTTTGTGAAGTTTTTTTTCCATTTATTTTCTATTAATAAATCTTCTTGTGAATGCACATTATTAGTGTTCCCTTGGCTGCATCTGCCTCTCTCTGAACAAAATTTTAATTACGTCCTTGTCGCCATCTATTTTTATTTCCACTTCCTACTCACGGTGCTCCAAGGGCATAAAAGAGTTACTCTTTGTGGATGGACTTTACTTAAAAAATATTAAACTTAATTTATATTTGAACCAAAAATTAAAATTAAAAATTACAGACAAACCTCCCTACGGCCAATTTCTAAATCTTACCAAAAAATCGTTATGGAGAGGTTTTCGTTATAGGGAGGTAACATTAAACATACACAAATCATATGTAAAAGTTCATATGCTTGCAGGGATTCAAAAGTTGTATGCAACTTGGCGATGTCCTTTTTTTTAAACCCTTATTGTAACACTATTGATCAATTGACTTTTTTGCTGAGCATTAAAGCTTTTTCTTCGACATTTTTTTTGCAATTTTATGCTTCTTACTCTTCTGGCACAAGGAATCAGCTTTTTGTGCAAACAAGTAGACAAATGGGATATTCCAAAAATTAAGAACCGAATGCAATTAAGAGCTAATTAAACCTTGGAAAGTCATTACTATGGGTATCTCAAAAATAAGGATTTTTTTCTAAACGGAAGTATTTAAAAAATAATTAAACCTTGGAAAATCTTGGTTCAAAAATTCACTCTATGGAGCACTTGTGTTCGTTAAATGAAGGTAATTTTATGTGTAAATTTTCTTAAAATGCTGTGTTCCGTGAAAAAGTTCGTTATATAGAGGAATTCGTGATATGGAGGTTTTACTGTATATAAAAAACGATGAAGTTTTATTATTCAGTAGTAAACGTCTTGTTTAGCTGCGAATGCCAGATCTTCGATATTTTACGGAAAATCTACTGTATTGTTAACGAACAAGGTGAGGATCTTTTTTTTAGTTGCCAACTTATATTTGCAACAATAACGCAAACTTTTATAGGAAATATATGAAGACCTTTTTTTTGGTCATACATTTTTCTTGAAGGACAAAAATTGAAATACCGAACTTGTCCCCTGAAATCAAGAAAGATTAAAAAACACAACAATCGTTGCTCTAACGCGTTTCGACAGCCAAGCTGTCATCTTCAGAGAGATATCAGATTCAGTATCTCTCTGAAGACGACAGCTTGGTTGTCGAAACGCGTTAGAGCAATGTTTGTTGTGTTTTTTAATCTTTTTGGTTTCAGGGGACAAGTCCTGTATTTCAATTTTTGAAGATAACCAAGGACCAGTCCGTTCCACCAAATTTGAAGGACAAAATTCCTGTTTTAATTAATCTGCCGTAAAATATGATAAAACTTGCTTTTCATATGCTAATCTCTCTTAAATTTCAACGTGACAGGTTGCAACCCTATTTTTACCTGAGGGAACATTACAAAAAGGTTGTTGCGTTTAATCACCATATCCACAGCAGTATTATTTGAAATCAGCTGAAGCTGAAATCATCCCTTTGTTTGCAACACTTCAAGAATTATCTGCGTATACAGGCTTTTCTGGGCTGTTAAATCCACATCTTTGATTGCTTAATGAAACAACGCAGCAAAAAACTTATGGATCATGTAGTCAAGGGAAAATATATATTCAGCTGGGAGGTTTTCTGCAAATTAAATGTTTCTTTGGTGTGTTTGCCCCCTCTTGGCTCATTTAGTCAGGCAAACATAAAATATATTTTACCCGGGAGGTTTTCTGTTAAACTGAGTATGGAAAATCTGCTATCGTCTTCAACTTCTTATAACAAGTGTACAATCTTGGATGTTGCTGCCATTTTTTGTCATAATAGACATTTCTCAGCCTTACTTTGTGGAATTCTTCAATATTTATAACTATCATAGTTTATTAAGAATTTAAACAACAACAGGTATTAAAAATTCAAAATTGGTGGTATAACCACCGATAATGCTGCAAAGTGCAACCTGGTCCGGTCGTAGCAAATATTTATAGAAATATCGTGAAATTTTTAACATTTGTTGTTGTTTTAATTGTTTTTTGTCATGTTTATGTGTGTACTTTACTTGATCGGTACCGGTCTTAACTTTTGCGTTATGTCAAAGTTAAATGTTGATTTCAGGGCTTCAAACCGTTATTTTTTTCGTTCCGGTTTTCGTTCCATCAAAAAATTTATATCGGTTTAGTTCCCGTTTTGTTCCGACAAAAATAACGGTTTTTTCCGGTCTTCGGTTCAGTTCCGGATGACTTATTTTTTTGACTTTTCAAAAGTTTTTCGAATTAAAAATTGATTTTAGAACATAATTTAGCAGATGTTATATCTTTAATATTACAACATGTAACTACTCTGACCTTGCCTAACATTTTTTATTTTTCAAGTTAAAAATTTCAAGCTGAAATCTTGAATTTTAAGTTCAATTTGAGTTCAAATTTCAAGAAAAACATGAACCTTATAAAAAACTAAATCGGAATTTCGGGTTTAGAAATTTTAAATTTAAATTATTCTTCATTGTAGACTCTTATTGATCGAAAATATTATTATTTTTAATTTTGTTTAACATTTCTGCGTTAATTATTTCCAAAATGGGTCGCAGAAATGTTAAATTTAAACTCGGAATTTTCATAAAAATCTTAAATTATGTACCCAACAGTTAAAAAGTTTTAGAACATACGAACTTGGGCGATTAAAATCGAAAATTTGAGAGACTTCTTTCAAAAATTTTCTTTTCTAGCGAAGTTTTTTCTAACAAAATTGATTTTAGCTGTTTTGATTTTGTTTTCTTGAACGTTGGATTAAATAGATTAAATTAAAAATATAGATCAAAATAAAAAAGACCAAAAAATATAAAATAAAAAGTTTTAAATTGAGATTTTAATAGAACAGTCAAAATTTCGAAAAAAAAACTTCACAGAAGAATTTTCAAAATGTATGCCTTAATTTAGAAATATTGAGCCTGAATCCAAATTTTCGTTTTTTTTATGGTAATGTTGCTGAAAGTTTTGTTTAGTGTATTTACCTTCTTTTGATATTTTAACTTTTTTCTTTTGAAGTTTCAAATTTAAACTTATATATACTTTTTTTCCCAAAATTTCGACTTTCAATAAAATTTAGTCCTTCTCTAGCAAGTATAACCCTTTTTATCGACAAGTTGAAATTTATTCTTTAATTCTAGACATTTTTCTCGAAATTTTGAGCTATAAGTTTAAGTTTGGAATTTTTGAGTTTTAGCTCAAAGATTCAAAATTTCCAGGACTCGAAATTATGAGATTAGTTTTGACAAATTGTTAATTATGAATTTAGTTAGTTTTTCCCCAAAATTTAAACTTTCTCCAAGAATGTTAATTTTTTTCTTGAAATTTGGATATTCTTTCGAGATTTTGAATTAAGATTCAAAATAAAAAATAACATAAAATATTGAAATTCAAATTAACACTTTTGCATTTGAAATCTAACTTCTGCTAATATGTTTAGCAACAATTCGAAATTTTTATTTAAAATGTATAATTTAAGCGTAAAAATAAGGAATCCACAAAAAATGCAATTTCAATTATTTTTAAACTTTATTTTTCTATAGAAAAATTGTAGGAAAAATTTTAGATGTAGCTGAAAAGCTTGTTAAGAGATTTAACATTTTAAGAATTGATTTTTGATACAAAAGTTCAATGAGCAGAAGGCCCAACTTTCGAGTTTATACCGAAAGTTTCGCGAAAACAATTAATATTTAAAATAACACACAATTTTGACTTCTAAATTCTAAACAATCTGAAAAACGTATTGCAATTTAGAGGCTAAAGTCGAAATCGTGAGAAAAAAACTCAAAGTTTTCATAATAAAAATTACTATTTTGGCGTAAACAAAATCATTGGAAGTTTAAATTAGATATTTTCTAAGATGTCACTGTTTAAAATTTCGACCCCAATTTCAAGATCCCAGCTTTTAATTGGAATACAATATTGTATTTTTTCCCTGAAATTTTGACTTCAAGGTTAAATTTGAAATAGTGAGAGTTCAGCAAAATTTTTAAGAAAAAATCATATCTTCAAATTTTAGGAAGTTTTAGAAAGTCGGCACCGCATAAAATATAGAAATTTAAATTTGGGATTTCGAAAAAAATTGAAATGGAAAAAAATGTGGAATTTGAAAGAAAAAATTGACGAAAAATCGAAAGTTTAAAAAAAGAAGTAAATTTGGAGTTTCTTAAAAAAAGTTAATATTTCCAGAAAAACTCGAATTCGCAAATAAAATTGTAAGGAAAGCCGAGTTTCCCTAGCTTGAATGAAAAGCACGCTGATAGTGCTTTATTCTAAAATTACAACGGGGGATATTTTTTTACTTTAAACTTGAAATTTTAAGAATAGAAAAGAAATATTTCGAATAATTTCCAGAAAATTTTGAAAAAGATTCAAGTTAAAACTTAAAATTTTAATTTGGCTTAAAATTTTGAGAATAAAGTCAATATTGTCTATAAAATGTGGAAATTGATAGTTTCTAATCTAATTTTTAAACAGAAATGAGACACTGAAAGTAAACTCCTAAATTTTCATGGATTTGTGTAAAATTTTGAAAAAGATTTCTGAGAAAAAATACCAAACTTTAGGGTAAAATAAAAACTGTTTTAACTACATAAATTCAACGAACCGAAATAAACCGATATTTTTTTCCGTTTTTGCTCAGGTTTCCATTCCGACGAAAATAACGGTTTTTTTTTGTGTTCCGGTTCAGTTCCGGTTCGAAGCCCTGGTTGATTTGGCGTGTACTGATCAAGCACTTGATCAGTACACGCCAAATTAACCTTTAATTGACCAAGTACTTGATCAGTACATGCTTTAACCTTGACCTTGTGTTAAGGTTGTATACTAATCTAGGAAAATACATGAACATATCAAAAAGTGGCAGCTGTCTTGGTACATGCACTTGTCTTTTATTTTTTCACTTAAACAACATTTTTAGCACCCCTTTCAACATTTTAAAAAATAAATTCTTAATTATTCAAAACTACTGACAATGTTTTGAAAAATTTCAAATCCTGACACATGACTAATTGGAAACGTTAAGATCTTACTGCATAACAGCAGACAGAGAAGATGATTAAATTTAATATAGAGTACAGAAGAAACTTTTAAATAGTAAGGAACTAAAAATGAAACCAAAAAAATATAAGCAAACCTTTAATGAGGTACAATCAATTCTCAATTTTCTAATACATTGCTTCAATATGGAATTTTTTAATTTCAAAATGACATTGCTGGTGTTTCTCATCGTTATAAACATTTTTAAAAATCGCCGCAACTAGCACATTTAACATTGCTATTACAATTGAATTAATTTCAAAATAAAATTAGTAAGTAAGCAGGGATTTCCAGCATAATAAATATTTTGCTAATTCTCACAATTGTATCTTCTCTACCTGCCATTAATTTAGAAAGTTGGATACGATGATTAATAAAGAGATAATTCCATTTACCAATTTCAATGTTACTTTAAATAGCTTCGAGCATTTTTCCATTACCAATGACTTTTTCACGACTTGCAAAGGAAGTTTTATCGCAAGAAAATGGTTTTAATAAAAAACATGCTCAGTACTCCGGAACCAATTGAGGCAAAACTTGATGAATCTAAAAGCCTCATTATAATATTTTGTGATTCAAGGCTGTAATATTTGGCACCATGTGTGCATAAAAACAGAGTAAAAGAAGGTTTATCTTATCCATCTAATACGTTAAAATGAAACTAATAATTATTAAACATAGCTACTGAAACTTTAAGCAATAGTCGTTCATTTCGTAAATAAAATTAAAACATCGATTATGAAATATCTAATGCAATACGGAATGCAAATAAGACGTTTATCATGCATTCGGGTATATTATAGTTAATTCGAACATTTCTATCTTTATTAAGCCCCCATAAAATAATAATAAAGGGTATGGACTTTCGATTAAGAAGTAATAATATTTACGTATTGACCTTGCATATTGATCAGCTGCAGATCGAGCTAATACCGTATCACGTTCGATGAATGTTGAGGATTTTTTCGCTGGATAAATGTTCTTGAAAGGATATAATTTTAAAAGTTGTTTTGTTTACGCAGTTACATTACTAAAAATCTTCTGCAGAATTTTTATTTGTTTTGAATGCACGTTAAAGATCAAAACTAATATTTATTTTTCTATATTTGCCCAAATACAAGACGCTGGATCAATATTTTGAATTTTATTTCTCTTTAGTCCCACTAACCCAGATAAAGTAGTTATCACTTGATATTGGCATGTGAAGAAATCACTTTTTACAAATACATATTAGTAAGATACAAGCGAATTTTACAAGCTACGTATATGTCATGAATATTTTAATGTACTGTATACATAGGTATAATAAAGTTAGCGAAAGCTTAAATGAGACTATTCGAGCCAGCTTTTATTTTACAAATTTTACATATAACTGTTTCGTTTATAATTACTATCGGTGAACAAGTTTCCTTACTACCTCATTCCTTCCTAGTTACTTAGAAGTATGAATATTTAAAGATTTCTCATGTAGCCTGGAGTAATTAACAGTATAATACACTTCTCGTAGAAGAACCATTTTTTTATGAATTGTGGGGAAACATAAAACACATTTTTTTAATATTTAGCTCATCAATATTGTCATAATTCGATATGTATTATTTTTAGACAGCTATTAAACATGTTAGATCGCTATTTATATTATTGACACAATTTACCCCATTTTGGCTATACTGACCATGAATTTATAAATAGGATTCAACAAATAAATAATACTTTACTTAAATTTCATATGAAACGCCTGTTTAGATTACGTGCGATATCGTGGCTGGGGCGTGGGCGTTCAGGGTTCTCCGAATTAGGGGAGGTATTTTGTAGGATTGAAAACACAAAAAGCCCTTCTAGAGTATGCGCCCCTGTGGATAACTCCTAGCGAGGCTGGTGTTTACATATATTACCTCAAATTTTATTCTAAGCATTGATTGTATATTCAGTTAACGATCCAATCAATGGTTCAAGTGTGATAAACGTGTCATCTAACTAAAATTGAATAATCTCATTGTATAAGCTTAAAATTCGCTAATACTTTTAAAAAATGAAATAAGTATATTGTTAATATTCTACAGGCATGCCAATTTATCAAATTATGAAAAAAATAAAATAAAATAAAAAACATATTTACAGCTTTGTTCCGGAACTCACCAAATATCGCTATAAATAATAATAATCGAAAGCACTTCATATTTACACTTGAACTAATAGAAAACTGGCGCGTTTTCGATTGCGGCACACGACTTATTATTATTTCGGTATAAGATACCGGAGTTACCTCGTTGCTACCAGCTCGTGTCTTGAGCAGACTGGACGGACTCGGACTAGTGGACTGAATGAATTGTGTGACCTAGTCTCTTCGCTGAGTAACGGTATCACTACCTATGCAATGGTCACTCGTTGGTGGATGTGTGGCATCTTCTTTTCTTAGCTAGTTAATTGTGAGATAACACGGTCAAACAGCTGTATTAATACTGCAGAAAGGAGAGGCCCTTTTGCGGTCTGGGATCTCATCTCGTTGGGAAATTCGTCAAGTTCTGCTGCATCATTCAAGTTCACGCAAAAAATTGCCTTTCTCTGTGACTTTTGATTAGTCATTCATACTTTTACTAAAATACTACTAAGTTACTAAAATAGTACTAAACAATACCAAACTTAAAGTACTGAAAAAAACTCTAGTTTTTAAATTTTAATCCAGGTACTTAAACATTAAACATGATTATCAACTAGATATCATAAAAGCAACCAACAAATGTTTCCTTTTTTTAAAGCTATACAACTGAACAAAGTGCTTTTTTTGATCTTTAACAATTTTTGAAGGGTGCCCAACTATTAGACGCGCCTTTTAATATTTGAAGATAAAAACAAAGTCAGTATACAATGATGATAATCACTGAGGAAAAATTCGTAGACAATGTGCGTAGTAATCATAGACGATAATCATATTTAATCATCCAGTATTTCTCCTATCGTATTTTCATCTTTGTAAGTGCAGATACAAACGTGGATGCAGATAGCCCATTTCATTTTTCTTGGCATCCTCAAAATTTTCGTTCTAGCTTTTGTCCTGGTATCATAACATAGTCCAATAGACATTTTAGTGGCTGTGTGTTTTTAAGAAATATATTAATGAAACTTCAAGACTTCGTAACTTCTAAACTAAGGGTTCTTAACCGTTTTTATGTTGTGCCCCCCCCCCCCCCAGTATGAAAAATATATTCATTCTATTATCTTTTTTCAATAAAAATTAAAAATTTGGAGCAAGCTGGTAATTAAAAACAAGTTAAAATTGTCAACAAAAAAAGCAGAATCTTAAAAAAATTTTGAAAAATAGCTGTAAATTTTAATTCGAAAATTTAAAAAATTAAGACGAGATGTTCAAAAAATTCCAAATTTTTAAAATATTCAAAATTTTAATAGAAGAAATGTCCAAAAAAGTTAAATTTTGAATAAATTCGGAAATTTTAAGAAAAGTCAAAATTTTCATAAACACTTAAAATTAAAATAACTGGAAGTTTTCAAAAAAATTGAAATTTTGAAAAAATTTGTATGCAATTTTTAAATAAATTGAAATATTAAAAAACAGTAAAAAAGTTTTAAAAAAATGACATTTCGAAAAAAATTCAATAATGTAAAATAAGTCAAAACTTCAAAACAATCGATATTTTAAAAAGTAAAAAATTTTAAAAAACATTAAAGTTACAAAAGATAATTTTAAAAAAGTCTAAATTTTGAAAAAGAAAATACTAATTTTGAAATGAAATAGTAAAAAAAATTTCAACCTTCCAAAAACCCAACCTTTAAAAAAAAATTGAAAGCTTAAAAACCAAATACTTGCAAAAAGTTGCAATTTTTGAAGTCAAATTAGAAAAAAGCCAAATTTTGAACAGGAACAGAAAGTTTTTAATACTGTCGAAATTTTGAAAAGTCCAAATATTGAAAAAATAAATTTTAAAATGAATAAAAATTCATTTAAAAAAATAAAAATTTAGAAAAAAGTGAAATTTGGAAAAAGGCAAAATTTTGAAACAAGTGAAATTTGGAAAAAAAAATCAAATTTTGGAAAGATCTAACCCGGCGTGCCCTCCTAGTTGGGAAGTTCTGTTCTACACGAATTGTCTGAATTGCAAAAACGGAACGCTAATATATAAAGAATCAAAAACCCTTTTAGAAGACGTATCCCTTTTGAAAAATTTTGGGGGTTGACACCCGTGCATGGGAGGGTGAAATTTGGGCTGTGATTTTTGTAAAAAAAGTTGTCCTATTTTTCTAAAAAGTGGTTACATTTTACTTTCTCTAGATTCAATTTAAAAAAAAAACTTTTCATGTTAAACATTGCCAATTTCCCGGCGCAGTCATGAATTGAATTTACTAATCAAGTTTAGGTTTCTATATCCAGAGATTTACATAAGTTATGCATTGATCCGTTAATAGTTTAGCTAGCTAAAAGTCTAAATTTAAAAAAAAACAATTTTAATAAATGTAAATATTCAGAAACAGAATATATCGAATTTTGATATAAAAGTCAAAATTTGCAGAATAAATAAATTTCTAACAATAATTTGAAGTCACTGGGACTCAAATTTTAAAAAAATTAAGAAAAAACAAACAATTAACAAAACGGACTTCGAAAAAACATCGCGATGTTTGAAAAATTCTTACGATTTAGAGAAATTAACAGAAAAAGGTTGCACTTTCTAGAAAATGTTTCAACTTTCCAAGAGAAAATCTAGTTTTAAGATCAAAATTGGAATTTTGAAAATAAATTAATAATTTTGAAAAAGACGAATTTCGAGGGAAAAAATTTGGAAAAGTCGGAGTTTTCAGTAAATCACAAATTAAAAATAAAAACCTAACCTTTTACATAAGCTCAAAAAATGTCCGAAATTTAAAAAATTCAAAAAACTTATAGTTTAGTCTCAAAAACCGGTGATCAATTTGTCTTCCCGTACACTAACGGATAATGAACATACCATCATATCTAAAGGACTGAATTTTGCTGTCGCCCCAAGAAAAATTCCAACTGAGGAAATAATCAGTGCAGTAGAGTCTTCCATCAGAACTCTCCCCAAGGAGACAGCAGATCCTATTCGTTTTCAAACTCCAAAAATACTAAAACATGCCAAACAACCAAAGTGAAGAAGGATGTGCCCTTAAAACCCTAAAAACAGATTCTTCAATGACTATTCTCTCGGCTGATAAAGCTAATGCAACTGTCATCTTGGATAATTCCGATTATGTATCCAAAATTAACGCTATTGAATGACGGATCCTATATTCCTCTTCCTCGGGACCCTACAAGCAAAATTGAACGCGAACTCAAGTCCAAGCTAAAATTCTCAAATTTGTCCGCAGACACTCTCAGACATCTTATTCCGAGAGAATCCAAACCACCTCGTCTTTATGGTTCACAACCCAATATTCTTCTTAGGCCCATTGTCAGCACGATAAATTCACCTACCTACAATGTCTCGAAATATTCATCACACCTCCTAAATTCTAAACACTTTGTCGAATTATTGTCCGAATTAACCCTAGACCCCAATGACATACTGGTAAGTTTTGACGTCACTTCACTATTCACTAATGTTCCAGTTTTCGACTCCATGCCGATAATTCGTCAATTACTTTCAGACAAAGAGAATGCAGATTCTCTAGCTGATTTAACTGAAATGTGCCTCACATCGACTTATTTTTCTTTCAATGGCAGCTTCTATAAACAAATCTCCGGCACCCCAATGGGTTCCCCCTTATCCCCAGTCATAGCAAATATTTTCATGGAATCTTTTGAAAACACTGCGTTGGAAACTACGGATTTAAAACCCAAAGTTTGGCTTCGTTATATAGATGACACATTTATTGTATGACCACATGGCAAGGATTCACTAAATTTATTTTTGGAACACCTAAACAGTTTACATTTTTCCATTAGCTTAACTATGGAAATCGAAAACAACGGTTCTCTTCCTTTTCTTGACGTACTGATCACCCGTTTCTCATTTGGTTTATCAAAAACCCACCCACACTAATCGTTATTTGCATGCAGAGTCCCATCATCACCCTTTCCTAAAACGTTTTGTCATAAATTCACTGGTTTCACGAGCTGTAGCAATTTAACCACCAATAAATCTTTCAGACGAGTTGAACAAAATTCCTTTCAACCTTCGCAAAAATGGTTACAAATCGCACGACATTGAAACTGTCATTAAACGACATCTTCACCCTACTTCTCGTCCTTCACAAAATTCAATAATTTCTTCTAAAGCCTTTCTTCCTTATATTCACGGAGTAACAGATCAAATCGGAAAATTATTGAGAAAACATAACATCAAACCCATTTTTTCATCATCCTCAGAGATCCAACAGCTCCTCCCACCTCCCAAAGATAAAATTTCATCCTTTTGTTCTAATGGTGTGTACAGGGTTCCTTGTTCTTGTGCTTCAGTGTACATCGGAGAAACGGAGCGATCATTTAAGACGCGAATATCCGAGCGCCAAAGATGTTCTAGGGCTGGTTTATTTTCCCAGTCATCCATTGCGGAACATTAACATGAGACCGAACATAAGATTCTCTTTGATAATATTTCAATTATATCCAATATTCCCAATTACTACAATAGGAAGATACGCGAGGCCATTGAAATCCAAAAATTCCCCAAAAACATCAACAGAGACGACGGTTACATGCTTTCCTCCATCTGGAGACCAACCATCGAAAATCTTCGGGAGTGATCGCGCAGACGAATGGTATAAAAAGTTTCCCTTTCCCTCTTTTCTCTCAGAAGAGTTTCGCCACTGGTATGGTGGACATACTCCTTACTTCCTTCAGAATGTAATGTTGTAATAAACACGAATAAAAACTCTAAAGATGTCAATTCATAAACTGACATATACCTATGATAACGAAGGCTTCCACGGCCAGAGTCAGTACAGGATATACTTCTTCCGGTATTGGACCCTGTCAAAGAAATACTAAATGTGTTCAGAAGAGTTTCGCCTCTGGTATGGTGGACATATTGAGTTACCGTGCTCTTTTGTCTAAACTTTCTTATCTTTTGTACCAATTTTCAATTCAGAAGAGCTTCGCCTCTGGTATGGTGGACATACTGAGTTACCGTGCTCTGATGTTTTGAAATTGGCCTTTTCATTCTTTCATTTTTGCATATTTCCTTATATTTCTCTTTTCATTTAATGTTTCTTTTTTTTGTTCCTGAAGAAGCCCCCTACAATGGTGGGCGAAACGTCGAACACTCCCGAAAGAAGTATATCTTGCATTCAAAAAAAGTTAAAAATTTCAGTGGTCTAATTTTGTGAAAAAGTTGAATTTTGAGAAATAAACCGCAAATTCCAAAAACATTGTTCTCAAAATTTGCAATTCACCAAAGACGTTAAATTTATAGTTTTTTTCTTTAAATCCTCAAAAATATTTTTCTCAGCATTTTTATTAACATTCTGATCTAATTTAGAGAGAAAATTTTTTTCAGAACCATAAAATATCACATTTTGAGATAAAAGTGGAAATTTGTTAAAAAAGAAAAATTGCGGAATTTCGACAGAAGTTCAAAAAAGTAGAATTTTGACAATAAAATCGAAATTCGGAGAAAAAGTAAAAATCTTCAGAAAAAAGGCGAATTTACTAAGAAAATAATAAATATCGCAAATTGAGATAAAATTCAACATTTCATGAAAAAGAAACCAGTCGAAATTTCCAAAAAATCAGATTATAAATTTTGACAAATAGCCAAATGTTTGATAAATTATCGAAATTTGAAAAAACACGAAATTTTGAGAAAACTTCGAAAAGGACAAAAAATTCAAAATGTTCCAGAGAAAGTCACATTTTAAGAAAAAAGTTGGAGTTTTAAAGAAAATAATTTAAACCCCGAGAAAAAACGAAATCAGGAGAAAATGATCGAAATTATGCAAAAAAATCTAAAGGTCAAGAAAAAGCGTTTAATCTTTTAGTAAAAATTTGACATGTTCCAGAAAGTGTCAGATTTTATCGAAATTAAGAAAAAAGCCAATGTTAAGAAGAAAAAAAAACGAAACTTTAGGAAAAAATGGAAATTTCCTGGGTGAATATTTATTTTCTCTTGACTGCTCAACTCAGAGGAAGACATGCGCCTTACCTTGCCTCATGTGGCGTCAGAGAATGTCCAATATTGTGATTCACGTCGAAATTTTGACAAGCAAATTGAAACTTCCAGAAAATGTTTTCATAATTTTCATACAAAAATTTTAGATTTCAAAAAGATATACTTTTTTCATCAGAAGATCGACCAAATTTCGAGAAAAAGGCAAATTTTAACAAACAACCCAAAATTTACAAAATTAAAAAAGTCTAAATTTTCAGAAAAAGGCGAATTTCCAGAAATGGCAAAATTTCGGAAAAAAAGACGAACTCTTAAATAAAAACTTGAAATTATAATAGTCATGTTTGATACAAGCACTGGAATTTTATGAATAAATGCAAAATTTCAAAAAAAAAGACAAATTTTGTAAAAAAAAATATGAACTTTGAGAAAAAAGTCGAAATTTCGAAAAAATATTTCAAGAAAAGAATGAATTTTGAAGCTGAAACGAAAATGTTTGGTCCCTCAGTTGAATTAAAAAAATTTCGGTTGCTGCATGAACTAGCCCTATTCTAACTACGCCTTTGGTTAACTAGGATATATTCCTTAATATTACGTGTAAAAGGTAATAAAGCAAAACGGTCTAAAATATTATTAAAAAAATAGTTAGCAGATATAAAATTTTACGTAATCAACTATCCAAAGTTACAAAGTTTTGCAACTTCATGGTTTGTTAAATTGAAAGGGTTTGCTTTGTTTTGTTTTGCATATAAACTCGATAACAACATAAACATTATTTTATTTTTGCTAGCTGCTCAGCCAAAATAAAAACATGGTGGTTATAAAACGCTTTATTTATTTATTTATGTTTTCGCATTAATTTTGATATCCCTATTTGTCTCCTTGGGCACTCTATTCTTAACCTGTTTGCATACTAATTTTGATACCAATTGTTACCCCCTTTTCATCCCCTTAAAGGACGATTTTTTAAAAATATTTTCTTGTTCCGTGCTTGAGTCATGTTCGAAAGTTTAAAAGCAGTTCCATAATTTCAACATTTCTCTCGAGATTTTGACTTCAATCTGGAAGTTTGGGTTTTTTCTTGAAATTTTATGTTTAATTATATGTTTGCAAAAGGTTTTTTCATAAATTTCGAGTCTTTTTCCAAAATTTTTACTTTTTCTGATGACAGTAGTAATAGTTTATTAGACTGCATAAATAATTAAAATAAAATATAATAATTTTTCAGTTAGATATCAGTAGTCTGGAAAATGACATATTAATTAAAAATAGAAATAGGTAACAATCATAAATATCAATATCAAATTTTTTATCACATATACAATAACGATGAAGTTATTTTTTATCTCCCGCACATATTTTTAATAAAATTTGGAGCTAATTTTTAAAACTGTATCTTTATAGAGTTTTTAAAGTGATACTAGTTTCAGTATCACTTTTTATTGATACAGGTTAATTGTTAAACAAATCTAATTTATTATAAATTAGCGGAATTTCGGTCATTTTCGTGCTTGCTTTTTGAATATTATATGTACAATTTGGTTGTTGTTGGCACAGACACAGGTACGTCTTAAAATAATTAAAACTTTTGTCGCCCTTTTTTGAAATTTGAAAACGTTTTTATATAAATTATCTTTTTTTATAAAATTTTGATATTACGCTCGCACTTTATATTCACTTCCGAAATTTTAAGTGCAAATTCGAAAAATTAATTTACTGACATAGCGGGGGGGGGGGGCAGAGAGGGCCATGAGCCTGGGAATAAAATTGTGGGGAGCTGCAATTTGCGGCCGAGCAGTATTAGATAATTTTATTTAGTGGAATAAGTACCGTAGCGAATACTAATGTTCTAATAGTATTATTATATTTAATTTTAAAAAATCAATTTCTCCAACATTTTGTTGGTGAAATTGATTATCTTCCGCGGCAATTCAAGTAAGAATATTTGTTAGGCCTGGGTTTACAAAGTTAAATAAATATGTTTACTTCGTATACTAACGAGGATTGTAAAAGGAGCAGATAATTAAATTCAGGGAATAGCTATTTAATTATACATTTTAGGAAATTTCCCTTAGAATTAGTCAATAAATAATTTAGTAAAATTGCTTCTTATCTGCGGTAAGCATTAAAGGGGTTTTATTAAATAAGAATTCAAAGGGGCTGGAGTTTGGGTTGCAGTTAAAATGATTTAAACCTTAATTGATGACTGTTAATGACAATTAGAAGAACAGATTACTCGGTGATCAGCATTGGGGGTACAACGGCCTGGTTCATTAAAATAAAGCGTTTTATAGATTTTTCAGTTGGCTCCAGTGAATTAATGAGACATTCAGTCAAAATTGGTACTAGACAATTTAATCCAGTCTAAATCGTCAAAGTCAGAGATTCAAGTTTATTTTAAAGTCAAAATATTAGGAACTTTTTTTGAATCTAAACTTGACGGTCAAACATTAAAATTCATAAAACATAAAGAATCTTAGAGTTTAAAATTTCATGATATTTTGAAAATTTTTAGTTCAAATTTCGAGAGAGAATCTCATAATTTATCAAAATAATTTATTTCAAGACAAAATTTTGAACCAACAGTAAAAATTTACAGAAAAATTATCACTGTTATATAAAAAATCACAATTTCAGGAATATTCCTTTTCTTTCTTTTCTTTTAGTCTTGAAATATTTTCACATTGACTCAAAGTGCAAAAATTTTCTAAAAAGTTTAAACCAAAACTAAACTAGAAAATGTTTATTCTTCTGAAGTTCTTTTTTTCTTTTAGGAAAATAATTTTTTTAAATTTTATTAGGTTTTACGAAAGCAGTAAAATTTTGAAAAAAAAACATCGAAATTTCTTCTCTAAGTTTTATTTTAAATTTCAATATGTCTAGAAAAGTTCGATATTTTCAGAAGGCCAAACCTTCTGAAATTTGTTTCGGAATTTTGCCTGTTTTATTAAAATTCTTGCAATCTTTCTAATTTTATCAAAATAGTGACGGAGAGCATTGCAGATTATTTTGTCTAATTGCGATAATATGGAGAGGGCGGCAAATTTCAGGTGAGATCTGGGTGACAGAAATCCACGCTATGCCACTACTCATTTTCTTTTTTTTTCTGAATGTCCATCTTAGAGTTAAAAACATGACTTTTTTAATAATTTCAAAATTTTTCTTTCTTTCGAAATTTCGACTTTAATGTTGAAATGTCGAATTTTTTTGAAATTTCTTAAAAGCTTTTTTTATATAAATTATGGATTTTTTCGAAATTTCCATTCTTTCACAAAATTCATACTTTTAATTTTTACTTTTTGTCCTATAATTTCATCTGTGCTCGAAAGAGCTTCTATTTTAAATATCGAGTACAATCTTTTGTCATATCGACAATTTTTTCTGGATGTTTATTTCTCAAAATTTCATTTTTCCTTCCTATGATTGCAAGGCTAATCGTTTAATTTTCGTTCTTCTTTAGTTGGTTTGTATGTAGACTCGAAATTTCGACAACAATTTTGTTTAATATGATTTTATTTTCTGAAATTTATCTTCAAAATTCTAAGTTTCCGGTTACAATTTTATTTTTTCCGAAAATTTATTGTTTACATTGCGAATGTTGAGTTTTATAGCGATAACGTTTCTTTTTTTTAAGTCAACCCTTAATCTCCAGTATATATTACCTGATAAACCGCCAAAACCAAATAAATTTAATTTTTAATATACAGTACGTTTGAATTAATTTTTTTTCAGAAAGTCAATAATCTTCAGTTATTGAAGCGAATTATCTATTATAATAAAAATAAATGTGGGAAATTCTTAAACATTAACTAGAATTGCTACAAAAAACAGATATTTTCAAAATGAGCACATCAACCAAATCCAAAGTCAATTACTTATACAACTTCAAGACAAACGTTTCAATTTCCCGAATTATGTTATAATTACTCTGCAGCTCATATTGTGGATTCAACGGCACATGATCTACGACTTTTCCAAGTCGGGGCAAAAATTTTACATTGTAGCGGTACCCTTTTGGCGACTAAAAAAAAAGAGCTTCGTTTGACAACCGTACCTTGCAAATTTGATACCTCCTTCCGGGGTATGTGCCTCGGTTTGTCTCCCCTTTCTAAATTTTGAGCTGGAGGCCAATTAGAATAAAAATAAATCGAAAATGAATAAAGGCTCTAATCTGACTTAAAATCTAGATTCTAGAATAAGACTACTCCTGTCCTACGAAGATTTTTAAAAAGTAAATGTTATCTTAATACTTCACTATTTGCGCTTGATTACTTAATTAACAGTTCCATAAAGATCAACCTGACTACAAACAATGATTTTGTACTAAATTATTTAAACTGATTTCGATAAACCCTATATTTAGAGAATTGTATCATGGTGCTTGAGGTATTGTTCTCGATTAAACACAATGTCTAGTTCTTTAGCGTGTATTGTCCTCCAGACTTTTGCAAGACCGTGGAATCAAAGATATAAAATGTCAATGTCAGCTAACTAAATACATTCAATGATTAACCACATTGTAACGTATCTGTTGATAATGACGACATGTTTTCAATTAGTGGTGCTGTTGAACAAACTTTGGAATATAAAATGATTAATTACTACCTAATCAAATTACCTTTTTGTGTATGAAAGATGTTGTCATTAAGGACAATTATAATTTCTTAGTGGTTCCATTTTCAAAAAGCAGAAGTTTACTGATTTTACTAATTAATTTAATGAAATATGCTTGCATTTAATAGTAAGATATTGCTAGCAAAATTCACATCACATACATATTTATAAAACTTTGAATCCTTTTCTAACCTCTCGACATACCATTTTGGTCAGCATCGTCTCGTTCTGTGTAAAGGACTCAACATCATCTAACAATTCTCCGATTACCGCAGCAGGTCGAAAACTTTTAACTTTGGCCAAAAAAAATTCAATTTCTTTATCTCGAAATGTTCACCCTAATACCGAAATTTCAGCTACTTTTTCGAAATATAGACTTTTAAGAAAAATGTCGAAATTCAGCATTTAGAGATTTTTTGAAAATTTCAGGTTTAAAAATCTTTAAGAAAAATATTAAAATTTAAGTATCGAATTTTGAGAAAAAAATGCCAGTTTCCAGAAAACGTTTGAAGGTGTATAAAAAGTAATTTTAGTTTAAATTTGAAATTCCTAGCAAAACGTTGAAACATTGAGATTAAGGTCATGAGACACAAAGCTAAAATTTTTAGAAAACTCAGATTTCGAGTTTTAAGTAAAAAAAATGGATTAAAAAATTAATTTCAAATTTCGAAAAAATATGTAAAAATATTCACAAAATTTTCTTTTCAATTGAAACACTTTGACTTTGAATTCAAATACTAGAGTGCATTTTCAGCATTTTTCTCCGAACTTCCAAAAAGGTTGATATATTTAAAAAAAATACATTTATTTATTTTTTTAATGAAAATGTACTTTCTCGAAATTTCAAAATTTGTTAGAAAATCCCCGATTTTCTCAATATCCCCACTAACTAAAAATTTATTTTAATCGCGAAATTTTGTGCTTAGAGTTTAAATTGAATCTCAGATATACAGTGTGTCCCAAGATAGGGAAAAGGTGTTTCTGTTTTATTTGTGTACTTACGAGAAGAAGTCATTCTTTATAAAAACTCCTGCTTGATTTTAAATCACTGAAAATGACATTATTTTGTTTATTTTTTATACAGGGAGTTGGATTCTAACTGCCACGGGCCAAGTCTCTTTCAAATAATTCATTCAAAATTTAGTTCAGTAACATTCGGGGCTAAACTCAAATCTAAACTCGGTTCATTGACACCTTCAAAATGAAAGACCCCATGTGATGTCACTGACAGAAACCCAGACTCTTCATCCATCAATACGGTCCATCTGCTTTGCCCTAATTACTATTTGCACACAAAGTTTCGACACAAGAGGGGAATTTGTGCTTTTACGCGAAGCGACCTTTCTTGGCAACGAGAAGAAGCACTGGAATCTGTTGATCATGATGTGATTTGGCTGAAATCAGCTCCAAAAGCGAATAATATTCATTTGTTCACTTTATCTGTCTGTAAACGATCCCTCATACAGGCAGCTCTTCTCTTATCTCTCCGTAACCTTCGATCACCTAAAGACAAATTATCCAAACGCTGAGGTTGTCTTTCTCGGTGACTTCAACGAACACAACGTCCCCTGGTTAAGGTTTTATTACAGAAGAGACGACGCGGGAAGAGTGGCAGAGGCTTTTGCCATCATCTGTGGACTATCGTAATTGGTTGAGGAACCCACAAGAATTCCTGATGTGGATACCCATCAACCTAATCAACTTGACATTTTTCTTACAAATTCTCCAAATTCCTATAAAATCACTGTAACATCACCGCTTGGAAATTCATATGACAAGCTTGTAGCAGCCTCTCGCTTACTTCATATACCACCTCCTTCTCAGACACAGCCTCCTAGAGTTTGATACTTTAACTCTGCAAACTGGGAAGAACTAAAGAGACTACTTTGCATCCTTCCTATGGCAAGAAGTCTGCTTTAACTCAGACAACTCTTTCTCAGTCACCTAATCCGTCACTGAAACTATCCCGGCTAGTATGAAATGCTCAGTTATCCACTCCCAAAAGAAGTCTGCCTCCAGTAAATCTTGGTTCAGCAAAAAATGTGCTTGGGCTGTTTCCTGCAAAAATCGAGCATATCATCGTTCGCGAAGTAATCCATCCTTGTAGATGCACAACATTTTTGTAAACAGGTTATTGTTGAGGCAAAAAGTGATGTCGATCGTAAAATGTGCCAGAGGCTTATAAACTGTCGGAACGGTTCGCGGTCCTTCTGGGGATTTGCAAGGACGATTGGAAAGAATTTTACATTTTCAAAATTTCCACTTTTACTTGATGTCAACAACAATATTGCGACTACATGAAAAAGACTGATTCGCTATCCCTAATGTTGGCTGGAAATTCCAATCTAGATTATCGAAACGCAGAACCTCCTATTTTTGGTTTTTTTGGCACTTCGATGCCTGAAGCTGTTTTCAGACAACGCACAGTCAGGAAGATTCTCCTTGAGCTCGACATATTAAAAGCTTCTGGCCTTGATGGTATTCCAGCTATTGTTCTCAAGAAGTGCGCTCCAGAGTTGACTATTGTCCTAAGCAAACATCTTGAAATCTGCAAGGGTGTAGCCTGTCCCTAAAAAGGGTTAAAGAAATTTGGCTAACAACTATCGCCCTATATTTTTGTTAGCCGTCATATCTAAAGTGATGCAAAAGGTTATTAACGTCGAGATTCTCAAATATCTGAAGGAAAATAAAATCATCTCGGACAGGCAATAAGGTTTTAGACAATAACGCTTCATGGGCTGGCATATGTTACTCATATCTGTACCTCAGCTATGGAAAAACACAGTGAGGCTAGGATTGTGGCATTGGATATCTCAAAGACCTTCGATAGAGTCTGGCACCCATCTCTTTTCGCCAAATTAACATCTTATGGTCTTCCTCCTGGATTCTGTCATTTGATATTCAGTTTTCTCGCTAACAGAACTCTTCAGGTCGTCGTTGATAGCGTCTCATCCGAGATATTTGCGATTAATGAAGGCGTGCGTCAGTGGTCTGTCCTGTCTCCTATACTGTTTCTGTTAACGCATAAACGATCTCTTAGCTTCAACTTCCAATCTGCAGATGATAGTAGTCTGGTGTCATTCGTTTTCTCCTACAAACCATTATCCGTCGCTGCTTCAGATTAGTAACCAAAATTTAGTTTATCTTGCAGTCTTCACGCACTTTCACTCAAAATTTAGACTTTTTTTTTAAATGTTGAATTTCTTCTTTCAAAACTAGATTTTTTCTCCTTCTACAAAAAATCGATATTTTTCTAGAAATAATCACTTTATGATAACGAAGGCTTCCACGGCCAGAGTCAGTACAGGATATACTTCTGCCGGAATTGGACTGTGTCGAAGAACTACTAAAAGTGCTCGACGTTTCGCCCACCATCGTAGGAGGCTTCTTCAGGGACAAAGAAAGAAACAATAAATGAAAAGAGGAATATAAAGGAATATGCAAAAATGAAAGAATGAAAGGGCCAATTTCAAAACATCAGAGCACGGTAACTCAGTATGGCCACCATACCAGAAGCGAAACTCTTCTGAATTGAAAATTGGTGCAAAGGATAAGAAAGTTTAGACAGAAGAGCACGGTAACTCAATATGTCCACCATACCAGAGGCGAAACTCTTCTTCCTCTTTTCATTTATTGTTTCTTTCTTTGTTCCTGAAGAAGCCCCCTACGATGGTGGGCAAAACGTCGAACACTTTTAGTAGTTCTTTGATACGGTCCAATCCCGGAAGAAATATATCCTGTAATAATCACTTTGTTAAATCCTACTTAAATATCTGAATTTTCACTTCTGCATAATTAGAAATTGCTATAAAAGGTTTAAGAAATTATTATTAATAAATTTAGTTTATTTTTTTGAAGTTTTGACAAACTATTTTTTTTAAATTGGGTATTTATATTTGAAATTTGGATTAAAACAAGGAATCTAAAAAAAAATTTAAATCAAACTTGAAATTTTAAGAATAGTGGAATTTTGAGAAAAAATTTACAATATGTTTAAAAATTTTGCAAAATTTGTCTTTTAATTAGAAAACTTCAGAATTAGAAAAGGAAAAATATATTCATTAATATATAGTTTTACTTTGTCTTTATATTCACTCAAAATTTTCTAAAAAGGTTGACTTTTTTCTCTAAAATTAGATTTTTTCATCCGAAAGATGAAAATTCTTTGAATTTCTACAAAATGTCGACATTTTTAGGAAGTTTTTGTTATTGGATCTTGCTTTGGTTCGATATTTTGAGTTTTCTCGAAATTTTTAATTTAATTTTGAAATATTCACAATTATTTTTACTTTCGCTTAAAATTTACCTTTTTTAGACTATGATGACTCTTTTACTTAAAAGTTCAACTTAATCTCTAAATTTCCACTTCCGTAAAAGCGAATATCTCTAAAAGGCTTGATATTTTGATTTTTTTTTGTTAATGTATACAGCTTATTTCTTTAAACTTTTGACCGACTTGAAATTAAAGCCTTTGTAAAGCTTTCGACTTTTTTTTTCTAAATTTAGATTTTTTATTTTTGAAATTTTGAATTAGAACTTGAACTTGAAAAGAAGAAAATTTCAGGGTTAAATCTATAGTGTTAGGCAAAGAAAATCTCCAAATTTATGTAAAAACATTTCCAAAATGTCCATTCTAATCACAAAAACTTGATTTTAAAGTTAAATATTCGGAAACGTTAAATTTTCTACAAAAAGGTCAAAAATTTGAGAAAGTTTCTGTTACTGCATTTTGCTTTTCATTTCTTATTTTAACATGTTTCCAAAAGATCTCTAAATTTATATAACATTTCCAAAATTTCTATTGTAATAACAAAATCTTGATTTTAAAGTTGAATGCTCCTGTCTTTTATATTTTATTGGATTCTTAGAATTTCCGGTCGAAGTCGAAATTTTGAAAAAGTGTTGGAGTTGTATTTTACATTTTATTTGTTATTTTCATGTTTTTTGAAATTAAAATTCCAAATTAAAATAAAACAAAATTTCATAGTTAAACTCAAAATTTTGAGCAAACAGCCAACATTTTGAAGAAAATCTCTAACTTTATATAAAAACATTTTCAAAATTTGCACTTCAATTACAAAAGCTTGACTTTAAGTCAAATAGTAGATTTTTATTATTAATTTCTTTGGAAACCTTAAAATTTATAAAAAAGTAGATACTTTACAAGAATTTTTAATAAATTTTACGTTTCATTCCTTTTTTTTTGACATTTTTTTCATAATTTGCCGAAATAAATATAAAACTTTGCAATTTTCATAATTACTTCTAGGATTTTTTCTAGAAATTCTTTTTCTTAAAAATATTACTTTAATCCCTTCGTTTCTCCAACTCGGTGTTTTTTCAGAATTGTAACTGACTTAAAATTGAAACTATTAAATTTATACAAAAAGTCGAAATTTTGACAATATTTTTTAGTGCATTTATTATAAATAAATACTTTGACTTTTCTTCTAATTTCTAACTTCAATTTACAATTTTCATAATTATTTCTAGGATTTCGACTTCAAACTCTAAACATTATTTATGAAAGTTTAGTTGTTGTCGATATGCACACTTTAATCTCTAAAAATCAGTTTTTATTAAAAAATTATAGAATTCGAAGGGTACATTTTGAATTGAGTCTCAAACATAGAATTGAACTTAAAACCCAAAATTTGGAATTTTAAGAATATTGTTGAATTTCAACATTTCAAGTCAAAAATTTATATTCCCAAATTTTCGAATTTAAAATTTAATTTGGGAAAAGTACCAAATTTCCAGAAAAACTTCTAAAAAACTGATCTTTTGAGAATATTTTTATTAATTTATTTTTTCAAAATATTTTGAATTGTCTTTATAAACTTCGACTTCAAACCCGAAAACACCTTACATGGTACTGTTAACTGAATTTTTTTGAAAATTAAAGTTTTGTTTTCTTCAAATTTGAAGTTTAAATACTGAATTGCCATAAGCTTCTTTGAGAAATTGTCATCACTTACTGACAAGATTATTTTACTATAATAATAAACAAGTTTTAGTAGTAATGGTTAATAAAAAATGAATAAGAAAGAACATTTTATTTTAAAAGCTCATAAAATTACAAGTTTATAATAAGTACAAATAGTGAATTTTTTTTGAACACAAATAAATATCTTAACATACAAAATTGGTACAGTGATCACTTTGTCTTTTATAAGAATTTCTATCATATAGACAACATTGAAATTATGTCTTCAAGTACGTCTTTAAGGATTAAGCAATCGGATTTGACAGAGTGATGTTAAACAACACTCATCAAACTCAAAGGTGTGCAATAATAAAAAACACAAAAACAATTGCACCAATTTAACGACACAAGTCCAAAAAACTGAACAAACATTGGCGGTAAGCGTCAAATTGGTGCAAACCAAAAATTTTGTACCCAAATATTTGATCCAATTTGGCGCATTGGAAGAGAAATTGAACTCTTAAACGCTGCAACAGTCTTAACAGGACTCTCTCCAACGCTTTGCAGAAAGATCTTAAACTGAGTAAACTAAAAATTGTAAAAAAAGCTAAATTTTCAAACTTGTACAACATGAAGACTTTCAAGGAAGTCCTCGAGAAATGACTAAATTGTGGGAAACTCTCTAGTCGGTTGCTGGGTTGTTGGAAAAGCCATTTTCAGGATTTTCTTGACCAGCAATTTGATCGTCAGGGGTGTTATTCTCAACACAGTCGTTTGATGTTGTGGCATTGTCCAAATCGTTGGCGATGTCATCCAAGTCCTTGGCGACGCCCTCCAAGTCCTTGGCGTCGCCGTTCAAGTCTTTGGCGCCATTTATGTTCTTGGTGCCGTTCATGTCCTTGGCGCCTCCGTTCAAGTCGCTAATTTCGTTTTTATTGGGGCCATCGTCAACGTTGGTGCACTTAACCACAGCAGACAGCTGTGACTGCATCTTCATTAGCTCGTTCTGCAGCTGCTTTAGCTCGATTTCTTTCTTGGTCAAATCCTCGGTTTTCTCCGGGGGGTCCTGGACTAACGTCTCGGAAGTCGGCTCTATTCCGTGTGCCTTCAGCAGTTTGATGTATGACGCCCGATCCAGCTGCAGCTGGCGACATAACTTCTTGAGTTGCTGCAGTCGCCTGTTAAAGTTTTGTACCTCTTGCTCTTGTTTGTGTTTATCGGATGTCAAGTCGATGATTGATTGGGCTGCCTTCTCGAATTGTTTTTTCCATGATAGCGACTCCGCTTCTAATTCGGAGATTCTCTTATTCAACTTGGACATTTGGGTTTTGCAACTGTTGAACATCTCGGTGCTTTTGCTTATAGTGCCTTCGAACGTGTCATACTGGGTCTTGTACATGTTGATATTCTCTTCTAATTTGGAGACGGTTTCTTGCAGTATTTCTCGTTGTTCTTGGCTCTTCTTCCACTTTTCCTCCAACACTTCGCGTTGTTTGTCCCAGATAACCTTTTCGGAATGATACTCGAATTTAGCTTTGGCTAAAGTAGCTTCGGCTAGTTGTTTTTCGAGATTAATTTGATGGTTAAGCTTTTGAATGTCATCTTCTCTCTCGTGGAACTGGAGGGATAATTGGTTGATTTTATTGGTCATGTCTTCGTTATCCCGGCGGAGTTTCTCGTTGGTTTCCCTATTGGAAATCATCATGTCATTTATTTCCGTTAAAGTCTTTTGGAATTGGGTCGTCACTTCTTTGCGACGCTCCTCCTCAGCCTTCAATTTAACTATGTAATCATCCTGCAAATTGATATTAATAATCATGAATTTCTTCGAGAGGAATTAACCGTAATGATTTTTTATAGAAATTATAAGACTTCAGGCGAAATTGCAAGAAAAAATTACAACGGTATTGAGGTAACTGTCTTGTATTACAAGTTGCATAGCCACATGCTTTAAATACAAGCGTCCTCGGCCTGATAAGCCTTTAAGGGTATCTTAAACTGAACAAATTTTGTCAATTAAATGTTCTGTAGTGAAACAGTCGAACGTGCTACAATTGAAAACACAATAAATATAGACCGGTTTAAGCTTTGACTTAAAAAAAAAACGAATATTCAAGTCAATGCTTTGTGATTAAAAATGGAAATTTTGATGAAATTTTTTACATAAACTTCGGGGTTTTTTATGAAATTTGAACTAAAAATTCAGAGTTTAATCATTTTTTTAACTTTGAGTTTTAGTATAAACTTTTAAGAATATTGCCTAAATTTTAGGAGAAGTTTGAAGTTTGGAAAATTTTTCTTTTCAAAGATTTCACTTTCTACAAAATAAGTAACAATTTTGGAATTTTCAGAATGAAATCGAAGTTTTGAAATACTAAATTAATTAACAAGTTAACAAAAATCTTCATAAGTTTCCAACGTTTCCTAGAAATTTTAAGTTTCAAGAAAAATACTGTTTACAGTTTACAGTTACAGTTATTATTTGTGATTAAAAGAGAAATTTTGAAATTTGTTTTTACAATAATTTCCAGATTATTTTTAAAATGTTGACCGACAGGTCTAACTTTGAAATTTGTTTTTTTAATTTCGAATTTTAGTTTAAAATTTTCAGAAAAAACCTCTAATTTCAGTCAAAATGAAAAGTTTCTTTTTTTCTTTCAAAGTTTTCACTTTTTTAGAAAATAAATAACAATTTTGGAATTCTCAAAATGAAATCGAAAAATTAAATTATTTAACAAAAATTATCAAATATTTCGACTTTTTTTTAGAGTTTTAAGATTTCAAGGAAAAATCGAATAAGTTTCAAGTCATTTTGTGACCAGGAGGGAAATTTTAAGAATTTTTTACATTTCGAGATTTTCTTCAAAATGTTTTCTGAAAATGTTGAGGTTAACCTTGATTTTTTAAATTCGATTTTTAATTTAAACAAGCAAAGCAAAGTTAAAGTGAAATCTTACTAAATTTATATTAAAGATTTTTTGAAAATTTTAACTTTAATCCAGAATTTCGTTATGCATTTTCTAAGATTTCAAGCGAATTGATATTTTTTATTTTATTTTTATAAATTCAAAGTATCGTATTAAAAATTAAAACTTGAATTTAATTTTTATAAATTTTGGATTCCTCCCGAAATGTGAACTTTGTTCAAAATACGAAGTTAATGCTCGACATTTTTAAACTCAAAAATTCAGCACTTTTTTATAAACATTAATATTAAAGTCGAAATTACAATATTAAGAAAAAGATAAAAATTTCGAAGAAAGAAAAATTAAATGTTTAACAACTTTTCTCAAAACTCTCACTTTAATCTTGAAATTTTGCTTTTTTGGAATGTTTCTGAGCAAAAAGTTGAAGTCGAATTATTATCAAAATTCCATTGGAAAAAAATAATAATAAGTTAAACACTGACTTGATTAAACTCTTTTTTAAATAAATTTAAAATTTTTCTAAAAACTTCTTTAACTCACTCAAAACTTTGTAATGAATTTTATTTTTTATGAATTAAATTTTCTTCAAAGATTTGAACTTCCTTCTCTCAATAACGTGTGTGAAACTGAAAAAATTTGCAAGGTTTTTTTCTAAATTGCTATATTAAAGTAAAAAATTTGAGAATAAACAAATGGAAAATCGAAAAGTTTATTTATTGTTTCAAAATTTCAACTCAGCTTCCAAATGTTGGATTTTTTGATCAAATCTTCTACTTTGAATCAAAAATTTTGATTTTCCTATAAATTTTAAGCTTAAAGTGAAATCTAAAGCTTACTTAAATGTTAGAAGTTCGATACGATTTCGAACGTTCGAATTTAATATTAAAATGTATGTATAAGTCGAACATTTGAGAATAAAACCGAACAGATATAAAGAAAAGATTTTTGTAATACGGTCAAAATTTGGACCAGTGAAGGTTTACCCCTTTATGTTGTCATAAGTGATTTAGACAAAATCTGGGGGAAAAAATTGAAATTTATGAAAAGATCAGGAAGTTTCGAAGTTAAAGTCAAAATATTAGAGATTTAAGGTAAACATTTCCTGTTTAAATAGATGATTTAAGAAACAATCCAAATGTCAAAAGAAAATTAGAATTAAAAATGTATAACAAAATTTCAAGTTTAAACTTGAATTTTCCAAAAAATTATAACTCTCGAAATTAAAAAATAAATTCCAAAAAAACGAAAACGTATAAAATAAAAACTGCACTTCCAAATAGAAATTTGAGAGAAAAATTTTTCATTTTGATCCTAAAAAGTCAATGTAACTGTAGAAATCTTAGAAACCAAATCAATAAAGGAAAATGCGCGGTAAAATATTTTTTAACAAGTTCATTGTCGACTGATCCAAGAAGAACATGAATGAAAGAATGTCACAAGCTAGAAATAGAATTCAAAAAAATTCTTTCGTTTCAAAAATATTCTGCACAACGATTAAAATATTCACCTTCACTTCCTTGTTCTGCTTCTGCAGTTCCCGCGCAACGGTTTCCAGGCGAGTCCTAATGTCCAAGCTCTTTGCCAAATCGTTCGTTAGATGCTCTTTCTCTTTCACAGTGGACTGAAACTGGGCGGTCAGATTCTGGCAATGTATCTGGAGAGCCCTGTAGTCGTTGTACAGTTCGTTGTATTTGGCTTCGAAAGCTCCCAACACTTCAGGCCCTTCGAGATTCTCCAAAGACTTGGACACGTTCGGCCAGGATTTCGGGTCCTTCTTTCGCACTTTCTGCTCGCGCTTCTTATTTTCACTAGCCGCTAGCGCACTCATATTTACAAATATAACCTAGAAAATGAAGATTTGCATTAGGCTGTTTGACGCGATAAATTTTTGTCAGATTTATAAACCATTTGTTCGCTTTTGTAATTTTAAATTTAAGAGTACATTATTTGAAATGTGGTTATTTGAAAGTAAATATTTGTTTGTATATATCTCGAGCAGTTGCAAGTACGCAGGTCTTACCTGAAACACCACAACGTGAGAACGTGACTACGCACAATCTGGGCGCACGATAATGGCAGCCGTGACATATGAGTCATTTGACATCAGGGATTTTTTCGTGTGTATCGTATAACCAACTTTGGTTAGGCGGTGTTTACACTGGGCGGTAGAGCGACCAAATCTAATGATCACAAATCACAATGGTTTACAATTCTTGGTCGTATCAACTTCAGTCGTACATGAAGAAACTTTACATGTTACTTGGTTAATTGCAAATATCCCAATGAAAACATTTAAAAAATAATCTTATTCGACAATTTAGGATTTTAAAATTAAAATATTTACCTTTTGCCAAAAAATTTCGATTTATTCTTGGAATTCTGTCGAGATATTTTTACTTTGTTTTTAAAATTTAATACTTTAATTTAGAAATTTCCATTTTCCCCCTTTTTTAATCTGAAATCTCAATTTAAACTCGAAGGTTCGGTTTTCCAAGGATTTTAGTTTTTGGAATTACCGACTTGTGTTTCAAAATTTGTCCATTCTATTCGAAACTTTAAGAAGTTATAAACATTTCTTATAAACCTCAACTTTTCTCTCAAAATTCTGATTTTTTTGTCTGAATCTAAAACTTTTATGTAGTAGAAGACCCTCTAGTCAGAGTCTGGCAGTCTTCTGTCATTATTTGACTACTTCGCAGCGTAAAATTCAAACCAGTCATTCTTGATATATTTTTTTTGGAACGGGCTGGTCCTTGGTTTTCTTAAAAAATTAAAATACAAATCTTATCCCTGAAACCAATAAAGATTAAAAAACACAACAGAGGTTGCTTTAAGGCTTTTCGATAGCTTGGCTATCAAAACGCATTAGAGCAACCTCTCTTGTGTTTTTTAATCTTTCTTGGTTTCAGGAGACAAGATTTGTATTTCAATTCTTGACATTTTTATCTGCCACTTTCATATTTTGTAAACTTGTTTCCCGTTAATTTAGTACTTCATCGGGAACAATACCTTATTGTAAAAGAATTTTATTTGCCTTCAAACACTAGTTGCAATATTCTAACCTTTTCATGCAAACAAAACAGCAAATATTGACACTGACACTTGATACATCAACTAAAACAATAACTATATAATCGTATGCTTTTTTATTACGTTCATCAAATTCATTATTTCGAGGTTAAGCCAAATTTGAAATTTTTTTCTTAAATCATTTAAACTTTTCCTGAAATTTCATTTTTACTATTCAAAATTTCGATTTTACGTTTTAAATTTTATTAAAAAAATGTCGAATTTTGCAGGTTAAAATTTCAAGCTTTAACTCTGCATTTTGAGATAAAATTCAAATTTTAAGAAAAACTGAAAATTTATACAAGTTATCTTTCGAGATTTGACGCGAAATTTCGAGAATACTTGGATTTTATATTAATAATTTTACAGTTTTTGATTTTAAAAATTTTAAGTTTAAGTTCGGTATTTGAGAAAAATTTTAAATATTGACTCTACTAAAAATTCAAAATCACTTATAAGCCATAATTTTGAGATTTTTTAGGAATTGACCTTTAAAAAAATATCTAAAATATCGATTCTTTTACAAAACTGGGACATACAGGATTTTTTGATAACTTTAACGAATCAATTTAATTCGAAATATTTAAATTTTTCGTAAAATTTTAACTTCATAATAAAAAATGTCGACATTTTTTGTTATGAAGTTCTTTTTTATATTTCGATTAAAGTTCCGAAAATTCGACTTTTTTTCTCAAAATTTCTTCTTCCAAGTAAAAACTTTCAAAAAGATTATGAAATTTCTATCTTAGTTATCAAATTTCAACTGAAATTAAGACATTTTTTAGTTTTAAGTACGATATTTTAATTTTAAATTCATATATTTAGAAAAACTTAATTTATAAAATATTTACGACTTTTCGTGTTTAAAAATGCCAAGATTACTCAAAATTTTTAAAAAAATTGGCTTAATAAAAATTTAAATTTTTTTTTTCAAATTTTTTACGCTAGCATTGGCTCAAAATTCAGACTTCTTCAAAATATTTTGACTTTCTCTTTCGACATTTAATTTTTTTTAATTCCCTGACAATTTTGAGAAAGCACTAAAGGTTTCAGGAAATATCAAAGTTTTTTTTTACTGTCTTTTGCTTGAAGACAAAATGTTGAATGTTGTCAGTTTTTGATAATACATTAATACTTTGGAAATTTGATATTTTTTTCTAAAATTCCTAATTTAATGTAGCCTTGCGATTTTCATGGATTTTCTTTTTTTACAAAAGTTTTTATTTCAAAACTTTTTTTTCAAAAAATTGTTGCTTTTTCTTTCTTGAGATTTGGACAGTAATTCTAAATGTCAACTTATTTATAAAATTTCGAATTGAAAAACTGAAAATTTCTAGTTTGAGCAGGTAAATTTGTTAAGAATTAATATATTTCACTTTTTGTTCGGTAGTTCAAAATTTATAAAAAAGTTGATGTGTGTCAGGTGTGTAGTGTTAAGAGACATTTTTATTCACGATTAGGATGCTGCCAAGATGTTGGAGGTGCCCATTTTCAACATCTCCCACATTAAGTATGGTTTGTTTTTTATTTTATTGAATGAAAATATTAGATTTATATTTTGTTGACATTTCCAACCCTTACTTCGTGGAATTCTTTGGTTTTTTGTTGAAAATTGAAATTAATTTTTTTACTATTAATTTTTGAGATAAATATGCCAGATATAACATTTTTGAATAGAAAATGAAAAGACCTTTCAAATGAGAATCCTACTTCCGGTTTAAAAATCTTGGGGTTGCAACTGTCAGTGGAAGAGGGTTGCATCGTGGGATGAAATTTTTACGATGGAGGATGTCATTTTTTAATCTAAAATTGAGATGTCTCGAGATTTTTCATAAATTTGTAGAATAACTGGGATACGGAATTTCTTCCATTTGGCTGTTTCACATTGTATGTAAAAGTTCACATGCTTGTAGGAATTCCAAACTTGTTGGCAATGTACTTTTTTTTAACCCTAATTATAAACACCATTGATCAATTAAACTTTTTCGCTGAGCGTTAAAGTTTTTTCTTCAACATTTTTTTTCAATTTTATTTTTATTCTTTTGGCGCAATAAATCAACTAAAAAAGAAAATAATTTTTTTGTGCTAACAGGCAAACAAAGTCGTTAGCATGGGGTATCCCAAAAATTAGGAACTTTCTCTGAACCGAATGCAATTAACAACTTATTAAACCTGGGAAAGTCATTAGTATAGGTATCCCAAAAATAAACGAAACTATTTAAACAGATGCATTTAAAAACCAATTAAGCATTGGAAAATCTTGTTTCAAAAATTCGCTGTATACTGCGTTCGTTAAATGGAGGTAATTTTATTTGTAAATTTGCTTAAAATATCGCGTTCCCTTAAAAAATTCGTTATATAGAGGAATTCGGTATATGGATGTTCTTTAGAGGAAGGTTTGACTGTATGGATAACTTGAGGAGTTGAGGAGTGATAGTTTCCGAAATAATTTTCCGTCACTATCCGTAACCCGAATCGGTATCATATTCCGAATATATCCGTATCCGTATCCAGATACAAAATATTGTGATTCTAGTAAAAAGTTGAATACAGTAAGACCCTGCTTAACGCGTAGGATACGTTCCATCAAATTAGAGCGTAATGCGAAACAGCGCTAAACGAGGCTATTTTAACATGTAAATAATGGGGTTAAGGGAAGATGGATAGAAAATTGGTTAGGTATTAAATTTAATAATAATGTTTTTTTTTAATAAAAATAAAACCAAACATTACAAAAATAAAAACAATATAAACGAATATACTTATAAAAACAAATAAAATTCTAAGTCAGTCAGATCATTCAGTTTATTCTGTGTTTTCAATTTTCTGCCTTTTTGTCAACAAGGCATCTGATGTAGTTTGCGTTTTCCTTTTGCGTTCTGTTAGAAGTTGTTGATAAGTGGATAAATCATCTATAACACCCCGTCTTGCTTTTGAACTCCTGTCAAAATTTGGATAATTTTCAACAAATTGGTCCACAATTTCAGTTATAGTGGTCAAACTCCTTTTTACAAACGCCATCGAAATTTCTTTTTGCTCTTCTTCGAAATCACTGCTATCAATATTTTTGTTTTCTTCTTGCTCAGTTAATTCCGTGATCTAATCATTAGAAATACTAGCTGCTGTTTCTCGAACTATTTCTTCGACGTCTTCCACATTTATCTCATCTAAAACGGTTTGATTCGCTAATTCCATTATTTCATCCATATCGACAGAGTGTCCAATGTCTTCGCTCTTACTTAAATCTGGCCAAATGTTCTTCCATACTCCTTTCAGAGATCTTTCTGTTATCTCATTCCAAGAAAGGTTTATGTTTTCTACAGCATTCATGATATTGTAGTTTTTCCAAAATTCTCTTATTGATTGCTTCTCTTCTACGTCTGTTTTTTCAAACATCTGCTTAAATGTTCGCCGCAAGTAATAAGCCTTAAAACTGGATATAACGCCTTGGTCCATTGGTTGGATTAAGGCAGTTGTGTTAGGCGGCAAGAGAACCACTTCGACTGGAATGCATGTTGTTAAGTCTGATAAATTTGTTGGGTGGCTTGGAGCATTATCAATTAATTGTTCAAGTTTTTTAATTTCGCAATAACGTTTAACAGACGGGCAGAAATGATCAGTGAACCAATCCTGGAAAATTTTCATAGTTATCCATGATTTTTTTATTAGACTCCCAAATTACAGGTAAAGTTGATTTAGATATGCCTTTCATCGTTCTTGGGTTTTTGGAGTTGTAAACTAGTAGTGGTTTTAATTTGAAATCTCCGCTTGCGTTACCACCCAGTAAAAGTGTTAAACGATCTTTTGCAGCTTTAAATCCGGGTGCTCGTTTCTCTTCACGGGATAGAAAAGTTCGTTTTGGCATTCATTTCCAAAACAGGCCTGTTTCATCAACATCAACAACCAATTCTGGAGGATAGTTTCCTTGTTCAATTGTTGTTTTTAATGTCGCTGGAAATTCAGCCGCCACTTTCGTATCACCACGTGCTGCTTCTCCTGTAGTCTTTATGTTGTGAAGATTATTTCGATGTTTAAATCTATTAAACCATCCAAGACTAGCAACGAAAGTTTCACTTATGTCACTTGCCTCAGCCTGAATGTAATTAAAAATTCTTCCAGCTTTTTCCATTATGATAGATTGACTTAATGGCATATTGTGTTCAATTTTGTCGTCAATCCATATAGACAGTCGTTTTTCCATTTCCTCTATAATGTTATTTCTAGAACAGGTAATTCTTGTTGCAGAGCTTGACGTAGTTTCAGTTGCCGATGACAGGATTTTTTCTTTATTCTTAAGAATTGTCCTTATTGTTGAAGTTGCCAAATTCAATGCAGCACTAATTTGAGATTGACGTTCACCAGAATCTAATCTGCTAATCACTTGCATTTTAGTTTCCAGTGAAATGCTTTTTCTGGTTGCTTTCTTTTCTTGTTTTTCATTATCACCCATGATAAAAAATGAAGATTATAATATTTGTCACTGCATTAATCGTTATAGTATAATATAAATGTATACTTACAATAATGTCAACAAATGTTTCAAATGATAAAAATTCGTCCGTACAGCACCGCACCAAACAACTACACTGTTTCGGATATATTATTTACATATTTGGAAACCAAGCGCTGCGCACAATTTCGGGGAATACCCGGGTTAAAATAAAAGAGTGCTAAACCAAAACAGCGCTAAACGAAACAGCGTTAAGCGGGGTCTTACTGTACTCGAAATCGAAATCACCACTATGATCACATATTTGATACTAAAGGTATCCATGGACTGGAGCAGTGTTTCCCAACTGGTGTGTCATGACACACTAGTGTGCTGTCGAAACCCCCAGGTGGTGTCATAAATAAGGACTTTGTTTTTGTTGTCAAAAATTTATTCGGCACCCATAACATGACGTTTTTCTTTTATTCGTCAAAATTTTTTTAGGCGATTCATGTGCGTCGCCTTTTTTTACATAACATCACTGTTACTGTCAAAAAAGGGTTAGGAAACACTGGACTGGAGAAAAGCCATTTAAATAAATACTCTGCAACGGACAACCTGTTCAAAATGAAAGAGATTTTTTTAAATTTGCTAAATTGGCGGATCAGTTTTGTTTTATTTTAATTTGTCTCTAGTTTGATTCAAAATCAGATATAATAGATTTCTTTAAGATACCGATAGGGCGTGCTGTCGTTCAAACATAAATACTCATTTATAAAATTAGTTCGCCTAAAGGCAATAACGCAATAAAGAGTTCGTACAGATTGCAGAATGAGGCTTTGTTTAAATTAGTTGATACGATCGTGTGTATATTTAACTAGCTAGAATCTCCAGCTGTATATTGAGTAGCAAATGTCACCGTTAAATCATTATATTAAAAGAATCTTACGGATAAAATTACGATTATCGTTAGATGACGCTATAGTCGCTGTCAGATTATGTATTTACCAAGGTTATTTACTCTTTCTGGATCACTGGTCAACAAAATTTAAGTTTTGTCATGTCACATGAACTTCTTTTGTGTTTTTTAATTGTCTTAGTTGTTGTCATTTAAAATAAGCAGTTTTGAAATTTTCATCACCCACGACATTTTTTTGTTAAATGTTTGAAAATTGATGGATCTCCAGAAATATAACATAAAAAATGTACATTAGGAACTTATAGTCTTTGGTTTTCTATATTATTGAGCTTTTAATTGGTACTTCTTGATTAAGCAGTAGAAGTCAACACCCTCGAGTTTAATCTGCCCCGATAAATTTTTTCCATCATTGGAATGTCCACATGAAACTTTTATCAATTCCTATCACTTAGAGCCCCCTAATTCGTAGGAATAAAATCAAGATATATGTCTAAAAACTGAATCTTGATCCTCATATTGTAACCCAAAGTTTTATACTCCTATAAAAGTTATTTAATCAAATATCTATAGATGTCACGTATGCTAAACCAAAAAATGTCCAATTAAATTCTTGAAGCATCCTCATGCTGATTCTTTCAAAACATTTCATTTTTCTTTAAACAACGAAACTTTTATTAATTTTCTTAATTTGATGTTCTACTACTACTACTACTACTACTATTACTTCACTCATTTTGGAGAATTTCTCTTTGAAATATAAAAATCCATTTTTATTGGGACCCATTCTCTCTAGAAAATTTTTGGTAAGCCTAATTTGATATGAAGTGGTGATAGAAATATACCAGAGAGCTTTACAAGTCTAAATGTTTTACAGTTTTCCATTTACACATTAAAGAACTACGTGTGGGACAAACTTTTCCTAATTGTGATTTTTTTTCCATCTCTGGAGTCCAATTACCCAAATTTTAATAATAAAAAAGATTTCAAATGAAGAATTAATATGATCATGATATTATGTTTTATTTCTGATAAAAATTTTTAAGATGTAAATAATATATGGACCTAAATAAAAACGAACAGTATTTGGGAAGACTATATTTCCAAAAATAAATTTTACCTTGTCACAAGAAAACTGGGAGTGATGGAAAAAAATAAGTACGGTTTCATGATGGGGGTAGGAAGTCCCAACACAATTACCTACCAGAGTTCATGTGACAAAATCAGTGTTGAGCAGTGTTATTGGGGAGTATTTCGAACAGTTTTCTAGGATAAAACGCTCCTAACGATTCTGCCTAGTAAGGTATGTCAATATCAATTTCCGTGAAAATCGCTTCAGTAATTGAGCCGTGAAAAGCGGATAAACAGACATTCAAATACACTTTCGCATTTACATATTGATTAGGATTAGGATCTGAGAAAAACAGAAAAACTAATCGGCTAGGCAGCCAAATACCGTATCAATTAAAAACAATAATAGAATTTATGACAGACATCATCCTTTCAACGTGTACTAAACATCCATGACACTTCAAGTAATAGTATTGTAACGAAATGTAAATATAAAGTTTAGTTGGGAAATTTCTAGAAAATTTGATAAGGGGAAGCGGCCGCGATAATAAATCAAACGGCAGATAAGCGCTGCAGGAATTTCGGCAAACGATAAGCCTTATCTGCTGGATTTTTCTAGAACCCGAAACGAAATCTATATATAGGGAGTCCGATAGGCTTTCCCTAAGTTAGTCAGGTAGTTAGTTAATTAAACAATTAGTGAATTACGATTGTTGTGTTCCGAGTTCAGTTTTGAAATAAAGTGGTTACAATTCAGTAAGTGTTAATCATTCGAACCGATAACGCGCAGTAGTATCAAGCTAAACATTTATATAGTTAATACTTTAGTATTAAATATACAGTGTGTCAATTTGAAAGCGTACCACCCTTAATATTTCAATTATTTTATAAAATATGGAATGAGGCAAAAAAAGTCAATTTTACTTTAAAGGGGGACATCTTTTCAGCTAACTTTCAATTAAATTACATTAACCGTTGAGCTGGGGTCGTGACAACCTCTAAATCTTAAATAGGAAGGGGGGTTGAGCGATACCTTATTTAAAAGGTTGTTCAATTGCCTTTTTAAATATACCGCATAGTTGACCTTTCTCTTCACTGCTTTTCGAAAAATCAGGGAAAACCCCTAAACAAGCCATAAGTGCGAAAACAGTAATTATATCGATATTATTTAAATTAATTGGTTTAAGTGGATGAAATTGAAGTCAAACAGCCGTTTAAAATTTCCCTTTGCTTTTTGCTACGAAAGAATATTAAAACGTTTGGTAGAAATAAAAAAGGAAATTGTGAGTCGGCACCAAATGTTCAGAGATAAAAACAACTTAAGGCATTCTTCAGTTTTTTGTTAAATTTTTTATTATTTACCTTCACTACAAATTCAGTTTTGCCAGTTTAAGATTGTGAGTTTTTTAAATTGTTTGCAACAATGGTGCACACACTTCAACAAAAACCAGAGATTATTTTCATTTATGGAGAATCTGGAAGATCTGCTAGAAGAACGGCAGCAATTTTCAGTGAGAGCAATCCCCATAGTAATTTAAAACACAATTATGTCTTGGAATTAGTTGCAAAATTTACGTTTCGAACAAAAGAAAAAAAAATAGACGTGTCTTAAATGAAGCAGCTCAATTAGAAGTTTTAGGTACCTTCACTGCGGACCCGACCACCTTCACTTCGTACTGTAGCTCGCGATGCAGGAATGTCACATGAAACAGTAAGGATATATAAATTCCATCCATATAAAATGCAAATTCTTCAACAACTTTAGGAAACAATGATAGATTTCACAAATAACGACCAACATATTTTGAACAACATTTGCTTCAGTGATGAGTGTACGTTTTTCCGTTAACAAACGGAATTGCCGATACTGGAGCGATAAAAATCCGCGACTTTTTAGCGAAGATTCACGAAGAAAATTAACGTATGGGCTATATATTTGGAAATACAGTTGTGGACCTTTATTTATTGAGGAAAACCTAACTGGTGAGCGCTACTTAAATCTTCTTGATGATATATAGACCCCTTGTAACAGATAATTTAGAAAATCAAGTTGATGAGGCTGGTAATGTTGTTTTGCAAAAAGATCTTCTTCGCTTCCAACAAGATGGTGCTCCACTTCTGATTAGGCAGTGGTTAGATAACAGATTTCCTAGCAGATCGATTGGTAGAATAAGAGCGATCGAATGGCCACCACGATTAACCGATTTCACGTCTCTATATTTTTTTTGTAGGGATACCTTTAATCGATTATTTATAAAACACAGCCTCGAGATTTGAAGGAATTGAAGGAAAGAATTACAGCTGCGTGTAGAGAAATTGAAGTACAAGTTTTTCCGAACGTAAGGGAGGCATTCGAGAGCAGAATATATCACTGTTTAGAAAATAATGGATAACATTTTGAGAATTTAATTAAGTAGACTATTTTTTATCAACTTATTTATGTTTCATTACAATTACATTTATTACCTAGCTTGTTTAGAAGTTTTTGTTGATTTTTCGAAAACTATTGAACATAAATGTCAAATACAGTTGACTCCCGCTAAAGTTGCGCCCGTTAAAGTTGTCCGCTCGTTAAAGTTGACATGATACGATTGCTGAAGTTGCGCGGATATTCCCCCACTCTAATTTTCGAACAATGAATTAGACTTCCGAGTTTTAGCGCCACTTTTGAATAAACCACTCAGCCGCACAATTAGCAATAAAACATATACACTTTTCGACAATGGTAGGGATAACGGGGAGTAGCAACTTTAACGGTCGATCCAGTCCGGTGAGCGCGGGAGTCTACTGTATGTGGTATACTTAAAAATGCAATTAAACGACTTTTTAAATAAGGTATCACTCAACCCCCCTTCCCATTTAAGATGTTAGGAGCTATCTCCGCCCCAGCTCAAGGGTTGATGTAATTTAACTGAAAATCAACTGTAAAGATGTCTCCCTTGAAAATAAAATTGACTTGTTTTTGCCTAATTCAATATTTTATACAACAATTGAAATAGTAAAGGTGGTATACGTTTTCAAATTGACACACACACAGTGTATGTAGGGTTGCCATAACTCTTAAGTATCGACACAGGACGATGACAGAAAAATTTCTAAAATAAGGTCTTCACCTGGAAAAGTGTCCAAGTTTGAATAAAGTAGACTCCCGCTAAATTTGCGCTCACCGTACTGGATCATCCATTAAAGTTGCTACTCTCCGTTATCCCTACCATTGTCGAAAAATATATATGTTTAATTGCTCCTTGAACAGTTGAGTGGGTTATTCAAAAGTGGCGCTAAAACTCGGATTCCAATTCGTTGCTCGAAAATTAGAGTAGGGGAATATCCGCGCAATTTCAACGATCGTATTCTAACAACGTTAACGAGCGGACAACTTTAACAGGCGCAACTTTAGCGGGAGTTGACTATATACAACTATACATACATGTATGGATTTTAGCTATAGGCTTACAAATAAACGCCGTAGTGTACGACGAGTTGCCGTCATTAGGCTATTTGTAACTAAAATTGATGTAATCATTTAAAACTGGTAACTCAGATCGAAATTTGACCTTTTTATAGCCATAATGGCAAAAAATCGGTGATCCTGATCCTGTTTACGAGATGCAGGGTGTTCAAAGTTTAAATTTTATTCTGAAATTTCTCAATAATTGAGAAAGTTTTGATGCTATAAATCTAAAAATTAAAAGTTTTCTGTTTTTTAGTGTGATGATTGCGAGTTATTATTTTCACCTTTTCTTCTGGAGGGCGCCACTTTCGCCATATTATCTATGTAAATTAAAACATTTTTTTGTCAGTGGACTTACGTTTAAAACAAATAGAGAATATAAAAGAAAAATCAATTCTAGAAAGAAAAGATACTCTTGTTTGAGTCATCTAAATCTATCGGTTTTCAAGATATTTGCATTTAAAAGGTTCAATATATTTTGTTATGACTTTTTTTATTCTTAAAATATGCAAAGATACGGAGAAGTAGTCAAAACAACAGTAAATAACTAATAATTATTTGAATTTAAAAGTTTTAATGTATTATTTTTTATGATTTTTTAAAGCGCAGGTTATTATTATATTTTTTTAAATTTGAAAAACTTAATTTATCAGAAAGAATAAAATTCCCTTTAGGAAGTGCGGTAAATAATCCAAGAAGCCGCAAATATATTTAAAAATAATGCGGGAATTTTGATTTTGACATTTAAGAAAGTGAAATTTAAAATTTATTGAAGTAGGTGGTAGACACTTCCAACATGGAATTTAAAGTTTGTCATTGACTCTGTTACAAATAATTATTATTGTTAGTTACTGTTGCTTTGACTGTTTCTCCGTACTTTGCTTATTTTAAGAATAAAAAAATCATAACAAAAGGCATTGAACCTTTTAAATGCAAATAACTTGGAAACCGATAGATTTAGGCGACATAAGCAAAAGTATCTTTTCTTTGTAGAATCAGTTGTTCTTTTATATTCTCTACTTGTTTTAAGCATAACTCAACAGATAAAAAAATATGTTTTAATTTACGCAAATAATAGTGTCAAACTAGCGCTTTTTAAGAGCAAAGTCAAAATAAACTCAAAATTCGTAATTATCGCACCGAAAAACATAGAATTCGTAAATATTAAATTTATAGAATCAAAACTGTCTCAGTTATTGAGAAATTTCAAAATAAAATTAAGGTTTTGAACGTTCTGTATCTCTTAAACCAACGACATTGATATAAGGCATTTTGAACTCAATCGTAATATTTTGGTGTCTAGCATCTCCAAATTACCGTAGGCCTATTCTTTCTGACACACCCTGTATGTTTTGTGTTATAACCTCAAATAAAACTGTTAGCAGATCTGGGTACTTAGAAATGAAAAATTGAACTTTACTGCAATAAAAAGAGTCTAAAAGGTACCCTTAAAAATACTGTACATTTTAATAAAAGTTTCATTAAAATCGGTTTAGCAGTTTCCGAGACTATCGCGGACAAATGATCATTCGACAGACAAATAGAAGCTTCAATTTTTTATTAGTATAGATTATTATATTCTTTTAAACAATATATTGAAAAACTGGTAGGTAAATATGATTAACTGATTAGTAATCCTGTAAATTTTATAGCGTGCGTATTTTTAAGTTATATTTGTAAACAAAATTTTTTAAGTGCCTGAATTACAATTTTTATACATCACTGTGTTTAAAACGATGCAAAAGCGTCACTTTATTACTTTAGAATCAATTTGCTTTATTTTGCTTTTAGTTAGAGCTTTTAAGTTAAGTATGTTGTGAAAAATGAAATTAGATAATGGATACAAAAAAAGTCTTCACTCTAATTTCTTTACATTTTGATTAAGAACAAATTTAAACTTTGTTTAGTCTTCATCGTCACAAATATTAAACTAAATGTAATTCTTAGTTGACTTCTAGTAAGGATGTTGGAGCATTATATCAATAGAGAACAATCCTAAGAAAGAACATTTTATGGTCGATTTACGCAAACCACATCCTACAATAAAATTTATTACTAATAAATAATTAATGACTGAGCCCTAAGAAAATAAAATTTTCCATTCATAACATAATATACATCATTCATTGAATAATATTCTATTTAAACAAACTTTCTACAAATTCTTAAAAAATATAAGAGAAAAATAATTTCAATTTGAACAATTTTTCTTTTATTCCGAAACTCACACTTTGTAAATAAAAGTAAGGTATCTTATTCACAAAATAACTAACCGCATCATATGCCTTCATTCATAATTCAAAATTGACAAGACTATCGTCGATGCTTTTTGCAAAAACATTTTCTATAAAGCAGGGATGTATAATGAGGTTAATTTGTTGTATATTTCCTAAAAATACGCTCAAAAGATGGCCTATTCTAGATAAGTGTACAAGTGTTCTGCAAACTGTCATTCGAGCTGGCAATGTCAAACTAACGAGCTCTAAAAATATCGAAACCGGTCTTTGGTTCCCAAACTCTGAAACTAATAAATGTACAAACCTATTGATTGGTACATTAGAAAGTGCCCAAGTGGCAAAACTGACGTGAGTTTTGCAAACGTCAAATGTCATATACGTCAATGCAAACGCGCAGAGTTTAAATTAGCTACAGCCTACACCAAAATTGAACATTCGGTTTAATTTTCGAAATTTCAATTTTAGAATTGAAATTTTGGGTTTAGACTTACAGTATTTGTTTCACTATCTATATTAATAAAATGGAAACGCCTAAGAGTCTGTCTGTCGAGTGATCTTATGTCCGGGGTAATCTCAGAAACTGCTAAATTGAAGTTAATGAAACTTTTACTTAAATGTAGAGTATTTTTAGGGGTACCTTTTAGATTATTTTTTTCCAATTAAACTCAATTTTTCACTACAAAGAGTCTGTTCTGTAATTTTATTTGAGGTTATAACTCAGACCATGTAAAAGGCAAACCAATCTGCAATGTTTATGACTCGAACCTTTGAATCTGTTATTCTGTTCAAATCAAATAAGAAATTATTTTATTTTAAAATATGACGTTATTGGGCAGACAAAGTCACGAGGGTCCAGCTACTTATTAATATTATTGTTATTGATGGTCACTACAGACCTTAAAAATTTCAACATTTTCTAGAAATGTTTATTTTTCGAAATATCGACCGTTTCAAATTGAAACTTAAAATATTTGAGGTTAAACCTGTTTTTAAATTTGGAGTTTCCTTGGAACTGTGGTGTAAAATTTAAGTTTTGAGCTGCGCATTTCAACTTTTTTTTCTAAAAGCTTTTAAACTCGAAATTTGAATTTTCGTCAAAGTTTAAAGTATAAATTCGAAAATATTCTCGAACATATGACTTCTTTGATTCGTTCTCAAAATATTTAACCGTTATCTCAAAAGTACACTTTTATATTTTAATTTTTTTGGTAAAATTTCGAGAAATTTACTTTTTACCAAAGGTTTATTTGTTTGTTGTTGTTTTCTTCCGATTTTAAGAAATTTTGTTATAAATTTAGGTTTTATTTAAATTATTCAGTATAATTAAACAGTCAAATATGCTACAGTTGAAAATATTCACGAGCAACAATTTAGACAATTTCGGTCTTCCTTGACCTCATCACTATGGTACGATCGCTATGATTTTTATACGAAATTTTACTTTAACTTCAAAATTTCTACTTTTTCTTGAAGTTTCGATATTTGTATTTTTTTTCAAAATTCCTAGTTTAAACCTTTGAATTTTTATATTTTCCTTAAATTTTCAGTTTTTAACTCACCAACTTTGCGATATATTATGACCTTGTTGTATTTTATATAAATTTTGGCTAATTTCAAAATACTTTTAATTTGTGCATAAAGGAATTTCTCAATACTTCCGGTTTATTCTCGAATTTTCGACTTTAATCCCGATATTTGAACTTTAAGTTTCTATTGTTAAACCCAAGATCTCGTTTCAAGCTTACCATTTAGGGAAACGTTCAAATTTTGTGGTTAAGTTAGAAAATTTCAGAAAAAATCCAAAGTTTCAAAGTTGAACTTTTTTGAAAAATTTTCCAAATTATTAAATTGTTTCCGAAATTTTCTCTTTACTTTTCAAAATTTCAACTTTAATCATATGATTAAACAATATATCAAACTTAAACCTCGTATTTCGTAATCTAAACTTGAATTCAATAGAAAAATCTGAACTTTATAAAACAACAAATTTTGACTTTAATAATTTCAAGTTTCTGAGTCTGAGTTTTGATTAAAAATTTGAAAGTTCAACTTTTTGCTTACATTCAAAACTTCTAAAAAAGTCGTAATTTCGCAAGCCGAAATTAAAAAAAAAAGAAATTCAATGGATTCAAAGTTCCTTTTAGCTTTCAATTTAGCTGTAAATTTAAAAAATCCCAAAAGTTTGACTTTTTTTTAAATATTCTAGTTTGCACTTAGAATTGTGCATTTAAACTTGATTTTTTATAAACTTGGAGTTAGCAAAATGTGAAATTTTATCTTAAATTAACGAGTTTAAACTTTATATTTATAAATTCGAAAATTCAAGAATATTGGATTCTCGTGCCCGTTTTGGTTTTTTTCTTCAGCTTAGAACCTAAATTGTTACTTTTTTTTCCCCAAAACTTAGGGGCTATTTTTTTGACTTTCGAAAATTTTGACTTTTTTTGGAAATGTCGGGTTAATAATTCAAAAAAGGTTGAAGAAGTTTAAAATTAAAAATCATCACAATATTACAAAATTCTGCGCTTTTATGTCCACGGTTTTTGCGTTATAATCAAAGGTTTGGGCACTACATTTGATGAGTTTACAATGCAAACCAATGGTTTCGGTAAGAGTAACACACAAAATAACAATTTTCGCCACAAAGTAATTGACATTGTCACAAAATAATCGACATACAAGGCACAAAACAAATGTTTATTGATGTGGATTCAGCTGTAGAGAAAAATGCCACGCCCGGATTTAAAGCGATTAAAGGGCCCCCGCATCACCAAAAAATTAACAAAAAGTTATTTAAAGCAAATTGCTTTTGACGATAAAGGATAAATTATTCAAATAATTAAAAATATATTTATTTCAAGTTCACATTAATGGATGAGATTTATTACTAGCTGCTACTCGGGACTTCGTCCGAGTGGAATTAAATAACTGTTTTTCTAGACAATGTTAACATTTTAGTTCCTCGAGGTTTGATTTTCTAAAAAAAAATCCATGTTAGGCATGGCCCACTTCCCGGTCATTAATTGAATCTACTACCCAAGTTTAGTTTCTCTATCCAAAAATTTAGATTATGCATTAGTCCGTCAGTAGTCAGTTATGACATTTTCTTTAATATTACGTATAATCGATAATAAAATAAAAAGCTTCAAAATATTATTTAAAAAAAGTAGAAATAAAACTTTAAGTAATCAACTATCCAAAATTACAAACAGTTTAGGCAATTTCATGGTTTGTTAAATTGAAAGAGTTCGATTTGTTTTGTTTTACACATGAACTCGATAACAGCACAGATATTATTTTATTTCTGCTAACTGCTTAGCCAAAAAAAATATTTCCATTTGAAGCTAAAAATATTCAGGAAGGTTGTCATAAGATATTACGGCAGATGGCGCAGTGATATAGTGGTATACAGAGCAACACACTTTCCCATATATGAAATTAGTTCAGATAAGCGCAATAAAATAAATGGGTCTAAAGTACTACGTAAAACATCAACAGAAAAACAATCTACTTAATAAAGCTCTAACACAGACAACGCACAACCTAAACCGGTGGATCTAGGAACATGAAATTTCACTTAGGTGTTTCCAGTAATGCGCAGGCGAGCACTAAGAGAGGATTTTTCAAAATCCTGCATCTAAGGAGGTAAAAGTGGGCATCAAAAACCATCTAAAATGTATGCAATGAATAATACACGCGTTGGTGTTTAAAATTGCCTCTATGCGTTGAAACCATATACATATATAACAAGTATATGGTTGAAACCTGATATCAATGATGAATCTGTTTCTACAGGAATTTATCCAAATTTTTCGGTTTTTTTTTTTAATATAAACTTCTAAACAATCCAGTTTTAAACGCGACATTTTGGCTTTAATTTGGAACTTCCAATTTTTAAATCGAAATAAAGAGGAATAATTGATTAGACATTTTGAAGTTTCTTCTACAAATTTCGAGTTTATACCATACTTTTCTATACAAAATCGAAAATTTGAGTAGATTTTTCCGATGTTTCAAGTGCTTTCTAAAAATTTTAGATTTACATTTTTTGTTCAAAATATCGACCTTTATCAATTCTTATATTTTTTGTTTCGATGTAGGAAGCCGAAAGGACAACAGACAAAAGTGTTAGGAATCAAATTTAAAAAAAAAGTCATTATTGTAAGATTGCTAAAAGTTATTTTTACAAATTTCGACTTCTTCCCAGAATCACAGCCTTTTTTAATGTATTTTCTTAAAATGGCAACTTTATAATTAAAAATTTGTTATTATGGAGAAACTGCCAAATGAAGAGAAAAGTTATGTAAAAAAATATTCTAGAAATTTGGAGTTTAACGTTAAAATTTCATATTTAAAGTTAAAATTTCTAGATTAAATTCGAAATGCAGGGATTAAAGTCAAAAATATCTTGAATCGATACAAATTTGATTCTCGAAATTTTGAGTTGAAAGGCAAAATTTGGAAAGATGTCGAAATTGCGAGAGAAACTTAAAAATGTCTAAAAATATTTTGATTTAAACCTTTTAATTTCTAAATTAAAATTAAAGCCAAATTTCGTTTTGTGTTTGTTTCACAGTTTTTATTTAACTTTTAAACCTCAAAATTCTTTTAAATTGCGACTTTTTAGTTTGAACTTAAAAAATGTTACTTTTTAAAATTCCCGCTTTAAAATCAAAATTATATATATATCATTCGTTCAAAACTTTTCAAACATTCGCAATTTAAGAATTCAAATTCTTCTATAAAATGTAAAATATTCGGGAACAATCGAATTTTATAAATTTCAAAATTTTGAGAAAAGGGTCAACACTTTGAAAATAATTTTGAAGTTTTCGTAAAAAGTCGAAATTTCGAAAAAAAGGTAGAGATTTCGAAAAAGTTCAATTTCTAAACAAGTCATAACTTTGAAAAAAAAGTTGAATTTTGATGATAGGACGAAAATTTCAAAAAAAGTGGAAATTTTGACAAAGTTCAAAAATTTAAAAATTAAAATTTTGAAAAATAAATAAAATCAACATTGAAATTTTGAAAAAAAATAAATTTTTCAAAAAAGTGATAAGTAATTTTCAAAAAAGGTTGAATTTTTCAATTTAGGTCTAGTTTACTACATAATGGTCGAAATGTTAAGAAAAGGTCTAAATTTTTGAAAAAAAAGTCCAAATTTAATTTACAGTTTGATCACGGTGGAAATTTACAAAGAAGTGAATATTATGAGAAAATGCAGAGAATTAAAAAAACAATGTTTCAACATAATCAGATTCATAAAAGATACCAAAATTTTGAAAAAAGTCTAAATTTTGGGTCAAAATTCTCGAAAAATTCTAAAATCAATTAATATATTAATGAAAGGCCAAATTCTAAAGGGTTGAAATTTACAAATTAACTTAAAATTTGGTAAAAGCAGAAATAAAAAAAGTTTGAAAATTTTCAAGATATTTCAATATATTTTTAAAATATGAAGTTAAAATTTATCCATAAATCCAAGATTTTCAATAAAAATAGAAAAATCGGATTTTTCAAAAAAGTCACTATTTTCAGAGTCAAAGTTTTACAAAAGGGCAGCAATTTTGGAAAAGGTCGAATTAAAAAAAACAATCAATTCAAGAAGTGAGTCATTCTTTTTAAGGTCAAAACTTTCAAAAAATTGAAATTTTCGGAAGAAGTAAAATGCTTTAAAAAATCGACTTTAAAGACAATCAGATTTCCAAACAAATTGAAATTTCGAGTTAAAATTTTAAAAGAATAACAAAATGAAAATATTGAAAAAAGGCCCAATTTTTCAAAAAAATGTCATGAAGAAATCAAAACACTGAAAAGTCGAAGGTTTTACGAAAATATAAAATCTTGACAAAAGAGTCGAAATTCTGCAAAATAAAATTGGAAAAATTCAACCTTTTAAAAATTTGAACACAATCACTCCAAAAAATTCAAAACTTCGGGATGAAGTCAAAATATTTACCAAAAAATTAAATTTTGGAAAGGATATTTTCAAAAAAGTTGACATTTCCAAAAAAGATTTTTAATAAAAACAAAAGTTAGCAAATAATTGAAGTTTCCAAAAAAATCAAAATATCTATAAAAGTCAGAATTCTAAAAAAGTTGAAATTTTGAAAAAGTGAAAATTTCGAAAAAAAATCGAAACATAAAATTAAGTCAAAATGTTGAAATTTCGGGAGTCTAACGAGAAAAGGTTGACATTTTGAAGAAAATGGATGTTTTAAAAATGTCGTTATTTTCAAAATAAGTCGAATAATAAAAATCGAACTTTTCAAAAAAACTTGGCATTTTCAAAAAGATGACCCAAGGATGCTTTCTCTTCTTTTAGGCAGACGAAGGCACAGGTCTTGGCTAGAATACTATAATCAGCTATCCAACAAGCAATTGCAGTAAGTTGTTTGTAAAATATATTGAATTGTCATTTAATTTAAATATTTAGTATGTAGAGGGCCTCGTAAAAAATTTAATAGCGCTCCGCATTTATTGGATCCGGGCCTGAAAAATGGTCCCCAAAATTTTGTGTTTAAATTGGAATTTTCTAGATAAAAATCGAAGTTTTCAGAATAAACTGAGATTTTAAAAGTTTTATTTTTGTAATTCTTAAATCAAGACTTTCCCCAAAATGTTGAGTTTAATTTCGTACTTTCGAGATTAAATTCAAAATTTTAAGAATAAGCCGTTTACAGTACAAACCAAATTAAAATTAAAATTTCAAAAATAAAGAGATTATTCTAAATTTCGGGATTAAATTGAAGTCGGTAGAAACATAGAAATTTAATATTCATAACTAACAAACTCTATTAACAATAAATACAACAAGAGATATAAAAAATTCACAGTGTTTCTTAAATATTTGCTATGACAGAAACATTGTGGAATTTTTTATATATCTTGTTGTATTTATCGTTAATAGAGTTTATTAGTTATGAATATTGAAGAACTCTACACAGTAAGAGTTAAAAATGTCAATTATAAAATTTTAAGTCTAAATTTAGGACATTTGAAAAAAATTCAATTTTGAAAAAAACCTCATAACTCATAATTATCTCGAAATTTCAATTTTAAAGTGGAAATTTCAGCAAGAAATATATTTGCTGAGATAATAAGCCTTGTATATACGAATATATACAAGTTTATTACGATGCAATTGAAATCTAATTTCATTAGAATCTAATGAAAACTAGACTGCAATTGCAAAGTTCACGTAGATGAGGCAAAGCTTGTATCACGGGTTGCATCGCAACTTCCATAGATACAAACGTCCTCGGCGTGACTTTACTTTCATCTAGTTTTGACAAATAACCAATTAAATGTTCTGTAATTAAACAGTTAAACGTGCTTAAAATTGAAAATATGAACAACCGTAACCATAGACTAGTTTCGGCCTTCCTTGGGCTCATCAGCATGGTAGATGAAAGTAAAGTCACGCTGAGGACGTTTGTATCTATGGATGTTGCGATGCAACCCGTGATACAAGCTTTGCCTCATCTACGTGAACTTTGCAATTGCGGTCTAGTTTTCATTAGATTCTAATGAAATTAGATTTCAATTGCATCGTAATAAACTTGTATATATTCGTATATACAAGGCTTATTATCTCAGCAGAGAGTAATGCTTCAATTAGCATGTGGCGAAAATGTTTGCGTAATAAACAGTTAAAAGTCAGTTACAAGTCACCCAATGGAGGTTTGCTCTCTTGGATACTTATACGACTGACTAACGGCTTTAAATTGGAAGTGTATACAACCACCGTACCAAGCTGATGAGGCCAAGGAAGGTCGAAACTAGTCTATGGTTGCGGTTGTACATATTTTCAATTTTAAGCACGTTTAACTGTTTAATTACAAAACATTTAATTGGTCATTTGTCAAGAAATATATTTGTTAAGTTTAAACTGAAAACTTTCCAAAACTTGAAAAATAATAAAGTTATTTTCAAATTGTTTAAAATTTAAACACGAAATACTGAGAAAGAGTCCAAGCAGGAAAATATATTTCGAAATGATTTCGAACAAAATGTTGAGAAAAATGTTGATTTTTTAAATTTAAATTCAAAACTTAGAGAAAATAGGTCAAAATTACGACTAAAGTGGAAACTTTAGAAAAACCAAATCAAAATTTCTAGAAAAGTCTTCATTTTGAGTTTTAAGTCGAAATTTTGGAGACAAAAATTAAAAATTGCTATTTTAAATTCAAAATTTTCATAAGAAATTAAACATTTCAAAAAGATTTTATGAGTTAATAATAAAAGATTTCTTAAAATTTCTAATTTATTTTTTCGATTTTAATCCCCACATTTCGAAGCTGAACTAGAATATTCGAGTTTTTTTTTTTCGAAGGTTTCAGATTAAACCCGAAATTCACTTGAAGCTTAAAATTTCTAGCAAAACACAGAATTTTTAATTAAACGTCTAAAATATGGAAAAATCCATTTCATGGTGAAACTCAAAATTTTGAAATAAAATTCATTGAAAATTTCGAAAAAACATTTTCAATGAGTTAAAAAGCTTGAAAATTTCTACTTTTTGCTCTCAAAATTTTGACTTTAATTTTTAAATTCATAAAGATTGGCGTATGCCAAGAGTTTAAAAATGTTAAGCATAAGTCCGCAGTTCGCGAAAGAAGTTCACATTTTAAAATGTACTGATTTTTATACGAGATTTTTGACCTGGCAACACTGGTTACTCTTTTTCTACCGAGGAGTCGTTTTGGAATGGCAACACTGTAGTTGAATCAGAAATTTCTCGACAATTTTCCAATAAAAACAAATAAAGTATTAACCCAAATAATAATGATGCTTTGGCAAAAGAAATGTTGGATAATGTACACGTGACTAAATCGCCAAAAGTGTTTCCAAAATTTTCAATGTGATCATGAATCGTATTTGATAGTAGAACAACTCTAGGCACGTGTTTGACTGTACTAATGCCCAAATTTGTTTTACTTTTAAAAAAGTAACTTTATACATAACCGGCTATCAAAAAGAACAACAACAAACAATTCGTTTAAGTTTCTGCTGCTCCATTAACACTCGGCGCGAGGTCGATGTTGTTAAATAAATCTCTTCCTTCTACGTTTAGCCCTCAACAACTCATTACATGAATTATGAAATGTATTTCGCATTTCATGGAATATATAATGAACATGTTGGAAATTCGGTATCGCATAATGTGTCAGTAGTTCATGAACAGTTCCAACATAATGTCCTAGACGCTGCGATATTACCGTAAATGACTTCCAGTCTCAAAATAATTTCGCACATCGTTTGTACACAACATAAATTATAACGAAGCAAATTAATGGCAACTCACCTTACTGTATAGGGCTAAATTGGCTTCTAAGGAACAAAAGAATTGAGCAAATCGTATTTTTTGTTAACCACGCGCTTGAACACTCAAACGACCATATTGGTGACTACAGGTTAAATTATTATTTTTGGTGGCAACCGTTGCTAAGTTTAGAAATACACGTGAAGCTCCAACACTGTAAAGATATTTTAGCGCGCGAATATTTATTTTGGAATTTAAATTTCAGTCAATCATCTAATTCTAATGCAATCAATGTTTTAAAGATTTAATTCGGTTTTTCTTTGGATTCTTTGCTAATTACGCTCAATCGAAGCTATTTTCTTGGAATTTTTGCATCAGAAGTAATTTTGAATATATTAATTATTACGCAGCTTTGCACTTGTTGAATGTTAATTATTTTTTTCAATAGAGGATGTTGTTTTATCATATCATGCATCGTTTTTTACACGAATGGATTGTCACAATAACAATAACGACGGTTCTGTATTTGGTATTGGAGCTTTTAAAAGGGCTAGATAATGTCTTTATACAAGTCGATACGTTAATTATCTTGTTCAAATTTGGCAAGCGATCAGACAAGTTGTTTAGGTCAATTACGCATGAATATCACGTAAAGTAATTTGAAGAATTTATAATTGTCTTTGGTGTTAATAAAGGCGTGCATAATTTTTACAAGCGCAAAACCGCGGAGGAGAGTCCAGCTTAACGCAGGGTGCTTTATGTTAGCTTCAGAAAAACAAGGTTCACTTATTTATCTCCGGAACTTTGATGACAATAACGTATCCTATACGCGTGCGGATACGTTTTACAGGCGTCACGTGGTTAAAACTACTTGTGAAGACGCTAAAAAAATTGGATCATAATTAGTTGGTATTGCTGTTTCAAAAAAAGTGCAAAGAAAGTCCCGTTTTTTTGACATGTAAGTTTTTTTATATTTACATTTAGGGTTTTCCGGTTTAGTTTGGGAAGGTGTATTTTTTTATATACAATTTTATACAGTAATAAGTTGGAAAACCAAAACTGAATAATATAGTAAAGCTTTGATTGGATTCGAAAACTTTTCTAATAAGCTTCGCAGTTGCGCTAACAGATGGGAATATTTGAAAAGTTTTCGGTGCAAGGCTATTGAGTTGTCCGTAATTTTAAAATGAAATGTCCATTTAGTATTTAATGTTTAATGTTAACGCATGAGTAAATCAAAACCAATAAACCATTTTGATATATGTACGTAATATACTTTATTATGCCGAACGAGTATGAACTAAAAAGTTACCTAACATTCGTTAGTTATTATTTTTGCATTCAATATCTAAGGATATTTTTAAAACATTCACATTCTAAAATTTAGTTGTTTAGTTATACCTTTTTAGGACGTTGGCAGTTAGCTTATTCGATATTATTTCCTCAAATAAAGTGACACTGCCAAGCCAACAGGCTAAATTCTATTTCGCTTTTAATTCTTACTAATATATAAATGCGGAAGTGTGTTTGTCAATTTGTTTGTCGACTTTTCACCACATGGAAGCGATTTTGACAAAAATTGATATAGAGCTACCTCATAACGAGGAATAGTTAGTTGAGTGCTTTTTAATATTAAAAACATTTCCAAACTAATATTATAATTAGAAAACGTAAATAACCTTTATAACCATGTTCTATATCAAGGGTCTTCAAACTATGGCCCGCAGGCCGCATCTGGCCCGTCAGTGTCATCAATCCGGCGCTGTAATAATTTGATAAAAAAATACAGGACAATAGTTAATAACTTCGTTTTATTTACTTGCTAGATAGAGCTAAATAATAATAAAAATTTAACTTAAACATAATAACTAACTCCAGTTCATTTGTAAAAAATTCCCTGAGAGATTTTCTACTAAATGATGGCCGCAAGTTCTACTAAAATCGCATAGATTTTAATGAATGCTACTAAATTCATTACCAAATTTATTGCTATCCTAATAGGTGCATCTGAACATTTTGGATAACCCAAAAAATTAGTTCGCATCAAAAAGTTTGACAACTAAAAAAAGGTCCTCAACTCAATATTTCCATTCATTTAGCCATTTCTTCGCGATTATTCTATTATTTTCAAATAAAATCATACTCTTGCTGCAGTCATATTTTTTTAACGACTAAAAAGAAGATCCTAGATATAATTTCCAGATAAAAATACCATGACCAGATAACCAAAAGTTCTACTAAATATAGCTAAAATTCTACCAAACTTTTCGACTACACAAACTGATCTACTAAATCTTCTACAAGATTCCTACAATTGTACTAAATCTAGTACAAATTCTACTAATCTGGCAACACTGACTATGCCTTCTAAAGTAATACTAGCGCCATCTGTTAACGTGTAGAGAGTATCGACTACCTATTTCCGCTTTTGAGCACCAGATGTCCGGAAAATTAAAACTATTTTGGCCGAAGAACTAGGGATGCACAACATTTTTAAAACATCGATACTGAATTCAATTAATGTATCTCAAAAAATATATCGATATGTTTCAATACATCGGTAAATTTATTCAATATTTGATGTATCATATAAATCCAATGCCATACTTCTCAACTTCTCAACCAGTGAAACGTGCCTCTCATAATTTCGCTTTTTTCAACATTCCTACCTTTTAAAAATTCTTACTTATTTCAAATTTTCGACTTTTTTAAAAATTTTGACCCTTTCAAAATTCGACATTTGATAAAAAAACTTTCGCTTCTGTTTAAATCTTCGTCTTTTTTTATTAAACCTCTACAATTGCATCTATTTATGAAAACTTCAGTTTTCAAGCTTTACATTTTGTGAAAATGTTGAGTTTTTTGACAAGTTGAAATTTTTTTTACAATTTTATTCCAGAATTACTTTTTTGGTGGAACGGACTGGTCCTCGGTTATCTTCAAAAATTGAAATACAGAACTTGTCCCCTGAAACCAAGAAGGATTAAGAAACACAACAAAGGTTGCTCTAACACGTTTCGACAGCCAAGCTGTCATCTTCAGCAAGAAACTGGCTGTTGAAACGCGTTAGAGCAACCTTTGTTGTGTTTTTTGATCTTTATTGGTTTTAGGGGACAAGTTCTGTATTTCAATTTTTCAGAATTACTTCTTTTTTCAGAGTTTGCACGTTCTCTCAAATTTCGATGTTTTTCAAAATAATTACTTTTTTAAAATGTCGACTTCAATTTTGGAAAGGTTGGATCTTTTCGAAAGTTTCGATCGTTTTTGAAAATTTTAAAATTTCAGATATTTCAATTTTTTCGAAAAATTGAATGTTTTTTTAAAATCCCAACTTTATTGATAATTTCGACATTTCTTTTTCAAATTTTCGATTGTTTTTTTCAATTGTCAACTTCTTTCAAGATTTCGAATTTCTTTGAAAATTTCGACTTTTCAAAATTCCATTTTTTGATTAAGCTTTAAAAAAAGTTTCGAGGTTTTTGGCAAATTTCGATTTCTTCAAACTTTCTTTGAAACTTGTTACTTTTTTTAAAAGCTTCGTTTTTTTGAAAATTTTAAATGTCTGTATTAAAATTTGGAAATTTTTCAAAATTTTGACTTATTTTCAAATTTTTGCTGTTATTTCCAAAATTTTAAGTTTTTTGAAAATATCTTTTAAAATTGTCTATCTTTTTTAAAATTTATCTATTTTTCCAAAAATTGACTTCTTCGAAAAAAATTTAAAACTTTTTTCAAAATACAATATTTTTTGAAACATTTTTTAAATTTCAAATATTTCTGAAAATTGCCCCATTCATTTATTATTTCACTTTTTTTTGAAAATTTTGATTTATTTCAAAAACTGCTTTTTTGAATTTTTTTGACAATTTTTTAATATTTTGATTTTTTAAATTCATACGAATTTTTTTCAGAACTTACTGTTTTTTTGTAAATACTAATTTTTTAAAAATTTAAAACATTTCTCAAATTTTTCTCTAAAATTTGTCCTTTTTTTAAGTTTTTTCTTTTTTGGAAAATTTGGCTTTTTTAAAAATTGTAACGGTTTTTGAAAATTCATCTATTTTTGAAAATGTCGAAAATTTTTCTTTTTTTTTTGTTTCTAAAAATATAGATTTTTTAAATTTCGTGATTTTTCAAGACTGAATTTCTCGGGAAATTTTTATTTTTTTTTAAATTTCCCTGTTTGAACATTTTTAACTATGTTTCAATATTTAGAGATTTTTAAAAATTAAATACGATTTTTTCTAAAACCCTAATATTTTTGATAATTTTGATTTTTTGAAAATTTTTACTGTTTATGAAAATTTTTCCATTTTTGAAAATTTTTAATTTTTTCAAAATCTTCGGATTTATTCAACATTTTACCTTTTTTTGAATATAATGACTAAAATTTTGACTTTTCCAAAAATTTAGAAATTTTGGAACATCTCGCATTATTTTTTAAAATAGCCACTCGAGTAAATTACTTAAAAATGTCAGAAGTTTTCAAAGAAAATCTGATTTAAAAAAAGTCGATTTCTTAAGAATTAGTTGAAATATTCCATAATCTGGAACTGGGTGGTTAGCGATAACGTACATCGCAATCAGTAAGAAGAAATACTTTTGTTTTTGCTCATTTTTTTGGATTATTTTTTCTGTTTAATATCGTTATATGTATTGTTATATGTATCTAGATCTAACTAGGCCAAACTCTTTGTTATAAAAACTGTAAAAGGTTTTTGAGAAACAAATAAAGATTGATTGATTGATTGATTGATTAGTTGAAATGTTCAAATTTTAAATAAATATATCTTCCAAAAACATTCCAAATCTTTAAAAAGGTATAAAAATTTTTCAAACAGTCAAAATTTCCAAAAAAGTCATTATTTTGAAAAATGTCGAAGCTTTCATAGAAACTCCAACATTTTGAAAAATGGCCAAATTTTCGAAAAAGAAAACTATTTTTTAAAAGTAAGAAATATTTGAAATTATGAAGAAATGTCGAGATTTAAAAAACTGAAAAATTTTCATTAAAATCTCCTGAAAACCTGATGTTTTTAAGAGCCCAAATTTCAAAAAAAAAGTCAAAATTATCAAAAATTTCGAAATTTTCTTTGATTAACACTTTAAGAAAAACGTTAAAAAGTCAGAAATCTTAAAAATAAGTTCAAATAAAGACATGTCGAAGTTTTCAGAAAAAACCGAAATCGACATTTTAAAAAAAGTTTAAATTTTCGAAATAAATCAAAAACTTTAAAATGCAACGAAATTTTTACAATATAATTCAAAATTTCACCAAGAGTCGATTTAAAAAATAAATCGATATTTTGAGAAAAACGCGAAATGTTAATAAATTTTTAAACGTCAATATTTTAAAAATTGATAAAAGTTTGAAATATTTTAAAATTTTCATAGAAAATTAGGATTAAAAAAAATCAATACTTTTGAAAAATAAAAATATTGTCAACTTTTTGAACAGATATACTGTTTAAAGTCGACCTTTTCAAAAAATTCAATGATTTTGATAAAATAAAGAAATGTTCAAAAAATTTCAGAAAAGTTAAAATTTTGAAAAGTAATCCGAATTTTAAAAAACAAGTTAATAAAAATTTAAAAAAAATGTGGTTAAGATAGTAAAGCATTTTCAGCAAAATTTTCAAAACCGCCGAAATTTCTGAAAAGCCTAAATATTGAAAAAAAGTAAAAATTATCAAAGAATTCTAAATTTCCAAAAAACTAGAAAATTAGAAATGTTGAGAAACAGAAAAACTCTTCTTAGTTAAAACTTGCAAAAAGATAAATGCCTTTTTTTTAAGACATTTTCGATTGAATATTTTCAAAAAAATCAAAGATTTTTTTAAAAGCTATAAAAAGTCGACACTTTGATTAGGTTGGAATTTAAAAAAAAATGGATAATTTTAAAGCAGCGAAAATATAAAAAAAATTTGAAATTTTGCTAAATAGTTCCAAATGTCAAAACAATTCAAATCGAATAAAGTCTATAAAGAAATTTAAAAAGAGGATAAATTTTAAAAAAATAAGAATTTTAGGAGTGAAAGTTTGAAAAAAAAAGTCGGAAATTTCCAAAACGTCAAGGTTTTCGAATTTGTCAAAATCTACATTTTCAAAAGCCAAAATTGAAAAAAAACAGATTTTTTTAAAAGACAGGGATTTAAAAAAAATCGAAATTTTGAAAGTCGAAAGTCTTAAAATAACCCATATTTGAACAAGTCAAAATTTAAAGAAAAATACAATTTTTCACAAAAAATTGACATTTTAAAAAATTTGCTTTCCAAAAAATCTAGAATTTTCGAAAGAGAAGGATTTTAAAAAAAGTTGAAATTTTCAAAAATTCGAAATTTTCTAAAAGGTAAAATTTTGAAAAAAGTCGAAATTTTGGATAGTTAAGAATTGTGTGAAAAACAATTTTAAAGCAAAAGTTTTAAAAAAGTCGAAATTTTGTTAAAAAATTCGAAATTTGGAAATAAAATCGGCATTATAATAAAAAAATTTATTAAAAACCTCGACATTCTGAAATTTTCAATAAAGTGACGTGGGCAAAATTTTGAAAAAACCAGATTTTTTCGGAAAAGTCGAAAGTTTGAAAAAAGGCGAAATTTTAAAATTTGAAACTTTGAAAAAAATCGAAATTTCAGAAAAATACTTAATTTAAAAAGTCAGAAGTTTTAAAAAAACGATATTTAAAAAATCCATTTATTTAAACAAATTAAATAAAGTAAGGGCTGTGAAATAGCGAGTGGAATCAGGTGACATATTAGCTGGTCCCTAGCAAAATTTTAACCTTCGAAAAAGTAAGATTTTTTGAACTTATTTCACCAATCGATACATCGAAAAAATATTTCGATACCGTCGATACATCGGAACGAAAGTATGGATACAAAAATATCTAACATCGAAACATAAACATCGATGTTTTTAATATGGTTTGAAATCTCCAAAATTTTCAAGAAGGTCGAAATTTATAAATTAATATCAAAAATTCAAAAATTGCAATTTTAAAACAAGGAGTTTAATTTATAACTCGTTATAAATTAAACGTTTCGACTTTGAAACCGAAATGTTAGGCAAAAAAACAATTTAAAGTTAAAAATTTCAATTAGAAATAGTTAATATAAAAAATCAAAATTTCAAAAACAAACCAAATGCATTCAGGAAAGAACATGATCAATATTACAACCTTTAAACTCTAAATTTCGTTTGTTTTAAACAGAAAATTGAAATTTCGAATTAAAGAAATAGCTTTAAAATTCCTGGATACTTAAAGTTTAAATTTTGAGAAGAAAACTAAAAATTCGAGTTTAATGTCGACATTTCGAGATTTTTTTTTCACAATTTCGATTAATGAAAATTCTGAGTTTAAGCTTGCAGTTTTCCCTATTTCATGAAACATCGACTTCAACCTCGAATTTTAGATTTAGATTTTTTCTAATAATTTTGAAGTTTGAGCGAAATAAGTACGCCTTTAAAAATTAAAATATCTGGACAAATGGTAGCGAACAAACCTCGCTAGTAAAGTTGAAATTTCGATAGCAAACTCGAAACTATGGAGATTTTTTGTTACATAATATTTATAGATCTTTTTTAGACAACTTGATTTTTTTTTAGATTTCAAAGTTAAAAGTTGCAAATTTTATTATTATTTTTTCCTAAAATTTTGAATTTAATCTAGAAGTTTAGAATTTTTTATTTAAAAATTCCGACTGTTTTTTAAAAACCTGAAAGTTTTTAAATTTTCTCATTGTCTTCTATCTCTCCCAACACCTCAACTTAAATTTGAGAAAAATTTTTTGCACATATTTAGATTTTTTTTTGGAAATGTTCTTGAAATTTCGTCTTTCCCTAATTTGAAATAGTCAAATATTTAGTCGAGATTTCTAGAAAAATGTGAAAATCACCGTCAATTCAAAATTTTGAAACATGATTTTCTTAAATTTTTTTCTTTTTACTTTCGTTGTTTAAAATGTCGAGCTTAAATTTACCATTTTTACATTTTTTTTCTTAAATTTCTACTGTAAACTAGAAATCTAGACTTTTGACATAGATTTCGGACTCTTTTTAAAATTTCGATTTATAGTCTTAAAATTTTAACATATTTGTCAACATTTTGTGTTAAAAAAATCAACTTTGAAGAAATTAAATAAAAATTAATTTGATATATTTTTTATCTCTAGGTCAGTGGTTTCCAAATCTTTTAAGCTGCGCCCCCAATAGAATCGAAAATTTGAATCAAAGCTGATAGTTAAAATTTAGAAAAAAGTAGAATCCTTCAAAAGTAGTTGAAATTTTGAAAGACGACTGTAACTTTTGATTCAAAAAATTGAAAAATATGAGAAATATTCAAAAAAAATTTTAATTTTGACAAACGTCAAAATTTTAAAGAGACGTAATGTTCAGAAAAAAGTTAAATTTTGAACGAATTTAAAAATCTTGTCAAATATCGAAATTTTCACACAAAATTAAAATTATAAAAAATCAAAGTTTTTATAAAATTTGAAATCTTGAAAACAATTTAGATCCAATTTTAAAAGTCGAAATATTGAAGAATAGTAATAAATTAAAAAACAATGGAATTTTGAAAAAGTCCTAATTTTCCAAAAATTCAAAACCTGAAAAAAGCTCGAACTTTTAAAAAAATCGAAATTTTAAAAAGTTCAAATTTTAGAAAAAGTAATAATTCTGAAACAAAATCGTGGAAAAATCCAACCTTCCAAAAAACTCGTTTTCAAAAAGAAAAAAAAAGAAAACCTAAATTCTTGAAAACAGTTGCAATTTTTCAAGTCAAAATAAAAAACCTGAACTTTTAAATAGAAACAGACATTTTTTAAAATAGCAGAAATTTTGAAATAAGTAAAAATTCATTTTAAAGTGAAAATTTTTAAAAAATAAAATTTGAAAAATACTGGAAAAATTCTCTACCCTCAAAAAATTTTACATTTTCACAAAAGTTAAAATGTGTCCAAATACACATTGGGTCCCAATACATTTTGAGTCCTCGTCCGCCTTTGATCTCTTTACACCCCCCAAGGAAACCCCCCCCCCACCTACTAGCAAAGTGCTACTTTCAATAGTTTATTTCAAAATTTTGACTGTTTTAGAAAAAGTCCGCCAATTTAAAATTTTTAGTTAGTTACAAGTAATTAATTTTGAAAATAAAAAAGTATAATTTTAATTCGTTTTAAGAAAAAGTCAAAATTCTTGACAAAGTCTAAATTTTAAATTTGAAATAAGAGTTTCAGGAAGAATGTTTACAGATTTAAAGCAGAAATTGCAAACAAGTTAAGGGTAAAACACTATTATAAAAGAAATATTAAAGTTCTGAATCTAATCTCGAAATTTCGATATTTTTATAAAAATGTTTTTTCTTAACCTTAAACTTTCAACCTTATTTCTCAAAATTTGGGACCTAAAATCCGAAATTTCGAGAAAAAAGTCGCGATTTCGAGATTAAAGTCAACACTTTTTAAAATCAAAATCAATCAAATCAAGATGAAATTTGAAATTCCAAAATTAAAATTGAAGTTGCTTGATTAATTTGCGAAAACTATGAAGATTTGTTTATGCTAATTGAAGTTGTTTAAAAGAAATCTGGCAACATTAAAAAATCTTCGATTTCTGAGGAATAGTGTTGCCAGATTAGTAAAATTTCTACTAGATTTAGTATATTATTTGTCGTCTAATAGAGGATAGATAGAGTACTTTGTTTAGTAGAAAAGTTTAGTAGAATTTTAACTAGATTTTTTGTTGTTTAATAGAATAAATATTGGATGGAAATTATGATTTTTACATTTATTATATTATTGGTTTTTATATTGAATATTTTTTTAATTCTTTTGTAATATACTTTGACAACATTGCTGCACGGAAGAAAAAATGATTTAATTGGTACTCAACTTTGTTATGGATGCTTTTGCATTTGAAGCATCTAATCTATTTAAGGCTGAGCGACATTTTGACATTAGGGTTTGGATTTTGGAGGCATTAAGTCCTTTAGTTTTTAGTGAACTTATGTAAATGTTTACCAAAATGACGTACTTTATGTTTGACTGTGAAAATTTTATCTCAAAGCCGCCCCTTTGTGGTAAGATATATCAAAAAGTATCAATAACTTTGATTACTGTCAAGGAAATTTTTGCTGGGTCCTTGACGTAATCATCAACCAAATAAATTACTCACTTTTCAAAAATTCAATCAAATTTTGTAGTCTTATGAAATTGACTTCAGAGGGAAAATAATATGTCCCATAATTTATTGACCATATTAGTCTGCAGTTATGCGGAATGGCGAGAGCGAAAACGGAAATGGGAGTCAGGCCCGCCGACTGAGGGTGACAAGTTTCATGGAGGGCCGGGGGAGTATTCATATACAGTCGGTAAAACCGGAAAATTGGTTGTCAAACAAACTTTGAAAATTTTTACCAGTAGATTACAACTTGTTAAGGTTTTTCCGTGACTAAAACAGCTACAATTTTACATTAGCCAATGACGTGTTCTCCACACCCCTTAATCTGCGAAAATACATCATTAATATTTCTTTTACTCACAACTTCGAGTAAAGCTGTATTTTTTTGTTTACTGTTATTATTTGTATTGTTATTTTTATATATTTTGATTTTCTTTGAAATATTTCTAAAGTACCTAGAGTGCCCAATTTAAATTTCCAATTTTCTCTGAACATTTTAAATATTATTTTTAGACATTTTTAATTTAGTTTTTTGAATTTATGCCCTTGGGGACTCTTTTTCAATAGTCTAAATTTATATTTTCACTTTTTATATTTTCCCGCAATTTTGATTGTAAACTCAAAATTTCGACTTTTTGCAGATTTGAATTTTTTTTAATTTCGACCATCTTAAATTTTTTGGTTTTTTTTTCCATAATTTGAAGCATAAACTCAAGAACGTAAATTACTTTAGTAAAATGTTGATAACTCGGGAAATATGAATTTATTTTCTGGTATTTACAAATTCTTAAAAATAAATTATTGTTTCTACATCAGACTTTGATTTGGTATTGAAAATTCCTAGTTTACGCTTTTAATTATTTTTTTTCCTAAATTTTAAACTCAAGATTTTGATTTGTTTATATTTAAACTTTTTTGGAAGCGTAATAATATTTTATTGAAATTTTGAATTTAAACACAAATTTTTTTTATAAATGGCCAGTAATTTTGAAATGTCAACCGCTTTTTGTAATTCCACATTAACTTATTCAGTGCTCACTTTACATTAACATTTCGATGTAAAATCCAAAATTTAGGAAATTAAAATGATAGTATAATAAAATTCGAAGTTTTGGCTCAAAAGTTCGAGTAATTTATTTTTAATATACATAAGTTATGATTTTTTTTGGAAGCTCTAGATTTTTTTTGAGATTCCAAATTTACGTTTCCAATTTTTTATTTTCTTTAAAAAATTTGATTAAACATTCAAAATGATCATTGTTGTCTTCAAAATTTCAAGTCGAATTTCAAAATTTAAACTTTTTTTTTTTGAAATTTTAGCTTTTTCCAGAACTTTAAATTTTTAATGTAAGAAAAAGGTTAAAATTTTGACAAAAACTGAATTTCTTTAAAAATAATTGGTTCTTAACAGAGATTTCACATTAAATTTCGAAATTTAAAAAAATCGAATAGGGTTATAATACTTACAATACTTCTAGAAAACAATCTGTATTTCCAGTTTCAAGAGAAATATAAAACAATAAAAAACTCTAATGTTTATTAATTTATTAAACATTTCTTCGGCCTAGTTTGGAAATATTTAAATTTTAATAGTTTGTTGACAATATTCTAAAACAGTTTCTGAAATATGACTAAATATTTCCAAACTGGGCCGAAGAAATGTTAAATAAAATTAATAAACATAATGTTTCCGGTCAATAAGAGTCAATAAGAAAAAATTGTAAGTTTAAATTCGAAATTTTCAGAAAAATTGCAAACTCAAAAAAAGTAAGAAATGTATACAAATGTTTTTAAAGGTTTGTCGAATTTTTGAAATTTAATCTTGGAAAGGACTTTTAAAAGCGAAATATTCAAAGAAAACCATTAATTGAAATTTTCATAAAACTTTTTTTAATAAATGTAGTTCATTTTCAAAAGGTTGAGTCAATTCGAAAGGTCTAAAATCTGCTTAAATCATAGTCAAAAATTAGCATTTAAATATTTTAAATAAGTTCATAGTTTAAAAAAACTATAGAAAAATTATAAAGAGATTTTACAACTTTATTTTCGTATTTAAAAATTTCGAGTAATTTCAAACTTTTGATAAAAATTAAAAAATAAATAGATAAATAATAACTTAAAGTTCAAATTTAAAATTTGGACAAAATAGTCATAATTAAAGATTGTCTTAACATTTATGGAAAAAAATAACAAATCTTAAAATTTCCTTTTTAATCTCGAAATGTTGACTTTAAATTTGAGTAATCCACTTTTTGTGTTTTTTAAAAGATTTGGTTACATTTTTTTAATTTGGCTGCTTTCCTCAAGATACCTAATTTAAATTTGAGGTTTTTTCTAGGAATGCTGTAGATATTATTTTTGTCAAAATTGGCACTCAGATCTCGAAATTTAGAAATTTTCGAAACCCAAACTAAATATTCTCATATGTTATATACTACGAACTATCTTTAATGTTATTTTTTTTCAAATTAACAAAATAACTGTATTCAGAGTTTTATTTGTTAGCAATTTTGGTCAAAATGGAAAGATTTTTTGTAGTTATCGGCGCAATTAAAAGTTGAGATCGATAAAAACTGGAATTTGAGAAAATTTAATAAATCTAAAATTTAATTAATAAAATAATATTAAAAAACTGACATAGTACAATTATTAAGTTGTTGGATTTGAATGAGTGTCAAGACACTGACATGTCAAGAACTTCACAAGCTTTAAGAAATCTAAAAAAAAATTACGGGGTACATTGACATATAGAATGTTAGGGGGTACTGTCACATATTAGGGGGCCCGAAATTTACCTCGGTGGGCCTGGCGACGGACACTCTATCAAAGGGAAGGATTGCAAACCTATTAATGACGAAATATTTCTAAATTGTAGTAATTTTTGAGTTTATATAATGGGGTGTGGCATAACCTGAATTTTTCAAAAATATAGTGTTATGTCATAAAATAGCAAATAAATAATAAACAACAATAAAATGCAAAAAATGCGTTAACAATGATAGTGACAGTTGCAGTTGTTCATGTAATGTAATGTAAATGTAAATAGTAAAATTACTAGTAAGTATATTAGTAATTGGACCCTGTGACATGACAAAAGTTTTCATGGTGGGGGTAAAAAATATCTAACCCCTGCAGCGGGATATGCAACTATCCATACCAAATGCAGCGACATGCAGAAACAGCTGTAGTTAATGTCCCACGCTGTTCCCCTTCCCAGTTCCGCAGTCTCATGTTGTTTGGACTGTACCTTAAATCATGATATATTAAATCAATAAATGGTAACTTAAATTTCAAGCCCAATTTTTTTAAAGAATTTTTACTTTACTTCGTATTGATTTAACGTGATATAATGTCAATTCTTTTAAAGATAACTTAAATGAATCAAAGTTTTCCTAAAAAAAGTTTTGTATACATTGGAGTTATTGTGTGAAGCTTCTAAGTTTGTTTAGAAAACGTGATCTTCGCGTGAGCAATCTTTTTATTCGAGCGCACTTTGCACCCGATAACTGTTGATTTTTCATGATTCCTAGCTCCCATTTTTCGAGTTTCTTTCCAGAATTGTTTTGTTGGGGATTGTTTAACTTCCGGCTTTTGTTATTATCCTTGGAGGACAGTATATGTAATATTCATGTGAAAGCTTTATACCTTTTAAAAGGACTCTATTGTTTTTCGATCCCATAACTGCAATGCGTTGTATAAATTACATACCAATCCATTGTCAATTATCTATAAATTTGTAACACGCATTTTTAGTGTTTTATATTAAATAATAGTGGCTTATCTTCCCATTTATCAATTAGTCAATTCTATACGTAAATGAAGACAACAATAACAATTTAAATATTCAAAACGTTTCTTGCGAAGTCCATATTTGTAGGTTTATTACTTTAGTCAAGACGAATAAACGAAACATTTATATTCTGCAACTTAATACATCCCGTGAATAAGAAATTTGTTAGTAATTCATGCTGAATAATTATCTCTAAGAGTAACATTTAGTTTATACAAGATACTGCTCTCGGATTATGTGGAGGTATCTCTCGAAACTTCGTAATTGTATAAACAATAACATTATCGTTAAATACAGTTCAAGTGGTGACTTGCGTTACCCCGATTTTGGTTTTCTAACTCATTAAGGTAATAGTCTTGAAGCTTGTTTTAATTCTTCAGTATTGAGATTTATTCGTTATTTAGTCTATTGTTCACTTCAGTTTATTCGCTTTTTTCCAAACAATTACGGTGTTAGTACAATTTTTAAACAATTAATGACACTTAAATGTAGTGCATATTTTTTGGTAATTAGGTGATAGTAACGCTTATAATATGTTTTCTAAAGAAAAACTGGTTTCCTTTCCTTGAAATTATAGTTGATCAAATAAATTACCAAAATAACAATTATACAATAATTGCTTATCTATTAAATATAGGTGGCACAAATTTGTTTTCCTACTTATTTAAACTTTACAAAGATTATCATGCAAGAAAATTGTGTTTAATTTCGGTTTTATTTAATACTGTGAACTACATTGAAAAGATTCAAGTGACAGTAAATAAACACTATTTGTTTGTTTCAGATGAATTGTGGAACAACCCATTTTAGTAGATAAATTGTCGATAGATGAGCCAAAAGCCCATAAAAGGTAGTTAACTTGGTGGTTTCATAATTGAAAGAGCACATAAAATTACTCCGAATGCACCCGATACATATCATGTTTCCAGTGAAGATATGTTAGATTAGATAGCTTTATTAAATATGAACACTACCGGAAATGGTTCAACCACTGTGCAAAAATTAATAGTTATAGTGTCTTTTGTCATTGGCACTGTGGGTAACATTGCAGCACTATGCATTCTTTATCGATCTCCAAAAACCAGAAACAGGAAACACGTATTAATGCTAACATGTTTAGCTTTAAACGACTTGGTTGCGGAAGTTGGTATGTTGACAATGCTTTTTTTGAAAAATTCAAATGTCTCAGTTAACGGAATATGTGCTGGGTACGTCCTTCTTCGCGCCTTTGGGCTTGGATCGGGTTGTGTGGCTTTTATTATGGCTTTTGAACGTTGGTTAGCACTCACCAGACCATTTCTCTACCATCAGGTAAGTCTCAGAATTAGTTTATTATGCTGAAGCTAATGCAATTAACCTTATAAAGCTATTGCCAAAAGTGGTGCTTTATGCACACGAATTTAACTTATGGCACTGTCCGGGAAAGGTAGAATTTTTTCACTTAATGCTGTTAATTGTGCTACACTTTCGTAGTTTCATATTTGCGATAAGAGCGGTGAGGTGTAATTTAAGGAGACATGAAAGTTTTAGGGGAATTGTATCAAGTAACATAATTGATGTCTGGGCGGTTTTTATATTGCTATTTTTATCTTATCGAATCATTATAATTGTGGGAGGCTGTCCGGAAAGCACTCGTAATTGATTGATTAATTGAAAGAAAATTATTAATTTCAAACAATGCTCCTGAAATCAATAATTAATGATTAAACAAAGTTTATGAGTGATATCAAAGGTTTTCCTGCTGGATTAGTTTTCAACTGTATCGTATTTTTATTTTTCTTTCGTTTGTTCTGTACAATTTTGTATACTTTAAACAAAATATAAAGCAATTAACTAAACCCTTAAAGGCCAATCGACTAAATTAAGAATTAGGTTTACTGGAAAAGTATTTTTATTAAATTTGTCCATACTATATTTAACAGTAATAATATTATATTTAACAATTAATACAACAAATAAATATAAATATCTTACCCTATTTCTATAACATTTAAGATTTTTTTTAATTTTGGAAAAGCTAACATTTCTTTGAAACATACTGAAATGCTCGTATTTATTTGTTGTATATATTTGTACATAACTCATAAAATATATTAAATATAGCAATTTGACGATGTTTGAACAAATCTATACCATCTAACATTTGTCCAAACATAGTGGAATTTTTAATAGTTATTGTTAATAAATTTTATGAGTTACAAAAATTTAAGAATTTCAAAAATAAAATGTCAAGTACACATTTGTTTATTCTTCATGGTAGACCCTTATTGACTGGAAATATTATGTTTTTTTCAATTTATTTAACATTCAAATATTTAAATTTTTAACACAGTAAATTGATGATGGAACGTCTATTCATGTTAAAATTTCTTGATTTTTTTTTTATATTTAAAAAAAAAAGTTTTATTTTTAAGTATTTTTTCCTTATTGTTCCTTTTCCATGTTATGCACTGCTGACGAGCTCAAATGAGAGCGAAATATCGATGTCCAGTGCTACAACCTTTTTTATGTATTTTTTTATATTTTCCTAATTTATCAAAAAAACAAATTTTCATTTTTTCCATATCCAATTTTTGGTCTTCTATTTTTAATTATTCCTATTCTATGTAAAATAAACTAACCTCTTAATTTGTGAACTGTCATGAAGTGACGTTTTCAATAAATTTAAATATCACGTAGTTGCATTTCAAAAACTGTTTAGAAAATTATCAACAAACCATAAAAATTTAAATATTGCCAAACTGGGCCGAAGAAATGTTAAATAAATTGAAAAAAAAAACACTAGACATTTGTTGTTAAGTATAATTTATGAGTAAAAAATATTGAACAATTCAACCAATTGATGCTAAATATGTTTCAAAATTTTTAGTTTAAACTTGAAAGCGTCCACTTGGCATCAAAACTTAAGTTTCAAATTACGGGTTTAGATTTTTACGTTGTTATTATCATAGCTTTTATTTATATAAATTTTCAGTTTTATTAAAATTTCCTTTAGTTTTCTTAATTTTTGGGTTTAATTTTTTTATATTTTTCATTCGAAAGAAACCGTTTTAAATTTTATTTCCAAAATTTTGAGTATTTTTTCGAACTGCCCACAAGTGAACACCTTCAGTTTTTTTCTATAACATTTCATTATAGATGAAAATTTATGATCTTTTCTAAAAATGTTGACCATTTTTTCAACTTTTCGATATTAAAAAATGTAATTTTTTTGAAATTGCGAATATAAATTTGAAAAGCCAAAGTAGTTTTTTAATAAACTTGAAATTCAATTTTTAAATTAATATTGATCCTTTTTTAATATTTTGATTTTAAACTAGTCTCAAAATCTTTTGTTTGATTTATTTTCTTAAAATTTGGAAAGTTTTTGATTTCTTTTAAATTATGGGTTAGTTTTTTCAAAACTTGTTTTTTTTATTTTTTAAACCAACTTTTGACGCTGAATAACCACTAAAAATGTTAGATTACTTTTCCAAGGCCCTGTTTTTGAAAAATAATAAATGGGTTAAATAAATTTATCAATTTATTAAAAAATGTATTTTTTTTTCTATTTTTTTCTTCGCATTTCCAATTTGCAATTTTATTATTAATTTTTTTCCCTAAAAGTATGCCTTTAACAATGGAATTGACTTTTTTTTATAAAGTTAAAACTTTTTCAAAATTTCGGCCTTTTTTAGAAATACAACTTTATATGATATATACCAGGGGTTCCAAATTACGACCCGCGGGCCTAATTGGCCTGCCAGTGTCATCAATCCGGCCTGCGACAGCTAATGGCTTATCGTTGTATTGTCGCTGCGATAATTTGTATAACAAAACACAGAATAATAATAACTTGGTTTTATTGACTTGTTAAATAGGGCTTAATGATAATTTTAATAAGCATAATAAGCAATAACCAACTCTACTCTACTTATAAAAAATACAAATGTTTACTCAGTGTTACCAACCCTTCATATTGTTGCGCGTTATCGGTTCGAAGATTAATACTCGGTGAATTGTAACCACTTTGTTTCCAAACTGATTCCGGAACACCACAATTATAATTCACTTAACCAACTGACTAATTAACTCACTAACCCTGTTTAATTAATTAACTTATTCATTGCCTGTTTAACTAACTAACTGAGGGAAAAGGCGACCGCATATTTAACGGTTTCCGTTCTGGTTTCTATACTAATATCCAGCAGATAACCGCTTATCGCTTGCGGAAATTTTTGGAGCGCTTATCTGCCGTTTAATTCATTATCGCGGCCGCTTCCCATTATCAGATTTACTAGAAAATTCCTTACTAAATTTTACAATTATATTTTGTTACACTGCTTCCTCTTAAGACTGATCGTCCCGATCAGTTCCAATCAGTCACTTTGCCACCACATTTGCACAGTCTGTTAAGGTGTTTCATCTTGGTCCTGGGGCTACGCTGGGTCCTGTATATCAAGTCGTTGATCCTCTTCAGCACTTTGTACGGCCCTTTCCAAGAAGGCGCAAACTTCGGCGAAACTCCTTTCCTCCGCTGAGGGTTGTAAAACCATACCAATTTGCCCTCACTGAAACCTCTACGGTTGGCGCTTACGTCATATCTTGTTTTCATCCGGTCCGTCGCCAAGTTGATCTTCGTCCACACACAATATCGCTTCCCTCAAGCCATCTACGAAACCCATCGTCTCCCTGAGCGTCTCCCTTGGTGATCCAAACACCAAGTCACACGGAAGCCGCAGTTCCCTCCCAAAGATGACTTTTGCCGGAGTCTGACCCGTAGTTTCATGAGTTGCCGCGCAATAGGCCATTAGAAACAATGGTAGTTATCGTTCTTACTCTCTCTGATGCTTGGAAATGACCTCCGAAAGATGTTTCTCCAAGGTCATGTTAAAATTTTTCACCATTCCATCAGACTGTGGATGAAGAGGTGTCGTTTGAGTTTTCTTTATTCCAAGAAGACGGCACAGCTTTTGGAAGACCCCCGATTCGAAGTTCTTTCCTTGGTCCGAGTGAAGTTCCAAGGAAAGACCAAATCGAAGATGAAGTTGTCCATAAGAACCCTTGCAACCGCGTATTTATAGGTTTCCGTCCGGTTTCTAGACTGATCTCCGTGCAAATAAGATTATCGCTTGCGGAAATTTCTGGAGCGCTTATCTGCCATTTAATTCATTATCGTGGCCGCTTCCCATTATCAAATTTTCTAGAAAATTGCTTAATAAATATAATTATATTTTGTTACAATATTTACCTCTAAAATCGTCACAAGTACTCTGAAATTTCCCTAAAAAAAATTATTTATTTCCAAAAATGATATCATTCTTTTTAATGGGACTAGGATTCAGAATTCGTGCAAATTCCGATGCAGTAGTTTTTGGTTTAAACAAAACAAAACGAACTGTTCCTCAAACATCGGCTTTGATTTGCTTTACTTTCAAGCACTGTGGTAAATGTTCGACTAATCGTTCTTTTTTTTTGGTCTTCAAAATTTTAACTTGGGTCACTTTCCGTAATGGGTGCATCTGAAACATTTTGATAACCGAAAGAAAAACCACCGTCCCCAAACAATTTGACAACTAAAAAAAAGTCCTCAATTCGATATTTCCATTCATCTACTTGCTACTTTGCGATTATTCCATTTATTTTCAAACAAAATCATGCTGTTACGGTCATATTTTTGTAACGAATAGAGAAAGGCCCTCGATATAATTTTCATATCAGTTATACCATGAAAGGATAACAATTTTAGTAGACGACAAAATTTTGCCAAACTTTTCTACTAAACAAATTGTTCAATTAAACCTAGTAGAAATTTCAATAATCTGGTAACACTAACTGTGATTTCGAAAGTACCACTAGCACCATTTGTTAGCGTATAGAGGGTACTAAGTATTTCCGCTTTTGACCAACAGATGTCCGGAAAATTAAAACAATTTTGGCCTTGCAAACTTAGTGCAGCAGTCAGTATGGCTCTAAGACTGGAAAGTTTGAAGACTCCTGATACATACTGTAATATAATACAATAGAATAAAAAGATAATATAAGTAAAAGTTTACGCTTTCAGCTATCATATTTTTTTACAATTTTAATACGAATAGAGTTTTTTTAAATTTTCAGTAGGATTTACAATTTTAGGATTGTTTTTAAACCTAAATTATATTTCTAATTTAGAATTTTCATATTTTTCTAGACATTTTAGGTTTATTTTACATTTTTTTTTAATTCGATTACAATATAACAAACTCAAAATAAAATTCCTTTTCTATTTATCTTTAAAATTTCATTTTATATAAATGGAATTATTTTTTCGAAACCTAAGCTCTAAGTGTGATCTTTTCCCTGTAATTCAAAGAAACGTTTCAGCTATAATTTTTTTTTCTAATTTTTGACTTGAATGTAATTGCGAATAGTTTTCAAAATTTCGAGACCAAAGTGCAACTGTCTTTCTGTTAATTTCGAGTTCATAACTCTGTATTTGGCCCCTGAGACTCAAGGTTATTTATAAGCACTTCCAAATAAAGTCGCTTCGTTACTCATCGGCAGAATTTAAGCTATCCCAAATTCCTATTAGAAGTTTTATTTTCGAGTTCTTGTTCTGATATTAGTACCTGAAACTTTATCCCGAATATTATGATTGCATAAATAAAGTTTTCATTTTGCATCACTACTGATGATAAACTTCATGTCTCCGAAATCTTTCTGAATTAAATCGTATTCACAAATAGAATTTTCTTTTTTAAAGTATTGGTCCTGAAATAGATGCTTTACTTTTTTCATTACTTAATTACTTATTGAAAGCTTAAAAAGATTAACATTAACAATGGCTTAGTAAGCATGGTTTGATTTAACTTTTATCGCAAATTATCAGCACCAAGAACACGGATGTTCAATTTGCAATTAGGTAAGATAGTAGTGTAGTGATTTAAAAAAAAAAAAAAATCTAGAATAATGACTTTAATTTTTGATTTCCTTGCAAATAGTTCAGACCCTATTTCTTAGTAAAGAATGTTAACAAGGTTTTTCCTAGAACCCACATGTTCACTTTTTCATAAAACTTTAACGTGGATACTCAGCAGGAGCATTCGCGTGTAACGTACAATTTTCAACATACGTTACAATAATGACCAGCAAAGACATATTCCAAGTGTTTACATTACACGTGAATGCTTCCGGTGCGTATCCACCTCAAAAAATGATACACTTGGAGCATTTGCGTGTATGTACCAATTCCGAATTCGATTTAGAGCATACGTTACATTGGGGATCAATGCCAACTCGGTAGATTCAATGCTTATATCTGTTACGATACACGAGAAAGCTCCTGGTGAGTAACCACTACCCTTATATTTTGTTACATATGCAGCTGATAAAGCACTTATACAAAAAAACTTGTTTTAGTTAGTGACATATCAAAGATTAAAAATTGCCATACTCGTATTTTGGTCACTAGCAGCTTTGTGGACTTACCTTCCTCTTGTTGGTTTTGGGCTTTATCAAACCGAGGACAAATGCTCTAGATATAGAGATGCCAAAGAAATAAAAGATAAAATTTACGCATTCTTGTTCTTGGCTTTTGGTAAGTAGCATTAACTACGCTTACGCTAAGGTCATTTCCTAATAAATATGTGTTACGACTAGATGATTTTTTATTTTGCTTTGTAGCTTTGTCAATGTTTTCTGATGTGAATGTTTTGAGGCATTTTACCTTCTTTATAATTAAGGACGCTACCAAAGGCCGGCTATGGGGAGATATTCCTTTCAAACATGATCGAGTTGGGAAATTCATTCTGTTAACGGGCTTTTTATGAATAAAAAAGTCTCGTCAATTTGTTTTATAATCGTTTAATTAAAATTTTTTGTTTACTTAACAATATTATTTCACTGAGAAAGTATCAATTATTTAAATGAAATAAACAAAAACTGTAGATTTACGGGTTGTTCTTTTCAACATTTATAGTTTTCTCCAGCTTTTTTTCGACCATATATAGTTTTTATCTATGACAAGATTGGCAGCAGTGCTCTGATAAATGTTTAAATCTATTTTTATCTGTGCTTTAGAATAGTCTTTGAATTTATAGCTGAAATGAATCGAAAAATCTGAAACAACATGCATATGACTCAGTCTTTTAGGGTAATTAGCTGTTTCATGAAGGGTCTAGGTATTTCATGAAACGCTGTCAAATACTGGAACGAATAAGTGTTATTCCAAAAGACTAGAATCTTCAGACGTTTCATGAAACGCCAACGTGTACTTGCCCTTTGATGAAAATCTTTAAAACTACACTAACTGACTTGATTTAGAATTAAAATGACGAATACATGACCTCAAAAAATCGCGACGTCAAATACTATTTTATAGAAAGTTAAAAGAGTTCTATTTCCAGAAACCAGGATGTCATATTTTAATGCACCAGCTAAGAACATATTTGGTAATTCTGTAAACAAATTGCTGACTCTTAAAGTAGACTATTGTGTTTTATTTGACATTCTTAAAGTCGACCGAGATTCGCTAGATTCCTTGATACTTGAGAACATATTTTTAAACTTATTTTTAAAATTTATTTTGCTGTTCTTTATGATATTACTCATCATTTCAATACATCAAGTGCAAAATGGATTTTGAACGTTACATGAAAAGAACGATAGCCAGTCACCGTGATTTTGCATGTTTTCATCAAGAAGCATAAATACGCTGACATTTTATGAAACGTCTGAAAAGTCCAGCCTTTTGGCATTAACACGTATTCATTTAAATATGTGGCAGCATTTCATGAAATGCCTAGACTTTTCATGAAACGGCTGACTTCACCAGAAGACTGCGACATATATATCGCGTGTTCTATTGAAAACGTCGTCAAGTTGGCTTATGTTTTTAACCTATGCCGTACATAGGTTATCAGTGATTGTAAACGAGCAAGGTTTTATTACATTTAAAATTCTATCATAACAAACATACCGATAGAAAACCCCAGTGATTTTGGGTAAAATAAAACCTCAAAATAACACTAGGCAGATCAATGAAAACAATCAATAAGTAGGTAATCATTTTATCTCTACGTCCCCTTCTAACTTAAATATCACTCTGACTTTTTCAATGGAACACACGATAAGTGTGCTCGACATCTTCGTTTTCGAAATATTTGCAGACGCAATGCATATTATTTTTGTGCAATTTTTATTCAATAAAATCTTTTTTCTATTAGTTTTTCTCAAATAGTTAAATAATTTTTCTTACAATTGTATCATCATTGAGTAGCCAATTTCGTGCGAATTATTCAAGTTTCTTCCTCAAATTTCGAGTCAATATTTACGTTTATTCTAATTTTAAAGTTTTTCTCCAAATTTCGATTTTACTGATAACGAAGGCTTCCACGGCTACAGTCAGTACAGGATATACTTCTTTCGGGATTGGACCGTGTCAAAGAACTACTAAAAGTGTTCGACGTTTCCCCCACCATCGTAGGGGGCTTCTTCAGGAACAAAGAAAAAAAAAAATGAAAAGAGGAATATGAGGGAATATGCAGAAAATGAAAGAATGAAAAGGCCAATTTCAAAACATTAGAGCACAGTAACTCAGTATGTCCACCATACCAGAGGCGAAACTCTTCTGAATTGAAAATTGGTACAAAGAATAAGAAAGTTTAGACAGAAGAGCACGGTAACTCAGTATGTCCACCAAACCAGAGGCGAAACTCTTCTTTCGATTTTATTTTTCAAAATTTGAGTTTAAACTTAAATTTATCATTGTTTTTTTTCTAAAATTTCTACTTTGCAGTTAAAATTCTGAGTCATTTAAATTTAATAAAATTAAATATTTCTTTAAAAATTTCTTTGAAAAAAAACTTGAACTTTTTCCCTTTTCCAAGCTTAACATTTTTGTTTTTGTTGAAATTTCTACCCTTTTTTAAAGTTTTAAGTTTAAAGCCAATTGGGAAAGAATTCGCAATTTTGAGATTAAAAACCTTTTCAAAGTTAAATAACCTATTTATTGAACCAGACCAGTGTCAACAATTCGATACCAAACTCTAGACTTCCTTCTCGAAATTTGACATTTTTTTGGGCAATTTCCCTCTTTTATCAAAATTTAAACTTTTATTTTATAGTGTCCGTTTTCTTAAAGTTTCCTTTTGAATTTTTCTCGAAAATCTAAACTAAAATTTCGACTTTCAACAACCAGAAATTTCGAAAAATGTAATAAGTAATAATTATACTTTAAACACATTTTAAATTTTGTCTGACTAAAACTAAAATAATGATGTTATCTGTATTTTTCAATTTTGTCTGCTAAAAAAATGGTTAAATAATAATATTTTAAATATTTATTGGAAATGTAATTTTATAATAGGAATCGCTGCAGTTATTTAAATCAGATCAATATATTTGTTGATCTGGCCCAAAGAATAGTATCCAGTTCCCGAAAAAATTCTCAGACCAATAAGTAATTAAAATATGTTTGTAGTTTCAACTAAAATAATAGTTTTATTAAACAGGTTTTCTAGATTATTTTGGTAATGAACTGAGTGATAACTTCAACAAAACCATTAAATGTTGTATTCAGTCAGGAAAACTTAAACATTCGACATTCGTCTGGTCTCTTCCCGAAATAGTCTCAAAAGAATTACTTGGAGTGTAGAAATATTCATTAACGCTTTGATCCGTATTTACACTGAAGCCTAAAAATTATGTACGCAGTTAGGACCGATGAAAATAGAGATGATACGTATTGTTGTTAAACACCAGTTTTTTCAGATTTTTTTATTTATCTATATCAATGATGGGCAAACTTTTCTGGAAGGAGGCCAAAATAAAAAAAAATGTTGAGGCCAATATAATTTAAAAATATTAATAGTATATACTATTGTGTTATGAAAGCTATACATTTTTGTTTCATAAAGTACGACTTTTTTCTCAAATTTTCTAGTTTATAGTTTATACTTAAATACTTTTACTTATTTCCTAACATTTTTACTCAAAAGTTCAACCAATATCAGGAAATTTTTATTTTTCCAAAAATTTTGACATTGTGTATGAAATTTCGAGAGTAAATTTGAAATGAGTCGTTTTCCCAAAATTTGTAATCTAAACATTCATTTTGACCTGATTACCCTACTTTTTTGCCTAAATATTTCAATGTTTCTTCGAATTTAACAATAAAATTGTGAGGTTTTTTTAGATTAGATTTTTTTACTTTAAAAAGTTATAATTTTGTTTTGTTTCCTAAATTAATTAATTATTTGTAACAAAATGAGTATTTTAATATAAAAATCCAATCTTTTTTTTAGAAATTTCGAGTTTAAATGAGAAACTTCGCCCCTCTTTTTAACTATTACACTTAAACTCGACTATTTTAGTAAAACTTCGTTTTCCCCGAAAATTCCAAATTTAACTTATAATTTTCAGTTTGTTCAACTTCAAGCTAAAATTCGAAATTTCGAGTAAAAGTCGACTTTCCGATATGAAAGTGTAAATTTCCTGAAAAACAAGTCATAATTTGTAGAGGTCTAAATTTTGATTGAAGTCGTAATTTTAGAAAAAAAAAATAGATATATTGTAAGTTTCAATTTGAAATTTTGAGAAAAAAAGGTTAACATTTTAAAGAAACTTAAATTTGCTAAGAAATAGTTTCTTGAGAATTCGATAATTTATCTTTTGAAAAATACGGCGATATCCGTTTATAGCGAACCTCATGAGACTGAAAAAATCGGTTCGTTGTAGTTATAAGCAGAGTTCGTATTAAATGACAAGTAATAAATAATAATAGTATTACTTTAATCCGTCTGTAGCTTACAGATTCGTACGTAATAAGAGAAAGATCGTAATAAGCGGGTTCGTTATGTTATAAGTTAATATCATTGTAATTAAATTGAAATTAAATAAACGTGTGTAAATATTTTTTTATATTGATTCATTCAAACCATAATTCTCGAAATTTTTTAAATATTGGTTGTTTCAAAATACTCATTTTTAATAATTCAAAAATTTTTCAGATGAATATTTTTGCAATTTTTGGCAAAATAATACTTAATTCTAATAAGAATATTAAATGATTATTAGTTACTTTAAATATTTAAAATATTTTTTTGAATTTAGAACGGTTGTGACAATATATTTTTATATAATATAATTTTTCTTAATATTATATAAAACTACAATAAATCTTGAAAAAAGTAAATACATTTTCAGTTTATCTGTTTTCCAAAATATTCATTCATAAGTAACATTTAAAAAAATTCCATCTTTCGAAATATATAATCATTTTTAAGTTTTCCAATTTTGATTACTTTTTTTTTTAAATTTTTATTTAAAAATTTCCCATGGGAAGCATTTCTTTAAAAAGTTATCTTGAATAGTTATTAAAAATTGATGTCATTGTTTTTACATATTCATAGAATTGAAGTACAAATCTTATTCGCTGAAACCAAGAAAGATTAAAAAACACAACAAAGGTTGCAACTTTTGTTGTGTTTTATAATCTTTCTTGGTTTCAGGGGACAATATTTGTATTTCAACTTCCTTTTATGTTATTTATTTCATAAATATTTTGAATTGACTAAAAAAATGCTTATGATGGATAATAGATATTTTAACAATCTTTTTATATGAAAACACTGCGCAGACGCGACTAGTCAGTTATAAAGTAGGGGAGACTGTTGTACCTTGGAATATTTTTTTAATATTTGCAGTTCTCACTACTTGAATATTATTTTCTATTAAAGCAATATTTTTATCTGGTTTAGTATATTGAAGTACCCACCTATAAATATATAAAAATTTGGAAAATAGATAAAAAAAATATTTTTCATTTTCTGTACTTTAATGTCCAAGGTACAATCGAATCCCATACCTTGAAACAGGTAGGCATGTACTTTGAGACATGAGTTTTCTGGTCATTTGTTAAGATTTAATATACTCATTGCCAGATAAATACTTATTAAAAAAATAACACTAAAATTAGATATTTCATTTTACATTGTAATTTTTAAAATCAATCTGCAACCACAGCTGGCTTGCAACTCTATCGGACCCCTTCATTGGAATTGGTTGAGGAAGTTTTACCACAATATCGTTGTCAAATATTTGCTCAGACTCCCTAACAAATTTTGCTAGTATCTCTGAAGATGATAGCTTGGCCATCGAAACGGGTTAGAGCAAACTTTGTTGTGTTTTTTAATCTTTCCTGGTTTCAGGGGACAATATTTGTATTTCAATTTTTGTTGCTTCTTCCAAGGCCCTTATAAAATTCAATCTGAAATTCACTGTCTAGTACATCTTTTGATGTAATTTTTCCGATGTAGCAGATAGTCAATCCTCTTTTGTTAGGAAACTGAACCAGAACGTAGTCGCCAACCTCATTATGGCCTAATGAAAAATCAATCTCCTCTTGAATGTTGGGGATGTCTTCAGAATAAGTTTCTGACTCGGTGGCATCATTTAACCCCAAATTAACTGATTCTCATTATCGGTAACACTTTTAAAAATATTCTTCTTGACTTTTTTTATTTTAGATTCCTGTTTTTCTTTGAACTCGACGACTGCTTTTCTTTTCGTTTTTTTATTTTTTCCACTTCTGGCGTTGTAGTTGCGATACGGGTGTCTCCAGATTTCCTTCTTTCTTTACATTTTTCCTAGATGCAGCCGTTGGGTATGGACGAACTTCTTCCAGCAAAACAAAAGAAGTGCTGGTTAGGTGAAGGAGTCCTCTTCATGGGAGAAGATGGCCATATTGTTAAATCCGAAGGTGTTTACTTGCTAGTTGAGAGTGTATTAGGGGTCTGAAATAATTCATAAGTCCCATCGGTAACATAGGAAACAAAGTAATCCTGCTCTGAGAAAACCCCACGATCAAAAGGGTAAATTCCAGGTTTTGTAAAACCACTTACAATATTTCTTGTTGTAAACATTCGAGGATTATTTCTCAACCACGCATCAATAAACTGATCATGGAAGGTTTGCAGGGGTCCATAAACAGAGATATTCAGCGGCTGAAACATGTGTGAAATATGGGGCGAAAATGTTAACGTCACAATACATAATTGTTTTGTATATTCTACAGCTTCTACTGACAACTGAGTTCCGTGGTTATCGAGAATAAGTAGCACAGGCTCATTTTCTGACGGTTTCACATGTGATACAAAGTGTTTCAAAAATACTGGAAATAAACCTTCAGTACTCCATCCAGATTGGCTAGCATTAGCACCTCCAACCCTTCCAGTAGGAGCTCCAGTAATCATGAAATCTTTAAAACATGCCCTCGGAAAAATCAGCATAGCTCCCTATAGCATGCACTGCTGCAATAAGTGTCACAAGATGACCACGTTCTGCGGAAGTTAGTTCTCAATTTGTTTTTCTTCTTTGGGTGCCAACATGTTTGCAGATGTTTGGACAGTTTTTAATTATCATCATTATTCCAAATTCTTTCGGAAGGTATTGGACCAAAACCGTAACGAACAGCTTCAAAAATATTGAAAAATTTGTCAACGTTGTTTTTGTTGGAACTAGATGATCTTGATAGATTTGTTGCTTCAGGCTTTTTCACCAAGATGGTGTTGTTCCGCTTCATAAACCAACGCATTCATTCCTCACCCGCAATCCTGTTTACCACCCAGCTAGGAGGAATGATTTTATTATTTGCCTTTGCAAACTTGTAGGCCAACCCACGAAGACATTTTTCACTAAAACCATATTTCATTCTGGCCACTGTTTTAACATAGTTTGTTAAACTTGATTCCTCTGGATCAGTGAATATTTTTGACGCCGAGTTTTGCAGAATAGGTAAATGTTTTTTCTTCTGATTCTCTAAATCTTTTTAAGTCCTCGATAGTGTGGCTAGGGAAATTTTGTAAACTTTACATGCTTCTCTTAGCGAAATATCATTGTCGCAAGTAACTGCTTCTGCAGCTCTCTTAAGTGAAACAACATCAACAGCTGGCGTTTTTTTCCTTGCTTACTTCTAGGCATTTTTAATCTGTGAAAAAGAATAATTTATGCAGTTTTGTTCAATTATTGTTTGTAATTCAAATATTTTTGTACCTTGAAACAGTTTCAAGGTACAATGACACTATGTTTCAAGGTACACTAGGATAGGTTAGGTTAAACAGACTTTATTTATCGACAGTATAAGATGTGAATTTGAACAATTGATATACCAAAGCACTTACCAGAATTTGATGCACAAGTACACATGCAAAATTTTCAATTAAAACTACAATATTCAAAGTTTTTAGACACAATCTCAAATTCGAAATATTTAGTTTCGACACCGGAAATATTCTTTGTCCTATAATTAACGTTAACGGAGGTATGTTTTTGTTCAACATGGATTCCAGGTTGTATAGAGTTAATGGTCAAGAGATATGACACTAAATTCGAAATTTGAAAATTTTCGGTAATTTGATCGAGGTACACTATACTCAAGGAACAACAGTCTCCCCTATGAAGCCTTAGGTCTGATTTATCTTCAGATTTTGATGCTAAACCTTTTCGTATTTTTTACTGATAAAAATTAACAAATTGGGAGATAATTGCAAGAATATAAATATAAATAAATAGACATAAATTGAAATACAAATCTTGTCCCCTGAAACTAAGAAAGATTAAAAAACACAACAAAGGTTGCTCTAACGCGTTTCGATAGCCAAGCTATCATCTTTAGAGAGATACTATATGCTATACTATATACTACTACTCAGTATCTCCCTGAAGATGGTAGCCTGGCTATCGAAACGCGTTAAAGTGACCTTTGTTGTGTTTTTTAATCCTTCTTGGTCTTAGGGGACAAGATTTGTATTTCAATTTTTGAAGATAACCAAGAAGCAGTCTGTTCCACCAAAAAAAACATTAATAATAATAAAAATGTTTAGTTGAAACTAAGTAGGTAATGCAAAAATGATGTTTCAGGTGGTGCGTTATGTTTTTGTATTACCCTCTTTAACGTGAGCCTCGTGATGGAGTTTTCTGGTCTATCGCGAAAGAGAGTACTAGTCCGCAGAATCAGCAGATCGACGATAAACAACAGATTGGATGGAATTACTAGATACCAGACTCCAGAAGAAATAGCTTTTGCCAAACTCATGGGTCTACTCTGCTTTATATTCGTCATTTGTTGGGGGCCACAAATGGTAAATATTCACCTTTACCTCGCGTAAACTACTAATCTAAGGTATTTATTTTTAGGTTTTCATCCCGTTGGTTCAATTTTTCCCGGAAAAGGAATTCGTGAAAAGATTCGCCAATATGCCAGATGTCCTCATGGGTGTATATTTCACACTGGATCCCTATGTTTACGTACTCTATCGTTACTTCGAGAGAGGAAAGTGTACTTTTCCGTGTTGCTTCAAAAGAAGGTCTATGTCTAGCATTCCGACGACTACAGCAACGGGTACACCCACTTCAGTTCTTCTAAATCCACCTTCTTTCCCAGCTCCGAGGAATAATATGTAAATTTTAACCTTTCTGGCCCAATTTACAACCCTCCAACACACCACTTCATTATCAGTTAGTTATTCCTGCGTTTTAGTATCGCCTGACCCGAATATTAGACTGACTGATAACTAGGAGAATTGGACAGGCTTGCATGTTCTTCTGAAATTAATTTTACAGACATTTATTTAAACACATCCACTTTAGATTTTATTGGGTCAAGTGTCAGGTATTAGAATTGGATGACACCAGCACTCTATTTCGTGAAATAAATATTACCAGCTCGATCGATATTTAAAATATTTATTACCATGTTAATCATATAACCCAAAGTAAGTTGTGTTAACTTACAACTTCTTTTCATTAAGTTAAAATTATTGTGACTGACTTTTATGTTGTGATAGAATGTATGTTATACAAGATATGTAATATTATATTTTATAATTTAGATAGGTTAGATTACATCGATGTTTATTGTGATTAATTATTTTAATTATAAATGTTTGTTATACTCTCATTTTTTTTTACTCCTTGTTAGATTTCTGAAATTTATCCTGGAGTAAGTAGAGCAGATGAGGAAGTGTCGACTGTTAAAATACAAAAATTATTGATTAAGGAAAACCATGATTCAGAGAAAGTAATAGTGGTAATTTATCGGATAACATGCAAAGGTTCTTTCGTATTTTTAGATTTTCTCAGATAACTAAAGAGCAAGATAGGTGGGCACGCATACACGGTCACACGAAACCAGGCGTTTCTACCTATTTAACCGGATAATTCGTCCATAGCCGGACATTTAAAGGCTTAGTATTGAACTTTCTTTTAGTTCGAATACTTAACAAACTTTCGGTTAACCCAAGTGGTAATTACTGCGGCTATAACATGCACATTACCATACTATTTAGTTCCTTTGTTTCATTTTTTTAACCGCTGGTTATAAAAGTGTAGATACAGATATGTAGATGTGCTACTTTATTAGGTTCAAGGAAACTTATTTAGAGAAGCAAAAAGTTCTAAGACTTCCTAAGTAATAAATTTAACTATAATAAATATGGCAGTAGTTAATAAGGGGTTTAATGTGAATGAAATAATGTATTCAGCAAAGTAATCCCATGATTTATTCACTCGTCTCCAATTGCCAAATATAAAATTAAATAAAAAAATATATTGTTGCTTTATTGAATAGCTGCTACTTTATCTGAGTAACCAGAGGAATTCCCGTGTGTCTATTACAAGTTGGCTTTATTATTTTTTCCGACTAGTAGTTTGGGAGGCTGAATATTCTATTAATGCAAAATATTAAATGCCAACTATATAATTTTTTTGTGTATGGAAAGAAAACAAAAACAAGGCCCCTTCAATCTGGTAAATAAAAAAATCTGAATACTTGTCCAACTGTGGAAAAAATAGCTCGAATTTTCAGTTGATAATTTTATAGAAAAGTTGCAATTTCGAGATTAAGCTCAGGATTTGGAACAAAAATCGAATTCTACTAATGGAAAAAACTAAAAAATGTAAAGTGTACATTTTAAAAGCTTAGTTGAAGTTTCGAATTACAGGCTACAACATCTTCAAGTTGATTGGAGCCACCGTACAGGTTAAAAAATTTAGACGACTGACAAAAGTGAAAAAATAGAGAAATGAATAAATAGCAATAAAACTGTCAAAAAGATCAAATTAAAAAAAGAATTAATTCACAAAATTGCGACTTTTGCTAGGGATTTTATTTCGAGGAACATTTCGAGAAAAAACTCGAACAATCGTATGTAGTCAAAATTTTACCATTAAAATGAAAATTTTTTTACAGAAATTTCTGTTTTTTTTTTCAAATTTAGACTGCTTTCTTGCAATGGTAAATTCGAAATTCAGTTCAATATTTCTAGCAAAAAATCTAAATTTAGAGAAAAAATTGAAAATGTCTAAATTTTGATTTAGTCAAATATCAAGGCTTTCAAAAATTTACTAAATTTATAAGTAAAAATATCTCAAGATGTCAACCTTTTTAAGTAATTCAGAATTTCCGACTTCTGACGAAAAGATCGAATTTAGATATTACTATCGATAAAAAAATCCTAATTTTTGGGAAAGACTAAATTTCAAGATTGATGTCGAAATTTTAGAAAAAGAAACATGTCAATTGTAAGCTTAAATAAACAATTTCAAGAAAAATATCAAAATATCGACAAAAAGTCATATCTATAAATAAAAACTTTGTCAAGATTATTTCGAATTTTATTAGACATTTTAAAGCTTTGAGGATATTTTAAAGCTTTGAGGAAATTGAGAGAACAAATTTCGAAGCTATTTTCAAAATTTTATTACGTTCTTCAAATTACAAATTTAGACAATATTTTAAAAGGCAAAAAGTTTAAATTTTGAGATAAAAAGTCAACATTTGTAACAGACTAAATTTTGTTCGAAAGTTAAAATTTAAAAAAACTAGAATTATTAAAAAATTGTTTCTTAAAATTTCGACTTTAATAGTGAGATTTTTACTTTTGTACAAGTTTTCTATTTCTAAACAAAAGTTAAAAATTGCAAATTATATCCAAATTCAAAGTTGACGCTTTTAAACCGAAAAATGTATAAACATTTTTGATAAATTTCAAGTTATTATTACAGAATTCGAATTTTGTATCAAAATGTCGCGAGTAAAGTCAAAATTTAATATGCAAGTCTGAATGTTGGGTTTAAATTCCAAATTCCGTGGTTAAAGTCAGAAATTTGGAAGTAATTAGGGTCGAAATTTTCTGATTAAAGTTGAGATTTTCAGATTAATGTAAAAAACACTTTTTCTTTCAAAATGTTGATCCTAGAACTAAAAATTTCGAAAAAGTCGAAATAAAGTCGACATTTTAATCCAAAGTTGAAATTTTAAAATTTTAGGATAAAAGGAAAAAGTAGGTACAATATGTTAAACTGAACTTTTGACAGAAAATTCGAAATCTGATCCATACTCAAAAAAGTTAAGTAACTTTAGATGTTTTCAACGACAGATGGGTTGTAATTCTTAGGGAAAACTTCGTTCGTCTAAACTTTTTCTTCAAAATGTGGCGTTTAAGTTTGAAAAGTATTAAAGTCAAAAATTCAAAGAAAAAAGTCAAAATTTTGAAAAAGGTTTTGATTTATTGAAACAAAAAATGTTTTACAAAATGGTTTAAACTTATGTTGGGTATTTTCTGAAAATTTTGAATTTATATCAATTCTTTTTTCTAAAATTTCAATATAAAATTCGAAATGTTTTTTAAAGATTTTTACTTTGATTCGTAAAATTTTGAACTTGATCTCAAAATTTCAACTTTTTTCTGGAAATTTAGAAATATATACCTTTTTATCGAAATTTGGTATTAAAAAAAACTTGTTATATAAACAACTTATTTTTTTTTTAATTTGAATTTTTTGAAAACTTGGTATTTAAATGTTAAAATAAATAGCCTACATTTTAAGATTAAGATTGAAACATCGAAATAATAAAAAATTATTAGAAAAAATTCAAATTTTCAAGGCTTAGGTGGAAATTAAAAAAAAAAGTTGCATTTTTTAGCAGTCTAGTTGAAATTTTAAGAAAAAACCAAGTTTTGGAGTGAAAATTAACATTTTTTTAAGTCAAAATGTTTCGATAATATTAAATTTTTGAAATCGATGTTCTAGAAAAAGTTTAAAATTGGTAGTTTTTGTTTTGGGGAAAAAGTCAAAGTTTCGAAAAAAACCCTATATAATTATAATAATAATACAACAACAATTTCTCGAAATTTCGAGGTTGACATCAATATTAAAATCAAAATTAGGAAACAAAATTAAATCTGATTGTTGAAATCATTAAATAACATATAGGAAAAAAAATGAAGTTTCTAATTAAAATTTTGAACAAAAACCTATAGTTTTCCCTCAAAATTTTGATATAACTGGAAACATTTTCAAAATTATGGTAACATTTTTAAAAACAGAAGAGGAACTAAGAATTCTGGATTTGGACAAAATCTTTGGAAGAAAATAAAAATTGAAAATGTCAATTGGGAATTTTAAGAAAAAGTTGTTTTTTTCAGGAAACATGCGAAATCTATAAAAAGGATTTTAAATCATTAAATCAATTTCAGCAATTATAAGAAATTGTGTCCAAAGTACAAGTTAATTCAAAACAATTTCGACCAAATAGTTGAAGCATTGACAAGCAAATAGCACAATTAATACAAGAAAAAAAATTGAATCTACTTTCGTTTCCAGATAAAAAAGTTGCCAGATTAGGCCACCAAAAAATTTGGCCGTCTACCTGGCGGACACTTAATACACCATTGGCAGAAACATCCCTGTATCTAGAAAATATAGTTTTAAAAATCCTACGACTGTAATCCTAGATTAGATTAGATTATATATGGGTCGTTTCGTGTTTCTTTTCGTCCACCGCGCACCTCGACCTAAAGAGACCTTTTGTACATACCCTGATCTATGTAGTTCCCAGTTAAAACTCTTATAAAAGTTTATTATGGACTTGGGATTGCGTTTTCTCATATCTAAGGACGCCCATCCGAATTGGATGTGCCTTTTGCATGCAGGCGCATCACAATTGCATAGCACATGTTCTGCAGTCTACGCAGCGTCTGCGCAAAAGCGACATAGGTATGTTTCAGCTTGACCCATTTTCTTGAGGTGGTACCTCATAGAGCAATGTCCTGTTAAGAGGTCGGTTAGTATCCTCAATTTGGATTTGCTGACTTCTATTAGGGTCTAATGCAATTTCTTTGTGTAAAACTATTAAACTTGTTACATCAATTGGTTCCGGTAATAATTCTGAAGTACTCTTGTTATGTATAAGCTTTATAACCCTTGATTTTTGTTCCATTGCCACAATTCTCGTAATTCGAGGCGAGGGTAACTTTGAGTACAAGAAAGAGAGTTGGGTTGTAAAAATTCTACAGTTAGGTGACAAGACATAATGAACCATATCGCGCCTCTTCCCTTTCAGTGCCTAAAAGTTACTAATTACCAATATTGGTGTTTTCTTTTTCTGTATCTTTGCAGGAGAAAAAAGGAACTTCAATATTTCTTAAATTATTTTTATACATATTTAATTTATAAGCTCTCAATCACATAAAATGAAGTGCTACACAATCGCTGTGTCGCGCCACATTAGTGGACAATTAATTTTTTAGTTACCCTATTAATTAGAAATTTTCCCAACTAAAAAAAGATTTCTTTGACTTTAAACTTCAATTATAAAGGAGGTTAGTATCCTCAATTTGGATTTGCTGACTTCTAAGTAGGCCTTTGTCTTTTCAAGCGTTCCACATATGAATCTTTTTGCCTGTCGTACTCCTGGATATGATCTCCAGCTGGAAATTATTGACTTTGCTTCCCATTTTTTGACCTCATTGTTGATTTGACTTTTAGAAAAACCCAAAACCGGTTCGGGTCCAAGAAAAGACGATGTAGATCCTTCTCTAGCGAGTTGGTCCGCAGCTTCATTCCCTTGTATTCCTTTGTGGCCTGGCACTCACTTAAGATTGATCCTGTTGTGCTTAGAATTTGTTGACTAAACTAATTTGGGTTTGACAATGCAGCTGTTAAGAGCCTCAACTGCCGCTTGACTGTCAGAGTTAATGTAGATCTTTGTTCCTTTCAGGTTTTTTCAGACACTCGTAGGCGCAGAATTCTATTGCATGTATTTTAGTTTCAAAGACAGTTGGGTCTTTTCCTAAGGTTTTAGAGAACCTATAATTAGGGCCATAAATTACACTTAATTAAACTTAAACCCTAAAATAATAAAAATTGAAAATCTACTCTAGAAATTTTAAATATAAATTTGATAAATATTTTATTAAAAAAATGCATGAGACTTTTTCGAATTTCTTAATGTTTACGCTTATGTTTGGAGTACGGGGTGTGTCTTTTTTAAATATTACTTGGTATATATAATTCACAGATTAATAAGTTTGAAGTTTGAACATGTATCAGATTCAGAGAGTTCAGGAAGCAAAGACCGGTTTCTATTTTATTAGTTTTCGTTGGTTTGGCATACACAACCTTAACGCTGACCAATGTTCACACTTAATTAATGGACTCGTTTCATGTGGTTCCTAAATATAGTGCCATCTATTGGTCTATGAAAGAGACTTCTCTAATAAGTGTTCTGTAAGTAAAGCTTGAGACTCGTTTTTCCGAATTTCCATTTCTTTGCAACAATTCCGAGGTTACACTTCCCATTTTTTCAATTTCAACATTAAAATTTGAAAATTTTGCTTTTTGTCTGGTCTTTTTTACTTATTTTTTATTGGAAATATCGATTTTTCAATTATTTTTTTTATTTTTTCCTCCCCCATAATTTACAGAACGACATTTTTGTTAGAATGTTTTTGAAATTATACCATTAATTTCGAATATGCTATTAATTTTACATTTTTTCGTGATATTTTGATTTTTGTTTTGTAATTTTGGTTTTTATCTTCTTCATAAGTCGACTTATTTTTCGAAATTTAAAATTTATAAGAAAACTTTTAAATGTCGAGTTTAGATTTTCCTTTTTTACTTTTTTTTTCCAAAATTTCGTCATCAGCTTCGATATATCAACTTTCTAGCTATTTAAGCTATTTGCCCAAATGTTTCAATTTTTTTTCAAAATTTTGAATTTAACCAGAAATTTAATTTTTTTTATTTAGATGTATATAAATTATTTATTGTGTTTCTTTTTACTTTTTTTTCTAAAATTTAACTAAATTCGAAATGTAGACTTTTTCCACATAATTCGATTTTTTCAGTTTGACATTTCAATTTATTTCAAAGTTTCCACATTTGGTCAAAATAGCTAGAATTTTCTTGCAAATGTCGATTTTTTACAGTTGACTTTCTACTTAAAAACCCCTAACTTTTAAGAAAGTCAAAAAATCGAGATTAAGGACGACGTTTTACGGTTATTTTATTTTTAAATGTGATTTTTCTTTTAATTTTCACTTTTATTCTCCTAAAATTTTGATTATTTTTTTATTTAAAAGCAATGAAGTTTAAATTCGGGTTTTTTAGAAAGCACTTAAACTTTTTCAAAAAAATCCTCTTATCTAAACTTTCTAGAAGATCAAAATTTTGCTAAACTTGTTAATAAATTGAACTTTATTCAAGCTTTTAACTTTTTTTCAACATGCCTCACGTTAAGTTGCAATGTTTATAGTTTTCTTCTAAAATTTTTGTTGCAAACTCAAATTTTATTTTTTTATAGAAATTGATTTCTTTTATTCGATATTTTTGTTTTATTTATTAAATTTCAACTTTTTTCTTATATTTTAACTTTAAACTCGAACTGAAAACCTGAAAATTTGACATGTACAATGGAAATTTTTAATAGCTGATTTTTTAGACTTTAATTTAGAAATAAAACTTGAAATTAAAAATAATATACGGTGCGTTTAAAATGAAAGAAACTAATTCGAAATACATTAATTTATTGTTAAAACAGCTACAACACGTCGATTTATGATTTTAATTTATACATTTTGGTCTACATAATAATTCAATTGCGGTTCTCCTGGAAGTATTACCAATTTTGTTATTTCAAATCCAACGCCCTTTATATTTAGGCAGATTGGGATAGACAATAAAAAACGATAAATTTCTAGTAATGAGTGGTATACACAAATAAGAATTCCCGGAGAATTCAGGTTTTTTAATTTCTTAAATTTATGTGGTCTAGTCATATAAACTTTGCTCTTTAATTAAGTTCACAAAAAAGTTCTAAACATGTAAGGTCGTGTGACGTAGGCATCCATTCAATAAATCTAAACAATTCTATCATTTTATCTCCGGAACCACAACCATGAGGTATAAATATATCAGTTCTTTCACTTTTAATTAAATAAATTTTTTACTGTTCAAAAATGGATAAACACTGCACATCAGATTGTCTTGTCACTTAACAAGTTGTCAAATACTGCATATTTCCATATTTGTTTATACTAATAGTTTACTATAAATTATTGGAAATGGGGTGCGTATGAACGATTTAGTTCAATCAAACACCACACTTTAATTATCCAGACTTTATTTATACAAGAAGTCTCGGAAGGTGTGTGTTCACGCGACGAAATTATAACATCAACTTCACAGTCGTAACGAAATCTTTTCGTAATGTTTCCAAATACATCTGGTCTATTTCATGATACACTGTCTGCTAATATACATGTCAATGTTAATCCCTTAAAACCTATTTTAAAGAAAGAAGCTGACCAGCCTTAGAATTGATTTTACTTTAAATATCGATAGATTTTTGCTTTTACGCTTTGAACGTGATTTCCAATAACAAGTGACAATATAAATGTTTATATGGGATGAACTCCTCATTTTATTGTCTATCCAAATCTATATAAAAGGGTGCTGTATTTAAAATAATAAAGTTGATAATACTTCCAGGAAAACCGGAAGTAAAATTGATTTCCAGTTATACGCAGTTATGATTATATCGAATGTGTTCCTTTCATTATGAACGCGTTTAAAAAAGTTGTCAAAGTTTCGGAAAAAATACCCTACATTTATATTTTATCAGAAAATTTTGCGTTTAAATTGGAATCTTGAACATCAACACCAACATAATTTTTGATAACAAAATCGCATCTCAAAATTCTTACTAAAATGTGGCAAATTTGTTGTTGCTTTTTTTCTCTGCGGATCGGTACAATTTTTTGTGGACTGGCATCGATCCGTCGAACCAACGATTGAATAACGCTAGTGGTATAAGGAATCTATTTTTCAAAATTCAAGCTTGTTAGTTTAATAATATCGGAGATTTCGCAATGCTTTAGTAATAACTCGTATCTCACATCTGTGTATATCTGTATGTATACCCACTCTACATCTAAAATTGAATTTTCTTCAAATCAGATTTAGTAAAGTGAAATTCCATATATGTATCTCTTTATAAATACGACAAGATGCATTCTTATAACAAATAAGATACCAAAAAATCACTTCTTACAAGAACATGTTTTTCTTTACTTCTTTCGTTAGAAAGTTTACCAGGTGATGAAACAGCATATTAAAGAACCTAAATTAACCTTTTCTATATATGTTTTGTGTCCGTGTAAATCATACTTATCTAAGGCGGGGATATTCTAATCAACGCGGAAATCTCTTCTTCGTTTGCGACAAAAACAAGGCTAGCATTCCTTCTCCTGGTTTTGTTTATGGTATCAAAAGCAATAATTTTCTGAAACTTTAGATAAATAACTCTTTTTCATTGCAGCAGTAAGGCTGTAGAAAATCAATATCAAGGGCGGTGGAATGCTTCTCAGTTGGGGGTGTTTGTAGACCCATACTATTTATTTTTGGAATATTCCTCTATTTCATTATAGACCAATAAATTGACATTATTTGTTAAGATTCAAATACTTAAGCGCATTTCACATGGATGGTCCTTATTTAATGGATATTGCTAAGCAATACAAAAATAAAAGTAAACTCACTATTAGTGAGCTGTGTAACCTTGGTTACATCGTACATCCTGCTCGTAACAGGGTATGGGTAAAAAAATAAGGACTAAACAAACATAATCCCTCTTCTCAGACGCTCATGATCAAAATAACTCGGAATGTAATGTTAACTTTTCTTAAAGGCTTTTATGTTGATTTTTTTTTGGATCAAGTCGAAACTGTTTTTTAGGGACAATTGAACGTTCTACTTCACAAGTACCTTTTCTAGAACCTTCCAATTTACGTTAAATACTTCGGAAATAAAGTTAAAATGTCAACTTTACGTTCGAAATTGTTACATTTAAAATCGAGTTTATATCTTGAAGTCGACCATTTTCTTGAAATTCTCAAATCTATTATCAAAATTTTAAGACACTAGAAATTCTCTAAACATATTTATTTTAATCTACTAAAAATATTAACTTGGTTTATAATTAATTTTTTACTAAAAAATTTGATTTCAATACCAAGATTTTAAAAAAGCAATTAGAAATTTCAAATTTAAATGCATTTTCTTAATTTGTTTTCTTATTAAATACTAAAGAGCAAAAGCTATTCGATTTAAAAATTGTGCGCAGTCCGCTGCAGTACTTTGTTGAGGTACGGTACGGTTGATTGGAAGTGAACTGTACTTCTGACAACCAAAAAAAGTCCTCCAATATTCAATTTTTACTTTTGAGGAGGAAAACTGAGCCTAATGATTCTGAAGCACCTCACCGGGCTGTCCTAAAACCTGGCCCCAAGGCATTTGCCCCTTGCTCTCGACGGGTCTCAAAAGATTTATCATATTAGAGCAAAACTTTTTCTGGTAGGAAGTAGAATAGCTTTTTTTACAGAAAGTCTTTCTCGGGGCTTGGAAGCAACAAAAACTATTCGAGAAGAACTGAATTTGCCAAAATTATCAAAGGTGATGATCTTTTGAACCATTTTCTAGGGAGCCCTTCTATAGAGTGATATACAGATTAAGAAAAATTTTCATTGTCCATGTAAAACGCTAAGAATTGTCCCTTCCATAGTTTTCTATGGCCGTTGAACGTATTCCTCTACGTTGACGCAACATTCTCGTATCTTCCAGTTTAGATGTTAGAAAAAACTCGTCGAGGGTTTTACAACAGACTGGAATATTGTTTAGCACAGTCTGGCGGCCTATTTGAACTCCTTATATTCTAATGTTTAAAGAGTTATTATGTTATATTCTTCATTAGAATTATTATTTATTTTGTTTAAGAAATCTCGTTTGTGTATTTTGGTTATCAAAGAATATCAGTTTTATTTTGCCTCAGACGTTGATTAAATCAACGGACTAAAGGAACAAACAGCATGTGGTACGCAAATTTTAATAAAATTGTTGCCTGCCAGTAGTAATCCTGTAACAAAACACGTTAGAAGCTATGATGTACTACTGAAATCTCCACCAGCACTGATCGCTGCGCCCTGCGTTGAATTGTTTACACCGGTGTAGGAGAATACAAGACGCCGCCCATCTATCCTACTATTACCTCTCAATGTTAAATCTCTCATTAACATTTTCCCTATGGACAGTGTTTGACTTTCTCGATGTGTATGTAGAGATGGTGGAACTTAATAACGTGATTCTCATACCAAAAGGGAAACTTTTATTAAAATCTCTTCGGAAGCAATAAAGATGAAATGGAAATGCACAATAGTACATTGTTTAAGCATGTAGAGATAACAATTTCCTGAATCTCCTTAGCAACGAAACTAATTATCAGAATATCAGAAGAAAGTCAAAGGATTATACTACTACGGTCATTGTATTTGTCATAAGATTCAGTATAGTTTTTTGGCACAGATTCTAAACAAACAGTTTGAAATATCATACTGCGTCAACCTTACCAAATGTCACCAATAAATCAGGATCCATTAGGACAAATGGACACAATAGGGCAAATATATCTCAAGTGACAATTTTCTGAAGCTCTTGAAGAGCAAAATCTTCCTCCGGAGAACAAAACAAACCAGGCAGAAGGGCACAGTATCATGCGCAATAGCTTACAGAGGTCCAACTCTACCTAGATATATAAATCGAGATTTTTTTCTTTTGAGGTAATAAAAACAAAACAGCAAAGCACAAGAGTTCAATTTCAGTTATTTCAAAATCAATAATTTTTTGAAATTTGTAAGAAGAGAAGCACCTCTTCAAAGCAATACGAAGAAGAAAGGAACAACAATTTATTTAAATATCGTTCTTATTAGGGGACCAATGTTGCTGGAAATTTTTTTATCAGAAAATCAAAGTTTTGTATATTTTTGTTTCAAATTCTCTCAAGATGTGTGAAATAGAAAAACATACTAACTGAATAGGCCAGTTTTACTAGATTTTGGTGGAACGGACTTGTCCTTGGTAATCTTCAAAAATTGATATACAAGTCTTGTCCCCTGAAACCAAGAAAGATTAAAAAATACAACAGTTGCTCTAACCTGTTTCGATGGCCAAGCTATCATCTTCAGAGAGATACTAACATCTTTGAGGATGATAGCTTGGCTATCGAAACGCGTTAGAGCAACTGTCGTTCTATTTTTTAATCCTTTTTGATTTCTTGAGACAAGATTTGTATATCAAGTTTTATAATGCACAGACCAATAGGTTTGAACATTTATTAGATTCGAAGTTTGGAAACCAAATACTGGTTTCGATCTTGTTAGATCTCGTCAGTTTGGTATATCCAACTCGAATGCTAATAAATGTTCCGACAAGTAAGTACTAAAACAATCACAGGCGTCGAGCGAGTGACTCTTTAGTACTACCACCTATTGGTCCATAGAGAAACTATGGCCATCGCCAACAATGTCGTATGCAAGAAGAATGCAACCTAGACTACAAATTCATGCAGCCCTCCAGGCGTGTATAGTGAATCATAGGTAGCTGAACTACCAACAGTTGAAACACTGCGCCACCTATCGAAGCGGTTGCTCTCTAGGAGAGTTCCCAGAAGACAAGGATTCTATAATGCACAGACCAATAGGTTGTTGGATATACCAAACTGACGAGATCTAACAAGATCGAAACCGGTATTTGGTTTCCAAACTTCGAATCTAATAAATGTTCAAACCTATTGGTCTGTGCATTATAGAATCCTTGTCTTCTGGGAACTCTCCTAGAGAGCAACCGCTTCGCTAGGTGGCGCAGTGTTTCAACTGTTGGTAGTTCAGCTACCTATGATTCACTATACACGCCTGGAGGGCTGCATGAATTTGTAGTCTAGGTTGCATTCTTCTTGCATATCAAGTTTTACTAGAGATAAAGGTATCTACAAGCGAAATTTTGTTTGGGATAACAGAAACGAGATAGCAGGGCATAATGGCTCACTACGTAAACCAAGGCCAGAGAATAAACTCTCCTGGGATACTTCGGCGGTTAATTCTTCTAAAGTAAACTTTCAGTTGAGTCCCAACTGAGAGATTTTTTCTTTGGTCATACCAGAGAAAAACTTTTCTGAATTTTGCTCGATCAGTTCTGATCATTGCTAAACCATTTCTGAAAGTTGTTAGGGATTAAGATACAGTAAGACTCCGCTTAAGCTGCTACGTTTAGCGCTGTTTCGGTTTAACACTTTTTTATTGGAATAATGAGATTACCTGAAAATTGCAGGCACCATTGGACTTCCCCTAAATTTAAAGTACATACAACATACATTTATAATTTTTTTAATAAAGTTACGAAAAAAGGTTTGAATGGAATGTGTAAAAATATTTGGCAAGATCTAAACGAGGACGGTGACACTAGAAACTCTGTTAATATGAACGAAATAGACGAATTAGCGAAACAAAAAGGTTTAGAAATGTGAAAGATCTCAAAGAAATGTTGATAATAAGCTCAAGGAAATAGTGGATCAAGAACAATACAAAAATATTGAAAATAGTGATTCTGAAGAACAAAAAAAATTTTCAACGGCATTTCTAAAAACCAGGTTAGCCACTATAACAGAAATTATAAACCATTTTATTGAAAATAAAACAAAGGCAAGACAAGGTGCCATGGATGCCTTTCCCACATGTTGACAACTTCTTATAGAGCACTCAAAAAAATACAAATGACATTAGGCGCCTTCTTGATGAGAAATCGGACAATTGGAAATGCAGAAGAATCCGACTGATCGAAACATGAATGGTGACTTGCTTTTTACACCCCTTTTCCCCTAACCCCATTATGTACATGAAGAGATAACCTCGTTTAATGCTGTTTCGTATAGCGCTCTGCTTGGTTGGAACGTAATTCCAGCGTTAAGCGGGGTTTTACTGTATTTTCTTCTTGCGAATTACTTACCACGTATAAGGTTATTATGTGATTGGCTGATACCTGCGCCTTTGTCTGCGTAAAAGAGAAGAAATGATTCTTGGGCTACCTACTCGAAAAATGCAGCTTTTTTAAGAATTCGATTTTTATCCAAAATAACGACTTATTTAAAAAATGTTGATATGTAAAAACCCACTTTTTTAAAATATCGACATTTGTTCATTCAGATTCCAAAATTTCAATTTTTCTCAAAATGTCATGTAATTTTAAATATTTCGACTTTTTTCGAAGTTTTGACGCTCTTTGAAAACCCCAACTTCTTTAGAATGCTAACTTTTTTGTACATATTTTGAATATTCTGGAAACTTTTTTGATCTTTTCTGTCTTTATTTAACATTTGTTTTGAAAATCTCAACTAATTAAATATTTCCTTTTCAATATTTTAAATTTTGTTGAATAATTATATTTTATCTCAAAGTTTTAAATTTTTTGGAAAGTTTTGACCCCATTTTTAAAAATTTTGATCTGTTTTCAAAATTGACATCTTGTTATTAAAACAGTATACCTTTTTTAAATAGTTGACTCGAAATTTCAACTTTTTTGTAAATTGCCCTGTTTTTAAAATCGATTTTTTAAAAACATTTCAATTATATCTGAACATTTGAATTCCTTGACAGTTTCGACCTTTGAAAACATTTACTCACTCCAATGCACAGACCAATAGGTTTGAACATTCATTAGATTCGAAGTTTGGAAACCGAATCTAATAAATGTTCAAACCTATTGGTCTGTGCATTAGAATCCTGGTCTTCTGGGAACTTTTTCCTAGAGAGCAACCGTTTCACCAGCTGGCAGTGTTTCAACTCTTGGTAGTTCAGCTACCTAATGATTTACTATACCCGCCTGGAGGGCTGCATGAATTTGTAGTCTAGGTTGCATTCTACTTGCATTTACTCACTCACTTAAAATGTTTGTTTTTTTATTCAACTTTTTAAAAATCACCATTTTTTAAAAAGTTTGACTTCTTGATTTTTATTGAAAATCTCAACTTTTTTCCTTATATTTCAAAAATTATAAATTTATTTTCCATCTTTTTCTTAATTTCTATTTTTTGGCCTGCATACAGTAAACTAAACTTTTACTTTAAAAATGGAAAAGTTCGACTTTTTTTTAAATTCTCCCTTTTTTGAAAAAGGTGAATTTTTTCAAGCTTTTGACTTTTGAAATTTTCTAACTTTTTTCAGAAGTTTTACTTTTCTGGTAATTGTGACATTTTATCATCAAATTTAGGCGGTTTCTCAATGTTATGGCTCTTTTCAGAATTCAAGCTTTTTCAAAATTTATCCCTTTCATCTGTTTTATATACATTTGAAAATGTTAAGCTTTTTCTTTAAAGTTCGAATTTTTAAAACTTTGAACGAATTCGAGACTTATCTAAATTTGGATTTTGAAACTGGTATTTTAAAAAGGACTATTTTTCTAGTTTAAACAACTATCATATTTTAAACAAAAGTCGAAACTTGAAAGAATTCTAATATTTAAAGTCTAAATAATATTGTAACGCAATGTAAATAAATGGAATAGAATTTAGAATAGAATAAAAAAAGTTTCTAGAAAGATCTGATAAGGGGAAAGCGACCGCGATAACGAAACACATGGCAGATAAGCGTTCCAGAAATTTCGGCAAACGGCCAAAAAGTTCTAGAAGCCGGGGCCAAAACTATAAAAGGCGGTCAGCTTTCCCTCGAGTCAGTTAGTTAAAAGTCAGTGTAGTTAGTGAGTCAGTAAGAAGTCAATAAGTGAGTTCATTATCCAGTTGTAGTGATCCGAGTTTAGTTTGGTAATAAAGTGGGTATTATTCGATAAGTGTAATCAATTCGAACCGATAAAGCCCGTAACAATATCTTTGAAAAAAAGAGCACGAAGTAAAATTGTAGCTTTAATTTAAAAACTAGAATTTTTACAAAAGTGTTTCTCGAAATTTTAAGTTCAAAGGCAAAGTTTAGAAATAATGTCGAAATTTCAAGAAGGAACTTCAAAATGTCTAAAAAATGTCCCTCAGCATTTCGATTGAAACATAGGAAGTGCCAAATTAAACCCAAAATATCGAGTTTAAAAGATTAATGTTTAGAAGTTTATATTATTGAACTGAAGGACAAAATATGCGCTAACCACCTGCAAAAAGTTTGGAAAAATTCATGTGGAGGCACATTTATTTATCAACGACGTGGGCTCTTAACGCGTATAGGTAACTTCAAATACTTATTCATTGCATTCATTTTAAGTGGTTTTTAATGCCTATTTTTACCAACTTAGAGGCTAAACTTTGAAAAATCTTCTCTTAGTGCTCACCTACGTTATATGAAGAATTTCTGTGCGAAATTTTATGTTCCTATACCCACCGGTTTAGACTGTGTGTTGTCTGTCAGTTAGTGCTTCGAAATTTATGAAGTAGATTAACCATAACGTGTTCGTTATGATTTCTTTTTGATAATATTCCTGATGCCAACCTACTGGTTGGCGGACGTGACTCAACCTATTAATCTTGTCGGAACAAAAACTTTCTCGGAATAATCCCGAGATTAACTTCTCTAAAATTTTCTGAACGGTTAATTTATTTAGAATAAATATAAGCAAATGGTGCGCTGTCGGCGCATCTACCATTGAACCAATGCGACAAAAAGCAGAAAAATTTTTACCGAAATTACTACCGCTCGTGTCCTTGAATAAATATTCAGACAAACGGGCCCTAAAAGCATAATATATTTAGCAACTTTGAAGGTAAAGACCCTCCTTATGATGTTAAGCCTCTTATTTTACTAGTTTTCGTATTATTCTAATTTTAGGCTTAACAGATTGAGGAATTAAATTTATAAACGATGTAGAAAGTACTTTTGAACTTCAAATGCCACACATTTGATAATACCGTTGCGAAGCACCATCCATAATCGATTTAAAATCAAATTTATAAAACATGTATCTCGACATTTTCTTTTGGTCTAGTAGTTTATTATTAATTCACGTCGACATTGATTATAATTCGCCCTTCATGAAATTTTATCTTTCCTTAACTAAAATAAAAAATAGCACTTTGTCACATTATACGATCTCATATAAATCGTTTCACATTCTGCAGCCCCATTAAAGAGAAATATGCCTATGCGGTTATTTTATGCCGAGTGGTAGATTTCCGGTACAGATTAGCACTTGCAGCATTTGGAAACTTCCAGGATCATTAAATCACAATATAGCAGAATATCGTGCAGAACAAATGACGTTTTTTTTTGTTCCAAACTAACATATCGATCTTGAAATGTTATGACGTTTTTGTCTGGCGATCTTAGCTGTCGAGCATATTTCTTAACCTTTAACCTTTGGTTCTGATTTAATCCAAGCTAATGTTCACGGAAAATGAACTTTAACAAGCGCCCCGGAGTAAGGAAATAAATTATAATGTGAAGCATGTAGAAGCTATAAATATTAAGTTACGCGGCTTCGTTTAACAAAATAATACACAACCTACGTTTGAGGAAACTTCGGCGTTTGAACAAGTTTGATCTTCCGATTTATCCAAAAATTTAATTAAGGGTCTAAAATCTGTCGTTACCATCTGAGGTTTTTATGAAATTACTTTTGGATTGTAACAAGGTCAGAAAAAATTAAACCAAATTATATTCTGACATTTTGCGCGTATTAATTTTGCTTGGCGGCCAATTTAATAATATTAAGTAAATTGTTACATCAAAGTCAACAAGTTATTCTAAAAATATGAAAAAGGAATAATTTCAAGTCCCAAAGCTCTGAGATAATTAGTTCGAAAATTTTCACATACGGTTGATCAAAAACAAGCGTTCATTTTACCTTTTAGCAGAGCCAGGGCAAGGTCATTGGCAAGGGGCCATCGGACAGAGCGCCTTAGGGGGCGCGCACAAGCATAAAATAAAAATTAAGATTCAAAGTTATATACAATATTAATATCGGGTAATTATAAACGAATTCTTTCGACCAGAAGAATTGAGCTTTAATCTTTTAATTGAAATCCATATTATGTTCTTGAAGGATAATGTTTTGGGTTAGTTTATACGCTAATTCTCCTTAATTTATTACATTATTAATAAATATGTAAAATTATTATACCATTGATTGGAATGGGACAGAAGCTAAGTTTAAATTGGCACTGATGGGTATGAAAGGATAAGAGCAGATATCAATTAAAAAAATTTAAATTTAAATTTAGAAACTTTTAGTTTTTGCTTACAATTCAGTCCTGATTGAAAATTTTTGCCCTAAAATCTCAGTTTTAAACTGATACCATATATTTTGAATTTCTTTCAAAATTGTCGACTTTATTTTGAAATTTTGATTATTTTTTCCGTAAATTGTTAATATTTTTACTTATTTTTTTGTGAACTTTTCCATCGCCTTTATTAAATTAAAATACATATGTATATCCAAATTGTTGAAGAAAAGGGAAACCTAACAAAGTTATTAATAATTGACATTTCTAACTCTTACTATGTAGAATTCTTCAATATTTATAACTATTTAACTTTATTAACGATTCAAACAACAGATATTACAAAATCCACGATGTTTCTAGAAATATTTGCTACGACCATACCTGGTTTCGCTTTTCAGCATCATCGGCCGTTATACCAGCAATTTGTTTAGCCGTTGTTATGCTAACTAGCTGCATGTTATAAAGTTAAGAAATTAATAATACTCGTAAAAAATATAAAAATGAGGTTTTTTTAATAAAATTTTTAGTTATCCATCATAGTTTGTCCTTTTTTCTTTTTTAGTAAAATTGTACTTCTTCAAAATTTCGACTCTTCTTAGAAATTCGAAATTAAAATGGAAGTATTTTTTCAAAAATTTTGATTTTTTTTTTTAAATTTGGAGCTTAAACTTTAAATTGGAACTATTAATTTTGGGATCCAACACGCAATTTTTATTTTAATCTTCTTATCCAGAAGAGCTGAAAAGAATAAGTTTAGATCAGATGTCACATCCCCAATGGTGGGGATCAGTTTGAGAGACCGAGTCAGAAATGAAGCCATCAGGGAGAGGACGAGAGTCGTCGATTTCATAGAACGTGTAACCAAAAACTGAATCTTGAATGCTCAAGATACAGAAAGATGAAAAAACATGGAGGAGGACTATGTACAGGAGAGGATGAGAACGGGCTAAAGAAGAAGAAGAAGAAGAAGAAGAAGAAGAAGAAGAAGAAGAAGAAGAAGAAGAAGAAAATGTCAGATGTTGAAACAGGCTATAAAAGCTATGATGCTGGGCGAGACACGAACAGAAAAGTGAAGTAAATGAAGGAAACCCTGCTCATCGAAAACCAGAAAACCGAGGCGGTCTTCTGAAACTGCAACGGATTCGCAGGCAATAGGCACCAACTGAAAGTTTTTGCAAGAGAAGATGATTTAGACGTGTTGATGCTAAGCAAAACCAAGTTGAGGAGCACCATTAAGGATCCCAAAATCCGAGGATATGTTCCTCATCGAAGAAACAGAGAAATATGCCTAAGAAAAGTTACAGCTATCTATGTGCTTAACCCATTTTGCTGCAGGCTTATTGGAGTTGTTCAGACTGAAAGAGACCGGAATAATAGTACAAATAACGCAGGGACCCTCGACGCTATTGTTCTGCTATTCCAAATCCAACACTCTCACGAAGACAAATTTGGCATGCATCTTCGAAACGAGCAATTACAGTGTTGTTGTAGCTGGATACCTTAATGCCAAAAACGCGGAGTGAGGCAGCCAAAGAAACAACTAATACGACAGGACACTTCAAAGGTTTTATCACAGAACGGAATCGATGTAATTACTTCAGAAGAGCCTACTCATCATCACTACACCGCAAGATTGTCAGACATTTAATAGCAAACTTGGAAGAGGCTGAAGAGATCAAGATAATGACATTAACTCGAAGATGAAAAAAATCACCATAACAAGGCGGCCAACCATCCCGCATTCTGCGGGACTGTCCCGGAATGGCGGTTCCAGTCCCACATAGAAAAAATTATTAAAATAGTCCCGCAAAACGCCTTATGCGTCCCGGATGTCCCGCATTCTTAAATATTGAATTAATTCATAGATTTTCAAATCACTAAATACCGATTCCAACCTATGCCAATCCAGCACAAAAAACGAACGACTAAGCTATCTCACACCGATGAACCGACCATATTTCAAAGATATGTAGGGGGACGACATATATTTTGGTTTGTTTTTGTTTCCCTCTAAGTTATGAGAGAAACAGAAAGTGAAGACCTTTTTTTTGGTCGACGAAAATAAATTACAAATGTTGTCCCGCAAAACATAACAGAACCATCCAAATCACCACTAGAGAACAATCCTTCGTGAACTGGATGCCAAGCTATGCTCGACGCCTCCTTCTTATGACCTTTAAACGTCTGCACTTCCTGACTGAGATTTCGAAGATCAAATAATTTCAACATGTGGTCTCTGGAAGCCCTAAGTAACAATAACAGATTTTATTCTGCCAGCTACCAATAATTTTCAGCGCAGGGGAGTTAGCGAACAAATCACTCGATGGAGTTGATCAGAAGGAAAAATCGTGCCAGGAAGCGGGCAAGCAGATAAAGGGGAAGTCAACAAACTCATCCTTAAGCTAAAGTATGAACTCAAAGAACACAAAATTTCTAAGTTTGAGATAGTTCGATAGGCAATAGACTACGCGCCAGACACAAACAAATTTGTAGAGGTTACAAAGAATCTTGAATCTAGGTGACTGGTACATTAATCTTCTTCTCTTCTTCTTTCTTAGCCGTTTTCTGTCTACTCTTGAACGTAGGCCTCTTCCATGCTTCTCTATGCTGATCTGTCCTGTGCTAACTGAAACCACCTATTTCCTGCTTGTATCCTGATATCATCAAGCCATCTTCTTTGTGGTCTTTCCGCGCTGCGCTTGGGTTGTCTTAGTAGCCAATATGTTACTCTAGACGTCAATTTACTTTGATCTTGTCCAGCCACGTGTCCCACCCAACGCCATTTCAGTTCTGCAATTCGTTCTATTATATCTACAACTTTAGGTCTTTGTCGGATATCTTCATTTCTGTTCCTGTCCCTCAGACTGATACTAAGCATTGCCCGCTCCATCGCTCTTTGCATTACTCACAGTTGGTTCGTGGTCCTTTTGTCAATGCCATTGTTTCTAGGCCATAGGTCGCTACTGGCAATACAAGGTGTCAAAGATTTCTTTTAAACAATTATGATTTTTTGATTTTAATGTTTAAGTGTTGCAACAGTCGATATGTTGCTTAAAATTTACACTTTCAGTTTTTGCTTTCTTCTGAAGCTTTGTTTTTAAACTCGAAATTTCGATTTTTTTTGAAGATTTTGACTTTTTCCCCACATTTAGACCTTGTTACTGATTTTAAATTTTTTAAATCTCCACTCAATATTTAGATATTTGGACTTTTCTAATAGCTAAATGTAATTTTTTATTTGGAAATTTCGATTTTAAACATGAAATGTCAAGTTACCTTTCGAAACTTGATCATTTAAGATTATTTATACTTTCAATTTTTTACTCATTCCTAAAATTTTCTTGAATATGGAATTTTTTAGGGATCTTGGCTTTTCTTTAGAGACCACTCTAGTGTAGAAGTTGCGAATTTTTTGCTTGAAGTTTTAAAATAATACTCGATTTTTTAAAATATTTTTCGCATTTTTTACGCTTTTAATTTTTGTTTTTTTTTAAATTTTTTTTGTAAATTCGAAATTTAGTTTTTGCTTAAAATGAATTGTAGTATTTTTTGAGAAACTTTGTAAATATGAACACGAGTGCTTTGTAAATTATCGTCTCACAATTTTTCATAGCAGGATTCTTAATGAATAAGATGCATGTAACTGGATGTAAACATTTAAAGAGAATGGTGGCCAACAACAAATTTTTAGAAGTCAAAGTCAATATACTTTGCTTTTGAGCTTTTGAGGGTAATAACCCTCAAAAGCCGTATTTAAAATTTCAATTAATTTTGCTAGTAAACGGTTTCATTTTAAGTTAGTTTATCATTAAATTTTCACGGTCCTGAGTTAAAAAATCTGCAAATTGTTAAACAAATGAATACAAATTGAAACATTTTTGAAAAATTTTGAATATTTTCATACCACTACAGGGTATTTTAAATATTCTTCAAACATCAACTCATGATAATTAACGAATAGGTCAATTAGATTTTTGTTTTTGTACATGAAATATAAAAACAGAAATTGAAATTGAGAACAAAAATAGGCTTCAGATAAAAAATAGTTCAAAAAGAAAAGTTTCATTTTTGTTTACGATAAAGCAGGTAGCTAATTCACAAAACTAGTTAACGTTTCATTTTTGTTTACGATAAAGCACGTAATTATTTCACAAAACTATTGAAAAAAGCAGACAAGTTTACAGACTAAATTTATTGGTTCACTTTAGTGAACTTGAAGATGATTGATTCTTGGTAAATAATTACAAAACAGGTTAGATTAGTTCTTACTGGATAAAATATTATGAATCCACTGACGATTTTAATTCTTCTACAATAGTAATAATATAAAAATTAAAAACAATGCAGGTTGATTGGCAAACTTTTCTGAACTCAAATGCAGACAAAAGCTTTTATGTTTTATCAATATCACGTAATATAAAAGCATTCAATATTTGTTCAACAAAGCATTATTTGCAATTATTTAATCAAATGTCTAGCATTACGAAATTGCATATCACTTCAATTATTATGCTTATAACAAAATCGTGAAACGTTCGATCCCAATATGTGAATACATACATAGACATTTTGGCAATATGGATAATATTTCCAGTCCAGCAAATGTGAATTTCGAAATCGTTTACAGTTTAACACTTTAAATCGAGCGAATTGGAATTGTGGCATTTAAAGCGAAGCAACCTTTTCTGAGTTTCTAGACAATGATTCGGTCACTCATGATTAAATTCCTGAAACTGTATATCTACACACTTTTAATATGATAAATATGACGTAGTTATCAGCTAAGAAATTCTTTGCAAAATTTAACCCCTAAACGGGTAAAGGTAGATGTCAAATTTTGTATCACCACCTCAGGAGTGGGTACCTACAACATGTGAGATATGCATATGACTCAAGGGGCAGTGTTTTTCTTAGTCCCGCAATTTGTTTATTGAAGATAAAAACAGATTATTTAAGTTAACCAATAATTTTAGGACGACAGCTTTGCAATCACAAGAAAGAAGAGAAATAACAAATGTACAGTAATTTGAATGGTAGTCCAACAAAATTACGTGAACATTAAATTAATTTTTTATCGAAAGTTTGAGTTTTTTCTTCAAAGTTTGACTTTAACATCAACTTTTAAAAAATCAATTATATTTAATGCATCATAGTAAACCAAGAACCTATTGGCAAATACTTGATTTCGCATTTAAATAAATGAAAATTGTTGACTTTTTGGAAATAACTTTTTGACACTCGACTACGACATACTTAAAAATTCTTAAAATGTCACCTCATAAAGTCAACGTTTTTCTTTATTTATAATAATTTAAAAATTTGCCAATATTGAGCTTGCTACGCTAGATTAAGTCTAATTAACTAACGATAACGAAGGCTTCCACGGCCAGAGTCAGTACAGAATATACTTCTTCCGGGATTGGACCGTGTCAAAAAACTACTAAAAGTGTTCGACGTTTCGCCCACCATCGTAGAGAGCTTCTTCAGGAACAAAGAAAAACAATAAGTGAAAAGAGGAATATAAGGGAATATGCGAAATGCAAAAACTCTTCAGAAGAGTTTCGCCACTAGTATGGTGGACATACTGAGTTACCATGCTCTTCTGTCTAAACTTTCTTATCCTTTGCACCAATTTTCAATTCAGAAGAGTTTCGCCTCTGGTATGGTGGACATACTGAGTTACCGTGCTGTGATGTTTTGGGCCTTTTCATTTTTGCTTATTCCCTTATATTCCTCTTTTCACTTATTGTTTCTTTTTTTTTGTTTCTGAAGAAGCCCCCTACGATGGTGGGCGAAACGTCCAACACTTTTAGTAGTTCTTTGACACGGTCCAATCCCGGAAGAAGTATATCCTGTAATTAACTAACATTTCGAGTCAACGAGAGTTAAAAATGGCAAAGAAAATAATTTTTTTTAATGTTATTGTTGTGAGCTAAAAAGTCTAAGTTTAAAAAAAAAGAATCGAATACATATTACAGTTTAATGTCGCAAGCATTTAAAAATATTTTGAAATGCCAACACCCCAAAATTTCATTCAAATTTTAAAATCCAATTTTTTTAGCCGCAATTGAAGAAATTTTAGTGTCATCTTTAAAGCTGAAATAAAAATAAGTAAAATTTACAAGATTAAATTCCAAATTTTGAAAAATGTAAAAATTTTAGCAACATTTAAATTTATTACAAACCAGAGTTTAAAGTTTAATGTAAGAACTACTTTTTTCCAAAATTTTTGCGTTGATCCAAGTTTCGATTTAAATTTCGAGTTAGAAGTGGAAATGTAAAGAAAAGGTCTAGCATTTGAGTTTAATTAGTTATTAAGGTTAATAAAATTTTGGGAGCTACTCGAAATTTTCAATTTTTCGTATGTAAATATTTCCTTGAAATTATGTTGGAACGGACGGGTCTTTGGGTTATCTTCAAAAAAACACAACAAAGGTTGCTCTTTTTAGAGCAACCTTTATCTTGTGTTTTAATCTTTATTGGATTCAGGGGACAAGATTTGTAATTCAATCTTCCTTGAAAATCTGTCTTTCCTTAAACTCTTAAACTTCTAATTATCAAAATTTTAAATATTATTATTCTAAGCTTTTCGAATTTCTCCTCTTTTGTCTTTAATCCTAAAATTTGAACATTCTTTAGAACTTTTGAAGTTTCGAGTAAAATTTTGCATTAAAAGTCAAATGTAGAAAAAAAAGCGAGCACTCGAGTGTGATACATTACTAACGTTAAAATTTTGAGAGCAAACTCAAGACCTTTAATCTTTCATGTCAATTTTTTTTGAAACTCTGACTTTCCTCAAAATATCAAACTTCAAATTATCAAAATATTAAGTTTATTATCGAAATTTTGAAATGTTGACAATTTGAACATTTTGTTCAAATTTTGGAGTTTAGAGGTTTTTGAGTCTAAAGGTTTAAATCTGAAAAAAGTCAAATATTTTCTGAATATAAAGTTGGAGCTTCGTTTTAAGATTTAGATTTTCTAAAAATTTGAAGTTCAAACGGGAGTTTAAAAAAACTTATATATATTACTTATTTCGAGGAATAACTAATATATCCTTAAGTCTTATCAGAGGCGTGTCGTGACCTTTATGAACAGAAAAGCTGACCAGAAATCCTTTTAATTACAATTTTGCTTTCAACTGATTACATTTAGAATGCATTAAGCATTAGCATTCAAAAAGTAACATTTCTTTTTGTCTTATTGCGATTAGTCGAAAAATCAATTTAAATTTAGAACTTCAAAACAAATTTAAATTTCGATAAGATGGTTGAAATGTTAAAATAAATTTTAAGTCTAAATCCAGATGGTTGTCCAAATTTATTTTAAAGAAATCCAGATGTTCCACTTTCAAGTTAAACTTTGAATATTATTTCTTTAATGTTCAGTTTGGTTTTTCCGCTATTTTATATTTTTAAATTTTCCCTTTAAATTTGGATCTTTACTTAAAATTTCGAATTAAAATTCCACAATAAAAGAGAACAAAAACGTCAAGATTAAACTAAATATTTGTATTAAAAAATTACAAAAATCATTTTAATCACAAAATGGAACTTGAGCAAGAATATATTTTTTTCTGGAATTTTCTTTAAAACTTTAACATTTAAAGAAAATCCAAATTTTAGGAAAATGTAAATTTATTTTTCAAAAAGGTCGAAATTTTCAAAAAGTTACAAATTTCAAAAAATCAGAATTTCTAAAAAAGTCGATATTCTAAAAATCAAAACTTTTGAAAAATTCTAAAATTTTAAAATAAGTCCAAAAAATCATCGAAACTTTCAAGTCACCATCCTGAAAAGTCCAAATTTTTAAAAGAGTATCATTTTTTTAAAAGTAAATAATTGTAAAAAATATAAAGTGGAAATTTTCAGAAAAATTTAAAATTTCGAAAATTTCAAATATTTCAAAAAAGTTCTTCAAAAAGGTCAACATTTTTAAGTCAATATTTCAAAATCCACAAAAAGTTGAAATTTTAGGAAAAAGATCTAAATTTTAAATTGTGGAAAAAATCAAATTTTCAAAAAAGTCGAAATTTTCAATATAATTAAAAATTTTGGGAAACACTCACAATTTTTAAAAAGGTCAAACTCTTAAGAAAAATTGAAATTTTCAATCAAAAAAGTCAACATTATGAGAAAAAGTTGAAAAAAGAAAGTTTGGTAGAGTTAATATGTTAAAATGTCTAAATTTTCAAAACTCACAATTTTCAATAATAAATTGAAACTTAAAAAGGTCGAATTTAAAAAAAAATTCAACGTGGAATGTTTTAAAAAGGTAAAAATTGGAAAGAAATCTAAATTTCAAGAACAATTTGAAATTTGGAGACAAAATTCTGAGAAGAAGGCAAACATTTGAAAAAGTCTCATTCTTGGAAAAAAAGCCCAATTTTCAAATAAATTCAAAATGTGTCAATATTTTCAGAAATAATTCAAAATTGGAGAAAAAAGTTGAATTTTAGAAAAACTGAGACATGTTTAAAAAGTGGTCAAAACGTCACGAAAAAAAACTAAATTTGGAAAAACATATTTTTAAAAAAGTCGAAATTTTCAGCATAAGTAAAAAATTATGAACAGAAGTGCAAATTTAAAAAATAAAGTTATAATATTTTAAGTTATATAATTTTTTGCAAAATTTTCGGCCAAAGTTTTAAAAAGAAGCGAAAATTTTGAATAGTTTTAATTTTTAGGTCTTAATTTTCAAAAATGTCGATGTTTTCATTAAAAATTAAAAAATCTTGAATTTTTCAAATAAATGGTTCAAATTTTCAATAAAAAGTAATTTTTAAAAAAAGTTTTAATTCGCAAAAAATCGTATTTGGAGAAAAAGTCGAAAATTTAAAAAAAGAAAATATATATTTTGAAATAGCTACAAACTTTCAGTCAGAATTTTAAGAAATGGACTGTAATGTGAAAAAAATGTCAATTTTGTTATCTAAATTTGCAAAAATGTCGAAATTTTTTTAAAAAGTCAAAATTTTCAGAATATTCGAAATTTTCAAAAAAAGGTATTTTTGTAATTTTTTGAAAAATGTCAATGTTTTCAGAGAAGTCAAAGTTTTCAAAACAAGTCAAAATTTACAAAAAAGTCGAAATTTCGACACAAAATTGGAAATTTTGAGAAACAATCAAAATTATTAAATTTTGCGAAAACCGAAATTTTTGAACAAAAGAGTCGCAAAATTTTCATAAAATCACCATTTGCATAAGTACAACTTTTTCAAAAATTTCTTAAGAAGTTTCTTTTTAAGAAGATCTAAATTTTCGATAAAATAAATTGGAATTTCGAAAAGAGTCAAAATTGTTGAAAAAAAAATGAATTATTTTTGAAATGTCGAAGCTAAACTACTAATTAAACTTTGGATTTAAAAAATAAAAATTCAAAATTTTGGAAAAGGTTAAGATTTTTCAAAAAAGTTAAAATTTTGAGAAAAAATGATTTTGAAGAAAATAATCAGTTTTGAAAACAGAAAGTTTTGAAAAAAGTAAAATTTTGAAATGTTTAAATTTGCAAAAGAGTCGAAATTTTCAATAATAAATTGAAATTTAAAACGTCAAAATTTTCAAAAAAGTTAATACTTTAAAAAGTCTGTTAAATTTTGATCATAGGTGTTACCAATATCAATAAAAAGTGCTTGCAGCTGTTGTGTGAAAAAAAGAGATTTTAAAAGAAAATGAATATGGACATTTTCATTTTGTAAGGGGGGGAGGGGATGGGCGCTTCTCTAGCTTCCATAAAGAACCCGCCACTGGTTCTAAGACTCTTTTGACATTTATTTTTATGAGGCATTTAAAAGTAACTGGTGAAAATTTTTTTGCTGATGATTTTAATGAAATATTTCTATCCTCATTTGAAAGAACATGAAAGGTTATGTAAATGCTTAAAATTTAATTAAAAACTAAGGTTGAATTTAGAAGTAATATGGCTCTAAAATTTTCAACAGAAAAAGCGATTTCTAGTTATTTTGAAATCCGGTATGTTTTTGAAATAATATGCATCAAGAAATTTTAGTTCAAACAAACTGTTAATAATTATTATGTGAAAATATAATTTTAATACTTTTGATTTATAGCAATAAATTAATATTGAATGGTTTTTAAATGGTTATTAAATGTTTATTTTATATCAAACCCAATTTTTGTGGATTTACGATGAATATAATGCATATTAATGTGCATGTAATTGTAACTGCCCAGCATATTTTGTTCAAAATCTGCATATAATATGCGCATATTTTGTTAAAAAAAGCTGTGCTCTCTACTCATAAGATATGTTAATAATAAATATTAAAAATTCCACGATGTTTGAACAAAAAATAAAAAATTAGTTGAAGGTCCAAATTTTGAAGAAAATTACTAAATTTCGAGTAGATTTGACAAATTGAGTTTGAAGACAAAATTTTAAGTAAAAATGCACGAAATTTAATCTAGAATTTAGATTGAGGTAGTTTCGAGATAAAAAGTAAAAATTTCCAGAAACTGTGATTTCCACATTAAAAACTCGATTTTGAGAAAAAATTTCCAATGGCTTCTAAATTTCTGCTCTAACCTAAAAATTATAGTTTCAGGGAATTTTAACTTACTATATTAAAATAAATTTAATCTGAAAATTTTAATTCCTGCTTTTTTTGAACTGTTTGTTTAAATGCCAAATTTCAACGAAATTTCTTGTTAAAACACAATTTTTCTTAATGACTTTTGAGTTTTTCCAAAAGGTCATTTTCTCAAAATTTAGAATTCTAACTTGATGTTTTTAAACTCAAAAATTTAATACATTCTATAAAAAATATCTAAATCTAAAAATTCGTACAAACAAATTTACGCTTTTTTCTTGAGGTTTCACCTTTCCACGAACTTTTCAATTCCAATTTTTACATTTTTTCTTTAAAAAAAACTTAAACTTTAACTCTGAAAGCGAAATTTTGATTTTTTTTCTGGAAATTTTGAGTCTTAAGGCCTATTTGGAAAAAATCCAAATTTAAGACAGAGAGTGTGGTTTCATAATTTCTATTTTCAGCCTAAAATTCTAATTTTGATTTTTTTTTTGACACATGTCTTAAATGCAACTTTTATTAAATAAAAGTCCATTTGACAATATCGTTTCACAGATAATTAATGAAATTGTAAAAAACAGGAAAATACTATAATTTATTTATAACTAGCCGTCCATAATAAATGTTACAGCGTAATTTTTGTATATTCTTGATTTAATTTAGGATATCTAGGATGGTTGGGGCTCATTGTGCTAAAATGTTACATATATTTTTTAAGTAAAACTTTCATTGATTTTATAAAATGGCATAATTCTTTCTCGGCGCCTCTCAGCTAGATTGCTTCATCGGATATTTGGTAAATTGTGCTTGTATCCGATCAGATCGGTTATGTCAGCTTCATTGTGAATGAATTTTCAAGGCAATTCGATCATATTATCTCATCTTTTTTTATAATTATAAAATCATTAACGTTATTATTAATCAATATTTATAAAAGTACATATTTCTGATCTTTGAAAATTATTCAATACATGAGTCTTATAATAATAACTAATGAGGCCCATTTTGTTACTTGTACTTTTTAATATTACTCTCTACATACTCTATAACTAAATTGTTCGAATAAATGCAAAGATCTAACGTATCTACTTGCAGTGTACATTGTCCTGCTAAATGCAATAAAAGAAGTCATTATTACTAACAGTATAATCGAAGTTCCAGATCTGAATACAAGCGTGACGAATACAATTAAAAGTTACGTGAGTATTTTAATTTTATCACTAGGTATTGTTTAAACTGGTGACAAAATAAAAGATAGCAGAAGTGCTCGATAACATAATTCACATCAATCAGAGGTCGGTGGGCAAAGTTTTTATTCATATCATGATTTAAATAGACAATTGTTTCAAATCTTATTGTTATTATTTGGTTATTTCATACTACGCCTCTGACGAAAATTACAAATGACTGCTTCCACCCAATTGCAATTGGTTGGAAATCGCTAATTATAAACCTTAGAGGATAACAGACTACCCGTTTAAACAATTCTTTTTTACATCCTGGTTAGAATCAGAAAAAAAAGTACTTTATATCACCAGTTATATCAATCTTGTACAACAGCCACTTGTTTTTTTATTTCTGTATATTTAATCGCCAAAGTTTGAATTATGTGCCTTCAAATTTTTCTCCCTTAAATCCATAAATCCCTAAATAAACTATTAAAAATCTATTCATTTGAAAAAATATCGCTCCCGCAGTCATTATCTAAGCCGGAACGCATTCAATATTATTTTAAGTAGTAGTTTTACCTCACACACTTGAATATAGTCCCTAAAGGCTTCGGCAGGACCGCTACTATATTATGGCGAATGCGCTGGGCGCCGCAAATTTTCCTGTCTAACCAGCGCGGAATTTGTTTTAATTTGGGCTTTTGCCATTGTGCAAAAAATAAATACCCTCGATTATTCAATGTGTCAAGGGGTTGCAGGTTATGACGCAATAGATTGCGTGCTAATTTAATACACGCGGCTACCTTGTGACCGCAAGTCTTATCGGTTTAAGATCCTTCGAACATTCGAATTCTACGCTATTCTTTAACACATATACATGACTTAATGTGGTGTTTAGCGCAAGCGTCCAACTTGGCATTTTGCACCAAAAGTATCCTCAACACGGTCGAACACCACAATACCTGCTACCGCAAACCACAACGTAACTAGCTGCCGGTGTGTTTAAAAGTAGAAGAACATTTTCGTGCTTTTCAAGATGAACATTCTTTACGTAACAGTGTCTATGTCTTTGATTTTAATATTAGCGGGGTTCAATCACGCTCATGGACTTACGACTTTCGGGAAAACCAATACTATGACCAACTCTCAACCACCACCGGGTAATACTTTGAACTTTTTTCGCTTTGAGGGCTGCAACATTTTTAGTTCAAGTTTATGGCTTTTTTAGAGCATTATGGCGCGCTCATTGTTCTATACTAGATTTGTGTTTTGTACAATATTTGCGTTCTGTACTAAATTTTATTTTTTTTTCATGATTCAAGCTATTATATCTTTAGGGGCTTCGTGTACGTTTTTTCACAATTTATTGAAGACTAAATTGCTTAAGTAGGGATTTTATATTAGCGACATAATTTTTAGGCAGCTTTTCGGAACATTCTCTTTAAAGTGTACTAAGCCATTTAGATAATAAGTTGTAATGATTTATTTCTAGCACGAGCAAAACAATGTGGCAACCAATCTGACTGCGCGACGATTAAAGCAACAACTTGCATAAAAGGATCATGCCTCTGCGGAGATAACACCGTTCCTATAAATGGAAATTGCAAGGCAGAAATTAAAGGTAATACTTCATAAATTTACATATTTCATCCTGTCTCGTCTATCGAATTCATAGAAGGTGATATGTTTATTTCAGATTCTTAGCATTCCTCTTTGTTATCGCTTGGTCTATTATCGCAACATTATCACTTTTTCATTAGCGTTTTCAAACTGAAATATTAAGTTGATTAATCAATATGCACTGTACTACGATTACACAATAATAATTATAAAATGTAATCTTAAGACTTCCTCGTTTATTAAGATAACAAGTTTAATTTAATAATAAACAAATTAAAATAGTACAGTTTCTTTAAGCAATTGCTGGAAAATGTGACTTTATTATTAACCAATTTATATTCAAGTTGTTGACGTACATACAAAGGGGTTCTATTACCAGAACGGGGATTTTACTATTAGTGCACGCGCGAGTAAGCATTAGCATTAATAGTTTATAATGTGTGTTGCGCATCAAATTCCAAATCGGATTTGGAAGCTTTATATTTATTTAATGAGTTGGTTTCAGCATCGAAAATGTTAACATACTGAGGCGTAATATAACCATGTGATTTATCTTCTTTGTAACCTGTTATTCTGTTTCTCCTCACCTGCGTATACTAAAACTTTTGAATGTCAAATATTGCGTACTGACAAAATGGTAGTTACCATTTTCCGTTATGGAAAAAGGGCAACTACCCTTTCCCAGTATTGAATATGGATTATCTAACATGACCGTTAACCTTTTTTCCGTAACGGATAAAGTGCAATTATCATCTGAAATGGTACCGATATGGCAATTTTAAGATGTAACAAGTGGTTGCGTTAGGATACTGGGTTGCTTTTTCTCTGTTACAGAATGGAATTATATTTAAAATTGCCAGAAACAGCATTAGCCTTATTTCTTACAACTGACGCTATACTCATTAATCCGCATTAAAAAAATAAACCCCGCTAGTTTTTCGCTTGACTGCACAAAAAACTAATTTTTTTTGACAATGTAAATAAAAAATATTTAACTTCATGGGTAAATTTAACTTTCTTTTCAGCAGTCCTTAAAAAGCTTTAATTTCTGAATGATTAAAACTAAAAACAATAATATGATCCATTAGTTATTAATTAATGTTAAATAAAATTAGTAAAATAGGCTCCTGCTTGTGGTCAGAAATTTTAGAGCTTTTTCTCTTTTTCTTCTCAAATTAAGAAGCGGGACGGATTAAGCTTGATCGAAGCCCTGGGTCACTAGTGAAGTCACTAGTGAATATTTTTATACATGAAAATGTGATAAGACCTTATCTTCCGCAAAATATTTTTGGCAACTAAAAGAAAAAGCAAAGTATCCACTTTGGTGGGATCCCCCGTGCTATTCCATATGTTACACACCGTTAAATCCGCCCCTGCTCGGACAAACGGTAAGTTCCTTAAGTTTTCTATCTGTCATCAGAAATTTAAACGTCTCTTGGGCCCCTCAAAAATTGCTCAGCCTAAAAGAAGTTTGAATTTCTAAACGTTAAAACTAAGAACAAATTACAGTGAAATCTCTCTTAAGCGGACATCTTCGGGACTGCCAAAATATGTCCGCATATCGGAGGTGTCCATTCATGAGACATGGTAACCACAATTCGTTTGCTTACTTATTATTTCCGTTTTTTCAGATATCAGACATTAGAAATGTCTTGGAACTTGGAATTTCTTTTTTTTACTTTATGTTCAAATTTCATGATGTAAAGTTCAAAGTTTACAGTTCAAAGAAAACTCGAAATGTCGACAAAGAAGACGAAATTTCAAATTAATACTCAACATTTTTAATGATAAGAAATAAAGTTGTGCACTTTAAAATCAAAATTTTGAGAAAGTAGTAAATGTTGTGAAATTTCTAAAAATGTGTCAAAATAGTCAAAATGTTAAAAAAGGCTGACACAAGTTCAATCTGAAATTTTCAATTTTTCCCTCAAAACATCGACTGTTTAAATCAAAATTTTTATAAAACAATCAATGTTTTTTAATTTTATTTAACATTTCTTGGGCCCAGTTTGTAAATATTTAAATTTTTATTGTTTGTTGACAATATTCTAAAACAGTTTTTGAAATATGACTACGTGATATTTAAATTTATTTAAAACGTCACCTCATGACAGTTGACAAAATAATAATTTATCAAAAAAACAAAATTTTTTTCATATCTAATTTTGGTTTTCTATTATTCATTTTTCCTATTCTATGTAAAATCAACTAACCTCTTATTTTGTCAACTGTCATGAGGTGACGTTTTAAATAAATTTAAATATCACGTAGTCATATTTCAAAAACTGTTTTAGAATATTGTCAACAAACAATAAAAATTTAAATATTTCCAAACTGGGCCGAAGAAATGTTAAATGAAATTAAAAAACACAATATTTCCGGTCAATAGGAGTTCACCATGAAGAATAAAACAATCAATATTACAAAATTTTGATTGTTTTTTATATATCTTCACATTTTTCAAAATTTCAAGAAAAATCTTGACATTTCTAATTGTTTTCTTAAATGTGACTCTAAGGTCGAAAATTTGTGATTGAAATCCAAATTCAGAGAAAATAGTGAAGGACGATTATCGGAGTTTTCTGCAAAATGTTCTTCAGACATTTGGGCTTTAAAGTTGAAATGTTACCTCAAAGGGAACATTAAAATATGTTCTTTGGAAATTTTGATTTTAATTAAAGCATCAATTTATAAAGTGAAGCGAAAATTTTGGAGTCTATAATTGAACTTTCAAATTTTTTCTTGAAATTAGAGTTTAAGTTCCAGTGTTGAGGACAAACTCGAAATTTTGGGAATTTTTTAAAATAGATAAAACTTTTTTCGAAATTTTGACTTTTTCATTCGGAATTAGGATTTATTTAGTCAAAAATTTGATATTTTTATTTTAAATTTCAATTTCAAACTAAAATTTATAAAAAATTTAAATGTTTCAAACTTAAACTTCAAACTGAAAACAAAAATTCAAACTTCGAAAGACACCCAAAATTTATAAAAAAGAATTTCGGGTTTTGACACCGAAAGTTAAGAAAATCTTGGAAGTGGAAATATTTGTGACCTTAAAAATTTTGTTTAGATACGAAATTTTTACAACATATCTTAATATTCGACCTTAAATTTTTATGAAATTCAAGTGGAAATTTTGTTAATTTTCAAAATACATTAGTTTTTTTCCCCACAGTTTTCATTTTGATTATAAATTTAGTTTTTTTTATGTTTTTAATTGTAAATTAAAAATATTAAAACATCAAATTGGAAACTATGAAAAAATAGTCGAAATTCCTAAAAAAAACTCGATTGCTTAAAATTCAAAGTTTCGAAAAAAAAAACTCGAAATTTAACTGCAAAATAAGACTATTTTTGATTCCCGCTCATTTATTTTAAAATAAAAAATGTGTAAGTACTTTTCCATTCTTCAAGTGAAGCTTCGATGGAGAACTGATTTACGTTTAAGATATCCTTTGGGAATTTATTTTTTCCTTTCGATATGTTTGAATGAAATATCCTGTCAATGCAACATTGCATATAATTTTGTAGTGTTCGGTTAAGAGAGAACATTGGCATGTTGCGTGTAGAAATACGTGTCCGCGTCCGCCCAACAGAGTCCGCTCAACAGAGGTTATATTGTATGGAATTTTCTATGATATAATTCTGGACTATGAAGAACTGTCCGCTTAATAGCTTAATAGAGGTATTCGTTCATTAGAGGTGTCCGCTAAGGAAGATTTCACTGTATATAAATGATAAGTAAAGTTTGTGCTTGCCATCAGAGATATAAGCTCCTTTTCTACTGTCCAGAAGTTACACATTTATTATTAGAGACTTAACTTTTCTTCAGCCTCCCAAAAATTGCTGAGTAGGAGGGAAGTCTCAATTTTTAGATAGCAAAAATTAAACATGAATTATGTAAAGAGAAAGTTCCAAAATTTTTAGCTTGTAATTAGCAATTTACACTTCTTTTCTGTTCTCCATAAACGAATAACAAATGAAAAGTTCGGTAATATTTCGTCTGTCGTCAGAAATCTTAACTTCTCTTCAGTATTCTTAAAATTAAAAAGCGAAAAAGATATTTCTCTTCAAGAGTGATAAAAACTGAGCGTTAATTATTTAAATGATATGTTTTTAAGTTGCTGTTTGTCATCATTCTTCTTTCAACAAATTGAATACCAATGGTAAGTTCGTTAATTATTCCGTCTGTCGTCAAAAATTTAAATTCCTCTTCAATTCCTTGACATTAAAAAACAGAAAAAATCTTCAATTCTTGATGGTAAAAATTAACAACAGATTATATAAATGATGTTGTTTAAGTGATGTTTGCCTTTAGAAATTTAATTTTCTTTTCATTTCTTCAAAAACTAAAAACAAATGATAAATTTGTCGTCAAAAATTTAAGCTGCTCTTCAGGCTCCCAAAAACTGCTGGGCAGAAAAAAGCTTTGAATTCGATCTAATGAAAATTGAGAAAAATTATGGAAATGATAAATTTCATAAGTTTTAGTTTGTCGTTAAGAATTTAAGATTCTTTTCTGCATTTCAAAAATGAAAAACAAATTATGTAGACAATGATAAAAATCAAGTTAATTATGTAAATGTTAAGTTCTTTACGTTGCTGCTTGTCATCAATCTTCTTTCCACAAATTGGGTACCAACGGTAAGTTCGTTAATTATTCTGCCTGTTGTCAAAGATTTAAGTTCCCCTTCAGTTCCTTGACATTAAAACACAGAAAAAAGCTTCAATTCTTGATGGTAACAACAGATTATATAAATTATAAGTTATTTAAGTGACTATCTGCGATTAGAAATTTAATTTTCTTTTCATCTCTTCAAAAACTAAAAACAAATGATAAATTCGTCGTCAAAAATTTAAGCTGCTCTTCAGACTCCAAAAACTGCTGGGCAGAAGAAAGCTTTAATTTCGAGCTGATAAAAATTGAGAAAAATCATGAAAATGATAAATTCCGTAAGTTTTAGTTTGTCGTCAACATTTATACTTCTTTTCTGCTTTGCCAAAATGAAAAATAAATTATGTAGACGATAAGATCCTTTGGTATTCTTCCACCTTCATCAAAAATTATTAAATCGAAGTGAGAACATGAAATACAAAATGTTTTCTCAAGCCTGTAACTTCTTAAATAGGCAACTTTGTACTGAACGTAATTAACTTAACTGACCTATTCATATTGGATAATTTATTCTTAAATGTAAATGCAGTTTTACAAGTGTTTTTGTCTAAGTTTACTTTGGATTCTAAATTAAAATTTTAAATTAATAAATTACGATGTGGACATGAGGTTCCCTTGCTGAAGTCGAGAGCATTACTTCCAAAATACTCGCTCAGGTTAAAATAAGTTGTGATGAAAAGGAATTCTTTCAAAATATAATAGAAGGTAAGTTAGCAGCATTAGCAAAATAAAGCATTTCATATCATTCATTCACTAAGAAAGTAAAATTGTTGATTCTGTAGAGTAAGCACCCTTTTTTTCACCCCATTTTAAACGGTAGTATATTTATAGGTATGTAAATTAATGTTACTAATATGCAAAAGAATCTGATAAATCCTGTGGACATATTCTTTTGCCTTTTAATACCTGTCAAATTACATTTACAGCTTTTTGTTCTGACGATTTTATTGATCTACCTACAGCCAAGTTATTGAGGCATGGGGGCTTTGCGTTAGCCTTCTTTTTGGTAGATTCATTTTCGTAATAATGCATGAAAAAATAAATGCAAGAGACCGAATTTATACGAAAATAATTGTTTTGGCTATTCGACTTAAAATTAAAAAGTTTTTATTGTATAATTCAATGTGAATAATGAATAAATTCGTGAAATAATTTAAAGTTGTAAGGTATAAACTTCCTTACAAGTTTTATACAAAATATTTTCTACATATTGTAGAAGCTCTAATGAAATTAAAACTAAGCAGTTTTGATAAACACCTTGTTTGTAGAAATATAATTATCTGAATTTATTTATTTTTAAAATACTTTTTTCCCAAAATAATTATTTTTATAGTCGATTTTTTTAATTTTATTTTGCTAAATAATTCGTGCACGTTTGGTAACAGTGTGGCTCATAAAAACGTCTATCAACTTCAGAGTCGTGCAGTAGATTTTTTTGGTATGATGTAACCCTTAGAAATGACGCCCCATAAAAGTTTTTTCTCTAAAGCAACTTTCGATTATATTTAAAAAACTGCACAAAGTTTAATGACATTAAAATGAAAAGTTAGTTGTAAGCTTAAAGCGGAACTATCAGTCCATATGTAGCAATTATTTCAAAATTTCGATTAAAGTAACCATTTATTTTTCTAATATCGCATACAAAATGTTGAAGTCCATGTCAAAATTCTGACTTTTTTCAGGCAATTTAAAATTTGATTTTGTTTCCTTAAATCGAAATTCAAAACAATTTTATTCTTAAAATTACGAAAATAATAAAAACGGAAAGCGCGAAATGGGAATTTTTACAAAAAAAAACACGAAATATTTTTTTAATTTAATTTTGTTTATTATCCTCAAAGGTTTAGAATTTTTATTGAAACTGCAACTTTTTCTCGAAATAAAAAATTCACACTTTTGGTTTTTACATGTTTATCTCAAATTTTCATTTTAATATCGACATTTTGACTTTGCTTCCCATTTTTTGACCTCATCTCTGTTTTGACTTTTAGAAAAACCAAAAGCCGGTTCAGGTCCAAGAAATGGCGATGCAGATCCTTCTCTAGCGAGTTGGTCCGCAGCTTCATTCCCTTGTATTTCTTTGTGCCCTGGCACCCACTTAAGGTTGATCCTGTTGTATTTAGCCAGTTGCTTTAGAGTTTGTTGACAGTCCCAAACTAGTTTGGATTTGACAATGCAGCTGCTGAGAGCCTTTACCGTTTGGAATTAATGTAGATCTTTGTTCATTTAAGGTTTCTTCGAAGACAATCGTAGGCGCAGAGTTCTATTGCATGTATTTCAGTTTGAAAAATAGTTGGGCTTTAGAGGACCTATAGTTAAAGTCATAAATTCCCACTCCAGTCCCATAGGCTGTCTTTGATCCATCTGTAAACCAGATGGATAAGTTATGTTTTCCTTCAGGTACTAATTGAGCGTCAGTGTGGCTATCTAAGTCCACTTCAAAGAAACGGTCAAATTCGTATCTGGGTTGCATATAATCACGGGGCTACATTACTTGAGGATTCCCATGTGACCGGCGAAGTCTCCTTCTTTAAATTGTTTTAATTGCAATAATCTTAAGGCTCCTTTGATCACCTCCGTCTTCACTAAAAGGTGGAGAGGAATTAGACCTAGCATTACTTCCATTGCTGCTGTTGAGCAGGTGTTCATTGCGCCTGTTGTGCCCAGACATGCGTACTTTTGAACTATGTTCAGCTGGTTTTGTGCTGTCTTTTTAGTTATTTTTGGCCACCATACTAAAGAAGCGTATGTGATCAGGAGTGTAATTATCATCTTATATGACCAATAGATCATTTTCGGTTTCAGATCCCAGGTTTTGCTGAATAATCTCACGTCCAAAACGCTGTCGTAGCTCGTTTGATTGTTCAAGTCAAATGAGGATTCCTGGTGAGCTTTTGGTCTAGGACTATTCCAAGATATTTAGTCTCACTTAAGAAGTTAAGTTGAACTCCATTCATAGTGGGAGCTGTTATATTTAGCTTCCTTCTCGTGAAAGGAATTATTATTGTTTTATTTGGGTTTACACTTAACCCTTGTTTTGAACACCAGTTTTCAATGGTGTTTAGGGGCTTTTGCATTAAATCCGATAGGATTTTTTCGTTTTTGCCCCTCATAACGACAGTCATATCATCTGCATAACTTATTGCTTCAAAGCTTGAGTAATACAGTATATTTAGGAGGTCATCAATCACGATGGATGACAGCAGTGGAGATAAAACAGCTCCTTGGGGCCAACCCCTTGCTGCGCTCACTGTGATTGAATCACTGCCCAAGGTTGCTTTGATTCTCCTACCATCCAACATGGAGACGATCCAGTCGATAGTAGGTTTCTCAAAACCTTCCTTGATAGCTGTTGTCTTTATGGATTCATATGAGGTGTTATCAAAAGCACCCTCTATGTCTATAAATCCACAAGAGCTATTTTTTTATTTGAGTATGCACTTTCTATCTTTTTGACAAGATTGTGTAAGACTATCTCTGTGGATTTGCCTTCTTGATAGGCAAATTGATTTTCGTGAAGCGGATTCTTTGACAGTACTTCCATCATAATATGTTGATTCATAATTTTTTCCGCACATAAATTCATTATCTAAGTCATTTCCTGTGCGGTCCAGCTTGACACAGTGAGGACTTCTGTCTATGGAGATTCTTTTTTCTACAGAACTTCCAAGCTATGGAATTTGTTACCGAACAAAATTTTCTCCAAAAATTGCAACCTATCCTTCTTTAAGAAAAGAGTTCATCGCCATTTATTCTTGTTTTCGCATTCTACTCGCGGTGCTCTAAAGTCATAGTGGGGTTGCTCTTCGCAAGTGGATTAAACTTTAAAAAAATTTCAAATCTATGAGTAAAATCCCGAAAGAGGTCGATTTTTAATTCTAAAATGATCCTTTGTCGGCATAATTTTATTCCTCTCACTTCAACCGCTTGCAGTGACCACTACCCCTTTGAAATTTTGTTAAAAATCCACTTTTTTGAAAATTTTGACTTAACCAATATGCGTCTTATTTTATTTTTTTTTAGAATTTTGAACTTTTATCTTAACATTCGAACTGTTTTTGCAAATTTTGACATTTTTAAAGATTTGTTTATTTCTTCAAAATTAGATCGATATTTTAATGATAAAAAACACATAATATTTCAATAAAAAATTTGAAAAACACTTTTTGGAAATTTGTCGATATCGACTTTTTCCTCCAAATTCAATATTTCAATATATTTGATCTAAGTTAAAAAGCAAAAGATTTCTATTAAAATATTTGTTTGCAAATTCCGTTAAAAATCTTTTTAGAAAAACTTTTTTTTTGAAATTGTATATATTATACTATGTCAAAATTTAAATAACAGAATTAAAAATTCCGAGCAAAATTTTTGAAAATTTCGAATTTTTTATCTTTAAATTCGTCTTATTTTGTAAATTTCAGCTTTTTTTCACAAATTCAGCGTTTCCATTAACTGACGAAATATTTTAGTTTGTTAATTCATTTTAACGAAAATATTCAGGATCTTTTTTAACTTTTGGATATTACGTCCCAAGTAATGGAGCAAAAATATTTGTTTAATAAGTTAATATATGTTATTGTTTTTATTCATGTTTTATTGGCATTTTCTTCGCCAGTTACTCCTTTCACAATTCTAGATTTTCAGAAACTTTCTGTTAAGGATTGATAATCTCTTATAGATTGCCCCAAGTAGCGATTACGTTGGATCTTTGGTTTGTCAGTCGACTCAAAACTGAAAAACAAACAGTCACAAATAACTATTGACAAAGATCCAACACAATCGCTGCTTAGGACATTTATAAGAGATTGCCAATCCTTAACAGAGGGTTACTGAAAGTCTAAGATTGTGAAAGAGGTAACTGGCGAAAAAAAAAGCCAATAAAACACGAATGAAAATATACTTCGCAAAGAAGAAACAGAGAATATCTAAACATGTTATTGTATTTAATACTTTTCGTTTGTTAGGTCCTGGCCACATTTGCTCCTCAGAAGAAGAGTGTGTACAAGGGGCAGATTGTGTGCCTGTTAAGGATACCGGAAAACCTGGACCCATCTCGAGCCAATACAAGGTTTGCACCTGCCAAGAAGGGCTAATAGAATTTCAAAATACTTGCGGAGGTGAGTGATTAATTTAGTTTTTTCTTCGTTTCTATTTAGTCTCGTTTTTAATTCGCTATACGTTAGTACGCACGTACAAAAGCATAAAATGTACTCTTTCCCTTTCATTTATGCTAATCCAAACTAATAAATGTGAAAGTGTGTTTGTCGGTGCGTCCACTTTTTTGGACCTTGTTGGCTCAATTACTGAACCCATTTCACCAAAAATTGGCATATAGAAGTTTCTTGTTACAAAAGATTCTTTTTGTCATGGAAAACTGTTCCCGATACTTCCAAATTAATATTTATATCCAGCAAGCACAGGCATCATATAACAGCATTTCGGTTGACACTGACACTTGAAAAAAATCAATTGTTCGTCTCATTCGGCGCGTAATATCTAGCAAAGACAAGACAATAGTTATGTATGATGTTCATAAATAGCTTTTTTAGTACAGACATGACGAATTTTTTTATTTCTGTGCATTGAGTGTTGACAGAAACAGATTTAAGTGTCTGCAACTGCACAGGGACCTCCACCATTTAGGGGCCCCCACAAGAGTAGCTGGTTCCCTTTTTTTTAATCATCAAAGTTATTGTGGATGCGCAATGGAAGGATATTTTTAGACCTGACCAGTGGCGGCTGGTCTTAAAGGGCGCAAGAGCGCGCGCTCCTCGTGAAATGAGCAATCCATTCATTTCTGTTTAATGTAAAATACTTGGATTTATTATATTTTTAAACACAAAATAATGATATACTAATTAACTAATAATACTTATGCGTGACTTGCAATAAAGTACGCAAACGTTTTATTCCATTATATCATATATTATGAGGAAATTGAAATAAGTTGGTGCGCGCAGAATTATACACCTAGCATGGCTGCCGTGCGATGCCTATCAACGGCCTCCACGGGATACGGAGAAACAAACTACAGAACACCACGTTAAGGCTAGCCCGCGGTACGCAGCTCCGCTCATGCGCTATTGCCAAATGGTGAGTACGAGTTGGAGTTTGAAGTGCCTAACTGCCAATAGTACCTCTATTCACAAAGGGATAGCGGTACCCATTCTAGGGTCTAATTATTAATTTGTAGCTTTGGATTTAAACAATTTTGATGAGAAAGTAATGAACACTCTAAAAGATCGTAAAGAGGATTTGGTTTAAAAAAAATTTTTTTTTTGGTGTTTTTGTAGAGTTTAATTAGAACTTTGTAATAAAATACATTTTATCTGCAAATGCAGTTTTCATGAAGAAGTGATATAATTTTATTCCTATGAAAGCAAACAATTTTAATTAAGTAACCTAGAGCCGCAACGAGGAGCAGCCGTACAGAGTAATTTAAAGGGGCTCAGAAATGTCGATAATGTTTTTTTTTTTGTACTCGATGAAAATAATTTAGAGATGATAACCCAAAAATATTTTGTAGGTTATAAGGTGTTAATTAAACTTAATTCGTAAAAAACTTTTAAATACCACACCTTTTGTATCACTTTTGTTTCTCTTAAATTTTCTACCATGCTATGGCACTGGAGTCACCTAAACTTTTAACTACTAATATTTTTGCATCTGCGCACCCCCTGTCAAAAAGTCACCAGCCGCCACTGGACCTGATGACCTTTTTTTTTAGTGGTTATAAACAAATATTCTAGACCTTATGCTCCTTATATTGTGAAAATTGCATATATTTTTAATTTGAAATTTTTCTGAAAGTTTCAAATTTTTGCTGAAACTGTATATTAAACCAAATCTTATTTTTATTAATTATAGGTTTTTTCCCAAAATTTGAATTTTTCTTTCGAAATTTGGAGTTTAATCTTAAATGTGGTTTGAATTTTATGTAAAACTTCAGAATTTTGTAATAAATATTTAAGACAAAAGTAGAAATTTTTAGAATTTCGAGTTTAACTTTTAATTAAATTTTAAAATTTTTCTCCAATGTGCGTCTGTGATTTCGGAATGTCAACTTTTTTTTTAATTTTAAGTCTGAAACGAAGTCTTCGGTTCTAGAAACCAAAATGTAGAGTTTTAAGTAAAAATTTTGGAGACAAAGAGATAAAAAATGTAGGTTCAAGTTCGGAAGAAAAATAATTGCCATTTCTTAATAAATAATTAGATAAATTATTATTCTCTTTAACTTCTTAAATTCGTAAATAAATATTTAAAAAAACCATTCCGAATTTTAGTGACATCGATGGTTCATTTAAAAAAATATTGATGTTCAAACATCGATGTTTTGTTAAACGATGTTGCATTCCTATTATTATGCAGATTCGTATCGATGCAAATATCAATTATTTTAAAACTGAATCGACATCCCCACTTGAACAGATTCAGAAACTTGTACCTAGGGATGCAAGGATCGGCCGACCCATATTATCGATAATATCGAAGCAAAAATATCGATATTTATATCGATATTATAACGATATGATATTATCGATATTGGCCGGTAGCTGATACTAGTCGTCGCCAATGATGGGAATCGGCATTATAGAAATATGGAGATCGAAGACCTTTTTTTGGTCACCAAAAATAACACGTGCGAAGTATGTGGAAATTTCTAAGTGGAGCCCGTTTACAATTTTTTTTTCCAAAATATCGATTATTGATAAAAAATGTTTGATATTACCGATTATCGATGTTTGTCTGCTGTCAATATTTATATCAGTATTAAGATTAGGGATGATCGATATTCATCGATGGTGAATGAACATCGATGTTTAGTGGAAAAATATCGATGTTAAGTTTTCGATAATATTGACACATCGATGTTACGAGAATAAAATCGGAACATCGATATCGATACACTCTAAGTCTAGGGCTAGGCCATCTAGCGTCATTAGGTGTAACAAATGTTGCTGATTAATGTTGTTATTAGACGAGGCGTTAAATACCGCGACACATTCCAAAAGTTTATTGGTTACAATCCATCACGTGATCTGCTGGATTTCTATTGGCTGAATGGATATCATAAAAGCGCGGGTTTCTTAAAACCCGTATACCTTCACCTCTCGCAAAAACGTACTAAGCTACTCAAACTGCCCGAACCTCAAACTAATTGATTATGTTTTTCAAACGCTTCCTACATTTGGTATTTCAACTAATTTGAATAGTAATGCAGTCCTATATTTTTAAATGTTTCATTTGTGGTAAAATCTTTATTACTTATTCCGTTATTAGTTAAATTTGAATTATTATTACCGAGATAAAATTTGACAGTAGTTTTCAATTATATTCTTTAAACAAGTTATTTTTTTTCAAAAAGTTTATATTAAAAAATATATTCAAAAATGAGAATTAAAATATTTTTTTTATCAAAAATGTTATTTATTTTTTTATGAATAATCAATAGAAACATTTTTATATCTGTCAGATTTTTTTAAGCGACTAAATAACTCCGTAATTGTTTCAAATTTGTAAATCAATATTCAATTATGTAAAAACTGACCAACATTCAGGCGCGCGAAGTAGCGTTCGAGGCTAGATGGCACTATTTTTCAACAACAAAACAACAACAAAAATTTTAATAATGGAGGTAAAAGTTTCGGGAGATAAAACTTTTTTTTTTTATTGAAAATTTTTCTTCTTAAAAATCTTTTTTCAAATTTCTTAAACGCTAATAATTTTGAAGCTATTCGCGAAAAACTAAATCTGATTTTTTTCAAATTTTTATTTGTTAATAACTTATGCGATTGTTCATGTAAAGGTTTCAAACTTCTTTTACACGCTATTCTGCATCAAATAAGCCCTCGTCCATTTTTTTATTCGCTATAGCAACGAACATGCTTATAAACTTGTGGATTAGAATTCAATTAGACTAGTAGGAATTATTGTAAAGTCGATGTAAGACGCAAATATCATGTTTTAAAAATCGCGCGCTTGTCATCTTGTGAACCAATTACTTTTTGGAATGCGTCGCGGTATTTAACGCCTCGTGTTATTAGTATTATTTCACCTTCACCCAATTTACACTAGATGTCGCTAATCGATGTAACCAAATTAAAACCAACAAAATAAAAAACTGTCAATTTCAAGCCATGGTCAACTTTTTTTCTTATCTAAGAATAAAGTGGGAACGAGTGTTAGTAGAACTTAATTTTTTTTAGTAATCAAACTTTGAAAACGAAATAATAGGTACAGTAAATCTACTTTATATTGTATTCTATGTCTGTCCAGTAAACTCAAACTTTTGCAGTAATGTAACCCAACAATCTACCATGAATTTGCTTACATCGCTTACTAAATGTATAACTTATAATAAAATAGATTGTTTTTGTTTTTACCTAAAACATCGATGTTTTCGGACATCGATATTTTTCTTTCGATATTCATCGTACATCGATACTTTTGAACCGATAATAATATTGATGTCAATATCGATGTTTTTCTAATATCGATCATCCCTACTTGTCCCCAATCTAAACACAGACTTGGGCTAGTGTGACATTATATCCAACTCGAGAGCTGATAAAAGTTCCGGCAAGTAGATACTAAAAAATCAACGAACAATCTACTTGTGACTCCTAAGTAGCGCCACCCATTGCTCCACAGAAGAAATTAGGGACAAACTCCAAGAAGTGTCCTATGCATATACTTATTAAGTATACGGTCATATGCAAATTGAATGCAACCTAAACTACAGTATGCAGCCCCCTAAATAGAGCTGCATAATGTAGTCTGAATTGTATTCTCTTTGATGGATTGATGATAATATTCCTTGCGCTGTACGTACATGAATAAAAATTATATAGCGACATCTACTTTAAGATAGCGTAAACGGGAACTACTAAATTCGACAGCAACCATATTCTGTTTAAAAATTATAAATTTACTTTCAAAAGTCTTTAAGTGTTTGGCAGGGTATTAGAAATAGTGTTACATTAATGGTTGGCCTTTAAAAATTTGGGGCTTTCTCGAAGTTCGAAGAGACGAGAATCAAATAATAAATAAATAAATGAAATCCAAACAATCCCTATTATGATAAAATACTGAATGCCCTGTTCTTGGTGTAGAAAGTGCTGCTTTTTTAGCAATGAAGTAATAACTTTTTTTTGATCTCAAATTTTATTACAGGATATAGTAGTATAATTTTGGCCAATCGACCATTACCTTTGGTCGTCAAATATTATTTTCGAGCACTGCTGGTAAATTTTCGCCTTCCATTATAAGTTTTGGGATTTTCGGGGAAGTGAATCAAATGAGAATATATTAGAACTTTGCGAACCAATCTTTTTAAGTAAAATATTCGAATGAATTGATTTACCCATTATGTAAAGGCACGGACAGTATAAAAGCGGGTTCCTGGTTCTAGTCGGCGCCGAAGGAAAAATGGTGCTTTTACTTGTTTTTACTGTGCACCTATATTTAATAACATACGTAATTTTCGGCGTCAAGTAAGGATGTATAAGATACATCGATTTTCGATATTTTTGCATCGATACTTTTGTTTTGATGTATGTATGGAAAGGGTATCGATATATTTGTTTCCAATGTATCGCAATGACGGATAAGGGTATAATGTTAAAATTCCGTAAGTGGAAGATTTTTTTTTTGGTCGTCAAATGATATTTTGCCATGTGATGTGGTGTAATATTACTGTGGGGCATCGTATTCATACCATACATCAAATATCGAAATACATGTACCGATGTATTGATACATGTTTTTCAATACATCGAATACACAGAATCGATGTTTCAAAAAGTAGGTGCATCCAAGTAAAACCGGTAAACTTTTGCTTATGTGAGCAAGGAGAAAAAGACCAAAACCCAAAACGAGTCTCAAAACATTGATTTTTATTATTTAAAGGGGGAATCTGCCGTAGGCAAATTCCCAAACACGAGAAATTAAAGTGTAATGGAAGTATATGTTTATCTAACGGGTCAGGACGGATGTCAGCTAAATGTTGATGAGAGATATTAATTACTTTAACGTAGAATAGATAGACTGTTGTATATAGTAGTAACTAAAGCGCCCTCTCTAACTTAGTAAAAGAGTCTACGTCCGGACATCAAATCGGTTTGTTCCATAATTTCTAACTAGAGGGCGCTTTCAACTTATAAGATATTTCTAGTAACATGCTTACGTAATAACGGCATTATAAAACAAACACCAAACAAAAATTGAATTGAATTGATTTGTATTTCAGTATTTGAAGGTAGCCAAGGACCATTCCGTTCGACAAAAAAAAAACAAACAAAACAAAGTACCAGAATAGTTAGGCTAGAGACAGCCTTAGCTTAGTTTGACATTATATCCAACTTGAAAGCTGATAAAAATTCCGGCAAGTAGATACTAAAAAATTAACGAACAACCCAGTTGTGACCCCCAAGTACCGTGTCCTATTGCTCCACAGAAGAAATTAGAGACAAACTCCAATAAGTGTCGTATGTAAATAGAATACAACCTAGACTGCAGTATGCAGTCATCTAAACAGAGAGCTGCATAATGTAGTCTAAGTTGTATTCTCTTTGCTGGATTGATGATAAAATTCCTTGCCATAGAGAAAGGTTAAGAGTGTCAACTCTGTGCTTTTTATTTTGAAAGCGGCCATCCCACGCAGGGACCCGAAATATTGCCATAAAATTAGGAAACTGTATTATCGACTGTAGCCACATTGTAGTTATCCTGTATGACCGACTTATAAATTGAAATTCAAATTTAAATCCAAAATTAATTTTAAACTGTTTTGAAATGTCCATTTAGTTGGATTGCACTACTGTTTTTAAAGATTAAACAAAAGTGACCAACGTGAATGAAATTTTCAAAACAATTCAAGTATGAGGTGTAAAAAAATAAACTACCATTTTAACAATAAATATTTTTATTAAATATGTATATTCATACATGTATATAAAATCATATTTAAATATTTGTAATAATTTTAAAATATATTTATCAGTTCAACTGCTTCAAGATTTCTCTAGAAGTTAAAAATTGATACAGATAACTTTTGATATACTGGATAGTGAATTTAACTAAAATAAATCAAGTAAAGCAGCGACAATTTTTTCCACATAATTTCTAGTTGATTTTTGTTGAAAGTTTGACAGCTTTTAGGGTACAATTTTCTTACTACGGTGCTCCATTTGCATGTTGACAAAGTCCATACTGACAATAAAATTTCTAACATTTTTCCAAATATCTGGAGGTATTTTGTTCGAGCAGTAGTGACAATAAGATATTTTGGATACATTTGTTTATCACTGTATTTTCACTGTAAAGTAGTAATAATAATACTATCATTAGAAAGAAAGTATTATATATAATAGTTTCTGACATATTATTAAGTAAACGATCCGACAAATACCTACAGATATTTTACAAAACGTTAGAAGTGAATTTTAGCATCATTTGAACTTTGTCAATGGGCAAACAGTGTATACGCGGATTACATTAAATCTTATTTTTTAAAATGTTACCTTTTTCTTATTTTTGCTTTTGATAATCACAAAGGGGGATAGTGCACTATAAAGGGTTTACAAAACTTACAATTTCATTAAAAAAAAAACTGTTTATTGTTATAGTAGCCATTTCTATAAACATTCCGGCAGCTTAGGATGCAGCAGTTTTTTTCCCGAAGTCCGGGATGTCATTCCGATTGATACTTCACTTCCACAAATAAATAAAATTTTCCACTTACCATTAATCCTCGCAGAGATCACTTACCTTACTTTCAACACCATTTAAAATTTTGCTCAAAGATGACTGATGTTCTCGTCCTCCATTCCATCCTAATCCAATGACAGTTAAATTTGTTTACGTTTTCAGGCGCCACCGCACACAAATTTAGGAACTATACACTATATGTAATTTACATATATATGAATAAATGGGCGGTAGTTCCGGTTACTGCGTGGGAGGGCGCTACAAACAGTATATTTGAATTTCGTGCCAAAGTAGAACCCCCGTGTTCCTTGCGCTATACGTACATAAATAAAAATTATATAGGGACATCTACTTTAAGATAGCGTAAACAAGAACTACTAAATTCGACAGCAACCATATTCCGTTTAAAAATTATAAATTTACTTTCGAAAGTCTTAAAGTCTTTAAGACTTTGATAAGGTATTATAGTGTTACATTAACGCTTGGCCTTTAAAAAATTGGGGCTTCCTCGAAGTTCGAAGAGAAGAGGACCCAATAATATATAAATAAATGAAATCCAAACAATCCCTATTTATGCATTTTGTATGGTTCGACGGATAGTAAATGTATTATATACATAAGTGATCGTATAATTAATGTAACATCTAGAAATGCAAGTTTTATTTCAAACAATTTTCCAAAAGTTTCTTTTGCAAAAGTCAAATGCGGTTATGTTCTATTAAATTATTAATTAAGAGTGATTCAACCGGAGGGCTGTTAGGTGTCCTGATTTAGGCGGAACAGTCCAGATTTTATTGATAAAATACTAAATGCCCTGCGCTTGTCGTAGAAAGTGCTGCCTTTTTAGCAATGAAGTAATGCCTTTCTTTTGGTCTCAAATTTTATTACAGGATATTGTAGTAGTTTTGGCTAATCAACCGTTATTTTTGGTCGTCAAATATTATTTTCGAGCATCGCTGGTAAATTTTCGCTTTCCATTATAAGTTTTCGGATTTTAGAGAAAGTGAATCAAATGGGAATATTAAAATTTTGCGAACAAATCTTTTTAAGTGAAAGAATCAGATGAATTTATTTACCTATTATGTAAGGGTACGCACACAAAAATTTTGTACATCTCTCTATAACCAAATAGTCGGTAAACTTTTACCATCAGCATAAGACAAGACCAATTAAAAACTGATCAAAACATTGATATTTATAATTTAAAAAGGGAATCTGCCGTTATGCAAATTTCCAAACGAAAAATTAAATCGTAACAATGATTACATTCATTAATGTAGTGAATCTCGTGAGAATTATATGTTGATGAGAGATATTAATTACTTTAACGTAGAATAAATAGGCTGTTGTATATAGTAACTAAAGCGCGCTCTTTAATTTAGTAGAAGAGTCTGCGTCCTGACATTAAATCGGTTTGTTTCCTAATTTTTAACTAGGGTGCGCTTTCAATTTATAAGTTATTTCTAGTAACATATGGTTACGCAACAACGGCATTATAAAACAAAAACCAAACAAAACAAAGTACCAGTATGGTTGGTTCATTATAAATTTTACAAAAGTTTAGTTGCTCCAAACATGAAAAGTTCAATGATTTTCTTTTTTCCAATCGGTTCATGTGGCCAGCTGATAAATTTATTAAGAGAGAATTTACAAAAACATCAATCCTCAACAAGAGAATTCAAAGGAGCAATAAACGAGTGGCTTCTTTCCATCACTATTACTTTGATAAAATTTAAGGTTAAACTTTCAGTTTAATTTTCAAGTTTTGTCATTCTTCGGCGAATTTCCTCTTTAATTCTCAAAATCCTGATTGTTTCGTAAACTTTCGTCTTTGAAGACAGAACTTAAAGTTTTAATTCGAAATATAAAAAAATCACTGAAATGAAAAGTGAAGTTTTGCGAAGAAATTCGAAATTATGATATTAAACTCAAAATTATACGGTAGGTCAGCAAAAAATTTTCAAATCCGAAGTGGTAACTACGAAACACGCCACAATTATCCGCTTATGCTCAAGCGAGAGAGTCTAAAATCGAATCTTTGCTCGATGGCTTGATTCTAAATGCACCTCAGACCAATAGGTTTGAATATTGAAATATAAAACTTGTCCCCTGAAACCAAGAAACATTAAAAAACACAACAAAGGTGGCTCTAACGCGTTTCGACAGCCAAGCTATCCTCTTCAGTATCCCTCTGAAGATGATAGCTGTCGAAACCCGTTAGAGCCACCTCTAACTTGGTCTATCTTGGTTTCAAGGGACAAGTTTTATATTTCAATTTTTGAAGACCAAGAACCAGTTCGTTCCACAAAAAAAAATATATATTTGAACATTTATTAGATTAGGAATTTGGAAACCAAAGACCGATTTTGATATTATTAGATTTCGACAGTTTGGTAGATCCACTCCAGTGTTAGCAATCCATTCATGAAAAAAAAACGGTACGAAGAAAAACTGTATAACCGAAAAAATATGTAAAAAAACTCAAACTGCTAAACCAGAAACTGTAAATTACATTTAACAGTGGTTCTTAACCGGCAATTAATCCACAAATCACAGGTGGCCTCAGAAATCAATGAGTTTAAAAGTTACATTTCGACAAAAATGTTAAATATTAGGAATTAACCTCGAGGTTTCGCTATTAATAGTTAACATTTCAGGAGAAAACAGAAAATTTTAATGATTTTTGTTACATTGATGTTTCACTGTTTTTTTTTTCTCAAAAAATTGGCTTTTTTCACAGAATCTCAAGTTGAAACTACACATTTATTTGTTTTATAAAATCTTGGCATTAATCTTAAAACTAAAATTTTTTCCCCAACATTTCGACTTTTTTCTAAGAATTCTATTTTTATTTAAATATATATTCGAACATTTTTCGTTCGACCTCCAGTTTCGTCAGTATTTTTTGAATTCTAAATTTAAACATAACAATGCTATAAATTTCCTCAAATGTCGACGAAATTTCTCCTTTTTATAAACCATTGGGAGTTTTTTTCTTATTATTCTCAACATTTTTCCTAAAATTTATAAATTCGATTCTTTTAATGTACAGTTACTGTACGAAATTTGGAAATTTCTATAAAAAACTGAAATTTCGAAGGAAGTTTCAGAATTTTTATGACACCTACTAATTATCTTTATTCTTTCAAACTATTGACTTTTTTCTCTAAAATTTTGGATATAAACTTCCTTATTTTTTCTTTAACATTTCCTTTTTATTCGAAAATCTTGACCTCTTAGAATTTTTGAATTTTTCTTTAATATTTTAAAAGAGAAATCGATTTATAAATCTGAAATTTGGAGACTTTTTTAGGTTTAGAATTCCTTTTTGAAATTTTGATTTTATTTTGAACTTCTCAATCGCAAATTCGAGAAAAATAATGTCAACATTCGCTTTAATACAATTTTTATGTTATACTTTTCGAAATTATGAATCTTTTTTTTTAAGTTAAAAGTGTAAACTAATGTTTTTAGTTTTTCAGTTGACTTTTAACCTTTTCCTAAAATTTCGAGATCTAGATATTTTAGAATTCTTTTTTGAATTTAAAGTTCTAGAATGTAAAAAATAAAATCGAATATTAAAATTTAAAGTTGCGCTATAAAAGGTAGTTTCGATACTTAACCCGACATTTTAGGAATTTTTTGTTACCTTAGATTGTAAGTTTTTCATTTGGAAATTTTAAGTTTTTCTACACTTTCAAATTACTTCAAAATTTAAACTTTTACTAGAAATTTTTAATTTTTTTAAAGAATTTAATCTTTTTTTCTCAAGTTTATTAATAAATTTTGAGTTTTCCTTCAAATTTATTGGAAAATCTAAATTTAAATTTGAAAATTCGAGACTTCGTATAAATTTAAATTTTTGCATTTCTCTCCCAAAATATGTAAATTTAAAATTCCTAAACTTGCAAATTGTAGAAACATTTGTTAAATTCCTAGAAAATTTCCACTTTTTTCTAAAACTTTTCATTTTAAGCTAGAAATTCTTATTTTTCTCCGATTTTTTTCTTTTATTCAAGATTTCGTCCTATCTTAATACTACAATTACTATAAACAGTGATTAAATCAAGCCTAATACTAGAAATTTTGGGGGAAAAAATTTAAATTTTGAGAAAAATATACAGAAATGCAAAAAAACTGAAATTTCGAGAAAATTTTGAAATTAAAAAAAAAATTAATAAAAATCCCGGATATTCTCCTCTAAAAACTTGTAAAATATTCAAATTTTTGAGATTTAAATAATAATTTTGAGAGAACTTTTCTTTATATTTCGGTTTTTTCTTTTAAAGTTTTTTTTTTTTATTTTTCTCGAAATTTAGATTTTCTAAAGTTTGATTTATTTTCCTGAAATGTCGACTTGAAACACAAAACAACATATAATCAAAATATGACCTCTTACATTTTAAGAAAGCAGGCAAAATTTCAAAAAAAAAACCGAAACTTGGGTAAAAAAAGTTGATATATAAATCTTTTTCCTGATTTCGAGAAAGATTTAAAAAAAAACACAACAAGAGTTGCTCTAACGCGTTCCGATAGCTAAGCTATCATCTTCAGCGAAATACTAAATCTCAAGAAATATTAGAAAAACAAAACTGTCGAAGATGATAGTTTAGCCATCATCTTCAACAATTTTGTTTTTCTAATATAATTGAAGATTATAGCTAAGCTGCCATCTTCGGAGAAATACTATTTCTCCAGAAAGATTAGAAAAACAATTATCAAAGCGCGTGTTTTTTAATCTTTTTTAGTTTCAGGGGGCAAGATTTGTATATCAGTTTTTGAATATAACCAAGGATCCACCAAATAAAAAAATAAATAAAAAACAAAAAAGAGTTCACAACATTTTAACTTTAATTTAGAAATATTAACTTTAAACCCAAATATTCTATTTTTTCTGTAAATTTTAAAAAAATTTTGTAAAAAAGTAAAATTTTTGTGAGGTTTTGTTAAATTTTTTTCTAATAATAATTTGTTTTCTTCAAAATTTGTAAATTAGGCTTGCTTTAAAATTAAAATTCATACTTTTTCTAAAATCCATGACTTTTTGTCAAAGTTTAAGACTTTAATCCATATTTAAACTTCTTTCTTGAATTTTTGAGTTTACATTCAAACTGAAGATTCTGAATGCTTAAAATTTCACCCAAAAGTTCAAAATTAAAGGCGAAACTAAAAATATTTATGATTAAATTCAGTTTATTCATTAGTAGTTTATTCACCGTTGATCTTGATCTTTTCTTAGAATTATTTGTTTTTCTTCAATTTCGAATCAAAATTTCAAATTAAAAAATCTTCAAATTTTAGCTACAAAGTCTTTAAAAAATTGAAATTTTGAGAAACTAGCGTTTCATAAAAAATCCACTTTAATGCACAAATGTAAGAAAAAGAAAAATTTAGATCTTGAACCCAGAATGTTGACAAAAAAGTCCATATTTTGTGAAAACAGTTCTTTACATTTTTAAATTTTGACTACTAAACTTTAAAAACCGTAAAATGAGATTGAAGTCAAAATCTTGAGAACAAAGTTTTGGAAAAATCGAAATTTTAAGGCAAACAAAAAATGGACGTTTAAGTTAGAAATTTTTAAAACAACTTTACTTTTAAATATGCGCAATTAATTGTCAGCCTTAAATTTAAATAATTCTGTCTTTTTCTTAAAATTTCAACTTTGAAACTGTAAACTTACAACAGAATCGAAATTTTGAAATTTATTCAGCCAAAATTTTTAAAGAAATAAAAAATATACAAAAAAAAGTTGCTAACAAAAGCTGAAATTGTGGGAGAAACTCGAGCATCTAGAAAAATAAGTTTTAAGACAAGACAAGTTTGAATTTTAAAATTTAATCTCGAGAAAATAATAATATCGAGAAGAGAACTGAAAAATTTTGTAAAAAAACGTCGAAACTTAAAACTTTTTATACTTTTTTTTTTAAATTTTATTAGTAGCTGATCTTAAAGCAAAATATGGTTTACACCTAGATTGTTAAATGGAAACCAAATACCAATTTTCCAATATTTGAGTAATTTTGGTGGAACGGACTGGTCCTTGATTATATTCAAAAATTGAAATACAAATCTTGTCCCCTGAAACCAAGAAAAATTAAAAAACACAACAAAGTTGCTCCAACGCTTTTCGATAGCCAAGCTATTACCTTTCTTGGTTTCAGAGAACAAGATTTGTATTTCAATTTGAGTAATGTATGAATTGAAAAACGTATGCCTTTGACAAGATTTGAACTACGATCTCTTTTTCACCGATACATTTGAAAAATAAAAGCAGAAAACCACCTACATGAGAAAAAATACGAAAAACATACAGCTGACAAACTTCAAACAAAACTCGATCTGACTTAAAAACTTAACATGGAATTATATGAAATTTTTAAATAAATACTAATCTCTAAATTACGTATGAATAAAGTTTTTTTAATTTGCAAGTTTGTGCAGAAAAAAGTCAACGTTAAAAGTGTAAACTTGGAATTATGGGAAAAAGAACAGAAGTCAAACTGTGTACTCACGAAGACATGTCGAGCTTTTTTATGTTCAATCCTCTCGCAAAGGATAACCCTATTGCGCCCTCAAAGCAGCGCGAGTAGGAAGCGAAAATAAGGGTAGATGGCGATGAAACGCCTTCTTAAACAAGGATAGGTTATAATTTTTGGGAAAAATTGCGTTCGGTAACGAGTTCCATAGCTTGGAAGTTCTATAGAAAAAGGATTCTCCGCAGACAAATCCTCATTGTGTCAAGCTAGACGCACAGGAATTAACTGTCTCCGACTGTCTTGTATGCCTCGAAAATCTTGCCCTTGAGTTGATCAATCCTATTAGTTCCTGTAGGCATCTCTCATGAAAGTATTTGTAGAAAAGAGATAAATCACCAACCATGTTCTGTGCTCTACTGTTTACAGAGAATTAGTCAAACTCTCGTCATCAATTAGGCAAATCGCTCTTCTTTGAATTGAATCGAAAAGAGCCAAAGTGTGCTTTGGGCCTGAACTCCAAACCTGAGAACAGTATTCTAGTGTTAGCCTAACCTGAGCTTTGTATAGTGTGAATAACTGATGAGATGTGAAGTACTTTTTGGCTCTGAAAAGAAAGCCTAGCTTATTATGGCTCGCATTCACTCCTAGGATAGACAGAATAAATTCCATCAGGAGGATTTTACCATTCATGAGTATGTTTGTTGCATTATCCCTTGATGTTTTCTTAGAAAAAACCGCGGCCTGAATTTTTGAAGGGTTGAAGTCGACTAGATTTTTCTTACCCCATTTCGAGATCCCGATTAATAATATGTATCTGCTGTCTCCTTAGTCGATCTGAAGCAGCGTCAAATAATGGTTCAAAATTTTGATAAAATTGATGAAATTCAACAAAAAGGCAAAATTTCTAAAACAAAGTAAATTTTCAGAGAAAAGTCAAGGCTTAGAAAAAGAGAAACCATAATTTATATAAAAAATCCATCCGATATTCTAAAAAAAATAATTTAAACCCTTGACTTTAGCTGTTTTAAATTCTGGAAAAAGTCAAGATTTTCGGTTTGCAATCGAAATTTCAAGTAAAAATTAAAATTGTTTCAAGTATTTTTATTATTCAAGCATCAATCCCCAAATTTTGGGTTTAATTGGGAGGTTAAAATAAAAACTTAGAAAAAAACTAAAATTGATAAAAAAAAATATTATCGTTAAGCCGATTTTTGGAGCACAAAATGAAAAATTCTTGTACCTATATTGACATTTTAAAAATTACCTTACGAAATTTTGAACAAAATAGAAATTGAACAATAAACAATATACACAATAACACTAATATAAAAATTGGAAGTTTAAACTAGAAATTTTGAGAATAAGAAATAAAAATTATTAAGATAAAATAATAATAATAAATAAATATTGTGTTTAAGAAAAGATGTTAAGAAACTGTCATACTATAAATTTCGAGTATTTTTTAAGTTGTGGCGTGTTTCGTTTGGATTTGAACATTTTTTCTTACCCACCGTTACTTCGACTTTAAAATCGTAATTTCAAATTTCTTTTCAAAACGTCACTTTTAGTTTAAAATTTCAATGTTTCTTCAGATTCCGATTTAAAACTTCAAAGTTCTGTCTTCCAAGATGAAAGTTTACGAAACGCAATGAAAATTTTGAGAATTAAAGATGAAAATCGCCGAAGAATGTCAAAATTTAAAAATTGAACTGAAAGTTTAACCTCAAAAATTCTAAAAGTAATGGTGATAGAAAGCTAGAGAGAAGCCACCCGTTTATTGCTCTTTTGAATTTCTCTTCTTGGCGATTGATGTTTTCGTAAATCCTGTTTTTTAAATATAAATTTATTTGCTGCCCCACACGAACCGATTGTAAAAAGGAAAATCATTGTATAAGTACTTTATATATTTGAACAACTGAACTTTTGTAAAATTTAAAATGAACTAACCAAACTGGTGTTTTATTTGATTTTTATTTTCTAGTGCATTTGTTATGCAGTCATATTTTACTGATGGAAAGCGCTACCTTGTTAAAAATTAGGGAACAAACTGTTCTAATGTCCTGACGCAAACTCTTTTATTAAATTAGAGATGGCGCTTTACTTGCCACATACAACAGTCTATCTATTCTACGTTAAGCTAATTAATGGAGCAATTAAAGTGGTTATGTTGAAGTCAAAGCTAAGAGAAGTTGCTCAGTTAATTTGTCCTGGTAGGAATCTGCGTTATCGCAGATTCCTTTTTTAAATAATGAATATCAATGGTCGCCCGTTCGATTCTTTGTCCAAGAAGAGATTCGTTAGCAAATAAACTTCCCATTTGACTCATTTGTAGAGTGATATAGAGAAACTAAGAAAGAGCATGAGCTACGTGCTACCATATATGTAATACTTCTATATGGCGTGTTGTGTATAATCGCCACTACAAAATGCGTTGTCAAAAAGGTGAGATGAAAGTATATGTCGTACTCTTTGGAGGACAAGCATTCATTCCATTATAGCGGGAACAGGTGACAAGATGGGCGGGAACACTAATAAATGAATGACAACAAAGACAACTGACGAGAAGCGGGATTGGTTAATAAATTCTGTCCTCCATAAAGACAAACAAATATATCCATCGCGTCTTGAACACAATCGAAGGTACAAAACACGCCATATAGAAGTATTACATATATGCGTGCTACTATGGATAGCATGGCCGCCTCCTGATTTAACAGAACTATTACCTTAAAAACAGAACACTGTAATGCCAACAACACAGAAAACTGTATTATTGACAAAATTTTCCACTTTTTTTCAAATATTTAATGCATCCAAAAATTTTAAATTTAAAATGAATATTTTTACCACATCGGCAATTGTCATTAATTACGCAACTTTTGCGTAATTATCACCATTCTTTGATGTGGCTAAATATTCTTCTAGACCTTATCTAATTGAAAAAAACACAAATTAGTTCAGTACTTTCAAAAATTACATTAAAATTTGTAATTTATGATGCAAGAAAAATATATGTTCCCGGAGTTTTTATTTACAAAATTTAAACAACAATAATAAAGTAACTATGAAGTAGATCCCTTTTTTAGAAAAAGTAAACAAAATGAAAATTAGATATGAAGTACATTAACACAGAAATATATCAGCACCCCTGACTTCTGAAATAAACAGAAAATATTTTAGTTTAACGATAAACTAAAAATGACAAATGACACAACAAGAAAGCTATGAAAAAAAAAATTAACATAATGCTCGTAATGCTTTGTCGTAAGAAAACCAATGTTAATTATGACAAATGACCAATTAAATGTTCTGTAATTAAACAGTTAAACGTGCTTAAAATTGAAAATATGTACAACCGCAACCATAGACTAGTTTCGGCCTTCCTTGGCCTCGTCAGCATGGTACGGTGGTTGTATACACTTCCAATTTAAAGCCGTTAGTCAGTCGTATAAGTATCCAAGAGAGCAAACCTCCATTGGGTGACTTGTAACTGACTTTTAACTGTTAAATGTTAATTATGGTATAATTTCTAAATTGAGATCTCATACATAAATGCCACACCACAATTATTTGTATGTTCTTCCGTGCAAATTATTTTGTTAATGTAATAGAAGCTGCAGATTGCAATTTATTTTTGCACTTGCTAATGGTACAGTCAAAACCCTCCCTATAGCGAATTCCAAGTTTCTACAAAATCGCTACAGAGAGGTTTTCGTTATAGGGAGGTAGCATCAAAAATGCACAAATCACATGCAAAATTTCATATTATACTTTTATTTTAAAATATATAAACAAACATATGTAGATAAATTAAATTTAATTAAAAAAATCTGTTATTTCTGTTTGAAGAGAGAATTTAGAAAATGTTTTGCTGTTCAAAAAATACTTTGCACCTATTTAACGCATTAAAAACAAGTTCAGGTGTGTTCTTAAACTGTAAACCCCCTTAATACTAGCAGGTAAACGATGTCATTAGCATGGGATATCCCAAAAATTGGGTATTTAGTTATTTTAGACGAGAAGCAATTAAAAACGAATCAGATCATTAGCATGAGGTATTAAGAACTTTCTCTAAGCGGAAGGCCATTATTAAAACCAGAGTCTAATTAAAACTAATTAAACGTTGAAAGACGTTGGTTCTAAATTCCTTGTAAGATGGTATCCTCAGAGGCGGAGTAAGGCGTGGGCGGTGTGGGCCACCGCCCACGGCCTCGCGGTGCAAAGGGCCTCGCGCCTCACAGCCGAAAATAAATTTAAAAAATTATGGAAAATCCAAAAGTAGACGCCACAACGTTTCTGGTTGGTTTATTCAAGTTCTAAAAATAAAGTTTTCTGTTTTCCATGCAGACTCTTTAGCAATTCACAAACTCAAATGGTACAGGAAGGGTGTTGTGAATAGAAACACTTGAGTAATATTTTACACAGGCATGAGAATACTAAAAAACATATGGCCTATATGTTCCAATGGATAACATTAAAGAAGGGAATAAAGCACGGAAAAACATAAGACCAAGAAAATGAATCTTGAATCTCAAAAACATTGGTACAATTTGTTTGAGAGATTAACTGATATCATAAATTTCTTAGCCTCTCATAATCTGGCCTTTAGAGGTCACAGAGAATCTCTCAAAACAGACGAAAACACTAAGAATTCTGGTAACTTCATAGACTTATTTAAATTGATATCTAAATATGATTCTACGTTACAGGAACACATAAATCGCATTAATAATAAACAACTTGCACACCATTATCTTAAGCCACGATATTTAAAATGAATTGATCACATTGATGTCAAACACATTTACCAGTGAAGTAATTGGTAGGATAAAAGAGGCAAAATATTATTCTTTTTTACTCGACTGCTCTAGAGACTGTAGTAGAATTAAACAAATGTCGGTTATCTTAAGATATTGTAATACATGAACTGGAACTATGGAGGAAAGCTTTATCGGATTTCTTGCTGTCACTGAATATTTGAGTAATGCAATACTGGGAGAGCTAGAAAAAATGGATTAGATTCAGAACTGTCACGGCCAAGGATACGACAATGGTGCAAATATGGTAGGCATAAATAGCAGAGTTAAAACTCGAATATTAAATATAAATCCCAGGACATTTTTCACCCCTTGCGGTTGTCATAGCTGGAATCTGTTGTTAGTAGACGCAGCTAGTTCTTCGGTGGCAGCAAAAACATTTTTTGGTTTTATTCAGAAGATTTTTTTGCTATTTTCAAGTTCCAGTAAACGCTGGAAAATAATCAAAGATAAATTAAAGCTTACTATGAAGCCTTTGTCAGACACAAGGTGGGGAAGTAGAATCCAGGCAGTGAAGGCCGTATTATTGCAATTTACTTAACTTAAAATGCCAAACGGAACAATCGGACACACTCAGTAATTGCGATTCTGTTTTAAATGAAATGTTTAGTTTGGCATTTATCATATCATTACATATATGGTATGATTTATTAACGCGTGTCAATTCCATAAGCAAATTATGGCAATCTCTACAAGTCCATTAGAGCATTACTCTTGAACATTTACGTACATTTTGTGACTGGATCAAAGAATATCGACAAACTGGATTCGAAAAGTGCTTGTCTGACGCTTGTCAGTTTATTGAGAAAAGCAGTTATAGATTTGTCAAAAGATTTTAAAAATAAAAGAGTAGCTAAAAAGAAAAGGATGTTTGATTATGAAGGCAGCGATCAACCTATAAAGTCTGTTAAAAGCCAGTACGAAACAAATTTTTTTAATACCAAGATTGATTCTGTGATAAGTAACATGAAATCTGTCTTTAAATCAACATTTTAAAAATTTTGGCTTTCTCCATGACTGAAACAAGTTAAAAAAAATTCCAAAAGAGCAAATACTGAAAAACTGTCAGAATTTACACACAGTCCTGCAAGTAGGTGAGAGCAGTGGCTTCCAACCTTATGAGTTCTATGAGGAGTTACAAAATATGATCCCAAATTTACCCAGCTCTATTAAAGACGTAAAACATCTGTTCCAATATATCATAGAAAACGATTTGAAAGAAATTTACCCAAATATTTACATTATCATTAGAATTTTGTTAACAATACCTGTAAGTACTGCTTCCGCTGAAAGGAGCTTTTCAAAATTAAAACTAATTAAAAATTATTTAAGAAATACTATGGGTCAAGAAAGACTTTCAGCTTTGGCAGTTTAATCTATTGATGCAGATATAGCATCTAAGATAAATTACGAACCAATCATTAAGGAGTTCAGTAAAACCAAAAGTAGAAAATTTCTGTTTCTTTAATTTTTTATTTAATGTTCCAAAGAAGTATAAGTAAAAATTTAGGTTTGTTTCTTAATGAATAAAAAACTGTTTAATTTCGAGTGATTTTTTATTTTATATTTCCTTCTTCTTGACCATCAGAGGGCCTCGCGAAATATACCTTGCCCACATTAAGTTTAGACCTTGCGCCGCCACTGGGTATCCTGTTCGTTAAATGGAGGTAATATTAGGTGTAAATTTGCTTAAAATGCTGACTGAAAAAATTCGTTATATAGAGGAATTTGGAATATGGAGGTTCGTTATAGGGAGGTTTGACTGTACTTACCTTTTTGCTTGCTTCCAAGTTGATATTATATAGTCTCTGAGTGATATACATCGGTATACGATAACGATACATATATTTTTTCCGATCCTTTTTAAATATTTAATTGCGAGTTTCAGGAATTAAAATTATCAATGCGTAGAAAGGACATCACTCAAAAAAGATTCTTGTAGAAAGTTCGAGTTTAAAGTTGAAATTTCGACTTTTTTCTCTGAACATCTACTTGAAATTTCGACTTTTTTCTCTGAATTTTGAGATTAAAGTTAAACTTTTTTAAATATACACATACTGCCTAGCCATCGGCTGACTAGTTACAAAATTGTCGTTTGTCCCATCAATTCTGTGCAACCATTTTTTAAATTTTTTTGCTAATTCCCAAAATATCAATTATCGATTAAAAAATGTTCGATGTTATTGGTTATCGATATTTGTCTCCTGTCAATATTTATAACGATATTTAAATTACGTTACATCCCTAAGGCCTCTGTACCTCTGTTTAGAGCGGGGCTCGCAGGACAAATCTAGCCCGCCAATGTCATCAATCCAACCCGCCAGTGTCAAATACAGCCCGCCATTGTCATCAATCCCTCGACATCTAATCGCTTATCGTTGTTGGTAAAAATTCTGCTAAATGACAAAAATTCTATAAAACTTTTCCACTAAGTAAATTGTTCTACCTAATTCTACTCGAGGCTGAAAATTCTACTAAATCTAGTAAAAATTCTACTAATCTAGCAACATTGACTGTGCTTTCAAAGATACCTATTAGCGCCATCTGTTAGCGTATAAAGCATGGAGAATACCACCTATTTTCGTTTTTGGCCACCAGATACCCCAAACATTAAAACGATTTTGGCCCTGGGAACTTACTGAAGCAATCAGTAAGGACCTAAAAGCTCGAAAGTTTGGATACCCGTGGTTTAGAGGGCTGCATAGTGTAGTTTAGGTTGCATTCGATTTCATGGCTTGAAAATAAAATTCCTTACACTGCAGTGGACTGCAGGCACATTAACAAAGAATAAATAGCGCCATCTATTTTAGACAGCGCAAACAAGAACTATTAAATTTGACAGCAACCATATTCTATTTAAAAATTATAAATTTACTTTCTAAAGTCTTAAGTGTTTGGCAGGGTATTATAAATAGTGTTACATTAATAGTTGGCCTTTAAAAAATTGGATGCTTCCTCGAAATTCGAAGAAACGAGGATTAAATAATAAATAAATAAATGCTTAACTTTAAATAAAATGAGATCTTATTTTTGGCCGTCAAATAATATTTTTGAGGATAAGTGTTAAATTTTCGATTGTCCTTTTTTTTCGTCGATGTTTTCGTTTCGCCGTTCAATATTTTTGTATTGATACTTTCGTTCCGATGTATCGAAAGTATCGCTATATTTTTTCGATATATCGATTGGTAAAGTAAGTTCAAAAAATCTTACTTCTTCGGCGGTTAAAATTTATTTAGGTACTAGCTTATATGTCAACCAATCCCATTCACTATTTCACGGCAATTACTTTATTTAATTTGTTGAAATAAATCGCTTTTTTTTAAATTTTTGTCTTTTTCTAAAATTTCTACTTTTTTCAAAGTTTCGACTTTTTAAATTTCGAGTCTTCAACGTATCGATTTTTCCCAAAATTGCAAGTTTTTTTCAAAATTTTGCCTATTTTGGAGACTTCCACTTCACTGGAAATTTCGATGTTTTTCAACCTAATTCGACTTATTGAACAGTTCACCTTTCTAAAAAATTTGTCCTTTTAAACATTTCAATTTTTTAATTTAATTTAGTAATCAAAATGTCGAGATTTTTTAATGAATTTTTCTATAATTCTCAAAATTTTGACTTTTTAATATGTTTGCTTTAAATTTTTTTTACACAATTTTAAACTATCCACAATTTTGACTTTTTTCAAAATTTTACCTTTTAGAAAATTGGACTTTTCTGATAATGACGAATATTTTAAAGAATCTTTCTCTTTCAAAAATTCTAGATTTTTTGGAAAGCCTGACACCGAAGATTGCTTTTTATTTTTGCTTTTAAAAATTTTGATTTTATTTTCCAAAATTTTGACACATTTTAAAAATCTTTACTTTTTGAAAATTCCGACGTTTTTTAGGAATTTTCACCATTTCAAAATTGAACCTCTTTTCTCGCGTTATAAATTTCGACTATTTTCTAAACTGTGGCATTTTTCCTGCTTACCAATTTGGATTTACATTTTTTTTTCTTATCTACCGTAACTTCGATTTTAAAATCGTTATTACAAACTTCTTATTACAGTTTCACTTTTAGTTGAAAATTTCAGTGACTCTATATTTCAAATTAACACTTCAACGTTCTGTCTTCAAAGACGAAAGAGAAAGGACATTTTAAGAATTTAAGAGGAAATTCTCCGAATAATGACAAAACTTGAAAATTAAACTGAAAGTTTAACCTCAACATTTATCAAAGTAATAATGATAGAACGAGTGACGTTTATTGCTCCTTTGAATTCTCTTGTTGAGGATTGATGTTTTCGTAGATCCTCTTTTAATAAATTTATAAGCTGGTCACATGAAGCGATTGGAAAAAAGAAAATCATTGTACTTTACATGTTTGGAGTAACTGAACTTTTGTAAAATTTAAAATGAACAAAGCATACTGGTACTTCCTTTTGTTTGGTTTTTGTTTTGTAATGCCGTTGTTGCGTAACCATATGTTACAGAAATATCTTATAAATTGAAAGCGCGCCCTAGTTAAAAATTAGGGAACAAACCGATTCGGAGGCAGACTCTTCTACCAAGTTAAAGAGGGCGCTTTAGTTACTATTTACAACAGTATATCTATTCTACGTTAAAGTAATTAATATTTCTCATCCATGTGTTACGGGATACAGATTCCAATCCAACTTCAGGTTTTCAATTATTTATTTTCTCCTGTTAGGGAATCTGCTTGACGGCAGAATGTGCTGACGCGGATTCCCCCTTTAAATTATAAATATCAATGTTTTGACTATTGTGGTGAAGTTGTCTTTTTCTATGCTGACAGCAAAAGTTTAACGGTTTTCCTTGTTTATAAGGATTCACATACTTTTCGAAACATCGATACTGTGTATTCGATGTATTGAAAAACATGTATCGATATGTTTCAATACATCGGTACATGTATTTCGTTATTTGATGTATCGTATGAATACGATGTCCCACAGTAATATTACACCACATCACAAGGCAAAATTTCATTTGACGACCAAAAAAAAAAAACTTCCACCTGCCCTTATCCGTCATCGCCATGCATCGGAAACAAATATGGATACATCGGGACAAAAGTATCGATGCAAAAATGTCGGACATCCAAACGAAAATATCGATGCATCGTGTGCATTCCTACTTTCTAGTAACTTTTTTTCGGCGCCGACTGGCACCAGGAACCCACTTTTACTCTGTCCTCCGTGTCTTTACATAATGGGTAAATCAATTCATCTGATTCTTTCTCTTAAAAAGTTTTGTTCGCAAAGTTTTAATATTCCCATTTGATTCACTTCCCCTAAAATCCCAAAACATAATGGAAGGCGAAAATTTACCAGCGATGCTCGAAAATAATATTTGGCGACCAAAAATAACGGTTGATTGGTCAAAATTATACTACAATATCCTGCAATAAAATTTGAGACCAAAAGAAAGGTATTACTTCATTGCTAAAAAAGCAGCACTTTCTACGCCAAGCGCAGAGCATTCGGTATTTTATCAAAATCTGGACTGTTCCGCCTAAATCAGGACACCTAACAGCCCTACGGTTACATCACTCGTAATTAATAATTTAATAGAACATAATCGCATTTGACTTTTGCAAAAGAAACTTTTGGAAAGTTGTTTGAAATAAAACTCGCATTTCTAGATGTTACATTAATTATACGATCACTTATGTATATAATACATTTACTATCCATCGAACCATACAAAATGCGTGAATAGGGATTGTTTGGATTTCATTTATTTATTTATTATTGGGTCCTCGTCTCTTCGAACTTCGAGGAAGCCCCAATTTTTTAAAGGTCAAGCATTAATGTAACATACCCTGCCAAACACTTGAAGCCTTTCGAAAGTAAATTTATAATTTTTAGACAGAATATGGTTGCTGTCGGCTTTAGCAGTTCTTGTTTAGGCTATCTTAAAGTAGATGTCGCTAGATAATTTTTATTCATGTACGTACAGCGCAAGGAATTTTATCATCAATCCATCAAAGAGAATACAACTTGGACTACATTATGCAGCTCTCTGTTTAGATGACTGCATACTGCACTCTAGGTTGCATTCCATTTGCATACGACACCTTGGAGTGTGTCCCTATGGAGCAATAGGTGGCGGTACTTAGGAGTCACAACTAGGTTGTTCGTTAATTTTTTAGTATCTACTTGCCGGAACTTTTATCAGGTTTCAAGTTGGATATAATGTCAAACAAAGCTAAGGCTGTGTTTAGGATTGGGCACAAGTTTCTGAATGTTTGAGTTGGGTGTCGGTCCGGCGGACCACAATATACGTCGGTACCGCGCTTATCGCTGGCTGTGAGAAAATTGCGGCGGAAAGTTATGCAAATACTTCTTGAAAGCTTTATGTTTTAACGCTTCTGGTTTAATTTTGCTTGATAGAACAAACATTATGTTTATAAAATGAAGAATTAGACATATTCGAGCCATTATACTTAAATTTATTGTATTCTGTACCTTTCTAATACTAAAGATTCAAATTTTTTTAGCGATATGTGCCTACTTACACTTGCGATAAACATGCACTTGTTTGTGTGTTTTTCCGCAACTAGAAGTAGATTTTTACGCAGTATTTTAAGTTTCAATCGAGATAAAAATGCATTTTTAAATTAATTAATAACTGATATACATGACGCAAAACTGTTGGCAATAATATAAGTTGCGATTTTCGCCTTGAAATATTTAATATTATTGTTATGTTTAATGATACACATCTTTCATTACGTTTAACGTACCATTGAAAACATGTCTGTTTTTTTTAAAATAAAATTTGAAATTATCCTTCGAAAAAATTATGTCTCTTAATTTGGAAAAAATAGCCTCTTATGATGTGGTTTTTTTTATAAATCCCTAATTTTACTTATTTTTTATAGGACTTTATTTGCTTTCCACTGATCCCAATTTTTGAACAAAATGACACGCAACAAAATTGATTTAACTCAAAAATCCCATTGTTACAAAGTTTCATCGAAATAATGAGAATCGTTTTGGAGAAAAAAAATATATTCTTCATGGTAGACCCTTATTGACCGGAAATATTATGTTTTTTTCAATTTATTTAACATTTCTTCGGCCCAGTTTGGAAATATTTAAATTTTTATGGTTTGTTGACAATTTTCTAAACAATTTTTGAAATGCGACTACGTGATATTTAAATTTATTGAAAATGTCACTTTATGACAGTTTACAAATTAAGAGGTTAGTTTATTTTACATAGAATAGGAATAATGAAAAATAGGAGACCAAAAATTAGATGTGGAAAAAATAAAAATTTTGTTTTTTTGATAAATTAGGAAAATATAAAAATACATAAAAAAAATATATTTTACAAATTATGCAAACTTGACACGTAAAGAGTAATTGTTTATTTATTGACTATTAAACATTTCTATTTTCATTGATTGTACATATTTTGGTCGATAAATTATATTTTGTAACCCGCTACGTATGTACCACAACTCGCGTGACAATAATTTTTTTATACAGGTTCATGCCGTTATTTTGATTATAAAAGTTAACTTTTATAATTTTAGTGTGTTGATCATGAATTTTTCCCAAACAGCACCAATATATGTATATCGTTTTCTTGACCCAAAAATTGCTATTATTAATTGAAAATTACCTATTTTCAGCAAAATCGGTGGAACTGTTTTGGAGAAAAAAATTATTTCTGGTGAATGAAAATATCCCCAAAAACTGGTGATCCCGTAGTTTTACCGATACGGCACCTACCTAGATCATTTTTTTTGGCCCAAAAATATCCAAAAATAGTTTCATCGAAATCGATAGCCATTTCGGAGAAAAAAATTATTAAAAGTTCAGGATTTTCCCATTTAATTTGCAGTAGTTCTGCGGAGATTCGCTTCTCGTCTCTCCCAAGCTACGTCACGATCGTACGGGGTGGGGAGATGCATGCGCCCTGACATATCGTTGTGAGTTTATCGTGAGTAGGGATGTCGATTCTTTTTTGAAAAATTTCTGCCTTTGTTGAAAACTTAAGATTTTTTTTGTAAGAATTTCTTTAAAACTACTGTTTTATTCGAAAATTTACACATGTTTAAATCGCGACATTTTTTTTAAATGCAACAGGTAATAAAATAACGTATGGTAATTTTCCTGAAAATACGGCAATTTTAACTGCGTATGTACGATATTTTAGCTTTAAATATATGGTAACACTGGTTTCTTCCATAATTTTTAACAAGGGGGCGCTTTCAATAAATAAAATATGGCTGCGTAATAAAGGCACTATAAAAGAAAAACCATACGAAGTACCAGTATGGCTAATTCATTTTAAATTTTACAAAAGTTTAGTTGTTCCAAACATACAAAGTACTTCTGCAATGATTTTCCTTTTTCCAATCCGTTGTATATGTGGCCGACTAATACTGATAGATGATGTAAGCGAATGAATCTCGAGACTAGGGATGTCGATCAAAAAGTATGAGTTCTTTTAAGTAAACTTTGTTTTACGTAAATTGTGATTCCTTTTAACTTTTACAATTTTTAATTTCGTAACTTATAGAAGAAAGCCGAAATCTTCAGAGGAAACAATCAACATTTTTAGAAAAAAACCAAGTCATAAATAACAATTACCAAATAAAAACCAAAATAGAATTTATAAAATTTTGACCCTAATTTCCACATTTCGCCGTCTTAATACCTATCAGAGATGCTACCAAAAACTCGTTCTTAAATTTGAAAATTGCACATTTTTTAATTTCAAATGTTCTCGGCAGTCTCAATTTATTTCTAAAATTTTGTATTAAACCAAAGCTTATTTTTATAAATTATAGGTTTTTTCCCAAAATTTGAATTTTTCTTTCCAAATTCGGAGTTTAATCTTAAATATTGTTTTAGTTTAAAGTTTATGGAAAATTTCGGAATTTTTTTATAAATATTTAAGACAAAAGTAGACATTTTTAAAATTTCGAGTTTAACTTTTAATTAAATTTTGAAATGTTTCTTCAATGTGTGACTGTGATTTTGGAATGTCGACTTTTTTTGAAAATTTCAAGTTTCAAACGAAATCTTCGGTTCAAGAAACCAAAATTTTGAGTTTTAAGTAAAAATTTTGGAGAAAAAGAAATAAAAAGAATATAGGTTTAAATTCGGAAGGAAAATAATTGTCATTTCTTAATAAATAATTAAATAAAGTATTATTCTTTTTAACTTCTTAAATTCGCAAATATTTAAAAAACCATCTATATATCTTTCCCGAATATCGATGTTTGTGACACCGATGGTTTATAAAAAAAAATATTGATATCAAACATCGAAGAATGACGGATGTTGCATCCCTATTTTGGGATGTTCCGATACAAGTAAATACTCGATACTTTTATTTCGATACCAAATTCTTTTAGCATCGATTCACTTTTGCGATACCTACTCGGTATCGAACAAAATGTAGTTGGTATCGAATATCGAATCGAATTCGACGCCGATCGAATTTATCTTTACAATTTCTGAACGAATCAAATGAATTATAAACAAAAGACGCAGATTTGATTCAACGACTCACCACAAAGACAAGACCAATTAAAAACTGGTCAAACACATTGATATTTATAATTGAAAAAGGGAACCTGCCGTATGCAAATTTCCACACAAGAAATTAAATCGTAACTATGATTACATACATTTATGTAGTGAATCTCGTGAGAATTATATGTTGATGAGAGATATTAATTACTTTAACGTAGAATAGTTAGGCTGTTGTATATAGTAACTTTCTTTTGGTCTCAAATTTTATTGCAGGATATTGTAGTATAATTTTGACCAATCAACCGTTATTTTTGGTCGTCAAATATTATTTTCGAGCATCGCTGGTAAATTTTCGCCTTCCATTATTAGTTTTGGGATTTTAGGGGAAGTGAATCAAATGGGAATATTAAAACTTTGCGAACAAAACTTTTTAAGTGAAAGAATCAGATGAATTGATTTACCCATTATGTAAAGGTACGGAGGACAGAGTAAAAGTGGGTTCCTGGTGCCAGTCGGCGCCGAAAAAAAGTTGCTAGAAAGTAGGAATGCACACGATACATCGATATTTTCGTTTGGATGTCCGACATTTTTGCATCGATACTTTTGTCCCGATGTATCCATATTTGTTTCGATGCATGGCGATGACGGATAAGGGCAGGTGGAAGTTTTTTTTTTTTGGTCGTCAAATGAAATTTTGCCTTGTGATGTGGTGTAATATTACTGTGGGACATCGTATTCATACGATACATCAAATATCGAAATACATGTACCGATGTATTGAAACATATCGATACATGTTTTTCAATACATCGAATACACAGTATCGATGTTTCGAAAAGTATGTGAATCCTTATAAACAAGGAAAACCGTTAAACTTTTGCTGTCAGCATAGAAAAAGACAGCTTCACCACAATAGTCAAAACATTGATATTTATAATTTAAAGGGGGAATCCGCGTCAGCACATTCTGCCGTCAAGCAGATTCCCTAACAGGAGAAAATAAATAATTGAAAACCTGAAATTGGATTGGAATCTGTATCCCGTAACATATGGCTGAGAAATATTAATTACTTTAACGTAGAATAGATATACTGTTGTAAATAGTAACTAAAGCGCCCTCTTTAACTTAGTAGAAGAGTCTGCCTCCGAACATTAAATCGATTTGCTTCCTAATTTTTAACTAGGGCGCGCTTTCAATTTATAAGGTATTTCTAGTAACATATGGTTACGCAACAACGGCATTATAAAACAAAAACCAAACAAAACAAAGTACCAGTATGCTTTGTTCATTTTAAATTTTACAAAAGTTCAGTTGCTTCAAACATGTAAAGTAGAATGATTTTCTTTTTTCCAATCGCTTCATGTGACCAGCTTATAAATTTATTAAAAAAGGATCTATGAAAACATCAATCCTCAACAAGAGAATTCAAAGGAGCAATAAACGAGTGACTTATTTCTATCATTATTACTTTGATAAATTTTGAGGTTAAACTTTCAGTTTAATTTTCAAGTTTTGTCTTTAATTCTTAAAATTTCCTTTGTGTTTCTTAAACTTTCGTTTTTGAAGACAGAATTTGAAGTTTTAATTTGAAACATAAAGAGTCACTGAAATTTTCAACTAAAAGTGAAACTGTAATAAGAAGTTTGAAATAACGATTTTAAAATCGAAGTTACGGTAGGCAAGAAAAAAAATGTGGATCCAAATTGGTAAGCAGGAAAAATGCCACAGTTAAAAAAATACTCGAAATTTATAAAGTGAGAATTCTTTTCTAAACGAAATATTTAAAAAAAAATAATAATTTCCAATTCGAAATTTCAAATAAAAACTGGATATTTACATATTTATTTATTTTTAATCAAAATTTTGATTTTGAATTTAAGGATTTGAAATTTAATTCCAAAATTTCTGAATAAACTATATTAGATGATTCAACTGAAAATGAACTCAAATTTGACAGTTTTGTATTGCAAATTTTTTCCAATAGATATGGAACCAGGAGGAATTATCTAATACTTTTAATATATTTCTTGCAAACTGCTACTTCCAACTTGCAATTTTTATATTATTATTATTCATATTATATGTATTGTTTAATTTCTATTTTGTTTGGAATTTCTTAAGCTAGTTCTAAAAATAGCCATGTTTTTGCAAATGCGGATTATTAGAATATTTGTGCGGACTAGCGTATGGACTGTATTAAAAAAAATAGTTAAAAAAAATGCGAAATCCGCCTACCTTCTTTGTTGTGGTCTTGCTCCTTGATTGTTCTGGAAGGGCCCTTCTTACTACTTGCGGTAATAACAACCACGGCACAAATTCTGGGAAACCTCAAGCGTTATGCGATGCGACTTGACTCTCTCTGAAGACGGGCAAATGTGTTTCGCGATAAGGTTTTTATATGACGTAAGTAAAAAAATATAACAAACTTAATTACCAAACAACCGATGTACAAGAATTTTTCATTTTGTGCCCAAGAATTTGGCTTAACATTAACATTTTTCTTCAACTAATTTTGACTTTTTTTAAAATTTTTGTTTTAATCTCTCAACTTCAAACCCAAAATTTGGGGATTATACTCGAATGATAAAAATGCTTGAAACAATTTTTATTTTTGGTCAAAAGTTTGATTGCAAACTGAAAGTTTTGACTTTCCAAACTTTAGAACTTTTTTTCAAAATTTCGAGCTTACTGGTACTTTATTTGGTTTTTTAAAATGAACTAACCATACTTGATTAGTCATTTAAATTTTACAATAGTTCAGTTGTCCAAACCTTCATAGTATTTATACAATGATTTTCCTCTTTCCAATCGGTTCGTATGGGGCCGGTAAATAAATTTATTTTTAAAAAGGAGGGTCTACGAAAATATCAATCGCCAACAAGAGAAATTTAAAAGGGCAATAAACTAGTGGCTTCTTTCTAGCTTTCTATCACCATTACTTTTAGAACTTTTGGGGTTAAACTTTTAGTTCAATTTTTAGATTTTGACATTCTTCGGTGATTTTCCTCTTTAATTCTCAAAATTTTCATTATGTTTCGTAAACTTTTGTCTTGGAAGACAAGACTTTGAAGTTTTAAATCGGAATATAATAAATCATTCAAATTTTAAACCAAAAGTGACATTTTGAGAAGAAATTTGAAATTACGATTTTAATGTCGAAGTTACGGTAGGTAAGCAAAAATGTTCAAATCCAAACGAAACACGCCACAACTTAAAAAATACTCGAAATTTATAATATGACAATTTCTTAACATTATTTCTTAAACACAATATTTTAGAAAAAAAAGAACAAAACAAAATATAATTTAAGTTTAAAATTTGAAACTGAAACAACCAAAATTTAGTCAAACACTTGAAATAAAAAATTGTTAAATTAGAACTCTGAATTTTAAATAAAATTGACATTTACAGTTTAATCAAAATTTCGGTTTTAAAGTTAAAGATTTGAAATTTAAATTTCAAAATTTCTGATCAAACTATAAATGCTTGAAAGGAAACTGATTACAAATGTGACGGTTTTTTTATTGTGAATGTTATTCTAATTACTTAAAATTTAATTAAACCAAATTTAATTAGAGATATAAATCGACTAGGAGGAATTATTTTATTCTTTTCATTAAATTTAATTCAATTAAAATTTAATTATTTGGAAAAAATTCAGGCCAGAAAATTTTAAGGTTTTGCTTTTTATCTTAGCAATTTTAATTTATTTTCCTTAAACTGCTAGTTTAAACTTGCAGTTTTTATATTGCTGTTATCTGTTATTATATATATTGTTTAATTTCTATTTTGTTCGAAATTTTGTAAGATATTTCTTAAAATACCGATATATGTACAAGAACTTTTTATTTTTTGTTATTTTGTGCCCTAGAATTCGGCTTAAAGTTAACATTTTTTGTCTACTAATTTTAATTTTTTTAGAAATTTTGATTTGCTCTTTCTCCTAAATCCAAAATTTGAATGTTTATACTTGATTAATAAAAATGGTTGAAATAACTTTTATATTTACTAAAAATTTTGCAAGCTGAAAATTTTGAGTTTTTCCAGAATTTAGAACACATAAAGTCAAAGGTTTAAATTATTTTCTTCAGAATATCTGATGGATTTTTTATATAAATTATAGTTCCCTTTTTTCGGAGCTTTGACTTTTCTCTGAAAATTTACAATTTATGCTTTAAATTCCACTTTTTCCAAACTTTAATGCCAAAATTTTGATTTGTTTTAGAAATTTTGCCTTTTTTGTGAATTTCATCAATTTTATCAAAATTTTGAAAATTGAAATAAAAAAATTGTCCCCTGAAACCAAGAAAGATTAAAAACACAACAAAGGTTGCTCTAACGCGTGTCGACAGCCAAGCTGTCATCTTTAGAGAGAAACAGTATCTCTAACAGATTTTTCTAGAAAATTTCGTTACGTTTTAAATTCTACAATTACATTTCGTTACAATATGTTTTTTTTTTTCTAGTTTAAGTAGAACCTTGTTATTCATGTGATTTTCAAAGATAATTTTCATGAAACAATGATATAATAATTCATTACTGTGACAACAAAATTAATTTTAAATTTAATAGAAATATATTTTGTGCGCATCTGTCTGTATAGTTCTCTTATGATAGCGAATGGATTCTGCTATCATTAACGAAGGTAAGACTATTATACAAGGTGGTTGGAAAGGTTGGTACACTTAAGGAGTTAAAATTAGGCTAAATTGAGTTAGCTGTCTAAATGGGGTTGTAACATTTGCATATATTTTGAATAATTTTATTTCCTAAGCAAATAACATTATTTTCTGGTGAAGTAGACTTTTTCTGCAGAAAATGATTATACACTTTTTTGGAAATTGGATGGTTAGAAAACTACCCTTATTTATTACAAATGCATTGAACTCATAGTAATTAAATGCCCTTATAATATGATTTTTACCTGCAAACTTCATGTCATCCCAACTATAAAATTTGGTATTCAAATAAATATGAATTGTGACCCCCTTTTTTTTAGTCGTCAAATATTCTGGGTAAAAGAAAGTAGAGTCGACATATTACGACATTACGTTTGGTTCTGGTGATAAAAGATGCACTCTTTATTTATCCTAAGAGGACCAAATTTTGCTATTTTCCCAGACTTTTATGCCAATCCACTTTTGATCCATGCACCTGTTCAATTAGGGCAACATTTCTAATGATCACTTTAGCGGTGCGTTTACACTATACACACTCCTCCTAGCTGTGTAGATAAGTCTCGGATATCATCTCTCAGGATAGTTGACACTAGAGACCTGCACGAGTGAGTAGGCATCGTCCGATTACAAGTACACATACTCGTTTTATGAGTACAACGATGCCCATTAAAGTAATCGTGACGTCATGAGACAAGTATGAGTAGAAATCGGCATCGCGTCCGATTATGTAATCGGCAACGTTAAAATAAAGAGCCTAAGCCCTTGGGGAACACAAATAATATTATCCGGCACTGCAAAACGAATACATCTGCAAACAAAGAAGAATACAAAATCAAAAACAACAATAAAACATGATCCTGGCGATAAATCAAATGTAAGATTAAATAAATTTGGTTAAATTGACATTTGACAGCATGGATATTTGACAAATATTTTTGAAAGTCATGTCACATGTGCACGATTACAAATGAGTATATTCGGTACCAGGCCCGTAACCAGGGTTTTTTTCGGGGGGGGGGGGGGGGCTGCGCTCCTTCTGCTAAAACTACCTAATCTTTGTTTGCGTTTAGGTTAGAGCTCAGAAACCACGGTCCAATACTACTTTACTATTAATATTATTATTGTCTAACTCTTCTAACATTCTAACAAAGTAATTTAACAACAACGTTGCCTATTTATCTTAATTTAATTTCCAAATAAAAGCAGATGTGTGGGTAAGATGATAAAATTACTCGAAAGATATTCCTTTTCTAAAATTTATCTTTGACTTCTATAACCTGCAGTTTTGTGTGAAAAATGCCTATAGAAAGTGCTCTATTTAAAGACATAGTTTGAAGTCAGCTGGAGAAAAACCTTTTTATTTAAGTTTTTTTAAAATTTCGATCAAATTCATAATTTCAACTTTTATCTCAAATTTAAAGTTTGTACCCGAAGATTTAGAATTTGGATATTCTTTCTAAATTCTGGAAGATTAGATGTTTTTAAGTTCAAGTTTCCTCTTAGCGTCCAATTCTTTTTCTAACTGGTAACAACTTCAATTCCTACGTTTTTTATTTTGGGCAATTTTGGGAATTATTGTTGCTATCTGAATTTGCAATGTCAAAGTGCATTCGATTCTTCCGAATTTCGAAAAAAAGTCTTTCTTATAAAGTTCTTTATCGTTTTTTTGTAAGTTTTTCCTTTAATCTTAAAATTTCGACCTTTTTTGGAAATTTTCAAATTGAATTAGATTTTTTGCTAAATGCGAAGTATGTTAATACTTTTACTTTTTTTTTCTCAAAATTCAAAGTTTAAAATCTTGGTATTTACTTCAAACCCACAAATATTTGTTTAAACTTCGATTCTTTCTAGAAACCTAAAAATTTCGCCAAAATTTTTGTGAAAAATGTCAGATATCGAAATTCTGAACTTAATCTTGAGTTTTTTGAATTTAAAATTTTAATTCGAAATATCCAGAAAAGTCTACATTTAGGGTGGACAAACTCGTTCTAAAAAAGTTTAATTACGACCCTGTTTATACTTAAAAATAACCAAAATTCATTATTAAACATTTCTGAAAATATTAACTTTTTTAAAAACGTGAATTGCCGAACAAAATTAGGATATGTTAATTCTTAATGTGACCTGTTCGAGCTCAAAATTTTTAGTTTTTTAAATTCGAAATTTTAGAAATAAATTGACATTTAGAATTACTCTCTAAATCCGAAGAAAAAATAAGCCATAATTTTTGAAAAAAAAGGTTTGAAGTCAAAATTTTCTAAAAAAAATCTATCATTTCCAAAAGATAAAATCTATTAACAAAAACTAATAACACTTAACTTTTAGTGTTTTCTCAAAATGGCCAGGGGATTTTTTATAAATTAAATGTCTAGAAAGTCAAAATATTTTGGAAATGTCTGAATTTTGAACCAAATTTTGAAAAACTTTGAAAAATAAACTTAAGTCATCAAGTTCATTTTTTTCAAAATTTCGACTTGAATCTTGACATTTTTAAACTAGTCGTAAAATTTTTTAAATCAAGTTTTTCTAAAAATATGAATTTATACTTGAAATGTCGTGATTAAAAGTAAAATAAATTCTTAATAAAAGTTGATATTTGATAATTAAGATAGAAATTTCAATATTTTTTTGGAAGTTTTCACTTGGAATCCGAATTTTGGAGAAAAAAGTCGAATTTTCGAAATCATAATCGAAATATAAACAAATCAACTTCATAAAAAAAATTTTGAATTAAGGTGATGGGTTAAGGTTATTAATAAAATCCTGAATTTTCCAATTTAAAAATGCTCAGCTTTTAGTGTAAAACTTGAAATTTATAAAAGAATCGACATTTTAGACATTTTTTTTAAGTTCAATCGCCATGCTAGAAAAATTATAGAAGAAATTCATAAAAATAACTTATTAAAAAATATCTTCTCAAAATAATGGCCTATAAGATATTTTGATTTTTTAGTAAAAGGCCTAACATTCAAAATTTTATTCAAAAACCGAATTAAAAATTAAAATTTTTAAATTCCAAAACTGTAAAACTATTATTACAAAATACAAGTTTTTCTCAAAATTTGGTGTAAAATCTCGAAAAATCGCTTGTATAAATTTCCAGTTCTTCTCAAAATTGGTTTTTTTTAAAAATGGGGAATTTAAGCTTGAAAAACTTGCAAATTCAACATTATTTTAATAAAATTCAAAACGTAAGATTGAAATTTCAAATAAAAAAAAAAGAAATTTCAAAAAAGTTTAAATTTTTCTAGAAACGAAGTCTCAGATTTAAATGTCAAAATTTTGGAAAAAATTCGAATGAGTTAAAGGTAAAAATTTTAAGGTTTAGGGCGAAAATTCGAGAATGAACTCGAAATTTTAAGAGCTTCTTCATTTGAAAATGTTATACTCCTTCTGAATATCCTGAGTTTAACCTAAAATCTATTATTTTTTCTAATTTCGACTGAGATATTAAAATGTTTTTTGTTTTTGTTGATTGGTAGTTTTGGCCTGTTAATGCCTTAGAGTATTTTACCTTTTTGTTGCCTTCTTTAGCTTCCCGTTTTTGCCTAATTTAACATTTTGCTCACCTTTCTACCTTGCTTGATTGTGCTTAAGATCGGTCTCTAATAAAAAGAAATGGCTCCAAATTTGAAAAAAAAACATCCTTGCATTTCGGTACGAAAACAAAATGATCCATTAAAAATGGCTTTTAAAAAAGTCGCACATCTGGAAAATTCAGTTCTATCTAGTGTAAAGCCAAAAAATTTCGGGGGGGCTGCAGCCCCCTAGCCCCTCCCCTGGTTACGGGCCTTTTCGGTACAACGATGCTGCGATGCCACGATACGACGATACCAATTTCCCGATTACAAACTCGGGAAAAGTAATCGGTGATTATAATCCGATTACATTTGTACTTACTCGTGCAGGTCTCTAGTTGACACCTATGTCAGAGAAAAATGTACGGAATAAAGTGTCTATCCTAACCGCACCGTAACCTAGATAGACTGGACGTTGTATGCAGTAAATGAAACGCCATTATGGACCTAGTAGCAGAGTTTGCCTCCAGATATTCATCAAAAGGACAGTAAGAAGTAATAAGCAAGATATCAGTAAGATACAATTGTTTTATAATTTATAAAAATTCAGTCATTGCAAACATACCCTTCCACGGTCAGAATTAGACAACGTGTTTTTTAATTTTTCTTGGTTTCAGGGGACAAGCTCTGTGTTTCAATTTTTGAGGTATATAAACATAAAAAATATAATAATAGTACCAGCAATAAAATATAAGTTGCAATTTTTAAACTCAAATGTTGAAAAAAAGTCAAATTATGTTAAAAACTGAAATTTCGAATTTAAAGCCTAAAACAGAAGAAAAAATATCGAGGGTAATGCAAAACAGAAATTGCAACTTTAAATTGGAAATTTTAAGTTTAAAATGCATAATCTAAGATTAATGTCGAAGTTTTGAAAAATAAATCAAATTTTCAAATGGGGAAAAATTTAAAAACCGAAATTCGAAATTTTGAGCGACAATTGCACATTTTAAAAATAAAGAAATATGAAATCAATATCCGTTTTGCTCCATTACTATTATCTAACACAAATAAATAAGGTGTTAAAAATTATGTCTTCAAGAAGTGGTCCTTGGAAGAAAAAGAGAAAATGAACTTCTTGAAATTATTTGGGACTAACATATTCCCTATAAGCAGCAGCACAGAAATGATTTAAATTCTCAGACTGCGGAAGAGGACGAATCTAAACCAGAATAATGACAAGCAGTACCATAGTTAAAATTAAAAATGTTTTTGATAGTTTCACAATAAAAATATTTTATAAAAAAACAACAAATATTAAGCAGCATTTTTTTTGTTGATAAAATAAACTTGATTCTGAATTATAGTACAATAAATATTTTAAACTACGTTTTGTTGTTGGTCATCAGAAGCTATATTGATTGTTTGACAGCAATGTTTATATCAAGTGTACAAAGTTTTCCAATGGGATGCTGTTAGTTTATGGCATATTTACATATGTTCCTTACTTGATCCGTAACACCAAATAGACATTTAATCTTGACACAAAAATTCTGCAGTACATCGAGTTTTTTTTTAACTTTAATCCTCTCGCAACGGGTCACTCCTTTATGCTTTCAAAGCACTACGAGTAGGATGCGGAAACAAGGATAGATGGCGATGAACCGCCTCCTTAAACAAGGATAGATCGTAATTTTTGGGGAAAATTTTTTTCGGTAACAAGTTCCACAACTTGGAAAGTCTATAAAAAAAAGAGTCTCCGTAGACAGAAGTCCTCACTGTGTCAAGCTGGACCGCACAGGAATTTGCTGTCTCCGATTGTCCAGTACGCCTCAAGAATCTTGCCCTTGGGGGGATCAATCCTATTAGTTCCTGCGAGCATCTTCCTGATAGTACTTGTAGAAAAGAGACAAGTCACCAACCATACGCCTGTGCTCTAATGTTTCGAGAGAATCGGTCAGACTCTCGTCATCAATTAGGCGAATCGCTCTTCTTTGAATTGAATCCAAGAGAGCTAAAGTGTGTTTTGGGGCTGAACTCCAAACATGAGAACAGTATTGGCTAGTGTTGGTCTAACTTGAGCTTTGTATAGTGTTAGTAGCTGATGAGTGAAGTACTTTTTAGCTCTAAAAAGAAAGCCTAGCTTCTTAGAGGTGGATTTGGCAATGGCGCGCACATGATCTTCCCAAGAGAAGTTAGTGCTCCCATTCACTCTTAGGATAGATAGATTAGATCTCATCGAAAGGATTTTACCGTCCACTAGTATGTTTTTTGCATTATCCCTTGATGTTTTCTTAGAGAAATCCGCCACCTTAGTTTTTGAAGCGTTGAAGTCGACCAAATTGTTCTTACCCCATTTCAGAATAATTTCGAGATCCCGCTTAATTGTCTGTATCTACTGTTCCCTTAGTCGATCTGAAGCAACGATAGATAATGGTTTGTCGAAGAAAAAAGATAACACAAGGTTACTATCATCTGCGTAGCTGCATATAGGATTGGAAGTTGAAGCTAACGGATCGTTTATGTGTAACAGAAATAGAGTAGGAGATAGAACAGACCCCTGAGGCACCTCTGCGTTAATCGCAAATGTCTCGGATGAGATACCATCGACGACGACCTGAAGAGACCTGTCAGCGAGAAAATTGGATATCAAATGACAGAGTCGAGGAGGAAGACCATAAGATCTTAATTTGGCGGGAAGAGATCGGTGCCAGACTCTGTCGAAAGCCTTTGAGATATCCAGTGCCCCAATCCTAGCCTCACCATGTTTTTTTTCATAGCTGAGTTACACATATGAGTAACATATGCCAGTAGATCGCCAGTGGAACGTTGTTGTCTAAAACCATATTGCCTGTCGGAGATGATTCTATTTTCCTCCAGATATTTGAGAATCTCAATGTTAATAACCTTTTCCATCACTTTAGGTATAACGGGTAACAAAGATATAGGGCGATAGTTGTTATCCAGCTTCCTATTTCCCTTTTTAGGGACAGGCTGCACTCTAGCAGATTTCCAGATGTTAGAAAATACACCTTTGTTGTAAGAAAGTGTGAACAATTTGCTTAGGATGCTTAGGACAGGAATCAACTCTGGGGTGCACTTCTTAAGAACAATAGCGGGAATACCATCAAGGCCAGAAGCTTTCGAGGTGTCGAGCTCAAGGAGAATTTTCCTGATTGTGCGTTGTCTGAAAACACCTTCAGGCATCGAAGTGCCAACCTTAGGGATAACAGGAGGTTTTGCGTTTTGAGAATCAAGTTTGGAATTTTCAGCAAACATTAAAGCTAACATGTCAGCCTTTTCCTTGGAGGTAGTAGCAATATTGCTATTTTCATCGAGTAAAGGTGGAAAATTTGAAGATGTAAAATTCTCTCTGGCGCATTTTACGATCGAAATCACCTTTTACCTCGTCAATCACCTGTTTACAAGAATTTCGCGCATTCACAAATATGGTTCGAGTTTCGACTGAGGGATTATTTCGCCAACGACGATATGCGCCATTTTTGCAAGGGACAGCCCGAGCACATTTTTTACTGAACCAAGATTTACTGGAGGCAGACTTCTTTTGGGAATGGGGAAGTGAGCATTTCATACCAATCAGGATAGTTTCCGTGATGGATTCGGCTACTAAGGAAGGGTTGTCTGAGTTAAAGCAGACTTTCTGCCATGGAAAAGATGCAAAGAAGTCTCTTAATTCTTCCCAGTTTGCAGAGTTAAGGTGCCAAACCCTACGGGACTGCTTCTGGTAAGGAGGTGGTATATGAAGCGAGTGAGAGGCTGCTACAAGCTTGTGATCCGAAGCGGTGATGTCACAGAGATTTTATACGTATTTGGTGAATTTGTAAGGAAAAGATCGAGTAGATTAGGTTGATGGGTATCTACATCGGGAATTTCTGTAGGTTCCTCAACTAATTGCGATAATCCAAAAGTGATGGCGAAAGCCTCTTCCGCGTCGTCAGTTCGAGAAGAAAACCTTAACCAGGGGATGTTGTGTACGTTGAAGTCACCGAGAAAGACAACCTCAGCTTTTGGATAATTTGTCTGTAGGTGATCAAAGGTTACGGAGAGATAAGAGAAGAGCTGTCTGTATGAGGGATGGTTTAGAGACAAATAAAGTAAACAAATGAATATTACTTCGTTTTTGGAGCAGATTTTCAGCCAAATCACATCATGATCAGCAGATTCCAGTGCTTCTTCTCGTTGACAGGGCAGGTCGCTTCGCGTAAAAGCACAAATTCTCCTCTTGTGTCGAAATTTTGTGTGCAAGTCCTAGTTCGAGCAAAGCAAATGGACTGTATTGATGGATGGGGAGACTTGGGTTTCTGTCAGACACAGCACATGGGGTCTTTCCTTTTGAAGGTGTTGATGAACCGAGTTTAGATTTGAGTTTAGACCCCGAATGTTACAAAATTGAATTTTAAATGAATTGTTTGGAAGAAACTTGGCCCGTGGTACATTAAAATTTTCCGTCGATTTTGGATTCCCTCGTACAATAAGGGAATAGAAGAGGTCCATTCGCTATTGCTTTTTTGGGCGTTTCGATATTATGATTCAACAATAAAAGATTTTTTTCCACTGTCAAATCAAATCAATAAAAATTTGTTTAAAAAGTTATTTGTTAAAAAGTTGTAGTGATAAGTAATAAACATACGTAAACATTACAAAAATTGACACCAGTACACTAAAAGGGAAAACTTTTTGTACACATGATATATTTGAACGAAACCACCCTAACATTTTAATCAAAACATTAATTAAGCGAAAATTTGGTTTCAATGTAACTAGGTCACAACATTTATTAAATATGGAAATTTATTTATTAGTTTCATTTTTTTGGAAACTCGCATTATATCTGAAATATATATGCGGCATTATTATATTAATTTACTTTTATTGTTCTTCGAAAAATTTCCGAGCACAATAGTCACAATGATCTGTAGTAGAAATAGGCCAAGCGTATTCGCATAAACATATAAACTATTTTGAAATCATAATTTGCTGCCCCATTATCATAAAACAAATCGATACTGAATTCGTGTCGAAGAAATGCAAGCAACTATGGCATTATTAAGTGGTTAGTTTCAATGCTTGCAGAAAATTTCTCCTACTTTTAAAAAGATAACATCTATTGGCTTTGTAAAATAATACAAACAAAAGATAAGTGTATTGTTTAGTCCTAGGGAATTTGAAACACATATGTATACACATAAAAAGTAACATTCTTTTCAATACGATAATACGAAGTTACGTATTTTAGAATATTGTAAAATAATAAGGTATATTTTATGGATAACTGTAATTACTCTAATAAATTATAAAATTATTAATTAGTAATTAAATATCAAAATTACAGTACTAATTATTGCGTTTTTATACACTGAATAAAGAGCATTTATTATTATTATTATTATTATTAACTTAAATTTTTAGATATATCGCTATTTCAAAATTTTTAAAAATAGAAACTTGGGGTGAAATTCTGACAAAACATAGTAAGATTAATAGGAAAAGCTCTAAATCTACAGTGTCAAGTTGAAAGCTGGAAATAATCCGAATTCGAATACAAATTATAATTTTGAAAAAAAAACAAATTTATACGCATAAAAAATTGTTAAAATTTTCATATATGTTAAAATCGAAATTTTAATATGAAAATTAATATTTGAAGAAAACTTCTATTGAGAGAAGTATCTCTCTGAAGATGATAGCTTGGCTGTCGAAACGCGTTAGAGCAACCACTGTTGTGTTTTTTAATCTTTGTTGGTTTCAGGGAGCAAGATTTATATTTCAATTTTTAAAGATAACCAAGGACCAGTCCATTCCACCAAAATTTCGTGAATTATTACTTTAAATAATTATTTTTGTGGAGTATATCTCATGGCTATAGGAAGTTACAATTATTACATTAAACTTAAATATGATGAAAATAAATATTTCAAAACTGTAGCACCTAACCTTAACTTGGGATCACACACACTCTTTATTTTTCCCAACAAAGATGGTGTCAATGACATCGGCGTTTTTAGAATTTATTCAGAGTAATAGAAAAAAAAGGGGTAATTAAAAATTTAAACAAATAAGTGGTCCCTATGTGTTAAAAATGTCGATCCTTTGTGCTCATGCATTTCTTGTATTTTTCAGGTTGCAGTACGCTCAAGCTCTTCCCCGGTCTTCTACTATTCCTGGCATTGTTATCAAAGTTACTGAACTGAAGTATTATTATTCATTAATTTATTACAGTTTATATTTGTGACTTCTGCACCAAACACCGTAAACAATCTTTTATTATTTTAACAGTAGTAGATAATAGAATATCTAAATGTGTTATATTTAGAATTTGTTTTGTAACTATAACAGCTTGTTATAAATCATTTATCTTTAGAAATAATATTATTCTATTTTATATAAATATGTGGTCAATGTTATATTTAAAGAGATTAATGTAACTAAAATAGTTTTGAACTGTGTCAAAATTTGTCTGTGCTCATAGTTCAGAGATATATTTTGTAAAGTGCTTGTTATTTCACATTACAAACTATATTTTGCATCAAATAGTACAATATAAGATTATAGTTTTTATGTATAGATGTTAAAAGTTTCCATTTCAACTTTTAATTATGAAATAGTACCTAATTAGATCACCAGGAAACATACTGCACAAATAAAAGATATTACTAAAGCAAATTCTTTATTGTAATTTTGTATGTCTTACAACAATTCTATTATTTATAAATAAAGGAAACTGAACTAAAGTTAATTTATCTTAAACAACCCTACAATAAATGTTTTTACAGTAGATCAAAAATATATAGCTACACCAAATTATATTAATATAAATATAATACAATAATTAGAGTTGGAATTATAAGAGTTTTAGTCTCCTAAATGATTTAATAAAAAGCTAAGATCTTTAAATAGCCTTATAAAGGTCTAGAAACTAGTAAAATAGCTGCTTTGTGTCTATTGTACAATGAAATAGAAGTAAATTTATAAAACATTCATTTTATCAAGGGTATGTACCATTAAAGGTTTACACAATTAATTACACTCATTGTGTAATAAATATGGTTACAGTAATACACTATTGTTTACGCAAAAGTACTTACCAATTAACCATTATTGTAATTTATTTAAAGTTACTACACAAAATCAATGGCTTTCCTATCACGTCACGCTGAAGGAAAAATTAAAAACTAATGTATGGCTTTTTGGTACGTTCAATTTTAAAAATCAAAAGAAATAGAATGGCCATCAAAATTTGATAAGAATGTATAAAATAATACTTTTGAGTCAAACTAACTACATTCGTTATCATCTAAAGATGGCAATTGGGGTAAATACGATGATGGACAACGTCGCAGTAATAGTTTTTAGATAAAACGTGGGCTCGTAACCCTTTTTGCAGTATTGGTTCCTTTTCGAGAATTCCTCCTGAGAAAGCAAAAATAATTAGCAAGCAACCAAATCACCTAAATAAGATTAATGAGTAGTAACCTTTGTAAGCTTGGTTACATCATACATAATTTGGCTGCTACCTTAAGCTAGGGTTTCCTACAAAACGGCAACTCTAAAAGAACAGCCTTTATTTGACCGCCGCTTTATGCCATGCAGCGGTCGCGGGCAGAACAGTCGCCTTGACGGTGAACATTGATGTAAAGTAAGAAAAGCATTGCAGTAGAGTACGTCCGCCGAGACTAGGGCTGTAAAATTGTCACGATTTGAGCTGTATTGTTCTAATTTTCTATCATTTTTTTAGTAGTCACAAACTATATTTATTTGTGGTTTTCCTTTTAGTCGACAAAGAAATTTTGAAACACGTGTCACTTCACTTTTAGTTGACAAAAATTATTTTTAAAGAACGTATTTTTCTTTATTTAGTAGACAAGGTTGTATTTTAGGGTGTTTTTTTTTGGTTATATTAGGTTTTTTGATCAGCAAAAATCATTTTTGGTCATGATGTTTTTTTAATTGGCAACGTAGCTGAAAACTAAAAATGTGTCTCATGAACTTATAAAGTATGTTGTTTTGCAAGACAAAATTTCTCTCTAAATTGATAACCTCTAATGATTCACAACAGATTTGTTCTTATACTTTATCACCATCAGAATCCCCACAGGCCAAGGGATTATTATTATCCTAATTATTTCTGCCTATCGTTTACATTGTATTGAAATTCCTGGAGACGAATCTGAGGTATTGAAAAAAGTTTCAAATAAAAATTGTTCAGAATGTAATTTTGCAATGAACATAAATAAAAGCAAAAGATACTATATCGATATATTTTTATTATAATGCTAAATTTCCCAACAGAGGTACAAATTTCATAAACATCCTTTATTTCTTATGTTAGATAACTTAGATATACATGTTTTTTTTAAATAAGTATTTTTAATAATTAATAAACCCATAACATGAAATAAATCAACATAATGGTTTTTTAAAGGTAAATGATTTTTTAATGAAAAAGCATTCGCCACCTAAAAAATTCAAGGGAGGATTTTTACCAAGAAGTTAAGATTGTTTATGAAATTGGTACTTGTGTTTAAAAAACGCAGTGACTTGCCATTTTTTTCGTTAAAATTACTTAGGCAAATGTTATTGCGGACGCCACTAATAGAAGTAGAACAAATATTTTACTTGCAGAAAATGCATTTTTATGCCCAGTTATTACCTACCAAAATTCAAAAAAATATTTCAAACGGTATTGAAGGAAAAACCGAATTTTTTCTTAATTTTTAGCACCCTGTATCTTAAAAATAAAGCGGACGTATGCAGATATAAACTTTTTTTTCTTAAATACGTTCAAAAATTTTGCCCCTTCAGTTATGGCATTTTTTCGGAAACACCCTGTATACTCTAATTGCATGATTATTGCCATCAAAATCCCCGCAGGCAAAGGGACTATTGCTATGGTAAGTATTTCTAAATATTGTTTACATTACATTGAAATTCCTAGGGAAGACTGAGGTATTTGCAAAATTTTCAACAAAAAATCCTTCAGAATGTAATGTTGCAATAAACACGAATAAAAACTCTAAAGATGTCAATTTATAAACTGACATATATCTAATTAAATATGTTCTTAGTCTTCTAGTTTAAAGATTATGTCTGTAAAATTTTAAAATTGTTTCGAAAAGTATGGAAATTTTTTATCATATTGAAGAACAAATTCTATGTCATTTGGTATTTTCAAACTTTTTATTTAATAAAAATTGAATAATATAAAAGGGAGATATAATATTATATAAAACATCCTGCATATGCACATAATAATAAAAAAGTTAAATAAATCATAGTAGCTACATTTCAACGTAAAATGGCAACGTAACGTATTAAATCGTGCTTACAGTAACCTCACCGTACACAGCTGTCGCTTCGAAAGTGGGGTCGACGTACTTTTTCGCAGCGGTAGCCTCTAACGTTCTGTAGGAAAACACTGCCTATTAGGAGCACGTGCACGGTTTTTGGTGACGTCACTCGACGTAACATTACGGTTGCTCTTTTACGTCACCGTTCTGTAGGAAACCCTAGCTTTACGGTCACTCTTTTACGTTACCGTTCTGTAGGAAACCCTAGCTTTAGGAATGATGTCGCGCTCGCTGATAATGTTCTGCAGGCGCTTCTTTAAAATCCTCTCTGCCACCTTACCTAAGTTGGATAAGAGGCTCATTGGTCTGTAATTTTGGGGAAAATTTCCCGCCTTACCGGGCTTAGGAATAAAGATAACATTTTCAGACTTCCACCTTGTGGGAAAATACAAATTTTGGAACATTAAATTTACTATGTATCTCTGGAAGATACTTCAGAGCTTGGTTCGGAATTCCATTTTTTGTTATAACAGATACTACTACTATTTATATTAACTTCGCTGATTAAAAATATAAATGACGGTGGTGTGACATGCATTTTATAATTGGGGAAGTTGATCAAGAAATAAATACAAAAATATTCAGTAAATATAAATAAATAAGTAAATTCTTTGGATTGTAATGTATTGAAAAAAAAGTGTTTTCTTTGATATTATTAAATAAAAAATTGCCTATTTTGCTTAAAATAAAGGGATATATTTTTCAAAAATTCTAGATTAAATTTAAAATTCCAAGAACAAAAATGAAATTTTGATTTTGAAGTCAGAAAAGTTGAAATACAAAACTTGTCCCCTGGTTTTAGGGGAAAAGATTTGTATTTACATTTTTGAAGATGTTCAAGGACCAGTCCGTTCCACCAAAAGTCAGAAGAGATAAAAATTCCAGAAATTGCTGGAAATCTATTTTTAAATATCCAAATTTTCAAATGTTAGCTATAAATTTTGAAAAAAACTAAGATTTTTAAATCGAATTCAAGACTGAACTTAATATATTAAAAAAATATATTATTCAAGTTTAAACTGAAAAAGTGTAGAGAAAAATCTCGGAACATTTTTAAAAACATTTTCAAGTTTATAGTCTAAACACGGAATTTTAAATTCAAAACTTAAATGTTGGGAACAAAATTTAATGTAAAATTTCAAAAGAAAGGTCAACATTTTATTTTCGAAATTTTGCAAAAAAGGTCAAAATTTTGAGTTCAACTTCGACATTTTCGAGCTTTTAGCCGAAATTATGAGAAAATAATTAATTCCAAGTTCATATTCAGGATTTTCAAAATAAACTCAATATTTCAAAATAAAGAAGTTTTTAAATTAAACATTTTTTCTCGAAAACTGAAATTTCGTTTAGAGTTTACAATTTCTAGAAAAAGTCTTAAAAAGTTTTGAACATAAAGTCAGACATGGAATTGTTGGAAGTCGGAAATTTAAAAAAAAAATCAACATTTCAAGGTTAAATTTGAAGTTTTAGGAATGTATCTAATGAATAAAAACTTTTAAAAGAATTTGGACTTTACGTTTTAAATGTTATAAAAAAAAATTTCAAATTTTAATAAAATCTTAACATAGAGTTTAACATAAAATTTCTAGAAAATTTTCAATTGGTAAAAATAATTTTCCAAATCTTCTGGTTTAAAAATGTCATGTTTAAATCCTGTTTTTAAATAAAATTTTGTATATTTGCATAACAATTAAAAATTTTGCGAATTAATTTTCAAAAGAGATTTTTTAATACATTTAGTTTTTTTAAGTTGTTATTTTGACTGAAATTTTTTAAAAAAGTCTTAATAATTTTTCTAGGAATTTATTTTCAAAATTTTGTCTTAAATATTGACTCTTTTATACAGGATGCACCATAAGTAATGGTATTCAGAGCAATGATGAATTTTTCGAATAAAAATAATATGATTTAGCTACATTTACCTTATACCAAAAGTTGATATTAACAGAGATACAGGAAGTCAAAGTTGAAAAAAGAATTTTGAATTTTTCGTTTAATTATAGAATGAATTGTAATATAGGCACTAAATTTGGCACAAGGGGGTTTCTTAGGTCGACAAACTCTAATTTGCTAACATATTACCAATAGCTGATAGGGGGCGCTACCTGCGCTATCCTGGATGATTCTAAATCATCAAAACTTTTTTGTGCACCCACGTATAATAATTTTAGATGGATTATTTTATTTCTCCATATTTTTTACGTAAAAAAGGTGTACTTTCTGAAAGTTGATACGACCAACCGTTTCCACGATATTTGTCTTTAAAACTTGACGTCCCTTGGTTTTAAATTATTAAGATATTAAATTTTCGAAGTGGGCTTGAAAAAAAAGTAATCATAAGACAGCTTTGAAACTAATTTATTTTAAATATTGCTTTGCTAATAATATTATTACCTAAATTTTGAAAATCTCAATAAAGAAAATCGAAAAATTGAAGACGTAATTTATTTTCTAACATAGAGATGTGAGATATGATATCTGAGTCCGAACAAGAAAATTTTAATAGTCTGGGTGGTCAAAGCAGATATTTGGAGATGAATTTTAATAAAAGACAGCCAGGTTTTTAAATGTTTACAATCCCTTTACATAAAAAAGGTCTTTCCCACATACTGATTTTTAAAAATAAATTTTGTTTTGGTATTTTATTTAATTTAGCTTTAGGAATTTAAAAAACATGTGTAATAACAATGTCAGTAGAGTAATATTTGATATAAACTATTTTCGAGTCAGTTTTACTATTTTTATTTTGAAATCTACTGCGAAAAATTCATATTTACATAACTTAAACGTACGGCAAATCAACATTTAGAAAAATTACCTTTTTTTTTCGTACAAAATGTAGGTAAATAAAAATATCTATTTAAAATAAGTGTACATGAAGGCATAAAAAAGTTATGATGCTTTAAAATAATACAAGGTAGCGCAGGTGACGCCCCCTATGAGTTACTGACAATCTGTTAGCAAATTAGAATTTCTTGACCAAAGAAACCCCCCTATGCCAAATTTCTTGTCTATAGTGAAATGTCTTCATCAGTTATGCGAAAAAATCACATTTTTTTTTCAAATTTGACACCCTGTATCTCTGTTGATATCAATTTTTGGTATAAGGTAAATGTGGCTAAATCACGTTTTTTTTTATACGAAAAATCTACTCTTGCTCTATGTACCATTACTTATGGTCCACACTGTAGATTTGGAGGGTTACATAAAATCTAAATATTTTGAAACTAGAAAATTCGAGATCTTTTATTACAAATTTTAGATTTTTGCTTCTGATATCGATTTTTGTTTAAATTATTCAGTTTAATCCTGTTAGTCTTTTTGTAAAATTTCAACCTCGAAAAAATTATCTGGCCTTTTTTGAATTTCAGCTTTGATTAAAAATTTGACTTTTTCCCCGAAATTTCAAATTTCAAGTAAAAACTTGGAAATATAATATTGACACCTCACATTAAAATTTCGAGCAAGCTACAAAATTGCGACTTAAATTCGCAAAATTTGATTTTTCAAAACTTCGACCTTACTTTGGAAATTTTGACTTATAAATCAAATCACGTTTTCGATTTTACCACGAAATTTATATCTTAACTTAAACTCTTAAACTTCTAGAAATAAGGAAATTCTAATAGAAAATTTAAAAAAATATAGTTTTTTGTTTTAATCTGCAAACTTTGGAAATTTAGTAACTTTCAAGATATTTTAATTTTTTCTTTCGACATGTAGACTTTTTTTATAAAGAGAAATAAAAATCTCAGTTTTAAACTCTGGATTTTGAGAAAATAGTAATTTTCGAAAAAGCAAAAACATAGTTTTATAGACATTTTAGAATTTTTCCCAAAATGGTTTAGTTTTGTTTATAAAAAAGATCTAGCAGGCTACCCATGACGAAATGACCCCTTAATGGGAACCTATAATAAAGTTTTCGGTAAATTATGACCAGGAAATGTGTGCAAATGTTAAGTGTATTTGGGCTGGATGGTCAAAATGAGATTAATTTTTTACATACTTATATCTTTTTAACTAAACAAGTTAGAAAGATAAAACTAACCAGTAATGTTTCATAATAAATATATGGCTAACTTTATCTATGTCAAAAACGAATAGAAAATAATAATTTATTTTTTGTAACAGTTTTATCTGATATACCCCTGAGGAGGGATAAAAATTAAGCTTAAGAATTAAAATTCGACCTGCTTTAGGATTTTATTTATAAATTTTAAATCACATAGGGTAATGAATTTATGCGTTACTTTTGGACCGCACTGTGTATAAAACTCATCAAGTACTACAATAAAATAACACATAAATTTCACCGAACAAGAATTGGTACAACACTTTGCAAAAAAAACTTAAATTGTAATCTTTCAGTATACAATTTCACAGAGTTTTGTTAATCTTGAAGAAAGGTTGTTTTTTTTAGTGATTCGTATTTTTATATAGTGCGGAAGAGTTCCATGAAAAATGAACTAAGAATAAATGAAACTTTTCGTATTTAATTATTTTTATTAAAGTTTACAAAAATTATGAAAGGATATAAAAGAACCCAAGTTGTTAGTTGATTTTCAAAACACTAACCCGGAGAAAAATGGTGATAAAAAAATATATTTAAAAAAAGTAGAGCTTCAAATTTCTAGCTTTCATATCTTGAGCTCAAATTTTTTAGCATCAGCAAACTTGGACTTGAAAATTTTAAAGCGCTGTGTGTTCCCAATGACTAAATTTCTTGTTTTTGATCAGTTTAAAGACGACTTTTTCAATTCTTTTGTTAATTTTTTTCTTGACGCTTGGATCTCTTTCTCAAAATTTAGTCTTAAATCTTGGATGTTGCATGGTATATTCATTTTTTTTTCTTTTTGAGGACAGATAACTAAAAAATCACTATGCAAATATTCAAGAATCTAGGCGTTCAAACAAGATTGTTATGATAATTATCCCCGATAAATAAGAGTGTTTACGATAAACAAGCTTCATTACACCAATGCAGTTAAAATGAACAAAGTTTGAAGCACTTGAGGGCAGTTACCCCTTATCAATAAGACAGTATATACCCCATCAACAAGCCTAATTGCTCTTCCATAATATTATAATCGAGATGGACAGATTCTGAATAATTACCAAACAAGCGATGGTTCCAGGTAGTACTCATCTCTACGAAAAATACACCCCAGAGTGTTTACCATCAACAAGCTTAGCTACATTGATATTTTCTGAAAATGCCTTCAAGATGAACAGTTTCTATAATTACCTACCAGAAAGCACTTAACTCTGGATGATAATTATATCTCTTCTGAGAAGGGAGTCTATTAGATGCAATAGAATTCATAAAAGTGTTTAATGAATCTGTAATGAAAAACGAGCCTACATAAAAGGGTCCCCGTTCAAACAGACTTGATTCTCTTGTCTGTCTCAAGTACAGGCAGGCTCACATCCGCAGAAATTTTTCTTAATTTGGCTGGTGATTTCTTTTCTGTTCAACGTTTAGTGTTGTGTCGTGACTTTTAAATCCCGAAGTGTAAGTAAACTTTAATTTTCCCTTTGTGTTTTTTTATTTACATTTCATTTTTGTATGTAAATATTTTTGATATTAAACGCGATCCGGTATTAATTAAATGTTTTTTTTTAACAGACGTTAGATTTTTTCGAAATATTGCCTTTTTCAAAGTTTTCACATTTTGAATGAAATAACGACGTTTCCTTATAAAATTTTATCGTTCTTTGGCGACAAGCTTTTCAAACACGTTTCGAAATATATTTTCAAAATTTTCTTAAAATTTCAGTATTCTTTTCTTAAATTTCTACCTTTTTTAGTGATTACCGATTTATCTTCCTCTTTGACTTGTTCGTGGAATTTAGAATTTTCTATTATTATTTCTGTGTAAAAATTATTATTTCTCTGATCATTCTACATTTTCTAGGACAATATATTCTGGCAATTTTAAACTTTTTTTTCGATGTTTTCATTTTTCCTTTTTTTTAAGAAATTTGGAACTATCTCGAAAAAAATGTATTTTTTCAAAATATTTTTTTACATAAATTCCAAATTATTTGTAGAATTATTACAATACAAATCGCCTTATCACAGCTGATTCTAATCATTGTCCACAACAGAAATTAGCAAGTATACGTTTTTTAATCAACAGGCTTTTAAATGTTCCTCTAAGTAAATCCAGATATACAAAAGAATTAGCTTACATTAAAGATGTCTTACGTTTTATAATGGTTTCCCCGTAGAAAGAGTAAACAGCATATTAAAAAAATTTAGATTTAAAAGAATAATTCAGGATCGCTCTAAGCTTGACCAATCTAAAGAAAACACTCCTACAACCGTTGTGAAATTACCATTTTACCCAATATCACCAATAAAATTAATAAAGTTCTAAAAGAAAACAACGTATTAGTAGTGTACACAGCCAATAACAGTCTCTGCAACAATTTGGGTAATGCTAAGGATAAATTGGACAAGCTTGAGGATTCCGGAATTTACGAAATAAGCTTTGTAACAATTGTAATTTATCATGTGTTTGACAGACCAAGAGATCCATTAAAACCAGATTTAAGGAACATACCGCTCATTTTAGATACAATTGAGAAGAAAAATCAAGAGTCGCCCTACATATCATAAGTGCAGGACACAAAATTAACACTGAAAATTTAAAATTGTTAAGATCGGTCACAAATAACAGAGAACTTGATGCATACGAAATAATTTATATCAATCAGAGGCCAGTTAACCTTAACGGAAATAAAGGACCATTGGCGGCCTCCAGTTTATTGAAGGCTATTTGTGGCCGGTCTAAATTGCATGCACCAATTAGAAATAGGAAAGAAAGCAAAAGACCGTCAGCATCGATTTGAATCTCAATGCAGATAACGTCGATGCATCTTTTGCTAATCTTTTTAGATTGGAATGCTGGAAAATGCCAGTTCTGCTGGCGAAATACTTATCGCGTAATTATTTATTTAATTGCCGATGTGGTAAAGGGGTGAAACCTTCTTTGGACTGTAGTATTATTAGTTTAATAGTATAATTTTTTCTCTGTCAATACGGAAATATGTTAATTATTTTGTTTGGAGGGTTGGTGTGTGTGTGAGTTTTAACATCCCATTTTCAGAAAACCTTTCTAACGATCACCGTAGAAAAGATTGGTCGCTGTATGCCGTAATGAAAACATCATCAGTAATTTGAGGCGAAGATTTGTATACGGGTAGGAAAATAATTTCCTTTTTCAATTTTTAACAAGAGGACGCTTTAAGTAAACATGTAGCGGTGCTAGAAGCGGATTAAACAGTATGTGCGCTCAAAATTACACTTCAGCCGAAACTACGCACGGCAAGTGTTTACTCAACAATGTTAATAACACTCTTTTAAAAGGTATTGTAGTTTTCAATTTGAAGCTGAAAATTGTTGGAGGAAAGTCGAATTTTGAAAAAACTAAACATGGAATTTCGTTGTATTTCTAGATAAATGCAATATTTTCGCTTGATCCTTATTATTATGGAAAGTGTTAGATACATTTAAAGATTTAATTAAAATGATTCAAAATACCTGTTGTCATTTAACATTAAAAAGGAAAGAAAATTGATGAAATTTATTTGATTGAACTTTATTGTATACACTTTTAAATACAAATAGGCTGTAGAAATGCATATTATTTTTTAAGGCATTAATGTAAATTTTGTCAAATTTATATAATGTTTGGTTTTGGCTGGGCCGTAGAACAAATTCCTGAATTCGGATTCGTACGAAAATGTGGTTTACATCCTTTCATATTACCTATTTTCATAAACCAAACCAAGCTTGTCTACCTAAAAGATCGGATTATTCGTGGACGGTATATAAAATGTTATAGTGGGATCTGAAAAGCCTCCACTCCAAAAATTGTTTTAGTGGCTTGTATGGTGGTGGATTGGTGAATCCTAAGCAATTTTGGGAATTACTTCCCCACTCCACACAATGGTTTTTTGTTGGTGGGTTGGTGGATCCCTAAAAATTTAAGCAAACTTTTCTAACGATCACTTTAGCGTAGTAAAACTTGGTCCGTGGATGTCGTAGTGGCGAAGGCTTGTATACGGGTACGAAAATAATTTCCTTTTTCAATTTTTAACTAGAGGACGCTTTAAGTCAACATATAGCGGGGTTAGAAGCGGATTAGAAAGTAGATGCTGTCAAAATTTCACTTCAGCCGAAACTATGCACTGCAAGTATTTGTAAAATATCTCGACTATACAATAAATTCGAAATTTATTATTTAAAGGTTTAACTTTTTAAATTATTATAGTCTTCAAATTGAAAGTTAAAATTTTCTGAAGAGGTCGAATTTTGCAGAAATTAAACATGGAATTTTATTTAGTAAATATATTATTTCGTCGTCATCTATATAAATACAATTTCTTCACTTAATACTTATTATTGTGCAAATTGTTAGATGCATTAAAAGAGTTAATTAAAACGATGCCAAATGCAGGACCTTAGCAATGTTGTCACTTCCTCGTCTTTTTTGGTGGGAATGTTGATCCCAATCAAGTTTAGGAAAACATTGTAACAATCCACCTCAGCGTAGAAAACAAGACTTTTCTACCTAAAAAGATCGGACTATCCGTTTAAATGTTAGACAGTGGTATCTGAAGAGTACCCACTCCAAAAATTATCTTCCTCGTCTTTTTTGGTGGGAATGTTGATCCCAATCAAGTTTAGGAAAACATTGTAATAATCCACCTCAGCGTAGAAAACAAGACTTTTCTACCTAAAAAATCGGACTATACGTGACGGTTCTTCTATTTAAATGTTAGACAGTGAGATCTGAAAAGACCCTACTCCAAACATTTTTATTCTTCTTTTTTGGAGGGTTGGTGGATCCCGTTCAAGTTTAGGAAACCATTATAACGATCACCTTAGCGTAGGAAAGATTGGACGTTGTATGCAATAATGAAAATGCCATCGGTATTTTAGTGGCGAAGACTTGTACACGGGAACGAAAATACTTTCCTTCTTCAATTTTTAACAAGAGGACGATATTAAGTCAATATACAGCGGTGTTAGAAGTGGATTAAACAGTAAAAGCGGCCAAAATTTCACCTTCGGCCGAAATTACGCACTGCGAGTGTTATTCAAAACTTATATTTTGTAAAAAAATCTCGACTATAAAATAAATTCTAAATTTAACATTTGATAGTTAAACTTTTTAAAGTCTACAAATTGAAAATGAAAATTTTTGGAACAAAAGTCCAATTTGGGAGAAATAACTTGCATAGAAAATATATTTTCTCGTTGTTTTGTATATAAATACAGTTTCTTCGCTTGATACTTTTTGTTGTGGAAATTATTAAATACAGTGAAAGGTTTAACAATAAAAAATGAAAAGTCATGCATTCTACTTGATTGAATAAACTTTTAAATACAAGTAGACTAAAAAATGCACATCATTGTTGAAGGCATTAATGTAAAATTTGTCAATTTTATATAGTTTGGTTTCGACTGTGCCGTATAATAGATTCCTGAATTCGGACATCGTACGAAAATCTGACGTACATCCCTCACAGTACCCATTTTTAACTACCAAACAAGACTTTTCTACCTAAAAATATCGGATAGTGCGTGACGGTACTTATATTTAAATATTATATAGTAGGATCTCAAAAGACCCCACTCCAAAAATTGTTTAAATATTCGGTGGGTGGGTGGATCCCAATCAAGTACCATCATAACGATCATTTTAGCGTAGAAAAGATGGGATGTTGTATGTCGTAATGGAAACGCCATCGGTATTATAGTGGCGAAGACATACACGGGATCGAAAATACTTTCCTTTTTCAATTTTTAACAAGAGGATGCTTTAAGTCAACATATAGCGGTCTTAGAAGCGGATTAAAAAGTAAAAGCCGCCAAAATTTCAACTTCGACCGAAATTACCCACTGCAAGTGTTGCTCAAAATTTATATTTTGTAAAAAAATCTCGACTGTAAAATAAATTCGAAATTTAACAATTAAACGTTAAACTTCTTAAAGTATTATAGTCTATAAATTGAAAGTGAAAATTTTCGGAACAAAAGTCGAATTTTGTAGAAATAACTAATATGGAATTTTCTATAGTAAATATATTTTTTCGTTGTTTTGTATGGTATATAAATACATTTCTTTTACTTGATAGTTATTTTTTGAAAAATCATTAAATATATATAAAAAATTATCTAAAATGATGCCAAATGCTGAACCATAGTAATTTTATCATTTAACATTAAAAAAAGTAAAGTCATTAATTCTACTGGATTGAACTTGATTCAATAAACTTTTAAATACAAGTAGACTAAAGAAATGCACATTATTGTTAAAGGAATTAATGTAAAATATGTCAATTTTGTATAGTTTGGTTTCGGTTTAGCCGTAAAATAGATTCCTGAATTCGGATTCGTGCGAAAATCGGATGCACATCCTTCTCACAATACCTATTTTCATCAACTAAATAACATTTTTCTACCAAAAAGATCGGATTATACGTGACGATACTCATATTTAAATGTTATATAGTGGGATCTAAAGAGACTCCACTCCAAAAATTATCTTCTTCGTCTTTTTTGGTGGGAATGTTGATCTCAATCAAGTTTAGGAAAACATTGTAACGTTCGCCTCAGCGTAGAAAAGATTGGCCGTTGTATGCCGCAATGAAAACGCCATCCGTATTTCATGTTTTTTCCATATAAATACAATTTTTTCACTTGATCCTTACTATTGTGAAAAGAGTTAGATACGTTGAAAAATGCAAAATGCAGGACCTTAGCAATTTTGTCGTTTAGCAGTAAAAAGAAAGGAAATTCATTAATTCTACTTGATTGAACTTAATTAAATAAACGTTTAAACACAAATAAGCTGAAGAAATGCACATTATATTTAAAGGTATTAGTGTAAATTTTCTCAATTTTGTATATTATTTGGTGTTGGCTAGTCAGTAGATCAAAATTCTGAATTCGGCAACGTCAAATATATGGTTTGCATTCTCCCCATTTTTATAATCGAACAGCCTTTTCTACCTAAAGGATTGGATTATATGTGAACGGTACTTATATTTAAATGTTATAGTGGGATCTGAAAAGACCCCATTCCAAAATTTTTTTTTTAGATATTCGGTGGTTTTTTCCTTTTCGGTAATTGGGTGGATTTCAATCAAGTTATAAGAAACCATTATAACGATGTTAACATGGTAGGATATGAGATACCACTCAAAAAAAATTTTTTTTTCTTTTCGGTGGGTGGGTGGATTCCTATCATATTTAAGAAACCATTATAACGGTCGGATTATGTGTGTCGGCACTTATATTTAAATGTTGTATAGTGGGATCTGAAAAGACCCCATTCCAAAAATTTTTGTGATATTCGGTGGGTGAATCACCTTTAGGGATACCATTATAACGATCACTTTAGCGTTGAAAAGATTGGACGTTGTATGTCGTAATGGAAACGCCATCGGTATTTTAGTAGCGAAGACTTGTAAACGGTTACGAAGATACTTTCCTTCTTCAATTTGTAACAAGAGCTCGCTTTAAGTCGACATATAGCGGTGTTAGAAGCACTCTAAAATGGGGGATTTAGATGGTAGATTTTCTTTCCAACCTTGGGTACAGTTGGAGCAAACATTTCTAACGATCACTTTAGCGTTGAAAAAATTGGTTGTTGTATCCGATAAGGACAATACCAGTACTAGTTTAGTAAAGAAGACTTGTACTTCTACGTACAGCAAATTACGCTCTTTCTCTAATTTTTAACAGGAGCACGCTTTACATTAAAATATGGCAGCATTACATACGGAATGATAGCTAGATGCGGCCAAAGCTTCAATTCAACTGAAACTGCATATTGCAAGTTTATACTTAAAATATAGTTTTGAAAAAAAAATCGTGGCTATAAAACGAATTCCAGAGTTAACATTTTAATGTTAAAATTCTAGAAAATAGTATATTCTTCAAATTTAAACTGAAAACTAAACGAGCTCTTTTTTTATGTTATAATTATTATTATATATAATTAAATAATATAATTTACCAAAACAAAATTTATCTTGGGATATTTTAATATTTTAATCATTCGAACAAGACTTTTCTACCTAAAAAGGTCGGATTAGGCGTGACGGTACTTATATTTAAATGTTATATAGTGGGATCTGAAAAGACCCCATTCCAAAAATTAATTTTTTTTCTTTTCGGTAGGTGGGTGGATTTCAATCAAGTTATAAGAAACCATTATAACGATGTTAACATAGTAGGATATGAGATTCCACTCCAAAAAAAATTTTTTTTTTCTTTTCGGTGGGTGGGTGGATTCCAATCAAGTTTAAGAATCCATTATAACGGTCGGATTATGTGTGCCGCCACTTATATTTAAATGTTGTATAGTGGGATCTGAAAAGACCCCATTCTAAAAATTTTTAAGATATTCGGTGGGTGAATCACCGAATCACCAATTTTTAATCTTCTTGGGTGGATGGGTGAATCCCGTTTTAATTTAGAAAACCATTATGACGATCACTTTTGCGTAGAAAAGATTGGTCGTTGTAGGCCGTAATGAAAACGCCATCGGTATTTTAGTGGCGAGGACATGTATACGAGAACGTAAATATTTTCCTTCTTCAGCGGTGTTACAAGAGGGTTAAAAAGTAAAAGCGGCCAAAATTTCAATTTCGGCCGAAACTACGCACTGCAAGTGTTACCGAAAATTTATATTTCTTAAAAAAACTCCACTGTAAAATAAATTCGAAATGTAGCATTTGTACGTTAAATTTTATAAAGTAATATATGCTACAAATTGAAAGCGAAATTTTCGGAACAAAAGTCGAATTTTGGAGAAATATCTAAACGGGAAATTTTGTACAGTAAATATAACATTTCGTTGTTTTTTATAAAAATACAGATTCTTCACTTGATACTTATTATTGTAGATATTATTAAATACATGAAAAGATTTAATTAAAATGATGCCAAATGTAGGACCTTAGCAATTTTGTCATTTAACATTAAAAAAAGGAAAGTCATGAAATCTACTTGATTGAATAAACTTTGAAATCAAGTAGACTGAAGAAAAGCAACATTATTGTTGAAGACAATAATGTAAATTTTGTCAATTTTATATAAGGTTTGATTTCGACTGGGCCGTAGAACAGAGTCCTGGATTCGAATTCGTACAAAAATCTGGTTTACATTCCTCTCACAGTACCCATTTTCATCAACCAAACAAGACTTTTCTACCTAAAAACATCGGATAGTGCGTGACGGTACTTTTATTTAAAATATTATATAGAGGGACCTGAAAAGACCCCACTCGAAAAATATTGAAATTAATCGGTTGGTTGGTGGATCCCAAGCAAGTTTAGGAAACCATTATAACGATGACCTTAACGTAGAAAAGATTGGTCGTCGTATGACATAATGAGAACGCCATCGGTATTTTAGTGGCGAAGATTTTTACACGGTTAGGAAAACACGTTCTTTTTTTAATTTTTAACAAGAGGAGGCTTTGAGTCAACATATAGCGGTGTTACAAGAGAATTAAAAAGTAAAAGCGGCCAAAATTTCAATTTCGGCTGAAACTACGCACTGCGAGTGTTACTCAAAATTTACATCTTGTTAAAAAAATCTCGACAATAAAATTCGATTTAACATTTGAACGTTAAATTTTTTAAAGAATTATAGTCTACAAATTGAAGGGGAAATTTTCAAAACAAAATCGAATTTTGGAGAAATATCTAAAAAGGCAATATTTGCATAGTAAATATACTATTTCGTTGTTTTTTATTTAAATGCAGTTTCTTCACTTGATACTTATTATTGCGGAAATTATTAAATACATTGGAAAAATTACCTAAAATGAAGCCAAATGTGAGACTTTAAAAATTTTCTCATTTAACATTAAAAAAAAAGGAAAATCATAAACCCTACTTGATTAAATAAACTTTTAAATACAAGTAGACTAAAAAAAAGCAACATTATTGTTGAAGACAATAATGTAATTTTTGTCAATTTTATATAAGGTTTGATTTCGGCTTGGCCGTAGAAGAGATTCCTGCATTCGGATTCGTACAAAAATCTGGTTTGTAAATTTCTCTCACAGTACCCATTTTCATCAACCAAATAAGACTTTTCTACCTAAAAAGATAGGATTACGCGTGACGGTGCTTATATTTAAATGCTATATTGTGGGATCTAAAAATATCCCACTCCAAAAATTAAATATATTCTTCTCGGTGGGTGGGTGGATCTCAATCTACATTAGGAAATCATTATAAAAGATTTAATTAAAATGATGCCAAATGCAAAACCTACATTAAACCTAACATTAAAAAAAGAAAAGTCATGAATTCTACTTGTTTGAATAAATTTTTAAATACAAGTGACTGAAGAAAAGCAACATTATTGTTCAAGAGAATAATGTAAATTTTGTCAATTTTGTTTGAGGTTTGATTTCCGCTGGGCTGTAGAAGATAGTCAGATTCGTACGAAAATCTGGTTTAAATCCCTCTCACAGTACCCATTTTCATCAACCAAATAAGACTTTTATACCTAAAAAGATCGGATTATGCGTGACGGTACTTATATTTAAATATTATGTAGTGGGATCTGAAAAGACACCACTCCAAAAATTGTGTTTTTTGTTTTTTCGGTGGGTGGGTGTTTCCCAATCAAGTTTAGAAAATTATTATGACAATTACGATTAAAAAAAGAAAAGTCATGAATTCGACTGGATTGAGCTTGATTGAATGGCATTAATACTATCCCTTAATACATCCCTTTCATACTATCCATTTTCGTCAACCAAACAAGACTTGTCTACCTAAAAAGATCGGATTATGCGTAATGGTACTTATATTTAAATGTTATATAGTGGGGTCTGAAATGACCCCTTTCCAACAATTATGATATTTTTTTCTGTGGGTGGGTGGATCCCAATCAAGTTTAGGAAAACATTGTAACGATTACCTTAGCGTAGAAAAGATTGGCCGTTGTATGCGGCAATGAAAACGCCATCCGTATTTATTATCTCATGTTTTTTCCATTTTTCACTTAATCTTTATTATTGTGAAAAGAAGTGTTAGCTACATTAAAAAATTTAATTGAAATTATGCAAAATGCAGGAATTTTGTCGTTTAGCAGTAAAAAGAAAATTCATTATTTCTACTTGATTGAACTCGATTAAATAAACTTTTAAACGCAAATAAGCTGAACAAATGCACATTATATTTGAAGGTATTAATGTAAATTTTCTCAATTTTGTACATTTGGTGTCAGCTAGGCAGTAGATTAAAATTCTGAATTCGGCTACATTCAAAAATATGGTTTGCATTCTCTCATAGTAGCCATTTTTATAATCGAACAAGACTTTTCTACCTAAAGGATTGGATATTATATGTGAACGGTATTTATATTTAAATGTTATAGTGGGATCTGAAAAGACCCCATTCCAAAAATTATTTTAGATATTCGGTGGTTTTTTCCTTTTCGGTAATTGGGTGGATTTCAATCAAGTTATAAGAAACCATTATAACGATGTTAACATAGTAGGATATGAGATTCCACTCCAAAAAAAATTTTTTTTTTCTTTTCGGTGGGTGGGTGGATTCCTATCATATTTAAGAAACCATTATAACGGTCGGATTATGTGTGTCGGCACTTATATTTAAATGTTGTATAGTGGGATCTGAAAAGACCCCATTCCAAAAATTTTTTTTAGATATTCGGTGGGTGAATCACCTTTAGGGATACCATTATAACGATCACTTTAGCGTTGAAAAGATTGGACGTTGTATGTCGTAATGGAAACGCCATCGGTATTTTAGTAGCGAAGACTTGTAAACGGTTACGAAGATACTTTCCTTCTTCAATTTGTAACAAGAGCTCGCTTTAAGTCGACATATAGCGGTGTTAGAAGCACTCTAAAATGGGGGATTTAGATGGTAGATTTTCTTTCCAACCTTGGGTACAGTTGGAGCAAACATTTCTAACGATCACTTTAGCGTTGAAAAAATTGGTTGTTGTATCCGATAAGGACAATACCAGTACTAGTTTAGTAAAGGAGACTTGTACTTCTACGTACAGCAAATTACGCTCTTTCTCTAATTTTTAACAGGAGCACGCTTTACATTAAAATATGGCAGCATTACATACGGAATGATAGCTAGATGCGGCCAAAGCTTCAATTCAACTGAAACTGCATATTGCAAGTTTATACTTAAAATATAGTTTTGAAAAAAAAATCGTGGCTATAAAACGAATTCCAGAGTTAACATTTTAATGTTAAAATTCTAGAAAATAGTATATTCTTCAAATTTAAACTGAAAACTAAACGAGCTCTTTTTTTATGTTATAATTATTATTATATATAATTAAATAATATAATTTACCAAAACAAATTTTATCTTGGGATATTTTAATATTTTAATCATTCGAACAAGACTTTTCTACCTAAAAAGGTCGGATTAGGCGTGACGGTACTTATATTTAAATGTTATATAGTGGGATCTGAAAAGACCCCATTCCAAAAATTAATTTTTTTTCTTTTCGGTAGGTGGGTGGATTTCAATCAGTTATAAGAAACCATTATATCGATGTTAACATAGTAGGATATGAGAAGATCCCACTCAAAAAAAATTTTTTTTTTCTTTTCGGTGGGTTGGTGGATTCCAATCAAGTTTAAGAAACCATTATAACGGTCAGATTATGTGTTCCGGCACTTATATTTAAATGTTGTATAGTGGGATCTGAAAAGACCCCATTCCAAAATTTTTTTTAAATATTCGGTGGGTGAATCACGTTTAGGGATACCATTATAACGATCACTTTAGCGTTAAAAAGATTGGACGTTGTATGTCGTAATGGAAACGCCATCGGTATTTTAGTGGCGAAGACTTGTAAACGGTTGCGAAGATACTTTCCTTCTTCAATTTGTAACAAGAGCTCGCTTTAAGACGACATATAGCGGTGTTAGAAGCACTCTAAAATGGGGGACTTAGATGGAAGATTTTCTTTCCAACCTTGGGTACAGTTGGAGCAAACATTTCTAACGATCACTTTAGCGTTGAAAAAATTGGTTGTTGTATCCAATAAGGACAATACCAGTACTAGTTTAGTAAAGAAGACTTGTACTTCTACGTACAGCAAATTACTTTCTTTCTCTAATTTTTAACAAGAGTACGCTTTACATTAGAATATGGCAGCATTACATACGGAATGATAGCTAGATGCGGCCAAAGCTTCAGTTTAACTGAAACTGCATATTGCAAGTTTATACTTAAAATATAGTTTTGAAAAAAAAATCGTGGCTATAAAACGAATTCCAGAGTTAACATTTTAATGTTAAAATTTTAGAAAATAGTATATTTTTCAAATTTAAACTGAAAACTAAACTAGCTTTTTTATTATGTTATAATTATTATTATATATAATTAAATAATATAATTTACCAAAACAAATTTTATCTTGGGATATTTTAATATTTTAATCATTCGAACAAGACTTGTCTACCTAAAAAGATCGGATTATGCGTAATGGTACTTATATTTAAATGTTACATAGTGGGGTCTGAAATGACCCCTTTCCAACAATTATGATATTTTTTTCTGTGGGTGGGTGGATTCCAATCAAGTTTAGGAAAACATTGTAACGATTACCTTAGCGTAGAAAAGATTGGCCGTTGTATGCGGCAATGAAAACGCCATCCGTATTTATTATTTCATGTTTTTTCCATTTTTCACTTGATCTTTATTATTGTGAAAAGTGTTAGCTACATTGAAAAATTTAATTGAAATGATGCAAAATGCAAGAATTTTGTCGTTTAGCAGTAAAAAGAAAATTCATTATTTCTACTTGATTGAACTCGATTAAATAAACTTTTAAACACAAATAAGCTGAACAAATGCACATTATATTTGAAGGTATTAGCGTAAATTTTCTCAATTTTGTACATTATTTGGTGTCGGGTAGGCAGTAGATCAAAATTCTGAATTCGGCTACGTACAAAAATATGATTTGCATTCTCTCATAGTAGCCATTTTTATAATCGAACAAGACTTTTCTACTTAAAGGATTGGATTATGTGTGAACGGTACTTATATTTAAATGTTATAGTGGGATCTGAAAAGACCCCATTCCAAAAATTTGTAAGATATTCGGTGGGTGAATCACCTTTAGGGATACCATTATAACAATCACTTTAGCGTTGAAAAGATTGGACGTTGTATGTCGTAATGGAAACGCCATCGGTATTTTAGTGGCGAAGACTTGTAAACGGTTACGAAGATACTTTCCTTCTTCAATTTGTATCAAGAGCTCGCTTTAAGTCGACACATAGCGGTGTTAGAAGCACTCTAAAATGGGGGACTAGATGGTAGATTTTCTTTCCAACCTTGGGTACAGTTAGAGCAAACATTTCTAACGATCACTTTAGCGTTGAAAAAATTGGTTGTTGTATCCGATAAGGACAATACCAGTACTAGTTTAGTAAAGAAGACTTGTACTTCTACGTACAGCAAATTACTTTCTTTCTCTAATTTTTAACAAGAGCACGCTTTACATTAAAATATGGCAGCATTACATACGGAATGATAGCTAGATGCGGCCAAAGCTTCAGTTCAACTGAAACTGCATATTGCAAGTTTATACTTAAAATATAGTTTTGAAAAAAAATCGTGGCTATAAAACGAATTCCAGAGTTAACATTTTAATGTTAAAATTTTAGAAAATAGTATATTCTTCAAATTTAAACTGAAAACTACACTAGCTCTTATATTATGTTATAATTATTATTATATATAATTAAATAATATAATTTACCAAAACAAATTTTATCTTGGGATATTTTAATATTTTAATCATTCGAACAAGACTTTTCTACCTAAAAAGGTCGGATTATGCGTGACGGTACTTATATTTAAATGTTATATAAGTGGAATCTGAAAAGACCCCATTCCAAAAATCATTTTTTTTCCTTTTCGGTAGGTGGGTGGATTTCAATCAAGTTATAAGAAACCATTATAACGATGTTAACATAGTAGGATATGAGATTCCACTCCAAATTTTTTTTTTCTTTTCGGTGGGTGGGTGGATTCCAATCAAGTTTAAGAAACCATTATAACGGTCGCATTATGTGTTCCGGCACTTATATTTAAATGTTGTATAGTGGGATCTGAAAAGCCCCCATTCCAAATTTTTTTTTAGATATTCGGTGGGTGAATCACGTTTAGGGATACCATTATAACGATCACTTTAGCGTTGAAAAGATTGGACGTTGTATGTCGTAATGGAAACGCCATCGGTATTTTAGTGGCGAAGACTTGTAAACGGTTACGAAGATACTTTCCTTCTTCAATTTGTAACAAGAGCTCCCTTTAAGTCGACATATAGCGGTGTTAGAAGCACTCTAAAATGGGGGACTTAGATGGTAGATTCTCTTTCCAACCTTGGGTACAGTTGGAGCAAACATTTCTAACGATCACTTTAGCGTTGAAAAAATTGGTTGTTGTATCCAATAAGGACAATACCAGTACTAGTTTAGTAAAGAAGACTTGTACTTCTACGTACAGCAAATTACTTTCTTTCTCTAATTTTTAACAAGAGTACGCTTTACATTAGAATATGGCAGCATTACATACGGAATGATAGCTAGATGCGGCCAAAGCTTCAGTTTAACTGAAACTGCATATTGCAAGTTTATACTTAAAATATAGTTTTGAAAAAAAAATCGTGGCTATAAAACGAATTCCAGAGTTAACATTTTAATGTTAAAATTTTAGAAAATAGTATATTTTTCAAATTTAAACTGAAAACTAAACTAGCTTTTTTATTATGTTATAATTATTATTATATATAATTAAATAATATAATTTACCAAAACAAATTTTATCTTGGGATATTTTAATATTTTAATCATTCGAACAAGACTTGTCTACCTAAAAAGATCGGATTATGCGTAATGGTACTTATATTTAAATGTTACATAGTGGGGTCTGAAATGACCCCTTTCCAACAATTATGATATTTTTTTCTGTGGGTGGGTGGATTCCAATCAAGTTTAGGAAAACATTGTAACGATTACCTTAGCGTAGAAAAGATTGGCCGTTGTATGCGGCAATGAAAACGCCATCCGTATTTATTATTTCATGTTTTTTCCATTTTTCACTTGATCTTTATTATTGTGAAAAGTGTTAGCTACATTGAAAAATTTAATTGAAATGATGCAAAATGCAAGAATTTTGTCGTTTAGCAGTAAAAAGAAAATTCATTATTTCTACTTGATTGAACTCGATTAAATAAACTTTTAAACACAAATAAGCTGAACAAATGCACATTATATTTGAAGGTATTAGCGTAAATTTTCTCAATTTTGTACATTATTTGGTGTCGGGTAGGCAGTAGATCAAAATTCTGAATTCGGCTACGTACAAAAATATGATTTGCATTCTCTCATAGTAGCCATTTTTATAATCGAACAAGACTTTTCTACTTAAAGGATTGGATTATGTGTGAACGGTACTTATATTTAAATGTTATAGTGGGATCTGAAAAGACCCCATTCCAAAAATTTGTAAGATATTCGGTGGGTGAATCACCTTTAGGGATACCATTATAACAATCACTTTAGCGTTGAAAAGATTGGACGTTGTATGTCGTAATGGAAACGCCATCGGTATTTTAGTGGCGAAGACTTGTAAACGGTTACGAAGATACTTTCCTTCTTCAATTTGTATCAAGAGCTCGCTTTAAGTCGACACATAGCGGTGTTAGAAGCACTCTAAAATGGGGGACTAGATGGTAGATTTTCTTTCCAACCTTGGGTACAGTTAGAGCAAACATTTCTAACGATCACTTTAGCGTTGAAAAAATTGGTTGTTGTATCCGATAAGGACAATACCAGTACTAGTTTAGTAAAGAAGACTTGTACTTCTACGTACAGCAAATTACTTTCTTTCTCTAATTTTTAACAAGAGCACGCTTTACATTAAAATATGGCAGCATTACATACGGAATGATAGCTAGATGCGGCCAAAGCTTCAGTTCAACTGAAACTGCATATTGCAAGTTTATACTTAAAATATAGTTTTGAAAAAAAATCGTGGCTATAAAACGAATTCCAGAGTTAACATTTTAATGTTAAAATTTTAGAAAATAGTATATTCTTCAAATTTAAACTGAAAACTACACTAGCTCTTATATTATGTTATAATTATTATTATATATAATTAAATAATATAATTTACCAAAACAAATTTTATCTTGGGATATTTTAATATTTTAATCATTCGAACAAGACTTTTCTACCTAAAAAGGTCGGATTATGCGTGACGGTACTTATATTTAAATGTTATATAAGTGGAATCTGAAAAGACCCCATTCCAAAAATCATTTTTTTTCCTTTTCGGTAGGTGGGTGGATTTCAATCAAGTTATAAGAAACCATTATAACGATGTTAACATAGTAGGATATGAGATTCCACTCCAAATTTTTTTTTTCTTTTCGGTGGGTGGGTGGATTCCAATCAAGTTTAAGAAACCATTATAACGGTCGCATTATGTGTTCCGGCACTTATATTTAAATGTTGTATAGTGGGATCTGAAAAGCCCCCATTCCAAATTTTTTTTTAGATATTCGGTGGGTGAATCACGTTTAGGGATACCATTATAACGATCACTTTAGCGTTGAAAAGATTGGACGTTGTATGTCGTAATGGAAACGCCATCGGTATTTTAGTGGCGAAGACTTGTAAACGGTTACGAAGATACTTTCCTTCTTCAATTTGTAACAAGAGCTCCCTTTAAGTCGACATATAGCGGTGTTAGAAGCACTCTAAAATGGGGGACTTAGATGGTAGATTCTCTTTCCAACCTTGGGTACAGTTGGAGCAAACATTTCTAACGATCACTTTAGCGTTGAAAAAATTGGTTGTTGTATCCAATAAGGACAATACCAGTACTAGTTTAGTAAAGAAGACTTGTACTTCTACGTACAGCAAATTACTTTCTTTCTCTAATTTTTAACAAGAGCACGTTATACATTAAAATATGGCAGCATTACAAGCGGAATAATAGCTAGATACAGCCAAAGCTTCAGTTCAACTGAAACTGCACATTGCAAGTTTAGACTTAAAATAAAGTTGAAAAAAAATCGTGGCTATAAAACGAATTCCAGATTTAACATTTTAATGTTAAAATTTTAGAAAATAGTATATTCTTCAAATTTAAACTGAAAACTAAACTAGCTCTTTTATTATGTTATAATTATTATTATATATAATTAAATAATATTATTTACCAAAACAAATTTTATCTTGGGATATTTTAATATACTATGTCTGTAATTAACAGAAAAAATATAGCTTGTTTTAAATTAGAATAATAAGACGAGAATCAATTGTGAGGTTAGGGGTGGCTATAAGGGGAGGATGGAGGCCACTACCGTTTTGTTTTCTATGTAATATAATGGTATATGTTGGGCCAAGCCAATATTTTATTTTTAGAAATGTACCGTAATGCCTCTTACACACGGACGGTCTTTCGCCGGTCGGCAAATTTGCCGACCGGCAGAAAAACCGACCAAATTTTTAAATAACAAGGAGTTTAATGCATCTTTACACACGACAGCGGCGACGGCAATTTGGCCGACCGGCTGCCGCAAAAGTTAAAATATCGACGGCGAACTCACGGCTGCCGGTCGGCTTTTTCGCCGTCGGTGAGGTTTTGTTAGCTAGTAGCTTATGTAGGTTTGCAGACGAACGGCAACAAAACCGTCGCCGCGCTAAATATTTTACTGAATTCAGAACCGGATTAAGACTTCTCTAAGATTCTGTTTAGGGGTGTAATTTAATTTCTTCGATGGTCTTGTCTCATCAATCGGCAATAGAAAATGATAATAGTAGTGATGCGGAACTTTCTGACGATATTAATCACTTTTCGCCACTTCCATCGCTGTTAGTCCTGTCATATAATCAGGTACCATCTACATCATCCGTACTTTCAGCAAGAATACCATCTAAGCGACCAACGGCAAGATTGAATCAAAGTAACCAGTTTGAAAGTGCGTTGTTAGAAATATTGCAGAGAGATAAAGGCGATGATGAAGACTTTTATTCTTAAAATCGCTGTTACCTAGCTTGCAAAAATTTGACGTTGTGATGCAATTTGGAAGTGACTCAATTAATAAAACGCATTCAGCGCAGACAAGCAAATGATCGAAAGACGAAATAGACATCCGAACATAATTTAAAAAATTTGATTCATCTGATCTCAGTTTTGTAAACAGGGTGTAGAAAGCTCCAACAGCGGTTCTTTCCTCTAATAGCGGATGTATCCATATTTTCCTTTCCCTTCTTTTTCGAGATTTGCGTCGTTTATATAAAACCGTCCGTGTGTAAGAGTCGTTAGGGCACATAACGATTTTGTACAGAGCATTTTTACGAAGGATAGACTACCTGCGAGTAGTTGACTCCACTACTTCCTTTTTTTGAAATATAAAACATTCGATAACTGCACTCGAAAGTGACTAGTCCTATTATGAATATACGAAAAATATATATAGTGTAACTGAAATGTGTAGTTTCATTCGAGTCATCCAATCGCTGACAAAAACGCTTGTCGGTGACAATTCAGTATAGGATACACAATTTTGATAAGAAAGGAACGTAATACTTTATATTTTTTTAAGTTTCCAAAGCGCCTTTTATTTATAAAAAATAAATTAGATATGTTTTTTTTTAGTTTAAGCAAAGCATTGTTATTATTCATGTGATTTTCAAAGGTAATTTTCATGAAACAATGATATAATAATTCATTATAGGTTTGATTTTGGCTGGACGTAGAACAGATTCTTGAATTCGGATTCCTACGAAAATCTGGTTTACATCTTAACAATACCTATTTTCATCAACCAAACAAGACTTTTCTACCTAAAAAGATCGGGCTATACGTGACGGTATTTATATTTAAATGTTAGATAGTGGGATCTGAAAATACACCACTCCAAAAAATTGTATTCTTCTTTTTTGGTGGGTTGGTGGATCCCGTCTAAGTTTAGGAAACCATTATAACGATCACCTTAGCGTAGAAAAGATTGGTCGTTGTATGCCGTAATGAAAACCCCATTGGTATTTTGGTGGCGGAGACTTGTACACGAAAACGAATATACTTTCCTTCTTCAATTTTTAACAAGAGGCCGCTTTAAGTCAATATATAGCGGTGTTAGAAGCGGATTAATAAGTAAGTGGCAAAAATTTCAACTTCGGTCTAAACTATATATAAATTCGAAATTTAACATTTGCTCCTTGAAATTTTCAAAGTATTCAGATTGAAAGTGAAAATTTTCGGAACAAAAAAGTCCAATTTTGGAGAAATAACCTAACATGGAAATTTGAATAGTAAATATATTTTTTCGTTGTTTTTTATATAAATACAGTTTCTTCACTTGATATTTATTATTGAGGAAATTATTAAATACATTGAAAAAATTAACTAAAATTATGCCACATGCAGGACCTTAGCAATTTTGTCATTTAACATTAAAAAAAGGAAAGTCATGAATACTAGTTGATTGAATAAACTTTTAAATACAAGTAACTGAGCAGAAGCAACATTATTGTCGAATACAATAAATAAAATTTTGTGAATTTTTTATAAGGTTTGGTTTCGGCTGGACCGTAGAACAGATTCCTAGATTCGGATTCGTACGAAAATCTGGATTACATCCCTCACAGCAACCATTTTAATCATCCGAACAAGACTTTTCTACCTAAAAAGATCGGATTATGCGTGACGGTACTTATATTTAAATGTTATATAGTGGCATCTGAAAAGACCCCATTCCAAAAATTATTTTTTTTGTTTTCGGTAGGTGGGTGGATTTCAATCAAGTTATAAGAAATCATTATAACGATGTTAACATAGTAGGATACGAGAAGATCCCACTCCAAAAAATTTTTTTTTTCTTTTCGGTGGGTGGCTGGATTCTAATCAAGGTTAGGAAACCATTATAACGGTCGGATTATGTGTGCCGGCACCTATATTTAAATGTTGTATAGTGGGATCTGAAAAGACCACATTCCAAAAATTAAGTTTATTTTCTTTTCGGTGGGTAGGTGGATTCCAATCAAGTTTAAGAAACCATTATAACGATGTTAACATAGTAGGATCTGAAAAGACCCCACTCCCAAAATTATTATTTTTTTCTTTTCGGTGGGTGCGTGGATTCCAATCAAGTTATAAGAAACCATTATAACGGTCGGATTATGTGTGACTGCACTTATATTTAGATGTTATATATTGGGATCTGAAAGGACCCCACTCCAAAAATTGTTTTTAATCTTCTTGGGTGGATGGGTGAATCCCTTTTTGATTTAGGAAACCATTATGACGATCACTTTTGCGTAAAAAAGATTGGTCGTTGTATGCCGTAATAAAAACGTCATCGGTATTTTAGTGGCGAGGACATGTACACGAGAACGAAAATACTTTGCTTCTTTAATTTTTAACAAGAGGACTTTTTAGGTCATCATGTAGCGGTGTTAGAAGGCGATTGAAAAGTAAGTGTCTAAAGTTTCAACTTCGGCCGAAACTACGCACTGCGAGTGTTACTTAAGATTTATATTTTGTAAAAAAATCTCGACTGTAAAATAAATTCTAACTTTAACATTTGATAGGTAAGCTTTTTAAAGTATTATAGTCTACAAATTGAAAGTGAAAATTTTCGGAACAAAAGTCCTATTTTGGAGAAATAACTTTTATAGTAAATATATTTGTTCGTTGTTTGTTTCTTCACTTGATACTTTGTATTATAGTCTACAAATAGAAAGTGAAAATTTTTGGAACAAAAGTCCAATTTTGGAGAAATAACTTAACATGGAATTTTCTATAGTAAATATATTTTTTCGATGTTTTTCAATACAGTTTTGTTACTTGACCATTGTAATTCACTCGAAGTTTATTAATCACACCATGATCAAAGGTTCCGCAGTGAAAAATAAAATAAAAATGTGTGGCTGTCATTGATATTTTCTAACGGTCAAAGACCGAAAATGTGTGGTTTTCTTTGATATTTATTTTATTAAAACGGGGGATCATCGGTTTTAAGATTAACCTCACCCCCACACGACAAATTTAAGTCTCCCGGACCTAGTTTATGCCGGCCCGCTGTTCCTCCGAAGTAGAAAAACATTTGTAACGATCACTTTAAGGTAGAATAGATTGGATATTGTATATAGTAGCTGAAACGCCATCCTGAACCCAGTAGCAAAGTCTACATCTGACTACCCAATTCATTCGTTCTCTAATTTTAAACAAGAATGCAGTAAAAACGTTGGTAACAGAAATTCGTTTTTAAGTTTATAAGAGTTCAGTGTCATTTCAAACAAACATGTTATGATAACTACAAAGGTTTCTAAGATCAGAGTTATTAAAAAATATTCTTCCGGTATCGAACAGTGACAAATAAAATTACAAGTGTTCAATGTTTCACTCACCATTATAGGATTCTTTAGGAACCAAGTAAAATAAATACAAGAAAAACGAGTGAAAATTACAAGAAAGAATACATGAAAGTTCGATATATTCACCACACCAGAGGCGGCGAGTGTATAGGCAGCGCCATTATATATTTTACTTTATAGAAATGCGATCATCATCGGTCATAAAAATACCTCCGACCTACACGAGAAATTTTTCGTTCCTGTTTCCACCGTCCATGGCTTGCTTCAATTCGCGAAACATTTCTAACGATCAGAATGTTGAATAGATTGAATGTTGTATGCAGTAACTGCGGCGCTACCGTAAACCCAGTAGCACAGTCCGCATAGATACAAAATTCATTCATCTATAATTTTAAACCAGAGCTCCAGACGAAACAGAAAGCAAAATACTGATAAAATCAATTCGCTTTAAAGTTTGTAAAAGTTTAATCATTGCAAACACACATAATGATAAGTATAATTATTGAAGCTTCAAATATAGGGGCTATTAGAAAAATATTCTTTTCCCACGATCAAACAATGCCAAATTAAATTAAGTGTTGGTATTTCACTCACCATAATAAAGGGATTCTTCGAGAACAAAGTAAAAAGAAAATACAAAAACCGATTCAAAATTACAAGAAAGAAAACATGAAAAGCCCGGTATGTCCATTAAACTCCCAGAGGAGAACGAGTTGTATAGACAACGGCGTTGATATTTCATTTTATAGAAAGGCGATATCGCCTACACGAGAAATTTGCTATTCCTGTTTTCACCGTCCATGGCTCCGCCAATTAGCGAAATATTTCTAACGATCACCTTAACGTAGAACAAATTGGATGTTGTATGCAGTAACGACAACGCCATCGTGAACCCAGTGGTAGAGTCTGTATCCAGGTACGAAATTAATTTTACAATTTTGAATCAGAGCTTAAGAAGAAACAGAAATAAAATACCGATAAAATCAATTCGCCTTAAAGTTTATAAAAGTTCACATATAATTCCAATTACGAAGGTAGTAGGCGTTCTGATTTCGCAGAAAAAGAAAACAAAAAGAGAAAATCCAAAAAAAAACGAGTGAAAATTACAAGAAATACATGAAAAGCCCGGTATGTCCATCAAACCACCAGAGGAGGCGAGTTGTATGGATAACAGCGTTGATGTTTCATTTTATAAAAAGGCGATATCGCCTACACGAGAAATTTGCTATTCCTGTTTTCACCGTCCATGGCTCCACCAACTAGTGAAATATTTCTAACGATCACCTTAACGTAGAACAGATTGGATGTTGTATGCAGTAACTGCATCGCCATCGTGAAGCCAGTAGTAGAGCCTGTATCCAGGTACGAAATTCATTCTTCTACAGTTTTGAATCAGAGCTTAAGAAGAAACAGAAAGTAAAATACCGATAAAATCAATTCGCCTTAAAGTTTATAAAAGTTCACATATAATTCCAATTACGAAGGTAGTAGGCGTTCTGATTTCGCAGAAAAAGAAAACAAAAAGAGAAAATCCAAAAAAAACGAGTGAAAATTACAAGAAATACATGAAAAGCCCGGTATGTCCATCAAACCACCAGAGGAGGCGAGTTGTATGGATAACAGCGTTGATGTTTCATTTTATAAAAAGGCGATATCGCCTACACGAGAAATTTGCTATTCCTGTTTTCACCGTCCATGGCTCCACCAACTAGTGAAATATTTCTAACGATCACCTTAACGTAGAACAGATTGGATGTTGTATGCAGTAACTGCATCGCCATCGTGAAGCCAGTAGTAGAGCCTGTATCCAGGTACGAAATTCATTCTTCTACAGTTTTGAATCAGAGCTTAAGAAGAAACAGAAAGTAAAATACCGATAAAATCAATTCACCTTAAAGTTTATAAAACTTCACATATAATTCCAATTACAAAGCTAGTAGAAAATATTCTTCTACCGGAATTCAGCAGTGCCAAAAAATTACTAATAATGTTTAATGTTTTACTTACCGTCGTAAACAGCTTCTTCATTTGGAAAAAAGAATCTTAACCATAAAACGAATTCGAAATTTAACATTTTATTGTTATAATTTCATAAAGTAATGTGCTCTTTAAAATTAAACTAAAAATGTTCACAAAAAAAAGTTGAACTTAAGAAAAATGTCTGAACATGGAATTATGTTAAGTCAATTTTTTTATTTAAATACCATATTTTTACTTTATTCCTATTATTATGGAAAGTGTTAGATACATTGAAATATTTAATTAAAATGAACTTTAACAATTTTATCATTTAACACCATAAAGAGAGAAAATTCATGTTTTACTTGACTTAACTTGACTGAATAAACTATTACATACATATAACTTGAGGAAATGCCATTATATTTGCAGAATTTAATGTAAATTTTAACAACTTTAAATAAGATTTGGTTTCGGCAGAACCTACAGCAGAAACCGAAATTTGGCTTTGTACCAAAATCTAGCTTACATTTAAAGCAAAAATCGGAGCACCGGTATCGACATCTGGGTAAAGCATTGTTACATCCACTCGTAGTACCTATCTCCATAACCAAACAAAATAAAGTTTTCTAATTAAATTATGCGTGGACGTTACTTATACATATTTAAATGTTTAAGCTCCTCAGGAAAACTGATACATATTTCGGTGGGTGAGCGTTTTGGTTGGTTGATTTGCAGTTATACGAAATATTTTGAAAGTTCACTTTAACGTAGAAAAGATTTGTCGTGTGCAATAAAAAGGCAAACACTGATCTAGTGGCAAAGATCCGTAGTTCAAACATTTAGGGCCATTTTCTGGACTGCCCGATGTCCTTGCGAGTACAGACCCCATTCTTAAAATTGTGGGTTGGTTGGTTGATTGACTACCCAACGTCGCTGGTAGTTAGACGCGACTTTTCCAACGATCACTTTAGCGTAGAAAAGATTGGTCGTTGTATGCAGTAACGAAAAATCCATCACTAGCCTAGTAGTGAGAACTTGTGCAAGGGTACCAAATTATTTTTCTTCTCCACGTTTTTACAAGAGCACGCTTTCAATCAAATGGCGATGTTACAAGCGAATAGTGGATGCGACCAAAACTTCAGTTCAGCCGAACTAGATACTGCAAGTCTATAATCAAAATTTAAATTTTGAAAAAAAAAATTGTTTAACGTTGAAATTTTAAAAAGTACACTAAATTTTTTTAGAAATTAGGAGCAAGACTAACCTGAACTTTTTATTATATTATTATTAATTAATAAACAATTTATTAAAACAAATGTTGATGTTTCTATGCCTGTAATTAGCAAATAAATAAAGCTTATTGTAATTAGAATAATAATAATACGTAATACGTAATAATAATGTGAGGTGAGGGGTGGCTATAAGGGGAGGTTGGAGGCCACTAATAAGGTGTTTGCTTAGCTTTAAATATGGAATTGTTTTCTGTGTAATGTTTATTTCTTTAAAAGTTCTTGGAGCGTGTTCTATTTATAAAAAATGAAGTATATGTGTTTTGTGTAGTTTAAGTAGAACATTGTAAGTACTCATGTGATTTGCAAAGACAATTTCCATGAAAACAAAAAATTCAGTGGCGGCTAGTGCTAAGGTTTGCAGGTTTGCGCAACCTCCAAAAAATCGCTGGGATAAAAAAGAAAATAAATTGTTCTTTATGTTGTTTATTTCATTTATTGATAACAGATTTATCGCTACCAACCATACTGCTGAATATTGCGGATTCCGCCGATTCGTTAGCGTTTGATGACATATTGGGTCCACGGTTTGCAAAGTTTGCAGGCTAGACTGCAAACTTTACTTTACACATATGCACCTGCGCCTTAACTCATATTTTGTTCGCTTAAAATACTTGCCCATAAGCAAGCATTAGGTTGCTCTTGTGGGTGCAAACCAAATATCGATTCGCTATTATAATCTATCATCGGGCAATGTTCCGAGTCTTGAAACGCAAATAAAAATGAATTCAGTGCAAAGTTTAATTGCACAGCCATTCTGTAACCGATCTGTGTCGAAAAAACTGGAAATTAAGCGACGTGGATGACCTATTCCAGACTTAAATATTGTGCAGACGGTGTTTTGTAAAAAGCGAAGTTTTAACAGAAGTAGTTCGCGAAGCTAAAGAAGTACCTATGCGACATTGTTATCTGCTAGGCAAAAAAACGATTCAGCTGCACTGGCCTTTTAATTGTAGCAACCTTATTTTTTTCTGAAAAGTTTAACCAACATAGAATCACTTTTCCTGAAAAGAATTTTAAAGAAACCGTCAAGGTTCATCCATTTTTTAATTTACAAAAACTAAGAACTAAACTAACCCTAATTTACGAAACAGAAAAGTTTAAATCGGCTTTTGGTTTACTTGTACTCTATAACATTATTTCAGAAAATAGTGAGCTTAGTGAAACTCTAAATCTTTTAAAAATCCTGATAACTATCCCAATGACTTCCGCTGAAGCAGAATGGTGCTTGTCCGATCTGGAAAGAATAAAAACTCTTTAAAAAATACATTATGCCAGGAAAGATTCTCCGCATTAACGATGTCTTCAAAGAAAAAGACTTAATCCAAGGAATATTCGACTTCAGTAAAAAGTTATTGATAAATTTGCAGCTGCCAAAGTTCCAAAGATGGCAAAAGATGCCAAAGATGGACTTCTTCTTCTTTTTCTTTCTGTTTTTTGCGAAAATAAAAATAAAATATTTCTTAATTCCTCCAACTTAATTTAAAATTTCCAGTTTCGGCACATTTTTCGAAATGTCTCTTTGCAACCCCCAAATTTTATTAGCACCAGCCGCCAATGACAAAAATAATTTTAAATTTTATAGAAATACATGTTGTATGCATCTGTCTGTATTGCTCTGTTATAGCAAATATAATCTGCAAATTACCATTAACGAAGGTAAGGTTTTATTATACAGGGTGGTTCGAAAAGTTGGTGCAACATTTAAGGAGGTAGGAGTAAAGCTAACATTGGTTAGCCCTCTAAAGAAGGCTATAGCATTTGCATATTTTTGGGATAGTTTATTTAGCAATTAAAATAATAAAATGAAACTGGCAAATACTAATCATTTAATAACGGTATTTAAGCTTAATCAAAATCAGTTGTGAACAAGATCAGTTTTCTAACTACCCCTAACATAGATTTTTGATATCTTTTTATTCTTTAAACAAATAATATGATTTTCTAATGAAATAGACTTTTTACAGAAAATGTTCTACACTTTTTTGGAAATTGGGAGGTTAGAAAACTACCCTTCTTTACAACTTCATTCAACTCATAGTAATTAAAAGCCCTATGACATAATTCTTACCTGAAAGTTTCATGTCATCAAAATTATAAAGAAAATTTGGTATTCAAAGAAATATAGGGTGTGACCCCTGTTTTTAATAATCAAAATTTCTGTGGTGAAGTAGAGTAGACATATTACGATATTATATTTTGTTTTGGTGATAAAAAATGTTTAGATGCACTTTCACTTTATCTTAAAAGGAACGAATTACCATTTTGCTATTTTCCCAGACTCTTTATCATGGCCCATTTTTGATTTATGCCCGTCTTCAATTAGCGCAACATTTCTAATAATCACTTTAAAGTAGAATAAATTGGACGTTGTATGCAATAACTGAAACACCATCGTGAACCTATGCTGCTTTTGGATAGGAGAGAGTTTGCTTCTGGATACAAAGTTCCTTTCGCTCCCAAAATTTTATCAAAAGGCCAGTAAAAAGCAATAAGCAAGACACAGGTAAAATGAAATCGTTTTATAAATTATAAAACATACACTTTCACTGTCAGAGTCAGTAAATGATATTCTTCTTGTGAAATTGGACACTAAACTAAAAGTGTCAGATGTTTCACCCACCATCGTAGAGGGCTTTTTCGGGAACAAACTAAAGAGAAAATACAACAAAAAATCAGTAGAAATTATAATAAAGCTCAGTATGTTAACCAGACCAAAGGCGAATGTGTGGGCAGCATTAATATTTTTATTTTATAGAAAGGGGATCATAAATGAACATCTCCAATAAGATAACAAACTGACCATTTTTGACTGTTCCTACCTATTCGTTCATGGCTCTCTTCAATTAACAAAACACTTCTATCGATCACCTTAGCAAAAAATAGATTAGATGTTTTGTGCAACGATTAAAACGCTATTTTACCAATTTTCCCTATTGCCACCTATTCATCCATGGCTCTCTTCAATTAGCGAAACATTTCTAATGAATACCTTAACGTAAAATAGGTTGAATATTGCATGTAGTAATTGAAACACTATCGTGAACACAATAGCAGTCTGTGTCTGGGTACGAAATTCATTCCTATAATTTTGAATCAGAGCTCAAGAAGAAGCAGAAAGCAAACTATCGACAAAACCAATTCGCTTTAAAGTTTATGAAAATTCAATCACTGCAAATATACTATTCCGAAATAAAGACAGTAGACCATTGTAACTAAAGTTTATTAACCACATCATGATCAAAGGTTCCGCAATGAAAAATGTCATCAAACGTAAATATTGAATTTTCGAAATGTGTATGTGTTGGTCGTCATTAACATTTATTTTATTAGAAAGGGAGATCATCGGTTTTAAGATTAACCTCACCCCCCACGCGAGAAATTTAAGTCTCCCAGACTAATTCATGCCGGCCCGTAAATCTTCAAAGCAGAAAAGCATTTCTACCGATCACTTTAAGGTAGAATAGATTGGACATTGTATGCAGTAACTGAAACGCCATCCTGAACCCAGTAGCAGAGTCTACATCTGACTAACTAATTCATTCGTTCTCTAATTTTGAACAAGAGTGCATAAATTGGTTTTTAGGTTTATAATATTTCAATCATTGCAAACACACATAAAGATAACTAGGAAGCCTTCCAAGATCAGAGTTAGTAAAAAATATTGTTCTTCCGGAATTGAAGAGTGCCCAAAAATTACTAAAAATGCTCAATATTTCACCCACCATCGTAAAGGGCTTCTTCAGAGACTAAGTAAAAAGAAAATACGAGAAGAACAGTGGAAATTAAAAGAAAGAATACAAGAAAACTCGGTATGTCCACACACGCCAATAAGGTATGTCCACACATACCAGAAGAGAGTGTGTAGGCAGTATTGATATTTCGTTTTATAGAAAGGGGATCAGAGGTCATAAAAAACCTTACCCTTACACGAGAATTTTTTTAGTTTTTTCTGCTCCTTGTCAATCCTTCATAGCCGCATTCAATTAGCGAAACAATTCTAACGATCACATTAATGTAGAATAGATTGGATGTTGTATGCAGTAACTGAAACTCCATCGTGAATCCAATAGCAGGGTGTGTATCTGGGTAAGAAATTTATTCTTCTATAATTTTGAAGCAGAAAGCAAAATACTGATATATTCAATTCGCTCTAAAGTTTATAAAAGTTCAGTCATTGCAAACATACACATAATGATAATAAGGAAGGCTTCAAAGATCAGAAATAATAGCTTTTCCTGTTCCCAACTATTCATCCATGGCCGTCTTCATTTAGAGAAATATTTCTAACGATCGCCTTAACGTAGAATAGATTGGATGTTGCATGCAGTAACTGAACCTGTAGATTCCCATTAATAGGTCACTTCATCATAATGAAATAAACATTTTGGAGAAAATTCGAAAATGTTCATAAAAATAAGATAACAAACTGACCATTTTTGACTGTTCCTACCTATTCGTTCATCGCTCTCTTCAATTAACAAAACACTTCTATCGATCACCTTAGCAAAAAATAGATTAGATGTTTTGTGCAACGATTAAAACGCTATTTTACCAATTTTCCCTATTGCCACCTATTCATCCATGGCTCTCTTCAATTAGCGAAACATTTCTAATGAATACCTTAATGTAAAATAGGTTGAATATTGCATGTAGTAATTGAAACACTATCGTGAACACAATAGCAGTCTGTGTCTGGGTACGAAATTCATTCCCATAATTTTGAATCAGAGCTCAAGAAGAAGCAGAAAGCAAACTATCGACAAAACCAATTCGCTTTAAAGTTTATGAAAATTCAATCACTGCAAATATACTATTCCGAAATAAAGACAGTAGACCATTGTAACTAAAGTTTATTAACCACATCATGATCAAAGGTTCCGCAATGAAAAATGTCATCAAACGTAAATACTGAATTTTCGAAATGTGTATGTGTGGTCGTCATTAACATTTATTTTATTAGAAAGGGAGATCATCGGTTTTAAGATTAACCTCACCCCCCACGCGAGAAATTTAAGTCTCCCAGACTAATTCATGCCGGCCCGTAAATCTTCAAAGCAGAAAAGCATTTCTACCGATCACTTTAAGGTAGAATAGATTGGACATTGTATGCAGTAACTGAAACGCCATCCTGAACCCAGTAGCAGAGTCTACATCTGACTAACTAATTCATTCGTTCTCTAATTTTGAACAAGAGTGCATAAATTGGTTTTTAAGTTTATAATATTTCAATCATTGCAAACACACATAAAGATAACTAGGAAGCCTTCCAAGATCAGAGTTAGTAAAAAATATTGTTCTTCCGGAATTGAAGAGTGCCCAAAAATTACTAAAAATGCTCAATATTTCACCCACCATCGTAAAGGGCTTCTTCAGAGACTAAGTAAAAAGAAAATACGAGAAGAACAGTGAAAATTAAAAGAAAGAATACAAGAAAACTCGGTATGTCCACACACGCCAATAAGGTATGTCCACACATACCAGAAGAGAGTGTGTAGGCAGTATTGATATTTCGTTTTATAGAAAGGGGATCAGAGGTCATAAAAAACCTTACCCTTACACGAGAATTTTTTTAGTTTTTTCTGCTCCTTGTCAATCCTTCATAGCCGCATTCAATTAGCGAAACAATTCTAACGATCACATTAATGTAGAATAGATTGGATGTTGTATGCAGTAACTGAAACTCCATCGTGAATCCAATAGCAGGGTGTGTATCTGGGTAAGAAATTTATTCTTCTATAATTTTGAAGCAGAAAGCAAAATACTGATATATTCAATTCGCTCTAAAGTTTATAAAAGTTCAGTCATTGCAAACATACACATAATGATAATAAGGAAGGCTTCAAAGATCAGAAATAATAGCTTTTCCTGTTCCCAACTATTCATCCATGGCCGTCTTCATTTAGAGAAATATTTCTAACGATCGCCTTAACGTAGAATAGATTGGATGTTGCATGCAGTAACTGAACCTGTAGATTCCCATTAATAGGTCACTTCATCATAATGAAATAAACATTTTGGAGAAAATTCGAAAATGTTCATAAAAATAAGATAACAAACTGACCATTTTTGACTGTTCCTACCTATTCGTTCATCGCTCTCTTCAATTAACAAAACACTTCTATCGATCACCTTAGCAAAAAATAGATTAGATGTTTTGTGCAACGATTAAAACGCTATTTTACCAATTTTCCCTATTGCCACCTATTCATCCATGGCTCTCTTCAATTAGCGAAACATTTCTAATGAATACCTTAATGTAAAATAGGTTGAATATTGCATGTAGTAATTGAAACACTATCGTGAACACAATAGCAGTCTGTGTCTGGGTACGAAATTCATTCCCATAATTTTGAATCAGAGCTCAAGAAGAAGCAGAAAGCAAACTATCGACAAAACCAATTCGCTTTAAAGTTTATGAAAATTCAATCACTGCAAATATACTATTCCGAAATAAAGACAGTAGACCATTGTAACTAAAGTTTATTAACCACATCATGATCAAAGGTTCCGCAATGAAAAATGTCATCAAACGTAAATACTGAATTTTCGAAATGTGTGTGTGGTCGTCATTAACATTTATTTTATTAGAAAGGGAGATCATCGGTTTTAAGATTAACCTCACCCCCCACGCGAGAAATTTAAGTCTCCCAGACTAATTCATGCCGGCCCGTAAATCTTCAAAGCAGAAAAGCATTTCTACCGATCACTTTAAGGTAGAATAGATTGGACATTGTATGCAGTAACTGAAACGCCATCCTGAACCCAGTAGCAGAGTCTACATCTGACTAACTAATTCATTCGTTCTCTAATTTTGAACAAGAGTGCATAAATTGGTTTTTAAGTTTATAATATTTCAATCATTGCAAACACACATAAAGATAACTAGGAAGCCTTCCAAGATCAGAGTTAGTAAAAAATATTGTTCTTCCGGAATTGAAGAGTGCCCAAAAATTACTAAAAATGCTCAATATTTCACCCACCATCGTAAAGGGCTTCTTCAGAGACTTAGTAAAAAGAAAATACGAGAAGAACAGTGAAAATTAAAAGAAAGAATACAAGAAAACTCGGTATGTCCACACACGCCAATAAGGTATGTCCACACATACCAGAAGAGAGTGTGTAGGCAGTATTGATATTTCGTTTTATAGAAAGGGGATCAGAGGTCATAAAAAACCTTACCCTTACACGAGAATTTTTTTAGTTTTTTCTGCTCCTTGTCAATCCTTCATAGCCGCATTCAATTAGCGAAACAATTCTAACGATCACATTAATGTAGAATAGATTGGATGTTGTATGCAGTAACTGAAACTCCATCGTGAATCCAATAGCAGGGTGTGTATCTGGGTAAGAAATTTATTCTTCTATAATTTTGAAGCAGAAAGCAAAATACTGATATATTCAATTCGCTCTAAAGTTTATAAAAGTTCAGTCATTGCAAACATACACATAATGATAATAAGGAAGGCTTCAAAGATCAGAAATAATAGCTTTTCCTGTTCCCAACTATTCATCCATGGCCGTCTTCATTTAGAGAAATATTTCTAACGATCGCCTTAACGTAGAATAGATTGGATGTTGCATGCAGTAACTGAACCTGTAGATTCCCATTAATAGGTCACTTCATCATAATGAAATAAACATTTTGGAGAAAATTCGAAAATGTTCATAAAAATAAGATAACAAACTGACCATTTTTGACTGTTCCTACCTATTCGTTCATGGCTCTCTTCAATTAACAAAACACTTCTATCGATCACCTTAGCAAAAAATAGATTAGATGTTTTGTGCAACGATTAAAACGCTATTTTACCAATTTTTCCTATTGCCACCTATTTATCCATGGCTCTCTTCAATTAGCGAAACATTTCTAATGAATACCTTAACGTAAAATAGGTTGAATATTGCATGTAGTAATTGAAACACTATCGTGAACACAATAGCAGTCTGTGTCTGGGTACGAAATTCATTCCCATAATTTTGAATCAGAGCTTAAGAAGAAGCAGAAAGCAAACTATCGACAAAACCAATTCGCTTTAAAGTTTATGAAAATTCAATCACTGCAAATATACTATTCCGAAATAAAGACAGTAGACCATTGTAACTAAAGTTTATTAACCACATCATGATCAAAGGTTCCGCAATGAAAAATGTCATCAAACGTAAATACTGAATTTTCGAAATGTGTATGTGTGGTCGTCATTAACATTTATTTTATTAGAAAGGGAGATCATCGGTTTTAAGATTAACCTCACCCCCCACGCGAGAAATTTAAGTCTCCCAGACTAATTCATGCCGGCCCGCTAAATCTTCAAAGCAGAAAAGCATTTCTACCGATCACTTTAAGGTAGAATAGATTGGACATTGTATGCAGTAACTGAAACGCCATCCTGAACCCAGTAGCAGAGTCTACATCTGACTAACTAATTCATTCGTTCTCTAATTTTGAACAAGAGTGCAGTAAAAATATCTGGTATTGTTTTAAGTTTATAATATTTCAATCATTGCAAACACACATAAAGATAACTAGGAAGCCTTCCAAGATCAGAGTTAGTAAAAAATATTGTTCTTCCGGAATTGAAGAGTGCCCAAAAATTACTAAAAATGCTCAATATTTCACCCACCATCGTAAAGGGCTTCTTCAGAGACTAGTAAAAAGAAAATACGAGAAGAACGAGTGAAAATTAAAAGAAAGAATACAAGAAAACTCGGTATGTCCACACACGCCAATAAGGTATGTCCACACATACCAGAAGAGAGTGTGTAGGCAGTATTGATATTTCGTTTTATAGAAAGGGGATCAGAGGTCATAAAAAACCTTACCCCTACACGAGAATTTTTTTAGTTTTTTCTGCTCCCTGTCAATCCTTCATAGCCGCATTCAATTAGCGAAACAATTCTAACGATCACATTAATGTAGAATAGATTGGATGTTGTATGCAGTAACTGAAACTCCATCGTGAATCCAATAGCAGGGTGTGTATCTGGGTAAGAAATTTATTCTTCTATAATTTTGAAGCAGAAAGCAAAATACTGATATATTCAATTCGCTTTAAAGTTTATAAAAGTTCAGTCATTGCAAACATACACATAATGATAATAAGGAAGGCTTCAAAGATCAGAAATAATAGCTTTTCCTGTTCCCACCTATTCATCCATGGCCGTCTTCATTTAGAGAAATATTTCTAACGATCGCCTTAACGTAGAATAGATTGGATGTTGCATGCAGTAACTGAACCTGTAGATTCCCATTAATAGGTCACTTCATCATAATGAAATAAACATTTTGGAGAAAATTCGAAAATGTTCATAAAAATAAGATAACAAACTGACCATTTTTGACTGTTCCTACCTATTCGTTCATGGCTCTCTTCAATTAACAAAACACTTCTATCGATCACCTTAGCAAAAAATAGATTAGATGTTTTGTGCAACGATTAAAACGCTATTTTACCAATTTTTCCTATTGCCACCTATTTATCCATGGCTCTCTTCAATTAGCGAAACATTTCTAATGAATACCTTAACGTAAAATAGGTTGAATATTGCATGTAGTAATTGAAACACTATCGTGAACACAATAGCAGTCTGTGTCTGGGTACGAAATTCATTCCCATAATTTTGAATCAGAGCTTAAGAAGAAGCAGAAAGCAAACTATCGACAAAACCAATTCGCTTTAAAGTTTATGAAAATTCAATCACTGCAAATATACTATTCCGAAATAAAGACAGTAGACCATTGTAACTAAAGTTTATTAACCACATCATGATCAAAGGTTCCGCAATGAAAAATGTCATCTCAAACGTAAATACTGAATTTTCGAAATGTGTATGTGTTGGTCGTCATTAACATTTATTTTATTAGAAAGGGAGATCGGTTTTAGGATTAACCTCACCCCCCACGCGAGAAATTTAAGTCTCCCAGACTAATTCATGCCGGCCCGCAAATCTTCAAAGCAGAAAAGCATTTCTACCGATCACTTTAAGGTAGAATAGATTGGACATTGTATGCAGTAACTGAAACGCCATCCTGAACCCAGTAGCAGAGTCTACATCTGACTAACTAATTCATTCGTTCTCTAATTTTGAACAAGAGTGCAGTAAAAATATCTGTAACATAAATTGGTTTTTAAGTTTATAATATTTCAATCATTGCAAACACACATAAAGATAACTAGGAAGCCTTCCAAGATCAGAGTTAGTAAAAAATATTGTTCTTCCGGAATTGAAGAGTGCCCAAAAATTACTAAAAATGCTCAATATTTCACCCACCATCGTAAAGGGCTTCTTCAGAGACTAAGTAAAAAGAAAATACGAGAAGAACGAGTGAAAATTAAAAGAAAGAATACAAGAAAACTCGGTATGTCCACACACGCCAATAAGGTATGTCCACACATACCAGAAGAGAGTGTGTAGGCAGTATTGATATTTCGTTTTATAGAAAGGGGATCAGAGGTCATAAAAAACCTTACCCCTACACGAGAATTTTTTTAGTTTTTTCTGCTCCCTGTCAATCCTCCATAGCCGCATTCAATTAGCGAAACAATTCTAACGATCACATTAATGTAGAATAGATTGGATGTTGTATGCAGTAACTGAAACTCCATCGTGAATCCAATAGCAGGGTGTGTATCTGGGTAAGAAATTTATTCTTCTATAATTTTGAAGCAGAAAGCAAAATACTGATATATTCAATTCGCTTTAAAGTTTATAAAAGTTCAGTCATTGCAAACATACACATAATGATAATAAGGAAGGCTTCAAAGATCAGAAATAATAGCTTTTCCTGTTCCCACCTATTCATCCATGGCCGTCTTCATTTAGAGAAATATTTCTAACGATCGCCTTAACGTAGAATAGATTGGATGTTGCATGCAGTAACTGAACCTGTAGATTCCCATTAATAGGTCACTTCATCATAATGAAATAAACATTTTGGAGAAAATTCGAAAATGTTCATAAAAATAAGATAACAAACTGACCAGTTTTTACTATTCCTACCTATTCGTTCATGGCTCTCTTCAATTAACAAAACATTTCTATCGATCACCTTAGCAAAAAATAGATTGGATGTTTTGTGCAACGATTAAAACGCTATTTTACCAATTTTCCCTATTGCCACCTATTCATCCATGGCTCTCTTCAATTAGCGAAACATTTCTAATGAATACCTTAACGTAAAATAGGTTGAATATTGCATGTAGTAATTGAAACACTATCGTGAACACAATAGCAGTCTGTGTCTGGGTACGAAATTCATTCCCATAATTTTGAATCAGAGCTCAAGAAGAAGCAGAAAGCAAACTATCGACAAAACCAATTCGCTTTAAAGTTTATGAAAATTCAATCACTGCAAATATACTATTCCGAAATAAAGACAGTAAACCATTGTAACTAAAGTTTATTAACCACATCATGATCAAAGGTTCCGCAATGAAAAATGTCATCAAACGTAAATACTGAATTTTCGAAATGTGCATGTGTGGTCGTCATTAACATTTATTTTATTAGAAAGGGAGATCATCGGTTTTAAGATTAACCTCACCCCCCACGCGAGAAATTTAAGTCTCCCAGACTAATTCATGCCGGCCCGCAAATCTTCAAAGCAGAAAAGCATCTCTACCGATCACTTTAAGGTAGAATAGATTGGACATTGTATGCAGTAACTGAAACGCCATCCTGAACCCAGTAGCAGAGTCTACATCTGACTAACTAATTCATTTGTTCTCAATTTTGAACAAGAGTGCAGTAAAAATATCTGTAACATAAATTGGTTTTTAAGTTTATATTTCAATCATTGCAAACACACATAAAGATAATTAGGAAGCCTTCCAAGATCAGAGTTAGTAAAAAATATTGTTCTTCCGGAATTGAAGAGTGCTCAAAAATTACTAAAAATGCTCAATATTTCACCCACCATCGTAAAGGGCTTCTTCAGAGACTAAGTAAAAAGAAAATACGAGAAGAACGAGTGAAAATTAAAAGAAAGAATACAAGAAAACTCGGTATGTCCACACACGCCAATAAGGTATGTCCACACATACCAGAAGAGAGTGTGTAGGCAGTATTGATATTTCGTTTTATAGAAAGGGGATCAGAGGTCATAAAAAACCTTACCCCTACACGAGAATTTTTTAAGTTTTTTCTGCTCCCTGTCAATCCTCCATAGCCGCATTCAATTAGCGAAACAATTCTTACGATCACATTAATGTAGAATAGATTGGATGTTGTATGCAGTAACTGAAACTCCATCGTGAATCCAATAGCAGGGTCTGTATCTGGGTAAGAAATTCATTCATCCATAATTTTGAAGCAGAAAGCAAAATACTGATATACTCAATTCGCTTTAAAGTTTATAAAAGTTCAGTTAATGCCAACATACACATAAAGATAATTACGAAAGCTTCGAAGATCACAAATAATAGTTTTTTCTGTTCCCATCTATTCATCCATGGCCGTCTTCAATTATAGAAATATTTCTAATGATCCCCTTAACGTAGAATAGATTGGATGTTGTATGCAGTAACCTATAGGTTCCCATTAATGGGTCACTTATTCATGCGTAGCCTGCTAGACCCTTTTTATTAAAAAAATGAACATTTTGGAGAAAATTCCAAAATGTCTATAAAAATATGTTTTTGTTTTTTCAAGACTTGCTATTTTCTAAAAATCACGATTTTTGAATTGAAATTTTTTGAAAAATATTAAATTTCTAGCCAAAGTTTGAAGACCGAAAGAAATAATATTGTTTTAAAGTTCAAGTTTTCAACTTTAATTCTCGACTTTATAGAAGATTTGAATATATATCCTTATTTCTGCATCTCGCTCGCAATGCTCCGAAATAATAATATTAGGATCGCCCGTTGCAAGTGGACTGAATATAAAAAAAAATAGCGGGACAAGAAGTCGACTATTCTAAAATTCTCACTTAAATTTGGCATACTTAAAGTCAAAAAGTTGTAAAAAAAATGTATAAATCAAATTTTCCTTGAAATGTTTTTTTTCTCGAAATGTCGCTATCGAAATAAAAATTTGGAGATATATATATGTATAAATCAAAAACGTGATTATAAGTCAAAAGTTTCCAAGTTAAAATGAAATTTTGAAAAATCAAAATTTCCTAGTTAATGTCGCAATTTCGTAAAACGGTCGAAAGTTCAGTGTGTAATTTCAACCTTTCATTTCTACTTGGAAAATTTTTGTGGAAAAAAGAGTTTTTGATCAAAGCCGAAATTAAAAAATTTTCCACTTTAGAAATGCTTAGGTTTTGTGTAAAATCCCAAATCTATAAAGGAATCGATATTTAAGACAAAATTTCAAAAAGAATTTCACAGAAAAAATTTTCAGGCTAATCTGAAAAATTCCAAAGTAGCAAGTTCAAAATAAAAACGAAATTTATTATAAAATTTTTTCTTAATTACGACTTTTCTAGTAATTTTGAATTGTTATGCAAATATGCAAAATTTTATTCAAGTTCAAACTTGACATTTTTAAACTAGAAAATGTGTCAAAATATTTTCACAAATTCAAAATGTTTCTAGAAATCTCATGGTAAACCTCGTGTTGAATTTGTTTTTAATTTGAAAATTTGAGAATTTTTTTATAACATCTAAAACGCAAAGTCCAAATCTAGAGTAAAGTTTTATTCATTAGAAAAATTCCTAACACTTCAAATTTGACCTTGAAATGTTGGATTATTTTTCAAAATTTCGACTTTAGTCCAACGATCTCATATTTGACTTTAGTTTCAAAACTGTTTCTGATTTTTTCATAAATTGTAAGTTTTAAACAAAATTTCGGATTTATAATAAATACCCGACTGTTTTTTACATCGCACACACCTGTCGTAGTCTTGACTTTTTTGGCTCCTGTCGAACACATTCATCCTTCAATTCAACCATAGGATTCACCAAGTCTTCTTCTACCCCACTGTGGCAACCACATTGCCCATCCTTCTCATAAAGGTCGGCGTTTTCGCCACCATCAGCTCGAGCAAGTGGAAAAAAAACGAATTTTCGAAACATTTCGTACAATTGTAACACCGACAGAGGGAGTTTGAGATGTCAAACAAATAATTACAGCTTCCACGTTTTGTTTTATTTAATGTTTTTTATTCTAGAATCTTGGTTTTTAATTTATTGAAATGCGTCTACTACTTCATCTATTTCAGGAAAAAAAAATTTATTCGCCATCTTACTTAAGCATATATTGTGTGTCTGTTTTAACCTAGTCTTTTTACGAGGATATCAGTTAATAATCTAGTTTCTTCTTTCTTTCTTTTATATCCAATAAATTGGCGAGTATTGAGCATTCCCAAACCTCCCGCAAAATAAAGTGCCCCCTGATCCCTCTGCAAATTTTAATATTGGAAATGTTTATGTTGAGATATGGGGCGAAGTTTCGGCTTTTCGTTCAAGCTCGAAAGTATACGGTGTCGCTCTGACATACTCGCCACTCGAGTGCTCTCGGCGTTGAGAGGCCGGCGTGTAAAATATGAGAGAATGTTAAGTTTACAGTTCACCGCAGTGCACCATATTCGTTTAATCCAGTGACGTCTCATTGGCTCATAGCTCATTGCTATGGATATTAAGAGTTTGAAAAATAGCGAAAAGTGTAAGGCATATCGATAGCGTAAAAAACGTTTACGAGAGATTGAAAATAGAGATTTTAGTGGAATAAGTTCGAAAACACCGCTAACAAAAACCGAACACAATAGGCAGTATCGTGAGCGTGTAAAGATGCGCAAACTTAAAGGTTCTGAAGTTTACACGGGTTACCCAAGTTAGCGGCCCTTAGCTGAGGAGTTATAATTCCATTATTATGCTGTAAAATTTAACTCTAAAACCAGTTGACCTACTGTATTGAAAACCTTGAAGTACTCAGTAAACGAATGTGGCAAAATATCTGCACTTATAATTTTTAGGGCTCAAATAAATGTAGATTACTTTTACAGTAAAGTTGACAAATTTTTGATTGTAGATTAAATATATTTTAATATTTCATTGTTTTCACTTCATTTAATTTGTATTAAAATTTCGTAGTCTATGTGGTTATACGAGTATATTTCAATTTAAAAAATAATCTTTCAGAAGAAACTTCGCTAATGGAAAGTGTAAATTTAGAAAAGATAAACATTGTAGAAATAACCTTAAAAATAGAAAAAAGTCGAAAGAAAAATATTTGAATATTCAAGTTTTCACTCGAAATCTCAAGTCGAATACTTCGATACTAAGGTCGAAAATAAAAAAAAAATAGCTAAATATGGCCAAAATTTTGAGCTCAGAAAAGTTGCAGGAAAAACAGTAAAAAAATAGGCAATTTTAAGAAAATATTCCAGGATTTCAAAAAATTAATAATGTTCTAAAATTTCAAAACATATGTCAACATTTTGAGGTTAAAGATAAAAGTTTGCAACTAAATGAAAATCATTTGAAAAAAAATTAAAATATTTAATTTAAAGTCAAGATTTTAAATAAATGGCTTGTGTTCTAAAGAAAAGAGTCTATATTACATTTAAAACCTTAAAAATAAAAAACCAAAGCTTTAAAACTGGTTGAAACCTTGGTGTTGGAAGAGTAGAAAGTAAAGTTTGAATTTTGGGATTTGAAGAAACCCACCACCCATGATTTAATAAAAAAAGGGTTCTTAAATTTCGAAAAAAAGTTGACATTTCAAAATTTCGATAAAAAATCTTGAGTTTTCGCGTTTATATATTTTTAATTTTTTAGGCTGAGGTTAAAATTTCGAAAATAAGTCAAAATCTTTAAAAATATTTACAATTTACTATTTAATATGAAAATTTCAAACAAAACGTAAATATTTATTGACGGTTTAAGGAAAATAAATGACATTTTGAAAGGTTGAGGAATTTTGTGAAAAAGTCATAATTTCAAGAAAATACTCTATATTTATTTTTTGAATGCAATATCTTGGGTTAGACTCGCAAGACTGATGTTCAAATTTTGAATCCGTTTGAAATACGAAGTTTTAAGAAAAAACACAAAAATTGCAAGTTTGATGTAAACATTTAAAAAAGTTGAAATTGTGGAAAAAATGTAATAAATTTCGGAAAAGTTCAACATTTGTGTTTATAATTATTTTAAAAGCATAAACGCATAATTTTGTAAAGAGTAAAAATTTGGAGAGAGTACTGCAAATCTATTTTTGACAAATTTTCGACATTTTGAGTTTTGTTCAAATGAAAAAGTCATTAAGTTGACAATGAAAATTTTTTATGAACGTAAATCCCAAAGAAATTATCAGTGATTGACAACTGCAAGATTTTAATACATTTAAATTACTATCATAACAAACCTTCTTATGGAAAATTCTCATTTTTTGGATGTCAAATGAAAATTGTTACTGCTCTAGACTGTCTGTTTTATAAATTGGTGTATCTTGGTAATTCAAATCATCGTAAAAACGTGAAAGAAAATAGATTTCTAGACGATTTTTTTTAGACAAAAAAATTTTAACCTCTCTGGATAAATAAGACGTCAAAATGACCTTTGACGGAGCAACCAAAATAATCAATAAGTAATCGAATGCAGGATTCGCTAAGTTCTCTTCTTAAAAAAATTAGAGCAAACTTGATGACTTTTTCAGTTGAACATCCGATAAAATTGTAACTGACATAAATTGAAATTTACTAAATCAATCAGACTCTCTCTGTCATTATTAAACGGCTCGATTATAATTAAATACTATATCTGTTGTTAATTTTCGTTTTTAGATTCATTAAGTGGTCAATTCATTACGACAAGCGCATTTTTGATATATATTTAACAACAATCAATTTAAATATAATAGTGATCGGCATCGGCAGTTCAGATTTCTAGCCCAATATTCGGAATGCAGTAGATCCGTGTAAAAATGTTTGGAAAGTGGTATCGGATAATCAATTTTGGCGAACTATATGGTACTTCTCCCTTATAGTCCGAAACTTTTTAAAAAAGAGCATCTTTTAATCTGATTTATTACATATAAAAATGATGAGATAAAATCTATACTTAAGATTATAGAATATTAAACTTCACGAATTAAGCAACAACAAAATAATAATAATAAATAACACAAGGTTTATTACAGAATTAACGTCTTTAACGTAATGGCCACAGCAGTTATAAAAAAAGTAAAAACTAAACGTAACACGTATTGTTGTAAATCAATCCATATTTTATTTAATTATTATTATTTACTACTTCCAAGATACATAGATAATAGTCGTGGCGAATTTCAAGGGGTGTCGGATAACCCAAGGGTCGGCGTCACTAAGATTCTAGCCTTAATAATCTAAATAAATAAAGGCTTCATATTTCAACACGAACGGTAAAGAGGTTATGAAATTATTAATTAAATTATTTTTTATAACAACTTTGAAAGTCTGCAATTCGAAAAGTAAACATTTTTTATTAATTTTTTTCGTAATTCGTATTTATTTATCATTCCGAATCAACTGCCAAGCGTTGTCTTTGAAATTTGTAAATACCCTGCATAACCTTGTATGTTAAATAAAGTGTTAATTATGTTTCTATTTGGTGTTATCATTTCCAATGTCTCCGTTGGGTGCAAGGATTGCGAAATCTGTGAATATTTTCAATTATTTTTTCTTCTGAATTTTCTGGTTAAATTTTTTCGCTTGATTTATAGGTCATCATGAAATGCATAATGAAAAGAAAATATATCAATGCTTATTTTCGCGCTGGTTTCTTGTATATGAATTCATCACTAAATAATACACCAGGTACACACATAATCAAAAACAGCTTATAATTTTGACAACCAAAAGGAACAAAAATATTTTATGAATGAAATGTATTGCCAGTGAACGAACTAAAGTTCTATCGAAAAAAAAAATAAGTTGCACCATGCCTCCCTTCTGCCCAACTATCATCTATCTCTGCTAATTAAAGTTACAAGCGGACTGAAAAGTAAATACGTACGACCAAAACTCCAGTTTAGTCGAAATTATAATAGTAAGTTTAAAATCTAAATTCAAAAGAAAAATGAAAATTTCTAAAACGAAATCGAGATTTAACGTTGAAATTTTAGAAAGTGCACTTAAAATGTTTACAAATTTAGAGCAACAACTAACCTAAAACTAAAATAACTTTTTTATTATTACTCTATATATACATACATACATATGTTATATTTGTCTTGGTAAGTTTTGATATGTTTATGCGTATAATTAGCAAGGGAAGTAAAACTTATTGTAAATTAGAATTATAAGACGAAAATCACGTGTGTGGTGAGAGGTGGCTATAAGGAGAGATTGGAGGGCACTAATGAGGTGTTTACTTAGTTGTAAATACGAGTCCTAACAACTATATATTGGGACAGGTATAATTAAGGAATTTCACAGTTAATTTAATATTTTTAAAATAATTTTAATGAAAAATCTGAATGAGCTATGGTTAAAGTAATAAATAATCAAAAAGCGTTTTTTTTAAACCGTACACTTAAAGTGATGAAAATGTCTAAAAACAAGTGGCAACTAAATAATAGGACAGCATAAAGTAACTGCCAAGAGTAAGACAAGTTAAGCTAAGCAGACTGCCCAAACAATGTAGCTGGAGATCTCAAGAAGAGTTGGTTTATTCTGCAATTAATTTCATATCAGATTGAGTGAAGTACTGTATTCATTGGACAAAATAAAACGAGCTATCTCTTCCTGTTCAAAAGTTCGAGAGTTCGTTCTCAAGGGGTGTTCAGACTAATAACATCAACAGGTTACAGAGACTAAAGGGTCCTTTTTAATGTCAGTATACTGGTACCATATTAACCAAAGGTCGCCTTACTATGGCTATTAGAGATTGAAGGTGGGAAGTTAATTTTTTTGTAGTGAGTGGTAGATTGATTCAGATTCATTCATTGTAAAAGATTTGGTCTTAAAGCTTCGTTTGCATTTAATTTTCACTTATCCAAAATTAATAATACCGGAATATTATTTCGAGTATGAGATTTAAATACTTTGTTTATACTTATTTTTTTTTCAGAGTAAAGCAAATTACTTACAAACGATACAAGCCAGAATGCTTTGGCCACTCTGAACTAAACTAAAACTTAATAGATAAACCTATTTCTATGTAGTTATCCTAGAGAATCGAATCTTTAAAAAAAAACAGTCTTTTGGAATGAATTACTCAAGAGTAACCCATTGCTAGCGGTAAATTGTTTAGGTGGGTGATTCGAAAAACTAAAATTAGACTATTTCAAACAACTTCCAAATACTCACCCATATCCACATATGGGGGTTTCTTTTATAAATTCGGTTGACCGATATTTAAATTTTTTATCTAAGAACGGGGATATTGCGATCTTTAAAAAAGATCGATCCCCTACACGAGAAATCAGAAATTCAGCCTGCGGGCCCGCGTTGGACACCTTCAATCGTCTCTCAATTAACAAAATATTTCAAAGGATCACTTTAACTTATGAGAGGCTTCTTGTTGTATGCAAAAACTAAAACGCCACCACTAATCCAGTAGCAAAATCTCGTCTCTGGGTACGAAATTGGTTTCGCTCGTCAGCCTCAATAGCACGATTTACATCCACACAAGACGGCATAACAAAGGAAGTAAAATGTAGAGATGGCCACAAATCGGCTCAGTCAAAACTATAAATTTCAAAATGAAATTCGGAATTTTTGCAATAAAAAATAATAAAATAAAATAACTAAAAGTCGCAAAAAGCTTGACGAATTCGAGATTTAACTCGAAATTTCGATTTAAAAGTTGAAATTTTCGAAAAACGACGACTTTTGGAAAAAAATGAAATACTGAATTTTTTTAAGCCAAGTTAGTATTTTATGTTTATTGCAAATACAATTTTTTTCAAATAAATTCTCTTATAGCGACCAAAAATAAGTCAAAACTTCGGCTCAACCAAAACATTATATTTTAATTTGCAATTCTGAGCTTAAGAGAAAACTCGTCATTTATAAAGTGAATTCAAGATGTCTGTCTTATAATTTTGCGAAAAAAAACCGGGAACATAAATTATAAATTCGAGTGAATGTTTATAAAAATGCAATAACACCCTACGAGAGATAATGAGAGGATTAAACAGTGTGAATGAACTAAGATTTAACGTTGGTGCGCCATCGTAGAGGGCTCCTTTAGGAACTAAAAAAAAAATATGTACAAGAAAAATAAATAAAAATTGGAAGAATATGAAAAACCAAAATCATGGTATGGGAGCATGGTAAGTATCATGCCCATCTGCTCCAGAGGCGAAACTATTCGGAAATAAAGACACCAGACCATGTAACAAAGTTTCAGTCAACCACACCACGGTCAAAGGTTCCACATTGAAAAATGTCAAACGTCGAAGACCGAAAAGTGTCTTAAATGTGTGTTCTGTGTTGATATTGAATTAATTTAGAAAGGGGTTCATCGGTTGTTTTAAGATTAACCTCACCCCCACGCGATAAATTCAAGTCTCCCGGACCTATAACACATGCCGGCCCGCTATGTTCCTCAACGTAGAAAAGCATTTCTAACGATCACTTTAATGTAGAATAGATTGGACATTGTATGCAGTAACTGAAACGCCATTGTGAACCCAGTAGCAGAGTCTGCATCAGACTACCTAATTTATTCGTTCTCTAATTTTGAACAGGAGTGCAGTAAAAATATCGTTAACGAAAATTCGTTTTTAAGTTTATATAATTTCACTCATTCCAAACATAACATAAAAAAGATGGTTAGAAAGGTTTCAAAGGCCAAAATCAGTAAAAGATTATTCTGGGATTTGATAATGTCAAAGAACCACCAAAAATGTTCAACATTTCACCCACCCACATTGGGGGCTTCAAATTCTGCCAAAACAATATAGCTGGGGATGTCAAGAAAAGTTGGTTTATTCTGCAATTTATTTCATATCTGATTGAGTGAAGTATTTATTGGACAAAATAAAGCGAGCTATCTCTTCGTGTTCAAAGGTTCGAAAGTTCGTTCTCAAAGGGTGTTCACCCTAATAACATCAACAGGTAACAAAGAGACTAAAGGCCCCTTTTTAGTGTCAGTACACTGGTACCATATTAACCAAAGGTCGCCTTACTATAGCTATTAGAGATTGAAGGTGTAAAGTTAATTTTTTGTAGTGAATGGTAAATTGATTCAGATTCATTCATTGTAAAAAATTTGGTCTTGAAGCTTCGTTTGCATTTAATTTTCACTTATCCAAAATTAATAATACCCGAATATTATTTCGAGTATGAGATTTAAATAGTTTGTTTATACTTATTTTTTTTAGAGAGTAAAGCAAATTTCCTACAAACGATATAAGCCAGAATGCGTTCGTCTACTCTGAACTAAACTAAAACATAATAGATAAACCTATTTCTATGTAGTTATCCTAGAGAATCGAATCTTTTAAGAAAACAGTCTTTTGGAACGAATTATTCAAGAGTAACCGATTGCTAGCGGTAATTGTTTAGGTGGGTGATCCGAAAAACTAAAATTGGACCATTTCAAACAACTTCCAAATACTCACCCATATCCACATATGGGGGTTTCTTTTATAAAAATTCGGTTGACCCGACATTTAAATTTTTTATCTAAGAACGGGGACTGCGATCTTTAAAAAAGATCGATCCCCTTCACGAGAAATCAGAAATTCAGCCTGGGGGCCTGCTTTGGGCACATTCTCAAACGTCTCTCCAATAACAAGATATTTCGAAGGATCACTTTAACTTACGAGAGGCTTCTTGTTGTATGCAGAAACTGAAACGCCACCACTAATCCAGTAGCAAAATCTCGTCTCTGGGTACGAAATTGGTTTCGCTCGTCAGCCTCAGTTTTTAACAATAGCACGATTTACATCCACACAAGACGGCATAACAAAGGAAGTAAAATGTAGAGATGGCCAAAAATCGGCTCAGTCGAAACTATAAATTTCAAAATGAAATTCGAAATTTTTGCAATAAAAAATAATAATAAAATAAAATAACTAAAAGTTGCGAAAAGCTTGACGAATTCGAGATTAACTCGAAATTTCGATTTAAAAGTTGAAATTTTAGAAAAACGACGAATTTTGGAAAAAAATGAAATACTGAATTTTTTTAAGTCAAGTTAGTATTATATCTTTATTGCAAATACAATTTTTTTCAAATAAATCCTCTTGTAGCGACAAAAATAAGTCAAAACTTCGATTCAGTCAAAACATTATATTTTAAATTGAAATTCTGAGCTTAAGAAAAAACTCGTCATTTATAAAGTGAATTCAAGATGTATGTATAAATTATAAATTCGAGTGAATGTTTATAAACATGCAATAATACCCTACGAGAGATAATGAGAGGATTGGACAGTGTGAATGAACTAATAAGATTTGACGTTGGTGCGCCATCGTAGAGGGCTCCTTTAAGAACAAAAAATATATGTGCAAGAAAAATAAATAAAAGTTGGAAGAAAATATAAAAACCTAAAATCATGATATGGGAGCATGGTAAGTAATATGCCTATCTGCTCCAGAGGCGAAACTATTCGGAATAAAGACACCAGACCATGTAACTAAAGTTTGTTAACCACACCACGGTCAACGGTTCCACAATGAAAAATGTCAAACGTCGGAAGACCGAAATTCTCTAAATGTGTGGTTGTCATTGATATTTATTTAATTAATTCAGAAAGGTGATCTCCAACGGTTTTAAGATTAACCTCACCCCCACGCGATAAATTTAAGTCTCCCGGACCTATAACTTATGCCGGCCCGTAGTGTTCCTCAATGTAGAAAAGCATTTCTAACGATCACTTTAATGTAGAATAGATTGGACATTGTATGCAGTAACTGAAACGCCATCGTGAACCCAGTAGCAAAGTCTGCATCAGGCTACCTAATTTATTCGTTCTCTAATTTTGAACAAGAGTGCAGTAAAAATATCGTTAACGTAAATTCGTTTTTAAGTTTATATAATTTCACTCATTCCAAACATAACATAAAAAAGATGGTTAGAAAGGCTTCAAAGGCCAAAATCAGTAAAAGATTCTTTTGGGATTTGATCATGTCAAAGAACCACCAAATATGTTCAACATTTCACCCGCCCACATTGGGGGCTTCAAATTCTGCCAAAACAATATAGCTGGGGATGTCAAGAAAAGTTGGTTTATTCTGCAATTAATTTCATATCTGATTGGGTGAAGTATTTATTGGACAAAATAAAGCGAGCTATCTCTTCGTGTTCAAAAGTTCGAGAGTTCGTTCTCAAAGAGTGTTCACCCTAATAACACCAACAGGTAACAAAGAGACTAAAGGCCCCTTTTTAGTGTCAGTACACTGGTACCATATTAACCAAAGGTCGCCTTACTATAGCTATTAGAGGTTGAAGGTGTAAAGTTAATTTTTTGTAGTGAATGGTAAATGATTCAGATTCATTCATTGTAAAAGATTTGGTCTTGAAGCTTCGTTTGCATTTAATTTTCAGTTATCCAAAATTAATAATACCCGAATATTATTTCGAGTATGAGATTTAAATAGTTTGTTTATACTTATTTTTTTTAGAGAGTGAAGCAAATTTCCTACAAACGATACAAGCCAGAATGCGTTCGTCTACTCTGAACTAAACTAAAACTTAATAGATAAACCTATTTCTGTGTAGTTTTCCTAGAGAACCAAATCTTTTAAAAAAAATAGTCATTTGGAACGAATTATTCAAGAGTAACCGATTGCTAGCGGTAATTGTTTAGGTGGGTGATTCGAAAAACTAAAATTAGACCATTTCAAACAACTTCCAAATACTCACCCATATCCACATATGGGGGTTTCTTTTATAAATTCGGTTGACCGGACATTTAAATTTTTTATCTAAGAACGGGGATATTGCGATCATTAAAAAAGATCTATCCCCTTCACGAGAAATCAGAAATTCAGCCTGGGGGCCCCGCGTTGGGCACCCTCAATCGTCTCTCAATTAACAAAATATTTCAAAGGATCACTTTAACTTATGAGAGGCTTCTTGTTGTATGCAGAAACTGAAACGCCACCACTAATCCAGTAGCAAAATTTCGTCTCTGGGTACGAAATTGGTTTCGCTCGTCAGCCTCAGTTTTTAACAATAGCACGATTTACATCCACACAAGACGGCATAACAAAGGAAGTAAAATGTAGAGATGGCCAAAAATCGGCTCAGTCGAAACTATAAATTTCAAAATGAAATTCGAAATTTTTGCAATAAAAAATAATAATAAAATAAAATAACTAAAAGTCGCGAAAAGCTTGACGAATTCGAAATTTAACTCGAAATTTCGATTTAAAAGTTGAAATTTTAGAAAAACGACGAATTTTGGAAAAAAATGAAATACTGAATTTTTTTAAGTCAAGTTAGTATTATATCCTTATTGCAAATACAATTTTTTTCAAATAAATCCTCCTCTTGTAGCGACAAAAATAAGTCAAAACTTCGGTTCAGCCAAAACATTATATTTTAAATTAAAATTCTGAGCTTAAGAAAAAACTCGTCATTTATAAAGTGAATTCAAGATGTGTCTTATTTTTTTGCGAAAAAAAAATCGGTAACATAAATTATAAATTCGAGTGAATGTTTATAAAAATGCAATAATACCCTACGAGAGATAATGAGAGGATTGGGCAGTGTGAATGAACTACTAAGATTTGACGTTGGTGCGCCATCGTAGAGGGCTCCTTTAAGAACAAAAAATATATGTGCAAGAAAAATAAATAAAAATTGGAAGAAAACATGAAAAAACAAAATCATTATATGGGAGCATGGTAAGTAATATGCCTATCTGCTCCAGAGGCGAAACTATTCGGCAATAAAGACACCAGACCATGTAAAGTTTGTTAACCACACCACGGTCAAAGGTTCCACAATGAAAAATGTCAAACGTCGAAGACCGAAATTCTCTAAATATGTGGTTGTCATTGATATTTAATTAATTCAGAAAGGGGATCAACGGTTTTAAGATTAACCTCACCCCCACGCGATAAATTTAAGTCTCCCGGACCTATAACACATGCCGGCCCGCTATGTTCCTCAATGTAGAAAAGCATTTCTAACGATCACTTTAATGTAGAATAGATTGGACATTGTATGCAGTAACTGAAACGCCATCGTGAACCCAGTAGCAGAGTCTACATCAGACTACCTAATTTATTCGTTCTCTAATTTTGAACAGGAGTGCAGTAAAAATATCGTTAACGAAAATTCGTTTTTAAGTTTATATAATTTCACTTATTCCAAACATAACATGCAGATGGTTAGAAAGGCTTCAAAGGCCAAAGTCAGTAAAAGATTCTTCCGGGATTTGACCATGTAAAAGAACAAATTCGAGACATAAGCATACAAGACAAAGTATTGTTAAAGCAAAAGAGCTATTCTGTATCCTTTGTTTCGGTTTCGGCAAAAAAACGACTTGGGAGAAACCTCGTTTTAAAGGTTATAAAGATGCAATTATTCCTTACATAAGATAATGATATTTACGAAGCCTTCCACAGCCAGGGAATTGGACAGTGTGAAAGAACTACTAAAATTCGACGTTTGGCCCACCATCGTTGAGAGCTCGTTTAAGAGCAAAAAAAAATATGTACAAGAAAAATAAATAAAAGTTGCGAGAAAATGTGAAATACCAAAATCATGATATAGGATTATGGACTAGAATTGTGGAAGGAGTAACTGTCGAAGAAAAATCAATTGAAATATAAATCTTGTCTCTTGAAATCAAGAAAGATTAAAAAACACAACAAAGGTCGCTCTAACGCGTTTCGATAGGCAAGCTATCATCTTCAAAGACTTGTTTCTCTCACTTTGAAGATAACCAAAGACCAGTCCGTTCCACCAAAAAAGCCACAATAACATGAATGAAAATTTCAAACCTTATTGGGTATATTCCATAAACGATTGTTTTGGCTTATTATTAGTGGTTTCTAAAACCGCTTAAATATTTATTTGACATAAATTTGCGATATACGGGGAGTGCGTTTTTTCAGAATCAAAGTTGACTGTGGTTTTTAAATGGGGCACTCCAATTATTTTCTCATTTTCTAATTCTCCTGAACATTCTACACATACTTTATATAACATACCCATTCCTAAATTCAACAGTTTCTGAAATATTATTTGTTGAAAATCGCCAATGTAATCCTCATTTTCCACTACGCAACTCTATAGATAGCATTTTTAATTCCTCAGTTTTATAATACTTACAAGTTATACTCGTAGGGTAAAGTGTATTTATTTTTTTGACCATGACTGTATATCCAGAAATAAGTAGCTTAAGTTGTCTCCATTTTCTATGTGAATAAATGGTTCGACAGTGAGCACAGCATCATCTAGCTATAGGGCACAACTTTAATGTAATTATTCAGAGTCATCTAACTGGATGAGGTGCGACTTTGCTCTCAAATATACAACTGCAGATTCGCTAGGCAGTTAAATATGCATACATGAATTTGAACAAAGCATCATTCTGCAATCGAAACGAGCTCTTTCAAACTTAGTTAGTTATCTTTATGAAAAGTTTATTCAAACTAATTTTATAAATAAGAAGTTATATGTTTTATCAACAGCACCATCTATCTTATCTACTCTATCTGACTCTTAATTAAAACCACACACAAATCAAACCATTAAAACAAAACAAACTAATTTATCAATTTAACAAATTTAATAATTCTTTAATTTGAGACAGTGTTTCTATTTAGTTTTAAAGATCCATCTAATTCGCAGACGTAATCCCAGGTAATGTCAAATTATTTTTAAATATTTACAAATTTTAGTTCAAGTTTATACCAGGCGTTCGTGCGGTTTTGAAGGTTAAGAAATAGTAACACATAAAATGGGTTTAACTTAGATTTATTTTAAAAAATAATCACCCTTAGCAAGTATTACCCTTGCCCTTCTAGACATAAGATCATATATCCCATTTTTGTAAAAATCTTGCTTTTTGGAATTGAAGTGTATTACCTCGTTTTCCAAAACCTCTCTATTTTCAAAACGCCGATTCCGCAGGTGGTTGTCCAAGGCCAAAAACAGCTGGTAGTCACTTGGAGCAAGCTCTGGTGAGTACAGAGAGTGAGGCAGAACTTCCCATTGTAGTCACGCTATAGTTTCCTACGTGATTCTTGCTGTGTGTGGTCTTGCGTTGTCCTGAAGACAACACCTTTTCTGTTCGCCAAAGCAGGCTGTTTTTACTTAGAATGACCGCATCTCTGTTAAGCTGTGCCGAGTACATTTCAGCAGTAATGGTTTGTTCACTTGGCAGAAGCTTATAGTGAACTGTACTTGCTGTTGTCCACCATACACATGACAGAATCTTTTGTTGGTGAATGTTTGGTTTAGCAGTCAACATCAACGGATCTTTACTGAATAGCCAATGGTATGAGCGCTGATTGTTGTAGTACATAATCCATTTTTCATCAAACGTCAATATCCGGTCACAAAACGACATTAAGTTGTGGCGAGAAAGCAATGATGAACAGATTGTTAAGAGCTGTAATTTGGTCGTTTCCCAAACAGGTGCAAATGTATGCGAATAGTTTCATCACTCACATTGCATCTTAAGGCAAGAGTTTGACATGTTTAATTTGAATCCTGCTCGATCGCCAGCTTGATATCATCGTTGTTGATCGTTGATGGTCTTTCGGAGCGAGGTTCATTTTCCAGATTTTCATCTCCAGGGGCAAATTTTTTAAACCACTTTTGACCCTTTCGTTTAGCTATAGTACTTTCCCCAAAAGCAGCGCATATCTTACGACAAGCTTCTGCAGCCTTGGTACCAAGTTTGAATTTATAAAGTAAACAAGCACCTATTATTGCATTTGACACGGTCATACTCTATTAAAGATTTTGAACTTTAATTAAAAGTAATCTAACTTATCAACTGAATGATACTCCTTGACATAAATTTTAACCTACATTCAAAATTACCCCACCACTACATCCTGTTTACTGAATATAATTCATAAAAGTAGACAATAAAGAAAAACCGCACGAACTTTATTGGTTGCCTGGTATTTAAACTGGAAATAATTTAACAAAAAATCAAATATTCGATCCTATTCATCGAAATTTCAATTCTTGGTAAAAATTAAAATTTCGAGACCAAAGAAAATAATTCCGTTAATTTTAAACTTTGGTTTTGACTGCAGCGATTACTGCACGTCTTCAATACAACGGCAAAACGATTTAATATGATAATAAATAAAGAAAAGACCAAATGTATGACCATCTCCAAGTATTTGTAAATTGGGAATAGATGAAAAAATAATCCAACGAGCAATGCAATTTACCTACCTCGGCTCGGAAATCACCAGTGACGAGAGGCTGATCAAAGAAGTCCAAACACCACCATATAAGGTGGCAGTGACGTCAGCATTTCTAGAGTTTGTTCATAGTAATAAAAAACGGAGTAATTAAAAAATTAAACAAATAGGTGGTCTCTTTGTGTTAAAAATGTCGATTCTGTGTGCTCATGCATTTCTTGTATTTTCAGTTTACAGTACGCTCAAGTTCTTCCCCGGTCTTTTACTATTCCTAGCATTGTTATTAAAGTTACTGAACTGAAGTATTATTATCCATTTATTTATTACAGTTTATATTTGTGACTTCTGCATCAATAAGTAATCTTTTATTGTTTTAACAGTACTATATAATAGAATATCTAAATGTGTTATATTTAGAATTTGTTTTGTAAATGTAACAGCTGTTATAAATCATTTATCTTTAGAAATAATATTATTCTATTTTATATAAATATGTGATCAATGTTATATTTAAAGAGATGTATGTAACTAAAATAGTTTTGACCTGTGTCAAAATTTGTCTATTTTCATAGTTCAGAGATATATTTTGTAAAGTGCTTGTTATTTTACATTAAAAACTATATTTTGCATCAAATAGTACCATATAAGATCATAGTTTTTATGTATAGATGTTAAAAGTTTCCACTTCAACTTTTAATTATGAAACGGTACCTAACTAGATCACCAGGAAACATATTGCACAAATAAAAGATATTACTAAAGCAAATTCTTTATTGTAATTTTGTATGTCTTACAGCAATTCTATTATTTGTAAATAAAGGAAACTGAACTAATGTTAGTTTATTTTAAACAACCCTAGAATAAATATGTTTTTACAGTAGATCAAAAATATATAGCTACACCAAATTACATTAATATACATATAATACAATAATTAAAGTTGGAATTATAAGAGTTTTAGTCTTTTAAATGATTTAATAAAAAGCTAATATCTTCACACAGCCTTATATAGTTCTAGAAATCAGTAAAATAGCTGCTTTGTGTTTCGTGTACAATGAAATAGAGGTAAAATTTATAAACATTCGTTATACCTTGAGTATGTACCATTAAACCTTTACACAATTAATTACACTCATTGTGTAATATGGTTACAATAATATAATATTATTTAGGCAAAAATACTTACCAATCAACCATTATTGTCATTTATTTAAACTTACTACACAAAATCAATGGTTTTCGTATCACGTCAAAAAAAGTTTTTGTTCTAAATCTATATTATAAAAAAATATAGTTATCTTAAGCTTAAGGAAAAATTAAAAACTAATGTATGGCTTTTTAGTACGTTCGATTTTAAAAATCAAAAGAAACATAATCGCTATCAAAATTTGATAGGAATGTATAAAATAATACTTTTGAGTCGAACTAATTACATTCGTTGTCATCTAAAGATTGTGATTAGGGTAAAAATGGTGATGGGCAACGTCGCAGTAAGAGTTTGCGCATTGCAGCGTAATTCATCCCTTGGATAAAACGTGGCCGGAGGAGGCTCGTCACCCTTTTTGCAGTATTCGTTCCTTTTCGAGAATTCCTCCTGAGAAAGCAAAAAAAATTATCAAGCAACCAAATCACCTAAATAAGATTAGTGACTAGTGCCCTTTGTAACCTTGGTTACATTATACATAATTTGGCGGCCACCTTAAGGAGAATTAAAAAGTCAGTTAGGCGCAGTAATACCAACTCTTTCGTAGCGTATAACTTAAAAAACTAGCGAACACTGTAAATGTTTAAAAAAAACTATAATACGCGGTTACAGTTTATTTTAGGTTTCCTATCAAATTTAAAATGATCAGAAAGTAACCAATATAAACTATGAAATTGAATTGAAATTGAACTGTGATTGAATTGTGAAAAAAAAAGATCAAATAATAATCAAATTTTTATTCAAATGCGTTATTAACATTTAACTAAAAACGACCAAAATAATTACCAAATTTTTACAAAAAAAAAACCAAACGAACTCAAAAAGAATACATGGCTGAGGATTTTACTTCAATAAAAATAATTATGCACGTGATGAGTATTACAAATTGTATTTATGTTCATACATTTTCGATTTTAAGTATCTTCGAATCGATTTAAATCTTAGGGCTAAAATGATTGCTTGGTTAGTTTTAAAACTAACCAGCTAGTTTGCAAACATACTGAATTAGCTTCTATTTTAAAGAAATCAGCCATTTCCAACAAAATAGCGGATGCTAAATTGCGAGTTTAGAAACTACCTGGTTAGTATGCAAACTAATTATTTGCTTTAGTTTATTTATACATTTTATGTGATTGATTTCAAATTAACCATATATTTTGTTAACTTTGTACCCTAACAGTTCGTACTATTAGCTAATATGGTTACTGCAATCGTTTTAGTTACCCAAAATAGCAAGTTTACTGGTTAGTTCATAAACTAACTGAACGAATAAGCAATAACTGGAAACTAGAATCTCAAATAGCAGGAGTGAGGTTATGTGTAAGCTAGTTAATAATTATTTCGTTTATATTCAAAAACTGCTGTCAATTGAAACTGTGAAAGATATGGAAAGTAAATTATTTGAATATACGTCAGTATCAAGAAGTAATCAGGATTACGTGAGATGCCAATGCAGCAAAAGGTGTATAACGAGAAATGTAAATACGTCAGCTCTGGATAGGTCCATCAGCTGTCCTAATTTGGGTGGAATATTTCCGATTTTTTAATTATTTATCCTGTGTTCTAACTTGCTAATATTTCTGGTTTTTGACAGTTCAAACTTCATGGCTGTCAGAACTAAATTTCAATTTTTAAAAGTTTCCGATTTCTTGGACGACGATAATCGTGTGGCATTTTTTTTAGTGGATGAGAGTTACAGTGGCTCACAGCTTAAATGATGCAGTGAGCATACAACAGATAAAACTGCTGGCACAAAAATACAGAAAGAACTAAACACAAAGAGTTACTAATAGTTAGAAACCTTTGCAAATATAGTTCAAACTTTATTGTATGTCAAGCTCTAAAAGTAATGTACATGACAAAAAAATGCAAACAAACGGATGCGCCTATAAAATAGAGCTCACAACTAAAATGATGCAGTCATTATACTAACCATAAAACACCATAAATTTGTACTTTATTAGTAATCTAAAGGTCTCCCTTTGTTATCAGTAATTGCCTGTAATCTTTTAGGCATTGTCTCTACTAAGATTTAGGTGTATTGAGAAGAAATTGCCTTTCGTTCTTCAATGATCATCTTTAACTCATTTTTATTGTTTACGTTAAGTTAAGCGACTTTTTTCTTTTATATTGACCATACATTTTCTATTGTATTAACATTAGATGATAGTGGTGGTGTATTAAGACACGCCAGACAATTTTGAAATAACCATTCTCGTACAGTACACTCTGAAACTTTTGGGTTGTTGTAAAAAAAGTTGAAAATTTTGTTGAATATTTACTTTTTCAGCAATATATTGTACGAACTGTTTTAAAATATTGAAATAGTAATATTAACCCATTCTACCGTCACTAAAGTGTATTTTGCCGACCCTGACAAAAGACATACAACCCCAAAGCATCACGTGTTGATCATCCTTTTAAACTGAAAATTTCAAATTCTTACATTTTAAATCCTTCTTTAGGTTTTCTCTTAAAGCTACCTTCCCATCTGATGAAAAAAAGTTAAATTTCGTTTTATCAGCCTATAATACTGACTTCATGCGGATCATTCATTTATTAAGATGCTTCTGAGTGAATTCCATTGTTAGCTTTGTTTTAAGGGGTATATTCCGAGATGGTCTCCCGTGTAAATTAACCCCCCTTAAAACAAATCGTATTTTTTTTGTGCAACATTGTTTTTTGATGTCTTATGAAATTTCTATTGTTAACTTTGAGGCACTTAATTAATGGTTCTTATTATTACATTTGCTCCTTGTCGTATTGAGTAAACATTTTGTTAAAGGCTTTTGTTAATTTATTTAAGATCCTATTTTGTTTTAGTATAATGTTTTATAATATGTTAAACTGTACCTTGACCTTTTTGACCGTTTTAGCAATTTTCTATAGTTGTAGCCATTATTAAAATGGTTAATCATTATTTGTGACTTCGCAATTGTGGTATAACGGTCCGCACAGCTAGTTGTGTCTGTTTTACATACATTTGGAATAAATAATATGGCACAAAATTAAGATTTGCTATTATAAACATCTAATAACTAGCTAAATTTGAGAAATATTCCGTAATTCTGATGATATCGGCAAGTACTGCAGCCTGTATCTTTTAAGCTGTGATGCTGAATTTACCGATTTCCACAAATTTTTATTTATATTTTGGTTATTGTTAGCATTGCATTCATATTAGGGGTATATTACATACACATACCCCTATTTACTACAACCAACATTTCCCCCAGTTGTCATTTGCTTATTTTTATACTCTTTTATAATAAAATATGATAACTGCATCATTTAAGCTGTGAGTCACTGTGTTTATGAGTGTACCCCTTTCTTTATTTTGGAAACTTGACAATTCTATTCGATATTAAAATACAATAAACACTAAATGTCTCCAAAGCAAAGCATATTATTATTTATTTGTTGTTTTTATGATTAATTAGAAGATTTAGAATAAGGATTTGTCTTACATAATGAAATGAAAATAGCTCTTGAATCCGTCTATTTAAAACACCAAAGTGCTCATATTAATAGAGACTGAAATAAATTTTGCAAATTTTCAGTTAGTATCAAAACTAGCTGCTATTATATTAAACTTACTCAAAATCACCATTTTAATAATAATAAGTAGATAGTTTGCATATTTACCAGCTAGTTTCTAAACAAGCAACTGATTATCTGCTATTTTGCTGGAAACGATTGATTTCTTCAAAATGACAGCTTCGTTAGTTATTTTGAAAACAAACTGGTTAGTTTCAAAACTAACCAAGTATCCATTTTAGCTGTAACATGTATCTTTCTGCTACACAGACGAAAGTATTGCAGTAACTATATAGATCCTAAAAATTAATGATCTCCGCAACATTCACTATCATTAATTAATATTTTTAACTGAAATAAAAAATCACATTTTAATTTATTGAATTAAAATTATTCAAATTGAAACCAAATACAATAAACGCCGCTTAATATAATCACGTTGTATCAGACAATTTTGATTCTAATAACCAGCGATTTCATACACGGAAATTTAAAATGTAACAACTTTAAACATTTATTCATAACTTACTGTTAATGATTAAGAACTTTAAGGCGAAATTAAGCAAACTACGCAAAGTTTGTCCCACTTTATTTTTATCAAAATAGAATAAGTTTGATAAAAATTAAAAGTTTAACGAAGATTAGAAGACAGTTCAAGCATCGTAGAATGTTACTAATTAGTTATTAAATGATTAACCCCCAATTTTTTGATTCCATTATCCGAAAATGTGATTCTTATAAAAGGTAATTTTCGGATTTCTTACCTTCCTTTGAGTAACAAATATGGAGTGGGAAAAAATAAATAAAATGAACCAAATTCGAGAATAAATAAATAAACCAAATAAATAAATAAAATAAAAAAAGATTTCGTAAAAGTTTTACTAATGTCTAGCCGATTTCTGGCGGTTATTAAACACAATTTGTTAAAACACATGAAATTATTAGCGAAAATTTGAATCCATATGTCTAAAATGTGCACATTAAAATATCTATCGTTATCAAATTTATATTGTGTGATTTCCCATAAACGTCATAGCAGGGCCATGCTTAAACGACACTTCATCGAACTAAGATTTTAAAATATAACTATTCATTTGGAATTAATTTTGAATGATAAGTCTACTTTTCTGTTTCAAAGATATCCAAGTTGTTTATTTTTTTGCCACTTGCCAGATTTTAAGATTGTTAGGATTTCTGAAATGATCAGTTTCTACACAAAGCGTCACAATTCTTGTGCATTTTCTATCATAAAACTTGACTTTGTATGTTATTTTAAATGTATTTTAATAGACCCGTTTAACCTATATAAAAACATGGCATTGGTCAATTAAATTTTGGGAGAACAACGGCGACGAAAGAACCAAATTAACTAATATATTAGGGTGTTACAATTTTATATATTGCTACATTAAATACGTGTTTTTAATTCATTTCATGTTAGTCAAAAAAGTGACATAATATGCAAGGTTAAAATGCTACAATTTGTTTTACAAAGTAGTTGCCCTGAATTTTTTCTAGAATTTGTACGAGACTCGAAAGGAGAACTTACACGTTTAAGCCGGAAATTCACATCGTCGCTAAAAATAGGAAACGAAATTGGTAACTATTCATCAGAAATTTTTCCGGTTTCCCAATGAAATATTAAAAAGCGAACGCTTTGTCGGTAGTTCTGAGGAATCAAAGTCACTCACTTACCGCACATATTTCTTTGCATGGAGGGCATATAATGGCTCCCTTGTGAAGCCAATCGTTGCTTATTATCCGTATGGAAATCTTCTGGTTGGCGTGGTAACACGTATATGTGTAGTTTCCTACCTGTAAACAATTTAATCTTCTCGCAAACTTATTTTTCATTATAATTCGATCAAAATTAAACAAAGAGAACGCCTAGCCATTCCACGAATTATGAAGTATTTTAATTAATCCCATACCAGTATATGCAGACGTCCATTCTCGCAGCGATATCCATAGCAACCGGAACCCCAATGCTGCCATTGTCGCATTTGTTTGCAAGACCTTTCTTCCCACATCCGATTTGTATGCTCAAAACATCTCGAATTTTCCCCGTATTTCTCTAAAGCGAAATTTTTATCTGGTTCTGAAAAACGATTACATATAATTTCCGCGAATTTGTTATCGCTCCAATTTACTTGGATTATTATCACTGTACTGACAATGGGATCCCCTAACAACGACGTTCTTCGATCGCCAGGTGAATTCCTGTATATAGGGACAATAATCAGCCAAGGACACAGAGCCTCCGTAATAACCTTCTTCTCCAGGATTTACATGTTGTAAACTATCGAAGTTCTGCGAAACAAAGCCTTATTTTAGAAAAAATCGAAAATGTAGTAATTTTAGTTGGGTAATCGTATATCCTCATTTTTCGAAGAAAACAAAAAGGATGTATCAAAATCCAGAAAGAATTCTTTGTCTTGCCAGATGAAAAATATAGAGTTTTTATGTGATATACAGATGGCTCCAAGATGGAGGAAAGGATGAAAAGAACTAATTTATGAATTTTTTGGGGCATTTCCTTACCATTTTTCTTCCACATTGAGTTCCATGCTAAGATACATACTAATACTTCGGAGGTTGCATCAAGAGACCCATTAGATGCGCCCAAGTACATCATTAGATGGTCAGATAGCTCTCATACTTTCTAAATCCTTCACTTATGACCAAGAATGCCCAAAGAAACCACAAATAGATTGACCTTGATGTGGAAGGAAAGGACTTAGGCAATAGCCTCGCGAAAAGAGAAATCAATAGGTTTGTTCCAACCGAACATCAAACCAGTTTGCAACCGTCCGGCGCATGTGCATACAAAATTTACCGTTCCAACCAAGTGCAAACCCCAGCCCAACTCACAATCTGGTGTTCCAATACTGCTCTGACTACTCCGTGAATTGATTTGTGATCAATCAGAACAGTCAGTAGCCGGGAGGTTGTACTAGCGCTTGGAAAAATGCCCAATAAGTAATCGATAAGCGGTATCTAACTTCTCGGGTCTTATTTGTCAATACGACTGTCAAATATTTTGATCTTGTCGAGGGGACTTTTTGTTGTTAAGTTCTGATTTCCATTTTTCATTCACTGTGTTTGCTGAAAAATAACAAAAATGGATTTCGTTGAGGAATTTATATGTGATGAAGATTTATTTTCGTCTCTTTCGAGGGAAACTTATAGCGAAGCGAGAGGTTTTCCGTGAGGTCCCAATGTGCGTTCCAACGTGGTACAATCCCAAATCAGTCGGAGTTCACTACGGAGTGTACGCATGCGTATAAATTCGTTCATAAATTAATCGAAAACTAATCAGAAATGTTCGGTTGGAACAAACCTAATACATTATTCTATAGATCCGAACCATTTTGGGCATCACCAAGACCATCCCAACGTAACTCGGCAAAGAGTACAAAAGCAAATGGAAGTAGAACCAATACCAAAAATAACTATACAATAGATTGAAATTAATGTAAGCTTGAAATACAGAACTTGTCCCCTGAAACCAAGAAAGATTAAAAAATACAACAAAGGTTGCTCTAACGCTTTTCGACAGCCAAGCGATCATCTTTAGGGAGATACTAGTAGTAGTATCTTTCATAGCTTGGCTGTCGAAACGCGTTAAAGCAACCTTTGTTGTGTTTTTTAATCTTTCTTGGTTTCAGGGGACAATTTTTGAAGATAACCTAGGACCAGTTCGTTCCACCAAACTAATGTAGGCTGACCATGAAAGAAAGTAACCAACAGCCTCAAGAAAAGAGAACCCAATGCACCATATAACAAATCCCAACCATTTTTAGTAACATCAAACCCATGCTCAACGGAGCTCAGTAAAAGGGTTATAGAAGAAAACAAATATTCTCTGTAAAAATACTTTAAGTCAGTGACAAGCGAAATACGAAAAGAAGCAAATGAAGACCTTCTAGAATACATGCGTTAAAAATAAAAGAAAAATTTTCTGGCGAATTATTCACCAGAGAAGACAAACAAAGTCATCTATCTATCAAAGAATAAGTTGAAACTCATCGTTAGTCTTTTCACTGATCACTGATCTTTGAGATACCATCTCAAGAAAATCAATAAAACTGTTAATGGGTTATTTTTCTGTCACTGCGTTATAGAATGAAGTATTTCGGAAAGAACTTAGAAAATACGAAAAGAGAGATTCAATACCCAAGTCGAAAAATGTATAGTTAATTATTTGCCAGAGAAGATAAAAAGGCTCATTGATCTACCTAAGAACGACCCAAAGCAATCACTAGTTTTTAGTCGAGGTACCATTTCAAGAAAATGAAGAAAATTAGTAACACAAATGATGCAACTGTCCCTCATTGATTCAAGACAAAATAGCACACTTCGAAAAAAATTCTGGAAATGCGAAAAGGGCTAAATCAACAACATCTAGAAAAACACTCCAGGCCAAAGGTAAGCAAAAATTTCGCCGGAGAAGACAAAGTCCATAAATCTACCTAAGGAGATTTAAAAGCATCAATAAACAAGTCATTGCCCTTCGAGGCATCATCTGAATGAAATGGATAAAATTGGTAATAAAGAATGAAGATTTTGCAACCACTTAAACAAAATGGTGCAACTACTGATCAGAAAGAGAACGAATCACTTTGAAATACAAAAAGAGACATGTAAACACCGTTTGGAAAAATATGTCACGCCAAAAGCCAGCGAAATATGTGTTGCGAATCACTCGCTGAAGAAATCAAAAAAGCTGATCATCTAAGAATGATTTAGGACCATCAACTAGTTCTATTATCAGTCACGATCCCCTCATGAAAATGAATTCTATATATTCTGCAACTTCTAGGACAAAACGTAGCAAATGACCATAAACAAACCGAGACAGGATGAAGTCTTTCAGAAGGAACTCCAGAAATTCAAAAAGAGGCAAATGAACACCCCTTGAAAAAATACCCCAGACCAAAAGCGCATTTTCTAAGGATTAGTGACTAGTCTTTTTACTGCTATTCGCTGCCATTTGAGGTATCATTTCAAGAAAACTGGCAAAACTGAAAATGGGTGTCGCAGATGGAGACGAGATGAGATGGGCGCAACTGCCCCACTGAGCAACTGCCTTACTGAGAAACTGTCCCAATAAACAACGCCTTCACTGAGCATCTGCCTCGCTGATCCGAGACAGAATAAAGCACTTCGAGGAGATGAAAGTTATATCTGGTGGAAACTGACAATTAATAAGGAGCGTCGCCTTATCAGAGTTTCTACTTTCTAGATGTGAAAGATGTTCGACCACTTGAATCTACTGATGAAATAGGCAATCTAATTAAAATAAGAAAAAGAAAAAGATACCAGGCACGAGACCGGTTCAAACCTGACATGCTTAGAAGTTTAAATTAGTTTTTGTAATCGAACTTTTAAGAAAAAAAAGCTGTAAATCTGAAATTATGAGAAAAAATCGTTTTAAAAAACATAAGCCGCATTGATTCTGGTTCCTCTAAATTTGAAGTTTATAATCAAAATGTGAGAAAAATGTAAAAACTGAAATTGCGAACTAGGAGTTGCGAAAAAGGTGGAAATTTCCAAAAAGAAACCAAACGCAAATTTATTAGACAAAATTGAAATTCCGAGATCAAGGTTCAATTTTCGAGTTTAAAATGAAAATAGTAGGGAAAAATAGTGAACTGAAAATAATCATTTTGAAAAAATGTCCACCTTTTGAAAAAAACCCACAACATTTTCGTAATTTCTAAAAGTCAACATTACGTGATTAAAGTTCAACTTTCAAAAAAAACTCGAGTTTATTTCTTAATTAAGAACAAAATAAAGAGCAGTCAAAATTATGGCTGGTTTACCTTTATATTTTTAACAAACAAAAAAAAATATATATATATATATATATATATAGTAAAAACCGCAAATGCAAACTTGATAACTAAGGAAAGTGTAGGATTTTCTAGAAAATACCCGAAAATAATTCAAGAAAAATTGGATTTGAACTCTAGAGATGGCAAATGAAATTTCAAAAAATAAAAATATTTAAAAAATCGAAATTTGGAACATGTTTGAAGTCGGATTTAAAAAATGACAGAGCTTAAAATTTTGAAAAAACATTAAAGAGAGTGGCTTCAAAATAATCTTTAATTCAAGTAACTTTTGATAATAATTATGTAAAAAGAGAACCAACTAAGGCAAAATAAAAATTAGAAATTTGAATTTGGAATTAAAACAACTCCAATTTAAAATTGAAATTTTGGAAAAAACCTCAAGAAAAGTGACCTCAAAACAAGTAGGAGGTTTAGACAACACTTTTATAAAAATTGGACCAATTAAGTCAATTTTCTGTCGAGATTTATGCCTTGGTTTAAGAGCAGAAAATATTACATGTTATAAGTTGCAAAATGACAAACTTGGTGTTTTTTTGAGAATAGCCCAGTTACAAATAAAAACTCTTAGGAAAACTTCAACTTGTGCAATTCCTATTAACAGGAAGATATTTGACTGATATTATTTTGACTTTTTTATTTAAAAATGACCTTTTAATTACTCCAATTGCCTTATTTTAATGATTAGTTTTGTCTTCTTATCCAGACTCTAGTTATACATTCAAAACTTCCTTGACTTTTCAATTAAACAAATGATTATAGCTGCGACAGGCGCTTTTTATTTGATTCCGCAAATTAATTTTTTTTCTTTCTTTTGATTTAAAGAATCCCCTGTTAAAAATTAGAAATTAATTAAATAAACAAAAATAAAAATCATGACAAATATCTAAGAAATTTAAAGGATTTTTTTGAATATTGTATCAGTCCCTTGTCAAAATTTAAAAATTTTCAACTCGTCATGGTTTTTATTTGCATATTTTCAATTATTTAATTAATATCTAATTCACATCGGATTCCGCAAGTCAAGAGAAAGAAAAACCATTTACGGACGATTTTAAACTTGGACATTTGGAGCTGTAAAGTTGGTGAAATTCAAAAAAGAAAAGCTGATGAACTTTAAAATTGAAGCAGCTTATAGCAGTTTCTCGTGCATTTAAAACTTGTGCATAATGCAGGAAAAATATAAAACCAGGAAATTTACAAAATTCCTAGGTACTAGCTGACAAGTGTCTGAAAATTTCTAAGACAAATTTTAAACTGTTAGATTTGAGGACACTTATAAGTTGACTTCTTAGTATACTTATATGCCAAATCATTTTTAATATCTTTCCTAGGAAATTAAAGATTTCCTCATTTTACACATTTCCTGCGACATTTTCTGGATTTAAATTCTAACTGAAACTGGTTCATACATATTAAATTCAAAGATTTTAATATTGCAGCTTATAATTTTAACAGTTCAGTTTTCAGTTGGTATATTTTTGGCTAATAGCCTTGCAACTGATGAAGTTTTAATTGATGTACTTTTGGCTAATAGTTGTATATCTAAAGGAAGAAAAATTGGTCTACTTATTACACCTGTGATACGTACCTGGTAAAGCTTTGGCAAAACTTGATCGTGGCGTACAAGATTACACAAAGCCACTGATGTCCTGTCATCGGTACATTCTGTCTGCAATGGATCCCTCTTGACCTTGTTGCAAAAAGGATGTATGGAAAAACCCCTAATAAAATAAAATAGAAGAATGCAACACAAAATGTTTTTATTCATACTACCTCTCGGATTTCATAGTAATCCAGTCTTTACAGCTTCTCATCACGAAATCGCACCCCAAATTTCTTCCCCAAGTCATATTTTCAGCCATGGAATAATTTACAGTGTACCATCCAGTATCTTCCATTAGAGCTAAACTTATTCTGGAGATGATTGGATTCTGTGTGTGTGTACCTGTCATAGCTTCATTCTGGAAATAAGAATGATCATTGGTGGACGTTTTACTCAGCGGCATCTGAATTTCACCTCAAAAACCCTTTTTTCCCAATGCGTGAGAGCTGTCCCTTCTTCCCCTTGGTCTTCTAATTCAGCCCCTTCCAGCACCGAACAACCAAAGTGATCTCTAACTTCTTTGACTACCTTCGGCGTTACAATCATGTCGACTTTTCTGGTAACTTCCCCAGATCGAACCATCCAGTGTTTCCTTTCGAAAGTTTTTATAACCCGATCACTCCATTGATACGTTTGTAATCTAAAAATAGCTAAACATTATTCCGTCACGGTGGTTTTTAAAATCTACTTTTCATTCAGTGTAGGTTTTCCGGTGTCTGCTCGTCTTGGTGTATAAGGTCTTCCCTCGGAGTCCCTGTAAAACGCGTACAAGCTGACTGAAAACCCAAGAGCGTGGAGAATTTCGTGCTTGACAGTTGACAAAAGAATTTCCACCTCTTGTCGTTTTGTACGTATGCTATTAGGGCATAAATTCGCGTGTCCAGCAATAGGCCTAAAATTAATCGTTCAGCTCTCATATATAACGTCCGTTTGAAAAATGTTACCGGTCCAGCGCGGATTCTTGTTGACAGTGGGCGGCATAAGCTACAGTCAGTGATTTGTTACATCTCTCCGTCTGCATAGCTGATACATAGAAAACGAAGTCGAAGCCTTTGATTCCCTCTCCGCTAACGGAGCCTTCGGCTATTCCGCAGTCTTGTCCTGTTACGTTGCAAGTTCTGCAAGCATCTAGATGCTCCTTTGGCACTTCAACCTCGCCGCACATTGTTTTCTCCTTGCAAGCATCGATGCAATGGGTTAGAGAATCTTTTACGAACACCTGTGTCTCGTTGCATTTTCTAAAAAATAAAATTTCGCCACTTGTGGTAGACAACTCATTACGATAATTCCGCAAGCCGGAAATTTCATATTTTACTATTATAGTTTGCATGATTAGATAAATGATGACAGTTATTCTCGACGTTACTACTATTAAGAAAGCCAGTTGCGTCTTATTTCGTTATCATCGAATACGCTAATTATATCGATTCTAAATTCCAATAAACTTTCTTCGTTACAATCAGATTCCGCATGAACGATATATTACTTTCTTCAATAAACATAATTCTTTGAAATATTATATATACATTAAATTGCATTTTTTTTCCGTTGTGTAGTAAAAGTCTAAAACTGAGTTGGCGATTATTTAGCCGCTAAAAGATGTATTTCATTTCTCACTATATCTCCGTAACGATAAGTACACCGCACAAACCAATAAAAAGGTTTGTTTGTACAGATTATGCTACATGACGATTATTTTTAAAATTTCAGTCCACAAGAATTTTTATTTTGCTTAACTGTATTGTAGGATGAAATACACATGTAGGATTTAGATATTTAATTTGGTGCGAAAACATGAGCCTTGATGCCACCATATATCCACCACCACTAAACACATTTTCAAAAAATGTCGATATTTTTAAAAACATCGAATTCATCAAAAACGAAAGTCAACATTTCGAGAAAAAGTCCAAACTGAGGTTGGATTGGGTTAGGTTAGGTTGGATTGGGTTATGTTGGATTGGGTTAATTTAGATTGGAACCCAATCCAACGTTGGATTGGGTTAGGTTATGTTAGATCGGGTTAAGTTGGGTTGGATTGGATTAGGTTGGCTTGGATTAGGTTAGGTTGGGTTGGATTAGGTTGGATTGGGTTAGGTTAGGTTAGATCCGATTAGGTTACGTGAGGTTGAGTTGGACTGAACTAGGTTGGATTGGGTTAGGTGAGGTTAGATCGAGATAGGTTAGGTTGCATTGAATTGGATTAGGTTAGGCTGGAGTGGGTTAGATTAGATTGGACTGGGTTAAGTTAGGTTGGATTAGGTCAGGTAAAATTAGGCCGTAATTCTGAAAAAAGTTGAAATTTTCAAATGGATCAACATTTTAAAACAACTTAAAAAATGCTAGATTTTAAAAAAAAATCGCAATTTTCGGAAAGTCAAAATTTCAAGAGAAAATTATAAGAAAGTTCGAAATTGAAAATACCAAAGTTTTAAAATAATTAAACATTTTTCAAAAAGTCGAAATTTTCAATCAAATCAGTCGAAATTTGGAGACGCCGTCAAAATTTTGAAATAATGTTGAAATTTTAAAAAAGTTGAAATTCTGAAAATAGGACAACATTTAAAAAACAGTGAAATTAAAAATGAAAATTGTGGATATTTTCAGAAAAACTGAACACTTGAGAAGAGATCGAAATTTTCAAAAAAAAGTTAATTACCTCAAAAAGGTGAAATTTTCAGAAAAAAAATTAGATTCGTTTTAGCATTAACGGGCTTGAAAATATTTAAATAAATAAAAACTATTCACTTTCTGAAAAAAAAATGTTACACGCGAATATGAGATAATGAAAGATTCTTAAAACGTTATCTCATGACAATTGACAAACAAACGGTAAGCCATTTATTCCAGTAAAATTAAATTTTCAAAAATTTCGAAATGTTTAAGTAAAAAAATTGAAATGTTCAGAAAAAAAACGAGTCATTTAAAGTCGGAATATTTCAAGAAGTCAAAATGGGTTAAAATTTTTAAAAAATAAGAATTTTTTAAAAGGACGAAAATTTAGAAAAAGAAAGAAATTTCAAAAAAAAATCAACAGCTTAAAGAAAGTCGTGATTTTGAAAGTCAAAATAAGTTGAATTTTGAGGAAGTGTGAAAATTTGAAGAAAAATGAAAATTTTTGAAAAGGAAGGTTTGAAACGTCGAGACTTTGAAAAAGACAAGATGTAGAATTTTCAATTGAAATTCTGAAAAAAGTTAAACTTCTCTAACAAAAAGTTAAAATATCCAAAATAATATCCAAATAATTAAAATAATTCGAAATTAAGAAAAAAAGTTGAAATATTTAAAAGCAGGTCGAAAGTTTCATACAAGTTAAAATTTCTAAGAAAAATCGAAGCAAATTTCAATAAAGTAAAGATTTAAAGAAGAATTCAAAATTTGGGAAAAAAGACAAAATTTTGGGGAAAAATTCAAATCTTCAAACAAAAAGTCACAATTCTGAAACGTCAAAATTTTTGTAGTGAAAATGTTTGAATTGTCCAATTTTCGAAAAAAATGAAAACCCTAAAATTTTTTGAAAACCCAAATTTTCAACATAAACCAAAATTTTGAGAAAGAAAAATTTTGTAAAATTCGTAAATTTTTAAATATCTGAATTTCTAAAAATTCTTAAATTGTAAATAAATAATTTGGAATTTTCAAAAAAAAATCGAGTCTCTCAAGATCGGAATTCTCCAAAAAGTCGAAACATTCAAAATGGATTGAAATCGACGAATGTCAAAATTTTGGGAGTTTAAAATGTTCAAATAAGTAAAATTTTGAGAAAATGTCAAAATTCTGGGAAAAGTTAAAATTTAGGAAGTGGAAATTTCTAAACATCAAAAGTTTCGAGAAGACGAGATTTTCAGACATGTTGAATTTTCAAAAAATTACATTTTCCAGAAAAGTCGAAATTTTCAAAAAAAAGTTAAAATATTCAAAATAATTAAATAATTGAAATAGATCGAAATTAAGAAAAAAAAGTTGAAATATTTAAAAGCGGGTGGAAATTTTCAAAAAAATTAAAATTTCTAGGAAAAATCAGAGTAAATTACAAAAAAGTAAATATTTACAAAAAAATTTAAAATTTGGGGAAAAAGACAAAATTTTGAGGAAAAATCGAAACTTTTAAACAAGGTCACAATTCTAAACCATCAAAATTTGGAAATGAAAATGTTTGAATTGTCAAATTTTCAGAAAAAAATTAAAACCCTGAAAAACTCAAATTTTTTTAGAACCGAAATTTTTAAAATCAATCAAAATTTTGAGAAAGTCCAAATTTTGGAAAAAGTTTTAAAATATCTAAATTTCCAAAAATTTATTTTCATTCAAAATCGGAATCTTCGAAGAAGTCGGAAATATTCCAAATGGATTGACATTTTTTAAAAATAAGAATTTTTCAAAAAAAGGACAACATTTTTAGAACAGGAAAGAAATTAAAAAAAAATCAAAATATTGAAGAATGTACAAATTTTGGGAGTTGAAATTTTTAAAATAAGTCAAATTTTGAGAAAATGTCAAAATTCTCACACAAGTGAAAATTCTGGAAGCGGAAATTTCGAAACATCAAAATTTTCAAGAAGACAAGATTTTCAAACACGTTGAATTTTTAAGAAAGTACAATTTTGGGAAAAGCTGAAATTTTCAAAAAAAACCGAAATACTCAAAAAAAGTTAAAATAATTAAAATAAGTCGAAATTAAAAAGAAAGCTAAAATATTCAGAAGCGGGTCGACATTTTCAAAAAGTCAAAATTTCTAGTAAAACTCAAAACAAGTTCCAAGAGAGTCGAAAATTAAAAAAGTCAAATATTTTTTTAAGAAGTGGAAAATTACAAAAAAAGCCGAAGCGTTAAAAAAGAGAAATTTTCACATCAGTTGAAATTTCAAAATGTCTACCTCATAGCATCAAGAAAGGAACTAAAAATTCGGATATAAACAAATTCCAATTAATTTTACGTGAAAAACAAGGTAAATTTCATTACTTAACGACACCATGTCCTTATACCTCTACAGCATGTACTTTTAAGAGAGAAACTGGCCACGTGGAAAACTTCTACAAGTGAAAAAAAATCAGCTCTTTTGAATTCTGTCTGATCCAAGTTCGATTGCATTACTGTTATTAGTTGAAATAAAAATTAATTTAATTAGATTAAGTCACTGAATCCTTTGCAATCAACAATTTCCTAAATAATATTCCTGGGTGCATAAACTGTGTAAAAACAGACAAAGTTTCAGTGACTCTCAATAAAAATAAAATCGGTACAAACATCAGATAATTAATGAAGTAAAATTTCAACCTCGAGCACAAATGTACCATAATTCTTTATAGACGTAAAAGTGTTCAATTTCTGCAACATTATTTAAATAAATAAACCAGTCATTAGTGCTGCATCTTCTAACTAGCTAACGTATAAGTTTTTCGTTAAAAAGACGAGAATCGATTTACGGGGAAATCCCAAAGGTAGTAATAATAAATCCGCATTATTTTATTGCGAATTGGGGGAAAATGAATTCGTCCTTTTTACAGTTGATTGGTTTAAATATTTAACTGAAATGGAGATAAAATGTCATAACAATGAAGGAAAATCAATACAGCTAATATGGTTTTAACTAAAATAGAAAACAAAGTGCATTATTATTTTTTTTTGTCTGTGGGATTACTTAAAAATGCCCTCAACCAAATGCGGATTTACAGAACAAAGTTTTTCCGTTTGAATACGAACTTGTCCTGATGTCCTGTATCGAATATCGTGGAAAGAAATCAACTTTTCCTGTATGGACTTCTTTGTTTAAATAAACAAATGCAAGGAAGTAAAGAATCCCATGGTCAAAATAATAAACTATCTTCGATGAAGATTGTTATTTAACGCGATTGTTTTAGTTAATTACCGAGAGCGCTTCACATGTCAGCTTTTCCTTAACATTTCAATTGCTTTCGCGATTAACTTTCATTACTGCTGCGTGAAGTGTATAAAAATGCACCATTACATTTCCATAATTTATCAACTTATTCGTCTTGTGTTTTACACTTTAACCCATTTAAAAAATTTTGAGAAACTCACTTACCTTGTAAGTCTAATAACGTCCTCCACTTTTCTAACAAATAGAGCCTTCTCCCAAAAACTCACAGCTTCTGGCAGAATTGTGTCCTGAACATAAATAGAAAGTAAATAAGACGAAATTAATTTGTTGTTACTTATAATCATACAACTATATTATAAAAAAGTGACAGATTCTTACATTTATAAGTCTAAATTGATCCTCCTTTAACCTAAAAATAAATTAGGGGTCTTTACATGATGTAGATAATAACTTTTGTAAACGTTACCTGTACATACTATTGTCATACCACAATAATATTCTCAAGGGCTGATCTATACTTCGTTTCTTCATTATGTGTTCTGGTTCTATATGCGTATGCAGTACCTAGAAAAAATTGACAATAAGTCTCTATACAAAACTGAAATTTTTATAAAATATATAGCGCATTAAATAAAATCAGCTTCTAGTAGTAGTATATGGGAGAATTTTAAGGGGGGGGGGGGGGTTTCAGGGTATGCAACAAATGATATGGGCAGCTACTTATTTTTATGGTAGTCAAATATTTTGTTTATGTCAAAATAAGGTTTTTTTGGGCATCGAGTTTTGTCCACATTTTCACAGTTTAAAGATGCTTAAGGCAGAGTAATTCAGAGCAAGCTTAATTATTCCTGTCCTAAAGTTTCTTTGAAATACCTGTCTTTGCAATGAAGACTCTAAGAGGCAGAATTACAACCGTGGGGAGTATCCAAAGTTTCCATATTACAGTCGACTCCCGCTAAAGTTGCGTCTGTTAAAGTTGTCCGCTCGTTAAAGTTGTCAGGATACGATTGTTAAAGTTGCGCAGATATTCCCCCACTTTAATTTTTGAAAAACGAATTGGACTTCTGAGTTTAAGCGCCACTTTTGAATAATCAACTCAACTGCACAAGGAGCAATAAAGCATATATATTTTTCGACAATAGTAGGGATAACGGGGAGTAGCAACTTTAATGGTCGATCCGGTATGGTGAGCGCAACTTTAGCGGGAGTCTACTGTATGTGACCTCGTCTGGACTAGTGAACAACTTTCACTGACGCTGCAGCTGAAAGGACCTCTAAAACTGACAAAGAAGGTCAAAAAAGAACCAAAGAAGAAGACAAAAAAATCGAAAAAACGGAAAAAAGCGCCGGAAAAAAGCGCCGGAAAGAAAGCCGAAATAAGCATTATCTTATGCGAGATGATAATGCAATTCAACAGTGCAGGAGCGACACCAAGTGAAGAGAAAGGCTTCATGGAGAGGATGCAAAAATGTTGAATTAGTGGGATAAAAAATGGCTAACACTCAACAAAAAAGGAAACCCAGTTGCCTGAAAGTGGTAGCCTGGAACAGCGACTGGATTACGAATAAGAGATTAGAATTAAAGGAGTTTCTAATAGAGCACAATGTTGACGTGTTTCTAATAAGCGAAACTACACTGAATGGAAGCGACAAGATGAAAATACCAAATTATGCAATCTACAGAGCAGATAGAAATAGAAGAGGAGGAGGAACAGCAATTCTAGTTAAAAGAAATCTAGATCACTATACTCCAGAGCAGCCGGGAACAAGTCACTTAGAGTATAATATGGTAACTATTAGAATGGAAGATAATAAAGAAATTAGAATAGCATCGGGATACATTCCACCGAATAAAGAAGTTCTCGAAGAAGATTTTGAAAAATATTGATTGCAGACGAAAAACTGTTACTTGCAGGAGATTTTAACGCGAAACATCCGCAATGTAATTGCAGAACGAGGAATACCAAAGGCACAGAGCTGGAAAGATATGTCACTGAAAATGACACAGGTGTTTGGGCTCCCAGAGAACCAACACATTATGGCCATATAGGACATCCTGACATACTGGATATAGGAATTTTTAAGAGCATAACCAGAAATATGGAGATATATACAAAATTTGAATTAAGTTCAGATCATAACCCGATATATATACAAATAAGAGAAGAAGGCTTATTGGAAGAACAACAGTTAGTTAAAAAAAACTAACTGGCTAAGATACAAAAAGCATCTGGAGGAAAATCCGATAATAATACAGGAGATTTCAAATGACAACGAATTAGAAAGATACAAGAATATGTTCTAAATGCCATCAGTGTGGCGACGTATTAGGAAAGACGGGATTATAGAAAAAAATAATCGCTATATAAAAGAAGAAATATCACAGGACACTTGATCCTCGGGATAAAAGGAATATGAACAGAACACAGACCTCATTGAGGCAGGCCTTAGAGCAGCAGAGAAATGCAAAATGGGACAGAAAACTAGAAGAAGTGACAGTGCAAGATAATTCTCTCTGCCAATTACACAAAATCCTAAAAAGTGAAAGAAATCAAACTACTTGTATGCACAAGGGGAACTGTGTATATTCCGGAAGAAAAAGCGGAAGCTGTGGCTAACCACTAGGAGGAACAATGCCAATCTAGCTACAGAAATTACAATAAAGCACAAATAGCACAAGTGAACAGACTCCTGAGACAAAAATCAGAAGAAGAAAAAGAGAAACAAATGTGAAAGAAATTAAGTCGATAATCAAGAATATGGCGAAGAAAAAAACACCAGGAAGAGATCGAATCTCAAATCTGGCCATAAAAAATCTCCCGGAAGCGGAGATTGAAAAAATCAGGAAAATTATCAAATGGAACATTTTCCCAGCATATGGAAATTCGCACAGGTAGTGATGATTCCAAAGCCGGGAAAAGACCCCACGTATCCACAAAATCAAAGACCGATAAGTCTCCTCCCAGCCATATGTAAAAAGGTAGAAAAAATAATCTGCTCAAGATTGCAAGAAGAATTGGAAAGAATTAGAGGTAATACCGGAATAACAAATTGGATATAAGCCGGAACACAGCACCACACAACAGGCGTTGAGGTTGGTCGAAGAAGTCGGGCAAGGATTGAACGATAAACAGTCCACGGGGTTGGTCTGTTTAGATGTTGCCAAGGCTTTTGACAAAGTTTGGTACAAAGGACTAGTATATAAAATGCATAAAGCGAATATCAATCCCAAATTAACAAGGATAATACAATCCTATTTAGAGAATAGGAAATTCGAGGTAAAAATGGATGGAATAATAACAGAAAAAAGAAGAATAAGAGCTGGGGTTCCATAAGGGTCGGTTCTAGGCCCCACTCTATTTAACATATATATGCATGACATTCACAAACGAAACGGAGTAAAGACAGCGCTGTATGCGGATGATACAGCGATTCTAGCAAGGCACACAAGACAAGAAATAATAGTTAGAAGATTGCAAGAAGCACTTAATCAAATGGAGGAATGAAAATGGCGTATTGAAGTCAATGGGGACAAAAGTACGGCCACATATATGACAAGAAGAAGGACACAGCCAGAGGAAAATTTAAGTATTTTCAATGAAGACATTCCCTGGACAGAAGAGGCAAAATATCTAGGAAAAATCCTAAATAAAAAACATATGGAACACGCTAAGAAAGCAATGAAGGCAAGGACAAGAATTTATTCGCTTCTGTGCCGAAAAAGCCGTCTAAGTCTGAGAAATAAACGACTAATTTACAAAGCAGCTATACAACCTATAATGACTTATGGTGCAGCCTGCTGGGGATATACAGCAAAATCTAACATGAATATACTGCAGACATTACAGAACACAACGCTAAGAATGATAGCCAACGCTCCCTGATTTGTAATCAACCGAAGAATTCATGAAGATTTACAAATTGAAACGATAGAAGAAGCGGTAAAGAAAGCCACAAGAAGAGAGTTCGATAGAGCCGAAATACACCCAAATCGACTACTCAGGGAAGTAGTGAATTATGAACCGCAAGATTATCCAAGATTCAAAAGACCTAGGACGGTCTTAAGAAGATAAGGTAGTCTACTAACCTCGGATTTTAGTGTGGTTTCCCCAAGGGCAAGGTCAAATGGCTAGTAGGCGAAAGAAAAACAAGTTGCTCCACACGCGCATTAAGAGGATGTTTTCAGAAAGAGAGAAAAGGCAGAGAGCAAAATCTGCAGCATATGAGAGGCAGACATGGAAGGTCTAAATCTCAACAGAGGCGAATGAATAACTACCGGTACAAGCAGATAAGTAAGATCTGCAACGCAAGAGAGACGGACACGCAAGGTCTGAATCTCTAAAGAGGGAAGAGATCAGCAATAAACAAGTGAGGTGTAAAAGTTCTTAAACAGAACAGAGCGACAAAGGGGTAAGAGGAAAATATTCCTGACCCCATATGGAGATTGGAAGACAAAGACAAAGACTGCAGAGGCAGTACGTCACAGATCCGTCTATAAATCACTGTCGAAATCACGAGTGCAAAATCAGAAAGAAGACTTATCAACTTTTTTATAAACGGAGACATTAAAATCATAACAAAGCAACCGAAATCGTCCGGCAGAAATCGTCAAGCTGCGATCAAGACTACAAAATTGTCAACAAAAAATTGGAACCGAGAAGCAGGTTAAGTCTTGAAAACCAGGAAATATTTTAACATAGGCGAAACCAAGGGGACTGGGACGTATTAACCATAAATTTTAATTAGGTATTGTCCTTAACCTTTTGTCATCTTTCAGACATGTTCACAATAGTTTTTGCCAGTAAAAAACTGAATTAAATGTGATTTTACTTCGTCAACATCATTAAAAATGTTACCATTTAGAAGTTATGCATGGAACGAACGACGACGGCAGAAGGTCAGGGTTATATGGTGGATGTGACCACACATTCCAACCTAGTTCCAATAATTTTTGGGATTGCATTATTATCCTCGAAAACAACACCTTTACCCAATTCTGGTAGCTTTTCTTAAATTGTATCGCTCAGTTGGACAAGTTATTGAAATGTTATTAATTTTATTTAACATTTCTGCGACCCAGTTCGGAAATAGTCAAACCTTCCTATAGCGAATTCCAAGATCCTACAAAAAAATTTGCTATAGAAAGGTTTTTGTTATAGGGAGGTAGCATTAAAAATGCACAAATCACATGTAAAATTTCATATTATACATTTACTTAAAAATATATAAACAAACATATGTAGATAAATCAAATTAAATTTAAAAAATTTGTTATTTCTGTTTGAAGAGAGAATTTAAAAAATGTTTGAGGTTCAAAAAATACTTTGCACTTATTTAACGCAGTGTTTTCTCAAACTGTAAAGCCCCTTTATACTAGCACGTAAACAAGGTCATTAGCATGGGGTATCCCAAAAATTGAGTATTTACTTATTTTGAACGAGAGGCAATAATGAGCCAATCAAACCTTGAAATGTCATTAGCATGAGGTATTAAGAACTTTCTATGAATGGAAGGCCATTATTAAAACTAATTAAACTTTGAAAAATCATGGTTCAAAAATTCGTTGTAAGGAGGTATCCTGTTCGTTAAATGGAGGTAATATTACGTGTAAATTTGCTTAAAATCCTCCGTTCCCTGAAAAAATTCGTTATATAGAGGAATTCGGTATATGGAGCTTCATTATATGGAGGTATGACTGTTTTTAAATTTTTATTATTGCAATTTGACAGTATTCTGAAACTGTTTTTGAAATGTGACTGTTTAAACCTGAATTTTAGTTTTATCTATTTTCTCTTTTTTTCGTGTTTGTACGGCGAAGCACGCCTCTTATAGAAAAAAAAAAATGTAAGGCACATTTTTACGCGATAAAATCGCACATTGCGGAAGAGCGAGTTGCACAATATCCGAGAACAGTGACGGTCGGTCGTGAACGGCCATTTTAAACGACTTTTCGAGTTTTTAGCTGTCGAGTTAGAGCAGGGGTCGGTAAACCGCGGCTCGCGAGCCGCATGCGGCTCTTTTAAAAGACAATTGCCCTAAAAAATAAATAAATAAAAGCTAGAATGGACAGATACGACAGAAAATGAGTACTTATTAAGCAAATGAGCTACAAAAGTCGAAATTTACAAAAATACTTTTTACGTTTTGCTCAAATTTTGACAAAAAAGTTATGATATTAAGAAGATTTTTTTTCGAAGCCGTCAGGATGGCGAAATTGAACTGTCAACAGTGAACTCATCAAAGTGCTGAAATATTTGCATTTTCTCACGAGTTTTATTGAACCTTATTAAGAAATGTCCACAAATAGTGCAGTTTGTATAATGCATTACCAATTTTTGATATGGACACCCTTCACGCGTACTATACAGTTACAGTTTTGAAATAGAGTCGTATAGGCTTTTACACCTCTCAGTCAGTACTGCCATCCATTAGGATCTTTTGTGCAGACTTTATTTTTTTAATGCTTGTCCAAGATCTTTAGACTTTTTACACGGTATATTATCTTTTTAGGAGCGTTTCTCTTATTTCTTGGGGTGTCAGGGTCATCCTTTCAAGAAATTTGAGCCTTTTACAAAACTGAACCATGCATTCGCATAGCAGGTGTTCTGTTGTTTCTGTTGATGCGTTACAGAATCTGCAGTTTTCATCATCCACTTTTTCCATCTTCTTAAGGTGATACTTTCCTGGGAAGTGTCCTGTGAAAAGTCCCGTTTTTATTATTAAGTCCTTCTTGTTCAGTTCGATAAGCTGCTCAGACTTTTAAGATAGTGATGAACTTTTTTGACTGTCTCAGGCCTGGAGTTTTCCATCAGTAAGGCAGCCTTTGGTTTGTCTCTCAAGCATCTATTTCATTTTTTACGTGGCTTTTTGTAAGACCACAGTATGGTTCTGGGCCGAAGAGAGGTGTGATTGAGGCCTCTTTTGCGAGTCTATCTGCCTCTTCGTTTCCTTCTATGCCTTGATGCCCTGGAACCCACATCAAAGTTACTTTGTTGTTTGCAGCCAGTTGCTTCAACGTTTAACGTGTACTATATCCATCAAACTGTCGAAAAACGAATCGCGCGCTGTTCGAATGTGGCTTTGTGGCATTTTGGTCCATTCTGGACGAAGGGCTTGCTTGATACAATCCACACTTTGGTAATTTTTAGTGCCAGGCCTGCTTTTTAGAATGCTCTTAATAGAGAAGTCCATCAAATATGCATCTGGAGAATTTGCTAGCCACTGTATCGAAAAAAGGAAGTGTGAAAATTGGTTTTTTAGCCATTCTTGTTTGATGCGCGTTTTATGAAACTGTCAAGTCTGGGTGAAATTTTCACGGCCTGCATCCGAAATTTTTGTGCGCCCAAAGCTTCTATGCTACCTGTAGAACAGTTTCACAGCACACGTCCGTGTTTATTTTGATCCTACCAGTGGCGGCTGGTGACTTTTTGACAGGGGTGCGCAGATGCAAAAATATTAGTAGTTAAGAGTTTAGGTGACTCCAGTGCCATAGTAAGATATTAAATTTAAGAGAAACAAAAGTGATACCAAAGGTGTGATATTTAATAGTATTTTTACGAATTAAATTAAATATTTTTGTGTTATCATCTCTAAATTATTTTCACCGAGTACAAAAAAAAAACATTATCGACATTCCTGAGCCCCTTTAAAGTACTCTGTACGATTGCACCTCGTTACGACTCTAGGTTACATAATTTAAATTGTTTGCTTTCATAGGAATAAAATTATATCACCTTTTCATAAAAACTGCATATGAAGATAAAATGTATTTTATTACGAAGTCTTAATTAAACTCTTCACAAACACAAAAAAAATATTTTTTTAAACAAAATCCGCTCTACGATTTTTTAAAGAAATAAAGTGTTCATTACTTTCTCAGCAAAATTGTTTAAATCCAAATCTACAAATTAATAATTAGACCCAAGAATGGGTACTGCTATTTCTTTGTGGATAGCAGTACTATTGGCAGTTAGGCCTGTAAGCGGCACAACTAGCAATCGCAAGCAGATCAGCCGGCACCTACGCATTTAGCATCATAAACCGTAAATACACACTTCAAACTCTGACTCGTACTCACCATTTGGCAATGTCGCGGCCTTCACGGGATACAGAGAAATAAACTACAGAACGCCACGTTAAAGCTAGCCCGCGGTACGCCGTTCCGCTCACCATTTGGCAATGTCGCGTGAACGGAGCGGCGTACCGCGGGCTAGCTTTAACGTGGCGTTCTGTAGTTTATTTCTCCGTATCCCGTGAAGGCCTTTGATAGGCATCGCACGGCAGCCACGCTAGGTGCATAATTCTGCGCGCACCAACTTATTTAAATTTCCTTATAATATATAATATAACGGAATAAAAGGTTTGCGTATTTTATTCCAAAAAACAAGTATTATTAGTTAATTAGTATATCATTATTTTGTGTTTAAAAATGTGATAAACCCAAGTCTTTTACATTAAACAGAAAAGAGGAGCGCGCGCTCTTGCGCTCTTAAGACTAGCCGCCGCTGGATCCTACGGTTCAAAATGTGAACGAGGAGCGACCATGAGACTATGTTGAATCGTTCTGAAATTTTCACGATCTACAATCGAAATGTTTGTAACCCCAAAGCTTCAATGCTAACTGTAGAACAGTTTCACGCTACAAGCCTGGGTTTATATTGATCCTGCGATCCAAAATACGAACTAAGAGCACCATCGGCGGTTATGCGGTTATGGCAGTCCAAACAATCACCATTGGTACCATCTGCTTTCTAGTGATCATTGGAGGGTGCAAATTTCCAAAAGATCCCTTTGGCAAGTTAACTTCGTCATTTTGTTTGCTAATAAATTACGCAATTAGGAATGGAGCCTCGCCAGCAAAACAAAATTCGGTAACTCACCACTTGCAGCCAAGCGAAGCAACTCCTTGGTTCGTTTTGCTATAACTTTTTCCCACTCCCACCCGTATATGCACTGTTTTCTTTATACCTTGCGACCAGGATAGATAGACCATATCAGTCTAGTGAACGGATATAACGAAAGTCGCGCCGTGATTGGTCGATTTCATATCCACACTAGCGTGGATATGAAATTGACCAATCATGGCATGCGATAAAGACGAATGTCATTTTTAGATTAAGAATTATACCATAGAATCTGTCAAACTGACTTCGGTATTTAACAAAAAAATTATTTAAAATGAGTGCTTTTAGTGCAGAATCAGTAAACTTTATCCCAGCGGACATTTCTGAGGTTGCAAGTGAAATATTCAAGATATTATTACCTTAGAAATCAAAAGCAAATATAAATTTTGTTACGATAAATTTATGACGTTTCATTGACACATGGACACTATATAAAATATATTAGAAACTGCAAATTTCACATGAAAAATTATTAATTTGCTAAATCATATTTTAGTCTTTGATAAATCGTAGTCGTAGGAAAAATACGCTGTACAACTCGAGCGGATTGTCCATATCGCACTCGAACGATTGAGGCACTCCGCCTACGGCGTCGTGCTCAAATTTCGTTCTCGTGCGATATGGACATTATATCCGCTCTTGTTGTACAAACTACTATTTTTTGTTTCAGTGTAAGATTTGGTAGTTTCTGGAACGTCAAGAGCTTTTATCAGAGCTCATTTTGCAATATTCGTTGCACGCTTCGTGCTGATATTTTCAGATAATCCAGAGAAATGTTCAGATCAGCAGCCAATTTTCTGTCATAATTTTTCGAACATCTCTGCAGATGTTGCTGACCTTTTTCGACCACCATCATAACGTTTCGCAATGATGCCAGTATTATTGTATCTTTTTATGGTCCAATGCACAAGACATTTTTTTACGTTCAAATGGTGGAACTCTCTAACCATCGTCTTTTACGATTTTTGACCAAATATAGAGGAATAACATTGTTCGGTTTAAACTCCAGGACTTAAAACTTTTTTCTCTCAAAAAGTACATCCAAGGCGTTATGTACACTTGTAAACAATATAATGGAGTATCATCACCTACATTTTGAGACATCTATCGTTAACGGTTTGGCAGATATGGCAGTTTAAAATTAGTTCACAGTTCAGTTGCGCCACCCTATTCAATGATTGTTTAATATACATTTCGGTTTTTTATTCTTATCATAGCAGTTATGGTTAAATAAATTAAATTGTATGAAGAATGTGCATTTTACACAAGACTTCCTATTGCCTCCATTTATCCCATTAAAAAAAAATGGATTATGCAAAAAATATACGTCAGTTGTTTCTCAAGAAATTAGTATATTGTAACAAAATGTAGTTATAAAATTTGTATTAGAATTCTCTAAAACAATTTGATAATGGGAAGCGGCCGCGATAATGAATCATAAGCGCTCTAGATGTTCCCCAAGCGATAAGCCTTATCTGTACGGATTCCGTTCTAGAAAACCGCAAGCCTATAAATACGCGGTCGTCTTTCAGTCAGTCAATTAATTAAATAGTGTATAAGTCAGTTAGTTAGTCAGGTTAGTTAGTTAGCCAGTGAATTATAATTGTAGTGTTTCGAAATCAGTTTGGAAATAAAGTGTTACAATTCAGGAAGTTTTAATTTTCAATTAATAATAACAAATTTTAATTCCACAACTATATAACACTATAATGATCGAACAACCTTAATAGGTTTTTTATTCGGTAATAAATGAATATTAATAACAAATAAGATGTTTTTATTTTCACAGCAACTCTTCACTGCAGACGATAAAATCTTTGATGCTTTACTAAAGGTCAAATAATGCAAAATAGGTTATTCCTTACTTTGAACTTGAAATTGCATAGCAATAGTCTGAATGTAGTATGAAAATGTAATTTTGATTTGCTTTTATAAAGTACCGCAACAAGATCTATAGCATTATGTGTAATAAATTCACTAATTAAGTAATATGGAACAAGATAAAACAGTATTAATAGATATGAGATTCAAATCATTAATAATTAATACTATAAATCAGCAACATTTCACTTCAATATGATGGTCACGCAATTTAAGGAACAATGAATACTCTTCATATGCACTTTGTAAGAATAACCATCTCTTTCAAAATATCACTTTTTTGTAAAAAGTGATATCTCAAACATCTAGGTCACTAGTCATTAATTAATGTAGAATATCACAGGTTATTAACAATTAGATATTTAATCTTGTTGTAATTTTTGTAATAGCAAGAAAAATCATTAAAGCTACATGAATACAACATTGTTTAAGTAAACAATTAAACTGGATGCGTAATTATTCTGTAATAAATTCAGCCTTCTAACTTACTTCTTCCTGGAAGATGCAATTTTTTGTCACATTCGTAATTCACTTAGCCTTTAAATTTCAAGGAGATCTAGAAACGCTAACATGTATATGAGGAGGTATTGAAAAATTCTTAGCCTACTATAGAAGCAAACAAAATGTGAAATTCAAAATATTTTATTATTCAACATATTCTCCTCTTAATTTAATACTTTTATTACCCCTAACCGGCAACATCCACAGACTTTTCAAAAAAAAAGTTTTATCTTTTCTATAACTTATACGTTGGAAGAAAATTTGAGGCCTTTTACATTTTTTCATTTAAGGAAAGAGATGACAATCAGATGGAGACAAATTTGGTAAATAAAGGAGGGGGAGGTGTTCCAGTAATTCGAGCCCCAAATCACGAATTGTTTACATGACAACCTGCGATTTGCGTACAGAGGCATCGTCCATCAAAAACAAAACACCTTTGGACACCTCTTCGTGTTTTCCTCCTTAATTTTTTCTCGCGGAGCAGTCAGTAACGTCGAATAGTAATCCCCAATTATTATCCCTCCCTTATTCAGATAATCAATCATGATTACTCCATGGTAATCCAAAAAAAAATGAAGCAAGAACTTTTCCAGCAGATCGAAACTGTTTAGGCCTTGGAGAACAAGAGTGCCTCTATTGTATCGGTTGCTGCTGTTTCTGGGTCGTAGAAATGTACCCAAGTTTCATCCATAGTAAGAACACGGCTTAAAAAGTCAAACCGAGTACAGAAATTAAATCAACGTTACGTTAATACGTGTTAAAAATTTCGTCCAAATATAAGTGATTTAGCCGCATTGAATTTTGAAAATTAGTAAGTCGCATGGAATTGAATCGAGGGCATTTCCGAGCGATAATCTTTTACAACTTTCAGAATTTTTAATTTTAAAAAAGGTTTATCGCAACAAGAATGTCTTGCCGAGTTGGTTGCTGTTTTTGATAATGAAGCACCATATCAATCGAAAATTTCTCGCTGGTAGTAATCTTAGCGATGATCCTAGGCCAGGTCCACCAAAAGCAGCGGTCATCAAGGAAAACATTAATGCTATGCCTGAGATGATTAATGATGATCCGTCATGTAACTTACCGCAAGATGGAGAGTTTCTTGCACATTTCTAAGACCTCAATCCAAAAGATTTTACCTGTGAGAAAATTAGTTTCTAGTTGGATCCCTCATCTGTTAACTGAAGGGCAATTGGCAGCTTGTGTCATTTGGTGCTGAAGAAATCGTTTCAATAGGAGCCGCTCCAAAAATGTGTGCAGTATTGTCAGTGGCGACGAGTCTTAGATTTATTCTTATGAACCCGAGAATAAACGTCAGTCTAGTTTGGGTGTTTCAAGATGAGGACAAACCAACCAGTCATCCGTTCCCGCAGTGTGTCCAAAAAGATGGTCGCAATCTTTGTGTTAAAATCCGGGCATGTGGCTAAAATTCCTTTAGAAAATCGGAGGATGGTAAATGTGGATTGATACGCAACTGTTTGCCACAAATCATTTCTAAGCTACGAAAAAAACAACCCACGTCATCGAATCATCATTCACCAAGACAATACAAATGCCCAAACTGCTCGGTAAGCAATTGAGTTTTTGGAGCAACAGAACATCGAATTGCTTGATCATCCTCCGTATAGCCCTGCCATAAGTCCCAACGAACTTTCCGACATTTTCAACCGTCAAGAATGTATTGCTTGGAAAACTGCTTCAATCACCTGAATATGCTGTCGATTCAATTCCATGTTTCTGAACGGCTTACTAACTTTTAAAATTCAATGCTACTAACCCACTTGTATTTTAACGAAATTTTCAACACGTATATTAATATACAAGTAGAATGCAACCTAGACTACAAATTCATGTAGCCCTTCCAGGCGTGTATAGTAAATCATAGGTAGCTTTGAACTACTAACAGTTGAAACACTGCTACCTAGCGAAGCGGTTGCTCTCTAGGAAAGTTCCCAGAAGACAAGGATTCTAATATGCACAGACCAATAGGTTTGAATATTTATTAGATTCGAAGTTTGGAAACCAAATACCGGTTTCGATCTTATCAGTCAGTGTCAGTTTGGTATATCTCAACTCGAATGCTAACAAATGTTCCGACAAGTAAGTACTAAAACATTCACAGACGTCAAGCGAGTGACTCTTAGTACTACCACCTATTGGTCCATAGAGAAACTATGGCCATCGCCAACATTGAGATCTAACAAGATCGAAACCGGTATTTGGTTTCCAAACTTCGAATCTTATAAATGTTCAAACCTATTGGTCTGTGCATATTAGAACGTATATTAATGTAATGTTAAGGTTAATTTCAGAACTATGCATTTTGTCACTTACTCTCTTTATTTGGCTATATGCAAAACTAAGAAACTAAGCCCTCGTATTCAATGCCCCAAATATTTGTTTTAGCCCAATTCTACGGTTTGATAAACTCATCAACCCGTCAGACAAATATTGCTAGACAATCAATCAGTCGACCATGTAACTCATATGCCTATCTCGGGACGACCGTGAACACAAGATAGAATCAGGCCATAGAAATCAGAACTAAAATTAAGAGAGCAAGAGCAGCATTTGGTAACATGAGGAGTTTATTTGTAAATAAAGATTTGCCCCTTCCTCTAAAGATAAGACTGACCAAATGTTATATAATTCCCAATCTTGCTGTATGGTGTGAGGCATGGAGTGTTGATGAGGAAGCTGGAGGCTTTTGAGATGTGGCTGTATCGACGTATCCTCCGAATATCCTGGATGGACCATATTACCAACGAAGTCCTACGTCGAATAAGGCATAATAAAGAAATTTTTCTCATAATTAAAAAGGAAACTCGAATGCCTCGGCCATGTTATGAGGAACGATACATATCGCCTCCTAGAGTTAATAGTCTAAGGAAATGTAGACGCAGAAGGGGCCCAGGCAGAAGAAGACATTTTTGACTGTAAAACTTGCGCCAATGGTTTGGACTACACCTGTCCAACTATTTAGAAGCGTCGCAAGCAAAATCAGATTGCTATGATGATAGTCTACATCCGTAACGAATAAGACACCCAATGATGATGATAAACTCATGTCATGAACTGCCCATAGGCTGCAGCATCGGCAATATGTTCCTAGGTGCGTTACTGTATTTTGCCACCTAGAGACTGCTCCTGATGTCTTGGGACCTTCAAGTCCTTTGTCAGGTTATACCAGGGGTTCCCAACCTCGTGCCCGCGGGCACCATGGCGGCCGCGGAACAATTCGTATGTGCCCGCCACTATTCAACAGAGACAGAATTTTTTCATAAACATTAATTAAAAATGTGAATTATTTTTATTTATTTGTTAGACTTTAAATTTTTTTGAGTGCCTAGGTTTATGAAATACGTTCGTATGTTTGTGATATTATATAAAATTGAATCATTTTTCGGTTCGACATATTTATGCGAATCATTGTTTTCAAAAATGAACTTAATAAAATCAAGATATAGATCTCGACTCGCCCATGAGCATCTTTATGATTGTTTGCTAACAGTATTATCGTCATACTCTCCTAATTATAAAGCACTGGTCAATAATATGCAATGATCACTTTGACATATTGATATTATATTTTTTATAAAACGTTTTCTTTGTATTTGTTTTTTGTTTACTTTGTTTACGTTTTGCAAATACATTTCTCCGTATGTATGAAATTTGAATAATAATTTATTATTTTGAAACATTTTTGTTTATTATTTATTTACAAATTATATAAGAAAATAAATTATGGGAAAATGAGAAGTTATGGAAGGAGTTTGTAGATTAAAAATATGTGGTGCCCGCCACTCTACCGATATTTTAGAATGTGCTCTAGACTACAAAAAGGTTGGGAACCCCTGGGTTATACTATCCTCAATGGCAAATTACGGAGCAGTGGTATACCCAAGGGAGCTACTTTGGTCCCCCCCCCCCTTGAGCCTATCTGACATCACATATTTTAAAGTAAAAATGAAAAATGAACAAAATATAAAAAATCAAACATTTTATATTTAATGTTCAAATTTCGAGAAAAAAATTGGGAATTCCAGAAAAATTCGAAATTTTTGAAAAAAAATTTCAAATGTTCAATGTTTTCTCAAAATTTTGGATTGAAGACTTTTTAAGTTTAAATTTAGATTTGTGAATTTTTTTATAAATTTCGACTCTTTTGGAAATTTTTATTTCTTTAAAACTTCGACGTTTCTCGATTTTTATTTAATTTGAAACCCTTTTGAATATTTCCGGTTTTTTGAAAACGTCGACTTTTTTTTGAAAAAACTGACTTCTATTGACAATTTCGACTCATTTTAAAATGTTGACTGAAAATTCCCACTTTTTTTGAAGAATTCGGTTTTTATTAAAAATTTAGATTGTTTTTACGAAAATTCTACATATTTTTAAATTATCAACTTTTTTTTGAAAATTTCGACATTTTTAAAATTGTATCTTTTTTTTGTATATTTTAATTTTTCTGAAAATTTTACTTTTTTGAAAATTTTGTCTATTAAAAGTTTTTCTTTTTGAAATTTTTAATTTTTTGGACTTTTTTCAAAACTTCGAAATTTTTAGGAAAATTTTGACATTTTTCAAATTTTCGACTGATTTTTGAAAAGGTTGGCCTTTTTTCAAAATTCCGCTCTTTACTGAAAATGTATTTATACTTTTTTAATGTTGACTCGAAAATTGGTCTTTTGATCCAGGCACTAAGCCGGAAAATAGATAAAAAATAACAAGTTAGATTTTTAAAATTCTTTCTGCATTCGATTTCTGATGACCCAAGCATCATTCACTACTACTAAGACGAAGTCCCAACCCCCCTTCGCCCCTTAACCTTGAAAACAACCCCCAAAATGGGACGTTTCGTTAAGAAATTTCTAACATCGGGAAAATTAACGGAGAATGGCCACGGAAATGTATTTGAGTCGCCGATCACGAATCCGTGGTTGGTTTTCCCGGAAAACTCATTGCTTGTAGAAAGTAAAATTTTTACACAAAACGGTGTCCTAGGGGTTTTCGGGGTCGCTGATGAAGAATCCGAGATCTGTTTTTCCGAAAAACTTATTTCACGGTCGGAAAATCATGAAAATTTTTTAATATCCTGGTGAGCTTATTGCGAGTTTTGAGACAATATGATGAATTTTTTCGAAATTGTATCTCAGGGTTTTTTTTAGATAAGTTCAAGAATCCCAGGCTTGTTTTTCTGGAAAACTCATTTTCCGGTCGAAAAATAAAGAAAATTTCCTATTTTAGGTGTGTTGAGCCAATGTAGTAACATTTTTATCAGAAACGATGTTCTTGGGGTTTTCGGGGTCACTGATTAAGAATCTAAGGTCTGTTTTTTCGAAAAATTCATTTTCCCGACGAAAAATCAAGAAAATTTGTAATTTTAGGTGTTTTGAGACAATGTAGTAAAATTTTTATTTTAAACGGTGTCCTAGGGGTTTTCGAGGTCGCTGATTAAAAATCTGAGGTCTGTTTTTCCAAAAGATTTTATTTTCTGGTGGAAAAATCAAGAACATTCGCTATTTTAGTGTTCTTCGGAGATTTTAAAATAATACAACTAAATTTTTTTATGTAATTATGTATAAAAGGGTTTTTGGGTCGATGATAAACAATCTGAATTCTGTTTTTCCGGAAAACCTATCCATGATGGATAAATCAGGAAAATTTTGGAACCCCGTTTGGAATATAATTTTATTACATTGTCTCAATACACTTATAATGGAAAATTTTCTTGATTTTTCGACCGGAAAATGACTTTTTCGGAAAAGCAAGCCTCGGATTCTTGATCAGTGACCCAAAAAAAAAACCCTAAGACACAATTTCGCAAAAAAGATTCATTATATTGTCCCAAACCCCAACAAGCCCACTAGTATATTAAAAAATGTTCATGATTTTCCGACCGGAAGATGAGTTTTTGTGAAAAGTAGATCACGGATTCTTAATAAGCGACCCCGAAAACCCCTTGGACACCGTTTCGAGTAGAAATTTTACCACATAGAAGCAATGAGTTTTTCGGGAAATCCAACCACGGATTCGTGATCAGCGACCCAAATGACCTCTTAGGATGCATTTTCGGGGCAATTTACGTTAATTTTTCCCGACTTTAGGAATTACTTACTGAAACGCCCCATTTGGGGGGTTGTTTTCAAGATTAAGGGGCAAAAGAGGGTCGAGCGACTTCGTCTTAGTAGTAGTGAATGATCCTTGGGTCATCAGAAATCGAATACAAAAAAAATTTTGAAAATCTAACTTACTATATTACTTTTATCTATTTTAGTTCTTTTACCGTCTTATTGCCTGAATTATTTTTGGAAATCTAACTTTTAACGTATGGATTTTTAAAAATTTCAATTATTTTTGAAAATTTTACCTTTTGAAAACAATAATTAATCTTATTTGAAATTTTTTATTTTTTTTTAATTTCGGCCTTCTTTAAGATTCCAACTTTTTTTCGAAATTTCGACTTTTTTCTAAAAATATTTGATTTTCTGTTTTTGAGAGTTCAAATTTTCAAAATAAGGCAACATTTCTACAAAATTTCGACCTTTTTTAAAATTTCGACATCTTTGAAAATTTCGGCTTTTTTTGCTTTTTCTGGAAATTAAGAATTTTTGTTACTTCGATTTTTTTTAAATTTGCCTCTTCCAGAAAATTACAATTTTTTTATGCAGAATCTGATTTTTTAAATTACAAATTTTTAAAATTTTGAACGAACAGAGTAAAACGAATTCAAGAAAATTTTGACTTTTTAAAAAAATTTTGACTTTTTTAAAAAATTTTGATTTTTTAAAAATTTTTGAAGTTTTGACCTTTTCTCAAAATTTGTTTTTTTAATGTTGACATTTTTGTAAATCCGTTTATTTTGAAATACTTTTTTTTATGAAATGAAAATTACAAATTTCAAAAAAACAAAAAATAAAAATTAAAGAAAAAGTCAAAATTTATTTTAAATACATTTTGAAAAATGTATATTTCTGTTTTGTTACAATTGTAACTTTAAAATCCAAACCTATTTTCGATTTTTTAATTCCAAACTGCACATTTGTCGATGTTGATAGTTTTCCATATTTTTGAAATAACTTTTCAATTTTAACCTAAAAATTTCGACTTTTTCTAGAATTTATCTCATAATTTTGACGTTATCCTAAAATGTTTGTTTTTTTTTTTATATTTCGATTATACTTACTTCTATCAATTTTTTTTAATAAAGTATGGAAATATTTAGTAGAAATTGTGACTTACTCCAGAAATTCTACTTCTACTTTTTTTTCTCAAAAATTTTTGGTTTACACTTCCTTTTCTTTTAAAAGTAAGTTTACCAATCCAAATTAGGACTTTTTCTAGAGTTTTTGATTTTCAAATTTGATATTTAAAAAAAACTGGAAATTTTAGTGAACCTTGTTTTATTTTTTTACAAATTCTGAGTTTGTTTTTGAAATTTGGATATTTCTTCCGACATTCCAAGATTACAATTTTAATTTCTACTTTCGGTTATAAATGTTGTTTTTTGAATAAAATGAGATTTTTTTTAAATTTTCATTGTTTCTGAAATTCTCAAAATGTATCTTCAACAATTTTGCACTATCCCAATTTGGGAAAGTAGCCCCCCTTTAGCAATTTTCTGGGGGCGCCCCTGATATGGAGGAGAATTTGTATTTATATTAATCAGATTATAGAATACCTTAAAAGAAAGCGAAGTTTTTATGTATAAAAAGACGAAAGTTAATTACAAAAAAAATTAAAATCATAAATATGGACATTATATTTATTGTGAAAAGAATCTTTATTTGAAGTCTTATGGTAGAATAATATTTTTAATTAGGCACTTCAAGCAAGTCATTAGAAATACTTGAATAACAATTCTGCAGCACTAAGAGAAAGTAAAAGGACCACTATACATGACAAAAAAAAGATAATTGTTACTGCCAATTGCCGTTTTAAACATTATGTAACAATGAAGAATACGTTTTACATCTTTTATAATTCTTGGTGAATTCCATCGTAGTTCGTTAAGAAGCATTTCGATATGGATGGATGTATGAATATACAAATAATTAGCTTCGGGGAAATCGATAATCATTGTTCCTCCTGTCATTAATAGTTGTTTATTTGTTATTAAGAATAAATAACATATTTCCAGAGGTAAAAATAGCAAGGTTTTATATTTCTTAGATATATCTTTTTCCCAGTACATTTATATCTACAACTGATTAATTGTTATTGTAAGTGAATCAAAAATAAATCGAAACCTGATAGAATACGCCCATACTCCCGTAATAATAATTGTAAACAGAGTTTGATCTTTAAAGAAGTTATTTTACATGACCTCCGTTGGAAGTTATTTACCGTTGAAGCTCCTTCTCAGTTTTCTACGAATCCAAATTCCATCTAAAATACTAACTTGGCTATCAAAGGGCTGTTTATTTTTCATTATTTCATGTAACAAATATTCCAGTAGAATTCATTCTGTTTACTTTAAGAAATTCCGGTTGAATTACATCTGGAATTCGTTTGTAACTTCAATCCAATTTTACTGTATCCTTGACAATTTTATTCATTTGTTATCAGATTTCTTTAAAATCCAATCTATATCTGCACCTAAATTCAATATTCTTATGAAATTGAAAGTTCATATCCTTAGGCCAATGACCAAATTATACATCTCGTGATATTATCCGTAATGTTTTTATGACATCAACGCAAAAGAAGCAAGAACGAATAGAATATCTTTCGAAATACGTTACAAAATTTATGCATCATCTAAAACCAAATCGGATTTTGTCTAATAAAACGATTAGTTTTCGACTGGGTTTGTGGTTAGTTCATGTCCACACAATACTTCGCAATCAGTAATAAACAGAATGACAAATGAAAAATTACGATATATTGGTATTTATACAAATCTGGAAAGTTATTAAGACCAAAGTCACGTTAGCTTAGTTTATTAGGTTAAAAAACTTTCACACATAACAAATATGTGTTAAATGAGGCGACCTGAAAATAAATTTTCTAAAAATGCTCTCTTGAGAAAATACCATGACAACTCATCATAACGTTCATTAACAATCTCATGTTTAACTAGGCGTTTTGTTAAAAGCTCCAAAATCTTTTAATCCAGTTCAGCACCATCACAATCTATGTTGAAAATCTGAGACACACGCACGCACATTTATTTCAGAATGTATCAACTCTGATTTAATTACAAATGTAATATTAGGCTTACTAAGCGTAATATCAAAACAAACTAAAAGTATCCTTTAATCCACATAATCAATAGCAAAGTTTAAACACAGTAATTACAGAATTTAACTTGATTATGTTATCGCATTTCCGGTGTTATTACAGAGGATATTGATTTAAACACATCTCATAATTAATTGTATTACATCTCTGTCATTACTTAACAGCGGTCAAGTTTTAGGAAAAAACGGCGCACAAAGGCAAATATCGAATCATGAAATATTTGAGGGACAGGAAGGATTTAGCTACCCTCTTCAGTTCTGTTAAATAGCCAGTGTTCCTCTAGAAATGAGTGATGTTCACGAAGCAACGATCTTATAATAACATCAATAAGGTTGAGGTACTTATATAAAACATCACATAATCCAGGGGTGGACATCCACGAGATCAATTAGAGGCGTAAAAAAAATAAAAAATAATTATTTCAAAGTTTGAACCACACATAAATCATATTTTAAGACCGTATACAAAAAGTCGAAATTATAAATTTTTCAGATAATTTCAAATTTAACATTTCGTCGTTGCCGTGGAAAAATCTTCTATGTGCTGAAATGTAAATTTTACAGGAGAGCAG